>OY727107.1:35071537-37586537 GCA_963402855.1 Ormia ochracea
ATTTTAGGATTAAACTATAAATAATAAAAATGTATATAAATTTTATATGGACATTTAGTACGGATTTAAAAATATACATAAAATTGTAGAGCAGAATACAAGAGACGCTATTGAATGCGTCAGATCAATACAGATGAAAAGTTATCTCAATAGAGATGAAAAGAGTAGAGGGATTTTATGTGATAAACTTATATCATAATAAACATATTTTGGATTTAATTTTCCCGAAAATAAGGCTTGTCACTTGTATTTATGTGAATACGTAGGAAGAAATTAAAATATACTCTCATAAAAAAATATATTACACAACGAATTATCGAAAATTGATGCCACGGAAATTTTAATAAAAATCTTGAATATCATATGAAATAATTTAAATAAGATTAATTTTATTTTTACAAAATTATAAATTCTTCAGACGATAATCTGTACTGTAATAAAGCAAATAGTTGGTCGTAAAATTTGACTTATAAACAATTAATAAATCACTTGGTTCCATTGAGGAACAGAAATAGCTACCCAAATCCTTATTAACAATCGAAAGGTTTTACTTCCAAGGAAAAGAGGCATATCTACCTATATTTGTATGTATATTTGCAGCTCTGGAAAAATTCGAAATATCTTATTTTTTATCCCGCTTTAAATTAAAAAGCTCTGCCCAAATACTCTAGCAATTTTGCTTCTCTGTCAGAAAAGTTAAACCATAAATAAAGAGTCTTCCAGTAAGAGGTTTTACTTTGATATTTTGTCGTGGTTAATGTTAATAATCTTAAAAACAGTTTTTATAATTTTAAAGTATTATGGAAGCATGCAGTGCAGCGTAGATTTAATTGGTCGTAATTAGTTGTAGATTGCCTGCTGACTTGGGCTGTGGTAAAAGCTATAATAGAGTTTAAAAGATTTTATCGGGCTCACAAAATACAAAATTGACTTCAAAAGTGTTATGAGTCAAAAACTCTAACTAAAAATTATCCTTTTCTTCGTTCTTAATTAATGGTTTCAGCCAATGTAATAAATGTAACTTGTTCGTAGAGAGCAGATATTTGTCCGTATAAGAAATGTATCAAAACAAACAAAATATTATTTAAACCAAAATAAGAATATTTTACAATCAATAGGTAATTAATTTAATAAGCAATCTTGTATACAATCATACCCATGATGAGAATATAAGGAATTTTTAAATAATAGTTATAATAATAATTTTTTTTTATTAAACGAAAACGATTGCACGCTTGCTGACTTTGTATGTAAACAATAAACAATTGCAAACAATAAACTGCTGACAGGTAATAAATTTAAGGCAATTGATTTTTGTGTTCTTGATAGAAAATATCACGAGAAGGAAAAGGAAAGCAGTGAAGATTCATTATATCCTCTGTTTTATTTTACAACCTTCACACTTCCTTCGGTAGCAAAAGATGTTGGGATGTTGAAAAGAATTTTAATCATTATTAAATGTACACTTAGAGAAATAGGTGTACAGAAACGTTTGTTTGTTAATCGTTAAGTTGGTATTTTTGCAATATCTTGAGATAAAATGGAATTTTCTTATACTCCTCGTTCACATCAAATATTCCTCCTCAGTTTAAATTCATCCTCTTGTTTAGACTTTCAAGAATAGTAGAAAATGGTACTAAAGATCACAATGTTTTTAAAATTTAAATATTTTACATCAGAAGTTGTCGGTTTCCTTTCTTATATTCACAGGGTTTTCCTAAATTCCATTAAGCATGGCTTCTAAAATATGAAGCGAACAAATATGATACCGCTTTTGGCTAAAGTAGTTACTACATTAAATCAGTGGAATACTGTATCGTTTGCTAAAAATTACTTCTGAATCCACTTTATTGTTTTTTATGGCTTTTATTTATATTTTTGCGAATTGTATTGAGATACACTTAAATAGTATGCAATAACAATGCCGCTTTGCAATTACAGGGTGACAAAATAAGGATAGCGGCCAGCTATTTTTTATGCGCTTGCAAGTACATACATATATGTTCGTATTCCATGTTGTCAACACCTCCTCCAGTTTTATTAAAATAGTTCATAATTTCTTTTGCAGGAGTTGCATTTCATTCGAATATTTATTTATATAATCCATTAGAGAATAATTCCAAATTAGTAACTAATGTATTCAATAGGCCATGGAAGCTCAATTCCTGAATAATATTCTAGAATTCTCTAGAAATTTTTTAATAATTTCAGATTAAAAAAGATATATTATTATTTCTTGCTTTCCTGAATTACTTATAAATTCCATACAAGAATTATTAATTTAATACGTTATACTATAAAATAACTTTTCATTTTTATAATAAATATTTTGTTTGTTAGACTTCGTTGCAGTATGAAGGAAAAAATTTTATAAATTCCCTCCAAGTAGAGAAAATTACTTATTGAAAAGGTGCTACAGAAAACGTGCGCTTCTTCGCCCATCGCACATCCAATCGTTGAAATCATAAAAAACACGACTGGTGTTCGAATTCGATAGCACCACAATACAACCAATTGATTGAAAATAATTTTCATTCGTTTGCTAGCAGTGGCGAAACGATTTTTTTTTTTCTTTTGGGCAAACATACTGACAATGGCAAATAGAAATGAAAACAAACTTTACAAGGCTGAACGAAACAATTGTTCTGCTCTAGAATTTAAAGAGCAAATTACACACAAAATATTAAATAATGAAATGAATATTTCCGTTTATGCGCTTTTTTGTTTTCTTTTTTTTATCAACTGATGATGCCGGCAATTTTATGCATTTCAAGCATTTAGTCAAAAATATCAAAATAAACAAGAATAGTCGATGGCGGTTGCACACATGCTTGCTCTCGCACATGATTTCTATGTGTGCTTATAAAAATAAGAATTCAGTGTGAATGTGTGTGTAAAGGGAGTGGAACTAATAAAACTAAAACCTTAAGGGAAATTATATTCAAAATATTTAAAAGACCAGTAACCAGTTGTACTCGGCAACATTCAAAATAAATGAACAAAAAAGAAAGTTGAACAAAAACAATGGATGACATGAATAGAAAGAAATCAATAGAGGAGAGCAAACGTAATAAAACTGGAATGCAAACAAAGAACCAAATACAGATATGCACGCACAAATTCTATGGGAATCGAAGAGGGATTTTCTTTCTATTTTTCTTATATCATTCAGACGCATTGATACTACTTATTACAATAGCAGTGCCAGACTGAGAGTCGGCAGGTAGTTTTGGATACAAAAATTGTTGCATTATTTGGCAGCATCAACAGAAAATTGGGTTAATTTTCCACTGCACTTCCTAAAAAAACATACTATGTTGTCTAGTGTATACAACCTACGCTTTGAGTATGAAATATGAAATGTTTGATTGTGTGGTTGTGTGATGCTGTACATGCGAGTGTGGCTAAAAGCAAGTGTGGGAATTTTATCTTTTCTACAAAATCTAATGAACATCCAACACAGAGACGAAAATTATTATTGTCATGTCACTTTTGAAAAAGAAATGACGGCAAAACATTTATAAAAAGTATCTCATAAAAGAACTGAACTTAATTTCAATATTTTTGTGTCAATAATGCACCAGAACTACACATGCTACTGGCATCAGGCAACGAGTTAATAATTCAAAATACTTTTAAATGACTGTCTAAATGTATGAGCATGTACTGAAAAACTAAATTTACATTTCAGTTCACAGTTGCAGACTGTTATATCGCTTAATGCAATTGGGATTTTCCTTTTCTATGCTTATGCGAATGTGTATTCTGTATTGAGATGAAACCTGTCTGCTTGCTGGTATAGCTGCTCATAAGGACAACTACTTGCATTAGCGGTGGTGCTTGCTGGATTTAGTTATTTGCAAAACTCTCTAAATTTCTAAAATCTACATGAATAAACATTTCATGGAAATCGTTACATGCTATCAACAGACTGCATCCAGTCTTTGAAGATCTACTTTGAACAATTGTGTCAAATGTACTTGTTGCTGTTTGATGTTTTCCCTGCTTAGTGATATTTTCTTATATGTATTGGGGTCATAGGCGTTCATACATGCCTATGCATATATATGTAGGTATGTATGTACATACATATGTATAGGTACATTTGCAGACGTAAAGGCAAAAGATCAAATATAAACCGACTTTTTACTAAAACCATCTCGGCAAATTATTATTTGCAACATTAGTTGAAGCTGTTAGAAACTATCAACTAAAATCAGGTGAAGAAAATCAAAATTGATTTTATAGTTCACATATGTAAATAAAACGTAGACAAATTCGATGAAATATTATCGTTTCTCACAAGTTTCTAGAAATAAGATGTGAATTTTTTTATATTGCCCCTTTCAGAGTATAATGGCGTTATCTTTTCTACAAATAAAGGCAACACTATCCGCAGAGAGGGCAATTTTCTGTTTTTCTCTTCTTTAAAAAAAATGTTGCCCTGTGAAAGGATAGCGGGTTCTTTTGTAAAAATATTGCGCTTTCGCAGGGCAAAAGGCATAGCACTTTTGCCCTGAACAAATCAACAAGGCAGAAATTCCCCTGTAAAACAGATGGCTTTTATTGTTACACAGCGTTGCCAGACCATGTTCAAAAAAAGTCTTTTGAGTTGAAAGAGTTAGAAAATTAGATTTTAATAATTATTTTTATATTTTGTATTGTACTTTTATATTTGTATAAAACACACAAAAGACAACAATACGGCTGCGTTATTATATGAGATATTAAAATAAAAAATTGTTGTTTTCTCAAGCAGATGAATTAGCAGTCTAGCAACTGAACATTTCTGTTTATACATTTCATAAAATATACATAATTGTTTTGTTATCAGCTGTTAAAAAAAAGGCAATGCACTTTTTTCTAATTTCTGTTCTTTTCTCCTTATATAAAAAATTGCATTTTCACACGTCGGGCAAAACATTTTAAAAAGGCACATTTTCACAGGGCAACATTTTTAATGTAGAAAAAAACGCCATAACTTGTATACATACATATTTCGTGCAAAATCAGTACTTCAAATGATGTCAGCTCAGTGGCGTCAAATTTTAGAATGAAGCCGTAAGCCCACTACAGTTCCATTAAAAAAAAAAATCTAATAAATTTGAAAAAAGTTTCTCTTGAAGTGAACCCGGAAATAAATTTGTAGATAATCAATTTAATGGAAAAAACATTTAGCAAAACTTAGTCATATGTTTAATTAATCATTTCTCTGGGTCGTTAAAATATTTATTTTTTTAAAGCAATGCAAACTTTCCAAATTTTCACATTAATTTAGCAAAATCATGTTAATATTCATTTTCCGTCTAAAAAACATTTAAACGCATAAATTACAGTTAAAGAGTTGTGTTGATATCGGCGGGAAATTTTAAACCAGCCATTAACTAATTTTATTTATTTTATTTTTTATTTATTTTTTATTTTTTATTTTATTTTAATTTTTAATTTATTTTATGTATTAGAATATAATTTTTATACACCTGCTGTTAATAAAGCAAAAATATTTCTTGATATTTGTTATCTTGGTGATAACAGCGCCAGGCTATAAAAACGACTGTTTATATATATTTTTATATGTTTATATATATTTTGCGTTTTTTTTATTTTATTTTTGACATTTATTTTATATTTTAGAATATTATTATTATATTTTTATAAAGGCATCGTTTCAGTATCCTACACATTCCTACGATTTCTCAAATTTGGCACGTGTACTGAAAAAATGAAGTGTGTGGCCTAAAAAATGTGAGATTGTGTTTGACAAATCATACAATTTGCAAAAGTTTATAGAAATTTTCATAAAATTATTGTTTTCGTACACACACAGCTGATTTTATTTTAAGCATCTGAAAATAACAAGAAAACAAGAACAGAAAACAAGCCGCAAACAAAGGAAAAACTGGAAAAATTTTATGTTTGCATAATTTGTTTATAGCTTAATTTGTTAAAAATTTATTTTTCTTTTTTAATATTAATCATTTTGAATATAATTACCAGAAGTGGTAATACATATTGTGTCGTATTTTTTTTTTTTAATTCATTTTCTAATATTCTTTTTAATAGTTTTAAAAATGGCAATCAACTTTTTTATGAGGGACAAGCCGCGCCATTTTCATGAGATTTTGTAAAATACGAGACTAATAAATCATATAAGTGTGTAGGATAGTGAAACGAGGGTTTTAAGAAATGGCCTTTAACTTTTATGAAAAATGTCGATAGAAATACAACACTGAACTAATAGACCCAACTTAACCATAAAACGGGTTGCCACTTCGGTGAAAAATCTATAACATTAGAGTATAACAGTAGAGCTATTTTGAATATTTTATGCCTAGTTGGAATTTCCATGTTTGCCGCCATTTTTATTTATGCACAATGGAGTAATTTTTCATTTAAGAATAACTGTGCAAATAAAATTTTTGGCCATTAGAAACATACCCAGTTCCGTTTCTCTGTGTACATGAAAATATATAAAAATTAATGATTGGAATTTAATGAATTTTTCACTATTCCATGGGGACTATTGTCAACAGGACATAAAATGAAAAGACATACAAAGCACGACTGCTTTCACTCATCAAGCAGCGAAAACTGCATGAACACCAAAGAGAACGTTTAAAAAAAAAAAAAGGATAGGATAGAAGTAGAAAAAAGATTCTATACAAATATCGGTGAATTTTAAATAAAATGCTATGAAACTGTAATAATAATAAGACACAGTGGAAAACACTGAAGCCGCAAATGTTTACCTTAATGTTTAGTTGTAGTAATCGGCAAGTGCAATTTCTTTTTTCTTCCTCTTTTCTGTTCATTAGTGTATTCGTTTGCTGCTCTACAAGGCATGTACTTGGGCCTCCCCAGCCACCAAACAATACAAAAACAAAAAAAGACAAAAAGAATGAAATCTAATACTTCCTCACTATCTGCTACTTCTTTATGCTCATTGCTTACGTCTGATTCGATAGACTTTTGTCAGGTTTTTAGCCTGCCTCTCTGCCCACAAGTTAAATAAAGCTGCGGCAAGGGCAGATAGTGAGAGCTACATTTGGAAATAAAAAACAGGCAGGAACATTTTTCAGACAGGCAGCTAGTCAGACATCTAGGCTGACAGAGTTGGAGGTATTAAATTGAAAACACATTTTACCCTCCACTGATTTCAAGTATATTCGTACTTATTGCTTTTTACTCGCTTACATAAAGGAGTTGCGTACGCCTTAATGATACTTGCACAGTGGGAACAGAAATTTATAACTTAAGTTTTGTTATATTTTTTCTGTAAATCCTAAAAATTGTTTCTATTAACTTTCTAACTTTCGAAAAGCAAAATTTTGACAGTAACAATATAAACACATAAATTGATTATTTTCTTTTATATTTTTATATGTATGTGTGTACTCACTACATTCTAAAAATTAATATTGTAATGAAAGTTCAGTAAATAATGCATTGATTTCATAATTTCTCTCTAAACATTTGGAATACTTTGTAGAGTATTTCAGACAACTTTACGATTATTTAAGTTGAGGTAAGTTTTTCCGTTACAAGATTATCATCAGCCAAGCCAAACGTCAGAAGTTTCAAATGAAAATTTAGTGTTCCGATCCACTACGTAAATAAGGTAATCGTCCGCGATTTTAGGGAAATATGCATGTTCTTACTTGGTCAGCGAGTACTTAAAAAATTAATCGTCAAAAATTAGTAAACCAATAATAAATATAAAATAAAAATATACGCTATACCGAATTAATGTATAAATATTTTATTTCGTATTTAATTTTGTTCTGACCACAACTAAACTTATAAATATTTTCAAATATTTAATTATTTTATTAACTATTTTATTTTTTATAACTAAATTTCCATGGTTTTTATTATTAATATCAAATAATTATTGCATAAATAAGACTAGTTGCCGGACAATAACTTAAGTGAAGTAAAGTTCGAATTTACTATTTATATTTTAAGTTTGTTAAAAAAAATCTGACATTTTTCGTACAATAAATGAAATATATTTTCCTGTATTATTTACAAATATTTTGTGTATTCTTTGTATCAATACTCCTTATTTTCTTTCCAAAGATTTAGCAAGTAACCTATCGGTGCCTGAAATGTAACATTTATGATATGTGCTATTTTTGTTTAATTTTTTCTATTTATCTACTATATAAATCACTAAGAAAACCAATGGGGCGTATATGTTGGCTTCGAGAGCTACTATATGTTATATTCCCATAGTCCTATGACCAAAGTAAAACACACAACAAAAATTCTTAATGAGTCAAATGGCACAATCTAAGTGAGCCCGAGAAATTCTCATGTGTAGGTTGTGGTAGCGGCATCCTATTTCCAAATTAGCCCAAAATGTTGATAATCATCAACGCTCTAACTCCTCCTGTAGAATAAAAGCGTTCCTCACTCTACGATTTTGTTTGTTAATGTACTCCAATATGTTCCGGTAGCAATTGGCCTAGACAGAATATAAAAACGGAGTCGGATGGTGGAACGCTATATTCTACCCATGATAATTTGAGAGATCTCGCTGAATAGGTGACAGCCATTTCAACAGATGCATTTGCAAAAATATGGACGGCATATAGGTAAAAAGTGCTACATTGTATGGTTTAATTCTAAAAGAAACTTAAACCAAAATTCGATCACCTATTGCTATAATGTCCACTGTGCTAGTGAAAAACACCCGACTAACTACAATATTCATATAATAAATAAATAAGTACTTATTTGTTTGTGCATGAATATACTTTAGTGCTCATCAACCAACAGGTTTCCAATTACATGTTCACAATCGACTCGTATTTTATTAGCGAACGTTCGAGAAGTTTATGTGGGTTTTTTATTCTATTTTATTCATTATTTGTTGATGATGAGTTGCGAATTGGAAAAAAGAAACAGTAATAGATTTTGTATTACCTTTTAACTCTTATGGTTCGACAAATTCTGTGTCTCAGTGGAATTGATTTCGAATTTTATTTCCTTTATTCTTTGCTTATGCTTTCTTCCTTCCCCTTTTTTCAATCCTTAATTTTTTGTTGTTCAGCAAAGTACTCGACACATGCTGTAAATTATAAAAGACTACACGCTGTTTAAACGCCTGTATTGTGGCCAGGATATTACTGGGCAAAAAAGCAAAGAAGGTTAAATTAATTTTTAACAGATTTTATGTGCAACCAACAAGTGAAAAGAGTGCTGCTTTTAGTAGTGGGAGTGAATATGGGGTGAGCATGGAAAATCTCTTTAAAAATTAATTTTTCTAACAATAACATTTTGACATGTTACTAATAAACGACAGATGGCCTTTCCCTTAATTGACCTGTTTCGTTATATCTTTGGAGAATAGTGTTTTACTCTTTTCATCTAAACCTTGTGGCCACAAAAATAGTATTTTTTTTGTTGCCAATAATAATAAAGTTGTTACACGTTTACAACTACTATTTAATTCAACGTTATTATTTTAGTGCATAACAACTGGCAACTGAAAGACTATTGTAAAATCATCAAGACAATCGTCGAGATTACGTTTAAAGATACATGCACATAACAAGTGCGTATGAAGTAAATATTTACTCCAAATTTATTTCCTCGATTTTGGTCTCTCTTTCCACCCAACACACAGATTTCTATTCCCGCTGACTTCGCTCGGTACATTGTCTGTCCTCTTAAATAAGCACTTTTGTTTAAGGGATTACGAAATGCCACATTAAACTACATAAACATGCAAAACAAAGTTAAGCCGATTCTTGAGTATAACCACAGACGGCTGAAGTTATATCTTCCATTCTTGCCAAGTTTGTCAAGTACTTTACATGTTTTGTAATTGTAAGTAAAAGGATATTTATAGATTAATTACCAATCGAATTATCGATTGATTGTTGCTACGATAATAAAACTACACAAAATATAAATAAAACTGTAAAGCTATGCGCTTCGTTCAATATAATATATGCATATTAAAATATGATTTTTTTTATATGCAGCATAAATAAATTCTATATTCAGAGAAAAACATTAATGCTCGAAACATGTAATGTAGACACATTTTTTAAACGCTAATGTTTTCAGATCAAGATTTATCTAGATCTGATACAGGAATGTGGTTTAAAATCCTTGTAAGATATTTTAGGACATATGTACGTTTCCAATTTTTGCTAAGAATTTCCAATTAGCAAAATATACGAGTAAATATATATATGCTTTATAAAAACTTGAAATTATTTTTCCATGAAAAACAAAACTAACAATACTCATTTTAAAAAAAAACCAAAAAAAAAAAATGTTTGCATATTGCTAAATATCTTCAGAAACATTTATAAATCTCAAAAAATTATAACGAGGCAAATTTTGTTTAAAAAATATAAGCAGACTTGACTTTATCTAAGCTGGAACTTATTGGCGCCACTTTTATGTATAAAAGCCGTATCTATTTTTTAAAATAAAATGCTGGTGGGTTTTTTTTCTATTGGTTTTTTTTTTTAACTAACTTTGCCTGCAACGCTTTCTGCTTGTTGCAGGAATCGAACCCGCCGCTACCGGTGTAGTAGGCTGTTCATTATTCATTTACATTATATGTCACATTATATATCAGTAAAGTCACTTGTAGCAGAATTATTACAAACAAATGTAATGTTATACTAAATTATAAGCGAGTATGTATCGCAATAAGTATTACTTGTTATACATATATGACACAGGTAAATGGCTGTACTAATTATATAATTTTATTACCCTTTGTCTGTGCTAAAAACTTAGGTATTCCGATTTCCCGACTATTAACTGCACTAAATAGTGATAACTGCACAATCTTAAGTTGATTTTGATCGTGCAAGCGTTTTTGCAGACAATTGACAATTTTGCAAATAATTGCAGTTATTTTCCAGGTTCTTTTATTTAAAGGATCATCATTAAATAATGTAAATTCGTAACAGATCACCCATATTTTCTTGATGACAATACGAAAAGTAAATTATAGAAAATACAAAGCTAGTAGGCTAGTATGAAATAAATAATATAATTATTATTTATTAACCCTTAAACTATGCTGCATTGATCACAAGTGCAACAGGCAGCATTCTTATATACTGTGATAGAAGACTTTTATAGCAAAAAACCTTCATATATAACAGTTTGTCAACTGCCACTTTGTCTTCCAACAGAGTGGTTACTCTTTAATTATCTACTATTTCAAAATGGCCATCTACAATTATCGATAAATAAACGGTTGGTGTAGAATAAAGTTTCTTGCGTCTAATGTTTTCTATTTTATTACAATATTATTGATGAAAAAATAGTACATTATGTACTAATGGGAAATGCAAAAAAATTCCTATCAGTAAGAAATAAAGGTTTTACAAAATTGGTAATATAATTAAGAAGTGTTTGGAATTATTTGCTGCTCTCAACTAAGCAAATATGAAAAAGCGTGCTCCCAGCTGCTAGTTGCAAACACAGAAAAGTTGTGTACATTCATATGTAGTTGTGTGTGTAACAAAGAGGAACGCCAAGTATGTGTGTGTGTAAACACTTCCAGAATTCATAATAAAATAAATATACAATTGAGTTTTTGTTTAGAATTCATTAGAGCAAGCTAATTGATATTCCTTAAACTTAAAGGAGGTGTATAAGAATTATACGGCTGTGTAAGTGTTAGTAGTTTTACTATGTACAATAAAATACTTGTGTAGAAGTAAATTTTATATGCTTAGATGATACCTAGCTGTGTTGTTAGAAGGGTTGTTACGCTTGCGTTTAATGGCCGAGAATGAAAACTTAAACAACAATAACTTTGATAATATTAACAAAACTCAATCTATAAGTCAGTTTGTAAATAGATCAACCACACTTACAAGTGATAAAAATTGTGCGAGTACGTCATCAACAACAACTTCAACCACAGGCCTTTGCGAAAGGGATGCCACTCATTTTCGTTTACGTGACGGTGTACTTGAGAACTTCGAATATCTGACTTGTTTAAGCTGTGGAGAAACATTTAAATCCACTTCTCTTATCGAAGTTTTTGATCATTATCAAGAGCGACCACACCTAAGGTACTACGCAAATTGCTCGTATTGTCAAGGTAAAGTGCATCAATATTACAACAATCTTCGGCAACAAGTCAAATATTATCACAATTGCCTACGTTGGAAGAGGGGAGAGGACAATTAACGATGAGTTTTCAGTCATACACTTTTTCTGTATGCCGAGAAGATAGTGCTGAATCGGGAGAATCGGAGTATTCAGATAATGATGCCAGATGTGATGATGACGCCAGCAGCATTAGCTCGCGTAATAATAATTGTGCCACCGGTGGATTTGGCAAACGTTGGTCTAAATCAGAAGATACTCTGCTAAAGAGCTTAGTTGAGCAGTATGCCGATAGATGGGATCTTATAGCACCCTACTTTAAAGATCGCACAGAACCTCAAGTTCAGCAACGATGGGCCAAAGTTTTAAACCCCGAACTTATAAAAGGACCTTGGACCAAAGAAGAGGATGAAAAAGTAATGGAATTAGTAAGACGTTTTGGTCCAAAAAAGTGGACACTTATAGCACGCTACCTAAACGGCCGCATTGGTAAACAGTGCAGAGAACGTTGGCATAATCACTTAAATCCGAATATTAAGAAAACCGCCTGGACTGAAGAGGAAGATCGCATTATATATCAGGCTCATGTGGAGTGGGGCAATCAATGGGCTAAAATAGCTAAACTTTTACCGGGACGTACAGACAATGCCATTAAAAATCATTGGAATTCTACAATGCGCCGAAAATACTATGATAATGAACGTAAATCTACACGTCCTTTCTCCGATTTGAAATCGTCGCGTTCTCATCTTAAAACGCTTATTAAATCGGGGGCGCCAATTACCCCTGGTCTGGTACTCTCTGCCCAAATCCTACAACGCAACGAAAATAAGGGTAATATTCCTGAAGCAAGAATCAAATCAGCTAAGGTATCGTCTAGACCTACACCAAATATTCTGAAAAGAGCAAAAATGCAAAACCACCAACAATCAACCGAAGTTGATAATCCAAGCATTAAACATGAAGTAAAATTGCCTGAGTCGCCAATTATAACGCCAATTAAAACTTTGCCATTTTCACCCAGTCAGTTTTTGAATTCACCTTGTTTAACCACTTTCGAAGATATGAATTTGCGTGCCAGTACACCTGTAAATAAAACCTACAGTCGCTTGGGAGTTGATGCGAAGAAAGAATTAGAATCTTCTTCTATAGAAACGCCACATAAGAGTAAGTATTTTAAATTCTCTTCAACGATATTTTTAATTCTATTCTATTTGGAAAAATAAACTGTTAGAATGTGCATATTAATTTTTCACAAAACATATCGGATAACGTTGCTGACCTTTATAAAGATTTTTATACTTGAACGTTTTGGGTAATTTTTTTTAACATTTTCATTAGAAATTCCTTTAGAAATACGTATTTATCGGACGGTATAAACTTAATAATAATATAAATACATAAGTAAGTTTTTTTGTGATGTTTTTACACAGTCCAGTTGTTCTAATGATATCGTATTAGAAGAAATAGTAAAGCATTAAGAAACATTGACCCAAAATGGCAATGTAAGTTTTCAATATAGAAATATCCGACAAACCATTCAACAAATTAAAAGCAAAATCTATTCCATCAGCATGAATTTGTTTCTGTAGTTTATACATTTGTATTATAGATGCATACAGAGACACTGCAGATATTAAAAAAATTATCGCCAGTATTAAAAGCCTTTTGTTATTTATTTGTATTTAATTAAACTTTGGAAAATAATTCTAAAAGCACCAAAAAATTTACATTTATTGTTATTAGGAATAACTTGTTACGATTGAATATTGCCAAGAGTGCCACTATATTAAATATTAATTTTTTTTTAATTTTATAATAAAAAATCTCTTGGCGCTAACTGAAAATTGTAATGATATGAAATTTAATGTTATATCTTACTATTAACACTAGAACACAACGGCAGCAAAATTAACGCAATAATGTCAATAGTATACAATAATAATCATATATAGTTATTAAATATTATATTGTCTTAACAATTACCTGAAAAGCAAAGCTGTTGTTTACAGCAGAAGTTCTCTTCTGGATATTGATGTATGTGAAGTGAAAATGTATGTATACAGCATTTTTTAAAGTACTCTAAAAAAACTTGCTTCGGTTTGCCTTATTTTTTTTAATACAGTTTTTTTTAAAGCTTTGCTGCTTTTTACAAACTTTTAATAAGTTGCCTATTTCCTTATTTGGAGTAAGAAAAAAATAGTATTTTTCACAATTACATTTGTGATTTTTTTTCCAATATGTCGAAAAAAATTTCAACTCGTTCCAATGATCACACAGTATGATTTCAATTCTAACAAGCCTCTGTTAAAGACTAAAGCAAAACATAATTACTAACGCAGAAACAGTTGTCCTGCATTCCAAAAGTACACTCTCCATAATAATAAGTCTATCATCCTTTAAAAAGTTACACATTATTTATTACGCACAGTAATATAAATAAATAAAATATATTATTGTTCTCGGAATCGTTTAATACATTAATAATTAATATTTAAGCGTCACTAAGTCTTAGACTATATAATTCAAATTCGTAAGCTTATTAATTTTTGACTAGAGGTATGTGATGAAAAGAAATCAGTATACAAACTCTCAAATATAAAAAATTCTATTATATTCATATATATGTGGTGTAGGACGAACACTAAGGAGCCAATTTAGTGAATTTTGAAACATTTTGTGAAAGCATCGGTATACATACATATTTATAATAGACAAAAGTGGTATATTTTATTTTACAATTGAATTTTATATTTGGAATTTCAGTGGAAGTTAAATATCAAAATATAAAATTAATATCAATTATAGTTCTGTTATAATTTAATCAATAGTAAATATGAAGTTGGTTCGCCAATGGTAAATAAATATTTTAAACCAAATAATTTAAAATTATTGCTATTTTGTTATGTGTATATAATTATTTTTTAATTTTAAAATCTGCATTTTTAATGTTGGCATTGTAATTATTAAAAAATACGAATTCCCCTACTATAAATTTTCATACAAAAATCGTTTATATAATTGAAAAATGGAAAAATAATGGTTTCTTAAATACGATTTTAGGCTTAATTGGCCCTCGAACACCAACACCTTTTAAAAATGCATTGGCTGCCTTAGGCAAGAAACGTCGCGGCGAGCGTTATGTTCCACCAAGTCCCTCGAGTCTTGTGGAGGATCTGGCCGAAATAATCCACGATGAACAATTAAATGATACTAATCAATCTCAGAAAGTAGCTGGTAAAAAGGAAAACATACCTTTGTATAAATCCACTTTAGAAGCACTAACCGGAAACAGTGCTCTTAATAATCAGTTGCCACCACCTACAAAGAAAGCACGTAAATCTCTTATTACTTCTTGGGGGGAAAACGTTATGCCAACTTCAGATACCAAAATGGACAAAAAACCTCAACCATTTGAAACTGAAACTCCTAGTAAATTTTTAATATCAAGTGAATCAAGCATTATGAGGGATACACTATGCAGTGAAAATGATTTGCTACTTGATGATGCTGAAGACCGAGATGATGAGGCTAAGAAAGAAAATAATCCACAGGCGGAGGCTTCAGAAGCACGGCAAAGAAGCTCGCACCATTATTTGGATCCGAAATGGGAGAAGATGGCTTGTGGTCAAACCAAAGATCAAATATACATGTTACAGCAGGCACATGCGTGTCTCAAAAATCTTGCTTTGATGCCCAGATCTTTGAATTTTGAAAAGCAAAAATAGGCGAATATATGTATAATGAAATTAGCGAAAGAAGTACCTTTAAACATAATTATAAACACTATTTCCGAATAAACGAATACAATGGAAATATTTGTAATAAAATTTTCTATTGCAATACCAATGAATTTATGCGGAACTAGTTTAATCTCTAATCCACATTTATTTACTAATTGTCATTATATTAAATTTTTAATTACCTTATTTAAGATATTATATGTACTATACGTAAACTTTTAGAGAGCGTAATTTACGAGCACCATACGTATATATTTATACAAATATTTATCATTTCGTTGATTGTTTTTTCTCTTTTTGTATTTTTGTACTAAGTTCTAAAAATTTTGTTTCAATTACACTTTATTAAGCAGCGTGCTGAAATTAGTTTATATATCTAGTAATAAAGTCATATTAAAATTTTAAAAAATATCATTGAAATATAATTATATATACATATATATATTTTTCTTTTATATTAACGAAATAGACTTAAAAGTCGACCTAAAGATATATTATATTGTCTGCCTGCAAATAATGAATCTGAAGAAAAACACAGAACTCATATACATACATGTGTAAGTAATTATTGTGTATTTTTTATTTTGCATAGAATTTGAAATTATGGCATGCCTACTTCAAATATTAGATATTCTACATAAACTTTGAAATTATAAAATATATTTTTTACATCATAAGAAAAAATTTTTTTTACATAAGAGTAATTTTATTATAAAATAATTATGCTTATATGAGTATGAATAAAAAATAAGAGGTTTACTATATTTAACAGAATTAAATATTCAATTGTACGTGTTTTACTGTATATTTTTTTATTGTTAGTGTACATACTTGAAGTGTGTATACAAAGATGTTATTAATTTAGTCAGACTTCTTATGGTGAGTACATCTTACTTGCTCCTTTTTGCATCTGTTTACTACCAATGTCCAAAAGCAACACCATAGAGGCAACAATACTGAAGTGAAAATTATATACAACCAGTTGCCATAAATCTTAAAAAAAAAAAAAAATATAATATTAATGCTTTTATCGGAGCTATTATTGTTTAGCAATTTAGTATTTTATTAAGCCGATTTACCTACAATTATTAATAAAGGGGTTGTTAATCTATTATATATTCTAAATCGAAGGTAATCACACCATTTTTCAACGATGCTAATTTAAAAAAGAGAATATTCTAAATATCTCAATTCTTTGTGTTGTTTGAAGTCGACTGTGCCGTACTCTGATAATTTTATGTGAACGTTAGACCGCAAAGGTTGATGTTCTAGTAATTGAATTTTGAGAATTATCTCACTTAAAGCCAAATAAATTTTGTGATAGGACAGAATTTACTACATATCCCCTTTTATGACAATTTTTATTAATTCCGATTAATATTTAATTTTTTTTTAAGAAAAAAAGCTATCTTTGAAATAGTATTAAATTAGCTCTTGGAATTTTTCACAGATTTTGCAATATTTACAGATATTTCGATTTGTTAGAATTAATTTTTTTAACTGGTCGAATTTCGATTGACAACATTCATACACCATTAAAAATTATACTTACCAAATGATCGGTTAAAGAAAATGTAATGGCGTCCATGCTAGCACTAACAGCACGCAAAGCCAATTCTTTAAGCTTTAATTCCGGGAATTCGAATAAAGTTAATACGAATACCAAACCATAAATAAATACTAATGGATTTAATATCAGACAGTACACAGTAAGAATAGGTCTTCGAAAACTTGATTGTATATTAGTTGAAACAGAAATCGCCAATGGCACACACACTAGAGCAATTAAAAAGGCCAAAGCGAAATTTAGTAATCCTATAACTACTAAAGTAGTGCCGAAGCCAACTAAGGAGGCTAAATGCAACCAATTCATGGCATTGGCAGGTAACCGATATAAAAATGGTAAGAAAACGGCAATAGCTACCCAAAATATTATAAAAGCAGTTATGCTTTGGGAAGTTGTTAAACTATACGAAGATAGAAAATTTACCACTAGCTCCACGAGAGATACTTGTTGACACATATAGCCTATAGTACATGCATATATGATATATAAAACGGTTGGCATTATGTGCATATCAGAATCCTCTCTATTACTTGCTGTATGATTTATAATTTCCTCGTCCAAAACCTCTTCATCAGCTTTTTTAATTTGGCCAGCTGCTATCAGCCACATTAAAAATGATTTAATAAACAAAGGTACCATAAATAATGCCAGACAAGGCATATAGTCACCTATAGATACAAAACGATCGTTTTGAGCTAATATGTAGAAAAAATAACTCTGATGAAAACGTTCTAATAAATTATTTAGACTTCGGGATATTCCCTCTATTGTTTTCAATAAAGGTAAAGCCCCATTATAGCGATTACTATTGGCGTTTGTTCTTTTTACTGCTTCAAGAGTTAATGATTCGATACGATGTCTATGAAATAAACCATGATTGCCATTTGGCACTCCCGTTGATTGGCTTAATAACATGGCTATTAAATTTTTTATGTTACTCTCTATGGCAGACAATTGCGAAGAGCGTCGTTTTTTTACAGAAGTTTGCTTATATCCAGAAATTATGCCTTCGCGTGCTGTTATGCGTTGTACTAAATTAAACATGTCTAAATTGGGAAGTTGGCCATTTAAGCCTTCAATTTTTACATCAATATAGTCTGTAAAAAATTAATTATTTATGCCAATTTTTTTCTGTTTCAACAAAAATATATACATATTTTTTACCAATATCCAAATCTTGCACTTCGATGTTCAAAGCAGCTTGTAGTGAGCCAACTCGCGCTGGTAAATTTCCGTGATCAAGAAATTTTCTACGTTTTGTGTAACCATCTGTTTCTGTATTAAAGTAAGCTTCAAGGAACGCATGCATGCCCAGTTGTTCTTGTTCAGTAACCAAAAATATTATATCCTTGGCCCAGTAATTTTTTTCTAAACAAAATTAGTTTATTGGCAGTTGAATTTTATAGGATTGAATTTTTTAAACTGTGAGTTAAATAAAAGTTCGTTTGTTGTGTGGTTAGGATCCAAGGTGGTTTGGTTGGTCTACTGATGAGTTTAGTTTTAGCATCGGAAGACATGCAGCTGTCATTTTGACCAGATTAACCCCACAACACACGAAACAAATTGAGGAAATGTTCAAATAATAATTATCAACAATTTTTAAAGTTCGCAAGTGTAGCTATAAAATAAAATTGCGAACTGCATAAAGGAAAAGTATTATGATAGTTGGAAATTATACTTTTTGGGAGATTATTTCAATTTGTAACACAAATGTCATAATTACTTCTTGCAAAATCCGCAAATGCTAGTAGAATGGGTACACTAGCAATAATATCAGTATGGTACGATGATGGAGGCCGATAAGGAACTGAAAACACTAAACCTTCTGTTGAACTTGTACGTGGAGCTCTTAATATCCCATAAACATTTTTGCCTCGATATTCTTTACCTCCGGCAAATGGATAACGTAATGTATAGTTATGGTAGTAAGTTTCTAGACCTATTTGTTTCATTTTTGCCGATATCCACGCATGTGGTGTGGATGTTTTATAGTATTCTCGTTCACTTTTCAATTCCTCTGTCAATTGCTGAGCCCAGCGACTGTAATCTTGCTTAATTTCTGTATAAACCAATCCTGTAATATATATATATATATATATTCATCCTGCATATTAATATATATAAAAACTTGTGAAACAATACCTGGTGATAACGCATTTTCCGATAAATAAGTGCCATGATTAAAATCCTTATGGCCCAAACAACAAAACCATACAATACTGCACACATACAGAAACCAACCTAATTTCGAATGATATTTGGAAAGAATCTTACCAAATTTATGGCGGGGTGTTAAGGAAGGATCTGATAGCAAACCCATAATATTATTTCTATCAAATAAACTTTTAAACAAATTGCTTTTTTCTTAATACTCTGAAAATATTAAATTTTTGTTTATATGTCTCCCCTGTGCTGTGTATGACAGTAAACAGTTTTACGATATGTGAATTACCCTGTATTCTGCTGTTTTCTTTTTAATCTGTGCGTATTACCCTGTGATGACACGTAAAAATTATACTTTAAAAAAGCAGAGCATTATTTCAGATAAAATGGCCAATAGAAGTTATTTAACCATTATCTTTGTATTATTATTATTATAACTGTAAAAGCTTATCAGTACATTTAATTTACATACATACACATTTTATACATAATATGTGTAATCTGATGGTATTCTTTCACATTTATACAATTTTATGAAGAAAACAGATCTATTTTAATCATCAATTTATTAAGAAAAAAGTTACACTTATGATTTTTTGCTAAATTTTCCTCCCGGCGTTCTTTTAGGTGGGCACCACCTCAGATATGCTGGATCGACTGTTAGCTTTGGTCTCTTAAATTGGGGGAGTTGCAAATGTTCCGTAATAGTTTTCGGCGTTACACAAATGACATGTTGACCCTTCCAATACTTAACCATTTTCATAGACTGCAGGGTATATATGATGTCGTCTTGAGTGATTCCGCTAAGCTCACTCAATTCCTTAACACTTTGAGTTGTAGTGCGACAGTCCTTCATTAATTCCAGCAAAGTGTAGGCCCAGTAGCTTCGATAACTGAGGCGACCCAAATCAGACAAGGGTTTCTCTGGACTGCCAACAACACCCTCTCGTCGAGACAACTCATAGCTAAATGCTATCAAAAGTTTTCCATATCCTTTGCGTTGGTAAGGTGGCAATATTAAAATGCAAGCAACATTATTATTTTCCGGAGATTCTTTTTCCTTGGAAAAGTATCCTACAATATGAGCCCCTTTCTTGTCAATTTCGCACAGTACATAAAAATAAAAAGGCTCGACATCGTAATATAATGTTTTGTGATCTAGAAATAGTTTTGCCATTAGGCAAAGCATTTGACAATATAATTTGTGATCTTTGCCATCAATTTCAAATATGGAAATAGTGCCCTTTCTGTAAATTTCACTGCCGGGAGGATGTCTCTGTGGGCATTCAGAAGCATGATAACGATAAGTTTTTTGGAAACGCATATACTTTAGACAATATTCACAGACATACAGCGTGCCTACCTTCCCATATTCATCTGGGTATGGACTAAAATACCAAGTATCTATTTCAAATCTACCTATGCGAAGCTTGTCAATGTATTTTACTTTAGTAATAGCCTCATGTTCTTTCTCTAATGCAGCTGTGGTGGGATCCATTTCAGCATAAGTTTTTTGTATATGATTTATTTCATCATGTCGTCTCTTCTGATTTCTCGTAAGTTTGCGATCGCTGTTCTCGACTGCAGGATTTTCTAGAGATGCTATTTGCTCTTTGCTCAATTGCTTTATGGTTTTTGCTCCGACGGAATCTGCAACATCAGAACTACCTACAGCTGCTGCTCCTCCACTAACACCATCGGTACAATTAGTAACACGATCTCTGGCCACCCATTCATCTAAACGGCGATTCAACCCTACGTAATGGACATAATATTCTTGCTGTTGTGCGATAGATGCTTGCTCGCAATCTCTCGATTGAATGATTTGAGCAGCATGAACATTACCATCATTTCTTTTTATCATGTACACGCCCCCAATGTTTATTTCTATTCCTTGATTTTGATTGATTGTAGTGATTGTTGTTGTTTGTGTTGCATCTTTGTTGTCTGAAATAATATCGTCATTATTTGTGTTTTCTTTATCATTAAACGAATTGTTGTCGCCAGATTTTTCCTCTTTTTTACTCGATTCACACTTTTTCATTCTGACTTCAGTTTTTTCATTAACATTATTTGTACTTTTATTTTCGACCACCATACTATTTTATTTAATTATTATTTTTGCGATTGAAAATTTCACAATTATTATTAATTTACTACAAGCAAAACGTTTATACTTTTAAACATATGTTTAAATGTCAAATTATCCAATAGAATTAGAGGTCCCAGACTGATAATTTACAATTAAAAATGCACCAGACTAATCCATAACATTACGACATTTAGATTCCGTATGTATGGCAGCATGAAATAATTATCGATAATTTTCCCCGGCAAAATCATCTACTTTATTGAGGGTAAAATAAAAAAAAATGCACTTTACTTTAATGCGTGGTTTCACTATTCCTCGCAATAAACCTATGTCGAACATAGAATGTATTATGAAAAAGTATTATAGTGTAATCTAAAATAGTATTTTTTTGACAGTCAAATACTGTTTACAAATTTTCATAAAATGATAGATTTCGTCTGATCAGGTTGGTCGCAAAGTGCTAAAAGTATATTATTATTAAAGTTTTGTTTATAGTTTAGATTAGTATGGTAATCAACCCTTTTCTACAGCGCCAAATAGAATAAATTACTTTGTTTGTATTTAATAAACAAAAAACATATGTTTTCGTAATACATAGGTATTATGGTGTACCACAATTCGACTGCGTGGGATAGTGAAACAAGGCTGTTAATATCATTTTATTTTGGTCAATGTAAAATAAAATTTTTCATTAATTTCAATATACAGTTTAGAAAGGGAGTAAGTTATTTTAAAAGCCGCAATACATCCATAATAAATGTAATTTCGTTTTGTACTGTTGTGGAAAAATTTTAGTGTCATTTGTGGGTTTAGAACGACATATCCAATGCTCATTCGCCCTCAAATGTGCTTTAAGGCTTATACAAGCATACGAAAAACTATGTAATATTAAATACTCTTATATTTCAATTTTAATTTTGGCACTTTATTGCATTTGACAACCATAATAAATGGTAGACTTAACATATGTGTGTATATTAATTATTGCTTTAATTTTGTTTAAATGTCAACTGATATAAAATTGTTGGTATTAGTTATTAAAATGATCATTCTATAGATGTTTTACCCTACTTAACTAATATTAATACATTAATTAATTTCATTTTAATTTAACTAATAATAAAATATTTCCTTATTAACTTGTTATATAACTTAAAGGCCTTTTTGTATAAAACACAACGCACAGCATTTCTCAATTTTAAATGTATTTTCTTTTTGTAATTTAATTACTTTCCACATAAAGTTTGTCAATACTGGGTATTACGTTTTAAAAAAACGGACCATTAATTAAAATTGTTTTAAAAAAGAATGGAAGCCATTAACGTTAAGTTTTAATTGTTAAACTTTTTGAAAATATTAGTATAAGGACTCGGTTTAAAAGCCCGAACATTCGTAAAATTTGTTAATAATGGCCTTGTATTTTTATTTGCTACCATGTCAAATGAAACTAAAGCCAAAGCCAGGGCTTTCAGTGAAAGCTTCAATTCAATAGTGGGCCACTGTTTCAATTGCGCAGATATACATATATGAATAGAAACAAGCTAAGTATTTGGAGGATGTATGTATAGTTTAATTGATTGAAAATATGCACACATAATATGTATGGATGTGGATTTTGGCATATTTTATCCTGATTTCTTTATCATTTTCTATAATCCGTATTGCGCACTTTGATAATGGTCGATCCAGAAGGTGGATTTCTCTTTTGCCTTATATATTCTTCATGTCTTATTATACTAGCAGTATCCTTATTAATATCTGCGGAACCACGAGACTCCAGTGAATGCTTTTGCTGTAATTGATAATGTAGAGCTGGACGATATTTATAATCGTCTTCAATATAAGAACCAGATCTAATGGCTGGTATAATTTTTCGGTCGTCATATTGATATTTTGTTGCGACATGGCGGTTATTTGGATTATTTGTCGAATACATTTGGCGCTCTGTGTAATGATCTGTGATATCTTCACTTGTTCCTATTTTCGTTAAATCTTTTTGACTACGACTGATGAGATTTACAATCGACGGACTTTTAAGGGTATTTTGTTGTAATGGATTTTCCTTTGAACTAGAGTAAAGGTGAGGATTGGACTTGTATGCCTGGCTAGAGTGAAGATTATTGTTTGTGTAGTTATTAATCGTTAATTTTTCCATATAAATGGGACTAGGATCATTGCTGCCATTCATGGCGTGAACACTAAATGATTTGCTACGATTAAGTGACTTCGCATAAGTTCTTGCTGGCTTTAGGGGTCCAGTGTTTTGGCTAATTGGTTGATATGATATGCGTTGTTCAACAGGGGCGTGATGTGATTGTTGTTGCCGTAATTTGTTTTGGACTTTGCTAGTAGCATTTGAACGTGCTATATTAACGGTTTGAGTTTCATAATGGTGCACGGATGGATGATCGTTGAGCTTTCGTGGTAATGTTTGAGTGGACCTGTAGGTTTGATTAAGGTTTGGTGTTGAACCCGACATACGTCGGTTACTCTTTTGATACCGACCTAAGGTGTGCGATGAAGTTGAACTTTCCCCATTATTGTGTGAAGAGGAAGATGGTGGGATTCCATTGCGCATTTTTATTGTATCATGCATATTCTCTTTGCCGTACAAAGTGCTCGAATAGGGATCTTCTCCTAAATAGTAGCGATGTTTTGGACTTATCACACGATACCCGTTTTCACGATTATTACCTACTGGGTGAGACGTGCTTGAATGTAACAGTTGCCTTCGATCTGCTGTCGCATTATTGTAGACCGAATGCTCTGCTGCTTTATTTGTAGCTTCCTGTCCGGTTGAATAGTGATTTCTTTTTTGACTGTTGAATTCCTCTTCAGATTCATCATGGGAAGTTGTATGAATATTGCTTCCTATATGGCTATCTATTACATTGTATTGTTGGTAAGTGCGTAGGTTTTGTTGCTCTTGATGTGTAGCTGTTGCTGGTGATTGTTCACGAGACTTGGACTTTGATTTCATCCGTAGTTTCCGTTCAACGCTAGCTGATCTTAGTTTCCCAACAAGTTTTCTTAGAGAGTTACCTATAGCTTGCCCCATTTTACTAGAACGATGGGATGCCACTGTAGACGTTGAAATTGTAGATGGCGTAGTCTGAGTTGTTTGAGTCGACATATTTGGTCTCAAAGTTTGATGTTGTAGCAAAGCCACAGGTGGAGACGGACTATTGCGAGCAAATCTAGTACGCTGATTTTGTTTCCTATTTAATGTTTGAGCTTCTCTGGGCTGCTCATTTGTTGATAAGGGTGTATACATTTGTTGTTGTGAAGTGGCATATGATTTCGTTCTCAAACTTTGATTCTTGTAGGATTCTCTTGGAGAAGATGATCTACTTCTTGGTGGTGGTGAATAGTCGGGTGGCGGTTCCGCCACATTAATAGGCACTTGTTGTTGAAGAGGCGTTTTTGCTTCCGATAATAGCTCACTATGCTGACGTAATTTTTTTTCACCATTTCGTCTGCGTTGTGGTACAGTGGGTCTTTCTAAAGTGGTCACCTCTCTTTGTGGAAGTGGAGTATCATTTTGTTGCGATTCCCTGCGCAGTGAATTATACCGCGTGTTTTCTATGTAACTGCGTTCATAAGACTTGGCTCTTTCGTCAATATATGAGTTTTTACGCGGTGGGACTGGCGAATCTATATCATCTATCAATTCAGCTTTTGTGTAATTACGTTTGTCCTTATCAATGATATTCATGCCATAGTGCAAGTCTGTGCGGGAGCCACTTATGTAACGACTTTCTTCAAAGGAACCTGACTTATCCAAATCATCTAAATTGTCTCGTGAGTTTTGCCTTGATCTTGCTAAAAATTGTGAAGAAAGACTTTGTCTTTTCTGCTGCAGAATATCCTCTCGACTAACATAACTATCGCTCTGTACAGGTTTCGTGTATGATTTGTTATCACCGACATAAGTATCCTTTTTAGAATAAGAAGCACTTGTTTTTTTCAATTGATTACGTTCTATGGAAGCATGGAGATCGTCTCGAAATGCTTTGGAAGCAAAGTGGTTTGCAGGGTTTGTGGTGACTGTGGTTTCATTTCTATTATTCCAATTTGAAATGCCTTGATAATATTTTGCTCCATTGTTTGCTGCCGGTAAACCATCAGTAGAGCCACGTTTCGAAAAGGACTTTTTATCATTAGAATCATAGAAAATATTGGAACATGTATGATTTTGATTCGACTTTATAGTGACATTAAAATAAGTTTTTTTAGTTGGTTCAATGACATCAACTTCATCCTCACGTGAATCATTTGAAGCCGTTGACTCACTTCCAAAATGTGATTCGAGCCACTTAATTGTTTCTCCTTTACGGGTTTCTTCTTCTTTATCGAAATCTAGTGGCCGTTTGGTAAGGGCATCCTTCCTGTCCATTAAAACAACACCTAGAGCAATAAACATGTAAATAACATTGCCATTAATATTCACTGTATCCATTAAACTCACCCTTAGGGTGCTGCATTACAGATTTATTGTGCGGTTTGCGCATTTTTCTTATTCGATCTGACAAACTATCCCAATCTCCTGGACGTTCTAACATATTATCATTTTCCATATGCATGGTCTCTGCTGCGTATTTCATTTCAGTGTTTACCACTTTACCATCTTGAATAGTGTCCACATATTGTTCGTCTCGTTGCTTAAAATATCTTTGATTAACTTCCTGCAAGAAGCAAACATGTCAGCAAATGTTTAATTTGTCTATTATAATTACAACCAACTAACTTACTTGAGTTTTAATCTTTTCAGCACTCTCAACCGACTTATTGTCCGGTAATTCGTCATCTACTATTACTTCGTGCTCCGTAGTTTTTTTGGATTCTGTTATTATCTTACCATCCTCCTGAGCCAAGCATCTTTTCTGAATATTCTCCGAGTCGATAGTCTTATATGACTTAGTTTTATCTGCAACAATGCAAGGCCCTCGTGACACTAGTTGCTTTTGATATTCCGGCGATAATAAGAGTTCTTCAACGTTTTCCACACCACTAGTTACGGTTTTAACGAAGGCCTTAAAAAAGTAAATGGAAGTATATGAACACACACACACCTACATACTTGCATATCAATTTAAAATTTTTTTTAAAATCTTATAATAAAAAAGTTTAAATTGAAAGGCGTTAGAAATAATGACGGAAAAATAACATATAAAAAATTACGTAACCAAAAAAAATTATTGAATACTTAAACTTAATAGTTACTGTCTGCCACCTTCATACCATCATGTTAGCTACTGCACAGTGGTGTGTTAAACCCCGCTGGTGACAGAACATTTACTTTATTTATGCTTCAAATTTAGCATTTCATTAATTAAAATAAATTGGAAATAGTCTTAGACCGTGTGAACACACTGATCATACATACTACGAATACGAGTAAACAAGCAATATTTTTTAAATACATGACAATCTTTAAGAATTATAAGAATGTGTACGTTAAACATTTTATTTAATTAATTTCGTTGCCAATAAAAATAAAGTTTATTTATAATTTTATTACTTTTTATTGTAAAAAGGCGTTCACTTTCTCTTTGACATTTCACACTCTGTGTATTTGTATAATTAATAAAAGTTCATTAACCATATTTTTCCCCTCTATTTTATATATCTTTTTCCTAAAACATTATTCATTCCATTAACTAGATTAAATAATATATTTTAATTTCTTTATTTCAAAATTTTTGAGTGATTTACCTTTATTGGAAGTAATTTTTAATTGGTAGTCATTTTTAATTGCAAAATATAATATTTATTGAATAACTTTTATTAGACGTATTTTTTTTGTTGTATATTATTGATTAAACAAATAAAAGTGAAAGGTTTTTAAATCTTGAGATTTATATATAAGTAAGAAATTTAATGTATTTACAAAAAAAAAAAAAAAAATATTAAATGAAAATTATGAAAAGGAATGATTTTAATTTTAAAAATGCTGGTTTACTTTAATGTTAATTCCTTTTTACCTAGAACCACATATTTATTTTAAATATGCTGCAGAGTGTGTTTTCAAAATAATGATCTGGCATTGGACACAACTAGTAATGATTGCAATTTAAAAGAAATTGCAGAATAAATTTTAATATTTTTTTATACAACACAGAATTTGCAAACGGTTTTTTTATTTTGGAATTAAAAACAAAGAACTTTTGCAGCTCAGCACTTATTAGGTACCCCCTATGATACTTGGAATTATGATTTCATAATCACTGTGCTTTATTTTGAAATTTGCACTAGTTAGACTAATGTGCTGTTTGATATATTTAATGTTGATGGTGCTGCCAAACAACAACTGCCAAACTCCAATCCAATCACTTTGCAATGCAAGGGCGTTATCTAGAGCAAAACAACCGAAAACCACAATGCGTTACGAATGTATAAGACGCATACGAACCAGAATTTAAGACAATTTCAAATGTAAAATTATTAAAACAAAAAAATTAAAGTGCAACTTTAAGTATTAACTATCATAACATGTGCCAATTGTCTAGCACTTGGCTGCTACTTGTATTTAAATGAGTGCTTTTTTTTTTACAACATAAACAAAGAAGTAATTTTGTCTTCATTTCCAACACGAAGCTTTTTTATTTTGTTTATCTTTTGAAGAGCCGCAGCGCTCATACATAAATTATTCTACTCGTATTTCATTTCATTCAATTCACTTGCCAAACTATCAATATGATTGTTATCTTAAGTACGAGCTAAACTTTTGTGAAAGCTTTCTTTAACTAAGATTTAAACATGAAATAGATGACAATAGTTAATTTTCAATATGGTGAATATGACTCACCATTTCAAAGAATACTTTGCAACGCAGCAATAGGAAAAAATTACTTTAACCACAAGAGTTACTTAATTTTTGTTTAATGACTTATTTTGATTCCAAGCGTAAATCAAAGCTATGCTGAATATTGTAAAATTAACATATCATATATGTAGTTATAGTATAAACAGTGGTTGCATCACGTGTGGTGGTGAAAGATCAATTAGTGTTATGCATTTATTAATTCGAGCGAAATATTTCTAAGGCAGCAACTTTAACTTCTTTTTTTTTGCTAAAAATTTCTTGGCTTCACAGAAAAATTTACCTTTTTTTCATATTCGTAATCTTTCTTAATTGCTTGTTTATACACTTTTCTATTTTTTTTTTTTTTTACTAAAATTAAAAGCTGTTTTACTGTATATAAAAAGTAGAAAAAACTTTTAGCAAAATGCAAATATTTCCTAGTTGTATAACAATAAGATTATGGCAAATAATATTTCTGCAGAGACCTTCATATGAATATAATTGTTTCTATATTTGCAACTCCAATTAAATTGGCTCATATAATTTTTTTTGTTAATTTTTTTTTTTCGAATTATTAATATACCGTACTAACGTAATAACTGAAAGTGATATATTGGACTGTGCCGAATCTTATGCACACTTCTCCAAGAATATGTTCCACAGCTGTTTTTGTACACTACAATTATACCGCATTGAAGCAAAGTTTAATTTTGCAATTTGTATCAATAAATCCATAAAATAATTTTCTGGGTATATTTATATTTTTTTTATTGATCCGATCTTGGTGATTTTCATAAAAAAAAGTGTGAGCAGATGGGTTTTCAAATTTTTGATTTTAAACAAAATTTGAGCTCAATTTACAGCGCTATAAAAATACCGACGACAGATAGACCAAATTTAATCAACTTGCCCTCTTGTATGGATACAGAATTTGTATACTTTAGATGTAGCTCTTCCACCCATTTTGTTGGCGAAGGTTATAACAATAATGTATAGATATTCTATTTTTTCCTGACAATTTATTAAAATTTATCATAATCTATAATATGTAAAAAGACTAATAATAACAACTTTCCGATAACAATAAATATTGTAGTAGCTAATTCGACGATTGACAAATTTTTGACGGCGAATATCGGTAGAAATTAATCGTAGTGAAATTAATCGTAGTGAACGTAGTGAACTCTGCAACTGATAAATTTCTTTGGAATTTTCATCGAATAATACAGCGTTTTGTGAACTAAATATAGTTCTTACAAGTTCTTTAATATTGTCTAGTAAATGCTTTTATTACTAAAGAGGTAATTCTCTACTCAAATAATTAATTTCATTATCCTTATCGAACAAAAGATAAAAAAATTAAATAGCAAAGAAATATGTGTAAAGGATCGATAATTAAATAAAACTTATTTCCTCTTTACTATTGATGGTGCAAGACCAAAGAAATACAACCGCTGGCAATAAAATGAGAAATTATAGCCATTTTATTCAAGAATAATAAATTAAGATTTATTATTATTATTTTTTTTTTTTTTTGGAGTCTTTCAATGACTTGCTGAAAAGTGAATTCGTCACGCTTTCGTTATGCAAACCTTCATTTCGATATTTTCCATACAAAATGTTTACAATACGCATTAGTGCCAATACCTCGTATATTCTATGTGCGAAATTGCTAATAAAACTTTAAAGTTAGTTGATTATTTTATACAATTTCAAACATCATTTTAATCTCAAAATTTACTATTTTTATCTCGAAATATCGTAAACTTATTTATTACTTGTTTGATCTTGCCTTGCAATGCAAGGAAAGCAAAGAGTGTTTGTATTGCATGCAATAAGTATGTTAACGGATGGATGGCTTCTTGCGCAAATATCTGTGGCCAAGAAAGTAAAAATTACATACAACCATAATAGTAAGAGATTACGTGGTATCATCCAGTTGTTGGCCTCTGGTATAAAAAAGGTAAGCTTGCAGTAAAAGAAAAAATAGAAATACAATGGTCAGTGACAGAAACGAAAAGAAATGCGCAAACGAGGCAGCTCAAAGCTGTCAACTAACAGCCACCAGTAGTTTGCAAGTGATGTTAATAATTCAGTAATTATTTTATTGGAAACAATCATATTATTATACCCTTGAATTTATTATAACAATTCAAATAATTTAAAAACGTAAGAATATTCCAATTGAAGTATTTTCGGGTTAATGAACGTTTTGTCCAATTTTGCTTAAGAGTCGTTTGCCTTGGAACATGTTCAACAATAAATGTCTGTATATTTGGCTATAAGCCCGGTTGACTGGCTGTTTGAAAACCTCATCAGATATCTGCTGCTGCTTATTTTACGGATCTCTTTAAATATTTGTGTAGTCTCTGGCTTTATTTATATTTTTGAACTTAGGCTGGTGTGAGTACCTTTACAAAGGAGGCAGGTAGGTGGACAGACAGACAGTTTGCACACTTTTCAATGTTTAAGTTGGAGTTAAATGAGTCTTGGCAATATTTTGTATGCAAAGCACAAATTAATGCAACGCACAGTGGCAAAAGGATTAACATTAAGTATAAAACTATAAAATAAGTTTCTTTTAAAACAAGACACAATATATAATTTTAATAAATATAATCATTAGCAATTGCATAATTGCATATGCTGATCAAACCAATTGCACAATGAAGTCGATTGTAACATAAAATTTAATAAATATTTAACTTTGAGGCATTTGAAAGTATATGTATGTACATATGTTTGATTCCGGCTTAAAGTTGATATATGCCGCTAATAAAATTTTACATTTTTAAAGTTTTATATTCTATTGTTGTATTATTATTCAATAAGTTTGGGGTCTCTGAAATATATGTGGATACTTCTGTTCATTAAATTAAGATCTTATAGGCTTCAAACAAATCTGATCAATAGATGGAAAAATAAGTTTCTCAATATTTAATTTAATATCGACCCCACTGTGTTTTCATTTAACAATCTGTTTTTCTTTTTCTTTTATCCTCATACTCTGTTACCAATTCACTAAAAGTCTTTGAAAATATTTTTCTGATGCCAAAAAATTAAAGATTAACTTTAAAATATATATGCATATATATATATTTTTTTTTCGTTAAAATCTTTATCATTACAATTTTTTTTTTTATCTTGCAAGATCAATTAAAAAATAAGCACACGTGGTTAATTTTAATTATTGCTAATATAAAAATGTTAGAGATTGTGAGGCCAAGTTGAAAGTTGGCGAATAAAACGATGATAAATATTTTAGGAAATAAATAGAGGAAAATAGTTGGTTTTGCTTTGCTAACTCGCATTACAATATAACAAACATTTCGTAGTTGCACGATAACATTTTTACTATCACGATAAGATTGTAATTGTTAGAAGCTTATATTATTGATGAAAACTATTCTTAAGAACAAAAATAAAATATACTTGTATGTAGATATATGTATATATTTCCTTTACTGGAACTAACTGGAATGCTTATAAGATCAGACATACCATTAGTTTTATATGCTATAGTTTGATATGTTAGTTTTTGGTATTTTAAAATACAACAGTTTATCTTACTTTAAAAATAAAATTTGTAATAATTATACAATTGAATTATACTTACTGATTATATTATTGAAAACGATGCACTATTATCAATAACAAAAATTTATAAAGTTTTGGCTAAAGGTTTTGTTTAATTAACGCTTGAAATAAAACAGTTTGATATCAATAACTCAACGACGACAAAATGCGACTTACGCGGTTATTCATGAAAACCACAAAAAATATTAACAATCGCAACCAGTAACTGCTCTATCACTGCTTGGCGCAGTAGAAATAACAACAAAAGTAAAATGCAGTTAGCATTTTTTCTTAAATTTTTTCAATTTATCTACAATATTTTTTACTTCTTTTTTTTTTTTGGTGTTATTTTGTATCCAAAAACCCCTTAAACAGGTTTCTATCTTATGCGACTAGTAGGCACAATTCACTCTACTCCAATCCAAACTGAAAACGACTCAATAAAGCTAGTAAAATTGTGTGTGTGTGGTTATTTTTACTCGTTTTCTTGTTGGATTTCTTAATGACATTCACAAGGCACCATAGCCAACCAGCGACTTTAAAAGCCGTATAATACTAATCACAACTGCAGCAGGGTATGGAACGTATAGAACGTATAGAACGTATAGAAATTTTGTGCATTTTTTCTTTAATCACAATTCTTGAGGACCGGTAGGTAGAACTTGATTGCGATGACGTTGTTGTATTAATATCGATAATTATGATAAAACACTCTTATAAATATGTAGATGCTAAAATAATTTTTCGAATAATTTTATTAAGAGTGATTTGCTACGCTACGAATCTGAGTCGATCAATTACCTCCTCACTCTGAAGTGCGTACACGTATACATGCGCACGGGCACATTATGTAAGCATGTGTGTTTATTAACTGGTCTATAAGCACATACAACGCACAGTATCATACCATACACACTGTTGCAAAAATGTATTCTTCCGCAGCTTAAGAGCGCTGTCAACATTAAGAGATATGCAAATATAATATATGCATATAATGAAAATCTATTTATAGCTGACTGTTTATGTCTAATTGTTAAAGTATTTAAAAGATTTCATTCAATTATTTACTATAATTGTTACGACTTCGACGAGGGAATAAACCTTCGCTGTGTTATAACATTTTAAATTAACTCTTTTACTAGCCAGTTATTTTTATATCTATGTATGTACATATGTATGTATATATAAAAGTTTTGCATGACTTTGAAGCTCCTTTCTTGGCAAGCTGCTAAATTAAGTTTTACACACATAGATAAAAAACCAATATGCTTAAAGCATAAACATAGCGCAGGCAGATCTTTCGAGAGTACAAAGATACCAAAAGAGGATCAAACGCTTTAAAAAGGAAAGTACAGTGTTATAAAAAAGAAGAAACTTTATTGTAAATTCAACCGATATGGTATTATTGAAAAAAAACAATTTATAATATCTTTATGTACAAGTTCAATTCAATTATCTTTTGCATTTGCAATTTTTATTGCGGGGAATTAATTTAGCAAAATATTTGGTATCAGTACTGCTACAGTTAGATAATAAATAAAACATACATTTATAAAATACGAGTATGTATATACACATACATATATTGGATTGTTTTTTTGCATTATTTTTAAGAAATATTCCAATGGCCTTTAAAATTGTTTTTTATATACGTATGAATTTTTGTAGGAAGGAAGAACAAAACCAGAAAAATGAATTAAATTAAACGGTTTTTTTCTTGAATTAATACTTTATTGTGTTTTGTTTTATGGCAGAGTTTAAATCCAATATAATCAGTTTTTGTTATGTATTTGAGAAGGATTTAGTTTAAAGCAACGTTTCTTCAAAGGCAAGTAGCTGTTACCAAGTAGCAAGAGCAAAAGTAATAATAGTATGTAGTAACAATAGCAGTAAAAGAAGTAACATTAAAGCAAAATATTGCATGTTTGGTTTTAGGGTTTGTTGGTGAAGTCTTAAATTTTAATATTCTGGCTCAAGCTAAGGCACAGGCAGAGGCACACTCAAGCATACATAGTGTGTAAATGTACATACGAAACATACGATTATCATTGGCATTTGTAGCGAAGTTTGCTTTTTAAGTCTTTTGTTTCTTCTTCTACAATGAACTTTAATTCGGTTTCCATAATACCATACATTCCCTGCTGATATACATACATATATATATATACATATATATATGAGTACGTAAATATTTCACTTTATTCTTATATTTTTATATAGATATGTTGCTCTTGTTGCTTTGTTTTCTTAAGCATCTTTTACAACAACACCAGCATACAGTTTAAACCTCTTTCACAAAAGGTTAAAAGCATTGTGCGAGCTCATAAAAGAATTTAGAAACTGCCTTACTTTTAAGCTTTTCTTATTCTTTACAATTATTATATGAAGCATTCAATAAATGGTTAATTTAATAGTTTTTTTCTAACATAAAACTTCTGTTACACTTTTTGGCGAAAATATAATATTGTTTATGCGTGTTGTTTTTTATTTAATTTTTTTTTACTTTATTATTAATTTTTTTGTATATTTGTAATTTATTGTTATAATTAAAACAAACACTATTTGTTTATATCATTTCTTTTCATTATTAAAACGCGTTTCCCGTTACGTCGCTTTTGATAGCAAACCTTGACGTCTTTACGGTTTGTACTCCAATCACAGACTGAGCGTAAAACTAAGAAAATTATATTTCTGTCCATAACAAATAATAATTCTGTAGCTATTTTAAAGTTTCTGTTGTTTTCTTCGTTTTCTGTTATTTCTTGTTTAAAGTTTGTGTTTTACTTAAAAATAAAAGAAAAAAAAATTCAAAGAGTTTCTATTAAAAGTATACTATTGCACAGTGGAGTAAAAACTTTGCTTAACTGCAGTTTTTATTTGTAAGCTTTAAAAACTTGCAATTTACATCATTATAAAACTATACCACATATTATATTGAAATAGCCCATATCTAATCGCTCAACATTACTTTCATTAGCATTTTCTAATTTATAGTATAATTTTATTCAATCTTTAACTAGATAGATTTTTAAAAAAACTAAAAATGTTTCCAGCAGATTAATATCTGTTAAATTTTTTTTGGCACTTGTTCTCATTATTTTATATTTTAATATTATTGGATTATATCAAATTGTTTCTGAATTAAAATTTATTTTCATAGGATATGGAATAACTTTTGGTTTTGCTAGGAAGTAATTACACGTGAATATTTCTTATTAAGGAACATATTAAAAAACAATTCGGCATTTACATAGAATGAGCAAATAAGTCATTCAAGCTTTGGAACCAAATTAAAACTTGTGAATTTTTTATAAAACATTTAAAATACTTTTTCAAGCAGAATGTTACTTATACTGTTCTATACTGCAAGAGAGTAAAAACTACAATAAAATGATTTTATCATATAATGCAGTAGTACTCATCCGCTTTTATAAGGGAAACCAAGAATTTGCGAAACTCTACTACCTAATCCAGCTGCATTAATCAGAAATAAGTGAAAATTATATGAAATTTATATATATTTGCTTAATTTCTTATACTTGAGTACTTTTTCTGAGCCAGTTAAAACAATTTTATCATCGTTAATGAAATTGGCACAAGCATTACGAATTGTATATCATTATGTGTGGTATGATGAATAATGTTGATGACATCAAAATTATTCATCGAGAAGAGATTGTGTGATAGGAATCTACTTCTCACTTAGTAGCCACTGTGCCATAACTTTGCTCATTTTAAGGTGATTTAAGAAGATATTGGTAATGCAATCATTCTCTTCTTTTCATTTTCCAACACGATTTTAATTATAATTTGTTTACTAACTTGTTTTTCCTCGTTTTTTTTTATTATTATTTATTAGTTTTTATTTATTTTGCTTTGTTTTAGTTTTGTTGGATCGCAATAAAAATGTGTGTATGTAAAGCAATATGGCAATTGGTATTACTTGAATCACAAGAGAAATAGTAGTTAAACCACACTTACCTCATCAGAAAAATCGCCCATATGTTTGACATCTTCCGTTTCAAAATAATCTTTTTTTTCTTCATGCGACACAACCCGTTTTTCATTGATCTCTCTCACTAGACCGTCAGCCGGTCTAGGGACAATGCTCTTGACTAATGTGCCCCCAGCATTTTCCAATTCTGCCAATTCACCGCCAACTCCTAATTCACTAGCAGCTGCAGCAGCTTCTTTGCCATATTGCAAAGCACCTTTATGTTTAATTTCGTTTGGATTTAAGGCAACTGGTAAACCTAAATCTCGTTTCTGCCATAAGTTGCAAAAATTCAAAAATATTGAAAAGGAAAACAAAAGCAAAAAATTAAAAAAGCGTATTGGTTATGCAAATTTATTTATTTATTTTTTTCTTTTTTTTCTTTTTTTTTGCAATATCATTAATGTTGCTCAATTTTGTATACTCCAATTTACTCACATACACACATACATGCGTTTGCATATGAAGAGCGCAATCAAATACAAACCTCGGTTGTTTCTGTTTCTTGCTTATCCGTATCCTCTGTGGTATTTGTTGATACAATGGGCCCACTGTCTTCGACTACTTTGCCATCTTCGAAAACCACTTGACGCTTGACATGAGTTTCGATTTGACGTGTTGTTGTTAATTCGGTTTTTCGTTTTGTTATCCATTCTTCTGTAAAAGTAATTGGTAAATAAATGTAAATCAGCAACGTAAAGAAAAAAGTGCTCATATGTATGCGTGAGTGTGTATGCATACAATGCATGCAGTATGATGCATGCACGTGCCTAAAAGTATGCTAACTTGATTTACTGCCATAGAATTAAAAGTCTACGTTGTATGAAGTAAAATGTTTTGAGAGCCAATTAGGCTTGTACGATTGCTTACAATGATGCAAATGCATAAAGCTTTGTGTGGATGCACAAGTGTACAAGAGGTTTAAATTAAATTCAACTTTTATTTATTAATCTTATATATGGCATTACTGACAAATTCCATTTGTAATTCGTTAATAAGCAAATACAGTTTGTAATCAATCTCTTATTTTTATATTTGATTAAATATATTTTTTTCACACTGTTTCGACAAAAGTAAAGAAACGGTATAAACTCTCACATATACAGATGAGTACTGTATTGAGGTGGATATACTCGTATGGAGAAGCTGTTGCCATTTACTTATCGACAACAAACTAATTTCTAACATGTCATAAATAACAAAAATATACATAAATTGTTTTTGTAAGCAATTTCAACATTAAAAATTTGACAAGTTAAAGTATACCTTTTTATTCCCTTAATCAATCACATGTCTTTGTAATTATTGTACATTTTCTCGTCACTTTATTTAATTTCCCTTAATATTCAACAGTCTGAGCACGTAAATATATTTTGTAAATAAAATGACAAGAAAATCAAATACTGATTATTTGTCATTTTTTTTTTTATTGATTTTTGAAAATGCGAAACATTTATTTAAAAAATATCATGTGGGATAATTATCTTATACCAAAAGAATTTAAAACAATAACGGGATACACTGCCTGCTGCCCTAAACTGAATTGTAAGTTGTTGATAGATGGCGCCAACAGAGCTTTGCTCACAACGATAAAATTAAGTTTTTCCTATTTTTGCGGTTTTAATTTTAACTTTTTATTATAATTTTTTGCTATTGTGTATTTGAGTAGAAACTTTGCAACTTAAAAACATTTAAAAACTGTGAACAAAACAGAATTTATCAGTGTAAATCGCAGACAGACAAACAGACAGACAGACAGAGAGCTATAAGTTACATGGAAATATTTCGTTGCTGTTTCCTATTTGATTGTAACTCAAATAAAATCAGACGGAAAAAAATAAGCGACCTTTAATGGTCCAGCAATTCCAAATGCACGTAACGGTACTTTTCATGAAATACTAGACAATTAAATTAAATGCAATCCATACAACAACAACAACAACAACAACAATTTACCAAACACATAATAAAATGTTGCATTTAAAATAAAGTACTGTTTCTTTTTTCATTTTATTTGCGTAATCTAAAAACGCATAAGATTGCTTTAAGAGCATAAATTGCGAGAACTTAAAAATATCAGTATTTTATTTGTAAAGTTACAAAAAAACTGTTTTATTAAACTGTTTTTGGAAAAATATCGTTACTCAGATCACATTATTATTTATGATAATTCCTTAGTGAATGTTGTTTTTTTACAAAGCTAACCTTTTTCCAGTTGAAGATTAAAGTTACAATAAAATGAAATTTTAAATTGTTGTACTAGAAAGAATGTAAGCCTGAACCGTTTGTACATTCTTAAATATTTTTATAAAAAGTAATTAGATATTTTTATAAAAATCGAGTTCTTTTAAAAGTGTACATTTAAAAAAATTTGATTTTTGGAAAGTACTTAAGGGATTTTTTTTCTACATTTTATTCAAATGTTCCTTTTTAAGAAGTACGTGCTTAAAAATTCTTTCCAAAATGTATTCTTTTACATCATGTACTCCCTCAAAAAGTACTATTCTTTATAATAAAGTACTATTCTTAATAATATTACAACGTTTTGTCCAACTCTTATCATTGAAATTGCAAATGACTATTCCCGCAGTTTAATATTTCATTTAATTGACTGAGTGACCATTTTTATTACTTACAAAAGAATTTTAAAATATTATCGTTTCATTCTAGGAATTTCTAGAAAAATTGGCAGTGATCTTTAAATTTCTCGTTCAACGATTAATTTTTAGTTTACAATTTACTTTTGTAAACAAAAGTAATATTTATATAATATTATACAATATTTATTTTACTTTTCTTCTTTTTTTCTTTTTAAATATTGTACACTTTAAAAGCATTTAAACGGGAAGGGTATATTTAAACATGAGAGCGGGTGGATAACAGAAACTAGTAATAACAATTTTTTTTAATACGTTTATATTGCATCACATTAATTGATGGAATAGCATTCCAAACTTTTTATTTATTTGTTCATTGTACAATACAGCTAACGATATGCATATTTGTACATTTGTGTGTATAGTGTATACAAAATTCGAAAATTCCTATAGCGATTTCTTTTGACCACATTTCTTTAAGTGCAAGTGAAATAATAAGTTTGTTTTAGACTTACTAGTCATTCATGATGTAATAAGAAAATGCGCTCAAGCGGAGCGGCAAACAAATAACAACAATCCAACAGACTAATGCATTGCATCAGTCGGCAACATGAGAAGGCTATAAAAGTTTGCAATGCATTTTATGGAGAAGTAAAATAATTGAAATATTTTAAACATGCAAGTTTTCTTTCTTCTCGCAAATGAACAACTAAATACGTTTTGTCTTTATTATTTTCTTTCGCTTAACTATTTTTTGAAGAAGTCTCAATCAATTTGGTTCCAATAAAACTAAATTCCAAGTCACAAATATCAATTATCTTAGTCCCCGTTCACACTTTGCAATTTTGTTGCAAGAAATTTTTTGAAATTTTGCTTTGAAATTGCAATAGTGTCCACATTAGTATTGCAACTTTTGTATTTCTTATGCCCTCGTTTCTCTTCTTCTTAATGAGAATTGCTAGGCAAAACATAATTGCAGAGTACATGAAACTCTGTACCCCTACCCAAGCTTATTACCTCTCTCACCTAAAACAACCGAAAATTGCTGCAACAAAATTACAAGTGTGAACGGGAACTTCACAGTGCGACACCACTGCACCACAATGTCTACTACATTTCAAACAGGCAGAGGCTTCTAATAAAAGACTGAAGTATAATAAAAGTGATTAATATGTATTTTATTTATATGCGTTTCGAAATAATTGATGCAAATATAATCGTAAAAAGTATTTCTTCATTTAAACATACTTTTAATAATATTTTGTGGCATGTAAAATATTTCCAAGCCTTCATTAAGAATATGCTTTACAAAAACTTCGTTGGTTAACAAATAAAGACTAGATTCATTTAAATACTTAATTAGTACCGATTTTATTTGCTTTTGAAAAAGTTGAACTCACTAATGTTAACCGCTCTGCAAGTGAACTTTTTGCTTTTCTGCTTTTTTTTTGTTTTGGTTTTTTTTTGTTTTGTTGACTACAATTTGTCTAATCAACTACATTGTGTATATGAAGGTGAACATAATCAAAACTTTAAGAGTTTTACCAATGTTAGTAGAGTAGTAAGCTTGAGTTAATGAACATTGAAAAACACAAACACGTGTCAAAACACGTTGACACTTAAGGCACAACAGCATTTGCAATTTTTAAAATGAATTCATATACTAACAATTAACTAATTAAACGATTAAACTGACATTAAATAAAAATAAACAAGTTATTTGACTTTAGATTAAGAGATCACCATAAACAGAAAAAAGGTTGATGGTCACACACTGAATTCATAATCTCTTCTGCAAGAGAATATATGGAACCCCCATCATATATCAACAACATATTGTCATTGTAGCTGTAGCAGTAGCAGTAAATGAAAATAGGACTTGTTACTTGTAAGGTCTTTTAAAGGGCGTTCCTACCTTCGACGCGGAAAAAAGAGAAGCAAAAAATATCTTTTCCTGCCAGCGAATTTCTGCAAATTTTCTCTTTTCATAATAAAGTTTCATAAAGTGTAATGAAAAGTTGTTCTCATCAGTCTGCGAACAAATATTACACCGAAAAAAAAAATTACTCACAAAAATTGCAGCAGGAATAACCATTCCTACTAAAAACGAAAGACTTAAGAAGCAAACTTACTTTCGAATCAATTAATTTTAAAAGACTTAAGAAACAAGAAGTGGGTTTTTTCTTTGCGGTTCTGGAATAAGAAATGGGTCAATTTAAGAGAATGAATTATGCACAGCCGTCTAAAGTGCAAGTCGCGGGTTCGATATCTGGCTAGAGCCTGTGTGTTTTCCTGCGGGCAAGCCTAAAGCTTTGCAGATTAATGTGACTAAAAAAAAACTCTTATGTTTATTAAAGTACTTCCATTTGTTTCTAATAGGCTTCTGCATTTTCGTTATCTTATTTTGATTATCTTTCTTCTATATCGCGCCTCATATGAGTCATACGGAAAAATTTATGCCAGTTAATAATGCACAGCTACAAGAAGGTTTATTAAGCAACTGTCACGTAGGGAATTCTAATATTTGGAAGCATCTACATATAGATATTGCTATTATTGCTATACGTATGTATATGCTTAATGCAAAGTGGTTGTCATTAGTCTGCTATTTGAAACAATTTTATTTGAATTTGAATTTAAAGTGGTATTGAAGACAACGGTTTAACGAACCCTAACACGATGCATTCATTCTTATGTGTACACATTGCCACCAAGTCTGCAAGCCATCGATTTCATTGAATTGAAAGTGGTATTGAAGTTATGGGTTTAACGAACCCTGACACGATGCACTCATACGAGCACAAATATTGTTGGCTAAAGATGTTAGTGATAAATGAAATTTTTTCAAATGTAAATCTTACTTCTGGCTTACCTTCTTTGGTTAAAGCTTCCGTATTGTTATCATCGTCTAGTGTTAAATTACCATTATCGTCTCCATCGTAATCCTTCGACTCGTATTCGACCTGGGAAGTATCGATATCATAGAAATTAACGCGGGTAACGTGACGTACATAATTAGTGGTGTTAGTAATGTAATTAGAATTCTTATAAGATTTGGGTTTTGATATGGATTTGTTTTGAGGTAATAAATAACTGCTACTGGGCATGTAAAACGACGATACAGTCGGTGTACTTGTGCATGTAGCGGGAACTGTAATCGGTGGTGATGAAGGTGGTGGGGGTGGTGGTGGTGGTATTGGCGCTGGTGGTGGCTCTTTTTCACACTCTTGTAGAGAATACTCCGGTATTGTTGCCAAAGTCGGATGAGACTGTGATCTGTAACGAGGTGGTTTTGGAACAATATTTGCACATATTTTGACCTCCGAACTTGGATCAGTGTCGATGTCATAACTCTGATAGAATTGTTTTCTTCTTTCCGCAACATAATCGGGTGGTTTGCTTTTAGGTAAAGGCGGCGGGGAAGGAGAAGCTGAATTATATTTATTACGACTAGTATTTTCCCATAAACCAATATAAGGATGCTGACAATTAATGTTTTCTGTATATTGAATATATTCATCTGGTGGCTCTGGTAACGGCACAGTATAATAATATGAAGCAGTTTCTTGATTATTATTGTTATAATCCTCGAATGATTTATTATTAGTGTTAATTTCTTGATGTCTCTTTCCTTGTTTATAGTCATTAGTTGGTATAGCAGTATCGCCGGTTGACGTTGTCGATGTGGCAGGACTGCTGCTTTCGTTGGATCTTCCATCACAGCCATTTGTAGAATATGGCGGCAATAGTAAAATCACCACCATTCGATCATTTGAAATAATTCATTCATTTAATTTGTGTCACCTTTCATATACGTATGTATGAATCCATAGATTTTTTTATAAGTTTTATTTGTCTGTGAATTTGCTCGTTTACTTAGTTGTTTAATTTTTTTATATCAGTTTTAATTTATTTCACTTTGTTATTAAATTTCATATCATCTAACCACCTTGAACAAACAGTGTAATTTTCTCATTACTCTATTATTGTTAAAAGCTTTTTTTCGTTTCTTCTTTTTAAAATGCATTAATTAGTTTTAGTTTTTCTCTTATTTTTGATGTTTTAAATTATTATATCAGTTTGTTTTACGATCTTTTCGCATTTTGTTGGAATAATGCAAATTTAACGGAAGATGACTCCATACAAGTTTTTCTTTTATTGTTATTTTATGTTTGTTTCAGTTTTACATGAAATTTTCTATCTGAAATTTCTTGCAATTATGATGTTTTACAGTTAGCAAAAAACATTAGAGATACAAAAATGTGTAAATATAATTAAGCAAATTTTTTATGAAATAAAAATGGTTTTAATTTTTTTTTTTTTTAGTTTTGTTAGCAATAAAATTATATAACAACCGTCTACATTAAGATGTAAATATAATTTTTGAAAAATATTTTGGTTGAAAGAATAGACGTTTTTTCCACGTATAGAAAGTTGGGAGATAAAAACTAAAGAACACTTCAAAAAAGTGATCGTGCGCTATAGTATTTTGAGAACTTCTGAATAAAGAAATATTCCAAAAAATTCACGATTTTCTATTTTTCGACAATCATTATCATTATCATTATCAATGTGTTTATTTATTCATTCACACGAAAGAATAATATGAATTTAATATGATCACCTGTGAGTATGTACCGTGAAGCGCGAAATTATGTGAGAATAAATTAAGTTATCCGTTAAATCTAAATCTTTATTTACTTCATCCGAATTCGAAAATTTATAGAATTTTAAACAAAAATCATAAAACATGTAATTAAAGATTAATGTAAAAATTAAATTTTTCAGTGTAATACGGTTTTTTTTAACTACATTAAAAATATATAATAAAAGTAGGTGCTTGATAATGTCGTTGTGGCACATAATGCTTTTTTCTACGCTGATATAAGTTTAATTCATAGAGAACAGCTGTTCGAAGCAAATTTATCCGCAACCGTGTAATGAAATGTGCGTCACCAACGTAACATGTACATTCAATAATCATTCAGAGGGGACCTTAAAACGAAGTTTGTTAAAGTAAAAACTTTATAAAGATGCTTATCATTGATATGTGAAAACCACTATTAACTACAATCCAATCCTTTCAGCTGAGCATCCCCATGCCAAACGGCATACTCACAGCTGATCATAACTTAATATAAATATCGCTAGTTGTATTTGTTTGTAGAAATGACACTAACAAGAAATACTATCGGGCGAAATTTAATCTAAAAGATATTTGTAACCAAAAACTTGAAATTTAATGAGATTTTAAAACGTGGGTGTAGTCCATACAACTTCGACTTTGTGAAATTGTGTATAGTTATACTAAAACAAATATGAAAATGGACTTTATTATTTCTTCTTAATTTAACAATTATAGGAGAAAGTTTTTTAAATATTAAACGCCTTTTAAAATAAGGTTACATTTATGATTTGTTTAATGTTTTAGCTTGAGATGGAAAAATTTTGCCCTCCACTGTTTGTGCCACTATTTTATTTATTTTTTTTTTATTTTTTTATTATATTTCCTGCATTAAAGAAAGATAAATTATTTTTGTTTGTTTTTCATTTAACTATTTCCACATTATGCAAATAATCTTTAAAACGAAAGCCCAAACTCGTATTTATATGTGCGAATAATTATCAATTTGTTTTCATTGTTTTTACGAGTATAATTTGTTGTTAATAATTTTTAAAAGTTATTTTCACAGTTTTGTCTAAATGCTAAATTACTTTTTTTTGCAACTTTTGATTTGTTTTTGTTGTTATTTTTGGTTTTCTTTTCCATTTGTTATTGTTGTTGTTACCTATTGGGTTACTCAATAGTTCGGCCTAGATTTTTGACTCACGACATTCAAGTTAAAAAATCAAACATGAACTAACAACAACGACAACCTCAATTACAACTGCAGCAACAACGACAATATTAATGTTTAGCGAAAATACAATTGTGGGATACACAAGTTTCTTTTCTAAATTTAACTATCACAAACATATAGCTTTTTAAGTTTTGTATGCCATTTTTCTCTTTTATTTTTATTTATCTTTGATTTTTTTATTTTATAATGGTTTTGCGACTATTTATGGCAAGCTTTAACCCCCAGCAATGAAATACATAATTAATAAAAATAGCAATAAAAAAATTAATTCGTAAGTTCAAAATGAAAATGAATTTGAAGATTTAATAGTTAATGGTGGAAAATACCTGCATCTCTCAAGTTGCTTTATGTGGGAAATTAGAAATCATACACTTAAATTTTAATACGAGGGAAGCTGTTTGTATTATTTAACTTGGCGGACAGCGATATTTTGATACGAAATTGTACAATTGTTGTACTATGACATTAAGCACCATAGACTTAAAGCGTTGGCCCAATTGAAATTTACAAAATTAAATAAATAGAAATTTTTCGCAATTAAAAGCATTAACTGATAATAAAAATTTACATACAAGCTGAAATCTAATTGATGTTATAATTATATCAATACTAATTAAAATTAATTTTGTTTCCAATTTTTTCAGTGGATTTTAAACTGTTTCTAGACATAAATTAAATGTATTGTATTCTCGCATGTTTGTATTGACCAAGTTAATTATATTAGAATTTAAATTTAATGAGAGAAAAGCTTTTTCATGGTTTGTCAAATAACTTAAAACATTAGAAGTATGTATGTCGGCATTTTAAAACGTTGTATGCGTTAATGTTACTTAAATAATTTTTGAATGTTTAAGCAGCAAACGATGTTCAACGGTCACAAATTAAGAGCCAGAAATTAAGTCCAGTGCCAGATGGATACACATCGTATAAAATTAACTAAACTTTCCTTCTTTAATTAAGTTTTTACAGGTTTGGAACGAAAAATAAAGTAAATCATTTTGCTTTCTTTTGTCACCTATAAATTTTTATAGAATTTTACATTGAGAAAATCTTTCAATATTATTATTTTTTTCAGTTATTTTCTTTTAATTCCTAATAATTTTAAGCAATTTATTCGCAATACAGTCAACTTAATAATTTTATATTCTTATGCAAATAAATTTGTATTATTTTTTATATTTAAATATCTCTTTCTTAGCAAAAATATTTTGGTCTCTTTTTTACGTGATAAGCTACAAATTTCTTTATCAATAGGCAAAATATTTGCAAATTCGATCAATTGTGATTATGTTTGTTAAAGGGCCGAATACGAGTACAAATTTTAATTGAAAGCAATAGGAGCTAAGCAGTATGAATAAGAAAGCTGGAAATGCCTTTAGAGTCAATAGGGGTAGGGGTAGAATAAATAAGAAACATATATAGGCAGACAAAAGTTATTAGGATGATGGCATTGCCACGCCCCCACTTTAACTTTTGCAGCATGTAATTTTCTAGCAGCTAACATTGAAAGTTTAAGAAAATACTAATAAATTAACTAAGATTTCGGTTTTTATTTTTAAAAGAATTTGTTCCACTCATACGAAACTTTTAATTCTACTTGCACAAAAATATATATTACGAGAATATATATAAAATATTAATAGATATATTGAGGTACTTGTATATAGAATTGCAATGTTATACGCTCTTTTTAGATGCCGGTTCTTTCATACTGATGTACACTTTAAGAAAAAATGTGTGCTTTGCATTTTAAAATAAAAATGCAAAGAAAAACAATAGAACCATGAACGTTTATGATTTTTTCAATAAGCAAATACACAATTTTGAAACTGTGACAATTTAATTAGATATTCAAAAATCGTTTGCATTGTTCTTAACAACCAAATAATTTGATGACTTATAAGTATGAAAAATAAACAATTATGGGTTTGAACAATTTTTACAAAAAAAAAAAAAAAAAAAAAAAAAAAAAAAATTCCTGTTGTTTAATTTTTAGCTTAAAAAGTTTAATGAAACGGCAGCAATTCGTGACCAGGTCCGACAGACGGTCACATTAATGTACAGAAATGAATGGCTAAAAATATTCAAACAATCATACATTCTACTACGATACGCTGTCACTTATAGCATACGAGTACATGACTAGTTGCCAAAAAATATGGTGATAGTTACTGGATTTGTAGCCATTAAAGACAAACTATAATGGAGTGTTTATGAAGATTGAATGAAATTACTTATATATTGTATGCTAATAAACGTACAAGAGAATATACATACAAGCAAGCATATACATATCTACGTACATACATGCTTATAAGTATACAAATATGATTATCTATGGACTCATTTCGAATTTTTTTTTTTCTTACTTACTTACTTGGCTATGAACCTGGTTTAGTTTGTAGCCAATGTTTAGTTGCTTGTGCACATGATATGAGCTTTAATATTATAGAAGCAAGCACCTTTAGCATTTGAATTCTAATGGTATAATAATAACTGCATTTATTTTTCAACCTATTTTTTAAAATAACTTGACTTTTTCTAATAGCCAACGCACGTTGGACTTTTTATTTGGAGTTAAAGTGAGTTGAGTTATTTCATTTTTAATTGCGGCAGGAAAATAAATAATAATTTTATTTAATGTATGTATGAATTACGTGATTTCTACTAGTTTTTGATAGGAAAATTAATGCAATAGTTGTAATAAATCGAATGTGAAAAAATATTTATAATGCAGTGAAATTAAATAACAATGACCAGTAAATGGCCAGTAAGAGATCAGTGATGATACAAATGTATACACAACGCAGTACTTAATAGAATTTTAGAAGACTTCTTGCGGAGCTCTATATGTACATATGCGACAAAAACTCTGTAATAACTTGGCGTTAAAAAAAGAAATCAATTGCAAATTACATAACATTAGCATTACTTTGAAGTGCGGCTGCTGTTACTTGCGAGTACTCATAAGTAAACTATTATATATATTTATGAAGGTTTCTATCTAATACGTACTAAATAATAAATAATTAAATATTAGCTGTTATCTTCTAATTTAAATTCTGAAATGCAAAGAACTGGTTTCGCTATATGCAAGTAATTTCTTAAAGTATATGAGAAGTACGAATGGGTTCATTAGTATAATTCGAAGTAATTAATTCGCTATAATTTGCCTTTTTTTTGGTTTAAATGTATAATTCGAAGTAATAATTTCTCTATAATTTGCCCTTTTCTTGGTTGCTTATACCTCTGCTATCGGTAAGCAGGTTTAAATGTGCCATAAAGTAATGCAGGAGGTAACCTATTTATAACTAAAAAAAAGATAATTTTTTTAATGGCACATTATTACCAATTTCTTGCCGGATATAGCAAATCGCATTAGGTATTATTATTTCTTGAGTCCATAATACAATCACTGAATATTTTTAATTCTCTTCTACATACGGGCATGATGTGATTCCTTGTGCAGGGAGGATATATAAAATATAATTAATATTTTGAAAAGAAAACAGTGTGTGCCGATTTAATCCTTACTAAATACATATGTATGTATTAAACAAATTAAATGAGAATGTTTAAGACAAATTCTAAAATTCACACATTTTTTATGGTTATTTATCTAAATGTCGTCTTGTTGTTACTTTATCATGTTTAGAAGTGAATGTCAGTTAGTGGTCTGAGTTCGTTAAACTGCCTGCCTTCTGCTTGTTACTCCTGTAACAACCACAGACACAGTAAAAAATAATAACAACAATAGCATGTAGCATTAAACACCAACAACTGTCATACAAAAATACTAAAATAATTCAACAACAAACAATCAACTACTCTTAAAGTTGTTCATTTAAGGTGTCATAAAAAATATTGTTTGAACATTATTTTCTCACGCTATTCTTTTATTTCTTGTTTCTTATTAGAAAAAAAAACTTTTCTTTTTTGCTTAGGCAGGCTTGCATAAAAATAATTTGGCCTACAAATCGAAAAATAACAACAATGGAAACATTCAGCCGTACTCTTTTATAAACACAATGTATGCCAGTGTTCGCTCACACACACACACATATACATACATACATCACTTGCACTTGTTTATTGAAGACTTATTTTTGGTTGTTTGTACTGATTGTTTTACGTTTCTAATTCACAGGATCGTTGTAGTTACGTAACTTTTAAGTTACAATTGTTGTCTTGTCCGACGATTTTTGTTGCAACTTTAGTTTGTTCGTGGTTTAGTTGGTTGGTTGGTTGGTTGTTTGGTTGTTTGGTTCGTCGGTTAAATTATTGTTGGTTTTAGTTGTTCATTTGTGCTTCCACTTTCAGAGCTTTCAAGGTATTTATAGGCTGAATAGATTTTTGTGCAATTTCTTTGGCACTTGATCATTACTTCAGAATAATATTTTTATTCAGAGATCGGAAGTAACTTCAATTGGTCAAATGTGTTTCAGAATTAACAAGGTCACTGCTGACTGGTGACTGATCAGTTGCAAAGTATGACAAAGCAATTAAAGTTATGATCAGTTCCAAAAAGCGATTTTCTTCAATTGAATGGAATTTAATTGTATGAAGGGTTTAAATGTTTGAGGTGTTATCACTTAAGTTTCTTGTTAAGACAGTAGTATCTGGAATGTACGTTAAAGCCAACATGTCGTTATATTTAGGAAAACTATTTAATTATTGAACTTATAAATATGATGGAAAATAATGCCTTGTTATAACCAAAGTCGTTCAAGTAGGAGAGTTTCAGAAGAAACTGTAAGGCAAAAGTTGAAACATTAGGAATTAGCTGATATTTGACTGTACAATTTTGTAGGAAAAATATTTACTATCCTACGATATACTAGTAAAATAGATTACTAGGGTTCACTCCCACTCGCTTAAAATTCTGCTTACGGCCGTACATATCAGAGGTATAAATAACCAATGTGAGCATTTCAATTTTACATATTTTTATTTTAAGACATAAGTGTGTAGACAGATTTCATTACTTTTGATTTGCAAGACACAATTTGGTCATTTCATGATGGATTTTAAATATTCTGTAACTGAAGTAATTTTCCTATAAAAGTAAGAAATAAAGCCTGGAAGGAAACCCATTTACTCCAATTTAAAAAAGTATAAAGAATTACTTTTTCTTGCAATATTTATATTTTTCTCAATAAAATATATTTTATTTATAATTTAAAATATTAACATTTTGAATTTCTTATTAGCACCATAAAAAATATTACTAATATTTGCCATAATAATTATTAAAATTAAGTGAATAATTGCTATACTCATATTAACCAGAATCTGTATATAAATCCGTGTAAAATACTTTACTTTACTTTTTTTACTTTATTTTTCATTTGCTTAAATATATTTACATTTTTTTCTAACTACCCTGGAGAAATTTTTAACAAAATGATTTCATTCTTTAATAAACTGTTCTCAACTCAGCTAATTGCTTTGATTTAGTTAGGCTGGTTCAGTATAAGGTTTTTAGTTGAAACTCATACAGAGGCCCTTCCTTATTCTTGCGCGCTTTTTTATTTTCATACTTTTGTATTTTATTCACTTATTTTAGCAATTTAACTGCGAGTGCACACAACACGAGTAATATATTTTTTTTTAAAAATATTTAATAATAGAAAAGGAATATACTCGAACATAAGTCTACGTATATATATTGAAAGATGAAGAGAAGAAAATATATAAAACAATTATGCAACACCAGTAATTTTGTTTTTGGTTGATCATTTTTCCTTCTTAATTACGTTTTAATATTTTGTTGTATTTTTTGTTAATCGTTTTAATAATAATAATTATAATTTTTGAAAGTGATTTATTGAAACATGAAGAAACATAAACAATCGTAGAATATTATTTTTAATTCTAATATTTTTTATTTTTATTATTCCAAAAAATTTATATTTTTAATCATTTTTTTTTTTTTTTGTTTTTGCCTAATCCGTAGCACGACGTGCACCTTAAAAGACTGAACCCGTACTAATTCAGCTTATTAAAGTTTGTTTGTTGTAACCCATCGGTATAAACCAAAATGTTATGAAAAACTTAATGAAAATTCAAAACAAAAAAAGCTTTAATTTTCTGCCAAGTAATAAAAGCAGCTTAGAAAACGGGCAAGTTGGCAGACACATGTATGTATTTGCGCGCAAAGTTTAAGCTCAGCTTTATCATATTTACTGTGGAGAACTCAAAAGCTTCACCACTATCATTAAAAGCTTAATTCTGTTCACAGTCTTTATTAATGAATTATTTTTTATACATTACATAATTTATTTGTTTTTAAATTAAAAAGAGATTTTGTTAAGAGAGTTAGCTTAAAAATACTCACATAAATTAGGGCAAATACGAAGTATAGTGATGGACTTATAAAAAAGATTTTTCGTGAAAGTGATAATAAAGTGAATAAAATAAATAGTAATGAAGCGATACATATTTGTATAAAGTGATTGAAAAGTGATTAATTATTTAAAAATTTATTAATTGGAATATTCTTCCAATTTATTTACGTATATCTATAAATAATATGTAAAAATATGTACATATGTAGCAGTATAATACTAAATGCAAGTATAATACTAAAAAAAAATTTACATTGTTGTTTTATTATTGACGTAGAATTCACAAAATTTATAATAATGTAGGTTATTGTAATACCAAATTCAAAGCTGAAAAGTTAGTCTCACATTTGCTATAGATAATTTGCCTTTAAGAATTCTTTACTCATTTATTTTGTATCAGTATATACTTTAAAGAAGTACTATACTTTCAAATGTAAATACTATCGGTTTAGATATAAAAATATAATTTACAAAGTCTTTTAAATATTATATTATAAAATTATACACATTTGTGCATGTATGTATGTAATTTTAGTAACTACATTAAAATAACGTTTAATATTAAATAATATGAGAATTAAATAATGCTAAGTTTGAACTTACCAATTTTCGTTCTTGAGGTTCGTTTACATGTTTTTTTTCTAATTGATTGTTGATAGAACGTATGTGTTTTGCATTTTCCGATGTGCTCATTTTTTATTTAAAAGAAAATTTTTTAGTTTTCTAGTTTAAAATTTTTTATATTATAACTGTTTTATGGTTTACTTTTAAGAAATTATTTAATTTGCTGCCCACTTTTGAAATTTTTTACCTTTTACGGCTCCCTGCTCTACATCATTAGCATAAAATTATAAATTATTCAATTATTTCCGGTATTTTGTATTGTTGCCCACCTCTGAGACACTGGCCAAAAGCATCACACATTTCATTTCAGTTTTACTCAAATATGCACACATATGCATATACACATGTATGCACACATATACGCACACATAAATATAAACGCATATAGTACACATGCATATATCTAGAAATCACGAAAATGCCGCCTTCTCTCTTTTATATTTTGCTCTTTGAAATCGAAATAATCAATGCCCAAATAACAGTAAACTGAATTTAGTTTAGCATTAATGGCAACTTGATACAGTCAACCTTCTCTCCAACAAAAACCTTTTTATCCACATGTTTACATAAGCTAACTTTATTACGTGAAAAATTTCAAGGCCATTTATGATCAATATTCCAAGAGCAAAAAACTACACATCGACTACAAATGAGATTGAAAATACGTTACATGCGATGCGAACACACACTAACGAACAAAATGTTAACGATGAACAGTAGATCGTTTCCATACACTTACGGAGGAGGCAAATTATGAACATTATCGATTGCTACTAAATTATCGATAGAGAGTTAAGACAAAATAGTTGGTATCACAATTTTAACTTTAATTTTTTAATCAATTTAGTGCAAATTTTATATACACAGCACTTATAAATAAAAAAGCAAAACATTCCATGCTTGTTTATATAAATATTACTAATACGTCCCCTGCAATGCGACAAAATTCGTTTTTCCGATTGCAATTTCAGTAAGATTTTCTCTTTATTACTGCATTAGTTCCTGTAAAACCATAAATCAGGAAAATGCAGACGCATTACTGAAATTTTATTGCGTAGACTTTTATATGTTAATACACATATCTTTATTACCACATATTATTTCGTTAAATGTAGTTTATGTTATTTTTAAATGGTAGGCACAATTTTTTTTAATTGCATCTTGTCTTCTTTACGCTTGGAATTTCTTCATCAGAAAAAATTCAACTGTTCTTTTTTACTATTATAACTAAGTTAAAAACACAAATTGGAATTTAATAAAAGCAGTATTGCTATTCTAACCCAACACCTGTAGTTATTAAGAGTAAATAATAAATTTAAATTTTAAATCATTGAAAGACGTAAAATGAATGGGGAAGGACAAAGTACTCATGTGCTTTACAATTCTCTTTTCCTTTACAAAAGTTGGCCTTGCTTATATATATGTGTGTATGTGCATTTGACGTTTTATATAAAAAATGCAAAACTGGAATTTCATTATTTGTAGCCCAATGCAATTTCAAAACAGTACGAGTATTTTAAAGATTTGCTAGAGAGAAAATTACATTTTTCTAGTCCAAGAAGAATCACTGTGTGATGATAGAAAAAAATTAAACGACAAAAGCTGAAGAAATCTGAAAATGTATATAATTATTGCTATTGCTTAAAATAGGCGTAGTAACCACAAGAGTCATAAACCTGATGTGAATAATAACAATAATAAATAAGCCAGCATCTACGGGAGAACTGGTTACATTAGTGACCGCAAGACTGATTTGCAAGTTTGTTAATGGATATTAATGTTCTGTAGTAAACTGCGGGGGAGTAAAATATATTAGCTGAGGCGCAAAATTTTGTTCAGTGTGTATAAATTAAAATAATATTAGATGTAAATACGCTCGTATAATATAACTATTTCAAAAATTAAATTTTAATGTAATTTAATTGGACTCATATGAATTACTCTAACAGCAATTTTCCGCATTCTTACAATGTTCTTCATACCTATAATGTGTTTTTAGGAAAATGAATTCTAATCGATGTCTCATATAACGAAATTATTGTATAACATATACATCAGAAATGATATATACCTATAATTTAACGATCTTTTACAGAATTTTTTCATTTTAAATATGAACTCAGTGATTGAAAATAGTAAAAGATCACAGGTGCTTAACTTTTAGCAATAATTTATCTAGATTTGGTAAGAAATGAAAACTAAGAAGGCTTAATAACGCCTTCTTAAAGCATAGTAAAAATCATTTATGGTAAACAGATTTTATTAATTTTTTTTCCATTTCAGATGATTTGTATTTTCGTTAAAAGATTTTTATAGTTTTTTTTTTCATGACATAAAACTTGTTTCAGCAACATTTTTAAACAACAACTATAAATTGACTTGCTTTTTTTCTGAGTTGTGTTGTGATTTTTAAGCAATTGATGACGACAGCGTGTTGTCAGTGGCAGCTTTGATTTGGAGGAGTTTCAAGTATTTTTATTACAAAAATATAGAATAACAAAAAAGCTAAATGTAATAAAATAAAATAAAAAACATTATAATATGAAAACAGATGCTACAAAAATCACTATTTTATGCATGATGAATTGTTCGTTGACTTAAAAAATTGTTTTAGACTTTTTACAGCGCTACAAAAATTAGTGACCAATCGTAAAAACTGATTTCATTTAAAATAAACACAAATATATATATATACACACACACACACACTGACTCATAAAAAGACAATCGCAAATCGCCAATTATTTCCTAAAGTAAATTGTATGTTTTGCGCATGTGTCACCACTTTTGTTTGTTATTTGCTTGCTTTCATTTATTGTTGTTTTTATAAATCTTTAAATTTCTTATTTTTATTCATACGTGTTTGCAAATGCATGTAAATTCATATGTATTTATTTTATATTATTTTATAAGTATGCATAAAGAAAAATATTTTTATCTACTAACGCCGAGACAAATAATATATCTAAACAATGTTTAATATAAAAAGATAATCTCGTAAAAGCCGTGTGTTAATCGAGCAAGTATCGCGTCACAACTGATTTAACTCTTAACATTGTAATGTCAATACGGCAGACCATTCAGTCGCAACCACACGCATTTTACCGCCACACCTCAACCCCTCGAAAATCTAATTTTTCGTTGTTGGATAATACAGTGGGTCAGATGCAGGAAAATGAAAAACAAAACTATTAATAACAGAGTAAACAATTTACAACTACTTGTTATCTAAAAGCGTTCGTGTTTAATGTTTATAGCAAACTAACATTGAATATCGCTTAACATTATCAAAAATACTACAAATATTTTAAATAAAGAGTTTGTTATTATTTTGTGTTTTATTAGCCTTTTGTAGGTGACAATCCGTGACTCGTGCTCCCAATGAAAAAAATATTCATATCGGAATATATTATATTCATCTGGCAGATGGCAGAAACAAATTATTATAATAGACAAAGTGTTCCATCTCAAACATTCTTACATAATTAATTAAATGTTACTACATACGAATCTATGAAATCTCATCAAAGAATCTTCATAAAAGTTATAGCTTAGTACGAATTCACATTTATGATATGAAAATGATTTTTGCTATTTCGCAACTTATAAGTGCAACGGCAATGTCAGTTTATTCGTTTTTATTTAACAAATGTTCTATTAAATATTTTTTTATAATTAACCACTGTTTACCAGCTAATCATCTACTTTTTGTGTGAGTATTTATTTACCACACAGTGTCATATTTAATAACCGTAAGATAGCAGCAATAAAAACAAAAATTTCTCTAAATCTATCGCACTTACCCGCCAACGTGCAAGTTCAAAATCCCCGTCCACACATAATTAAAAATTAAAACCAAACTTCTATTAAATATGATTTTCACTTCTTACAACATTTGCTACAATTTTTAACAAACATACTATGCAGATACCACGTATATACATATCTCCATTCAAAATGTGAAATAATCTAACATCAATCCACATGTTTACAGTAGAAGCAAAATACAATATATAATTTTTATACAGACATTGTTTTGAATTCTGTTTATAAATTGGTTAGTTTCTGCATTGCATATGATCAGTTAATCGTAATAAATAAAAACCGAAATTTGAGTTTTGCTTATGTTCTGTGCTTGTCCATTTCTAGTTACAATATGGTTTTTAAAGTTATTAAAAATAGTTCCAAACGAAAACGTCATTAAAAATCAAAGTTAACAAAGAAATTGCATAGCACTACAGTGTAATAGAATGTTTATTTTAAAAATTTATCTAATTCATCTAATTTATCTACATTAAGAATTTTAATATATGCAATATTTGAACTATTTAAGTAGGATTTTGAAAGGAAAAGGATGAATCTGAAATTTTTATAAATCTTAATTTAATTCGTTTTTTAATTTCTTGGTACCAAGTGAGGTCAAGAGCCACAGAACCAGACTTTGAAGGACAATGGTAGACGGTTATAAAATAACCTTTTATTATAATCCTTTTCTATTCTAAATTAACATTTTTTTGCTCATTTTTAGAGAGAACTGACATTAAAAGTTTAATTACAAATAACAAGAAAGTATATGATCTCTTAGTAACTTTCGATGTGTTTATTTTTACTTTTTTTATACCCTTCATCAAAAAGGATAGTACTTAGATTATTTTTCTATCAATTTTTACAATTTGCTTAAATAATATTCTTCTGCCCTTCTTATTACATGAGTTGTGTAATTTAGATTCATTCGTTTGAAATAGAGTGAGACAAAATAATATATACTATAAAAAAGAAAAAAATGCAGAATACAAATTAGAAAAAAAAATTTAAGAAAATGCAAACGATCTTTTTTATAATGATTTAAGATTTAACAGTACATCACTAAGACCTTGTGGATTCCAATAGTTGATTATCGAATAGCCACAGATGATCCATTATGTATCCAAAAGCAAAACATTCAATTCTTAATAATGGATTAAATTATTTAAAAAGTGATTTGAAACCTTATCTCATACGAAAAATCGCTGACCGTTGATCTATGGAATAATTTCAAAATCGCAGATATAAATAAAAAAGTACAATTTTTTGTACTTATAATTTTTTGGAAAGAGAAAAAAGAGAATACTATAATTTAGTATTGAATTTATATATAATTATTTTTTTATTCGAAATCTGACAGGAATAATAACTACAAATGAGTTTAAGTAAATGTAATACAAATATAGATCATGTTGAGTAAATATATAATATAATGAATGATCAGGTGTAAATATTTAAAAATTTGATTTATATTACATTCATTATTTTAAAATGCTGAGATATTTTCTTATTGATTGGATTTCCCCTACAAAGAGCGTGCGTATATTCAAAATTTATTCAGATCAATAAAATTGTTTAATTGATACCATTTTGTAAGTATTAAGTATATGTAGTGCAGAAAACGAATAATAAAAATGCAATTATTTGTAGAATCACTATAAATAAAATGTTGGTAACACAATGCATTGGGTATTCTTTGCAAGTCAGAGCGCTCTCTTTCTCTCTATAAAAAATTATGTGCCAGTTAAATGCTTTCTTGCTTCAGGCCACTCTGACTACATCACTCATAAACGTTTTAAGATTCTCCTTTTTTCTTTAATAAGTTTTTCTTTTTTTTTGTCTTGTAGTTTTTTGTCTACCGCGTGTTTTTTCGAAGAAGGGCCATCATCATCTTTAGGATCTGCAGATTTAGCAACTAATGCATGAATTTCGGTCATCATTTTCGCGCGCTGCGAATAATCATCATAGCGCTCTAATAACATTTTTCCTGCTTCTTCGTTTAAAGCTGATTCAGCATTTGGTACTATAAGTAAACATTTTATAGTTAACAATATGTGTTTTATTCCCAAATCCGGTTTCCAATCCTTTTTTAAAGTATTTACACATATTTCGCCATTAGCGGCCACATTTGGATGAAAAATTTTTGTAATGAAGAATGCTTTTGGGGCCGATTGCGGAAAATCTTTTGCCAACGTAAGTTTCACACGAAAAAAACCACCAGCGTACGGAGTACCTGCCGGTCCTTCGATAAGAGCTTGTATATCAGTGACATCAGAATCATTAATTTGTATTTTAATACCCTCCAAAGGGCTTTCAACCATAGCCTGCATTTCTTTTATTACTTGTCGTATAGTTTGAGGAGACAAGTTTTCTACATTGGATATCTAAAAAAAATGCAATAATTGTATTTAATGAAAAGATGTATTCTCCTATTTATTAATAGAAAACAACATCTATATAAAAATGTAATTGTAATATATTTTATAATTGGATATTTTTGCGGTTTCAAGTTTAATATTTACTGTTCCTATTTGGGGAGTTTGAAAAAAGGTGATATTATAGAGATAAAGTTATAACTGTATTTTCTTTTTCTTTAATAATGTTACGCAAAAAAATACCGATAAAAGTTAATTTTTCTTCAACAGCCTATCCTAAGTTTTGGTTATATATTAATTTAATTAAAAATCATTAAACAAATTTAAATTAGTTTAATTTTTTTGTTTGCTATTAATAAATATCTAGATTTAGTGCAATAATAAATATTTATTGAATATTTGATAATGCTGCCATTGATAATCAAAACGAATTCCATTAGTTGGACGGAAACTCCATTTTTTTTACAGATTCTGTATATCTGTAAGACGTACTGTTCACTAGGATAACAAAAGTTTTTTTGTAATCACAGTTTTTCTAAATATAATTTGTCGAACATTCTGATATATTCGTATATAGGTACCATGGGTCCATAAGCGTATACGCAAGTTTCTTCGACTTCACTCTAATCTGGGCCATAGCTAATATTGCGCTCTTTGGTACGATTTATCGTCACCAATAAAATGTATTTGGCATATATATATAAGTTAACGACCGAACCAAGTAGAACCCCGTTGCGACCTTATTTATGACTTCATGTCATTTTATTTCATAAAACGCAACCTTGAATTATCTGTCAACCTTGCGTTTACCAAACTCACACACAATATTTTAAATGCCCTCCACTATTTTCTATCCCAATTTTAGTTAAGGTAGAGAATACCTATTAAGAAATTACACATAATTACGATAGTCTAGACTAAGAAATTATACATAATTATAAGAAATTATACAATAGTCTAGACATAGAAATTAGGATCATAAAACTAAACCAATAGTATGTAAACCAAATGAAAAACTGTCTGGTATGCAGACGACATAATTACTCGTTATTTTTATGATCCTTACCAGAACTAAGGAATAGTTATAAGAAGAGTCTAAGAGTGTCTAAGAACAGACAACAACAATAAGCCATAGAGCTTAAAATAAAATTTTTTTTAAAAGAAGCACATAGTGCTTGATAAAATAAAGGGACAATTTGGCAACTAGGAGCCAAGCCACAATCCTTAACTTATACATATATATATGTATGTATATATATGTTTGTACATCTTCCTGTGAAAGAAGTATTTTTATTTACAAATACATTTTTGAATGAAGTGTAATATTACATTTTCAAAAGTTATAAACAGAAACTTTTAAAGAAAAATGGTAAAATTGAGTTAAAACAGGAAAATCCATTAAAACCAACTAAATTAAATATTTCAATAGTTATATATGTTCATCATTAAAATTGTTCTCCATATTTGCAAAAATAAAATTAAAATTATATAAATAAATATGTATAACAATTAAAGATAAAGCCACTTTCAGTTCAGTCCTTACATATGTGCATACATAAATATCTATGTTTGTGGGTACAGTACTTACGGAATTCATTTTTTTGGTATTTGGGAAGATGATTGATTGACTAATATATTTCGCTCCTAAATTTTTCCGATATTCTTTCGTCGAGAAATATTCTTCTACGAAAAAAAAATTATTTAGCTACAGTTGCTATTCTTCGCAATTCTTCATGTCCTCCTATGGCTGCCGCAGTTTTCCCAAATTGATTGTGAAACGTACCTACTGCTGTATAACCGATTTCACAAAGATTTTAGCAGCTTAACCACACTTTATATATTTAAAAAACAATAACAATTGCTTATTCTTGCCTTAAACTTAAACCTTTTTACAGAAACAGAAATAATAATAAAAATATTTATTATTTAAATAAAGCAAATAATTCCGAATATATAATTTAACACAGTTGCAGTCAAATACACAATATTTTTCGATACCTATTTGTTGTAGTTCAGACAAAAAAAACCAACGCACAATCGAGTCTCGATAAATTTCAACTATTCAACACATTATTAACACATGTCAAATTTCCATTTATTATGGAAAGTATTATAATGCAATCTTAAAGCCTATTACCTTTTTGACATTCGAATACCATATGAAAAAGTTTTTTTGAAAATTTTCATAAAATGATAGATTTTGTCTGATCAGGGTTGATTTCACTTCAAGCGGCTGTGACGCAAAGCAACAAAAAAGGGCAAAAAGTATATTATTATTAAAGTTTTGTTTATAGTTTAATTGGTATGGATATCAACACTTTTCTTCAGCGCCAAATAGAATAAATTACTTTGTTTGTATGTGACAAACATAAACCATATGTTTTCGTAATACATGGATAATACGGTGTATCACTGTATATATATATTTTTATTTGATTTCATAAAGTATAAGGTTATGACTTGATATCAGTTTTGTGTGAATGAGTCGGTCGACTGTGTGGGATAGTGAAACAGGGTCTTAATTTAAATATAAATATGAATTTACTTCGATGTGATTTTTGACAAGTACAAGCATTAAAACTTTCATACAAGCTTCGAATGCTACCACCTACTAATGAATTCGCTTTGGATCACCTGTTTTTTTGTTTTGAATACCAAAGTTGCGACGTGCCGAAAGTGTAATCAAATGTCATTATTATGATACAAAAAAGTTATTAATTTACTTGCTTTAAACTAAGAAAACTGTGTGTTTGTATTTTTAAATCGGAATGGATTTCCAGGAATTTAAGGACGTTGTGTGTCGTATTTGTTTAGATGAGAGCCCAGTGTTAGATTGGAACTCCGCATTATACGGATATTGCGGTATAACTTACAGGGACCTTTTCTACAAATATACCCATTTGGAACCTATTGGTTTGTAATTATTTTTAACATCTTTTCGGGAAAATAAACTAGTAGTATAATATTATATATTTGTTTAATTATGCAGTAGCCGATGAAATGTCCAACTTTTTATGCCAAACTTGTGTCGATAGTTTGTACAAAATGCATACTTTTATTTTGAAGGCCATAGAGTCGAACAAATTTTTTCAAGATATCAAATACACTCCAAAAGAATTTGAGACTGTATTATTGGAAAAAATTGAAGTCGAACCTATTTTAGAACATCACTTTATTTATGAGAACTCAGATGAAGAATCAATTAATAATTCGGTGAATATGAATGATGAAAAATGCAGCAAACCATACAGTGCTAGAGGTCAGAGGGAAGCCAAGCGTAATATACGTAATACTAGAAAATATCCAATTGGCCTGGATACAAAGACCAACTGTTCTGAATATAATGCGGCAGTATCTTTTAATCTGTCAACTGCTAAATCTCTAAGAGAAAAATGTAGAAAGACAAACGAGGATATCCATAATATAGAAATAACATTAGGCAATGAAATACATGAAGGTAATAAAGCTGAGCAAATTCCACATTTAGAAGTTGATAATGTTGCAAGTTCTGCTGGGCAATCTGAACGTAAAATTAAAAAGAGGTATAAAGAAATAAAATCCCCACGAATATGTTCAATTTGTTGTAAGTACACATTTGTATATATTTTAATATTTATATATTTTTAAAAATTGCAATAATTCAACTGCGTAATTTGGAAATATTTAATATATTTTTATTAAGTTGTCCAATAATGCTGTATACAAGCATACATACATATGTACATATATGAATAAAGTATAGTAGCTAATAATTGTTTGTTGGAGTTATGAAAGCATCTAAAAGGAAATACATATGTAATCATTTCAAAGAGAAGTTGAGATAATACAGAGTGTGTTGGTGAAAAATGTCAAACAACACAAAAATTATTTGTTAATTTTTTTTACACTATTTTTTTGCAACCATTAAGTTTTACGTAGTTTAATGTGTCGGAATATACGTTAGATTTATAACAGTATGATGTTGCTTTAAAAGATGTATTTCAATTTTATACACATACAAGCATATGTTTTTATTTATTTAACAACATTTTTTTTATTATTATTTAGCAAAAATATTTTACAACAAACATTCAGTTGAAACGCATGAAAAAACACACATGGAAAACCGTGAACGGAAAGAAATTTGCAAAATCTGTGGTCTTAAATTTTATGATAAAAAAAGTTTATACTCTCACAAACTCACACATAAAGAAAATCGTGAAAAAATTCACAAGTGTGAATTCTGTAATAAAGCATTTTATAACAAGGGTGCTCTCAATATACATCGCCGAATACATTTGGGACAAATGGTACCTTGTAGTTTGTGTGAAAAGCAATTTTTTAGGAAAATTGATTTGGATAGGCATATGAGCTCACACTCAGCTACAGCAATCAACTCGGAAATGAAGAAAAGGGTACGTAAATTCCATTTCATTGAAAATTATTGCAGAGACCGAATAAATGTTACTGTCTGCTTATTTTTTAGTCTAGATATTTCGTTCGATGTAAATATTGTGATAAGTCTATGCTAAGCACAAGTTTTAAATCTCACACAGCTGCTCATTTAAATGAACCATTAATGAGATGTTCTATTTGCAGTAAGGAATACTTTCGAAGGGAAAGGTATGTATAATACTTTCGATATTTTTAATTGCAAAAAATATATAAAAATATTTGTAATCTTTTCTCCAGCTGTGTTCTTCATCTTAAAAAAACCCATCAAAAAAATAATAATTACAATGATTTTATAATTCAGTTAAAAAACAATCGAATGTCACATTTATTTTTGGAGCAAACGGCGGATTTACAAATTACTGACGTATAAGAAAAAAACATACGATTAAAATAATTTTCCATGTAGGCGTATTAAAAAATGAATAATATTTATTCTAAATGAATACTCACCAATTATCTTATTCACGTGTTTTATTTACTTCCTTTCCAAACAAAATTGTAATATATGAAATAAATAACTTTTAGTTCACTTAATAAACAACTCATAATCATCGCACCTATACACGTAAACTAGTTTGTATATTTTAATAGTGCTATTTATCAACTTAAATTTATATTAAAATTTTTGGCTTTCAATTTTTACGAATATATTTATTTAAATTGCAAATAAATACGATTTTTGATAATTACCGCAAAATAAAACAACAACTAAGAAATATGTAATGTTACATCAGCACGCGATGAAATGCTTATAGAAGCTAATAGCACGATATACTTCCAATTTTTTGTTGAGTATAATTTATTAATTTTTTAATAGAACCAAAAAATAAATAAAAAAATATTTAAATATCCTAAATATAATATTTCCCCCTTTTTAAAAAAAATATATATATATATACCTAAATATATGTATATATATATATTAAAAGTGCATCCATAAATATGAAAATATAGATAACAAGATAATGCAAAGAACTAAAAGATTGGAGAAAAAAGAAAAAGCATTTAAATACTGTAAATTTAGAAAAATTGCCACAAATTATAATTCTGTACAATTCAGAATACAATTATTTGATTTACGAATTTTAAAAAGCAGTATGTTTTCTTTTGCATCTCATGTATATAAAAATGACGTGTGTGTTCGTGATCGATAAAGTCAAAAATTAATGGGCCGATTTCGACCAAATTTTATATGCATGTTTTATGTGTTTTTTTGTGTTTTGCCCAGTAGAGATTAGATTTTTAAATTTTAAAATACATAAAATATGAAAAACACAAACTGTGTGTTATTACAATTTTGATTTTTGGACTTTTGAATAAAACATTTTTTTCTAACTAAATAACACAAAACACAGATATTGATTTTCTCCGAGAGGCAGTTCAAAATAAGGGAAAAATTTGGGGCCAGTAACACAGACCGGGCCCAGCTAGTAATAAATAAAGTGGCGCGCAAGATTTAGAATTAATAGAAAAATAAACGTCAGGTCAACCCTTGCATGTACTATATATTGATATCTCTATTTTAATTCGTGCATAAGCTGACCATATACACGTCCATCTGTAGTACAAGACTTCTAGGGATATCATTTATTCGTGAATAGTTTGTGTACCTTTAGTTAATAAATATTTGGGCATTATTTTTGTTACAAAAATAAAATGAATTCTCCTGACTTTAAAGACACAGTGTGCCGCATTTGCTTGGATGAAAATGTAATTTTAGATTGGCACAGTACACTTCTTGAATATAGGAATATATCCTATAAAGATTGCTATTATAAATACACGCAGTTAAAACCTCTTGGTTTGTATATTTGAGATTTGATATATAGTAGAATATTTTAATATGTATGTATGTATATATTTTATTTAGATGTTGATCCTTTTCCTTCTATGTTGTGCCAAAGCTGTTTAGATGGATTAGCGAACGCACATGAATTATTTATCAAAGCTGTTGATTCCTACAATTTTTTACTAGAAGTAAATTGCAAGACATCTCAAGTAGATGATTCAATGATAATAGAGGACGCAGAAAGTTATTCAACAGATTTCGAGACTGTCCTTGTAGAAAAGCTTGATTCCAAATCGGTAATAGTAGAAGAATATGAGTATGATAGCCTTGATCATACGTCGATAAAAGCTGAAGAAATACAGTTTCTTGATATAACTAAAGTGGGAGAATGTGATACAGAACAACTCTCAGTAATCAGTGCTGAATATAATATTTCAAAACCAATGAATTCATTTTATGCAAAATCTAAAAGTAAAAACGGACCAAAAGCAAATGATACCCACTCCGAAGACGATAATTCTCAACAAATTAAGACATCATATAAAAGTCGTCATAGAAAAGTTCTGCGTAAAGGATTAGAAAATCAACTAAAAGATACACTTAAAGTTATTGGCACAAAAAAACGAAAAGTAAAATCTAAACAAGAACTTACTCCTTGCATGTGTTCTTTTTGTTGTAAGTATGCTTAACTAAATAAAAATTAATAAAAAGAATTGAACAAATTACTTCGTTCTAGCAAAAATTTTACATAGTAAATATTCATTGCAAAAGCACGAAAAAATACATAATGCTAACCGAGAGCGTAAAGCACCCTGCCCCATTTGCGGAGTTAAATTCCTAGAAGAATCATATGTCAAGACTCACATGCAAATTCACAACGAAAACAGAGTGAAAAAGCATAAGTGTGAGTTTTGTGATAAAGCTTTCTTTGAGAAAGGTAGTTTAAACGTACATAGGCGAATACATTTGGGAAAAATGATACCATGCCCCTTATGTTCCAAAGAATTTTTCCGTCAAGTGGATTTAGAAATACATATGACCTCCCACTCGGCCACCTTAATAAATGTGCAATCAAAGAAAAGAGTAAGTATAAAATGTATTTTTGACTCTACATTTTCTAATTAATGTTATTATTTTTAGTCTCGATATTGGGTTCGATGTAAATACTGTAACAAAAACATAATGAGCACGAGCTTCAAGTCCCATAATGCAGTTCACCTTAATGAGCCTTTAATGAAATGCTCTATTTGCAACAAAGAGTTCTTCCGTCGTGATAGGTATGAAAACTATTATAAATATTTTATTTTTGTATTAAAATAATTTTTTTTTCGCCAATACCTCAGCTGTACGGAACACTTAAAAACAATACATGATAAAACCAGTGAAGAGTATAACGATTTTATTATATTGTACAAAAAAAACCGGTTATCACATTTATATTTACAGCAAACTGCGGAATTACAAGTCAACGAAGATTAAGAAGTATTGCATTTACCAAATTCGGTTTTTCTTTATAACCTATTTCCATAGATTAAAAAGCACCACAAAGAAATAAAGTTTTACATTCTTAATGTTCAGAAAAGGCATGTTAAGTAAATTCTAGTCTAAGTATTTTCACTAAATTTTTCATTTTCTCGTCGGTTTTAGTATTTAAGAAACAGTGGAAGATAATTATTAAATGCGTAAATCCCAAACTCCAGGCACAAGTATGCATGTACAGCCTAATCATACTGATAAGAAGAAAAAAAATCGCACTTGAAGAAAAGGGGTAATATTAAAGAAAAAATTTTAGTACTTGAGATTGACAACCTGCAGATAAGACAGACTGTCTTACTAATATTTTACGTACGATTAACCGTCAGGGATTGGATTTTAAAGCAAATGCATTGAAATTTTAATTTTCTCACCTTATTTTCAAACGCTTTAATAAGCGATACATGCTATTTGGTTGTTTTCAATACGTTACGTAAGAAAAATTACATGTACCAAAATTAGCACATCAGCATAATTAATAGAAGGATGCTATACCTCCAAAATTGACATGTATCTCCTTGTTTTCGTTACGTTACGTAGTGGAAAATACACATATAAAAATTGACACATCAGCATAAATAGCAGAGGCCTACTACAACTTCCGTATTGACATTATTATCTTTTGTCTTTTTTTATGTACATTTTGGTTTCATATACATTATGCAATAAATTAACAATATTTTTTATTTTTACAAAAAGTTCAATATCTGGCTAGACGCCGTTTGTTTTCTGCAGGGGAGGTGGAACATTGCCTTTGTTAACAAATAAAAAACAACAACAAAAAAAGTAATATCAGTGATATAAAAAACAGTTATGCTAAAATATTTCAGAATATTCTCATATAGTTTTATGTTTAAATTTACATACAACCATTGTCACCCCAAACAGCGAATATTCAAACAAAATGTTATTTAAAGAATCCTGTTTAATTTTTTAAGCAAAATTTTCTAAATTTTTCTAGTAAAGGTACTTCTCAGTTATCTGAAAATTTTCTTGCTTTAAAAGTAAATTTTTTTCCATCAGAAATCCAAACAAGATTTCATTACACGTATGGGCTGCCCCTGCAGATAAATTTTTTTGCTGTGAGTTCTAGAAAGTTTGCATTATTCTAAAGGCAAAGGAGTGAACAAAAGTTGACTATAATTTGGCTTTTGCCAACTGCTTGGCACTGATCTCAAGCATCACGGATCCATGTTCGTAAAATAAACTTTTTATTTAGTTTTTATCCATTCGTCAATAAATAATTACAATTGGACTTCCTTAAGTATCTATATTTTCTATTCATTCTGAATTATTACAGGAAACTTGTAAAAGATATAGATTTCCGATTAAAATTTTATACTTCTTTCAAAGCAAAATTTTAGATGAAAAAATTTGTATTGCTTTGTAAAATATGGAGTGGATCAAAAATTACTCCGTTGCAGTATGAAAATTTCATTGTGTAGTCTGGATTTCTACAAAGCAAAAAAAGAAAAAATATAAGTGAGTGCAATGAATTTCCGTTCCCTGATAAGAGATAAATTTTAGTTGGCTAAAATAAATTAGATGGGCAAACTTATCAAGCAAATAAATTAAAAAATATTGTACATTTAAATTTAAGCTGATTAAATAATTTGGCAATTTTCAAAGGTTTCCACACCAGTAACGTTTAAACTCAAACCAGGCGGCCACTAGTGGAGTCACGTATTCGCTCCCTCTAACAACATGTTGAATTTCTCAATACTATTGTATTTAATTACATTAGCGGCATTACAAACAAGTGGTAAATACGTAATTGTAAAGTTCAACTGTTCTTTGCGTAAATAAATATGCAAATCTTTCATATGCCATAACATATATTACAGCAGGTGCTGGTTCAGAAAGCGACATATTAAAGGACCGAAGGATCATAAATGGCAGTGATGCCAACATATTTACGACCAGACATCAAGTGTCTATAAGGAGACGCAAATTTGACAGTACTTTGTTTGGAGAAGGACACTTCTGTGGTGGATCATTGATTTCTGAAAATGTAGTATTAACTGCAGCCCACTGCCTTCTTATGTGAGTAAATATATTATTTTAATTTTTCTTAACTTTACTTTTTTCCTTTTAAATTATGTTTTCCATTTCATTGAACTAATTAAATTTGTAATATATAAAATTAAACTCTAAACGGCTTTTTTGTCATAATGCCAAGAAATTGAATTATTATACCCTTCTCCAAAAAGGATGGAAGGGTATAAATAAGTTTGATATAGGGGATGCAATTTCAATAAATATTGATTTCCGACCATATAAAGTATATATATTCTGGATCGTTATAAGAAGGGGAGTATTTCGTCTGTCCGTCTGTCTGTCTGTCTGTCTGTCTGTCTGTCCTCATTTCCTTCCGGTAATTTTGTTGCGCTCAAAATTGACCTTAAATTTTTTCTAAAATCAAAAATTTTTTTACCTATCTGTTCTAATTTCTTTCAAAAGTACCACTTATAAAAAAAAGCAAAATCGGCCGATAAATAAAAAAAATATAGACAAAAAATAATTTCATATATTTATATGAAGAAAATGCAAAAAAGCCACGCTGAGTAACAAACCAAGAGCATGTGTATTGACAAGCACGTCTACGTTTGCAGCCAAACTTGGTGTTAAAATTTCACTATAAAGTTGGGTAGATAAACGACTATTTTTTCTTAATTTTACCCTTTTTGAACGACATATGTGCTATATTTTTTTTTTTTGAGTATATTTGTAAAGCAACGGAGCCACTGGGGATCCGTGGCGGGATGCTTATGTATATGAATAGAAAATTTTTGTTTTTGTTTTTGTTTTTTGTTTTTGTTGTAGCAAACGCAAATTCATTTGGTGGTGGTTTTGTTTGTGTATACTTTTATGTGTTTGCAATACGATTGTATAGTATTCTGGCATATGAAGTGTTTTTTTGCCATCATAGTTTTCTTAAGCATTTTTGTACATGCATGCACACAGTGTTGCAAAAATTTCTCCAACTATATATAGCTATTGTGTTTCGATTGCCTGCGATATGGAGCCATGAGAGCCTCCGTGGAGCTGTTATCAATGGAGATCTTGAATTTGGTGGGTGGCGTCGCAAAGAATTCCTAGCGCTGCAGAGAGCAGCAGAAAGAGAAAGAAAGGTAATCTTAGAAAGTAGTAATCGGTGAACACCTCCTCACGAAGTAATACTATGACGATATGGGTACGTTTTTAAGTTCTTCTTTATGTTGCTTATTTTTTGAGAGAACATATCCATGGAGAAGGGTATAGAAGATTCGGCACAGTCGAATATAGCACTTTTACTTGTTTACTCCATCAATTTGATTTACTCGTAGTGACAGCTCGCAAGGTACTTTTGCACCGGATGAACATTTTATCCTCGTAATGGGAAATCTCGATCGATTTGAAAACAACAACGATACGCTTGTATTCGACATTTTGGAATCAGTGAAACGGGTTAATGCCTTCAACATTGAAACACTTGATGATGATATTGCATTGATAGTTTTAAATGGTACCGTTCCCGCCAATCACCCCACCGTAAAACCGATATTTCTCAATGATGGTCCTTTAAAAAATAACACAATGTGTCAAGCAACTGGCTGGGGCATAACCGAAAATGTAAGATCTTAAATATATTTATATATTGTGATTAATAAATTATTTGGTTTTATTTTAGGGTGATCTGCCGCGGGTGTTGAGGACCGTTGATGTACCGATAATCGACTCTGAAGATTGTCGTGCGGAAACTGTGTACCATTCAGAGATAAGCGACGGCAAGTTGTGTGCTGGCTATTTGGAAGGTAAACGAGATTCTTGCACTGCTGATTCTGGCGGACCACTCGTTTGTGGCGGAGTTCAGTCTGGTATTGTGTCGTTTGGCCAAGGTTGTGCTCTGCCCTTAGCCCCTGGTGTATACACTGATGTTTCTTATTATAAGAATTGGATTCTAAGCGAACTAACTCGTCGCAATGCTAGTTTACCAATATTTGCTCCGGTTCAAAATAGTGTTACTGGGCTCACTTGGTCCACATTTTTAATAAGTTTCACCTTAATATTTAATTTTCTTTATAATCAAATGAAGTAATTTTGGAATCTTAATTTACAGTCGATCAAAAATGCCAAATTCTGATTAATTTAAAACCACTTTTTTCATTTTTTAAAATATTTTTTATGGAAAATAATGTATTATTTATTGTGCCAACACGTTCTTATGATATTAAATTGGTATCTGCCTTTAAGACAGCTCAACAAAACGAAATTTGCCCGAAATCAAGTCCAAATGAAAGAAAAATTTGTAGGCCAATACTTTGAAAAAAATAAATTGAAAAATATAAAAAGCTTTTTTAACGGCAACTAAGCGATAGTAGCACGTTAATAACATTTTACTAAGTTGCCACATTATCAACATTGTATTGACGTCGAAAAATAAGATAAATGTGGCAACCAGATTATGTTTCCTTTATCTTAACATTTTAGAAATATTTTTGTTATTCTTCAGCCTAAAAGTAAAGAAGTATTTCAATAATGTTTTCTTTTAAAGAATTTAATTAAAACAGATAGGACTTAATTTAGAAAAACTGGTACAAGTCAATATAGCAGTCCTTCCTGTTTAAAGCCCGTTTTAACTAACAATAACTGCAGCCGAATTGCAATTATTGTCCTCAAAATTGAAGGAAATTTGTTTGGACTCGTATGTATGAATGCACCTATACACATACATATTTGTATCATGCAAGAAACATAATTAGCACCACTGCCTGGCAAAATTCTAAATTAAAGTTTGTGATTAAAATTCTGCACATGGCTGAGTGTGTGAAAAATATTGTATTTAAAAATTTATATTTAAAATTAAATTATTTAAAATTGTTATTATAAAAATAAAAATTTTGTTGAAAAGAGAAGGCGTACGTACCATCAACGCCTATTTTTCGCCTAAAAAAAGATAATTTTAGTATTTTCAGCTTTCATATAGTACTCTAATAAATAAACTCAGTATGGTTCTAGTGTTAGATAAAGACGCTCTGATTTAAATATATTATATACAGGCGAACTCACAGTAAGGCCTCAAAAAACTGTTGAACATATTGTTGTTGTTCAATAGATGTGCTTATAGTCATATATAGTCAAAACTAAAAAAACGTAAAGGAGGGGGAATTTCAATCGTCATTAAAAATTTTCGATAAATGGTTAATGCCACACTTTAATATATTATATTTGCAAATAAATATCCACAAATTTGCAAAATTATTTACCACAAATGTATCTACCAGTTAAAATAACAGAAAGTTTGGAATTGCATACTTAGCCAGTGCCCATACTGTCCTTACTTGCATTTCTATTTATTGCTCTCGTAAATAGATTATGGATTCTTATGATTTTCGATGAAAGCTCACAAGACGTTTTGTAGATTAAAGCTTTATTTAAAGCAGTGGCGTGAAAAGTGAAACCAATGCTGAATGTCTCAGGAAGAGAAAAGAAATTTGCGTAACTTAGTTTTTTAATTTGGTAAATATCGCCAAACGAATAACAAATGAGCCGACAATATGTATTAAAAAAAATTTATTGTGTTTTTTTTTTGTTAAAAGTTTCTTTCCATGATTGCGTACTTAAATAATTTTATGTATGGCTCGCATTTTTGCAATACCGTGTTAAATGAGGGTTCTCTGTAATTCACAGAAAACATACACACAAATATATTTGGTAAAATGAGATAAACTATGCGCAGGTAAAATAAGAAAAACTATTTCACTTTCATTTTACTTGTTTACATGTTTTTGTTATTGTGTCTGTATTGACAGATCATAAGAAAATAATTATCCCAGAATGAATAGGAAAATGCCAGAGCGAATTTTGTTAAAATATGAAGTAGCAAGCAAGTATAGGCAGTCAAAAAATTATTTTGAATTTCTAATGCTGAACAATTTCTATAGTAGAACTCTAATAATGCTAACTAAGGCGGCACAGTCGCCAGCATATTAACCTGCAGCCAATTGTTACACATTGTTATTTAAAGAAATATAAAGATCTGTAGCCGGCAGTGTGGGTCCTCATGCACCCTTCGCCTATATCAGATTTATTAACATATTTTATTAGAAAAAGCTTAAAGTTTGCGTGTGGTAATTTAGCTATCCAACATGATTAAACAACTCTATTGGGTAATTGCAAATCATTACCGAGAATTCCCTTCTGGTGCACATTTTCAGAAAGTATAATGAATATTTTATTTTTTACTTTTTTCACCAAATTTATCTCATTACATATTTAATAGGGGTATTCTGAGGCTAAAAGAAAATACCATAACAAAAAACCCTATTATATAAAAATTTCACCATTATTTCAACGCACAAGTGTTTACAGTTTGTTATTACCTGCAGTAGGAGATCTTATTTATTGATAACATTCTAACATTTGAAATATTTCGTTCAGTCTTTATCAATACTGTACACGATTTATCTGCCATAATAAAACAAAAGAAATGAAAAATATCTTCAACGCTCTTGCAAGTCCACTGAAGGTTTCCTTCAACAAAACCACTCACTTTACATTCAGTTAGAACGTGACCTTAAATGGCGAATGGCTTTCCAGTGTTGGAAATAAATAATTAAAAAATCGTGAAATAATAAAACAGTAACTCAATTCGAAATGTATTTTCACAGAAATATAAACCAAATAGAGGGATTATGGATTCTCCTCGTACTTTGCTTGTGCAGTCAAATGCAATGCAGTGAGTATGCGAGCAGATCTATTTGAATGACACGTAAAACTGACATGCAAGTCATAAAAGATTTTTATGTCATGCTTTATTAGAAGAATTTATAAGAAATTGTGGAAAACTTAGCTGGGGATCTCTCTAAAAAAGGCGAAGGCTTCAAGAGCAGAGTGTATTCTTCAATAAAATTTGAATTGTGTAACAAACCAGTGTATTAAAAAATTATTCGCAACTTCAAATAACCAGGATCTCATTTTCTCTACAAAAGTACGAAAATATCAAAAAACTTTTAGTTTTAAAAAGTACTTTTCTTGAAATTATATCTTATTTGGTACAAAAATTTGTTGCTTAAAAAACATATAAAAAATCCTCTATTTAAAAAATCTGTACTAACTTTTTTTTAAAAAAAAAACAGTTAAGAAAAAAATTCTTCTCCACAAAATTATATGGTATATAAAACATATATATATATATATATATATATATATATATATATATATATATATATATATATATATATATATATATATATATTTGTAAAGACAATCTTTAATGGAGTACTTTATTTTTAAAAAGTGTCTTCCTGAGTTAATACTTTATAAATAAAGACATTTCTTTGAATATTTTTTTATAAATACAAATCTTTTTTTCTTCTTTCCTAAAAGTATCTTTTCAAAAAGTATTTTCTTTTAAATTATTGTTTATTTACATTTTATTAAGAAGGCACTTTTGAAGGAAGTACTTGCAAAAAGGGAAGTTTTAGTCGACAGTACCTGATTTATGAAAAAAAGCTTTTTTTTACATAATACTTTTTCCAAAAATTGGCTTTGGTACATTTTATTTGGTTCACGAAACTAAGCAGTTTGCCTCCTACATTCTGAAAATAAAAGCCATCAAATATTTAGAATTAATACCGACCTATTTGTATAATTTTTATATCCTTCACAATCAAAAAGCATAGAAGGATATATATATGCTAGATATAAGTATGGTAAATTATACAAAATTAGTTTGCGATCATAGAAAACAATTTCATTCTAGATTCATTTTAGTGTGTCCATCTGTCCGTATGGTCGCCTGTCTCGATATTACTGTTGCGGTGTAAATTACATTTAAATTTCCCTTAAAATCAAACATTTAAAAACCCATCTGTTCAACAAAAAATATAGTAAAAAAATTGTTTTATAAATTTATAAGTAAAAATATAAAAATAAATATCAAACGAATATCAACAAGTACCAGACTACACACCGCTTGCCTCGTAGTTAAATTCGCTCTTAAGTTCTAATAGTATAAGTATAGTTGTAGTGCACAAAAATAGGTATCGAACATATGCTTGGAGAAGGGTATATCAGATTCGGTAAAGTCAAATAAATTATTTTTACTGGCTATAATTTAATTAAAATTGATTAATTTGACTTCAGCTCGCCCTCTTTTAAGTTTTCAAGTCAAAATCAAATTAATTAATTCCACGAGATATATAATTTCCCCAACATTTTTTGTAATACGTCAAATTATATCTAAAATCGTATTCAGCTGAAAATTATAATGTATAAATTTTTATGTAAAATTCATAAATTTTTTTTTATTCAGCTGAAAATTATAATGTATAAATTTTTATGTAAAATTTAAAAAAAAATATTAAAAAAAAATTTTTTCTTGGAAATTTCTTATAAATTTTTAATTAATTTGAAATTTATTTTGAAAATGGCAACTGATTTAGAAATTGCAAAAGAATTTCATTAATTAACTCAAAAGAGTTCACTGAGGAAAAATTGTTCGTGGCGTTTTACAATAATTTTTTTTAGTTAAAACTGGAAAAAGCCAAACACCCTCTTTTTATTCACATTTCTCCCACTGTGCAATCTGTTTAGTCTTATTAATGGAATCTAAAACTTATTAAAAGAGTAACTGAGCGATAAAATGTTTTTTTTTGTTTTTTGGTAATTGCCATGCAAAATTGTATGATTTTTATTGAATTTTGCTAAGCAAGCTCGTGTTTGGAAGCACGTATGTACGTGTGAGTATTCATATGTGCTCAAATTAATTGCTGTTCTTTTATCAGCCACAATACTGTTCCGAAAATTGAGGTAGGTTCATCTAAAACTTAAGTGACTAAAAATAACTACGGTTGATAAGCACGACCACTATGGATTTTAAATACTTTATCAAAGATTTATGACGCAAATTTCCCCCACCAGGAGAGTTTTATAAATCATTTATAAATTGTTATCAACACTTCGAAATTGCCTTGATAAAAGACCCTGTTACTGGGCTGAACTTGCCGGTGAATTTCTTGATCAAAAGGAAGAAGAGAAGGCAAAACACACAGAATAGGGTACTATGGTTCTCGTACCGCTTGACTTCTTATATTCCTCTCGAACTAACCAAGAAACGTTATAGCATTTTGTATCTTTAGCGATGAATAATCCAGAAGGCCATGATTCACTATCCTACATAATCGTATCATTTGTCAAATAGGACGTACGTACTGAAAAAGTTAGGGAGAGTGCTTTAAAAATGCATCTGTGAGACAGATTTCTTTTCACAACTCGTACGATTAGCAGAAACGATAATTTTCATGTATTCAGAGTTGCATTTACTTCAAATTGCTAATAAAAATGAATTCCATAATTTTTGAATGATAGTGTGGCACCAGCAACACTTTTTCAATGCGATTTTTGAAAATATGATGGAATTACAAAAGATTTTCGTGCGACTGAATCGTACGATTTTGTAGCATAGTGAAGCATGGCATATAATATTTGTTCATTAATAAGAATTAAATTGGCTTGGAACTCCTCAGTGATAAAAAAAAGTCATTAAAATGCCTGTCAGAATTCTTTGGCAATAATCTTTTATTCTGAATAAAAAATCAATAATTTGCATAACCGAGCCCCAAGCAATTAGATTTTGGTATTTTTCATCATATTTTGTTGTAAGAATTTAATTTTCACGTGTTACTTTCTTAGGTGTCTCAATAAATGCCGATTTTGAAGGCATTGCCTCTTACAACAAATCGCAAATGCTGTTAACAGACGCCTCTGCTAATAATGCCCAACATCATGCCTCTATACGCTTAAAAGAACTTGACCATCCTTTTGGAGGGGGTCATATATGCTCTGGTGCGCTAATAAGCCCTTCAGCCGTCTTAACTACAGCCCAGTGTGTTTACAAGTAAGTAAAGTTATTACATTTAATTCAGAAGTTAAAGTGCTTCTATTGAATTTGTTTGTCTAAAGTTACAATGAAAATAAGCCGTACCACCCTTCTGAATTGAGAGTTATTTTGGGCTCTTTATTTCGTAATCATCAGCCAGATCAGGCCCTTGTCTTCGGTGTGACTCATAGTTATCAACCTGAAACGTTCAATGCCCTCAGCTTAAAAGATAACGTGGCGATTTTAATGTTGGAACGCGATATACCGGAAACCAGTGATTGTGTGAAACCAATTTCTGTAAATCAAGCAGAAATATTCGGGACTAGACAAAATAATGACGAAAATTTTGAATTTAAGATGACCTCTTGGCTACAAACAAACGAAGTAAAAAAATATTTTTAATCTCCATTTAATTTTTACGCTTCAATGCAATTCCTTTAAAATCATTGTCAAGGGCTTACCATTGAATAACTTGGCGGAGCTGAATGTCTATCAAGTAAGCGATGCCATTTGCTTGCGGTATTTCGGCAGAATTCTGTTTTCCAGCGGCATGCTATGCATTGACAGCAAGGTATCTTTAAACACAGATTATGGTTCTCCGCTGTTTGCCCACAGCAAGCTGGTGGGCTTGCGAAGTTTTGCTTCAGTTGATCTATCGCCTGCCATTTACACAAACGTCTCGCATCATGCGAAATGGATACACAGTGTCATTGCTGATGGCTCTAATCAAAACAGTTCAATTTGGGGTATTTTGGGGTTAATGCTTTTGACATTTGTGGTTTTTACAAGGTCACATTTGGTAAAAGATAAATAATTATTTATTATTGAATTGTATTAATTTCTCAATGAATTTCATTAATTTGATTTGAGTTCGATTCTCGAACTTGTTAAATTATTTTAGCTGAGCTCAAGTCAAATTAATTCATTTCTGTAAGCTAAAATCATTTCCAAATATTATATTTATTTTTAAAGATCCCCCTTAAAAAATTATTGTAAAATCTTTAATTTAAAATAAGTCCACATAATAAGTTTTTATGTAAAAGTACAAAAAAAAGAAGAAGAAAAAAATCTTGAAACAACAATTAGTAGTTAATTAAATTTGTTGTTAATATAAATTTGTAGGCGAATGAATAATGCGCAGCCTACTAAGACGGATGTCGGGGGTTCGACTCCTACATAGAATCTGTGTTTTACTGCAGACAAACCGAAAGCATACCAGGTTAAGTTGAATAAAAAAAATTATAATTTTTGCAATAATTAAGTTCTGGTCAAACAAATGCCAGCCCTTATATGATTGCTCGAAGGAACGAGACATATTTCTTTTATTTAAATACGATCGAAATCCTCCCTTCACACGCCACTCTTAATGTAAACACGGAATATTTTTCTTATTTTTTTTTTTTTTTTTTGAATGTAAACATTGGAAAGGACTTTGCCATCCGCTTTGAATATTTTTTATATATCCGCAATTAAAATTTAAATTATTAAATGGGAGAAGTACTCAAAATGGAACAGGAAAAATAGTCTCCAAAGGAATTTTTTACTTCATTTTTCACTTTTCAAATGGAACAATACAATTTTTTTCAGGTCACTTTTCGTTACTTTAATGGAGGATATTTTCTTAACTTTCTGAATATTTTCCTTTAAATAACAGAATTCTTTCGATCAAATTTTTCATTTTCGCACATTTTCCGTACTTCAATGAAATTTTTAATTAAAATAACTAAAAGGGTAATGAGAAAGCCTTACTAGGTAATGCCGCTATTCATATAAGCCAAAACTTTTGAACTTTTAATCAATAGAAAACTGCGTTCGAAATACCACATTGATTCGGTCTCTGTTCCACTTTGCCCAATTAACATTTTTCCTATGAATATAATCAATTTCCCATCTCTGTTGTCATTTATCATTCCATAAAGTTTATGGAATATTAATCTCATAAAAAGTTTAAAATAAACTAAAAAAAAGGATCCAATTCAAATATAAAAAATTTCCCCAACGTCTCATTAACAAATTTCTATTCAATTTTGACTTCGTTTCTTTTCAGTATAAGATGGGCACATTTTCCAATATTGATTTGAAGTCATTTTTCATGGAACCAAATAAAATATTTTATTTCTTTTGAAATCCCAACGCGCCGCAAACTTGTTAGTATTTACGAGCCTTTGACAGCAATATCATCATATCTGACATTATTGTTATCTGATATCGCACCCAGCCGTTTGCACCGAATTGCATTCTCCAATCCGTATTAGACGGAATAATTGGCATGAGCACTTTAATAATGTGTTAATTAATTAAGAGATTTTTATTAGGCAAAATCCACAGAACACAAAAGTGACTTTTTGTTTTCAAATTTGCTGAACGTCAGCCATTCAAATATAGTCATTAACGAAATTGAACTCAATTTGCTTTAAAATGCCAGAGGCCAGAATTTTTTATCGATGCTTAAGCACACTGCATATGCTGCTACACTGGAGAAAACAGAAAATATATAAAAGTAGGAGCCTTTTTGTTTGAAATAAAATTTATTTTCGCTAAGATGCTTTTTGGAGTGAATTTAGCATCGACGCGCAGGTGCTGTAATAATTCTCGTTTGTTAGTTTTAAGTTTTTTCGTAAACAAGCAAGTTTGCTTAAATCAAAAATGAATGTTTTTCTGATAATAATAATAATAATAATAATAATAATAATTATAATAATAATAATAATAATAATAATAATAATAATAATAATAATAATAATAATAATAATAATAATAATAATAATAATAATAATAATAATAATAATAATAATAATAATAATAATAATAATAATAATAATAATAATAATAATAATAATAATAATAATAATAATAATAATAATAACAATAATAATAATAATAATAATAATAATAATAACAATAATAATAATAATAATAATAATAATAATAATAATAATAATAATAATTTCATTTAAATAATTTCATTTAAGATTCAATTAATTATTTAATTGATAAAGCTTTGTGTTTGGCCGTAACGTAACTGGAAATGAGGAATAATTTACAGATTTTTCTTTCAATGCTCATCAAAAACAATAATTACTATTTATTTATTTACTTGTCTCTAATAAATAATAATATTGCTTACAGACGGCGACTGGACTCATCACGATCAGAGCTGAAACACACTTGCTTTTAGAATATCACAGATTGACTTATTACGACTAAAGCTGAAAAAATTTGCTTTAAAAATATCGCAGTTTTCATTTAACAATTCATCTTAACTATAACTCAATAATTCCCAGAATAAACTGTGGCCTGACTATTAAAGCTGGATTCACCTATGATGTTCGAACAAAATTTTTGTCCGTAAAAAATTCTTTTCATATGAAGTTTGACGGCTTTCTTCAAGAGAGATATAGAAAATATTTTGTGCGAACAACTCTCAGCTCTCTTGAATTGGTTTAATTTTATATTTTGTTCAGACAAACTTCTTGCCACTAAAAAAAATTTATCATCTCGAAACTGAATTGACTTGCCCATTTAGATAAAATTTGCACAATTTTATTTCGTATTGCAATTCAAATTGTATGAAAAATAGAAAATAATAATTTAATTGCCCAGAGATCTACTTTGGTTTAAAAGTAGTTTTCCTGTGGCTCTTTTTTAATTTTCTTTATATATATATATATATACAGCCAAACTTCTATAAGTCGAATCTCCATTATCCACCAAAACAAGTTCGACTTATGGAGACTTCGAGTTAGAGAGTTTTATCAAAATTTACTAGGTTATTGAACGACATCATACATGCAGTATTTGATGCCAATGTACACTAATGGCAGCCAGATATGCACTTGTTCTTAAATTCACCTTAAACTGATAGCTTTCATGCAAAGAGGGAATTCCCCCGAAAAAATACAAAAACTCAAAAGTACAAAAAACTAAGGATTTCCGTAACTTAAAAATAAAATAAATATTTCTTTACTTTTGAAACTTAGACAAAATATGGGATTCCCCAAATAAAGAGAAAATAAAAATAATAAAAAAAATAAAAAGGTTGGATTGCTTCTACGAAAAATTCGAATTCGAAAAGGCACGTGCCTTGTTTTTATTTGAGTTATGGGGGAATTCGACTTATAGAAGTTCGAGTTATGAAAGTAAAATTGTATACAGTTTGAGCACTAAACGCTACTGCCTTTTGATTTATAGGAGTTCGACTTATGGAAGTTCCAGTGTATATACATACTTTGCTAATAGCAACGCTTTATGCATTTCAAGAGCTAATATCACCAGTAATTTTCCTTTCTCTCTTACTTAAAAAATCAAAATTTAACAATTACAATTTTTGTACACTGTAAAAAACACAATACCATAAAATCAGCTGTAATACTGCCACATTACATACGGCGGCATGTATTGTTCAGACAAAATGTTCAAAATGAGTGAGTGGTGTTTTTGAAAACTCTCACTAAAATAACTTTTGTCCGCTCAACATTTTTGTTCGGGCATCGTAGGTGAATCCAGCTTAACGATACAATGGCAATATATTTTTACCTGTTAGAAACGATACGTCGGCTGATTACGTTTGTTATTGTTTTATCTCACTCTGATGCCAAAATTTCTAAACATAAATTTATTGAAAAAATAAACCAATTTTGGTGATTTCATTGGAGCAATAGTTCTTCTAGTAATAAGTTAATGTCACGTGAATTCATTACAAGTTAGCTAAAATGTTTCTACTATTTAGAAGAGATTATAGTACATAAACATTTCATTAAGAATGAATTCTTTTAATTTATTTTTCCCATTCCGAAATTATTTCAGTGCCGCAAACGCAAATTTAGAAGATGAAAAGTTTGAGTTTTCACTTTTATCTTTTTTAATGTCAAATGGAAAAGTTTTTGGCAAAAAAACTACTTAATGAGGGCGAGCAAAATGTACGGAAATGATTTATTTTCTTGTATTAAAAATATTTTTAATGTTAAGTCGGAGCTTTCGTTTTAAGAATTATTAACGAAAATATAGAGAATCGTTTTTGCAGAACAAGAGTACTGCTAAAGGCCTAGTTACAGAAAATCGTACATTTCTTGCATTAAAAAATCGTTAAAAAATCGTTTAAACAGCCGCACTTTAAACTGTAAATTTCGCAGTGTGAGGAACACTCTTTGACAGTGGGATACTAAAGTACTAGGGGGAAAAATAAAGTACTATGCTCAAGCACAATTCTTACCCGCATAATTAATAAATTTTATTACTTGCCGTGTAAAATAAATCGGCAAAAAATATTGCCTAAATTTAGTGTTACTCGTACCCAATTGACCTGTTGCAGCAACCAAAACTTTAATGAAGCATTTCAATACAAAGTCGTGGCGATGTTTATCGCCAGTACGAGTAGAATCACAAAAACAAAAATTATGCTACACGTAATGAAAAGCAACAACATGTGCAATAACAGTAGCATTAATTCTAAAGGAGAACACATGTTAGACATTGTCATTGTCATCGGAGTGCATGGCAATTTATCTTTCTTGTAGCCGCATGTACAAAATTACAAATGAAAAAGTGGGTGTAATTTTTTTTCTTTGCGGTACAAATTTAAATATTTTAATCATGCCATTTTCTTTTGGAAAAATATTGTTTAAAATCTTATCAGATTAATGTCAAGCATTTTTTTTTTAACAAAAAAGGAAAATTCTTTCATATCTTTTATATCTTTTCAATATCTTAAATTGTGCAATAATATTGTCCATTAAATTGTGCCATAAAAAATATAAAGAATCGTTTTTGCAGAACAAGAGTACTGCTAAAGGCCTAGTCACAGAAAATCGTACATACGTATACTTTGTACTGTCTCTATTGGCATAAAGCTGACGACGGAAAAAGTTGTCACAATCAATACGTGTAAGCTGAATAAAAATTAAGTGAAAACTGGCAATTGTAAAAGTAATAAACGCATACAAAAAGTTGAAAGTTGCCCAACTTTCGTACTTGGAGAGAGCCTGAGAGAGTAAAAAGTATACGTATCAAGTATTGTATGTGACTTGGCCTTAATGGCTATTACAATTTGCAAGAAAAGTGATACGCACAATTAAGAAAATTGAAGTCTGATGCGATGAGCTTTTAGTGTATCTTGAAAATTTTTATAGAACAATTAGACGTGCAACGAATTTTGTCTATCCACATACGATATCTAGCTTTAGTGAAGCGAATAAGCTGCACGCAAGCTTTCTTAAAATGTTTTCAGTAAAAACTCACATAGTTATTTTTTTTTGAGTCTAGTAAAATTGAAATCTAGTACTTAGATTCACATTCTGAGCACTGATCAAAAAATTGACGTCCGTTGTTATGTTAGAAGACCTTCACTGGAAGGTATTTATTTAAGATTTTGCAGAAAAGACGTTTTAGCAAGGTGGAACCTGATTGAAATCCCGGACCAAACTGCCAGTAAGATAACAGCAATGATATTTACTTATTTAGTTCAGGCTTGATTGGTTTGAAAGAAACTCCAATACTTTCCTGATCCATGCCATTGTCTCGGCTCCTCGGAGCAATAGCTTGTTTCAGTGCGTAGTCTTACGGCGCAAAATGTGGCACGCTTATGGAACTATCTAATCACTTAGCGCATTGCTTGATGAATAACTTGCGAAGTACTTTACCAGAAAACACTGTTAATTTGTTGGGTAGTTATCTGACAACAACAGAACAGAATCTTACGAACTATTACAGCAGCGCCCTGGTATATTAAAAACTCAAATATACACAAAGATTTGGATGTGCCCTTGGCGAAAGTTGAAATTAAAAAATATGAAGGAAACGCACCTCAATATTTTAGCCCGTAATATCCTAAGCGATAGGGGATATACGCGTTTGAGTAGGAGGGATGTGGTTGCCGTTAGCCAAAGCTAAATAAGCAAAAGGATACAAAAATAAAAATCCGGCTCAATACATCATTTTTTGTCTAGCAATGGCTGGACATAATACATATTAATTTTTTATATACTAAGATTTGAATAATTATTGTGATTTCAATATTTTGAAGATACAGTAAATAAATCATGTAAAAAAAAACAGCGCATTATTGTTAGCCTACGAGGGTAGTACTTCCATTTAGCAATAATTCAAGTGGAAAAAGAAATGAGCTCTGTTTATCCAAAACGTGAATATCTTTTATTTGGACCAAGAATACATATTTAGAGATGATTTACAATGCAATGCCAACTTAATTAACTTAATTAATTTCTATTTTCCCCCCTTTAATACACACATAATAATAACATAAGATTATTTATTTTTTTTAGAAAAATTAAAAGTCGCAAAAGTAGGAGTTTTTAAACGAAATCACTCACCTACAGCAAAAAACGGACTTCAAAAGATAATCGGTTGCAGACTTTTTCACTTAAAAGCAGAGGAAACAAACAAAAAAAAAAAAAACTTAAACGAATTCGAATTAAGAAAAAAGTAGTTAAAAATAAATAAGAAAATTTATTATTTTATTAATTCAACAATGGCACATGTCCAAATTGAAGTTTTCAATAATGCAGCGCCATAATGGCATTCGTGTGTAAAATTTTATAAAAATAATGACAGGAAAATTTGGACAGTTTGGCGTATTTGGCTGATGTTTTCATTAAAAAGGCCACCCACTCACAGCCAATGCAAACTAAAGTGTATTATAAATAAGTTTACGGATAGAGGGAGTTAATAAAAATAACAATAAAAATAAAAAACAAATGCATGAAATTCTGTTGGCTGTGCCAGCTTCAGGTGAATTTTTAAATTCAATAAATAAAAGAGAAATGATTTTAAAAACAAAAACTTTCTGTTCATTCTGATTTTATTATAAAATAACACCAAGTAACGATATTTTTTTAGATTAAGAAGTTTTAGTACACTCATCCATTTTATCACAAACTGTTATAAAATTGAAATAAAGATTAAAAAACAATGGAAACTATATATATAAATTATATTCTCGCGTACATTTCTCCTGCGCTTTAATAACTCATGTGTTAATTATCGTTGTAATTTTGAAGTGATTAACATGGATAACTGGCGTCTTCTGTACCATTATCCCGTTCTCACAATTCCGCCTCAATACAAGTGTATGAGTAGGAGCTTTCTTTTCAGTGAGCGAGCAAGATGAAAGAGCTGGTGGGCGGACTCTCTAATCAATAGAAAGCACGCAAACTCCGAGTGAGGATTCAGGTCAAGCTAAAGAATGCGTTCACAGTTTTTAATAATAATAATTCGACAAGATAAAACTTTACCTTTTAAATTATAACAATAAACAAATTGAAAGTTTTATCATAAGTCTCAGATAGTTTACAAGTTTTCTCTAAAGAGTAAAAAGTTAATTGTTTGGGCACATTTTTCAAACAAGTATTCCAGAGAAAATTTCCAAAAAGAAACATTTTGCGTAAAGGGTATCAACACTGCAGCTCTGTGTAAAAATTTTCATCTATATTTTTACTATACTTTTATATTTTTATTCCTTGTTGTAAGTGTAGGCGTTTTGACCCTCTTTTCGTTATTTTTTCTTTTCGAAATGTATGTTTTACTATGTTTGAATATTACAAAACACATTGAGATCCATAAATTGTCAATGTAAATCTTTGTTCTGAAAGGTGCACACTGGTCTGTTGACTACAAATTTAGGTAGTAATTTGACAAGGGGGTTAAATATAATAAAAATATTCGAAAATTATAAAATATTTGTATATAAAAAAAAAAAATTATATTTGTATAAAATATTTCCTTTAGGAACCCCTATACATACGTTGACTGATTGAATGTATTCAAGTGTGTGTGTTTTTTCCGCGACGTAGAAAGTTCACTTTTTGCATAAATTGTAGTTTTTTAAAAACTTAACGTATATGTACATGCTCCTTCAACTAAATTGGTGATAAAATAAAAAATTTAATTTATTTTAAAGCTAATTAAATAGAATATAATAATATATAAATGTTATTAAAGTAAAATGTAAGAATATTAGTAAGCGACATGACAACATTGTATATGATTGATATTCTCATTTTATGTTTCCAAATAATATTAAATTATTTTTGGGGTTCTATTTATTTGGAAACTTCCTTTCATTCGTTTCTTCTCATATGGCTAACATTATTTACAACTTTAAGATCGCGATAGTGTAGGTCTTCTTCACTGTAGTTACGCACGAATAGAAATTTAAAATAAGATTTCTCAATTTAAATATTTAATTACATAAATTAGTGTTTTTAGATTAAATTCACTCTTTAATAGGAGCCATTTAATTTTAAATTGCTTAGAATAAAGCTTAAAATAACTTTATTGTTTATTTTTATATATACTCATTATAAAAGTTTTATAAGCGATTTAATTTGTACTTTCTGTTTCTAAGCCAAATACAAAGCAACAAAATTACATCTGCAACATTTACGGCAACAATATACATTTCTAAAATTACATATACAATGTGTACAACCTGGCAGCTCCCTTTTTCTATGCAGAAAATAAATGAAATATTTTTATTGTAAACATTTTCTAGTACGGACACACACCTATTGCTATTGCTAAGGCAACAAGAAACAAACATTTAACTTGTTTTTCCTCGTGCGTATGCAAAAATGTATGAAAACTGAAAGTATTAAAAACAACAAACAAAATAATTAACAACACTTTACAAATATAAACAATGCAGTAAAAGGGGAAGACACTAAACCGATAGACACAAATTTACAAACACATGCATTAGGAAGCCCAAAAACAAACTAGAGCACAACTCATCACCATGGTTGCCGTTTTCGTAATTTTTTCTACCTCAATATTTGCGGCTTTAATTTCTAAGTCTCTTCGGTAGTCCCTAAAAAAGCCAAAAGTTTCTTTTCTACACTTATCCGGAAATAGTGTTATAGAAATCATATAGAAAGTACAATTTTTTGTACAATATCCATATGTACACATACTTATGAACAAAGGGGAAGGGCCAAAATACTTATTTTCTTTTTGTTGATTTTACGTGGGTTTAGATTTTTTTCCTTGAATTTTTTTGTTTTGAAGTAGGGAAAATACTTGGTGAAAATTCAATTTTTTTTTATTATTTTATTATTATTTTATGGGGTACTTTTTCATGTTGGGCATGTAATATATTTTTTTTAGGTAAGTGAACAATATGTTTTATGGCATTTTCTCTTCTACCATAAAAATATTTTTAAAATGCTATGCCCGCCCTGTCAGAAAGCCATTTTACTAAAAATTTTATTATGTATAGTTCATCTTTTAGGTTTTAAGTTCAACCCTGTGAATATTTAATTCATTTTTTATTAAAATAAAACAATTTGAACAATTTGAGTAAAGCCGTCCGTCTGTTGTCAAACTTACAGTTATGTTTAAATAAAATCCTAATAATTAAACATTTAAAAAGTTTGATTTATTAACTGGCCTAAAGCCTAAAGAATAAATTATACATTTTAGATTAAGTTAAGGTTAAAAGATTCTTAAAAATTACTAAAAACATTCAATTTTATATTTAACGACAAAAGGACAGCAATTTGAAGAAAGTGAGTTGCCCTCCTTTTAAGATTTTTTTATAATTTATGAAATATATAAACTAATGGCGTTTTCTTTTCTACCAAAAAAGGCAACACTACCCGCAGGGAGGGTAATTTTGTGTTCTTTTCTCAAAAAAATGTTGCCCTGTGAAAGGGTTGCGTGTCCTTTGTAAAAATGTTGCCCTTTCCCAGGGCAAAAGGCATTGCACTTTTTGCCCTGAACAAATCAACAAGGCAGAAATTGCCCTGTAAAACAGATGGCTTTTATTCTTACACAGCGTTACCAGACAATGTTCAAAAAAAGTCTTTTGAGTTGAAAGAGTCAGAAATTAGATTTTAATAAATATTTTTTACTTTAATATCGTATAAAATAAACAAAAGACAACAATACGGCTGCGTAACTATATGAGATATTAAAAAAAAATTTGTTTTCTCAAGCAGATGAATTAGCAATCTGGCAACTGAATATTTTTGTTTACACATTTCATAAAATATACAGAAAATGTTTGTTTATCAGCTGTTAAATAAAAGGCAATGTACTTTTTTCTAATTTCTGTTCTTTTTTCGTTATATAAATATTGCCTTTTCACAGGGCGGGCAAAACATTTTAAAAAGGCACCTTTTCACAGAGCAACATTTTTAATGTAGAAAAGAAAACGCCATAAAATGGTCAGTCGCCAAATTGCTAATTCCTCATCTTGAGAAACTAAAAATTTTTCGTTTTTTTCCGGTGTGTTTTATACGATACTGCTTATAAAAATAATTATTAAAATCTAACTATCCGGCTCTGCTGACTCAATAGATTTTTTTTTTAACATTGTCTGGTAATGCCATGTATAAATTAAAGGAATTGCTCAATTTATGGGGGGTGAGTTGCCCTTGAGTAAGGACAACATGTTTACAGTAGTACACACCACCCCTTATGAGAGCAAAACGTTTTTGTGAAAAGAATACAAAATAACTCTTTTTGTGTAAAATGGTGCCTTTTTTTATTAGCGAATATTTCTTCAAATTTTAATTGAAACATTTTCTGGTTACGGCAACACTTACGAGTATGAAATAAACAACTGCAATCTGCAACAACGATGAAAGTAAATGAGTATCGGCCTGGCATTCGTAAACAAACCACGAATAAAGCAACGACGTGGTTGCGGAAAACGTGTCATTTTATTTCTTTGCCAATTATTTTGTTATTTTAAGGAAAATGAACAGAACAAAACTTTAACAAGAAGAGTAAGAAAGTTTTAAGAGATTATCAGATAAAATCAACAGTATTGACAAGAAAAGAAAAATAAAGAGAGTGAACAGAGACAGATGGAGAGAGATTGAGGTGGAGAATTTTGATGAGAAATTTTATGAAAAGTGTGCGTAAACCGCTAAACTTCAGAAAGCATTCAAATCATTATAAAATATTCAGTGTTGTCGTTAAGAACAAAACCAAAATATATAAAAAATCTTAAATTTTAGGAAAATTTAAATAAGCATGAAAAATCATGCAATAGAGTGGAAAATAAGTAAACATTTTCGGCACAAATAAAACATAATCACGGCAAATTCATATAAAAATGCATTGCAAGAGCTGAAAAATAAATTGCGAGCAACCAGTAAATTTTTTTAAAAGTGTGATTGGAATTTCTATTTATGTATGGATGTGTTTAAGTGATTAGAATATTTTGTCTAACATACATACATACATACATTAGAAAATATTAGAATAACATTCATGCATAATGCATGTACAGAGTGCTCGTGCGAGAGTAATTTTAAAAAGTTTTAAGGAAAATTATGACAAAATATAAAAAACGAATCCACACATACATATTCAAATAAAACAAGGATGTAAGAGAAACTACATGAAAACATTTATTTCAATTTTATCTAAATTGTTGAAAGCGTGCGCCAAAGTGCTTTTTTTTTGTCTAAAATAGCTGGCTTTTGTTTTTTTTTATGTGAATGAATGGCTGGCTGACTGCGTAAGTGTGTTTTGTGTCGCTTTGTGCGTCTTACAGTTTACGTTAATTTTGTTTTTCATTCTGAAGAGGGAAATTCTGCCTCCTTTTGCCAAGCACTCCCCACTTACAAAACCATCATCATAAACATACCATAGACACTGTTCACCGTTCACTGTTGTTCACTTTCCACTTGGCTTTGTCGTTAAAATACAACAAATTTTCAAGACTTTAAAAATAAACTGCAATTTTTTTTCTTTATTTTCTTTTTTTTCAAAATATCCAACGACAGCAACAACTTGAAATTACGAACGAAAAATAATAAAAACAAACTGATTTTCTAGCTTTTTAAACACCAAAAAAGAGAAATAAAATAAAATTAAAGAAAATTTCGATAAAAGTGAAAAATTTTTAAAACAAAACATTACAAAATTACAAAATTTTATAAAAAATTTTAAACAAAATGTTCAATGTCTACTAGTTGGGAAACCGTAACAACTGAAATGTGCCTTCAAAATGTGTCAATTTGTATAAATTGAATAAATCAAATTCTATAATTTAAATTCTATCAGAATTGAAATTTCATTTGCAAAAGAAGAAAAGAAATCAAAATTAATTATAATGAAGTTGTGGAAAACGAAAAAGCCTATAAGCTGCGTGCCAGGCAAAGCTGGTGCCCTTAAAAATGAGGATAAGCATGAAACAAATGGTGCCAACAACATACAATTGGGACCATTGTTGTCGGGTAAGTTTGCTGTTTTGTAACCAAAATTTAAATAAAAATAAATACACAAAAAATGAACTCAAATTGCATTACACCGTTTCCCTGCCCACACTTATTCCAAGTTGTAAAACTATAAATTTCCAATTCGATTGCAATTTTTTTTTAATGTGCTGACTCTTGCTATAATTTTTTGGAAATATATTATTAAGAGTATTCATGTTCCCTTCTAAATGACATGAAAAGCAAAATATTAGTAATAAAAAAAAATCGAAATTCAATAAAATTCCAAAATAAACTGCAACTAAAAAACACAAGAAGAGCTTTAATACTCCATTTAAAAAAGATAAAAAATTTGCAGTTAAAGATTTAATAGCATTTGCAACAACCTTACACTTACTCTTAGAAATGAAATATGATTTGTAATTCTCATTTAGTTCTTAGAGACTTAGTTTTTAGTTTTTTTAAAAAAAATTAATTATAAGTTTTCAATATTATTTTGAGTATAGTTACACTACCTTAAAAAGGGAAAGCGAGAGAAAGAAGATTTGTTATTAATTTACTTTTAGAAAGAAGTGCGAAAACGAAATCTATTTTCTTTTTAATCCGTAATCCTTCTCTTTGTCCGTTGAATAAAATTCATACAATGAATAGTAAATACAGTATATAAAATACAGTTTGTTCTTACTAAGTATACTGTAATTTTGACAAAGTTATGCAGTCATTGTTGTTATTGGTATTTTTTATATAAGTACGAGTGTGCAGCCTCTCTTTCCAATCCCTTAGAAAGATGCCTTCACAGTAAATAGTTTACGTAACAACTTTATGAAGAGTTTAACGTAACAAAAACTCGTATACTGTTTAATGAAATTATTTCGCTTAAAACTTTTCATTCAGACATTTACTTTTCAATACTTGGAATGGAAAGTGTAAAAAAAAATTTCATTTAAATTCACAGGCTTGATAAATTATAATCCAATCTTAAGAAATCGAAACGCAATACAAGTTATTTTCTTTCGCTTAATTGTAATGATTTTCATTTGTTAAACCATTTTTCCCCTCTCTAATTTTCCCTCCTTTCCAATCAACGTTGGGCTCAGATCTATAAGAAACATTTCAAGATGGAAAAGTTTATCTCAGCGAAATTAATAATAATATTTTAATAAAAATACTACGAACTCATTTTCATTTGTGTTAATTTAATCAAGATATTTACATTTCCTGGTTCTTAAAATGTTGCCTAAATTAAGCCGGAAAATTAATTATTTTGGCATATAAATTATATCAAATTAATAATGTAGAATTAAAAGGTGTGTTTATTAAAAAGTAAAACTACAAATAATTTAAGCATAAAATACAAAACTACACCGAGTAATTCTAATAAATTACTTTGCCTCTGACGAGCTTTAGGAGTAAAAGTTTTTATTTTACACAGTCCGACAGAGAAAAAAAAACGAATTAAAAAGGCAACATGAAAACACCCACAAAATAATGTCAGAAATTTGCAGAAAAAGATTTGACAATTTTTCCCGAATGCTCTGCATCTGTAAATCAAAAGATTATGATAAATTTGAAATTTTTTTTTAAAGATTTTAAATAAATTTTCAGAGAAACTGGAATATGAAATGTTAAGCTTAAGCGAAAACTCTCAGGGAATTGTTTTGAATTTTTTGGTTTATTTCAGAAATTATAGAAAAATGTAAAAAGTATGATGAAAAATTTATGTAAGATTCGTTAATGAAAACGACATTTTCAATTGCGGGAAATTAAACTTGATTAAATTCAATTTATTTGCAATTATTTTAGTCTGTGGAACAAAATGTTTGTTTAGACGTTTTTTAAAAATTTATATTTAATAAAACTTTATCAAGGTCTGCATTGTTATTTTCCAAGAAGCAAATATTTTGACATCTTCCTACCTGGCCAGATAATTTTATGTGGACTCTTTTCTTTCATTTGTATTTGCACAAAGAAACATCATAAAAAATTCATATGAAGCCCATTTTAGAATTCTTTTAAAAAAATTTCAGAAATACAACTGAGAGGTACTATAAATGATGTTTAACCGACTCATGTTGTGTTGATGACTAAGAATGGTTTAGTTGCAGAGGAGCAATTTCTGGAAAAAGTGGAAAACTCTATACCAATTTCTTATAATTTACATAGAGAATATAAAATATCGCATGCGATATTTTTTAAAAACCTCTTTAACTCGACGTCTTTATCTTCACACAGATTTATGTTTAGGCACAAAAATTATAAAATTGAATTGTATGAGGACGAATATACGAGTATTCTTTTCCTAATTTATATGCTTTTAAACAGGGGCTTTCATTAAGAGCTTTCAATGTAAACAAAACAACGTGTGTGTGAGGAAATATTGCAACTATGTATTTTCGATAGGCAGATAGCTCGTATTCCTCGTATTGTTAGTTGTCATAAATGGATCAGCCAATAAAAGTCCCAGTTATTTATTATTTTATATCTCTCGATTACTTTAACAATAATCGCATTTGGCAAGATTTTGTTTTGCCTTCAAAGGCGGTTATCTTAGTAGGCGAATAGTGCACAGCCTACTAAATACAAGGCCACGGGATCGATTCCTGCCCAGACCATATGTGTTTTCCTGCGGACAAGCCGAAAGCTTTGCACAAGGAGTAGGCTTACAAAAAAAACAACATATTTAATATATATAAAAATATATTTTTTCTGGATCTATTAAACTTCTTATAGGAAATAATCCGTGTAATAATTACTTATAAATAAAAGAATGTTATAAATAATATTGTAAAAGAAAATTTCAAAACTTTTTCCACATTTTTGGAAAACATAACGGTTGCACTACATCCATTGTTTTAGAACCCCATAGCTATAAAGTTCTTGCCTTAGAAACTTCACTGGCTCAACAAATTGCCACAAAACAACTCTATTCATTACTTTATTTTATAATTTAATTGTAAACAATTTATAGTTGAATTATTAAATTATTATTATTATTTTTTTGTGAGCTTGTATTAGAAATCCGCATTTATATAGTCGTATATTTTCACAAATCTTTCATTCTCGTAAAAAAATTGTGATTTTTCAAAAGTAATAAATTAAAAATATAAAATATATGAGTACTCGCATGCTACTTCCAAGTCTCACATTAAACTTGCATTTAATGGAAGTGCCATAAATAAACATTTCAAATAAAATTATTTTGAATCATTCAGACTCATAAACAATCTGATCTAAGAAATCCAACAATATGCTTGAACAATGCAAATACATACGAAAGCTAAACAAATACGTAATAAATTTAAATTTAAGTTTAAATGACACTCGACTCGTACTGGCAGCGTTAATTCGAAATAATAATAGTACTAATAAATAACAACGTACAAATGAGAATGGAAATGCGTTAGAATTATGATGCCATTCCATTTGAAAATGAAAAGAAATCTTCAATTGCAATCGCTTCAAAAGCTTCTGCTGTTTGTGCTTCAATGCCCAAGGAATGCACACGGAGAAGAGTGTGGAAATTATTAAGGAAATACGGTCGACATTAAATAATGAAATCACAGAGGCATTATTTAGGATTGCAAAGAAGAATCCATTTCGTTTAAAAAGGGTTGTTACTGTTTGCATTTTTTAGGGATATCACAGTTTAGCAAACATTTGCTGCTAAACAAAATGAAAACACTGAAAAGTTTATCCACACAATTTTCCGTTGACTTTTAGTTATAACAAACACACACACACACACATTTCTACCATAATTCTTAATGATAACGTCGCAACAACTTGGCCTTAACAACGGTTTTTTTGTAAAGAGTATTTATAGCAAAAAATTCTCATTTATTTTTCATATTTTTTATAAAAAATTGCTTATGATTTATTAATTTTTTTTTTTAATCAGTTTAACCTACAAAGCTTTCGGCTTGTCCGCGGGAAATTATCCAGGATTTAGACAGGAATTGAACCTGTGACTTTCTGTTCACCATCCAATCGCCTACGGAGGCGATTGGATGACGTAAATTTAGCAATACATTATACAGCTGATCTTAATCTAGCATTTAACAGAATTAATCACATCTGTCGAGACGTAAATTATGGATGATTATTACGAACTTTACATGCTAATGGAGCATCATTTTTTTTTATTTGTATTTATTTACATGTAGGACGTGGAATATATTATAATTCTTTTTTATTTACTCCAACTTGAATAATTGGTGTAATCATTTTATTTTTAACTATAAGAATAGCTTTTATAGGATATGTATTACCTTGAGGACAAATATCATTTTGAGGAGCCACAGTAATTACAAATTTATTATCAGCAATTCCATATTTAGGTATTGATTTAGTTCAATGAGTATGAGGAGGTTTTGCAGTAGATAATGCAACTTTAACACGATTTTTCACTTTTCATTTTATTATGCCTTTTATTCTAATTGCAACTACATTAATTCACATTATATTTCTACATGAAACTGGTTCATGTACTTTGTACTTTGTACTTAAAGATATTTTATGTAAATTTGCATCATCAGTTAATTAATTGACTAAATTCAAATTGCTCAAGATAAATAAGTAAAATTATTGTAATATTTTTATGCAAATTTACAATTTTGGGTGTCAGAAATCTGTCAAAGGGAAAATAATATTTACTAAATAACTTTTAATACACAATTTTTTCCCCTTGAGACACATAATGCAAATTTGTCATATGCTTACTGCCACATCGAGCCTGTCACAGAGCCGGCCGTTTTGAGCCATAAATGATATCCATTACTAATGTATCCGTGACTACCACAACGAAAACTTAAGCGGTGACATTTGTTATTCTTTATGTTTTGGGGCGAAATTATTCTTGTATTGCTATAAGATTGATATTTTTATACCATTATTTGTATAGCGTAAGTTTTGGTTTTTAAGTCTTTCTACAACTAAACATGCTTTTTTGCATTGCTTAGGGCCTTTGTAACAAATCATTATTCAAAAGTTTTGCGCATTTGCAACTAGCTTAAGCTGTGATTAGCCTAACTTAAGTCTTTCTACACGTACGCATTTTTTTGCATTTTATTGAGCGATTATACTAGGACACCAAGAGGCTGTCAGTTAGTTATTATTCAGAGGCTTTACGCACTTACAAGCATCCTAAGCTGTGATTAGCCCAACGGAAATTTCATTTTGATTTAGCAATTTTGCTTGCTTTAAGCTTAGAAAGTTCGAATTACTCGTTTTACAGCAACAATAATTATTGCCTCTTAGTTTAAATTTAACAAACACAAGTACCTACCGAAAGCGAAAATTTCAACTTCCTACTTCTTTAAAGAATGCATGGCAGCAATTTAGACGTGCATGTGCATGTGTAGACTTGCATGTGCAGTTGTGTACGTGAATAGTATAGTAAGTACTTGCGTATCCCTTACAAATTCCATACACTCGCATTCATATCATGGTAATGATTTTAGTCTATCAGAGCACTACGTCTTCCCTTGCCCCCTTTTACAGATGAATGTCTTGGGCACAAAATAACTTACAGTCATTGAGTAGAGCGTATGTACTCGTATGCTGGGTTCGATGTATACACAAGTATATGTAAGCCCACTGGTTCTGATGAATTTGTATCTACGAAATGCATCTAATTAATATTTGATGACTCCTAATAATAAGATCAATGAGGAAGGCATCCAAATACAATTTAACATCTATACAAAGCTTTTCAAGACTGGAGGTGAAATCTAAAGGCATCCGGATGGGTCGGGTACTCATATAACATATGTTGAAGGTAAAAAGTGTGCTTAATATCGGTAACCACTTTTCAGTTCGCCATTTCTCAGCGAAACGCATTAGACTCTGTGCTAACCACTTACTTTTCTGGAATAAAATATTGCTGTAGAATATTGTTGGCATTATGAGCTTACAACAATTAAAATAATAATCATAATGAGAAAGATTTACTAAAGGAAATTTTATAAATTCTTGCTATTTTGAAATTAAAAAGTCATTTTTGTAAAATTGCGAAAAAAAGTACGGTTTGAACTGACTATCTATTGTGTCACAACTTCAGATCTTAGCACATTGCTATTAGTTATTGGTAAATAAAAGCAAACCGAAGTTTATCTAGTTCAATGCTAGTAGAATATTAATAGAAATTCAATTCAAAGAGCGTTGAAAGGGAAGAAAAGCTTAGTTCCTTTAAAACGCGTGCATGCAGTTCAATCATTAAAGTCGAATGAAAACGCTCATTCTCATCTGAGATTTGTCCACCTTACTGTGATCTCGGGAAGTCTTACTATATTAATGGTTGTCAGCCTTCAGAACTACCGGTTACTCGTACAATAATTCTGCACTATATTTGTGTGAGTGCAGTGGTTGCATTTCCTTAGAGCAAACGTGTATGCGTGAATTGCATTTAATGAATTTATGGTATTTGTACGCGCAATTAAGAATTTAATTAAATTTTCTTATTTTTCCTAGTTCTTGCTTAAACACATACAAATGACTCTTTATCTCTAAGCGTGTGCATTTCAGGAATTTTAAAAATGTTGATGAATTGTTATAAAGAAAAATTAAGGAAAACTCTAAAGATTAGCAACCATCTTTGCCGTATTCAATTAATTTATAACTTTTTAACTATCAGATTGAATAATTTGTGGAAAAGATAGTGAACCCTTTTAAATCATGTATGGGAAATGAAATGTGATCTGGGGGGAAGTGTGTATGGGCAGTGAATAACAACCGAAAGTACATTTTTAGGCTACTAAAGATACAGTACAAGTTGCGAATTTCAATCAACATTTTTAATGAGATCAAAGAAAGAAATAATTGCTTGGAAAGTGATAATTAGCCAACTAAAAAAATTATAATAATTTTTATGGCTCCTCTACATAATGCCTGATGTTGCATTTGAAATTAATGTTGGTTTTTTACATTAAAATTCAATTAAATATTTAATTAAAAGCTGAGAAATATTTATTTTGCGGTAAAGTTGCTAAAAGCAAGCAATTTTATCTCTCACCTTCTTTTCAAGTTGCAATAAGGAAGTTATTGACTGCACTTAAAGAAAAAAAATTTTAATTTCAGATCTCTTGCTTTTGGAGAGAAGCAAAATAAAACCGATACACCCGATAAACCCGATAAACTAAATTCATGAATTTAGTTATTAAATTCTCTCTCAAAGTTTTTGTAACACACAACGCACCATCAGCTTTCACATAAAAATGTCAATAGGAACTTTTCAAGAAATTCCTTAAAGTGTTCTTAATTTCTTATAACAAATTTATCAAACAAAAAAAAAAATCTAAAGACAGACAGCATTTTCCCATAAAATGTACAAAATTGGAGGAAAATAAAATGGAAAGAAAAATAAATAATAAAAAGAGCTCTAATTAAATGTTACTTAAATTATGAGAAAAACTTCGATGATTGAGTAGTGGGCGTTGAGGTTTCATTTGTGCGTACTTTATGGCCTGGAATAGAAAATGTTCTAGAGCATGAAATAAAAATTGAACTATTGATCATTTTAATAGACAATTTTATTTAAGTGGCAGCTTGTTGTTGTTGTTTTGCCGTCTTAATTAGAAACAAAACGTCAAAACAATGTAAGAAACCAAAAGTAGTTGCGAAAACTACAAGAAAACGAGTCACAAAAAATTAAGGAAGGAATACAAAAAGATCATAAGACAGAAGTAAAGATGACTTTAAAGACAGTCACCTAAAGGAATTTAATCATTTCTTACAACGAAATGTAAAATAGTTATCAGTCAAAATAATGTTCTATTAAAAACTTTAGTTAGACAGGAGTAAAGATGACTTTAAAGATAGTCACCTAAAGGAATTGAATCATTTCTTACAACGAAATGTAAAATAGTTATCAGTCCAAGTAATGTTCTATTAATAACTTTAGTTAGACAGGAGTAAAGATGACTTTAAAGACAGTCACCTAAAGGAATTGAATCATTTCTTACAACGAAATGTAGAATAGTTATCAGTCCAAATAATAGTCTATTAATAAATTTAGTTTTATTAAACTAAAGAGTTGACTTCAATTTAAAAATAAATCATCATATGAAAAATTGCGGCAGTGTAGTATTTGGTATGGTAAATACTGCATAAAACACTGTGTAAATTTTTAAATTGCTCCAGGGATCATGTAATATCTGAATCTAAAAGTATTCCATAGTAAATTTAAGTTCTATACATATGTCTCGTTCTCTCAGCGATACAAAGGCCTTTTGAATAGAGTTTCTTTTACGATATGTTTTTGGTATTCATACTGTACATAAATACCACTGTGCACTGTAGCCATGTAAATTTCGATAAATTGATGAAAAAGTGAAAGAGAAAAAAAAAGATTTTAAATGAATAAATAATATTAAATAATATTAGTAGCTTTTGATTTAATGAAAACATCTTAGTTTACGGTAGTTAAAGAAAGCTTTCAGGCTACCAGCTTACATCAGTAATATTCTCGTAATATCTTAAAACCGATTGAAAATTTTATTCTTGAATGTTTACATAAGAAATTTCATAAATGTAATGAAAAGTTTCATTGACACTGTGTTCCAGTTCATTTTTTTAAAAAAGGGTTTCTTTGTGATAAAATAAGCTACGGTGCGAAATCTAAATGGAGAGCATGAGAAACCAATAACGGGCCAACATTACTAAAGTCGTTTCATGTGGCTTCATTTCAGGTTACTGCAGAAAGAAAATATAAAATGCATTTCCTTTAGTGCAAACCAATAATTTTAAGTATCACAATCATTGAAAACTGGCTGTAAATTTTTTCTTATGATTTCATTCCTTGATCGCCACTAAGATTATGAGTAAGAATTTCGAAAAAGCTATTAATTAAATTTTGAATTTTTTTTAAGTGACGTTTAAGGGTTTTAATAAGTTTTAATCATCCAAATGTGTGGTTCTTTTTTACATAAAAGATACTTATAAGAGATACTTAAAGATACTCAAACAGTAGTTGAATGCAAACATATAAATATGAACTGGTTTTTGTTTGATAAAAATTAATTTTTTTATTTTAAATGAAATTAAAAAAAGGTTTGCCTGAGGAAAAGCAAACGGCAAAGCGACCAGATGCCACTGTACGATGAAATGCTTAAGGGAACATGAAAAAAAAACTTAATAAATGAGTTCATTTGTAGTTTCTGTTAAATTAATAAACGTTTGATTTACAAACGTATCCATTGGATATCAATACATCTGCTAGATTGAGATTTTTATTTCGCTCTTTAAACATGTTTCTGCGAAAAGTAATTACAAATAATTGACAAACTTCACTTAACGACAGATTGTGTTGATATTTTTCGCTTAAGGATTTGTTTGTGCTTTAATTTTAGTTATTCGTGCTTCATTTTGCCAGCATGCAATCAGAGGCAAGAAGTGTCTGGTTGTTCATCCATTGTTGAGAGAAGAAGTCCTTGTTTAAAATTGATTGTTTTACTGTTCCAGTGTCATGTCGTTAATGAAATAAAATTGAATATCACTTGCGACTGAAGCTTCATAATAGTGAAATGATAAATTATTTACTTACCAAATAATTGGAAATTTAAATTAAAATTAATGATGCAAAAGTGCAGCAAAAGCGTAAAAATTATTTACTGATTTTTAAGAATTTTAAATGATTTACAGATCAGCAGAGAGTGATGCATACTGTAGAAAAAAGTCACTTCCTTAAAAGGGCCTTTTTCGAAACCCAATTATTACAACGACTAAATAAACATGCAAAAGTGCAGCAAAAGCGTAAAAATTATTTACTGATTTTTAAAAATTTTAAATGATTTACAGATCAGCAGAGAGTGATGTATATTGTAGAAAAAAGTCACTTCCTTAAAAGGGCCTTTTTCGAAAACCAATTATTACAACGACCCTTTTTTTAAGATTTTTTTAAAGTGAATTTTTTTAAATGTACTTTTATATATAATTTTTTTAGTACTTTTTAAGTATATCACAGTAAAGCTAATTTTGGTTAGTACTTTTTTAAACGCCTTCTTTAAGAAATACTTTTTTAAAATACCTTTTGGAAAATGTTCTGTTTCGCTTATGGTCAGAAATTATAATGATATAACGAATCGCTGGATTGTGCCAATAAGATCTGAAAATGCTAAATGATTCGCAGGAATGCTTAGCAAATAAATAGTTTAAATGACAAACTGCTTTTTAATATCGCTAGACGGAGATACAGGAACTTCAACCTTTCCGACCAAACCGTCTTGCCTTCTAGAACAGAAGCTATTGAAAACCTATGGTTTATTTTTATATCTGTCATCCATGGTCTCTAGTTTTCCCATCAGCGACTGCTTGTTTAATTAACACGTGCCCACATTATTTAATGCAGAGGACTTCAGTCTGCATACGAAATATTTTTATTATTTATTTTTATATATACACTATGGAGCCCCTTAGACGAACTGTTGCAAAACTTATGGATAAGACGTGCAGACAAAGAAAATAATTATAATCCTAAAAGAGTGTTCTTAAGGAAAAAGAAAAACAATAATAAAAGTTTTAAAATTATTTTTAAATTTATATATATATATGTATATATATTTTTTTTGTTGTCATTTACATGCATACGTTTCGGTGTTGAAATTATGGCATTTCTCAAATGAGTTTCATTAAAAAAGAAAAAAATATCAGTAGAAAATGGATATTTTAGTCGTTTGGAAAGCCATAAAACAACTACTGCTGCAGCAGTTCCTTCTTCTTGTAGCAACAATTTAGCAAAAAAATGAAGAAAATATTTTTTTTAAAAAAAGCAAAATAATACTGTATATGGAATGGAAAAACGTCTATAATTTCTGTTTGATTCTGGCAGTTTTTCCTTTTTTTGTTTTTTTTTCTCGACAATTTTTACTTGACTTTAAATTGCGCTACAAAGTCAAGTCTTATGACACGAGAGTGTACGTGTAACAGGCATAGTCATCGTTGAATGCAGAATGCTAAAGAGTGTATTGTTGTAGTTATCGTGACAAAAAAATATATATGTATATATATTACTGAATATTTTATATAAAAAGGATAATTTAACTATAACTTTTAACTATAACTATAACTTATATATTAACTATAACTTTTTAATTTTCCGACATAATTTTCTATTATTTGACGTCAACAGCAGAAAAGAAGAAAATTCATTGATATTTGTCCGAACGAAATTAATAACAAACACTACTCAGCAAAATCCTAATTTTATATATATTTTCGATTCTTTGGATTTCAGATTTTTTTATTAGATTTTATTTTTTTGCAATATTTTAATTTTATGCCAAATTTAATATTTTCCTAAAGAAGTTACCCATAGTGGTAGCGAAATATGAAAAGTAAAAAAAAAACAATGTAAAATCCAAAGAATCGAAAATATATATAAAATAAATAACATCAAAATATGAATTTTTAATTAGAATTGCGTTGGTATTCAATATTTGAGCATAAAAATTGTCTCGAGTGCTTGTTTTACTCCGTAATAATGCAGATATTGAAGATCATTCGGAATCAAAGTGTTTAAATAATCAGATATCTTGTAAAATAGAAAATTAAACCAATTAAAGAAATAATACAATGGTTTTTTTCAACTTTTTACCATAAACTTTTGACAAAGTTAAAAATTAGTAGATCGGCTTCAAGCTTACTTAAAGCATATTGTAAGATTTTTATTAATAAAAGTAATTTACTTGCGGGAATTATTAAAATTTGTCTGCATTTTATATTTCCTCTCAGATTTCCAAAATTAATATTTAGTGGAAAATATAAATTTTTTACTTAAAAATGTAAAAATTTCTTCTCGCAAAATGGAAAACTTTACTTTGATTTCATATGTTTACACAAAAGTACTGAAAAACCGAATGAGAATTATTACCAAATGTGCCAAAGTAGGTTGGCGGCAAAACTAAATCTGTATGCAGAACTGTTGTTTCCAAGTTTAAATGAAAATCAAACACGAATATACATACTTGACAATAAGATTTAGTTGGTTTGAAATCGTTTTGATTTTATTAATTGAAATAATTCGTCCAATGCAATTAAAAGAGAATTTTAATAAATAATTTTTATTTAATTACTTTCGTAAAATCAGTCAGTAACAAATAAATTGTGAACTTCTTATTTAGTGCACCAGTCTGTAAGTCAAGTAGGGATTCATCAGTATACTCGAAGTCCTCTGCAGCAGTAATAAAAACAAGCAATAACAACTGTATATGGGCGGTATTAGACAATTTTTTTTTTCCATTTGTGTGTTGTTACGACATTTAAATTGTTTGCTGGTTTTTTTTACGAGTCCCTTTGCAGTCGCTTTTATGGCATAAATGATGCTTTAGCTCCTTGCTACAGCAATAATCGTTAACGTTTTTAATATTGTTTGTGTAATTCTAATTGTAGGGAGAGAGTTTATGGCTCCACTTGTGTACTTGTGCACAGGAAGTTATTGCCATCGTTTAAGCCCTTCAGTTCTGGTGAGTGTCACCACTAAAATAAAAACCACAAACCACAAACAAAGTTTCGTTTGAAAACGAATTTATTTCCGGGAAGAGTTAGTTTTAAGTTCGGCTCGTTCTAGGCTGGCGATAATCCAATATATTTAATAGAGTAGGTTTTCCCCTCGCAAATAAATATATTGTTGGGTACCGCTCTCACTCCAAAGAACGCCAGTTGATCAATTATGAAAACGGAAGTACTTCCGTGATCGAAGCCGTGGTAGTCTACACTGCTTTCTAGAAGACAAACCAACTCCATGAGCGTTTGGAATATATTTTTTTCGATCCATTTCCAATAAAAACGAATATGTGTTTGGCCTTTAATTTATTCAAATCTACTGGGTACTAAATGCAGTATTTATTTACGAGTGTCATTATTGTCGTTGCAGCGCTGTTGCATTGTAAGATTTGTTGCAATTATTTTACAAAGTGTTTGTTTATTTGATTTTCTTTTCCAAACATTTCGGCTCCAAATCGGAAGGCGAACAGCAGCAAATATGGATGTAAATGAATAGCAGAGTATTTGTATTTGTCGGATTGAATTCATAATTTGGCTTTTCCCCTTTTTCCTCTTGCACGAACATGAAATTATATGGTAGGAGAACAAATGTTGGTCTTCGTCATTAAAAACAAAAACAACTTTACGTTGTTGATGTTTTTTTAAATCTTTTTAATGTCTCCCTGTTTGCGTTTGCATGCCCCCTAAGGATTTTTATATTTCAATGATTTTTCCAGCTTTTTTTTTAGGATTTTCAAGGGGCAAATGCATTTTTCTTTCTCTCACTCTTTTGCATTTCTTAATTCTGCTTTTTTCGACTGGCAATCTTTAATTGTGATTGCTGGTTTTTAATTTCTACAATTTTTCAGAGTCTTTATGATGTGTGAAAAATGCAAGAAATATTGAAAATTCTTGTTTTCCGTCAAATAAAACAAAAAATTAATGTAGATTCTTAATTTGTTTGTTTACTTCGTATGAGTATTTATTTGTTTAATAGACAATATGGTTGCAGGAGGCTTTCCATGTCACTCTTTTTTTTTTTTTTTTTTTGGTTTATCCCTCAAGCAATTCAATTGGGAAAATATTGAATATCTGACTAATTTCCCACCCCAAAAAAAAAAAATAAATAAATAAATATATTTTTTGTATTTTCGGCGATGACGCTTTTACTGAAAAATTTGTTTTGGATTTTAACAAAAATTACATTTTTTTTATCTTATAAGTATGAGTATTACGGCGGTGCTTAAAAGGTCACATAAAAAATATGTTGCAAACAATTTGTGATGCAAACTTTATATATCGGCTTTATAAATTATTGCAGGAGTGGTAATATGCACACAACACTGGGCTTTAAAAACAATTCACATGTTCAATAAGTGCAACTTGACAGAAAACGAGCTTGAAATGTTCAATCTACAAGTAGCTAATGCTCAATACGGACTTACAACTGGCTAAAGGTGTGACTATTCGCGCTGTAATTGTTGAATTTATGAGTTGTGATCCTGTTAGAGAAAATATTCAAATGCCGCTTTTTATTCTTTTAAGAAGAAACATTTAAAGTGACATGTTCAATAATGTTGGTTCTTAATTGCACAGTGAAGCAAGAATTATTTCTGTTCCGCAGTTGCTTACGTTGCAATATCTTATAAAAGTTGTATAAACCATAATTTTCGCCAAATGTTTGTATAGAAAATTTAATGCCGAGTTAAAGTTTAAGTAAAAAATGTAATACATTAAATATTTGACTTGCAAAATGTTTTGTGTATACTGTAACTTTAAAAATTTTTGCTACGTTGCTTTACAAGTGAAAATTAAATGCAACTCTTAATAAACTATTCCAAATGGGTTCAACATTACAACTATTGCAACATTGTTTGCATGTTTTATTCGTAATGTTGCGGTATACATTTGCATAGGAACATTTTTTTATGCAACTTTCCAACAAACATGCAGCAAAAAAAAATATTTATTTGTTTTATTAATATTTAAATTACATGAATAAATTAAAGTCAACTTACCAATCGGAATATTACAGGCTGGAAGAGAGAGAGAGAGAAAGAGAGTGTGAGGGAATTAATTAATATGTAAAAGAAAGTAAAAAAGGCTTAATAAGAGAATCATTAATGCTATAAATATTATTAAATTTGTTTTTTATTATAAATATTTTTATTTTATTATAATACAGTTGAGACTTCTATTTTTCTCAACTTTTATACGGAAATCCTTGGCTTGTTGTATTCTGAAATATTTGTCAACATTTAAGTTGGTTGCCCAAATTTAACTAAAAAACTTATTTTTTTATATTAAATATTAATTATCTACATGTCATTCATTAGCAAAAAACAAATTATTTAAGGTTTCTCAACTTGTTGCGACTTTGCTTTTATAATTAGAAATTCCTCAAGTAATCCTTTTTTGTCTATAATACGCATGCGCACTCATTTTATAATGAGAATATTTGAAGATAGGACATGAATGAACGAAATAGGCAGCCCGCCACCTAATCTTATACACTACAGTAATTCTGCCTAAGAAACTCTATACAAAACCAAAATAGCAACTTGTGAATATAAAGGACCGGACTCGCTTTCGGCATATCTGCCGATTATTTGGTATTGTGAACATAATTGTTATTTGTAAACATTTTCATCCGATCAGGCCAATATTTTTTTCAAGCAGTTGACTGAAAGAAATTCTGTTCAAGAAATTAAGTTTTCTAAAACAGTGTGACATACCCAATGCTAATTTGTAGCGATTTTTTAAAGCGATTTTAAAAGTTTGATTCTTTACGAAATTTTCTCGCTAGAGACTTGTGCGATTTTTCTTAAACAAAATAAGTATAGAATCATGATGTTTGTTAAAAAATATAATTTCCGCTGATCGAAATAAGTTTTCCTTTGCAGCCTAAATCCCTGATATTTTGGAATTTACTTTACAAGGAATTTGTTTTTAAAAGCACACATTACGTTGTGATTTTACCGCAACTAATTTAGTTTTAAACGTGTGTCCTGGTTGCGTAATGCCTTAGAGTAGATTTCACGTTTTTAAAATTTTGCATCTACGAATCATTAGTGTCATTGTTATTCTTTACAACCTTAAAGTCAATGCACTACATTTATTCGAATATTATAATTTAGTTTAATAAATTTCTCTTGCCGAACTAAATGACACTTTTCTGCTTAAGCAGTGGGCACTACAGCAGACATTTTATGCAGATCTTTCAACGCAGTTGAAACTGTTGGCTGCCTGTTTCATAAAATCAAAATGACATTCAAGGGAAAAACGAAATGAATTTGTAGAGTGTAGAGGGAAGAGTCTGAAGAAATCATTTGTTAAATTGAAACGACAACTGTAATCATGAAAATTTTAATTGCATTTCAAAACTTAATTAAGTATAAATAAATAAATTTTTTTGCCAACATGTTTGTAGCAAAATCAAAAAGAGAAAAAAATAATTAGAGTTATAATTTTTTTTGACGGAGTGGTGGTGATTAAAGTACTCTCGTACTTCCGAGCAGTCTTTCCACTAAAACATTTCCTCCATTTTTTTTCTGGGATTCCCCTTTTCGGCAATGGTTTCTGTATTACTTTAAGAAGGAGCAGAACAACGCCTCATTTGTCAGGCCTCATTTATATATTACATTAGGAACTATAATATTCATAATCTTCGTAAATCTTGAGGCCACCTGAGCACATCTGCTGCGTAGTCAACCTCTAATATTCCGCAAGCACTTTCCTTAAGCCAATACCAAAAACATGCACTTGCAAGCACTCTGAATCCCCATTAATAAGTTCACACTTCATCTAAGAAAGCAGCTAAATAAACATTTTGATTTCAAGTCAACACAAAAATCCCACTCGTTCTTTTCAAACAATTTGAAATAAATGCACAAACAAACACAAGAAACATTTTAAATTTTATTAAAAAGAGCTGACGACTTTTTATCAGCAGTTTTTTCCCCCCTTGACAGGCGAAAATACATTTAAACCACTCAATCAGTTCATTATGGTTATGGACGAAACAAGATAAAAACAATTTGTCACTTTTAAAGGCTTTCCATGTCACATTTTGTACGCGCATGCACGCATTGTTATTTCGTTGCACCGAAGGCAGTGCTGCGTGCAGCAAGGGGCGTACATTGGATTTGTTCGGCTTAATTAAATTTTATAAACAGGGAGGAAGTTATTCCTAAACAAAGTTCAAGGTTTCAGGTTTTAAGATCAATGCAGGAGTTCTCGCATCTAATGCTTGCACCCCTAAGCTTCAGGGGTGTCTAAACGCACTACTCCCGTAACATTTAATGCTCACAAATGTGTTTATTTAACTACAAATAAATTGACCGAACTTGAGAGCAGGACTACTTTTTCAACGATCTTGTGGAAGAATTTCTTTACGTCTTCTGCTTACATACAACGCACACATATAAACTCTTTACTTTTGTATACATGTGTGGGAAATGGCTGTGTACGATTATGTGATGTTGCATGAATGTCATCAAAACAGAAGGAAAGGGTTAATTCGGTTTAATGACCTTCTCACGTATAGTCGAGCACGCATGGCGACGATTAAGTATTTAATTATTATAAAAGAGGGTTTTGCTACCACATTCCGTCGCTGATTTTTGATATAAAACAAATTTAAATTCCACACCCTTCACAAATATGTGAATGATTTTACTAATAACGAGTCTTTATAAAATAATTTGCTCAATACAATTTACCAGCATAATATTGAAGAAAGGGAATTTAATTTAGCAGACGGTCAGTCTGGGGTTGCGTATTTGTATTCTGTCCAACAGCTGCTCGCTGACATGGTATGAAAATTTCAGCAACATCATCTGCAAAGACTTTGCGGACTGGAAACTTTATTTGCCACATTTTTAATAATACGAGTAACAGTGAAATTGATTGCACTTTCGGTTCCAGTATTGGGAAAAATAGTTGTACAACAATTGAGATTAAAATACTAGTGAGATCTGCTTCTAGCTGATTACTGATCTGTGCAATCTCTTCGTATTATAAGATATTAAAGATTTAAGTTCTTATTTTTGCTCCATTTCTTTAAGAGAACAAGAGGTAGAAGAAGAAGAGTATATAAGATTCGGAGCAGTCAAACTCGTTTATGACGAACATCGGTTATAACAAACTATGCGAATAACTACAGTCGAATACGTCTATAACGAACACTGGTTATAACGAACTATGCGAATAGCGAACTGTTTCACCGGTCTCAAGATTTTTGTACCTATTTTTCATATACATAAATCACTACGTTTATGCCGAACACGATTATAACGAACTTTTTTTATAGCGAACTAGTTTTTGTGACCTACACAATGAATTTGCACCACAACTTTTATAACGAACTAAGAAAAAGCCAATTTAAAAAAAGTCACCACAAGGCAACATTTATATGCAATAGCACTTTACAGCTGTTTCAGACAATCCAAACAGATGATTAATGAGTTTTAAGTTCTAAGAATGTCAAAAAGTGGAATATGGCTAAAAGTAAAAGAAATTCCATTTTTTTCCAACAAAAATGCAAATAATTAATAAAGCTGAGAAAGGAAAGAAAAGTAAGCAACAACAAATCTGTGAACTTTATAAAATGCTAAAATCCACATTATCCACTGTTGTTATTTTTTTTTTGTATGGGCTTGAGAATTTTTTCTACTACGTCTATAACGAACTATGTCTAACCCCATTAGGTCTATAACGAACTATGTCTAACACCACTACGTCTATAACGAACAATATGCCTAAAACGAACTATGTCTAACCGAACCGTGCCTAACAGAACTATTCCTATAACGAACTATGTTTATAACGAACTATGCCTATAACGAACTATGTCTAAACGAAATATGTCTATAACGTACTATGTCTATAACGAACTACGTCTATAACGAACTATGTCTAACCCCGTTACGTCTCTAACGAACTATGTCTATAACAAACTATGCCTATAACGAACTATGTGTATAACAAACTGTGCCTAACAGAATCATGCCTATAACGAACTATGCCTATAACGAACTATACCTATAACGAACTATGTCTAACCGAAATATGTCAGTAACGTATTATGTCTATAACGAACTATGTCTATAACAAACTATGTCTATAACGAACTATGTCTAACCAAACTATGTTTATAACGAAGTATGTCTATAAAGAACTATGTCTATAACAAACTGTACTTATAATGTACTATGTCTAACCGAACTATGTCTATAACGAACTATGTCTGACTGCCCTACGTCTATAACGAACTTTATCTATAACCGACTCTGTCTAACCGCACTACGTCTATAACGAACTATGTCTATAACGAACTATGTCTAACCGCACTACGTCTATAACGAACTACCCTATAACGTACTATGTTTAACCGAACTATGTCTATAACGAACTAGAATGTATGGCCCCTTTGTGTTCGTTCAAAACCGTGCTCGACTGTACTGGGTTAAGTTTTGGGGTTCCCTTTTGCAAGAATTGTACAATGCAGTTTTTATTTCCGCCAATTTTAGTGCGAGTACAATAAATAAATTAGAATATATTTTTGTTTCTTACACCTGGTGAACTCTTCCAATGAGCTTGAATGAGTTGCGTTGGTGTATGATTTAAATATCAGTGCTTGTATCTAAAATATTTAGTTTTTTACATTCTCCACAATTTATTTAATCGATTTATTATACTATTCTGAGTAATATCCTTTAGGATTCTCTTCATAGTGAATGTAACTTAAATTCTTTGTCTTCTTTAAGAAATGACACCAGGAAACGAAAAAAAATCTCTGTTCATGAATGTCTAGAATTTCCTTTAAAACATTTTCGTTTTTATTGTAGAAATAAAGGTTAATGTTGGCTAGTGTAATGAGATGGCAGTGGCAGACTTTTAAGAAAAATAATGCTTTTGACTTTTCCAATTGACGTCATTCTTAAATGCGTTTTGGTTTGGTTTGGTTTGGTTTGGGGCAAAACAAAAAACGATGCCTCAGACAGACAGCCATAATGGTGTCTCTTATGTTTCTTCCATATTTTACTTATAATATTTAATCTTGTGAAATAAAAACAACAAAAAATCTGTTATAAAAGTGTGTATAGATGTCTCGCTTCTTTTGTCTGCAATGTTGTCTGCAGGAAGATAAAAATCTGACATGAAGAGCGCCTTAACACTTTTCTATTCGTTATAAAAATAAATTTACATGCACTAACGAAAGCCATATATTGTAAGAATAATTTCAAAACTGGATTTTTATTGATTATTTTGGTTTCCAAACGATTTGAGAAGGACATTTTATAAATGATGTGATTGCCTGCAACATGGAGTATGATTGCAAACGTACGGATTTGAATCCTCTTTAACAGCAACATATTTATAATGTAATAGGAGTACGGACAGCGCACTGTTCGTATTAGCGACAAATGTTGGGCAATATTTCTTCACTTGGAAAATAAAATATTTGAAGGGCCGCGACATTGTTTTTGCTTGAACTTACAATCAGCCGGTTCAATGGTACAATGGTAGCCGGTTCAAGCTTTCGTGCCAGATATTGGCAAAGTACATGTAAAAAAATTTTATGAAATAATGTTGCAAAATGTGAAATTTGTGTGAAATAAATTCTTGAAATGTTCTGTCAACATATTTTTTTAATTACAAAATGTTGCTAGCATCATTTTGTTGCGAAACAAATAGGTGATAAATGAAAGATGCTTGGTGCTTCGACTTAAGATGCTTGGAGATTTATTTGGCAAGTAAAGTAGCACTGCAGAAATATAATTAATTATTTTGAAAGAACCAGAGATATTATAAAGACGTAATAGTGAAGAGTTGAAAAATGTTGCATGTGGGAAAATAATATTATTTATTTAAAATATATTTTTTACAGCAGATAAAAATTTAAAAACAAGCTTATTTAACAAGAGCTTTGAAAGTGTTATGTTATACTATGCCGAATCTGGTATACCCTTCTCCCAGAATGTGTTTCATACCTATTTTTGTAATTTCAAGTAAACTTTAATTTTGCAACATATTTCTCAATAAATTAAAAATATTAAATATTTTAATAATAAAAAACAATAAATGAAGTACTCGGCGTGGTGGGGTAAGAGTTCTAGGTTTGGTACTTTTTGATATGCATGGCTTATTTATTTATTTATTTATGTATAGAAGCACTGGCTAATGAGGCCTTTGGCTTCTGGCTCCCCGGGGAATTGAACCCCTGACACCAGCGTAACAGGCGGGTATACTAACCACTATACCATCCAGGGGCTGATATTCATGGCTTATTTGTGGCTTTTTCCCTAAAAATGCCTAAAATAATTTTTGGAATATTTTTTTTTTTTTGATTTATTACACGATTTTAGTTAGTTTGATAAAATTCTGAGCCGATGGGTTTAACATTTTTTAAAATTTGTGAATTTAAGCTCAATTTGCACCGCAAGAAAAATGATGAGGACAGACGGACAAAGTTTAAATAACTTCTCTCTTTATATGGATGAAGAAATATATAACTTATAGAGTCGCAAACTAAAATTGTAGAAATTACAAACTCTATATGGAACTTATTTATCCCCTTCTATTCCTTTTAATGGAGAAGGGTATAGAAATCGCACATATATAACTTTTTTGTAATAGTGGCTGCAAAGTTTTTCATCGTTGTAACCTAAGAAATAGAAATAGATTTAATATGGCTACATATCCAACAGAGGCCATGAGATGTATTCTATTTATGGCAGGTTTTAGTGGGTAGAAAATTACTGTGGCGATTTTGTTAAAGTACCCGAAGTATTGGAACCAGAAGAAGATATAGATGATTGGTAAACGTTTTTGAGTGAAGTTATATTTATTCCTGGTGTTTCCTCTTGCAATGCCAACTTTCAATAATATAACTATTTCCGGCGTAGTTGTAATAATCCGGAATTGAAATAGTGACTTTTTTCATTACTTTTTAATTAACGGAATATTTAATCGCTTCCGTAGGCGATTGAATAACGCACAGTCTACTAAACCGGAGGTCGCGAATTCAATTCCTGCCTAGACCCGGTGTGTTTTCCTGTGGACAAGCCGAAAGATTTTCAGGTTAATTTAGTTAAAAAAAGTTATTACAGTAATCTTTAATGGAAAAGCCAATTGCCGCGAACTCAAGTGAGCACCATCCCAGCATTGCTTAACTTTTGTTCATAGAATTTCACGAAACTATATTTGCATTTAATATACAAAAACTGCATTAAATGTCTTTGTAAAGTTGTTTTCTAATCTAAACAACAAATATTTATTTATCTCCATGTGAGCTTTTAAAGCGTCATAAACAGCGGCAGGATGATGACTTGTTGGCTCCCATTTCATGTGAAACTCACTCTTAAAGGGATTAAGCAAATAAATTCCGTATTTAAGTCTCAAATTTCGCCAAAAAGTTGTAAAGAAGTATCCATAGACTAGCAGACGCATACAAATGTTTACATAAATCAATTTTAAATGATGGAAGAGTGCAAATGTGTACGGCAACCAGAGAAAAAAGAAAAGTGCCGCCACGCACTGAAAACCAACACTCAATTCGAATAACAATAAATTGCACAACTTGTGCTTCAGAATTAACCAGCTAAAAATGTAATTTATGGAATTATTCAAAAAAAGTATAACAATGGCAACAAAGTTTTACTACTTGTATGACAAGAAGAAAAAGGACATTAACAATATGACATGCAAGACAGTAGTATATTATAATTGTTCAAAAGCCAAAAAAAATTAAAAAAAAAATAATAAAAAAAATATGCAAACTGTACTCCCCTTACATTTACATTCAATAATGCTTATTTCTGTCTGCCACAAGTTTAATGTGAAAGGAGGACACAAAAGAATGTTATATTACAAGGGTAAAGCCCATTTTTATAATTCGCGGCATATATGAGTACGCAGCACGGCTGGAAACACTAATATTATTGAGCCGTCTTTTGTTTGTTTTTTTCATCATTCTCTGTTTCTTATGAGTTGTTTCCTTTGCTACTATATTTCTTATATTTGCTTTCCCAAAAACCAATTGAGAATTACAAAGCACAATCGCAGCAGACATTGACAAAATTTTTAAAACAACACAACAAACAAATTTTTTTTGATATTAATCTCTTTTATTTTATTTAGTTCACTCTAAATACGTCAACAAATAGATTAACTTTTTAAAAATAAATTTCGTGAAAAATTGATTTGAAATATTTTTAAAAATTGTCCTTTACATTAAATTTTATTTCCGACTCCTGGAACTAAAAGAAAGGAATATTGCTAGAAAAAACTGAGAAGTTTTGCGCTGTGCATGCCTTGCCGAAATGGATAGTGCTAAAGTGTAGTTTCGTATGTGCTCACATATAAATTATAATCGATATTAAGTGATCATTAACTACGACTTCGCCACTTGAACACTTCAGAACTGAAAAATTTATGAGGATCTTTTATTCTACTACTGCAGGATGCAAGTATCGAACCACCATCATTTCTAACCTCTGGGTATATACAGGTAATCAGCAACAGTTCTGTTTTTATATATATTGCATCTGCAATTTAAAATAAAATATTTTTTTTCTTCTCAATATAAAATTGCAACCTTTTAAAAGCACAATATTTGGCAACCCTGGGAATGGCTGATATTATTCTAATAGGAGAATAAATAATATTGGTGTGGAAATAAATATTTCCTATTTCGGATTTAATGTAAAGTTTTCAATTATAAAATTTTGTAACATTCCCAGGCCTGATATTACAAACTATCGCTCTGTTAGTTAAAGCTATTTTGCTCGTTTTTCACATTTTCTGCAATCATAAATTATTATCATACAATTTGATGTGTAAATAAATTTCATTACTTATTTCGCAGTTTAGGCATGATACAAAACCAGAACTCTAAATGAATCTCTTCATTTATAAGACCGAGTTCATTATCAAAACCAGCAGCTAGAGATTCAAATTAAAGCTTTAAAAGAAAAAAAAGGAAATAAGAATAAAAATGCTTTTAAATGTTTGCATAATATTTTTATAAACTATTTGAACGTCTGCCATTCTGCATTTCAAACCATTTTTTTAATATCTATGTTTTACTTTGTTAAAGTTGAGTATTATAATAAAGCTAAGAAATAGGAGTTTAAGAGCAATATAAGCCCTGATAAATGAACTGTCACTCTGTGGAATAAATCAAAATCGGATCGAAGAGAAAGAGGTTTATTTGATTAAAGTTGCCTGTTTGCAATGTTATTCTTTCCTCTCGTGCAAAGGTAAATGTATCTTGGTAGTAGTTACCGAGAAGGAGGCAGATTCAATACCGATTATATAAGTAAATATGATTTTGAACTGATCCAGATCTGAGGATCATAAGCTACAGAGCCAAATTTCAGATTCGAATCGACTAAAGTTTTTAATTAGCAAACACCATTAAATTATTTGGGCCAAAGGATTTGGGTGTTATATATATTTATCGAACTCCCAGGCCTAAACAAAGCCAGCAAATGTTACAAAAAAAATCTGATTTACTAGAGCTTTTTCTCTTATACCTTTCAAATCAAATCAAATTTTCACTTGAAAACTTTTTTTATTTAAGAAGAAATTTCCACTAAAGTTTATAACAAGGATATTAATTTCCATTCGCCTGTATTATATATCTTTTGTTAAAATAATTTTTCAGTATTTCTTTACACTGGTGCAGCTTATTCAGGACTTTGTAACATCTATTTCCTGAAAGGAAGTCCAATTTTTATGCAAGTTCTTAAGATTAGAAAAAATATTAACTCATTTATAAAGACATTCAAACATACAGAAGTTCAGTATAGAAATTTCGACTGCAAGAGTGCACGCATACACCCACTTCCGTATGCACCGGAAAACAGCAGACGGAAGCTGTTGTTATTACTTGGTGTTAAGCTTGTGTTCAATACTTTCCTAAGACTTTTTTAAAAAATATTTTAGCAAGAAATGTGATCTAACAAGAATTGGTTATTCCGACTAGTTTCATACTTGGTTATATGTAAAATTATTGCACTCTGGCATCACAAGTGCTACTAAATGAATTAAATATTTTACAGTCTGATTATATTAACTCCTTAAGCCTAAACTTGAAGTACCAGCGCTTTTCTTTTCGCAATTCTTGCTTTTTTACAGGCATATTCTTTTCAACATTGGTGTCTGTTTAGTCATTCTCCTTAATTCTAAGTGGATCTACTCACATACATTTAACTCCTCCTAGCTGCTGCTTAAACTGCTGATTTCTTATCTGATGACATTCCTTTGAGGAACTACAGTTGACTTAATTTAATTGGTTTTGCTTGCCTTGCGTGCGTTAATGTGTTTTAATATAAAACTACTGAAATTTTTAAAAGAGTTCGAAGTACAATAATATTTAATGCCAGCTAGTGGAAAGTAGTGTTGTGAGGAGCCCCTTTATGGGATCTCTGGACGGTGTTGTTGGAAATGTAAAAAATGCATTTGGAAAAGGAGGACAATAAAATGCATCTCATAAAAGCAAACGTCAGAGAGACATGTAGTTAAAAAAACATTTTTTGACATTTTTTCACACCACATAAAAACTGCAGAATTGAGGAAATTAAATGTTGGACCAAGAAGAACAAGAATAAACAAATGCCTGAATGCAGCTGTAATTGCATATTTTTTAAATAATTTTTCTACTTCGTTTTACAAGTAAACATTTGTCTTGGTGTTTTTCATTACACATTTCAAATATCGGGGGATCTGCCACGAAATTAAAAAACCAATTTTTTAAATTTAAAAATTTAATGTTCCAGTCCATAAAAACACATACATATAAACGAAGTCATGAAAAAAAATTGAAAAAAATTTTTATTATTCGAAAATTTGCTGTCAATATTGGAAGCATTTAGAGGACGCAAAGATCATTCCCAGGTAATGATTTTGCCTTTATTAGCCAACGGTTTGCTGGTGGTTTCTTTTATCTGCCAACCTTTAATATTGAAACCAGAAATGTTGTTATTCGAGTCAATTAATTTTTTTTGGAATACCAAAAATTATTTTTAAACTTTTATTGAAGTTTCAAATATATTCAAAATGTTAATTTTTTACTTTATTTTTTTTATTTTCCTCTTTTTTAAATGTAAAAGAAATTTTAATAAAAAATTCAGTAAGGCAAAACTAAATAAGAAAAAAGGGAGTAATCAGTCTAGTGGAATACATCACATTTTGTCTAGGAACATATTAATTTTTTAAAATTAAGATTTGAATAATTATTGCCAATTCAATTCAATATTTTGAAGAAAACAAAAATAAAAAATTTAAAAAATATTTGCTTTTAATTGTGGCATGCAATTTGTTGTTGTTAAAATTAAACTCATCAGCAGACGTTCAAGCAAACAGCATTGGAAAATAATCGCAAGCATTGTCACGATATTTGCATATTCTTTGCAATCAATTGAGAGTTGCAAAAACCGTCTCCAGCATTTTATTCGAAATGATTCTATTTTATTTTTCCTTTAGTCATTTTTAAAAATTTTATAAAATTTGTTCGTGTAATTGCAATGCTGACTTTAGTTTTTATTCGAATAATAGTGGAAATTGTGAAAACCCTATTCCGCGATTGTACTCCTCTAAGGAGATTTCTATTTAAACTATGACCGTGCGCATGTGGCAGTTATACTGTGCAATCCATTTTACACCACTGTATTATTAGGGCGGTCCCTGAGCAAACATTTTTTTCCTTATTTTCTAAAATATTTTTAATTTTAGTAATATATTTCTTGTGTTGTATAACTGCCAGTTATTGCAAAATATTTGTAAATTAATCTCATTGCTTTTGAAATAATTTCTGGCATTGCTTAAGCTTTTTAATAAGCAGTGAGGCAATTTCCTCAGCACATCGGGCAACAACTTTAATCTGCAACAAAGTAAATTGCCTGTTTGTTTCAATTCTGTAAAATGTAGCAAACAATTTACCATTTCCGTTTCATTGCATTTTGATTGCAATAGAAATTCATCGTTAATTTATTGTCAACAGTTGCACATCATCATCATGATAATACACCTCATCCTCATCGCCGCCACCATCGTAATCCGCTAAACTTTTCTATAATTTCAAGTTGAATTTCTATTTTTAAAATGACTTGATTTTTAAAATGTTTGCTTTAATTTAGAACAGAACAAAGCAAAAATACTCGTACTTATTTTAAGATCAGCCATGATTCTTGCCTCGATTTCCTTTTTTATATTTATAAATTTTTTTCTTCTTCTTTTACTTTTTATAAAGATGGAAATTTTAATAGATCACTTTAGCTATTAGCACTCCAAAGGAAAACATAATTAAGCAGGCATAAGTGAGATCGTTGTAATGAATATGAAAATGTTTGATGTTTTCGGAATTTTAAATCTTTGTAATGGCCCATTAAGCATAAATAGCCGATGCAGATGTATGAGGATAATGACTGCAAATAAAAATCTAAGCTTGAAGAAGAATCGCTTTTGAAATATTAAACTGTTTCCATACCCCTGCTGGCATGATCACAGCCTGGTCAAGCACACATACCGATCGGGAATAATTGTCTTTGAATTATTCAAAAACAAAGCATTGCTTATGTACATTTTCAAAGAAGTACTTCTGCCGACAGGTCTTATTTGAGGTCAGAATTTTTATTTACAGAATCCGTTTAGGGTATCCCATCTTCTCCCCACGAAAAATATACTCTTTACAAAATTGTCTTACAATGCAAACTGGAACACACAAGACCGAATGTTATAAAGAAGCCGTTCTTAGAAGAAGTGATTCCATTATTACTCTTATTCGAGATTCGATTCAGTTTTATTTCATTCGAATCAATCATTTTACGTCATAAAATAATACGCTTAACAAATTACAGATTTTAATGCCACCTTCATTTGAAACCCTCTTCATTTAAAATTTAAAATTGTATACAGCAAACTCAAAGACCAACAGCTCTTATTAATTAAAAATAAATAAAAATAGCACAACACCCCCGCCATCTCCGTCTTCAACCAACCACATGCTTTATTACAAATTACTCATCTTAATTCTTGTTCCATCTTTCAACTCATAAATCCATCAAAGAATTCAATTTCTAAACAAATAATTGACAGCTTTTTGAAACGTTTTTTTTTTTCTCAACCACATCGATAAATTTAATCGACTTCTACAAATTGAACTACAATGGGTTCAACACACGCACACACATACGCATATTCGTATATATAAAATATCGGTACAATCTCACAAACGGATTGGCGCACGAGTCTTCATGCTCAATCGTGTACTGGCACGCCGGTAATTAATTTGCTTAGATTTATTGAGCATTTGCAAGACAGAGAAAACTTTACAAAAAATGATAAATTATGAATCGAAAATAGGTAAAATGGCAAACAAGTAAAATTTAGTAAAAAAAAATTAATTAGCAGCACTGAATTATTTGTGGTCTTCCTTCACATTTCCCCCATTCAGCTCGTGCTCGGTTATCATACACAAATCACGAGAGAAACTTTTCTAGTCTTTTCGATATTTAAAATTTTATTTCATTCAGTGCTGCCAAGTTCAAAATTTATTGTGGCTACTAGACAAAACTTCAGAAGAATTGAATTGGCCAGTTGGCACAGTTAATGAAATCACTTAAAATAAATTCTCAATTTATGAATTGCATACTTTTTGTGATAAATGAAGGCGTAATTTACTTTGAAGCTCAGAAAACCGCCAAATTGCACCATTTTCCTACAAGCCGCAAAAAAGTATTAAGCCCATTAAAAACTCTGCCAAAAAAGTTTACTGTATAGCTATTTATACAATCTTTATTCAAATTAGTTCAGGACGATTTTATTAGCCAAACTAATCAAATATCGCATTACCTCTGGGAACGATTTCTTTTGTTAGCGCTAAAAATCGCTAATGTTGATAACTAGCGTTGGCACTATCGGCAGTTGTTCTTGTTAATTCTTATTGCCTCCTTGGATGGCTATTTCAATAAAAGCAATTCAGTTAAGGAAATGTATTTCATAAAAACAACATTTTTAAAAGAGGTTATTAAATATGGATTTCTGTTCATGCTACATCTACAGCGACGGATTCAGAACGAATATTGAGCAAAGTTAAAAAAAAATTGCGAAAAAGCTTAAGCAAGTAAAAGAAAAGAATAAAAGAATATCTGGTTAAGCTTCATCCAGAACTAGAAAAATCTTTGATAGCATGATGACGTTATCTCGATTTGTTTGATCATTACTAATATATTTTTCAAACTATCGACAACTAACGATCGGTATGGCTATCGAATGTTTTACACTTTTTTATGAAGGCATTGAAATGAACTTTCAGAACTAAAATAAACTTCGATATCATAATGTTATTAATGACGTTATCTCGATTTGTATTTTTCAAACTATCGATAACTAACGTTCGTTATAATTATCGATAGTTTTATACTTTTTTATAAAGCCATCGAAATCCATTTTTCTTCAAGAATCGCAATGTTACAACAAAAAGTATGGTTGCCTAATGGCTTTGATTTTTTCTATTCAATTATTATCATTATTACACTATCATTATTGTATAACATTATTCTTTAATTATTATTAATTAATAATAATTTTTAGTTATAATTCAAGCTAAAGAATTCTTATGAAAAGATTTTGTGAATAATTTCGAAACAGCTGATTCTAGAGCAAAATAAGTACTTACAAAATATTTGCTGTAGAACAGAACAGGAAAGAAAGGGGAAAAATGATGAACCCTTTAAAATCGGTACGTGTACATCGATGTTACGGATATTCAAATTTATTGACCGAAATTTTCAATAGCAGTTCTCTTAACCGGAAGCACTGCGAAACCACCACTTTCGTAAACGACATTTACTATTCACCTGGACTTCACTGCATAAAACAGTCAGGGCCTGCCTCTATTACAAATACGTTAAGAAGCCAAGTGTAAACTAGCTGATGTTAATCGCAGATACCCTTCCCGTTGAAGCCCCTCTCTCTCGCTCTCACTCTCTTTCTCACTCTGTTTGTGTTAGGATTTGAAGAAACGCATTTCTTACTGAAACGCAAAATAATATACGAGTATTATAAAGCGGATGTTTTAATGAAGCGTAACATCACATTTGACTGAGCAGAGACGATTATTAAGAGACGATGGTGAGATACTTTTCTCTTCGTTATCCAACATACGAAATTTTTCTTTGGCGGTCGTTGAGCACCACTTTATATTCACTGAAAGCTCAATTTCTTTAATGTTACAAGTAATCGAGTTTGTATCTCTTTTATTTTCTAAAAAAATTTATGCTTCCAATCGCAGAATACGAGTATTTTGTTTAAAGCAAAACGAAGCAAAACGAAGCAAAATTTTATTATTTTAATTTACATTTTGCGACAGACGCCGCTGTTCTTAACCACATGGTTGCTTGCATTTCCTAAGACCTGTAAATTATGAAATTTTTTTTTTGTTTCGACAACCTTCGCCCTTTTTTTAATGAAATACAATTTTGCCGATTTGTTTGTAGACTCTGAACTTTTCACGGGGGGAGGAGAAAAATGATATAGAATAGTTGTGTCGGTTTTCCTTTTTTGTATTGAATACACCCAAAAAATTCTTAAGCTCTTATATTACGATTTTAATTTGTATTTGTGGGATACACTTGTTTATGTGGACCAGAGATTTAAAATAATGATTTAATCTTAAAGCAAAAGGAGCAAAAGCAAGCAAATCAAAAAGTTGGATATGATGACAAAAACATAAAAAGTGAACAATTGTGGACTATTTTCTTTAAATGGCAATTTAAGTTGGTCACGTGACATACTTAGTAGTTCTCATTTAGTCTCTTTAAAACCGGTTTTCATTAATATATAAAATTTAAAATATCTAAAGAGGTTCGAATCAAAGGATGTTGCTAAAAACGGATAGCCCACCGGCCATTGGCAGTGCCAAAATATGAAAATGAAGAGATAATCTCTTAAAATTAACACTATAAATGACGTGAAGTATACTGTTCCGGGTCGATCCAACTGAAACCTTTTGTAACTTTAAAATCGAACTTTTTTTTTAAAAAATAGTAATATGGGAAAAACCAGAGGAAGGAAAATTACCTTAAAGGAGAGTTAAGGCCAACAGTATTTCTTGATACTACAGCTTGATGACATGTTCCTATATTCGATGCCGCAATATATTTGCAATTTATTGCTTTGAAGTTTCTATATCTATAAGTGTGGTAGAAGGCATGAGTGCCAGATATCAGAAAGGCTCGAGTGACAAATGACCATTATCCCGAATTGGTTAGACAACCATAACCAGGTCCTTTATATACAATAGTCTGTATTTAATGTGTAATTACTGATCAAATTAAATTATTTTTATTACACTGATTTGCGATGAATTATGTTAGATGTGAGGTTCCTAAAGAACTCCTAGTATAAGGATTTGTCTAGGGGAATCACTAAGTAATCCACCACTGGTTTGTTTTTGCGCTGTTAATCTTAAATCCTGCCTGAATATGAAATCTCTTCCAGGCGCAGAATAGAATAGTCTCGCAGTTATAAATATTGGGTTTTTATTGTATGTTTCATTATAGAACGAAAAGTATGATTTTACTCCTTTTAAAACTGTTAAAATAGATTTTAATTTGATTTTATTTTTCCCATTAATTTTTTTTTGTTTAAATTATATGCACGTATGTTGTTTAAAGTATAATTATTGAAAAACATGCCACTGGCGTTAAAAACAAATGTAAATGTAAGGCTGGCTGTTTGTACATCTGTCCGTCTATCCTTCTGTCCGGCTGTCCGTTTGCCCATTAAATACATAAATACTCGCATATTTGCATATACCAGCATGTACAAAAATTGTATGCGTAAGAATTGCTTTTCCTATTCAATTCATTTTAAATTTAAACAGCGTAGTAGTTGCCTCTCTCAATTCTTTTTTATTACAGATTTTATTTTTATGACTTTCTTGCGTTTAATTTGCACATTCCCGTGAGGTTGCTTTTGTATAAATATTTATTAAATATTTTTTGTATTGCTTGTAATAATCGGCTAATGATAAATTTTGCTTTAATTTAAATATTTTTATTATAATAGAAATCCACTTTGGCGTTTTCAAAATATCTTCCTTTCCTTAATTTGTATAGTTTTCTGCCGTTGTGGGGTCGTGTTTCAAAACTATTATTTTGCTCATTCAATTGAAGGTCATGTGTAATTTGTTTGATATAAAGCAGAACCATTAGATTATAAATCATGAATGATAGAAAAAATATTACTTTTGTTCTGAATTCGAAGAAACTATGGAAAGTCATAGGAAAATAATTGAGGGTACGTGCATGTATACATAAATATGGGCATTTCCATACAAAGCTTGGAACTATGATAATGCAAATAATCGGGCCTTGGAGTAGCTCGAAAAATAGTGTGTTCGGATGAAGGGAATTTTTGGTTGAATGGCTCTATTAATAAGGAAAAAGTAATCCACACATGAAGTGCATGAAGTGGATGAGGCATCCATTAAAAGTGGTTGTCTTCATGCTGGTGGGGCATCGGGCCATATTTTTGCAAAAGGAAGCAAGAAACAACGTTACCGTTAAGGGAGTTCGGTATAGGTGGATGCTGAACGATTATTTTGTGTCCAAAAATCGCTGAAAATGCTCTTAATGACATGCAATTTCAACAGGATGCTGCAAGTTCTCACACAGCTCGTGATAAAAGGGATCTATAGAATGAAAAATTCAACGATTTGCTTATTTGACATTTTGGACCACTGAGTTGGTCGCCAAGAATTATGTGAAATCGTTGGACTATGCGCACAATCCGCAAACAATTCACGCTTATGAATTGAGTATTGAACGTGTCATCGGTGAACTGCAAACTGCTCTATGGGAAAAAGTTTTCAAAATTGGAAGGATCGCATGCACTATATTACGCGCAGCCATGGGGGTCATTTAAGAAAAATTGTCTTCAAAATATAAACACAGAAGTTTTCTAAAAAAAAAGAATAATCTTAATATTTTATAAAGTTTTAGATTTATTTAAATTTAAAATGTGTCGGCATCTAATGGAAAACCCGATGTATAAAAAAATAACATTGGAAGCCGTAAATATGTACAGATAGGTATCCACAATGTGAAATAATGTATTGTATTTGGAATGCATTGCAAATCAACCAATTTTTTCCAAAGATCTCAAATCAATTTTTTCAATAATTGAGGCCGCATGCTAATTAATTTGCTGCAGCACTAATCAGACAAGAAATTTGGACCGAATTCATCTTTTCTGGCGGAGAGAATTTTATTTGGAAAGATATGTGAATATAAATTACTGATAAAAATTCATCTATAGATGTTGGAGACAGTTTGATGGAGATTTTCAGTGGAGACATACGAGGTATATTTTTCTTCAAAAACGGATTTGGAAATATTAATTTTTTGCCTTCAGAAGGCTTTTTCCAGTACGCAGCACACTTTCTTGGATTACCTCGACCTTCATTTGGGTAATGCCCCTCAGCTGCCAAGGTACACGATTTATATGTCATGCAGTGCCACTGAACACGAACCTGAGTGAATACTGAATGCATTATGTTATATCCGTGACTAAAAGCCATTAAACCTCCACGTAGTATAAGAAAATTGGAAAATTTTGTTGAAAATTATCAACAAAATGACCAGTTTGAAAATAGAAACTAAAATTAATTTCTAAAAAGATTTCTATTCTTGATTTCTATTTATTTTCTGAATTGAACCAACATCGGCAAATATTCCTTTTCCTTTGTGCGAAAAGATTGTTTATTTAAAATTAACCATTCCAAGTCTTGCATTTCCTGTCTTTCCCCTTTTAGCTTAACACTTGCAAGTGATTGGTTGCTTTTTTTCCCTGAAATGATTTCAATAATGAGCGATTTATTTCACGAGAAATGACCGATGCATAAACAGATTTTCGAACAAAAGCACTTTTTCAAAATTATGTATAATTTTTTATTTTTTTTTGATGGTTTTTGCTTAAGATACGCAATTAAACGTGCAACGTTTTAACTGCAGCTGACATTTTAAAAGAAAAATTTGATACGCAATGGCGCGGTCCACCCGCAGCGAGCGCGTGCTGTATGAATGCGCTTTTCGTCTCATATCTTTGAAATAACTGCTTGTATGCAAATTAAAAGAGGGGGGTTTTTTCAAAATTGGTCATGCATTGTGTTCAATTTAACTACACAAGAAAAAAAAATTGGCAATAAAAATGAAAAACGTAACCGGAATAATACATTGGCTTGGACGAATAAAAGTGACCTCTACAGAAGAATTTAAATGTTTGATTATAAATTTTGATTGCAAGTGTATTCGGTTAGCGGAACATGTTGTCTCTCCAGGCATTTTAAGAGGATTAGAGACAGGACCAATTAAATTATTAATTCAGTAGTTATTCTAAGAAAATTTTGCGTTAAAGGTTACTTAAACGTCTACATTCAGCCTGCGGTGATACGCGCGTATTAGCTGGCAAAGCCCACAACAATCAATTTCGCTGTATTTTTAAGTCAGATTTTCATTTTAGGAATTTTAGAGTGTTTTGAAAATTTGTTTATCATTTCCATGCCCATTTAAAATAATTTTTATAGGATTTTGAACTCTGTTCAATTCTTAATAGATTCTTGCCGATTTGTTTTCCCCGAAGAAATAATTTCTTTCTTTATTTTAAATGAAAAAAATTGAAGCTTTCGTCTTGACCACAGGAAAACATCCGCGGTCTAGGCCGGAATCGAACCCACGACCTCCGGTTTAGTGGGCTGTGCATTGTACATTCACCTACCGAGGCTAAATGGGCATAAGCCTGAATTAAAACAACTAAGAAGTTATATACATTATATCGCAAATGTTACAGAAAATTACTCGAAAATAACTTCTAAGGCGCATATTATAAATTGGCATAGATCGGGCGTAAACATTATAAAAAAATTTCTAACAAAAGCCTCAAATGGACTAGCAATATTAACTAATTATTGTAGGGTGATTACGAGGGCCTGTGTTGTTTTTTAAAATCGTTTAATTGTGTTAAATCGCATTTTGAGACTGTAGATATAAATTCAGTGTATGCAAATGCTATAGGCCAAAGATAATGGTATATTTGTCAAGCCAAAAACGCTTATATGTGATCATGTCTGAATAACTAACAACTAATTATTATTATATTTATTAATATTTATTATAAGCCAAAATAATTTAAAACTTTTGTAGTTAAATACAGATAAACTGTAAGCAATTTTCATTAAAATAAAATAATAATAAAAAATCATTAAAAAAATATTTCGTATTACAATTTCACTTATTTTGCGTGCGCATGATCGTTGACGTGAGATTTTATAAAATTAAACCTAAAAACCCCAAAAAGTCTTAATGTGAAAGATTTAAAATATATGCGCTTTTACGGCCATGCATAATGGCTCAATGGCACGCATTGGTGGCTCAATGCTAGTAAAATTCTACAGCGTGTTTCTTTGACATTTTCGTTTATAATGGATTGAAAATTTTTCGCATAAATTTTTATAATTTTCGTACGTTTTTATTGCTTTTTGTTGAACCACCTTAACTTGCAAAGTTTTCGGCTTATCGGCAGGAAAACATTAAGGCTCTGAGCAGAATTTGGACTAGATAGCTCCAGTTTAGTAGGCTGTTCATTGTCTATTTGCTTGTATGTGAGATTTAGCTAATTCTGTCAAGCAGCATAAAGCAAAGGCGGACAGAAGGACACAGCTAAATTAAATTTACTTCTTATAAGAATTAAAGAGAAGATACTGTATGGTCTTCTTTCCATGGAGAAGGATACTGGAAGTCTCTAATTGGAAGCGCTAAGACTCAGTTTTTCCGCTATAAGCTGAAAATATCGGCAGTACAATTTTTAGTTTGTTTTGCAAATTTATTTGTATCTGAGTATTTTCAGTTACCATTATAGTTTTAGAGCATCCCATCTCTGACAATTTTTACGCTAAAGGTCAATTGAAATCTATAATTTCTTTTTTTAGTGGCGCACACAGATTTCTTTACAAGAGCTCTTTTGAATTAAAATATAAATTAAAAGATGTTCGCTTGAAACATGCCAACCCTCGTATGTAGCGCATGCAATCCATTTTTTTCATTTCCACATTTTTATAAAAAGAATTATGCCGCTGGCAAATTGGCGTTATAACATTTTAAAAAATATTGAGAAAAAACTTGGGAACAAGACAGCGAGTGAGCGGTGCAGGGTGGCAAAATTGGGAAAATGGTCCATAAAAATTCATTTAACTTTGATGTCTTTTTGCTTCTCTTATTCAATGCTTTTTACTCCAAAAGACCTGATAAGCTGTAGCGGGTGTTGAATAAATTAAATTTAATACAACTAAATCCATTCTTTCGCATTTAATTTTCTAAATAAGCAGCAAATAGAATAAAGAAAATAAAAATAAATAGTTGGTTGATTTTAAATCGTCGTGGCAAATTAATTTCTTTGATATCGCGTAAAAGTTTTTTTTGTAATTGGTTAGTGAAAGTGAAATGCTGCCAAGAATACACATGACGGCCACTGTGGAATAGCATGAAGCAATTTCGAAGCGAAACATTCGCTTATTAGTAATAAATATATTTTAATGGTTAAAAGTTAATAGTCAGCAGAGTATTAAACTTTTATTTCTCACGTTTAATTAATAATATTTAAATAAACAATTCAGAAGCTGCGGTTGGTGCTGGAGAAAATCTTTAAATTTGTTACAAAATGTTAAAAAATAATACACGGCCAAATGGCATTTGTGTTTGGTTCCTATAAAATTCCCTGAAGCCACCTGCTCCACTAAACAGGAATCGAGCTTCGCATAAAACGCTTCTAATGCTCTTGCGAAAAAACAACTCTATACTACACTTTTTCACTTACACTTTCGAAAATGCCGCCCTTGCCGCTGAGACTTGAATGTATTTGCAGCAAAGTTTAATTAGGGCAGGAGACACTCAAACTGAATGTTCGTCTTCTATAGAAATCTAATGAACATGCAATAATTTTTTATATTTTCTTTGCTCCACTGTTCAGCTAAAAAAGGAACACAAGTATAATTTTCTTTGTTGCATTCTTTTGAAGTGGCTGACTGTAAAAACATCCATTTACAATAAAGAAACAAGACATCCTTTTTTTATTTCATTTCTTAACACCTCATAAAATCGTTATTATTTGAGGTAATTTTAAAGTAAATAAACTTTAATCGCCAATAAAAATTTTAACGAGTTTCCTTTTGCAAGCAAAGAGTATTGAATAAACGATTTAAAAAAGTCTTGCAAAGAATAAAAAGTGAGAGCAGCGTATTCTACTGGGTGGTACTATCTAAATTTCGGACTAGGCAGTACATTGAGGGAGTTGTTTAAATATTTGGTTTCGATAGAGAGTTCAAAAGAGTTTCATAGTTTAGTTACGAATCGTTATAAGATTTTTTATGAAAGTTTCAAATATTTTATAATACGGTTCCGATTATTTTCTCTTCATATCTGTAGAGGTCTTTTGGGTCTCTTGCTTGGTGACTGCAATTTTAATAGTCTCTTCGTATAATTTGGCAATTGCCAACCCATTTTTAAATTAGTTAGTTGCCGACTATTGTTTATTTTAACGTTAGTCGATTGTTACCTTTAAAATCTTCTGTTGTAGAGTAGCAATGCAAAGAAATAGTTTGATCATGAAGCCTAAACAAATTCGAAGTGTGATCAAAACATAACCGTTTGAGTGAGTTACGTATTTTCAAAATTCGCATGTTTTTTTCATGTTATGTTGGACCACATGTCTATTATAATGTTGGCAATATTAACCCTCTTGGATTGTCAGTTGGTTCTTGTGAGATAAAAAGGATGGTCGTGAGTTTGTGTTTCCCCGATTTTATAACAAATTTTAAGAAAAAACAACTTCGTATGGGAGCTGCAGAATGTGGTCAACGATTTGCTCAAAAAGTTCGTAAATAATTGCGACTAATGGGTGTATGGCTATAAAATTGAAACCAAAGTACAATCATCCCAATGGAAGCCTCTACCACAGCCTAGACCGAAGAAAGCTGGTAAAATAAAAATATAAACTGCGTGATCAAAGAATTAAAAATGATACTGGTATATGATCGGATCTCCTCCTCCTGTTGAGTCAAAAAATTAAGTATTTAAATGTCGATCAGTTAATAATATAGTAATACGTCCAGCTAATACTGCTAAGGAAATTAATAGTAATAACGCTGTAATAGCTACTGGCCATACATATAAAGGTATCCGATCATTTACTGCTCCTAAAAGTGATGAAATTCCTGCATGATGATCCTGTATGAGCAATATCAGTTGATAAGATGGGTAAATAGTACATCCTGTACCAGTTCCATTTCCAATTATTCTTCTTGAAAATAGAAGAGTAAATGCTAAAGGTAATAATTAAAAACATATATTAATTCATTTCTTTGATATCGCGTAAAAGTGGCAAAGCTATATCTGGAGCTCCTAATATTAATGGAACTAGCCAAATGGAACTAATGGACTTATTATATTAACAGCATGAGTTGTAGTAATAAAATAAATACTGTTGGAAAAATTTAAAATAACTGTTATTTTTTGATCACACCTCGTATCTTTACCAGCAGACAAATTCTTTGAATGTCCCAGCTCTTCCAGCATTCCTTTCAAGATTTTATGGGGCTTCTTTCCCACATATTTGTGTCTTCACAGAATATTATTTTACTGGTGTAGAAAACTGCGTAAATTTCGTTGCAATTCCCTGCTGATGGGAGCTGCGTTCCTTTTATGAAATTTTATTATCATTTTGTTTTTAGCAATTTAAAGTTTTAATCTTTTCTCCTTCTTTCGTTAATAATTTACTAAAATCTTAAGCAGATTAATAAATGTCATGCAATTGTATGACAGCTCAGTACTTGTCAGCTGAGTGCTTGACAGACATTTAATTATTTAAGTAAATTTGGGTCTGCCCAGTTTCTAATACAGTCAAAGATCTTTTTCGTACAATTTGATTGAAAATTTAATATGATTCTCAAATTGTGGTATCTGCTAATTTGCTTTAGCAAACTTTAATATATTACATTAAGGATATTCCTAAATGTGTTCTATTGTTGTAAGTGCTACAACTGAAGGCAATTGTTGTCAGCGTTTGCTTATATGACAAGTGGGAGAAACACAACATAGATAGTTTTATATATTTTATGTTAAATCTTTCAACTAATACAATCAATACAACGAATACTACATCTTATGAACTCCTTTGTTTTACGTTTTATTGCTTTTTTTTGATAGTATTGATTTTGTTTCTGTCACTTTATGTTTTATGTTTTTGTATTTATTTGCTTTCTTGTAGTGGATCGTGCTATGAGTCCGGCCCAATCGGAAGACTCTGGCTTGGCACCAGATCGCGGCACTACATACGCCACGATAACTTTACCACGGGATAATACCACAAATATGGGCATAACATTGGCAGGTAAGTTAAACTAATTACTTAAACACGTTACTAAATGGCTTAAATGTTCTTCATGTGAAAAGGATCTGAGCGAACGTTTCAAAATGCGTAAAGTATATTTATTTAATTTTATTAAATATGTATTATTAATAATAACCCAAACGGATGTTTTGAAAAGAGTTTTGAAATATTTTGGTTTTAAAATAATGTGCGAAAGAGTTTTCCTGAATTCCGCTTGTGGCGAATTTCACTGCAAAGTCTTGCTTTATTACAAGAAATTTTTTATTATCCCTTCTTTTATATTTTGGATTCGTAGTGTGGCTCTACTCATGGCTTCAAGGCTGAAAGTCTTGGCTTTGTCATGGGAATGCAAATCGAAATTGTAGTTGACAAAAAAATTTTGGCTGACTTAACGAGCTTTACAAAGCTTTACAATTATTTTATTATTCGCATATTGTTCAGCAATTTTGGAAAGAATCTCTTTTTTGCTAAAACAAATTTCATAGTGTGAAACGAAACTTAATGAGAATTTTTACATATGACTTGCAAGTGTACTTAAACACTCCCAAAATTCAATTCTGGCTTCTAAAATAAAATACATTCAAGAATGAGAATTTCCATTTCAAATTAATTTTACGAGCAGTTCACATTCTTGTACACTTTGAAAAAAAAAACATTAATCGAAAATAATTCATTTTAAATACAAAAAAAAAAAATATTTTCGTAATCGAAAGAATGAGATACCGAATATTGTGTTTCTTCTGTTTTCTCAGAGTACTTCCTTTTTTCTCAGTGTAGAAGCATATACGCAATTTTTGAAAATTGATATTTAAAATCGAAATTCCAAAAAAAATATTGGAACAAAAACGGAGCGTAAGAAGGGAAGAAATTACGGAGCGCCTTGTGTAATTTAAAAGTGAAAAATGATAAACAATATTTGACAGCTGTCATTTTGATTTTCGTTTCTTTCTACGACCAGACAATTCTGCATAAAGAACTTAATTTTCTTTGCAGTTTTCCTTCTTCACACTCGTATTTGTATGCCAAGCACAAGTAATTTGAGTGAATGACGGACAGTATAAACTTTTCCTCCCCCTTTTTCTTCTACATTGTACTGCCAGTTTAAAAAGCGTTGTGGAAAACCAAATGTTTTCTGAATAAATATTTATTTAATCACGCTATTGGCAAATGTGTGCTTAAGCAGAAAGCAATTTCAAAAGTAATTCTGGAACAAGAAATGGCTTTAGTCCGAAAATAATTTCTAGCCGTCCCAAAAGTTTTTTTTTTTTGTATTTTAAAAGCGTTAAAATCTGCCATAAATTATGAAACTAAAATTTAATGAGTTTTTCATTCGTGAAAAAAGTTTTTTATTTAAAATTTGTTACAATTTTGCTTAATGAAGCGTAAAAAAGTTTTTTTTTTTTAAAAACATTTATTGCTTTAACATTGATTTGCTTGCTGGTTGTCAATTTAAGGCAGGGAAAGACGTTTTAATTGAGAAAGAGCAATTTTGCTTGAATATAATTAGAATCACTGGGGCGCTTTAACTACAAAAAGTTTACCAACGAGTATATTTTAGTTAGTAAAACAATTTTTAATGATTTATAAAAATTTTATTGTAAAAAAATTTATGTCAAAATAAGTTTTAGGTGTTTGATTTTTTTCTGCTTGAGATTCGGAGAGGAATACTCAACATATTGAAGCGATAACTTATTCATTGTCATTAGTAACTTGTTCATAAAATAAATGAAACATACTTTTACTCATAAGCGTGTTTGTGATGTGCATTCAGTTATTGGTGTCGCTTATAGCACGTTTTTCCGCCTTCAGTATAACATATTACAACCAAGTCCAAGCCTCTAAGCTGGGGTTGTGCTAAAACATGGCCGTTTTAATCATTTTAAACTTCATACCGATAACAGGGATTGAACTCAAGAAGCTTTTAGTATCTGCTATTCATATAAGAACACTGAGTTGCACTCGAATAGACTCGGAGCAGAGGCAGCATTAGTTTTCCTGATTAAAATAAATTTTTTTCCTTTTTTTTTGCTAATCTGGTACACATTTTTACAAAAAATATAAATCAATATTTTAATATAAAAAATGACAATGTCCAACCAAAAACAGACTTAACCGGAATGTGATTCTATAATTTATGTGTTAATAAAAAATATACCCCAAAATATGTACGAATATGCTTTTTTACTACTTGCCATTGTGCTCCAGAGCTTCACGAACAAAAACGAATAAAAAGCGAATAAAAAATGATGTTTTCAATTCATTAATGTTTATTTTATGATGTATTTTTGTGTTTTCTTCCAATTTATTATATCAATTTATTGCTTTTGTGTTCACGCTCGCGGCGTGTAGTTTATTTGAAGTGGGTGTCAAGTGCTTGTAACTGATAAATACATCTGGACTGAAAAGAATACTGAAAAGAGGATTTTATGGCTGGAAGACAACACATGTATTCCTGTATTTCTATGAATGTGAATTAATTTGTTTGTTTCACATAACTTGTTTTTTTTGGAGTTCCAATCATTTTTTATACAGACAGACATCGCCAGGGCATTATTGACAGCACCGGCAAAACCGATATACGGACAGCTCAAAGACTCCTCGATAAGCAGCGTAGCTTAAACAGAAGGGCACCTTCTTCTTGCGTATTTAATAATAAAAATACAATTTGAATGCTCTGCTGCACAGTGGAGCTGAAATTACCATTTCTATGCTGCAGGAATGTAATATTAAACTTCTTGTTTAATAAAGAATTTATCTGTAGCAGGAAAGCAATAGTGAAAGATATTTTCCAAGACTTTGTATGAAAAATTAGCTTCAGTAGCCAAACAGTAGCACAGCACCATTGCAATACTTACATGGTCCATAAAGAATAATTGATATCTCGAAAATGGCAAACACTTTAACATCACTTTACTCGAGTCGACTTGAACGCGAAGGTTTACAATTGGATCTTGACCGATCTTATTTTTAATTTATCGACATATACCTATAAATGAGTTGTTGCCTTTCAAAATTAAACTATATAAAGAAATCTTTGATATTACTGAGTTATAAGAATAAGATTACTGTAAAAAAGGAACAAATAAATATATAAAAATAGTGCCACCTTTAAGAAAGAGTAAGATCAATAACCCTCCCCTGTTTACCCCTTTTGCGCTTCTCTACTTCTCTTGTACATGAATCACAAAAAGATATTATAAAAACAAAACGAATGAGACTTGGAAGCGCAACATTTTATTACTGATACCTGTCGCTGTTAATCATTCAGATAATCAGATAATAAAACTCTTTCTAGTATATTTCACATCTCTTTTGCCACACTTATTCTAATCAGGCATTTTCTTGGAAAATTCCCAATATTATAAAATTGTTAACAAAAATATCGCACTAAATAAATAAAAAGATTAAAATTTTATTTTAACATTAGACAAGGCAATAAATTAAAGCAATTTAAGACGGATGGCGGGAAACAGTTAAACTTTTTAGAAATTTCAATTAAAAGAAAACAAAATTAATAATGAAATGTCATACGAGCCACTCGCTCATCTTCACTGCGTTAAAATATTGCGAATATTTTTGAAAAGTCTCTCAGTGGAGAGAGAGCTGAATTTAGACTAGCGGCAACTTTAAAAGCGAAATACTTCTCTACCACTAATTGGAGTTGAAATTACTCATTTCATACTTAATATTTGAATAATTAATTTGTTTGATTCAATTAATTTCAATATAAGAATGGTTGCATGAACATGTATACAAACTTCTTGCAGCAGAAGAATACGAGAATTATATCTCTCTGATACAAAAGTGAAATATATTCCATACTCCACTATTGCAAGCTTTTGCAATATTTTTTGTAGATTTAAAATATTTTTGTTAAAAAATTTTTTTTAAAAAATATTTTCATTGCTGCTGTCTATCTCACGCAATGAAAATTTCAAATAAACCCGCATGTGGAATTGTAATTTTATTTAAAAATTAATAAAAACAAGTAGAACAAACAAAAATTAATATAACAACTGAAATAATATATATATCGTTTATGACAAAATGGTATCGAGTTTAAAAACATATTAAAATTTAAAAATTTGATGAGTATAATTTACGAGAAAATAAAAATTAAAAATTAAAAAGAAAAATTTAAATTTATGATTATTAAAGAGATGATAAACACATAAAATAAGACTGACCGAAAAGTCTAGACGTTGACTAATAAAAAATTAGTGTAAAAAATATACAAACATGCCGTATAATATATATTTGCATATTAGGCTGGTTCACTGAATAACATTTTTTCAAATGACATGTTTGTTCAAAATTCTTTTCTCGTGGCAATTCTTTTAAAACGCAAATTACAGTGTTATTATTAATTTTAAAAATTAATAAAAAAAAAAACTAAAATATTATTCTAATATTGAGAAATTCCCGTATTAAAGAAATAATTGATTTTCGATTTCTTAGGCAAAGTGTTTGGGGAGAGAAGAGATTTTGGGGATTTCAGAACAGTTTAATTTGTATGCAAAAACATTATCATTTTATGGACATGTGACCTCCCGGAACAATAAAATTTAGCCAAACGGGAAGTGATGCTGTAATGCGACTAATTTCAGCGGGAAGAAAGGATTTTAAGGATGTCAGAACAGTTTAGTTTATATGAAAAATCATTAAAGCTTAGGAGTAATCGAATTTTAAAAAATGTGGAACGTAATACTTCCTTGTATGGACATGTGACCTCCTTGAACAATAAAATTTGGCCAAACGGGAAGTGGTGCTGTACTACGACTTACTTCAACGAGAAGAAGAGATTTTAAGGATTTTAGAACAGTTAAGGTTATATGCAAAATCATTATAGCTTTTGAGTAATCGAATTTTAAAAAATGTGGAACGTAATATTTTCTTGTATGGACATGTGACCACCTGGAACAATAAAATTTGGGTAAACAGGAAGTGGTACTGCAAAAGTACTTATTTCACCGAGAAGAAGGACACCTAATATTTTTTTGTATAGGCATGTGCTCATAAAAGTGTACCACCCTAATATTCATAAGTATACTTTTCTATACTTTACAGAGAAAAAGTCAAGAGTAAAAATTAGAAAAAATAAGATGTTCCTGATGACATATTATCCATCCGCAGTAACATTTTGCTTCATGTGCACATACAAAAATATTCTTTAATAATTTCCTTCTTTATTTTCTAGTATGGTAGCAAAATATTGAGGCAAAAAATAAACAAAAAAAAAAAAAAAATAATAAAAATTGGCACATATTCTGAAATATAAAAATAAAAAAAAGAATGCACACATTTAATACGAGAGAATCCCGGTGCTGTTCATCACCACCCAAAAACTTAAGCAAAGACAAATTATGAAAAATTCTTAAAAAAAAATACCGCCAAAAATGGCCGAATCTTTAACGCTGGTTGTAGACGAATTAAGTATCATCTACATGACCGCATTATATTAAACTAAATGAACAAGCTGGCAATACCAACAAGCAAAATAGTCACTTGTTTTAATGCTTTAAGTGGAATTGACCTCGCGGTTGTGTACTCAGAGTTCTTGAACTATGCATTATTAAACAGCAGAACATTAAAGATGGTGAGTGGTTTCATTATCTGGCCCAGACCCAACGTAGTGTGCCTCAAAATAATTTTAGAGCAGATTCAAATATTGTTTAGTAATCATCATCGCAGTGATGATTTATTATATAGAAACATCTGCACACACAAATGCATCTCCGTCTCCGAACAGTAACGAATAACGACAAAGTAAAAACAACAACAATAATAACAACAACAACACAACGGAAGTTAAATTAAAACAGTGGCGGCATAAAAAAATTGGCAACACTTTGAGTAAACTTTTCATTGATGAAAATGTTCAAAAACAAACGCTCGGACACACATACACTCACACAAGAACACATACTCGTGCACACACAACAGGAAATAAATTTCGTTTGAAATTTAAGAATCTGGCAGATAAGCAAATAAAAGAGCATTCGCACTTTATCATCAAACGATCATGCCAGACAGCCGGCCATTCCATCACTCGAATGCAGGCACGGTTAATTGCAACTGATACTTAAGCCACGATATTTCTTCTTATCTTTAATTTTCTTCTTGTTTATTTATTTATTATGTATTGCTGTTTATGCTGGCAAAATATGTGATTATTTATTTGAACATTTTTTTATTTTCAATTAATTTAGAACGCAACGACCTTTCCTATCCACCTGTTATAGCAACATTGAGCCCATTGGGTCATGCAGCGGATTTTCTGGCGGCAGGAGATCGTCTACATCAGATCGATGGCATCTCAACAATTGGATTAACAAATCAGCATATAATGAGCATGTTGTGCGGTTCTGGCGCAACAGATGGTCCTGCCACAGTTGAAATTGAATATTCCCTGCCCGAATACAGTGAGTATGAAGAAAAAACAGTTGCGAGCACAAAATGAAATAAATTAATAATGAAACTAAAATTGTCAGGGTTGAACCATAAATTAATTAAAAAAAAAAAAAACCTCACAACATACACGTATCGAATGAAATTTTTTCATAAATGAAATGAATTTACAATTTACAATTGAACTCGTCAACGAGAGAGAGGGAGAGAGAGAGAGTGGTAATCTTACGTTTACCTCTCCACGAAACAACTAATTATATTTAAATTTTACTTTTATAAAAATTTTTAAACTAATTAAATTTTATGGTTGCCATTGAGAACGCAAAACCTACTCTGCATGAACTATTTCATAGCTTTCATACACAAGTTTTTCCCTGTAGCAGGAGTATATTTTCGAAATCTAGATGGATCAAGTTAAAGAAAAAGTTAAAGTGCCATTTCTTAATAAATCATGCTCAATAATTTTCTCAAATTTATTCCAAATACAAATAAGATAATTTTTTCATGACGATGTAAAAAATACAGAACACAGCAAGAACGGCATAAAGCGTTTACAACATGCTAAATGTTTTGGAATTCTTACTAACAGTTAAATTTATTTCTTAAGAATAAGAGAAATAAAATTTTTTTTTTGAAAAATTGGAAAATATTTAGCAGATAATCCTTCTAAATGGAGCAAATGCGACGGGCTGAAGTAATTAATTTTATACAAAATATTTATTATTTTCTAGCATTCATTTAATGAATGGAGGTGACCAACTGAACTGCGACCTGAACTGAAGTCGAATGTTTCAGGATGCCTTGCAGGCAGTTCAACTGGAAACTTGTCACCATCAATGGGGCAACAGTATTTTTAAAAATAAAAATGGCAGCATGGCAAATGCATTCATAAGAACTCAAATGAAGTGATCACTTCACTTCCGAACGAACATGTCGCTGAAATAGATAAAATTGAAATGAATGACCGAATATGTTTGGAAGGGAAAATATGGCCATTCTGCTCGCTTATGTTGAAATAAATATTCCATTTAGATTTTTCTAACACTCACATTTGTCAATACATCTTTAAAAATATTATTTTCATTTTCTAATTTCGTTTTATGTCCTCCTTCTCCATTATGCGTTTTGATGAACAACAACGAACCATCTTGTGTGTTCATCATCATTCATACGCGTGTTGTGTGTCTCAAATGTTGTCTTTCAACACTTCAATATGTTTTCCTCAATGAAAATCAAAACAAATGAAAATCAAAGCAGTTTCCCAAAATAGTCTGTGCGTTACATCGAAATTGGCTCAAATCACTGTGGAACGAGAAAGCGGCTGTCTGGGCCTGACATTACGAGGGGGCGGCGATTATCCTCTGATTGTTACGCACGTGAGACCTCACGGTCCGGTCTATAAGACAGGACGAATAAAGCCCGGTGACCGCCTGCTAAGAGTGGATAATGTGAGTGTCTTCTTTCTTTCTTTCTCATACTTTGGAAAAAATGTCGGCATATATGAATGTGTGGGTGTGTGTGTATTCTAGGTTTCCCTCATTGGTAAAACTTTAGCTGAGGCGCAGCAAATTATTAAATGCGGTGGCCACGTGTCTGGCTACACAAATCTTACCATTGAGTATGATGTTTCGTTGGTACAAAATGTCGAATTTTCAATGGGCCCCCTCTTAATTGAAATTGAACGTCCCATGAACGATAAGTTGGGTCTAGTTTTGTGTAATTTTACATCAGCAGCTGGTCTGACTGATCATGGCAAAATCGACGAAGTAAGTGAAGCAGGTGTGTATATAGCGAGTATTTTACCAGCCAGTATAGCTGACAGGTAAGCAAATTTCGCCTCCTAAATAAGCATATGCCAAATGAAAAAATATTTCCTATACGACCTTCAGGTGCGGGGCTCTGACAGTAGGCGATCAAGTACTTTCCATAGACGATATAAATATAGAAAATTCTACTTATACGCCGGATGAGGTCATGACCATACTGGACACCAGTTCTGGACGTGGCTACACACAAATGCAAATAATGCCTGCACATGCTTTAGCCAGGAGAGGTTTGTATAAATTTCCCATAAAAAATGATTAAAACAAAAAAAATTTATCAAAAAAGAAAAACTTGACGCAAAAGATGTTGGCAAACAACGAAAAAGGAAAACTAAGTAAAGAAGGGGGAAAAAAATTCATAGTTTTGTACTTGTTAGAAAATGAAATGAAAAATTGGTTGGGTGACAGAAACAAGCATGTCTTTTTCGAAGTTAACATGGCGCCTGTGAGTAGGAAAACAGAACCGCACAAGACATCTAAAGCATCCACATACTCGTAAAGTACAAAAAGTTTTCCTTAATTTTTTTTTCTAAAGTGAAGAGAAAAAACTTTCCAAGAAAAAATAATTAAATAGAAAATAAATTTGTAGTTTTTAATAAAAAAAAAGTTCAGATTCAAAATAAGTTTTTCAATAATTTTAAAGTCAATGCAGTGCATGTGCATACTTTGTTTCTAATAATTTTCATAATGATTTTTGCATGCCGCTGCAAATAACTTTTGTCGAGAGCGGCATTGTGTCAGCACCATTGCAATCGTGTTTAGAATCAGGGCCGATGAACGGGCTGACAGGCACTCTGTCAAATACTCGTACGTGCACGCGTGCATCGGCATGTGCGTGTGCACTGAAAGGCCTTTAACAAAATATGACAACCTCATTATCATTAAGGAATTATAGCTGCTGCAGGCCGTCAGCAACCAGCAGCCATAATCATCAATATCAAATCTCAACCACAGATTCTCCTAATAAATACAGACACGTTGCAATTGGTGTAGTTTTCTTCAACTGGTGCTTTAGGGAAGTAGAAAAAACAGATTTATTTTTCCACGGATCGGTCCATTTTTTGTAGAAGTACGAATCTATTAATGCCACTGGCGATAGCAGCGAGATTATCTTAGTTTCTTGACCACACATTTTCAATTCTGCACTGCTTTTTAATTATTTTAATATTTAAATAAAGTATTTTATTAATTTGATAATAATAATTTAATCGAATTTTTATTTAATCTAATTAAAGTATTTAATTCATTTAATTAAAGTATTTATTTTATTTAATAATAATTTAATTAAAGTACTTAAGTATTTTAATAAAAGTCTGTAATTATTTAATTAACGTGTTTAATTAATTAATTTAATGAAAGTCTGTCATTAAAGTAATTAATATAAATCATTTAAATTAATGAAATACTTATTTTTAAAATAATTAAATATTTGCATCAAGTAAAAAAATAAAATGAATTAAATTCTTTAATTAAACTAATTAAACTAATTAATAAATTAAATTAAAAAGATAAAATGAATTAAATTCCTTAATTAAACTAATTAAACTAATTAATTTAAAAATATTTTATTGATTTAATTAAATTATTGTATTAATTTAGAATACTTTAATTAATTAATTGAAGCAAGTATTTAATTGTTTTTAAAAATAGCATTTCATTAATTTAATTAATTTTAGTATTATATTTATTTACCGATATGTTTCATTATTGTTAAAGATGGTAATCTTTCAGCGTTTGCTTGCGAATTAACCAGATATTGACCACGAATGGAACGCAATAGTAGTCTATCGAGTAGCCAATAGGACTTAACTTTAATATGCAAAGAATAGTGTTACCAACAATGCAAGTAAATAAAAATTGCTAATGACAAAAAATTTTCTTTGGTTACCAATTTTTCTAAGAAGAGTGCTTTACCTAAATGATATTTTTAAAAAGAAATTTGTGTTAAAAGTTATATGTACTTTTACAATAATAATTTAATGAAAAGTATTTACTTTAAAATACACCATCTTAAGGACAATCTATGAATGGTACTTTTCAAAAAGTTGGTTTTCAAAGGGTACCTCTCTAACAAGAATTTTTTTAAAACCACCATCTGAAATAATTTTTAAGCAAATGATTTAAAAGGTACTTTCTTTTAAGGTTACTTTATTAAAGAGTACTTTTTTATATAGCATTATTCGGTAATGCTATATAACCATCTGAAATAATTTTTAAGCAAATAATTTAAAAGGTACTTTCTTTTAAGTTTACTTAATTAAAGAGTACTTTATAGCATTATTTGGTAGTATTTTATAGTACTTTATGACAGTTTATGGCAATTACTCTTACTTATGAGAGGATTCATATTTTCATAGTGCTCTTTGATAATTAAATTAAAAAATTCTAGAGGTTTCTAAACATCTTGATGCTTCTTTCTAAGTTGAAGCAGTTTTTAAAATATTCATACTTTAAAATAAAGATTCGGATCTTTGATTTAAGTTTGGGCCTCCCAAAAACGCTGCAAGTCTTTTGTAACATAAATAAGTTGAATGGGAATGCCCTCCAATAACTACATTCGGGAAACACCTGCTTCCTGTGCAGCACTTTAAATAAACTACACTTTAATTACCGCCAAATCGACTCGCCACTTAATTGAAGTGAATGGTGAAAATGATTAAAAATAAATATTAGTTGCGACACACTTGTAACCTTTTTCAGCCCCCCTCAAATACACTTAATTAGTGCTTTTTGCCTTTTCAAATCTTCATAAGAATCTCTATTAATTTTCACTACTTCAATGATTTTCTTTGTTTTTTTCTTTTTGTTTTTTTTTTTTTTTGTATAAAAATAAATTATGAAAATTATGAAAGAGTATGATGATCTCTTGGAACATGCATAAAAAGATCATGGAAAATCTAGCGAGCAAAGGAAGACAAATTAAAAAAAAAAAAAAAACTTTACAAAATAAGAGATTTCGTGTTTGTATGGGCGAGCGTATTGTAATGCCTGAATGACGCCGATTTCAACAAGAATTTATGTTACGCTTCATAATGCCAGCGGAGCAGCAAGAACCAATTTCTTGGATTTTCTATTTAATACTTTCTGTTCAACTCTTTCCATTTGGGTTTATGCTTGTGAAACTTGTACTACGTAGCCGCAAGTGAATTGTAGACATTAAAAGTAAAAACGCAGTTTCCCCCACTTTTTTTGTGTTTTTCATTTTTATATGCTTCTCTGATCGACAAATGTCATCAAATCACATTGACACAACTCATATGTGAGTTTATTTTCTGAACTCTGCATTTTGTTTTGTAATTTTTATAAAAAAATTTAACAAAAAAAAAAAAATACATGAAGAGTGTTTTTATAATAAATACACTCGCATTTGTTATATTTGAAAGGTAGTGTCATTCAAGATATCGAGTGCTTTGACGGTCAAGCACACTTTTGTACAAGAACACTCATTTACACACTAGTTTGCCTTTTTAGGCTCACACAAATGAAATTCTATAACGAACATTTCTTAAGGCCCTGACACACTATCCTACACAGCCGTACGATTCACTCAGACGAAAAGCTGATCTAACACCCCTAAACTTGTAAAAAATCGCATGAAAATGGTATTGCTGGTGCCACACTATCCTACAAGAACGACGCAAACAATTGTATTTTTTTTTTGCTGATTACAATAAAAGCAACTCTGATCACATAAAAATTGTAATTTTATGAACATTTTTATGTCCATAAAAGTCTGGCATTTACAGTTGGGATGCCATATTTGGCAAATCGTGCGACTGCGTAGAATAGTAAAGCATGTCCTTAATAACTGCTAAATATATGGAAAATAGTACAAAATCAGACAAAATTTTTTTTTCCAGGATTTTAACGATATTCTATAAGTGAAACGTTGTTAGTGAGATGAAAATCGCTTCTTTTTGTTGCTATTTTTATATACATATAAATATTTTTTATATAAGAAAAAGTGCAAAAAGTAATTTTATATGCGACACAATATGACATTTTTATGTCACACTGTCTTAATTTTTCTGCAGAAGTGCCATATTTGACAAATCGTTTGAATGTTAATTTAATCGCTTATTTAAATACTGTAATAATATAAGCAATATTGAAAAAAAGATTCTTTAATATTTTTAATAAAATTAAATACTGCGGAGACAGATTAGCATCTCCTGCAGTTGCAACACTGTTCCACTCTGCTAACACTGCTACTGCTCCAATAACGTTCCGAAGCCAAATTTAATTTTGCGATTTTCTCTTCACAATGTATTGACGATTTCTAATGGGTATTTACTGGCATACAAGCCGTATCCTTGGGCTACTTAAACAAACTAGCAATACATTCATAGCATGGCTTTGCCAGCCTCTGCCACAGCCTATGATTACTTATTTGTAGCTCTTTAGCCAATCTTCGATCCCTGAACTTCCTGAAACTTCAGCCTAAGGCCTGACGTAAATTTGGGTTATGCATTTCAAGTACTTCTCTCCCCTTACATGTGCAAGTATACTTTATAAAAATGTTGTTTTTATCCCAGCTTGCGGACGAATCCATTTTTAAATTTACATTGATAATTAAAGAAACGCGTACGAGAATTCAATTATTTTTAGTATAGCCAATAAGATTAGTCTTAAGAGATTTTCTCCAAAGCCAAAACGTAATAAAGCTTAAGAAATAAAGAATTTGTAATACTTTTTAAAAAGTTTAGTACGATTTCCAATTGTTTCCATTATAGAAAAATAATAGAGCTTTTAAAATCGCCTCTTAGAAGACTTTTCAAAATGGTCCAAAGAAAGAACTTTTACACAGAAGGAAAAACTCAACCTTCGGATACCGAAGAGATATATTTTTATAGACACTGGTAAAATGAAATAAAATTTCAATACATTTCTAGTCGTCCACGTCCAGACCGGAAGAATTCTTAAAAAATTAAGAAAAAAATTCTACACATTTTAAAGAATTGGAATGTCAACAAAAGAAGTGAAACACAAACCAATCAAAAGCATTTTGAACACATTTTATACACTCGTACAAAAACACATCTGTACATACACACACACAGCATACATACATAAATACGAGCATATACAGATTAATTTATTATTTATTTTTATTTATTTTCGAACAAATGTGTGCAGCTTTTCTTTACAAACGTTTTGGCCCCACTTCTGACAGGCTACAAATTTATTTGTGGAAAAGCCCTTCTGAAGCACTATAATTTATGCCAACATCATAATCGGGGGGCCGGGAAAAGCTTTCAAATAATATTTCTATTCATTGAAGCGACAGTCAAACGAAGTTCCTCTTCATTTTAACAAATTCAACTATTTATAACTAAATTTTAATTTCTGAAATTGAGGTCTCTTCCGTTTTATGTGCAACTCATCTTTTTACGTTTTAAATTATAGAATATGAAAGTGTGAATGAGAATGAGTTCACTTTTATTTTATTTTTGATTTTGATGTGATTCCTTTTTTTGATTGCAGGTCACAGTACTTTGAACAGTCCCAAATATGGTTTCAACACATTGGAATCGCGTAAATCTCGCCAGCGTCAACGCTTTGTGCGTAAAAGCTCTCTACCTTTAGAGGCGGCCAATACTCCCAACGCTATTAGTGCCAGCAGCGCTGCTGGCAGCAGTGGCAGCGTAAGTGGGCCCAGCGTTAGTAGCAGCGTAAGTGGCAGCAGTTTAGGTGCCACCACCAACAGTAATACATCCGGCTTACATCACTCGCCCAGTATGGGCATTTGCCGTGCCGAAACATTTCCCGTATTATTGGATTGCAGTATGGGGAGCGGTTTAGTGTTGGGCCAACAGTCAGCCTGCGGTAGGGCAGTTACTATTTCCAAAATTATACCTGATTCAGTGGCGGATCGTTGCGGTTGCATACAAAAGGGTGATCGCATAGTGGCCGTCAACAAAATGTGTAACATAGATCAACAAACTATGCGTCAGCTGTTGGGTGATGTGGGCTCACGACCGCAACATGCTCCTGCCAATTGGTTGGAGTTAGAGATCGAATTCGATATGCCCGATACAGTGGTGCCTTCCAGCGGAGTATTCAATGTTAAAGTATTAAGAGCTGGCAAAGCAGGTTTGGGCTTAAGTGTTAACGGCTCCAGTCATGGTGGCTTTGTTATAGCCGATGTCAAGCCCGGCAGTCCAGCTCACCGCACTGGCTCTTTACGAACTGGTGATATTCTGTTGGCTGTAGACAATCATCCAGTGCAACACTTTAATATAGACTCTTTGCTTAAAGAAGGCTCTTTGGGAGATTTCTCCACATTGACTGTTAAGAGGGTCATGTTGCCAGATTTCCTTTTCGATGCCCAGCAAAAAGTACCCACCCACATTTATAGTAATTGTCCAAACAGTCCCAATGCAGATCATGATCTTTATAGCAGTGCTTATGTGGCCAAATATAATGACTGCATGTCTATGAAGTCAGTCACACCTCAACCAGAATATTTCCGAGGCCCCACTCTGGATGACAGTACACTTAACTCCGTGCAAATAAGGCAACATTTGGGCCCGCCCCATTGGGCCAATAATGGCACAATAGGCCGTTCCTTTCACAATCAAAATACACAGAGTTTGACCACAGAACTACCCGAAGATGAAATTAATTATAATGAATTCCCTGGTTACGAGTTGGACAGATATGCCAGGTAAATAGCAATTTTATAATATTTATTTTATAATTAATTGTTGAATTAAATTTTTCAGTGTTGATTGCACTACTTTGCCTCCACCAATGGAAAGCAAAGTTTATGGATCAGCCGCCAGTTCGAGTAGTAAAAGCAGTGGCTCTAGTTTGCATCAAATAATATTTACCGTACGTTTAGAGCCGAAGGGCGGCTTACTAGGCATAACCTTGGCAGGCAGTGAAGATATTTCAAAGCCCATCACTATAAGCGGCATTGTGGAGGGTAAGTTCTTTACGACTTGCTTCATTTAATTTTGTTTACAGAGAGGAAGTATATTTATGACATTTCAAACTGTAGGTGGCATAGCGCATAAAAACGGCCAAATTCAGGTGGGCGATCAACTCTTGGCAATCAATACCGATTCTATACAAGGCATGCCTTTATCAACGGCCACAAATTTGCTACAGCACTTAGACGATATTGTGGACTTGAAAATTTTAAGATCACATGAGGCGCAACAAAATAATTATGGCACTGTTCCTACTGAAACGCCCAATCTGCCACAACCACAAGCCATCTATGCCAAAGTCCAGAGAAGGCCAAGGAGCCCTTCGGCCAATACCGATAACGGCTCCTCAAACAGCAAAGGGGAAAAACCTAGAATTTTCCATGTCACTCTATACAAAGACAAAGTTTATGACGACTACGGCTTCTCGGTATCTGATGGCCTCTATGAAAGAGGAGTGTTCATAAATCGGATAAGAACTGGAGGACCGGCAGACAAATGTGGCCTATTAAGACCTTTCGATAGAATAATGCAGGCAAATGCAAATATAATTTTCTCCTCCACTTTCATTTCTCTATAAGCAGTTATTTTGCAGGTCAATGAAATGAAGACGCAGGATTTTGACTGTTGCCTTACTGTGCCTTTAATTGCGGCTGCAGGCGATAAAATCGAAATGATTATACAACGCTCTGAATAGCCAAAGACAACTCCTCAACAACTGTTCCAGCTGTACGTGCCTTTTTTTATAAACTATATAACTAAATTTATAATTAATCGGGAATATACACTTCTCAGCAGTGGAATGAAGCCAGAAAGATCAAAACTAATTTATTCTCTAACCAAAAATATAATATTATATAAAATTTTAAATAATTTTTATACGAAATAGGAAATAGTAAAGAAATAACACATTTACACACATACACATGAAGCCAAATAACAAAAATATTCTATAGAATAAAAGTATTTTAATTTAGTTGAATAAGATGTAACATAAAATGCCCCCCACCCAAAGAACCAAATTGATTGAAACAAAGTTTTCCTTTTGCCTGTCAAATAACTTTTAGTCCTGCTCCTTCTTCCTAAAAATCTATCAGCTTTTAAACAAAAATATTTTAATATTTTTTAATGACAATAATGTTTCGGAAAAAAAAATTATAATAGTAATGAAAACAATTATAATAATTTCTTTTAATAATTGAGCTGAATGTCTAAAGTGCTTTCAAGTAATTTAATTCACTTCGCCTCTAGATAAAACTATTAATTACGTTTAAACACTTGCAAATCTGAAATACAAATCTTTAATATTCATTTTAAGTAGTTTTACTGTTTATTATCCAATAATATTTATGACGCCAAAATTATTTACAAAAAGAAAAATTATTTTTAACTTAAGAGACGCTAAAATATTTCATAAAAAATATGTGTGCTGGCTTTAAGAATTTAATTTGCAATAAAAAGGTCCTTTTACTTTATTTACACAGCGACTTTTCCTATAGCTGGTTCCACAAGTGAAATATATTTTCCCCCAAAAATCTCCTTAAAATTTTAATTTGAACGTCATCTGTTAGTTAATTTCTGCAGAAAACATATTGCAGGTATCAGCTGTTTAATACAATAAATTGTAATATAGTAAATTGTAAAATCCTTTTGATGACAAAAATAGTCGTATAAATATTTAAGCATGAATATTTTGTGTGCTTGCAATTTTTCTTACCACAACCAATCAGCCGGCATGAATTCTTAGCCACCATTTCACTTCATGTAATTTTCAACAGTTTCTTACGGAATGGAATGGAATGGAACAGAGCGGACAGAAGCAGACAGTGGACTAAAGCGAGCGAAAAAGTCAAAACAAAATAAAAATACAGAATTAAAAATGGAGGGACACAAAACAGCTGATCCCGTGTAAATCAAATCCTTGTTGGCACGTGTTGGCGTAACGGTAACTCCTGCAATGCTATTAGAAAATTCTCTTTTCATCATTCATAATAATACTGGCAAACGTCTACAGTATTGTCTAGTTGAACATACTCGTATGTAATTAGCAGTTGGTTATTAATTTTAGACAATCCAAGAGTTTCAGTGACTGCACCAGTGATGCTTGCAATACACAATTGAGACGAATTCTGAATTTATCCGTTGCAACGAATTTTTTTTTCGCGTGATAAATCCGTCTTATGAGTATAAAGCTCAAGTTAATCAAGTCAATTAGTCTTAAGTTACTGAATTCGATTCCTGGCCAGACATTCAAAAGATATCGGGGCGAAAAAATATCAGCTCTTTCATATCGTTAAGTTTATACATTGCAACCATTAATAAAAAATACTCGTATTGCAAAGAAAAAAAAAATGCGCTTTCTTCTTGAAGAATATACTATGTGCAGCTGCATTAGAAAATAAATAAATAAAAAAATTAATATGTTGTTATTATTTTTTAAATAATTTATAAAAAGAGCACTCTGCAACTGATATAAAATATTTAATAATTAAAAATATAAAGTGCCAATTATATAAAAAATGATTTACTTTTGGCGCCGAGTATTTACTATTCGTCTCAGCCCTTTGGCTCGCATGAGGGCTTCAAGTTCAAAAAATTAAATGCATTTTTCTCATGTGCTTCAATATTTCTTGTGTTAATTTTTATTAAAACAATTACCGGTTAGTCAATAGTTAAGACCTTGTTACACTATCCTAGACAGTCCTACGATTTCCCTAATATGTCATATCTGCTGGAAATTAACGATAGTGTGGATTAAAAATGTGCGATTTTTGTGACAAGCAAAAGTTTAACAAAATTTTCATAAAATGACAATCTTCATGCGATCAGAATTTTTCTTTAATTTTAGCAAAAATATATTTTAAAAATTTTTTCCCCAAAAATGCAAAAATTGAAATATACCGCAAATGTAAAAAAAAAAAAATTTTCTTAGATTTTTGCAAAAATATATTTTAAACATTTGAAAACATAAAATAAAAATACGAGACCAATAAAAACGCAAATTTTTTAATCAAAAATACACAATCGGACGTTTTCAAAGAATGAAGATTTTTTCACTGGCGTTCACAAGAAGTGAAATTGTACATTGATGCGTAAATATTTACATTATTAGCTAAAAAAGAGGTTCAAATAGCGCCAGTGTGCACTCATTTTAGAATGAATGACTAAAGATGTAACTTGACTAAAAGCAATATATGCTCGCCTGCATGTGAAAAAGCGAAGTGAATGTCTGTTTCATTTCAACTTCAGTTTTTATCAGATGGCTTAACGGAAATCAAAGAAAAAACTATTTTTTTATACTAATTAAAATTTTTTCCAGATTAAATATTTAATGCAATTTTAGAAAGAAAATTTAAATAAAATCTTGCCGTTAAATGTAATACAAACGATTGCACTTTTACAAACTTCTCTCAAATTTTAAAAATATGGATAAAATTTTTAATGATAAATAATGTTGATAATTTTGTTTTACAGCCCAGGAAATAATTAAAAGAGCATTAACAACTTGTGTAAAATTTGAGTCTATATGTCTTTACATGACATATAAAAAGAGAAATTGAATGTTTTCTTAAATTTATATGATATTTTCAGAAACTCGTAATAAATAATTCAGAGATTTTTGGTTAACCAAAACCCCGCCATAAAAATTATATTTAAAAATTTTTTCAGTTTAAAAAGTCTTCCAAATTTTCTAGAAATCGGTTAAATAGTTCGTATGTAGTGGGTGCGCCACCGCCCAATTATTTAATAAACGAATTTAAAACTGAATACAATCATTGTAGAACTTGTTTAAAATATTCACAAGGGATTCTTAAATAATATTACATAGGCGTGGCTACGCCTACTTATTGCATCAAAAACTAATGTTATATTCAGGCCGTGTAGCAAATTTAGTGAAGCACGTTTGAGTTTTAATTTTAATAGTTTAATAGTTTTAATTTCTTTAATATATAGAAAAGAATACTCACTAGTGCGAGACCCGGTTTACACAGTGCACATTGTTTTTCGCCACTTTTATAAGAACTCTCTTCTAAATGCCTTCTCTTTTGATATTTTTGATTTTGATATATTCTTTAACCACTTAGTTAAAATGGAAAATTTAATTATAGAAATAATAATAGAATACAATAATTCTAGAGAAAAATAAGGGTGTAACCTGCATTCATTTATTTTGTTAAATTCCTTATAATAGAAGATAAAATTGGAGATCTCTAAGTGCCTTCTCTTTTGATATTTTTGATTTTGATTTTAATATATTCTTTAACCACTTAGTTAAAATGGAAAATTTAATTATAAAAAAAAATATAATAGAATACAATAATACTAGAAAAAAATAAGGGGGTAACCTGCATTCATTTATTTTGTTAAATTCCTTATAATAGAAGATAAAATTGGAGATCTCTAAATGCCTTCTCTTTTGATATTTTTGATTTTGATTTTGATATATTCTTTAAACACTTAGTTGAAATGGAAAATTTAATTATAAAAAAAAATATAATAGAATACAATAATACTAGAGAAAAATTAGGGGTGTAACCTGCTTTCATTTATTTTGTTAAATTGCTTATAATAGAAGATAAAATTGGAGAACTCTAAATGCCTTCTCTTTTGATATTTTTGATTTTGATATATTCTTTAAACACTTAGTTGAAATGGAAAATTTAGTTATAGAAATAATAATAGAATATAATAATTCTAGAGAAAAATAAGGGGATAACCTGCTTTTATTTATTTTGTTAAATTGCTTATAATAGAAGATAAAATTGAAAATAAAATATGACTGAAAATGTCCACTATGAGGTTCATACAGGTAATCAAAAATGACCAGTGAACAATCATCTTTACTTCTTACTCTCTCTCTCTCCCTCTGTATCTTTCTCCCTCTCTTTATATCTCTCGTTATGTGTCTTCATACTGTAATAAAAAACTTGAAAATATCTCAGAAAATATCTTTTCTTCAAATAATTACAAATACAATAAAAAATCAACAGAAATGTTTTAAAACATGAAATAAATTATTAAATGAAATTATTATTTTGTTTTGTATGTGGGCATATAATTTTTTCCCAGAGTGTAATTTTTCCCAAAAAAAAACAAAGTCCATGTTATTTTAATTTTATACGTTTGTTTTTGTTATGGAAAATAAAGTGACACTACGTCTGACCCAGAAATTGATTTCGCCGCTTTTGGTCAGCACTGGAAGGCCGTCACGATAATTCGTAGAGAATTGCCCTCCCGATTGACGTCAGTACATGGCAGAGAGGTGATCTCGGATCAATACTAATTAAGCGTACAACTGCTTATCATTACGAGTACGTTTGGTAACGAAGCTTAAAGGCGTGCGAGAGAGTTCTTGAGCGATAAAAATTATTCCAACACAATATTTTAAAATACGAGTGTGTAAAGGTTATATTGTATGTTTGAAAAGTGTGTGAAAATAATTTTTATTTTAAAACAAATATTTGTAAAAATACTACGATTGTATTTATAAGTTTGGCTTTTCACGTCCATACGTACTCGCATATATTCCTCGTACACACATTTAAATCTGTCCTTATCAGCAGCGTTTAATCAGAACGCTTGTTTTTCCACAAACTGAGAGTTTTGTAAATACATCCATGGACTTGGAGGTTTAAAAAGCAAAGTACAAAGTCCCGATTACGTTTATACAGAATAAGTTAGAGAGAGGGGAGGGGCCATGTTAAGAAATATTTTGTAAACAAAATTATTAAATAATATTATTAAATAAGAAGAAAACGATTTTTACATGTAAACAATTTACAGGCGCACGTCACTCGTAGGAAGAATTTCTAAAACGGAATTTGTTATTTGTTTCGAAAAATCTAGAAAACTTCAATAAGAAAAAAATTGGTGGTCTGCAGCTCCGGGGATGAAATGCAGGTTTATTTACTTCCTATTTGCGGTACAAAATGTAATTTTGAACTTTTCATTCAAAAAAAAAAAAAACGAACTTCCTGCTTGGAAGCTCGAGAATTTTCTAGCAGCTGGTGCAACAGTCATTGCAGTACAGTGCCCTTTGGATATAGTGAACTAATTAATGCACAGACCTATTCACTATATCAAGAAATTCACTATATACAGTTTAAGAAAAATAAGAAAAATTTATTCATATAATGTAAAAAAGAAATGATTTTTTTACTCAGTAATATTGTGCAATAAAATAATATTTTCAGTTTTCCTGCTTTTTACGAGATACCTTAACTGTCTGAAAAGCTAAATTACGAAATTTATGCAAAACTAAGATGACTTCGCAGCTAATTGAATTCTGTTCAGCACACGCGATTAACTTTTCAAAAATTTGAACAGCTTGAGTGGCTGGTATGAGTTCCTTATTTGCTGACGGCTAGATATATACATATGTCTTATCCTGATTCAAAGTCCTGATTCATCGGTGGTATAATTTTCCTACGCACAAAATTTATTCTCTCTAATGAAGCCATTCGAATGGTTCTTAAAAGGTTCTAACTCTGAGGTGTCAGACAAAAATTTTTAAAAGACAAATTCCCTATCGCCTCCTGAATTGCTGGAGCCAAGCACTGCAACCACTTCGCTTAATAGTTCATGTAGTTTTTATGGCTTTTTGCATAAGCTTTCCACCGCTTACTGGTAAGTGTTTAGATCGCTGCTTTAAGCACCAATTGAATACTCTTTTTTTTGAGACGCGGATATTCTGGTTTTCAAAATGTCTTTCTCTTTTACTTAATCACGGAACTCCAGCTTCCACTTTCTTTTGGTTTTTTTTATGCCACTTATTGTGGATTATGCTACATCAAATTGCTTTGCAAGAACAGTAGCTCCTACTCCATTTTCTAGTCTTTTAGAATTTCTTGTTTCACTTTAATGGAAAGAAAATTTCCTTTTTTTTTTGTGCGCGCGCATTTTTTAATCAATTTACATATAATTACGTATCAGGACCGAATTTTAGACTGAAGTCATCTCATTAAATGTGTATATACCAGAGATATTACGGTAATGAAAGAACTTAACTTTTTTGTTGTCAGTCATTGAGCAAAACCGTGTGTTCCGTTAATAGGGTTGTGTGGAGTTCACTATTTAGAGTACCTAATGAAAGAAATAGCCAATTTCTTATATCAGTTAGTTCCTGTTGCAAGGTGTTCACTATACCCCGAGTGCACTGTACATCTGTTTATTGCGCACTTGTAAAAAGCAGACTGGCATTTACGCGATCTGTAAAAAGTATAGGCCTTTTACTTTTGCGATACCTGGTAGTTACTGCCCGGGGGGTAACTTCGAGCAGTCCAATTCGTTTTACTTTAGAAATTATAATACCAACTTTAGCCTGAAGTAGTCACATAAAAAACTAAAACTTTTATGAAAAACAGAGTGAATAAAAATTTTCCATAATATTAAGTGATTAGTATTGGACTGGTCTGCATATGGTGGAACGGTGGGAACTACTACAAGAATTGGCGAATAGAACAGATTTGCCCCCAATTTTTTTTTTATTATTGTTACCCGTGGTATTCTCCATCAAACTTTGTTGTTTTGCAGACGTCATGTTTTCATACGCCTGCTAGTCAGTTACACTTCTCATTTATTTGTTAAAAGTTTTTAAACTAATTTCTTCGGAGCTGTTAAGTTTTATACACGGTATAAGAGAATGAGCTATGAAGATGATATTTTGGAAGGGAGAGAGGTTGCGTAATAATGCTTTCCAATAACGAGACATCGTAGATCAGCTGGCAACCATATTCCTTCTTGCTACTACAATTTGTTTTAAGGGGGATAAAGCAATTTTTACGATTTTTCCTGTTTAATTCATTTAATTCATATTTGTGGAGCGCCTGTATATCTATAGAAAGTGGGCATTGAAATGCCACCTAACATCAACCACGAGCATGAATACATCGGCCACCTTTACGGCGCTTCCAAGAGCCTCAAAATTTTCCCATTTATTGCAGAATGATTATGTATATCGGGGCTTAAGTTATCGGTAATAAATGTCGTTATGTTGCCATTAATTTGGATTTATAGTGAAAGGGAACCCCCACCAAGAGAAATATATATCAGCCAGCTTAACAGCCAACTGCGTGTAAATAAGAATAAAAATTGCGCACGAGGTCCCTGACCCTAAAGGAAATGCAAAAGATTAATAAATACTTGGTGACGAAAGACAGAGAGGCCTACTTCTTAACAAATACACACACACACAAATGCTTACATACATATATATGTATAAATGAAGCAAAGCTTATTATGCGACACTTGCAGAAATGAATAGTGCGTCAAATAATGTATGCTCGCTCCTCTTTATGTTCATCTCCAGGAATGATTGAAATAAAGTAAAAAATATTTGCAACAGAGAAGAAAAAAACAGTCATAAAGAAGCACATCTAAAATGATTCCACATTATCATATACGCACTAAATCTCAACTAAAGAGTATTAAAAAAAATCGCACACACACACACATACAAAAAAATGAACGAACCTCCTCGTAATCAGTTTTAAGCCGGCAATCATTCTTGTAATACTGCCGCTCATAATATGCCCATTCAAACTAGAATCAGAATGGGCAGGGTTGCCATTCTATAAAAATGTGCCTTGCGGTTATGGGGCTACTTACGGTATTGGCTACACAAGTCATATAATATCTGAGAATATAAGTCCGAAAAAAAGCCCAGAGAAGTCATTAATATTAACGAGTAACGAGTAACGAGTAACGAGTAACGAGTATTATGGCTGGAATGGCTGGCGGTGATATGGGCTCCCTACCCGTTAAATGAAGCAGCAGTTATTTAGGCTTATTGTTGCATTTTGGAAACGTTCGTTTTATTGCAAACTTAAAATATATTGAATATATTGCGATATTTTTTTTACAGTTTTCCGTTTACGTTACGATAGGCGGAGAGATTTAACACATATTGTATGCTCTTCTCTCTTATGATGGTCTGAAAGCTTTCAGTGCCTGTTGTGCGACTTGCCAGTTAAGCGAGAAATTTTTTATTTTGTAAATGATTTCACAAAGCGATTTGCACCGATAAGCTATTTGTAATGCTCTGTAGAACGAGAAGTTAACGCACATATTAAAACCTTTAACCCATTAGTGTACGTTTTAAGTTCAGCGCTGTAAAAAAATGCTGCCCCTTTACGGCCAATTATCTTTTACGCTAACAAGCTATTGTACGAAAATAAAACGTTAACCAAAATAATGTCTAACAATTACGATTAATAAACCGTATTTTAATTTAATAACACTTTAAATTGTTTACAGTGCGCAAAGGCTTTAATATATATGCTTTAGTGAGAAAGTTTCCATAATTTCAAAGCCATTGAAAATTAATTTTGTTGGTAAGGCGCCATAATTCCCAAAGAATTAAAGAGTCACATTAAGCAACCCTTTCCTGAATGCTTTTTGGCAGCCCTGATCAGTTCATAAAATTCTAAGGCAGAGATAGATGATCACTAAAATTAATTGAATCAACCAACAACGACCACAGTAACGCAAAAAAATAGCTGATTATCAATTAAAACCAGTCTGATTAAGAGACCCCAACAGAAGAGAGTTGCAGCAAAGACAAGAGAGAAGTTCTTTGTAGTGGGCTCGCTTATATAAAACCGACGCTTGACCAACCATTCAAACTCAGTATAAAGGTGGACTCCAACTGACGACACAGTTGTATAAGAAGAACCAGTACCTGGTCAACAGAAAGTGAAAATAAAATAACAAAAGCACGCTAAAATTTTTTTAAAAAAAAGAAAAGAAAAGATATAAATTTAGTTTGATTGAAACAGAATAAATGAAATTTAATTGTGCCCAAAAATAATTTATACTTAAAAGCAGAAAAAAAAGCACTGGAGGCAGAGCCAAGCAGATGCAGTGATCTAAAATTAAATCAAGTGGTGCAAAATTAAAGATTGACAGCAACAAATAATTGAATAAAAAAAAAGAAAAAGAAAATATTTTATGCAAACAGGAGAACAAAAACGAATAAGTCAGCAGTAAACAATGTATGTAACGAATTCCACGGGGGGTCTGATGTTACAGACCATGCTGTACTTGGCCAATCATACAAGCAGAGCAGCTGTAAACACACTTATTGATCTGCCACCAGCGCCAAAAAGTGGTAAGTGAATTTAAATAAATATATGGAATTATCACCGTTGTGCTACAAAGTGGTTCGGAAAAGTTCATCAATCCCGTAAAAGGTATGAAATGTCTAGAGATGGTTGCAGTCAAGTAGCCGTACGTCATCAATATGTTGGTTTCTTTTCTTTGCGCTGCTACGAGTTACTTTCTCCCTTCTCCCATTTTCTTGCTCGATAGTTTATTTTTACAGTCCGTCAGTCCGCGTTAATGTTAATGGAATGGAACTTAATTTTATTCTGTTCAGTGCGTTCTCATCCATACTGATGACCCCTCTACTTCTTCACTTCTCTATACCTCTATTCAGCAAATATCCAAAGTTGGATAATTTCTAATAATTTTAAATTCATGGAAAAAAATACACTGAAATATATTCAATTCGTAAAAAATTATATATTTTTTTAAACACTACTAACTCAGCGGAGAACCCGAACTCATTCAGTACTTTGTGTCGAAATTAGGAGAAAGTGAAGTTAAGCGGTTTTTTATTGTTAATGTTTCATTAAAAGCTTTTTGATATACTCAACTGTATATGATTAACGCTGTAGATTGTTTAGTCGCCAGTGACTGCACTTTCGTCGCTTCAGCACTCCAGCAACAATTAACACAACAGATATTAAAGCAGAGAAGACGTGTGGTGAAGTTAAAGGCCTTGGTGTTCAAAGTAGGCGTTTAAGAATATTTCGCTTAGATGGGCATTAATAGTTAGGTTGTGAGTGGCTTAACCCCTTAACAGCTATTAAAGAATATGACAAATCATATATGCGAGAATGAGAATTTTCTTTAGTTGGAATCGAACCTACAACCTTCGGCATTTAAAGTTAACGAACTTGCTAAATAATTTTCTTGTAACGACTCTCTTTACCAGCTGAGTATATTATTTTTGAACACCCTTAAGTCTTGGTCTCCGTTTTAGCTCACACTACAGGCAACAGGAAATTCCTCTAATCAAGGGAACAGTAGCAAACTTTCGCTTGAGAATAATCGCTTCACTTTTTATTACTTTTTGTTTTTCCTGAGAAATAATTCAAGGAAGTGAGTTGGTTCATTTCAGAGAAGAGCTTTCAAAAATTAAACTTTGCCCTGATATGCTTTTCCAATATAATTATGGAAACATACATAAGTATTATGTGGGATCCACATAACTATCGTCCACGAACAAAATACATGTGGTAAATGGGTACGTAGCCAAGCGTTATTCCTTAGCAACTGAAATAATATTAAAAATATTAATAAAATAAAAATTTGAGAAATGAGCAAAAATCTTGAAATCGTTACGAATAATATGACGTATTTAAGCGTAAATAAATTATAATTAAATAATTTTCAATTGGGTTATCAGCGAAAAGATCCAATAACAATAACATCACACTCTAACCCTTCGAGGCAATAAAACCCAATAAAAAAAAACATTAATTGTTACAGATAAGCGAAATTGTTACACTTAAAGAATATCTTGTCGATTAATTTCAGATCCGAATCAAGTAAATTGTTATGGGATTTATGGTTGTTTTCCTTTAAATGGACCTTGGACTTCACAGACACGACAAATCAATGTTCATCCCCAGAACCCTTCACAAATTGAACCTCATTTTACGTTGTACACGACTCGAGCATTTGATCAGCCCATAAATATAGACTTGAATGATCCCGAGGCAATACAACATATGGGTATTAATCGGAAGGGCAAGTTATTCTTTATATCACACGGTTATTTGGAAACGGGAAATATACCCTGGGTAAGTGCAATCAGAAGCCTTAACAGTAAGAAATCAAAGTAAGATTATGTTTTCTATATTTTGGCTAGATGATGGAATTGGGAAAAACGATATTAAGTTATGAACCCGAGGGAGAAGCTGCCATCGTAATAATTGATTGGGGTGGCGGTTCAAATCCTCCTTATGTGCAAGCTGTAGCCAATATTCGTTTAGTAGGCTCAATTACCGCTCATGTAATACACATGCTTTACGAGAAATTAAAACTAAAAGATTTGAACAATTGTCACTTCATTGGTCATTCTTTGGGTTCTCACTTGGCCGGTTATGCTGGCGATTACTTGCAAAAGGATTTTGGTTTGAAATTGGGCCGCATAACTGGTTTAGATCCAGCTGCACCTTTATTTGCCGAAACCGATCGCATAGTACGTTTGGATAGATCCGATGCCCACTATGTAGATGTCATACATACCGACGGCAGCATGTTGGGTGGCTTGGGTTTATACCAACGAATTGGTCATGTGGATTTCTATCCCAATGGTGGCACAGAAATGCCTGGCTGTGATGCCAAATTGCAAGATTATATGCGCAACAGCGAAAATTCCATTTTCACCAATATGCAAGAATTTCTGGGTTGCAATCATATCAGAAGCTACCAGTATTTCACCGAGAGCATAAGGAGCAAATGCCCATTTATGGCCATAACCTGTGATTCTTATGAAAGTTTTCAAGAGGGCAAGTGTGCCAGATGTGGTCAGAAAAATCGCCAATGCATGCGCATGGGCTATCACAGCTCAGATGATTATCGTCTTTTATTAAAACACAAGAAATTGGTTACAGATAAGCCCGCCACTTTTTATCTAATGACAGGAGATCGTGCTCCATATTGCCGTAAGTACTAATTTAATTTTTTTTACGTCAACATCACTAGCTGAAATTTCATTTTTATTGCTTTTTTAATACGTCAGGTCATCATTATAAAGTGTCGGTGCTAGTTGCTGGTCACGATGAAAGCACTGATCACGGCGGTGAAATTGGCACTCTCTCATTACGCTTGCATGGCAAAACACGGAGACGAAATACTGAAAAAATCCATTTCTCTGCCAAGCCAATGTATTTTGAGCCCAGCTACGCGTACACCTCCATGGTGGCGGGTGAAGACATTAAAGATCCCGTCTACGCCAGTGTCTTTTGGGAATATCAGACTAGTCTATTCAATCCTCTCACGTGGCGTCTTTTAACATCTCCTAGAATATTTATTTCCCATGTAAATGTTGAAACACTAGAAAGACCACAAATACATCTGAAATTATGCCCCATAAGTGGAGACTCTGCTGTGATAGAGGGTAGCGAAAATGTAATGCAAGAAAAGTACTGTGACCAAACAGAATTGTGGTGAATATCAATTCTATATGACACACAGACACAACAATGCAATACCAATTATCTTAAGTGTTCCAAGACATGCACCTTAAAAGGGAAATTTGTAAATAGCAAAAATGTCACAATAGGCAAGTGTAGCATCTAACACAACCGTCCGCAAATCACAAAAACAAAAGGTTCACAACTAAGGTGAAACAACTACTAAGTACAGACAATAATAACAGTTTTATTGCAAAAGCATGCATTTAAAGGGTGCAATTAGCAAAGAAACCAATCTTGTCGCATCATTAGTATAAGAACAGAAAAACTCAAAAACATTATAGCCATTTAGGTTTCATCTGGCAGCACAATTTAAGGTTTAATTGAGGCGATTCAATTGCCAGGCCCATTATATTTTCTTGCAATTGTTCAAAATCGAAAATTTGCAACAGAAATTTGTTTTAAAGTGGGTCTAGTAATTAACTATAAAGCCTCTGAAGTCACTGAAAACCGGAGTTGAGTATTAATTAGGTGCCAGAGGCCAGATTCAACTAAAAACTAATAACTTGAAGAATTTTAATTGCACTATCAGGATCCACATAGAGGAATACAGCTGGGCAATTATACGTACATCCGAGTATAAATAACTAAAATATTTATATTTTTTCAAACACTAATTGTGCAAACATTTGCATTATCATTTAATCATAATGTTTATTTCAAGCAAAAGTGCATATGTTGTCCATCCTTTAAAAAAGCCAATAGAGGAACTTAGAAACATACTCATATAATATTTAGCTATACACGTATATTCAAACCTGCACATGCAGATAAGCCGCTTTATTTATTAAGAATAAAAAAAATTTTAAAAGTACAAGAAAGTTTGGTACACAGTAATTATTTTAAACTATTTTCAAATTAATTCTTAAGCATTTCAATCATTGCATTTTTATAAATATTTCACATTTTGTAAATACATTCATGTCCACCAATGTTAAATTAGTTTTCAATGCAATATGTCTAGTATACGAGTATTTATGAATTAGTATTTAAGAAAACTATAAACAACATATTAATAAATTAACAAATTCCAAATGGCAGAGTTATTACTTCGTAACACCGTGTAGAAAAAAATACATTTTGCTTGTATAAAAAAGGATAGGAAACCAGGATGCGTGTGGTTTCGATTTACTCTTCTCAGCAGTCAGAGAATTTAAGTAACACATTAACATGTTAAATATATTTATTTTTATTTTACTCTCTGTTGAGAAATGGTTTTCCAAATGAATAGTTTTCATTAAAAACAATCATTTACTTTAAATACATTTAAATAATATTACCATTCAACGACCACATCTCATTTGCATCAGATCTCTTTAAGATGTATCGCCAACGTATGAACTTAAACACACACACTTAATATTTTTCTTTTAAAATTAATAAAAAAAAAAAGAAAATATCGCATATATTTTCTTTATGTGCATTAAAAAAATTTACAATCACTATTGTCTCACATACAAAGGCTTCCACAGAAAATGCAATAATTTATGAATGAATTCCATACGAAAAGGTCAAACGAGCAGGGTGGCTGGTGGTATTCCTTACAAGAGGAGCAAAAGCATTACACACTCTCATCTAGAGATAATGTGGTCTAATAATGGGAATGCCGTTAGAAGTATGAAAAGACATAAAGAAATAAATGAAAGTGTAAATAATAACACATTCTGTTTAAAAAAATTCTGCATGCACACACACACGCGCACATACACGAGGAAGAAAAGCAGTAAAATAAAATCATTAAACCAGCCGACTGGAAAGGATACAAAATTGGGAAAGCAACAAAGGAGAAGAAAACGAAAGTGAGCAGCGGCATGTGCTCTAGAGCTTGAAATTAGATTTGCTGCCAGACACAAACGGCGAAACACACACAGCAGAAACGGAAGCAGCCATTTTAAGGCGGAAAGAGGAAACAAATAATTAAGCCATCAATTCAAATTTGTTATGGGAGGTTTTCTAAGCACGTGAGCCGCTAATAAATAAATGTAGTCACATAAATACATTTATTCAACATTATTTTGTTTCTCTTAATTAATAACTTGGCGCCAAATGAAAAAAAAAACATTTTACAAAAAAAAGAAAGAAAATTAATCCTTCAAAGACTAATAAATAAAACTTTAACAAAAAAAAAAAGAAACTAAAATAAATCTTTGATTAAAATTCCTTAAATACTTTTTACGAAAATCTTTTCCAATGTATTCATTTGTTTTTCCTCCCCCTCTTCGAGGTGTGCACACGAGTACATTTTCAACTCATTCTTAGTGGCTGCTTAATAAAATATACTTCAAAAATATTTATGCTTGATTTATTTTAGTTGAATTATGCAACCTCGTTGCCTTAAACGTGTTCCCCATTATAAAAACGTTCTTATTTTAAGGGAGACAGACTGGGTTTTATTTACGAGAGCGCATTCTAAAGTTAAGCAATTCGTTTATTTATGGGAGGATTAGTGGGATTACAGACGTCTTCTGTAAAAAAATTAATGTAGTTGCAGCACTTTTGGAACAAATTAATTCAAATAAAAGAAAAGAAGATGTTGATTTTTTAATTCGTATAAGAAATATTTTATAAATAAAGGAAATAAATGGAAATTAAAAATTAATTTGGTTCAGGAAATTGGATAAGCTTTTAAAGCTTACGAAAATTGAATGAGTGGTTAGCAAATTTCGAAAATTCAACTTAGTGTGTTCCGAAGAAAAAATATATGTTTTCCATTTAAAATAAATTTCTGAAACAATTTGAAAAAAAAAATATTATAATCAATTACTTTAAGATGAGCAGCAGCCAGTAAAATGTCAGCACAAACGTTTTGGGACCAAAACGGGGCAAAAGAAGGTCATGCATTGCACATGTGCTTTTTTATAATCCCTCACCGAGTTTTGGCTGCCTTGCGGACTGCCACCCCTTTTTAACTCTGCACAGCACTAAAAGGCTTTGAGTTTGCCAGACTCTCTGTAGTCCGTTTCCTTGTAACAGTGACTATATAATAAGCCAGTTGATTCCAGATAACGAAATAATAATTAATAATTTAATAACCGATTAAAAACGAAAGTATTTGCTGAATTAATAAAACAAGAATTTTTTGCGGCCTATTTTAATATTTCAACCATTAAAATCTTTTTAAAAAATTACGATATATCCAGATTTGTCTCTAATGGTTATAGTGACATCCGCCATTTTGTTTTATTTTCTATAGCATTTGATATTTGTCTTCAATAAGAATTACTTAAAATTCAAAATCCTAGCTCTACTTTTTGGCAGCCACTCTTCTATATTGCTGGCAATTTTAAAAATAAATAAAATTATGCCGTCATTGTTGCCATTGGCACTTTTACTTTGACATGATTACGATACGAATTTTCCTTGAATTTGTAATTAAGCTTGCCAAGATCGGGTATAACGAGAGCAACCATCGGCAGAATAGGGTTTTCAAACAATTACTTATTTGGGAGAACATACTCATAACAAAGCTGGGAACTTCCTGGCAGCTACTGGACTTGAATAACATACGAATTTTCCTTGAATTTGTAATTGAGCTTGTCAAGATCGGGTATAACGAGAGCAACCATCGGCAGAATAGGGGTTTCAAACAATTACTTATTTAGGAGAACATACTCATAAGTAAGCTGGGAACTTCCTGGCAGCTACTGGACTTGAATAACATACGAATTTTCCCTGAATTTGTAATTGAGCTTGTCAAGATCGGGTATAACGAGAGCAACCATCGGCAGAATAGGGGTTTCAAACAATTACTTATTTAGGAGAACATACTCATAACAAAGCTGGGAACTTCCTGGCAGCTGCTCGACTTGAATAACATACGAATTTTCCTTGAATTGGTAATTGAGCTTGCCAAGATCGGGTATAACGAGAGACCCCATCGGAAGAATAGGGGTTTCAAACAATTACTAATTTAGGAAAACATACTCATAACCAAGCTGGGAACTTCCTGGCAGCTACTGGACTTGAATAACATACGAATTTTCCCTGAATTTGTAATTGAGCTTGCCAAGATCGGGTATAACGAGAGCAACCATCGGCAGAATTGGGGCTTCAAACAATTACTTATTTGGGAGAACATACTCATAAGTAAGCTGGGAACTTCCTGGCAGCTGCTCGACTTTCACACTTATCGAGCCTGATTGGATCTGATCAAAACATTTTTACAACATTTTTACAAGCTGCCGGTGGCTAATGAGAAGCCAGCCAGCATTGAAAATATTTTCTGATTGCTTCTCGGTGAATATCAAGCACAGAGATATTCTTCAGAGATTATCGCTCTGAAACCAGTCACACTTAATTTTAATTGTTCGTAAATGTGTTTTTAATTGAAACATGATGTTGCAACTGCCACACTCTACTAGAGAATATCAAATGTAAATATTTCACATTCTAAAATTAAAAGATCTATTTGACATCTGTCAACAAGACACTCTGCTTTAACGTTAACGCAGGTCCACAATGCAGCCAGCACTCAATCGTACTAAATGACACCACCACAACACCACTTCACTACTCCACTGCTCCCATCCTTTGCAAACTGACACCGAATTTAGTGGCAAAGAGAGGAAAGCAAATGCAAGTAAATGAAATTGAATGAATAAATTTAAATGAAAATAAGGCCCCCTCCAATCGTCAACCTTAAAGGCAGTGCCATTTATACTCGTATGCTGCGTAACATACCATAAGCGTCGCCTAATTTATGATTAACAATTTTCCATTAAAAAGTTCTCCAAACTAAAGAAAAAAAAGAAAAAAAAAACACAATTTTCGAGCCTCTAAAATGCAGATCAATTAGCAAACATTAAATTGTTTCCAGTTGCCAGCCTAGACCCCTCCGTCTTAATAAGACGATCTCTGGAAAAAGTTGTTTGTTAAATTGAAAACTTAAATACACTCATTAAATTCTAAAAATGTATAAATAATTTAAAATTCTTATATGTGGAAAATTGTTAACTTAAAATATATATTTCGTAGATGGCATGTGAAACAACTTGTGCGGCTGTTTGCTCTGGGGACTTGTATTGTATCATGTGTTTTTGTGTGCTGCATTTGTGAAAAGGAAGTTTTGAAAATTTCACATTTTATGCATTTACTGTCGCAGGGCGGCAAGAGAAACATTTCACTCGTCTGCTGCCACTTTATTTTATTTGATGTTATTTATATCTCTGTCAACACATTTCAGCTGCTTTATTAACTTTTAAATGATTCCGCCTAATGAAAAATTTATTAAACTCATTTTTTATACAACAGAAAGCTTTCAAAGTACAAGCATGTGTTGTTGCGCATTTGCGCATGTGCGCATGTGTATATTCATAAATGTATGAGCAACAATTTCTGGCATATCTGACCGAATTACCATGCTGTAAGCAGTGCGAAGTGAAAGCGTTTTTCGCTATTCGAGTTATGGAAATAATTTTATCCTTTATCCTTTCTAGGCATCACTAGTATTTGACTTAATTAAATATTTTATATTTATTTTTGAAACTGGAGCTCGTTTTTGATTTACAGTTCCTAATTTCTTTCGTTACTTCGTTAACAATTTTTAAAGTTTAAAAAATAAATTGGAAATGTATAAAAAGAAGGGTGCCTCCATAGGCCTACTAAAGCAGAGGTCGCGGGTTCGATGCCTGCCTCGTCTCTGGGTGTTTTCCTGCGGACAAGCTGAAAGTTGCATATTTTAATTTATTTAATTTTCTTATGGAACTGACGGCAGGATCGTCGTACCCCTTTTTTCCAAACCTCTTCTCTTTGAGGAAACAACTGAATAATTTCCCTTTTCTGTTGCTCTTTGAGGCATCCCTAAACCTCTTACTGCAGTACCAGAAGGATCTTTCCATACATGCAAAGACTATTTTACGTCTGTCCAGTCCAATTCACTTTCTTCCCATAATCAGCCTTTAAAAACAAATTCCCTTATAATCCTGATTCCACAAAAAACAAGATATTTGCAGAATTTCTAAATATTTCCTCAAAAACTAAACAAATTCTTGAAACCCTTGAAAGCAAAATCAGTGGAAATGAATAGTCGCCATGCAATTGAAATACATGCAAATCAATTTGACAAGATTAAATTAAATTCGATTATAGTCGATTCTTTCCGATGTCATTGCAGTCCTTTCAATCATAATGAAACCATATGCCCGATTTGCTTCAAACTATTCCAAACATGACTCTCAACGGAAACACACACAAAAACCCCAACAAGAAAACAAATTTTATTTGTCGACTTACTCGTACAATCAGGCTGGCGAAGTATTCACAACAATCGATCAAATTGTTAAACAATGTCCTTATTAATAGATTCCCTTTGAAAGTGTCCATTAGACAGTGTATTACCAGCACTTAAGAGCTACTTGACACAGAAAATGATAATAAAGTTTTGCTGCAAGTACGTGTAAGTAACCCTTGTTGTTTCCAGCAAATGTCTAAATATTTGAATAAATCATATAAAACACACAGGAAGAGAACAATAATAAAAGGATATGAAAATGTATACATCTTGTTGTAATTATCCTTGTAACGAGCAACACCCTTGTTTTTGTTCAACAGCAATGACATGGCATGTAAAATGAGCAGGATTTGATTATACGGAAAGAAATAAGAGCACTGCAGGGCTTCTGTTTTAGTCGCATACGTCAATGTGCTGAGCAGTGTTGCCAGCTCAGATGCATTCCTAAAGACTTTGAGTATTAAGTTTGGTTTCACTTACTGCATAGGAAAATAAAAAATATTAAATTCTATAACAAATCATAAGTATTTCTAAAAATCTAAAAAAAGTTTTAGAAAAGAATGAAAACGGACAATATTAACTACAGGGTCTGCCAGCAAGGAACTTCCTTTCGATATTCGAATTTCGAAAGCCTACAGATCGATGAGAAATAAACAAGTCGAGAGAGCGGAGGGCCTAACATTCACTTAAATATTTTCCTACCGTTTTATAGATGCTGGCCGAGAATTAATAATGCTTTAGTTATACGAATTGTGAAAATAAAATTGGCTGCATTGTGTCCTTTTCAAAGGACTTCAAATCTTATATAAAAAATTATTCTGTCTGAAAAAAAATATAAAGAGAATTGCTTCCATTATCTTAAAATAAAATAAAGAGAACTACATGAGAATTATAACAATTTTCATTTAAAGAATTATAACTTTGAAAGCAATTTAAATTTGTAACAAAAATCCTTTAAGGATAATTTGAAGAAAAAAATTATAAAATTTGGAGTTCTTCTTGAATGAAGAGACTTTAAAATTTAGCAATAACCTTTCTGAATGAAATAAATTGGAAACAATGTTGTCTTTATTTCTGCTGCGGTGAAGTTAAAGCGATACACTGTGCCATAATAAACAGAGTTATTCACCGACTTGAAAGTAATTTGCTGGCAACTTCTTATTACACTTAAAATAAATACGCTCTTGTGGAATTTCTCGCTTATACAATTGCGAAATAAAGTCAACAAAATATTGTTTTTACTCATCAGTGTGAAGTGCTAAAAGACAATATTTTGTCAATTATATATTTTATTTCATGTCCTTTGCAAAGTAGAGACAACAAACAATGCAAAACACAACAAGTGGTCATATTGTTGTGAAAACTTGACGAAGGAAAGAGGGTGGCTGGCTGGTGGCTGGTGGCTGGTGGTTGGTGGTGGTTATTGTTCTGGTTACACTCACAGTCACGAATTCAGGCAAAGAACGTGTTCGCAGCAGGGAATAAAGTAATCAAGTTAACACACATTCAGCTTCTCCCAGGCATTCCTATTTAGAATTTCAAAGATTTCGCAATTCCAATTTCAGGAGGGTGATGCAAGCAAAATTTATGACCTGTAAGTGCTCTTTTCTCCATTTATGTCTGAATTAGAGGCAGATTGTAGCAAAAGTCATGTGGCCCAATTTGTTAATGCTTGACTGCATTTCACTTCTTAATGTGATTAAAAATGTTCATCCTTATAATTTATTTTTCTTTCTAGCTTGCCAAAAATAATCGAAGAATAAAAACAGTGACATCTAAATCTATATGAAATTGATTGCCAAATTTTATTGCACAATTTTATTTTATAGAATTTCAATGACAGCAGTTCGGTGATGGCATCTTAAGAAAATGAATTTGCAAAATTTACGTTTCCGAATAGTTTATTTTAATTCGTAATCGATTGAATTCCATTCATGATATGCAAGTCAGTGCTTTTATTACCGGTAGCGGCAGGATTTGGCGGCATCACCACAACCATTACGAGCAAACCTTCTGTCCAATGTCTCAATTCATAATTTGCTGTCCTGCCATTCAAATACTTAATAAATAAAATTCTGTTTTAACGCAAAAAGTATTTAAATTATTTTGAGAGATATTAAAACTCTTAAAGGGAAACATTTCTATACAAGTCTTAAAGGGTTTTCACACTGAGGATAAAACATGGTTTTAAAATAAAATTTGGTTTTAACTTTAAAACCCATACTTAAAACCTGGTTTTACCATACAAAATAATTCTCATAAAATTATTTTAAAACCTTTTTTTTTAATTGTTTAGATTTTATGAAATACAACCTTGTTTTATACAGTACATATTCAGTGCTGCCAAGTTAGACAGATTGAAAACAGCTGATAATTCATTCACATTCACAAATATTCATTCACAAAATGTAAAATCGTTTCAATCTTAGAACACATTTTTAAAATTTCTTATTTTTTTAAATAAACAATAACAGCTGTCGTACAGTTTGTCAAATAAATGTGGGAAGAATAATTACAACAAACACACCTATTTCTACAAAAAATTTATTTCATCATTAACAAATTTATTTGACAAACTGTATTATAAAACCTGATTTTATCAAAATTGTATGTGAGCACAAAATCAGCTGTTTGTAGGTTTTAAGTTGAAACCAGGTTTTAACTTTAGGTGTGAAAACACTTGATAAAATTTATATTTAAAAAAAATGTTTAAGTCAACCTTTCAATTTAGTTAAAGTTTTCACTGTCTCAGAGTGTATGTAACTTTTAATAAAAACATTTTAAAAATATTTTAAAAGAAAAAAATTTTTTTTGCAATTGTAAAAGATGTTTTTTAAGGAAGGCATGTGGTGAAAGCAGTTATTAACTGCAAGCCTGTGCAGACGAATGCGCACATCAAGCTGCCTTCGGAGTCCAACTTGAAAAGGATTTATGTCGCCAGGATGAACTGGTGCAGTGAAAAGCGAATATTTCTTTCATCTCCTCTGCCGGTGCACAACATTAGAAGTTCAACGATTTCATTTACTGAAGAAGAATTATCCCCCGCATTATCCTAAACAATTTCATTAGGACCAGCTCATGATTTGCTATTCTACAACATTTACTGCTTCAGTCTGCTTCACTTTTTTCTACTCTACCAACGAAGCCATAATTGTCGGACTCATGAGATATGAATCTCTATAGGCCTGTAATGTAAACTAACCTGATCTATGGCATACTGCCTTCAACATCGTTTTTCAAATTATTTTCTAAACATAAAAATTTTAAAAATAATAAATATGTATATCTACTCACTATACCATCTGTAGAATACTTTCCCTCATAATGCAAAATTATTTTCATAAAGTAAAAATTATTTTCATATTTTTAAGAATTTTTTCCATAATTTTTCTCGTGAAATTTTACTCATGTCCTTTAATAAAACGAACTTTCTCGTAATTTGAATGCTAAAGGCAAATGCGTAACTCCATAAGGGAATGGATAATAAGCAGCCTACTAAACCGGAGTTCGCAAGTTCAATCACTGCCTAGACCCTCTGTGTTTTCAAGTTGAGTTTCTTTTTTTTTTTTAAAGGTGAGTTTTGCTTGTTCCAGCGGCCTCTCTATAGAACCAAACCTCAACCCCGCTGCTGTTAACTTGTAAAACCAAATCATTCGGAAATCTTATCAAACTTGTCATCTGCGAATTAAGAACTTTTATTTTTATATGCTTTTTAATATGGAGATGGAGGACATTTAAATCTTCCTGCCAAGGTGTCAAAATTTTAAACATCACAATCAGCGGACGGATTATTTTTTTCCTCAACAAATTACAAAAATAAACAAAACAAGCAAATTCTAATCAGAGATTTCACATCAAAGATTATGTCGAAATAATTTGAACCTTGACATTGCTCGCTCGCAAATAAACAACAACAGCAACAACAAAATGCCACAATAATCTCCTGAATGCCACACACACGCACACGCACACGCACACACTCATGCACATCCTCACTCACAACGTTAGTCTGGTTGCTGCACTCCATGCTTACAAATTGCCATAAAAATCCATTTGTCAAAAACCCTTCAGATTAAAATCTAAAGGATTTTTAAATGTAATTTGATTCATAATTTAAGTACGTACAACAACAACAACAACAACAATAAAGTACAAGTAAAGCAAAAAACAAAAAAAAAAAAGGAAAAGAGCAACACCAACATTAAAAACCAAAAGTTGGGCTGCAGACGACAAGAAATCATGGTGCGAAACGGAAGAAATAGAAGGATGCTTGTAAGTCCATACAAACTCTGAGGCTGTTTTAAGTCCAACAAAATAATGACAACAATTACACCCCCTTTCGGTAAATGTTATGTTGTGTTGTTGTTGTGTTTTTTGTTGTTACTGTCGGTATCGCAAGGATGAGTAGAAAATTAAACGTAACGGAAGAATGAGTTTTTGTTTTACGTTCATTGTTTTCTCCCTCCTTCGAATGGTAAGTTTGAAACAGGATGCAGCGGCCAGCACCATTACCAACACCACGAGCACCAGCACCAGCACCAGCACCAGCACCAGTAGCAGCGGCATGTGCTTGTCAAAATACTTACGGAAGAATTTATTGTTTTTACAAATAAATAAACTCTGCTTTGTTCCCCCAACTCCCAAACCCCGACCACCAAACATTAACCATCAACCGTCAACAGTTAGTCGTACAAACAAATAGACAGACAATTGCTGTTATCCTCCCGAGTATCATTACGTACTGTTGCAGCGAAGTGTCCTGGCAGTTTTCCTTGGAAAATACTCTCATACCGTTTGGTTGAGTCCATTAATCATTTTCTAATTTAATATTTTCAAACAGCAAACAGACAAACAAACAAACAAACTAACAAACAAACGGCTGGCTGTTAGTTAGAACTGGTTGGGTTTTCTGCCTGCTGAACTTTTATGCTTTATTCGTATATTATTAGTTGTTCTGTTCTTTAAAGGGGGTTACGGGGGAACAGAGTGTGAGTTGTATTTTTATTGTTATTTCTCTGTTTTCACATCTGTAATTTGTTAAGTGCATTCATATCTTAAGTACGAACGAGTACCGCTTAAGGATTCAATTACATGACGTAAGTAGAAACTAAGTGCGAGAAAGCGAGAGAGAGAGAGAGAGCGAGTTGGAAGAAGTTTGATTGAGTGTTGCCAGCAGCTCAATTCAGGATTTCGCTGGAGTTGAAAAAAATTAACTGGTTTATTTCAGATCATTCTCAGTATATAAATTTCAGAAACAATACACAATTTAATATAACCCAACATAACTACGGACGTCTCGGTGGGCGAATTCAAAATTACCTCTTGGTTACAATGCTGATTCTGAATGTAATCTAAACTGCTAAGAAATCCCTAATGGCTCTTTTTTTCGGTTCGGTAGCCTGTATTGCCTGATCATTTCATCTATATAATAAATGCAGTTTAGTAGCTTAATGTGTTGCCTTCATGGTCATATATATTTTATATCGCATGCGATATTTTTTAAGAACGTATCTCGATTAATTTTGACGGATTACAAACCAACCAGTGATGCAAACAAAAATGCACAAAATTATATACAAAAAATATCTTATAACTAAAAGACAAGTACTTCTCAATGACATATTACCTCCCACACAACTTGAGTAGACCCACGAGAAGGCAATAAGTTTACTTTCATTTATTTCAGCATGTAATACGAGTAGTAAGTAAAGCAGAAAAACGAAAAATGAAAACAAGAAAATTGAAAATAAAATTTAAAGCTAGATGTTTAAATTACATCGGCACAGAATTTGGTCACGCTCTACCCACTACAGAAATAATTACAACCAATTCGAAAATTTATGCATTTAAGTGGCAACACCGGTTTAGGGAGTAATTCAAAGAATCGGTTTGAATAAATTTTTATATTTCGATTTTAATTAATAATAGTCGTGTGAATTTAGTGGGAATATTTAATTACAGCTGCTCCGTTCAATCATTTGCGTGGGATAATTTAAAATGAAACTAATTTCTCATAAAAATGCAATACTGCGTGGAAGCACAAATCCAAATTGGATGAATTAATCTAGGTCAGTTAAGAGTTCGCATAACGCATTCCCAAAGTAGTTTTTTTTAAAGTTTTATATCATTCAAAGCTGCGCAATGAAGAACAATGATGTTTCGACGATTTTGACCTCAAAGAAATTCTATCTAAAGGTCTACGCAATTCCACGATCGCTGTACCATTTCCGAATTGCATTTGTAAATTCTTGGCGAAAATTTTCAATTAGCTTTCGATGATAAATATTTTCGCTATTTTCGTTAAATTATGTGATTTGTAAATAACTGCTGGATTCGCAGAAGGCATTGTATAGCAATATTTGTAGAGTTCACATTGTGATGTAAAGTTGGTTACTCTGTGCATTCCAGTATCCGTGAAGTTGAATCGGTTAGTATATATAAAGTATATTTTGAGTATATTTAAAGTATATTTTATAAAGTATATTTCAAATTTATTATTTCAAATTCAACAAAAAAATAAAAAAAAAATATTTTTCATATCGGAAAACTGAACTCTAGACCTCTCCAATGATATATGTATAATATGCCCTACTTTATTGCAGTGTTACTTCCTACTACGGTATTTTCTATATATAAACAATACAAAATCGTCGAATTTCGCAGTTTTTGGGTGGTTGTGTGTGTCTGGGTGAGTCTCAGTCACACAGAATCATAATTACTACCCGCAGTAATAGAAGAGTAAATAGTTCCAATTCGGAAGAAAGTATTAAAGGACTCAATCGATCTCCAGATTTCCATGCAACAAACTGATTCTCATATGAAATTGTAAGATTTTTTTTGATTACTCATAACTAATACTGATTCTGAATGTAAGCTAAACTGTTCCGAAATCCTTTAAGTCTCTTCTTTCCAGCCCAGTAGTCCTTACTTACACATTATTTACTTTTTGTCCAAATTTTTATATCAAAAAGGCTACATATCCTTCCTGTACATACAAGACAATGTTAAATTTCGCCAATTTAAAATTCGGTTACTCAAAGCCAATACTGATTCTGAATATAAGCTAAACTGTTGCGTAATCCCTAATGGTTCTTCTTTTTGGGGCAGGTAACACGTATTGGCTCATCATTTCATGTCTTCAATAAATGCAGCTTAATAGCCTAATGCGTTGCCTGCATGGTGATATAAGTTGGATATCAAATCGGTTACGTTACTTTTATATGCTCCAACTGGAGGCTCCAGCAAGCAGCCCGAGTTCAAATCCTGAATAAACAAAAAAAAACTACCACGAATTCGTCTCAATTGTTTTAAGAATAGATCTGATGTTAATTATTATTAAGATGTTTAAATGATGAAGGCACTGTCACTGGTTGCTTAACATGGCCCAGCAAACAATTCATACAAGGTTCCGTGCTGTTCTCCGGCGAAATTAAATCACTTACTAGGTTAACAGCGCCCAAAGCTACCCCAGAGGTATAGCAAAGCTACTAGGCATTTTACACGGCTACTACCTCCTCCCAATATCAAGCAAGATTACGTGTAGGGGCCATCCTGTGAATGCTGGGCTTAGAAGAAAATCTCAAGGTTTTATTACGGACTTTGAATCTCATTTTCGCAGGTCAGCGAAGTTTCAGCTCACTTCCATGTAAATGAAATCTTCTGTTTATTGTTTTCCTACTTTTCCTAGATACTTAAACCATTTGCCAATCCCCAATACCCGCTTATTGCGCATTTAGGCCCTTTCGCTCTTATTCCTGGCCAATTTCCAAGAGCAGGCTACATTTCGCTGTCGTATGACAAACATTTACCCCGCATATATTTATGTCTCATTGCGTGCCGTATGACAATGTCATAAAAATTTATATTAACAATATTTCAATGTCACAGCAGGATATCATTGTTACCATGTTAACGCTTATTTTTTCAGACACACGAAAGCAGAACAGAAACTGAAAAGGGCCAACATGCATGCACTTCAAACTATACTTATAAGATGGGCTTTGCTTTCAGAGGAGCTGCTAGTGAAACTGAAATAAAAAAAAGACGAAAAAAGGACAGAGAAACAAAAAACAAAAGAGTTGAATCTTTAGAATATTCTGTTTGTTTTTATTTATAATTTGTATGAAGCCCGGCTGTTTGTTTGCTTTTTGTTTTAGAAAATGCATTGAAGGACTTTTTAATAAAGACAATGAGATACAAACAATGACGGAGTTAGAGATGATGATCAGCATCATCATGTGGTTGATTGTTAATGCTAACGATGAGGATGTTGTAAATGGAAGAGTTAAAGATAAATATAATTTTACTTTTTTAAATAAATTTATATATACACACATTTTTGCGAAAAATCGGAATAAATGGTTTGTTTCATGCAAACCAGCATACAGTGGGTGAGAAAAGAACTTCTTTTAATATATTTTATACGATCATACGGATTAACTCAGGCCATGAAATTATTTAAAAAAATAAAAAAAAATAAAATATATTTATTTATTTAATTTATATTAAAATTATCCGAATATAATCAAAATACTTGTAGAGGCACATATTTATTAACACATACTGTAAGACTACACAATTACCAGACTACACAATCCATCAGACTCGCTATTGCCTGTATGAGGTTCAGAATGATAAAGATCTACATCTGCCATGTCGTGCCTGTTTTCGGAGTAGAATATAAATTTTTGAAGAAAATAGATCTCCGGAAATCTCTTAATACAACTTGCTGGACAGTCATAAAATCCTGCAATTATTCCTCAATACTTTAACAACAAATATTTAAATTCAAGTTTGATAGCTTTAAGAGGAGCTGGTAGGAGCTTAAGTGCTGCGCTCTGCAGATGCTCGAATCAATCCAAATGCAAAGAAATAATATTTACACTAATATAAATCTTGGCTCCAGAGCAATATCGTGTATGAAAAGGATGCTGAATCTCCCACATTCTAAAATTAATTTCTTATTTTCGTAGAGGCAAAGCTTGTAGATGCTGGGTTCAATGCAAACACATAGACAAGATATTGGCTGGATTAGCAATATCATTTATGAAAAGAATACTGAATCTCCCACATTCTAAACTTACTTTCCTGTTTTTATAGATGTAAAGCTTATGGGTAACACTCTGTAGATACTGGGTTCAATGCAAACACAAAGAAAAAATATTTACACCGCCATAAATCCCGGCTGAATTAGCAATATCGTCTACGAAGAGAATGCTGAACCTCCCATATTCTAAAGTTAATTTAGTATTTTCATAGTATTTAAGAAAAAATTCATTCGGTTTAAGTACTCGCTTGTCATGCATCAAAACTTTTTTTCATATTTCCTGATAATAAAATGGAATAATTAATAATTAAAATAATAAGCGATGTTGACAAGTTGAGTACACTTTCATTAAATTCAGACTATTCAGTTTTACGTGTATGTGTGTGAGTGTATTACATAATATTTTATTTTAATTCTTTGCAAAGGACTTTGTTTAAAAATGAATCCTTAAAATAATTGAATGCCCTTTTCGAAAATTTTTTTTTCTTTTCCAGATGCATAATATTTAACTAGATGCGATTAATGACTTAAAGTTGCCGAATAATTCAATCAGCCACTGTATGGCAGATATTTATATTTAAGATCAGATCTTACGTTAAACGAATGCATTTCGTGGTATTTTCACGCACGGCATGTTTGAGAAAGATTTAGCTCTTTTATTATATTTTTTTCATTAAAAGAAATTCTACCTTTTGAAACAAAACAACAACAACAACAACAACAACAACAACAACAACAACAACAAATAAATAAACACATACTAAACAACAGAAAGAGATATAAACCTTAAAAAAAAGGTTTTAAGTTTCATTCAGAAGAATTTCTGTGTGTTCTGATCGAATGATGAACATTTTTTTCAATGCGACTATAGTCAATTAACCCATTAAATGGAGTGACATAGCGAAAGTAGTTAAGAAGGTGTTAATTAACAAAAATTATTTTCAAAATCTGGCTTCTAAAGAAAATTAAAATATTTCTCAAAGATTAGAATTTTTTTTTAAAGAGAGTGGCAGCAATGGCAATTTTGGAAATTTTGGGGATTTTTAGCAATTTGATTGCGAGCTCAAAATTATAAACTATCGATTAAATTGAATTGTTAACTACTTTTGAGTACTTTTTAACAAAGTAATCTAATCTCGATTTTAGAATTTTAAAGGACGTGGAATAAGAAAAAGGAGAAGGCGGACCTAATTCCTAGCAAGCCTTATTATAGCGTATACCACATGTTGTTTTACGGGTGACTGCATACAAGAAAGGGGGACTCCAGAAAAAAATTGGAGCGAGGTATTTTAGTGGAAACCTCACTAGGGGGATGTATGCCCCTATCACTCCTTAAAGAAAACAAAGGGCGACTTCTGCTTAAATTGGAATGAAGGAGAATACATTAACTGAACTCCTGTGAAATATACAATTGGAAAACATGTTTGGAGAACCAAATGTAACTTTCTTTGGGATTTTTTCTAAAAATTTTTATAGAATAATTTTATGACTAGAAAGTAGGCAAGTGAGTTTATAAAAAACACTCAAAAGAATTTATACATTGGAAAGTAATATCGGCTCATTTTGCAATAACGTTTACGTTATAGTTCTGAAAGTCGTTATAAATGCTTGTGGCTGAGTATAATTTGGAAAAATTCTTTAAAATATCTGCAAAGGAAATCAAAATTTTAAATTCAAATAAAAATGGAGAAAAATTTTCAACAAAATAAAATGGGAAATGTGAATTATTCTTATTGTGCATTTGAACGAAAGAAATCTTGCATATAAACAGCACATCATGGCCAGCTTTGCTATTAAATCTTCCGGTTTAATCAATAAACTTATGGTGCAAGCTAGACCACAATTGGAAACATTTTTGAAATATGCTAAAGTTGAGTTGACGCCTCCAACTGTCGCTGACATTCCTGCTATTCGTCAAGGCATTAACCGCTTAGTTACTGGGGCCCGCACGGAACCCTACAAAAATCTTACCGTACGCGAAGCTTGGCTGAACACTTTAGTTACAGTTAAAGTTATTTGCTGGTTCTATATTGGTGAATGCATTGGTAAACGTCACTTGGTTGGTTATTATGTTTAAGTGACTTAGTATTCTTGTACATAAATGCTGTCTATGATGTAAATCCGATGTACATATTTGAGGAAATAATACAAAAGTATTCCACCAATGTTTCTTCAAAAATAAAGATTTCAAAATCAAATTCAATTATAAAATGGGATTTGTGGTTTTCTATTACGGGATGCTCAGTATTCGTGATTGAAATTGCCACTTTGGTTGCATTTAAGCCCATAGTGGGGTTTATTAAGAGATTACTTGCAAGTGTTTGGCCAATGGCTGACACCTCAAATCTTTCAGTATTTTTTTCAATTCGGCAGTCATCCTGTATTACATCTCGATTTTACGCCAGTTGCTTGTTAAACATATATCTTATATTAAATTATTTCCAAATGTAGGAGTAACACTTCCGCCCAACATACAGCTGTTAGCACCTCCGCGCAATATTGGCAGCAAGTCTACACAATCAAAAAATTATTTAAAAGAAAAACAGACCAGATTTTGGCAGTAGGACAATCATTTCTTTAAAATTCTTAGAATCAATCTTTAATGCCAATGGAGAATTGATTCTTTAGAGTTGCTGCTTAGTTAAAACACATTCTCAGAATCAATCTTTAATGCCAATAAAGAATTGATTCTTTAGAGTTGCTGCTTATTTAAAACACATTCTTAGAATCAATCTTTAATGCCAATGGAGAATTGATTCCTTAGAGTTGCTGCTTACTTAAAACCCATTCTCAGAATCAATATTTAATGCCAATGAAGAATTGATTCTTTAGAGTTGCTGTTTATTTAAAAAACTTTCGTAGCTAGTGATGTAGACAATCATTTCTTTAAAATTCTCGCAATCAATCTTTAACGCCAATGTAGAATTGATTGTTTAAAGTTGCTGCTTATTTAAAAAAATTTCTCAGCTTCTGGCTAATTCTTCGTAAAGGGTTTCATTAACAGCAATTAAAAATTAGTTTTCTTTGTTTTTTTTTTTGGCTTTTTTCAAGAAAAACTAAAACATAATCAATTTACAATAAATTGTGTTACGCATTAGAATGTTAATCGCTGTAGCACACGAATCGCCAAACAGCAGTCACTTAATGTCAGTGGCTAATTATTTTCCAATTCATCAATCTGAACCAACGCCAACGTCAGAGCAAACCATATTTTTTACCATCAACAACAACCAAAAAAAAAAAAATTACCCCATAATTAATTTTAAAAAAAAGTGCTTCGAAAACTGTGTAGAAAAAGAAAATACATCATTTAAATAATAATAAATAATTATTATTGACGCCCGTTTGACTGCTTGGCCAACTACTGCACTTCAAGACACGATCCATTCAGCCAGCCATGCCTTCAATCATACACATAAAAATGAAATGAAATGAAATGAAATGAAATGAAATTGTTGTCTAATTGATGGCTGGTAATACATCACTGCCACTTTAGCAAGTGATCAGGAGGAAACCGTAAAAGCCATAAACTAATGAACAACAAACAGGGTCGGAATGCGCTGCATTTTGCTGCCAAAAAGACAGGTAGCATTTATTTTTTTCTCGTTTCAGTTCATTGCTTTGCCTTAAACACCTTTCAGAGATGTTAACTTGGGGTACACCTTGTGCTGGTGTTGGACTGACGAACAGTCTATGGCCCCATAACTGTTAAATTAAATTTGTGGTTTTCCGCATTCCAGTTCATATGGCGAGAATAAAAGTATTTTATATTCTATAACCCCATAAAGCTTAATTAAACCCGCAACGCCCATATTTGCTTTGTTTGTTTTCTCTTCCTCTCCTTGTTAGTGTCGCCATTAGCACTTCTAATCTGCCAATTTTATTTATTTTTATGATTTATGTAAATTTTCTTTCAAAAGATTTTAACACAAACTGTGGCCGCGGTTCACTTTTAATCCACAAATTTATCTAAACACCAATCGAAAGCTTAAAATATTAATTTAATGTCATTAGTTTTACGATCGATTTTATTGCCACTTAAAATATCTCTCATAAAAAAATTATAATAATAAAAGCGTTTTTGCTCTTAAACAATCGTAAAATGGCTTTAAGCGTCTCGTTTTTTAATTAAAAAAAAAAAAAAAAAACTTTGTGAAATTTAAATTGTTCTCGGTTTTTATTAGCCATGATCTCTTATGACTGTTTTCATTCAAATATTACTTGTAATTATCCAATAAAACATTAAATTGGTTTTCCTTTTCGATTTCAAATTTCTGGCAACCCATGTGAACGCGCTGTGTTTGCACTAGCATTGTCATAAAATAAAAATAAATGTTTTTATAAGGAAAACTGTAAACGGACGTGAGTATGTTTACATTTAATAACTTGTTACGGTTTTTAGGTGGGTGGGCTGGTCTTGCCTGCAATCCCATTTTGACACCTTTTCCTCACTGTAGCCTTTACAACACACGAAGACTTTGGGAATTCCAATTTCTTATCATATGTCCATATAAAAAAGGTCATTGAGGTTTTTATGGAATTATAGCATATCGCCCAGTATGCCTGCTTGTTACGCGGGAGGCCCGAATTCAGTTCCCCTTCGGTGAGCTTACCTGATGGCCTCAGCAGCCAATGCTTCTATGCGTATTATAGGTAATTATATTCAAAATAATTGTAATATTAAGTAAATATATAAATAAATAAAACTTAATAGCGACAATTAAAAATTAGGTTTTTAGGGAAAAAGAGAACTAAAATTTTCTAAAAAGTACTTTTTCTGAAAAATACAATTTCTAAACAGTACTTTTTCTAAAAAATACTTTTTCTAAAATGTGCTTTTTCTAAAAAATACTTTTTCAAAAAAGTACTTTTTCTCAAAATTACCTTTTCTAATAAATACTTTTTCTAAGATCCATTTTCAAAAGTACGCCTACGATGAAAAAAGTACTTTTTCTAAAAAATACTTTTTCTAAAATGTACTTTTTCTAAAAAATAATTTTTCTAAAATGTACCTTTTCTAAAAAATACTTTTTCTAAAATGTACTTTTTCTAATAAATACTTTATCTAAAATGTACCTTTTCTAAAAAATGGTTTTACTAAAGAATAGTTTTACTAAAAAATACTTTTTCCAAAAAAATGCCTTTTCTAAAAACTACGTTTTTCTAAAAAATACTTTTTCTAAAACGTACTTTTTTCAAAAAATACTTTTTCTAAAATGTACTTATACGATGGAAAAAAGTACTTTTTCTAAAAAATGCCTTTTCTAAAATGAACTTTTTCTAAAAAATACATTTCTTAAAAATGACTTTTTCTAAAATGAACTTATTCAAAAAAATACCTTTTCTAAACAGTACTTTTTATAAAAAATACCTTTTCTAAACAATACTTTTTCTAAAAAATACCTTTTATAAAAAGTTCTTTTTCTAAAAAATACCTTTCCTAAACAGTACTTTTTATAAAAAATACCTTTTCTAAACAATACTTTTTCTAAAAAATACCTTTTATAAAAAGTTCTTTTTCTAAAAAATACCTTTCCTAAAATGAACTTTTTCTAAAAAATAGTTTTCTTAAAAATGACTTTTTCTAAAATGAACTTTTTCAAAATAATACTTTTCTTAAAAATTACTTTTCCTAAAATGTACATTTTCTCAAAAACACTTTTTCTAAGAAGATCCATTATCAAAAGTACGCTTACAACGAAGAGCGTATAAATATGAAAATAGTTTTTTTCTTTCTTCTTTCAATGAATAGAAATCCTTTTATGGCAAAAGTACTATTTAAAAAAGTACGACGAAGCGCGTATAAATATAAAAATAGTTTTTTTCTTTCTTCTTTCAACGAAAAGAAATCTGTTTATGGTAAAAGTACTTTTTAACAGAGTACCTTTGAAAATCTATAAATTAAACTGCCATTTTCCAAAGGGCAGTAACGACGAAGTAAGTACAAATACAAAAAAAAATTTCTTCTCTCTTCTTTCAACAAACAGAAATGCCTTGTTTGGAAAAGTACTTTTCAAAAAGTACTCGTACCTTTGAAAATATACAAATAAAAAAAACAGTTTTGAGCCATAGCGACATAAAAGACCACCTTGTGCGAAGTTCAGATTTTAGAAAAGTACACGTAAGAATTGTATGCTAATTTACTTAAATGCGGCAGTACTAATGAAGTAATTTTGCCCTTTTTGCCCTTCTGGCAATTGTAGCCGTATTCAGCCTCTTTTGCTTTAGATTTATCTGTATAGGAGAAGAGTGCTCCTTGTTATATCGGGCTGATGATGAACCGGCTGTAAATGCATATGTCCATAACGTAAGCTGAAATGCTGAATGACGTAACTAAATGATGCCAGCTAAAAATATTTATTCCATTAAGCATTTCTTATTATCTAAGAGATACGCTTTAGGTTCGCCCACAACTAATCATACGCTGCGTAACATGCTCGATTGTGTACATGCGTCTACATTTCCTCTGATGAAAAGGAAACGGAAAAAACTGAGTCTAATTTGTTAAAACATTTTTCAAATTTAATTTGAAAAATTGCTGCAATAAAATATGTAATTTTTAACTAAAACAAAAAAAAATTGAAAAGAAAATAAATAAAAAAGAGAAACACAACATTTACAAATAATTATTTGCCACTTAAAATTAGCATTGCTTTGACGTGCAGCGACATAAATTGCAGAAATTGTCAGAAATTTTTCAATGAATTCTATTTTATGAATTAAGAAAAACAAAGCAGAAAAATTTCTACATGGAAAAACCAAGTTTTCCTACACACACATGCTAAATGTCACATTAAATGAAAACATACGAGACAGCGGCAGGAAAAGAAAATGCGACATGAACAAAGAAATGAAACCGAATTTGCTTTCGAATAAAATGAGCAGCGACTAACGAGCTACAAAACAAAAAAAAAAAAAAAAAAAAAGTAAGAAAGAAATAAGAAATAAAATGGGGAACTTGCTGGCGCGTAAATTAAGAAGAAAAAAAGAAGAAAAAATGATCTTCATGCCTGGAATGCATGGGATGCATGAAATAGAACCAACAGCTAGAAGTGGCCACAGCGTGGAAGCACATACTTGTACACTTTCAAGCACTCCACGTTCATCTTGAAAACTAAATTCCGTAATAAAAAAAAAAAATTAATCAGTAATTGATGTTGGTTGAAGAAAGCAAAATTTTTTTGTGCGAAGCGTTTTTTGTCAGCCTGTGAAAACTTGTCGCAAATTGATCGCAGAAAAATTTAAAGTTGTAAATTGTTGTGTTTCACTTTTGTTTAAGTTTTTTGTTTGTTTGTTTGTTTGTTTGTTTGTTTGTTTGTTTGTTTTTAAATCGCTGTTGAAATTTTCATTTGCAACGGAATTTAGCAGCAATTGGTTGTCAGCAAATTACTGAAATAATTACGCACACATTTACAAATTGCTCAATTGTTCAACTTTTTTCCCCTTAAATTTCATCTCAGTTCTTCTTTTTTGTCAGCGTCACATTTCTTCGCGTGTAAATGTTGGCTACGGGCATACTCGTCTAAAGCGATCTGCAGTGAGTTTCTTTATTAAGCACTTGCTGACAGATACTTGCTTGATTGCTTGCCAGTCTGTCGGCGAGCTGTCCTTTACGTCCGTCTGCTTATCACTTAGTTTCCTGTTGTTAAGGAATCGTATTTTTTCCTTTATTATTTTTCCCTCCTTTTTTGCGTTGCTGCTCTTCTTCTCCAGCGGTTTCAATTGATGAGTGTGTCATGGCAACGGAGTCAGTCGATGATGGCATGGAATGTGCTGATCATTGATTAACGGCAAATTGTCAAGCAAATTGACTGGCCTGATTTAAAATGTACACTTTAATTGGAAAATTAAAATAAAAGTACCACAATTGCGTAGAAATAGTAGACAGATGCAGCTTCTTTATGGCCGTACAAAGTATGCAATTTTACACTGCCACAAAATAGAGGCAAGTTTTCAGCAATGAGAATGAATTTGTATAGAGAAATTAAGAAACTTCGACCTTTTGATTCTTTGACAAAGCAATGCAATGAAGCTGCAGGCGCTCTAAAATGGCTTAGGAAGCGCAGGTTTTAGATGACTCCTCTTCAGGAATTTAAAATGTTTAAGCATCAGCTTAAAATAAAAGCTGAATTTTTTGTTAAAATTTATGCTCAAAATAAAGGAGTTTCTTTCAAAAATATTAATCAACAGGAAGCTTACAAGGTCTGCTGGACAAGTTCAAGGATACCGTTCACTGAATTAGTAAGCTCGTCGACTTCAAGAGGCAAAAGTTGTTTTTTCGATCCCTACAAAAAAAATCTCATTATTTTTTGTCATATTCTTTAGTCGTGGACTTTTAGTCACTGCCAAGGCCCATCTGAGCGAAATACTCGTAAAGGGAAGTATACCAATGCATAAAATGTCAAAAACAGATTGACATCGCCTACTTTGAACACCAAACCCTTTACCTCCACCATTAATCCAGATGCAAAGCACTGCCTGGCTGCTTTTTTTTTGCTACTCAAATATTCGTCTGAAACATCAATAACTACATTTCCCTCTGAATCCATTCTTCTCTGGTCTATCCCCCAATTTCACCATCTGTAAAGATTGTATCCAGTATACCCTCCTGCAAGAAATTTAAAATGGTGGGTGTGGTTTGCCATAAATATTCACTAGAGTGGAGTACGCATGCGCGGAAACGCCCTTTCAGCCCAGAAAGTCTTGTGAATTTTACAGATGTCCTTGAAAGAAAAGCTCCTTTAAAGCTTTAATATTTGCATTATTTTAGAAAAAAAATTTCTAATAAAAAGTGTACTTTATCGCTTTTAAAAATGTCCCTGAAAAAACTTTTTATAAAGAAGGACTTTCACTTGAAAACGTATCCTTACAGAATAAAAAAAAATAAATGAAATTAAGAATGAAACTGTTTGTCAGATTGGCCCGGCTTAATTTATTGAAAAATTCTAAAGGTTTTCCAACAGGTCGCTATCATGGGTCAACCTGTAACTACACGAGAGGATGGCAAGTAAAATTCTTGCAATATGAGGAACGCATTGAAATTCTCAAAATTCAGTGCCAAAGTGCAGAAATTTTCGGGGTCTCAGTTTGCAAAACCAAAGCATTCTTGGCTGTGCATATTCATTCAAATCCAAGCCAAGTTATCCCCAAGACGAACTCAGACCATCACTGCTGCACACAACACAGTGCTGGCAGAAACAGAACTTCGGCGGCTTTTAAAACTCACTTTACACCACGACATCTAAATGAAACCTCTCATTGGAAAACGGCACATGGTGCCCAGAATGAACCCTGTTTGTCTTTATAAAATCGAGCGGCAAATAATTGCTACTGTAAAAATTATTTTAATACCATGCAAACACGCACCGTACTGTATTCAAATACAGTACGAACTCGATTTGTGCAACCACCGATAACAGCAACAACCTGATTAGCAATTTGTTTTTCATTAGAGTCTTTTTAAGGCGAACTTTTACCAAAAATCGGTCTCGAAAGGAGAAATGGGATTTTCTCTTTGAACTTATTCCCTCATAAACGTACTCGTAGTTTTAAAAAGTACTTAAAGTACTTTTCCCTAATGGAAGGGACAAAGTTTCTACCATTAAAAAATTTTGAAACCTTTGAATAACTACATATATACAGGGAGAGCTAAAAAAACTGCAACCAACTTCAGACTACTATCAATTCTAAACCACTCGTCCGACAGCTGTGAAAATTATTCCAGTGACAGCTCATTATATTATTTACAAGCGTACAAAAGCATTTTGGTGAGTCGTGGGCTTTACAATGAAGAAAAAACGTTATTCGTGATGGAATTCAAGTGTGATAATGTGATTTCTTTATATTTGGCTGGAAAATCGCAAGTGGCTATCTTTAGAGCACTCCAGCATTTAAATGTGAATAAATCTTTTGTGTCTCGTACCATCGCTCGTTACCGTAATACTGGTAGCGTAGCTGGACGTCAAGGAAGTGGACGAAAGAAAACAGCAACATCAGCAGAAATGGTTCGAAAAGTAAAGAAGCGACTTGATCGAAATCCGCGTCGCAGTGGCCGAAAAATGGCTCGTGAGCTGAACATATCGCAATATTCCATTCGGCAAATATTGAAAAATGAGCTGGGGGTGAAGCCATTGAAATTCCAAAAAGTGCAAGAGCTTACACCGTAACAGAAAGAAAATAGACTCAAAAGAGCCAAAGGGTTGCTTCCCTTGGCCGTAAGTGGTGAACTGCCGAATTTGGTTTTCTCCGATGAGAAAACATTCGTTGTCTAGCAGTTTGCAAACAAACAAAATGATCGTGTTTACTTGCCAAAGAGGTTGGCTGAAAATGTGCATCTTCGGTTGGTCACCAGAACTCAAGCGCCGACCATGGTGATGGTGTGGGCCGCCATAACAGCCGATGTTCGCTCTTTATTTTGACCGTGGCGTCAAAATAAATGCCCAATATTATCGCGAACTGTTACAAAATGAGGTTTCTCGCTTCATTTCCAGTGCACAATGGCCACCAAAATCTCCGCATACCAATCCGTTGGATTATTGTGTCTGGAGTGTTTTGGAAAGCAAGGTTGGCACTAAAAAATACCAAAGTGTCGATCACCTCAAGCAAGCGCTTCGCCGGGAATGGGCCAAAATACCGCAAAGCAACATTCGGGCAGCGTTTGATGATTTCATTGGCCGTTTGAAGGCCATAATTCGTGCCAAAGGTGACCAATTCGAACAAATCTAAACTTATTCTAAAATTTGATGCTATTTCCGACATTTTTTGCTTTCATTCAATTAAATTTAAAAAAAATTTAAAAAATTATGGCGTTTTGTTGCAATTTTTTCACATCACCCTGTATATGAACAATAGACTGACGATCTACCATTGAGAAGGAGAAGAAGAACCGCCTTCAATTAGATTCTCCATTTTAAATTTGTGGCAGGAAGTTTTACTGGATAAAAACTTTACAGATGGTGAAATTAAAGAATGTATCAGAGAACACTATTCAGAGGAAAAGTTTCAGACACAGAAATTTCAGAATTTCCCTTGACATTTGTATGGAATTGGCAACAGGAAATGACAGTTCTTATGAAAAATTCATTTTAATTAAATTAATTTCAATGAATTTGGGCTAAACAGTGTTGAGTTTTTACTTTTCGGTAAAAAAAAAACGCCGATTTCCTTTCGGTTGCGCAAATCGAGTTCGTACTGTATACTTAAATAAAAATATATTTCTATTTTTATTATCGATAAAAGCCAATTTAATGCTTGAAAATCGTTACAATTTCCTTTTTCGAAACAATATAATTTATTTTACGATCGTTTAGCGTGTATGTTTGATTTATTTTTGTTATAAAAACGTTTTATTATTATTTGTTAAATAAACATTTTTATTTTAATGTCTTTAATGACAACGATACAAGTTATATGTTACGAAAATAATACTAATACAACCCCCACCCACCCATATTGTATTCAGGTTTGAAGAAGAAGTAAATAATTAATGAAACAAATAAAAATATTGATTAAGTTTTTCATATGAAAATTCGATTCATTTGCCTTTTTTCAGAATCAATTAGAATAAGAATAATAAAAAGAAAATAATTTGCATTATAAATGCAGGCTGGCAAGTCAGTGTCCTGCGGCTGCAAGTTCCTTAACAATTCGTTAAGCTCCTTAACAATGGTGTAACGATTTCTGTAAGCTGCTATTATGCTCTCAACACATTGTAAATTATAATGTTAATCATGTTGCAATTTATAATTGCAGCTACTTAATTTGTAAGAGGGCAGATTATTGCTAATTTTACAAGCATTATTTCCTTTCTGTTCCATTTACAATATTTTTATTTGCACAGCATGCCTTTAAGTCGAGAACAATGAAACAAAATGCAGCATATGCCAATAAAATTCACACAACATTAGGAATGTACGCTCGTAAAACCACTCAAAACGTATCTGGATTAGTAATAAGAAAGGCCGCCTTGAGAGTTTTTATTTCAATTAAACAAAAAGGCAAACAGAGAAACTAAATTTAAAAGGTAATTGTGGAAGCCGGCCTCCTTTTTAACACAAAAATACAAAATCCTTTTGTACATCGAAAAATAAAAGGAAAAAATAACAAAACTGAAGCCTCTACTTTGCCACTTATTGTTTGTTGCACACGCCTGCCTATTCACTTCACGCCACACACTCTCTCACAAATACAATAACAGCCATTCCATTCACTGGTACGTTTCCTACGAGAGTTTCATTATTGTTTCCTGTCTTACATTTCTGCAATGGCTGAACTGACATACCGGCTGGGGCATAAACTGAAAGTAATAATTGTTGCAACAACATCGCCGCATTATCGCGTTTCTTAATCAGTTTTAGTTTCGGCCTCGTTGACTTCATACAATGGTTGACGTTTTTCTTCTCTCGCTTTTGTTTTATGGGGAAAATATATTCTATAACGGTGCTTTATTTCATGCAACAACATTTGGCAGTATGGCAATTTTATGCCTTCAAAGAAACCCAGTAAACATTTTCCACTAAAGTCGGCAAATCCAACAAATGGGAAGAGAATTTTCCAGTACACAATTTAATAATCAAACAATTTCTTTGTGTGCTCTCATGTTCGGCATGGCAATAAAATCAGCCTCATTGCTGATATTAGATATTGGAAAGCTCTTAAAATTCAAGTTTCTCTACTAAAACCGAAATTTTCAGACAAATCAAATGAGCAATACGCTTATAATATGCGAGGGGCTCGCTTATTATGCACATTTAAGCTGAAGAAATAAAACATGCCGAAAGAGAGTAAAACAAAAAAAAAAAAAAAAGGATATTTTGCAAGCAATACATAAGCAATTTAAAATAGTTGTCCTTTTATATTCTCATATATTTTTTTATACTATGAAACAATAACATTCATGTAATTCATAAACAGGTTTCATTAAATTAATGAAACGGTGGCAACCCATTTTATTTGATACAGAACAAATTTCATGATCATGAAAGGAAATAAAAACTGGTCTTCATTAATCATAAGAAAATGTTTGCTGGGTACCACTTTAGACAGAACATGTGAAAGTGCATTTAGACAAACATCTCTGTGTGTGCACAAGAGGTTGCATTTTCCCTTACTACGGCTTTAAGGCCTTTTGTATCCACAGTCTCTTATCAATTTGTGTAGTCTGAGGTTTTATATTTCCATCATTATTATGCCAAAATTCATATTGATCAGATTTGACACATCGTTATGCTTTTGAAGCAGCAACAAAAATAAAATGGCATAAAATGCGTCAATAAGCAGTTTGTTTCGAATAATTTTTATACTTTTTCTTATTGTCTTTATGTTGAAATTAAATTGCTTTGGTATTGTTCTGTATAAAATAAAAACTAGCCGAATAAAGATGTTTTAGAATACCAATCGCATGCTCATGCATTAAATGCTAGCCACAACAACGACGGCACGAAGTATGTTTTGTAATAGTTTTGGTTGTATGTTAAGAAAAAAAATATCCGCCGATAACAGCCAGAGAGTTTCTCTTGAAGGGAAATTTAAGGCGAATGTTCATAAGCACTGCTCCCTCTATTTTCTCTCCACTTTACGCATAGATGTCAGACTATTGAGAAAATGTTATACGGCAGACATTTCGTTGAAGTTTGTGTGAGAAGTAATGAACATAATTCACTAAATAATTTTATGGCCGCTTGAAATGCTTTCGTTTCAAACTGATAATTAAATTGTTTTCGATCTTCTAGATCAAGATCTTTATTTCAAATTATTTCTTATTCTTATTTCCAATTTCGTCATCAACATGGCTAGGTTCTGCAGGAGTAATAAAATTTACAATTTTCTTTCGTGGCAGTTGCCCATAAGTTAAAGGCCTCTTATTAGGCCTCAGAGCTATTTTTTAATGGAAATAAATTTTAAAGTTTTCTTAGAAGGAAAAACTAATGAACACTGATAAAGAAAATGTCGGCCCGTTCGAAAAGATTTTCAAAAATCGTTTCGAGTGTTTGCCATACTTCGTGCCTTCCCGCTTAAAACGGAAATTTAAACAATTTTTTTTTTCTATGAAATAAAGTACGTTTGTGAAACTGCACTGCACAGGACATGTTTCTTACATGCTTCATTCCTCAAGTCTGTAAATAATTTCCGTTTTAGCAATTTGTATCTTTTTATTTGGCTTATTTAAGGCTCCCTGTAATAAAAACCTGATAACTGTCATTTCAATTCGTTAAAACAAACTAAAAAAAAAACAAAAGAAAAAAAGATTTAATAAATAAATAAACTTTTTTTTGCATGTTATCGCGGGAATCTAACGCTGCTTCATTATAAAATAAATTCTCAGGGATTGCAATTTTATGCAAATATTACGAGCGCAGACTCGCATGTTTATGGCAAACAAAGTCTCGCTTCACACCATGAAGACATTAAACCATCATGAAAAATCTTGCAAAATTTCCGAGTATGATGCGAGTATTTTCTAATTCGGAATCGCCAAGCACGATTAAATATTTCTATTGCAAACTCTGTAAAAAGAAAACAAAAATTCATGTTACAGTGGGCGTTTAGAAAATTCGTACACTGTGTTTGTGCTTTTGTAATGACAAGTGAAACAAGTTTAATAAAGAAATCATGTAAAATAGCAAGTTTTCCGTAAAAGGGGAAAAATTTAAGAATATACATATTAATGCCAAAATTTTCATTGTGTGAACCGTGACCAACAAAAGCATTGAAGCCAGCCAGAAATTAAATGAAAAGAAGTAGGGAATGGAAGAAAGACATTAAATTAATATTTAAAAAAAAAACCGTATGACAAACTGACCACAGCAAACTTGCTCTCATACAAACCACAAGTTGGCGACTAGAGCAATTAAAGCACACACCCGTAGAGCAAGACGCGACGCCTGCGCCGTTGTTAAGTTCAGAAATTAATTTTTTTTTTTTTTTTTGGTGTTCTGCTTCCTTTTATTTAATTCTTTTAACCAACTTTTAGTTTTGTGCTGTTTTTTGTTTTTCTTTTGTGGGTTTCTCGAATGAACTGAATCGTTTTTATTTGTGAGTTGTGTGGTTTTTAATGAGTTTAACATGTAACATTAAATTCACTTCATTTCGCCCTTGTTGTTTTTGTTAATAAACAATTTATAAATAAAATGTTTCTGTGTGTTTTTTGTCTTTAAAATATTTTATTTTCATTATTTCAACTCAAGCTGTTTACAGAAAATATTCCAAAACGCTGCCACAATCAGCCAAACATCTAACAAATTGAGGGAATGCAATCGGGTATGGTTGACAGTCAGAAAATTAAACAAATAATGTATGAAAAACACTACATTTTTTATAATTTCTTTTTTATTAATTTTGTTATTTTATTTTTTTTTTTTTTTTTTTTTTTTTTTGTTAAGCAGCAGGTTCATTCTTCTGTGCTGTCACTTAAACGGATGCTGCGAATTTAATTCTTTTTCTTTGTTGCATTAATAATTTTGCCAATATATCACGTTTTAATGAGTCACAAACTCGAACTAATTTCCCCTTTTTTTTATTCACAGCCAGTGAGTAGAAAAATAAAGAAATAAATGTGTTACGCATAAATTTGCTTTATTCAGTTCAGTTTCTTCTTTAAGTGCAAAAACTTACACGCCATATAAAACCACAAAGGGATTTCAATAATAATAAAACGAAAACTGGTTAAACGAAATAAACTTAGACGCTTTAGACGCTTCAGAGGCTTCAACGCCGGTACAGGTACAGCACGAACAGATAAACAAACAAACGCAACTGCAATACAGGTGTTATCGGACATTAATGGCTTCAAGAAAAAACTAAATTATTGCATTAAATCCATTAAAATAATGCATTTTTAACTTGCTGAATGTTGGCCACTCACAAATATATTGAACATTAATTTGATAAAGCCCTATTGACATTTATAAGGATACTTTCTGTTTGTTAATGGCTCGTTAAATTTGCTTTTATTTCGTATGATAATTTTCGCAAAAACCACAAAACACAATACAAAAATAAAAAATAAGTAGAACTAAATTCGAAAGTATATTAAACACTCTACATTAAGATACGAAGAAGCATAAAATCGAATTAAGCTCACACTTGCTTGATATGCAAGTTAAGGAAGAGCAAATGAATGCCACTTTAATTTGTATCAAGCTCGAAGGTTTATGGCGGTCCAAATTTCCTCTAGGGCTATTATAATTACGGAACTTTAATCATACGAAAGCTAATGGCGTTTTCTTTTCTACAAAAAAAAGGCAACACTACCCGCAGGGAGGTCCATTTTGTTTTCTTTTCTCAAAAAAAGGTTGCCTTCTGAAAGCGTTGCGTGTTCTTTTGTAAAAATGTTGCTCTTTCACAAATCGAAAGAGCAGAAATTGCCCTGTAAAATAGATGGCTTTTATTCTTACACAGCGTTACCAGACAAATTGCATTTCCACAGGGCGGGCAAAACATTTTAAGAAGGCACCTTTTCACAGGGCAAACGCCATATGTGATGGAAATCTTTCATTAGGAGAAATTGTTCATTTGGGCCATGTATACATGTACATTGCATGCAAGACAGTTTTCATAAAAAATTTATGCAATGAAATTTTCTCTAAACATGAAGAGTCTGAGTAACCGATTAATATTTGCAAAGAAAAATTGCAGTTTCGTGATAAAAAAAAACAGCCAATTACTTGGCAAAATCATTTCATAAGATCTATGAAACAGTTTCATAAAATTCATGTATTTAATTAATTTTATGCCACCATTTAAAAATTGCAAAGTATATAAAATATTTTATTTGCCAGAGCAAGTCGAATAAAAAGCTGTGCCAAAGTTAACTGACAACTTCTTTCAGGCAGTAACAGTTCAAAGGTTATTGCTCGGAAAAATGGATTTGCGATTGGAGCATTCTAACAACTCCGATTTACCAGTCTACCTATTTGTATACATAAACCAATCTGTTATAAGTCTATCCTCCTTAGAGCTATTTGTCATGGCATTTTTAAAACTCACATGTGATCCTTGAGAGATTTATTCAGAAAATATCAAGATATTGTGCCTGTATAAGAAAATTCCTTCTGAACCAGATTAGCCATATATTTTACTTCTCTGGAAACATTTCATTTGTTACACATCTCACATGAGTTTGATAAAATTTTGTTGCTTTCGGAAACCGGAAAAAGGACTTTATTTCTACAGTTCTATGAACACTTCTGGTTTCTTTTGTATGTCTTTCATATTGAATTCCTTCTGCTTGCCAGTCGATATTAATCACAAGCAAGTGATAAGCGCCTACCCTATAACAAGTGTCATCTGAGGTTTTAAAAAATATTGTTTTTTAAAGCTGATCTTACTTTGGCTGTTCAATAACTTTATTTGAAATGTCTGTCATTTATAAGTAAAAACGAGGCACGCATTAAAATTGCTGATTTCACTGTCTCTTACCAGACGATTAAAAATACTCCACATAAATGAATAAATAAAAATCTGCCAGTTTCGAACTGCCCAACTACTCATTAACTTGCATACATAAAGAGAATACTCAACATTTAGAATTGAAAGGGCAAATAATTCAATATATTTTATGAAAATTTACAGGAAAATCGTCTGGTAAGAGACAGTGAAATCAGCAATTTTAATGCGTGCCTCGTTTTTACTTATAAATGACAGATAAATTGATAAGAGATCAAATCGAATGAGATAGAGATGCAAGAAAACATTTAGTTACAAGACTAGTTACTAGATAGAAAAGATATTAAAGCAGTTACAGCACGGCCGAAAGGAAACTTGAAAGCCTTGAAGGAAAAAACAAGGAAAAGAAAAGAAAATAAGTAAAGAAATGCTATCAATTTACAATATATGACTTGTAAAGCGTAACAGTTATCAACATTTAAGTGCCACAAAAGCTAATTAAACCCAACGTTTAGCATAAACTTGACCAACAAACACACACACACACACACACACACACATGCAGTCAAGCCATATACGAGTATCCATCCACGAGTATAGTCCAAGTGATGGTGATGAAGAGTTGACATGTAAGTGTGTACGAGCAAGTAGTTTTTGTATATTTAGAAGCATTAACCACATATTGGAGAGGCCATGAAATTGGAAATCATGTTGCCTGATCACTAACAGTCAATTCCGCAATAAACACAACCAAAACCAACAACCAGCATTTCTGTCATTTACCAATCAATTTCGCATGTTAAGACAAACTTTAAAGCATTGAACATTTATTTTTTTGATTACTTGTACAAGACATTAAACGGCCACTACCAACTGCCATTAAGGAGTCAGCGAAATTTATTCAAGTAATCATTTGCAGATACCAAATAAAAATATAAAAAATATATAAAAAGTTTAATCAGTTGCTATTACAACACATTACCGTCATGTTTGTCAAGACACCAAAACTATAAAATAATCAAAATATTTCCACCAGCCAACTTCATGTTAAAGAATGCTTAAAGAATTTCAACAACTTATTTTTAACCATTTGCTTACTTTTTTATTTTTATAGAAATTATAAAATAAAATTTGCCATAAATTTCGATTCATAAACATTTCAATTAAATGCCATCTCTCCTTTTTTTCTTCTCCTTTTTTTTTGGTTGTATATTTTTAAAACTTTATAAATTAAGGCGTACAAGCATGAACTATAACGTGAACCACAACATGCAATTAACTTTAAATTATAATAAAAAACTATTAGCAGACACTTTATAACAAAAACTGTGGAAATTAAAATATAAAATGTGTTTTACCAAATTGTTTTCATTTTCACATACGAAAACAAACCGTTGCGTGTTTCACAAACGTTTTTATACTCTGTTCCACATTGTCCATTTCCCTTTGTTTTTGCCCTACTCGCCTAATACAAGTGAGGGTTTTAAGGCTTTCCATATCAACACAAGGCAGTTAACTTGAATTATGTCATTTTAAAAATGTTTGTTGCATTTAAAAGTCTAGCAAAGTCGAGCAGTAAAAAAAATGTAATATTACACACTAAAAACAAAAGACTTAGGCAACGAACTTGATGCATTTGAGAAGAAATTTTTTTTCTCGGAATTCGAGTTTTAATTTGAAATATTTCTTTGTGTAAAAGTACAAAAATTCCTTTTAAAAATATAAATTTAAATGTAAATTTCTTACTTTTTAAGAAAACATTTGAAAATTTTTGCAGACTTTTGATCAGACTGATGATTGCAGACTGATGATCATTTTTTGATACTTTTTAAAATTACACACCAAAAACAAAAGACTTAGGCAACGAACTCGATGCCTAATAGCAACATTGACTGTTGAACAGCCATTTAAATTTCTTACTTTTTCAGAAAACATATGAAAATGTTTGTAGACTTTTTAAAATCTCTTTACTGATGAGCATTTTGTGACACTTTTTAAAAAAAAAATTTGCTTCTATCTCTTTCTATTTCATTTCTTTTGAAAATACTTTACCCCTTTCGTTTTATGAGAAGATTTAAAATTTTTTCAGCAGACGTACAAATTTCTAAAATTTTGAAATTAAAACGGTATTTTTTTTAAAAGATTTTTTAAAAAATTTTGTTTATAAAATACTTTAAAAAAGGTTAATTTTTATAATTGATACTTTTTAAAATTGTACTTCAGAAAGGGCAGAAATTGCCCTGTAAAATAGATGGTTTTTATTCTTACACAGCGTTACCAGACAAATTGCATTTTCACAGGGCGGGCAAAACATTTTAAGAAGGCACCTTTTCACAGGGCAATATTTTCAATGTAGAAATGACCTTTTCAAGGCTACTTTTCAAATAATTATATTTCTGAAAAATTGATTTCTTAAAAGACTGTGTTCTTGAAAGTACAATTCCAATACTGCTATTTTTTAAATATACTTTATTATCATATCCTTTTTGGAATTTTTTATTACAAACTACCACTTTAAGTAGTTAAATATTCTTAAAAAGTTTTCTTGGAAAATTTTCCTGCAAGATACTTTTCTAATAGAAATATGTTTACTAAATACTTTTTGCACGGCACTTCTCTTTTTAAAGGTACCTTTTCAAAATGTACTTTTGCTGTTTTTCTAAATATAGTTTAGAAAGAGGTATCTTACAAAAAGGTACTTAAAATACATTCTAAAAGGTACTTCTCATCAGAAAATACTTCTATGAAAAAATGAAATATGAAAAATCCTTTGAAAGGAAATATGAAATATGAAAGGATCCTTTAAGAACCACATTAATAAAAGCTTGTTTTGTAAATGTCGACTTAAAGATATTCTTTTTAGAAATGAACTTTCCTAGGATATTCAAAGATATTTTTTTAACTGATACTTTTTTAAAGGATTTTTTTCCATAAGGTCCACTTTTCTAAAAGTACAACCTCTTACGACACTTTTCAAAAGTTTTACTCTTCACTAGGAATGTGCTTTTGGACACAACAGAGCCAAACAACAAAAAAAACGTTTGCAAGCAAATTACAATAATCCTATGCTGAAGCAATCAGTAAAATATTAGGCTTCATTTCTAACAGCAGCTGGCACAAGCCTACAAACATAATACGAGAAAAGCCATCTATTGCTTGCTTGTGTATTCTTTTGTATTTGATGGTTGAAGAAGCGGTTTGTTTGCTTTTGAAATTAGACACAGCTGAGCTGTACACGATCAAAATGCTGTATTCAAAGAAATGATGTGAAATTATTTAATAAATGAAACTATTAAATCCATTTACAAAACCAAAATTTATTTTTCAAATGCTCTGATTATTTAATTAAAAAGCAAAACAACAACAACAAAATAAATTAAACATTATTTTCCACTTACCTGCGCCACAAATCATGTTTCCTGCAAATAAAAAAAGAAAAATTCAAATTTATATTATTGGGAAATTAATGGAAGATTTTGTTATTAGTTTCATTAAATCGGTGAGACAAGTAAACCAGATTTTCTTCAAGTTTTTAGTAACGACTTCTCTTAAATCGATGTGACTTAAACGGCTTTAGCTTAAGCAGACAAGCAACCTACACACAAGTCAACAACCATCTCTTAGAGGAGGCTTTTGAAATTTCTTAAAACTGAGTGAGTGCATGGCTGCCAACACATGATCACCAAACGCACACACATACATACGCGTACGCATGTGAGTAAAGGAAATGTGTTTGTTATCTAAAAATTTAATAAAAACAAAATCTGAATTTAATTTTCACAAAAATATCTATTTCATCGATCAAATACAACCACTAATTAATAAGAAGTTACAAAATTTATCAAGAGCTGCAGAAAATTCCAAGAACGGCTGCCGAGCTCAAGCCTTTTTCAGGCATTCTCAAACTTGATTCATTTAACGATACTTTCCTTCACTCAAAGAAATTGTTGCATGTTTGTATACATTTTAGTAGTAATTTATCGACATCATTACAACGTGTACGTGGCCATCAAAATAAGGAGACGAATGATAAATGGAACGAAACCGAAATAGTTAAATAGTAAATTTTAAGTTGATACGAAACAACATCACTGATGATCTTCAAATACAACAATAAAACAATACAATAATACAACAATATAACAGCGCAACAGCATAAAATGTCGCTTTACAAAATATAAAACAGAAGAAAGGCCAACATTAAAGGCCTTGCTAGATCACTTTATAGCCATTTTTATCGTCAGAAAATAAAAATCAACGCGTGACAAGCAGTAGTGATCATGTCGTAAGTATGCAAATGTTGTTTTAACTGCTGGTTTGTTGAATGTTGTGTGTCCGATCGGGGATGTTGCACCCATTTTAACTCATTTAATGTTGCACATTAATTAACACAGTACACACTCTGTTTAATTTTAAGTCTCTTTTTTTTCTTTTGCTTTATTTGGGACTAAACTTTTTCATTTAATGTGGAATTTGTAGGCAATCAACATTAGGGCAAGTCAATGTAACGTTTGCTGCAAGCCAACATCTTATAAAAAATTTCTCAAGGCAGCTTAAAAATGAACTTTTAAAAAGATTTCATTAAAAATTGTTTTTGCAAAGTACATTTTGAGAAACTATTCCTCAAACCACTTCCCCCTTTTTTTTAAAAAAAGCCATAAAGCATTAAAAAATAAAAGAGAAGTGAAATTTTATTTAACTCGATTGTACTTTTTGCTCTTGTATAAAAAAGTACTTTTTAAACGCCAACGTATCAGAAGGTTTTTTTAAGAGATATAAATAAAGTACCATTTTTCCTTCAAAATGTACTTTTTGTAATAAAAGAATTTCAAAAGGAAACTTTGGGTTAACAAGCTGCCAAAAGTATTACTCAATAAAAGACCCGATTTATACAAAATATGTTTGAAAATAGTACCTTCGAGAAAGGCACTTTCTTAAAACCCATTTTTCAAAAGGGACGACTGATGAAACCATAAACTATTAAAAAAATAATAATTATTAGTAAAAAAGTACATTCTGACAAATTACTTTATTAAAAATTAACTTTTGGGAACGGAATCCTCAAAAAAAAATTACTTTTTAAAAAAGCCCTTTTTGAAAAAGACATCTCAGAATAGATGTTGTTAAAAAATTACGTTTAAAAGTATTTTTTTAAAAGTAATTCTTCGAAGTTTTGGAAAAGAACGTATCAAATCGCCGTTGTCGTTGAAAAATCCTTTTTGAAAAATAATTCTAGAAAAGTAAAATATAATTTTTTTCCTAGAGAGCTCAACAATGTGCCTTTTCAGAAATGTTTTCTTTGAAGAAAATTTCCTTTACGAGTGCTTTATTGCAAAAATAGTACCATACAAAAAAGTACTTTTTTAAGGAGGACCGTTCTCAATAAGCATCTTTAATATCAAGCTTCTGAAAAAGTGACCTTCTAAGTCTACTTTTTAAAAGAACTAATATATATTTTCTAAAAAAAATTTCCTAAATTGAAGTGTCTGGTTAAGTAGAGCAGGCGTTTTTGTAGTTAACAAAATATTGCTTAACTTCCTCAGTATTTGCTAAAACGCGATTTTCCCCTCTATTAAGAAACATAAAAAAAAATTTTTTTTAATCCTTATCCACTTATCATCATTAACAAAAAAAAAGCTTAAAAGAATTATTTTGGAAGAATAATAAAGTAAAGAAATTTAAAAAAATGTATTCTTAAAACGAGTTCATTTTCCGTTTTGTGCCCAATTAACATCACATGTTAAGCATCTCCTTTCTAAAAGCCAAATTGGACAGCTAAAACCATCAGATTCGTCTCAAAGACCGTACATACGAAAAGTCAATTACAACGAGGGGCGCAGGCTTTCTTAAAATACTCGTCACAAAAAAAACAATTTTTTATGAAACTCAATAGGATGCAGCATAACAAATTCAACTGCAGGTTGGAAAAGTAACATGTAACAAACCGAGCCAATTATTTCAATGTCTTGACTTGATGGACAGATTTAGTTTTGAAACTTAATTTTAATTCATACAGTTTTTGTTGAAATACGAATCTACGCACGCAAAGCCCGTGCAGAGAAGCTAAAAAGGAGACTTGAGTGAACCAATACTAAAAAGAAGATTTTCATTAGGAATGAGGCAGTGCAAGAGCCAAACGGAGCGCCTATAATTAGCCACGCATTGTGTGGCAGCAACATGTCAAACCAAGTAGGCCGAAAACAATATTCGCTGGAATATTTCTTTTAAATAACGAGCAAAGCCAAAAAGTTACGAATAAAATTTCAATTTAATTTTGTTTTTCTGCTCAACCTGTCATGACATAACTTGCACACATTGCACCCTCCTCTCTTTCGTAATAATTCTTCCCCTTTACTTAAACACTTTTTAGTCAACTTGTTTCAAGTGCTGTGATTCCTTTTCAGCATCTGACGCAACGGAATTTCATTCATTAAATTTTTTGCTTTTCATTTTAAGTTGCTGAAATGCATATCTGCCAAAAGCTCTCGCAGCACACTGCATTCAAACTATTGAGGAAATTGCTACCCCACCCATTTTTCTCATTAAACAATCAAGAAAATATTAGGTTCCATATTTTTTAAAACTCTATTACTCGAAAGCTATAATGATTTTGCATATATGTACACTAAACTGTTCTGAAATCTCCACAATCTCTTCTTTCCGATAAAATATGTCGTATTGGAGCGCCATTTCCCGTTTGGTTGAACTGTCTTGTTCAGAGAGTTCACATGCCCATACAAGAAAATATTAGGTTACACATTTTTTAAAGTTCGATTACTCGATAACTGTAATGATTTTGCATACAAACTAAACTGTTCTGAAATCTCGAAAATTTCTTCTATCTGGTGAAATAAGATGTATTGGAGCGCTACTTCCCGTTTGGTTGATTTTTATTGCTGAAAGAGGTTTACGTTTCTTTCAAAGTGGGCAATGGAAATTGACAAAAACTAACAACTCATGCTCGGATTTTTTTTTCTAAAATTAATAATCATTAGAATATTATTTACATATTTTTATTTAAAAATAATATAGATATCCATTATAGAGGGGTATGTAGGGAGAATTATGCAAGATTTTTCTATTATGTAGAACTCTATACGCTTAAACAGTTGAATTCAAACAAAAATATTTGTTGATTCAAATAAATAATTGTTTAACATGATATTCCCTTCAATCAAAATCAATAAAAGGAATAGAAAATTTATTTCTGCAAAACAAAAATCAATTTTATATATATATATATATATCTTTGCTGAAGATTTGAAAACTGGCAAAAAAATCGGTAAGTGTAGCTTTTCATGAAATAGCCAAATTCCATGCATTTTTAAGCCAAATATATTAATATTATTTAGCGTAATAACTTTTTGGAAATACGGTGTACGAGGGGCCCACGGTAAAGAATATGTAGACAGAAACCACAAGGAATTTTTAGATTTAGGTAAAAAATGCCAACAACAGCGACGACGGTATGGATAGTAATTTGGCGGCCGCTATGCTGAATGCGATTAATGAATTTTAGTCGAGGCACTTCATGTTCAGATTCTGAATTTGATACTTCCTTGAGGTGCACTACACACAAAGTTCACATGGAAAATTTTGCTTTAAGAGTCTGCTTTCTATGAATGATTTTAAGCGATCCAAATATTTATTTTGCTTTTGAAGGTTATTTGAAGGTTATTTACAGCTAATAGGTAAACCAACACAAATGCCACAATTTAAATCCTGCTCAACCAGTCTCATAATTTCAGAGCAGATGAACGCTACTGACATTTTTAGAATATCTTAAATGCAGATGGACATATCTGCAGACAGAAATAAATCCACTTTTAAAAGAAAATGCATTTGAAAATTTTTATAAAAATTCAACAGCCATTTTGTGATCATACTGAATGTCTATCTGTGCGGTATATTTTATATTTCACTTGCCAAAGAAATCCAAATTTATACTATTTAAATTCCTGGCTTTAACTCAACCTGCAAAGCTTTCGAGAAAACTCGCAGGGCCTAGGCAGGTATCAAACCCACTACCTCCATTTTATTAGACTGTTCCTTATTTATTCGCCTAAAAACCAAACTTAGCTAAACGACTATTGAAAAAAAAATTATTTTCCAGCCCAAAAAAGAAACAAAACAAAATTATTTAAATTTATCAGCCGATTGAAATTTTTTCTCAGTAATTACCTTTCAGTACAATTATAATTCACATTTGGAATTTATTAGCAAAACAATAACGCAACAATGTTTTAATTATAAAAAGAAAATAAATAAGAAATCAGATTGGCTCGCTGCTAAATAGCCGGCCCAATATGTGGGCATATGCAACGAAAACTGACTACATTACGACCACTTCCAGCTCCATAACCCAACGAGATTTTCATACTTAAAATCATCGTTATCAATAAATAAAATCCATACCAAAAAAAAAAATAAATAAAACAAACAGAAAAAATAAATAAATTTACTTGTATTTTTCGCCTACAACTCATGTCATTACGCATCAAAAAATTCATTTAGGGAATATTTATATTTTCCACAAGATTTGCAATTGAATGCACGAAGCAGAAATACAAAGAAATGAAGCAACAAAAACTAGCAAATAAGCCAACAAACGCTGCGGGATATTTAAACAAATAACATGATCACAAGGCAGTAAAACAAATATATGAAAACAATAGTGTGTTCTATACAGCCAACATTTTATTTTTAATCCTTTCGAAGAGCCAATAAAAAGAGAAGATACAAAAACTACAATGTCTTTACTTAAAAGTCGGCGGGATCAAGCAAAACACACTCTCAGTCCACAAATGAACAGAACAAAAAAAAATAAAAAAAAATAAAATTATAAAAAAAAGTAAAAATAATAATAAAAAAAGCGAATACTTGCTTGTACGTAGAAAAAGGTTTCTTTTCGAATGAAAATTGAATTCGAAACAAGCAAAATATCACTTCGATTAATTCAAGCAAATATAAACGCAAGAACAAAAAAAAAACAACAACAAAAAAAATTATATTCATGATCAAAAAGAAGGAGATTAATATAAATTCCCCCATTAAAAGAAAAACTGCAGACAATGCGGATTAAAGTAAAAGGAGCCCTACAAAAAATAAAACTCCCATTAGCCGGCCAACAAACACTACTGGAAAATCAAATCAAGGCGTTAAACTTTGGGCCAACAAAGTTAAAGGATTTACAAAAAAAAAAAATTTCGCATCACTTATATTTATGGTCATATGAAAAATGCCAGCAATAACAAAGACGGCACACAAAATAAATTATTTAATATTACCATGGCAAAACTTTTCAAGCTTCTTCAAAACTTCATTTAAGGAAAAAATTTTGGCACCACTTTTATTTATGGTCATACAAAAAATGCCAGCTGTAACAAGGACGGCACACAAAATAAATTATTTAATATTACCATGGCAAAAATTCTCAAGCTTCTTCATAAACTTCATTTTATCTTCGCTTAATGCTTAAACGATTTCTTTATACAATTGTGCAAAAGGAAAAGGATTTCCTACAAATTTCCCCATCAAAAATCAAGGCGTTAAACTTTGTGCCAACAAAGTTAAAGGATTTACAAAAAAAAAAAATTTGGCATCACTTGTATTTATGGTCATATGAAAAATGCCTGCAATAACAAAGACGGCACACAAAATAAATTATTTAATATTACCATGGCAAAACTTTTCAAGCTTCTTTAAAACTTCATTTAAAAAAAACAAATTTGGCACCACTTTTATTTATGGTCATACAAAAAATGCCAGCAGTAACAAGGACGGCATGGCAAAAATTCTCAAGCTGCTTCTTCAACGTACAAGGATTTAGAAGTTAATGAAACTTCACTTTACCTTCTCTTAATGCTTAAACGGTTTCTTTTTAGAATTCAGCAAACAGAAAAGGATTTCCTATAAATTTCCCCTCCAAAAATTTATTTTAATTAAATGCAACAAAAGATTTTGTTAAATTGATTCTAGTTAACTTTCTTTTCAATTTCGAAATACAATCTCTTAAGCAAATCTTTAATTGCGATATTCAATTCTGTTATACAGCATGTTATCTTATAGGCAGGACTCGTAGGAATATTGTACTTCACCAGCCCTTAGAAAAATGTCAGGGCCTGCTTAAAGCAAAAATCTAAACCCTTTTCACTGTACGAGTATGAAATAATTCAATTGAAAGAGATCAACGTCATCATATCTGGTGGTTAATTTTTTATACACAAGACGCTCACAAATATGAAAAAAAAAATATCAACTGCTTTTGGCGTAACGTATTGAAAAACTTAAAGGCAAAATGCAGCTCTTCAGAGACTTGGCAGTGAAGCCTACTTTAGAGAAATAAAGTTCGCAGGCTTTTACCACGTTCTTTTCACTTTTTTCCTTTTTGTTCCGTCCATCAAGCGCCTATAAACTTATTGAAGCAATAAGTCTTCGGCTTGTTGTAGCATGAAGTCAATTGGAAAATATTGTTTTAAAATCTTCAACAGTCCTTTCCAATGAGCAAGAAACACTAAATATTATTCAGAGGATCAGTGGGGAATTTGTGTAGAGGCGGCTGGAAGCAAAACCAACTTAAATTGACTTTTTGGAAAAAGGCAGCAAAAATCTATTTCTCTATTTAAAATTTTCTTTTACAATTTCGATTTTCTTCAAAGGAAAACTAAAACATGTATTTATTTATACACAACTGTTTATTTGTTTACCCATTACAATCAGAAGTTCAAATTTCCTACAGTAGGTTCGCCACTTGTTATAAACCAATTTCAAACTCATACTCTTTGGTGTGAAAGAATTTACCTTATAACTTAAATTAGGATTCTTGAAGGTTTTCGAATAGACTAGATTTGCTCATGAGTGAGCTGAAATGCTCAAATAAAATATTATCAATTATCAGACGCTTCTATGGCAAACGGAACTATCCAAGTTGGATCTGTATACTGATTCCTTTTAAGAAAATTTGCTAGTAAAAATGAAACATATCCTTTTCTCTTCTATCCTTTTTCTTTCTCCGGTTAGCATCAGCAAGACACCAAAAAGAGAGAGGCCCATGAAAACGAGCCTTGTATATCGCTGGTAATCACTCACTTGAGAAATCGTTCCCCTTGAAAAATCATGAAGTCTTTATAGAAAGTTATAGTTTTTATCTGTAAAGAAATCCTTTGAAGAAGTGGGATATTCGATCTGGAAGAGCAGAACATTTTTCATTGTTGGTGAATTAAAAATTCAATTTTTTATAAATTAAACGATTTTTCTCTTTTTCTCTTTATAATCACTTTTCACGTGGCAAATCATTTTCTATTTCCGGTTTTAGTATGCAGCTTAAATTTTGAAAAGTTGCATTGGCATGTCCCTGTAGCATCATCTTTTTACTCTATACAATTTATTTGTTTGCTTAACATGTTCGATATTAGAATTGAAATATTAATTCATTTTTTTTAATGTTTTTTTTTTTAAAAAAATATAGTATAGGAATAATTAATTATTTTTTTAAGAAAGCTTTTCCTTATTAAACCTATTAAGCATGTGAAATATGGTATGAAGTAAATTGTATACACGATAGCTTTTTGAAGTCCCAATTTGTAAGCTCTTCACAGTTCATTATATTAATGAAAATCTTTACATTGCTGGAATGAATTTTTTAATAAAGTATTATTTTCTAAACAAATATTGTCTGATATTCCAAAAAATATATGTCAAATATGCTATCAAATATTCTAACAAGTAAATTGTATACACGATGGCTTTTCAAAGTCCCAATTTGTAAGTTCTTCACAGTTCATTATATTAATGAAAATCTTTACATTGCTGGAATGAATTTTTTAATAAAGTATTGTTTTCCAAGCAATTATATCTGTATATAACAAAAGGTTTAATGAGTGTATTAATAATACGCCTATTTTTTATTCGGAGAATGTATTGCTTTCCCTCAAGATTTTCTGAAAGCATCAGAAAAAAAAAATTTTAAATAAATAAAAAAATTCCATGTGTCGTGTGTTGGTGCAATTTTTATTAAATAATTACAATAAACTTGTTGCAAATGGTTACAAATTGTAAATCCCTAATGTATCCTTTTAATTTTTTATTTTTTTTGCTTTAAAGTGTTTTGTATTATTTATTTTTTAGCTCATGTTTGTTAGAAACTTCAGCATTAAATTACAATCCATTATCGTTAATTAACTAACAAGAATTTAAAGTGCAATAAAAATGCATAAAATTCATATTGTAGTTAAAAGAACAAATTTCATAAACACTCGTCGTAACGCGTATTTATTTATAATTTATGTTAAAATAACTACCAGAGAACACGCAAAATAAAGTGCGGAAAAATTTAGTAGAACGCTAGTGAGGGCATGCTTCATTGAAACACACTCACACACACACACACATACTCAGACAAATTGTATGCGTTTGTACGCGCATATTTTATTTGACTTTTTGTGCAGCTTAAATTAGCAAAGCATTTAATCGCATTAAAAGGCGTTGTAGCTGCCTTTGAATGGCATTTGCAAGAGGAGACCGCATGCCGGCGTATTAAATGTATCCTCTTTGCATTAAACGCTTTTCAACTATTTGTCAAGCTCAATTAAGCAAAACTTCCATTTTCTAATTGTTGTCATTTTGTCTTTTTGTTTTCACTGACCAACACTGGCCGAAAATGTACTTTCAATTTTGTTATATTTTATTTATTGTAAGAAATTAAAAACGTAAAAAAAATGATTCCTACGTAACTGATACGACTTGCATAATTTACAGAATACATGTTTTTGGGGACTAAAAAAAACCATTTCTCACTCAAACAATGAACTTTTACATTGTTGGTATGAATTATTTCATAACAAGAAATGTTAAAGCACATCAGAAAAATTCATTAGCATTTTTTTCCAAAAGCCACAAACTTTGCCAATTCCAGCTGGCGAACTTGCTAACAAGTTCTTAGCCAACGACACCCTGAAAATGTATACATTTCATGCCTTTCCACACCCGTTGCTTTCTAATTGAGGTGTCTGTTTTTAATTTACACAAAAATTAATTCTATTTATTAATATAAACAATCCATAAAAAACATTTCAAATTGTGTCAAAATACTTGGGCGCCATTCGACAGTTAACTTGTATTGTTAGATTTGGGTTTGTTTATCGATAAATCATTTTTATGTTCTAAATCTGAACGGTCATAAAGTAGGCATCAGAGTTCTCTAATTTTCTTAGGCAACCCGCTGACATTTTCTCAACATTTTAAAATCAAATATTGTTGACAATCTCTTACAATGTCAGACAATTGAAAGAAACAACACAAATACCTACAACAATGTAGTGAGCAAACCAGCAGAGACAACAAACGGCAACAGCAAGTGTAAATCAATTTTCTATGGGCAACAATTCCAACAGAAAAGATACAAAAACAAAAAAAAATGAAATTGAAACAGCTCTTGTGGAAAGCAGTAAGACATGATGGGGGCTTAAACGTATTGCATCATATGCGAGTAAGCATACCGGTGTAATCATTATTATCAATAACGTAAGTCCCTTGATTAGCTGCGATACCAGCTTGAGATGCAGGAAGATGAAAGAATAAATAAATAAATAGAGAGAAATTGACAGTTTTAGTTTCAAGTTGGTTAAATCTTTCCAACATATTTCAATGCCAAAGAACGTAGCCAAGATGATATTAACCTCAAGCGGAAAACGGCAACAGTTCTAGACAAAAGCAACATCATTATCATGATCATTATCATTATCAGCATGTTGTTGCAATCGTGTCGATGTCATTTAGGTTTCATAAATAAGAATAATGGGTCGAGTTCAACTGCTTGTTCTTAAATCTGGAAGCAAAGAGTTTCGGTCTGAAGAGTTCAATGCGAGTTAACAGCTGATGAGGATTCTGCAGTAGAAATTTATGCGCAAGAAAAATGCAATCGGAAAAAGAAACAGACAAACAGACAGACAGACTGACAGACAGACAGACAGACAAACGGAGAAACTGCTTGCACTTGGCACCTGTTCCCAGCCATGAGAATTCAACTCTCTTTTCAAACTGTTTTCTGCTGTTTTTTTTACATTTTTTTGTTGTTTTTTTGTTGTTGTTGTTTTTTTGCTTTTGGTAACTAAACTTTAATTTAGAAAAGGGTTGGCTGTCATACCGCAGGAAAAACTTAATTTAATTTATTTAATTATTTATCTGATAAGAAAAAAGAACGTTTTAATTTAAATAAAAATTTATGAAGAATAACGAAAAATAATTTTTGGATATTTTTAAACATTCTATTATTTTCCTAAAAAAAAATTATTATTATACAAATTATTAAAGCGTTTGCATAATGAGACAATTTTCTCTAAACACATAAATAAGAGCGGGGTAACTCCAAATACATATAAGAAATATGACGGAGTGAATAGAATTGCTAAATTGAGCGTGAATGAAAAGAAATTTTTAATCATTTTCTTAAATAATACTTAAGATTATCATCAAGATTATGTGCAGTCACTCAAATGAGAATACGAGAATTACAAGAATATCTTTTATTAAACATTTAGGGCTTTAAATTAATTTATGAAAACGTTTACTCCGGACCAAAGTTAGTTTAATACTCGTAATCTCGAACTTTTTTATGCCCACAATATCAATATCAATTCAAATTATTAATATTAAATTAATGTAAATGTATTAAAACAAATACATCGCTGTTAGGAAACCCAAAATACGAATTGCATGAATTTCAGTTTAAAAGCCCTATTCAGTCGATTGTTTTTGACACAACACCAGCTCATGAACTCATATTGACTAGAGGCAACTCTACTCCCTCCCGCCCTCTTTACTAATCGCAACCAATAGAAAATATTAGAAAAACTTTATGATAATCGAACTCGAGCCCTTGTAAGCAATACAATGCGAGTAAGAATTCCATATAATTCATAATTTCCACACCACGATTTATTCATTCTCCAACTTGCAAGAGAAAAACACATTCTATTAATTCTCGACCAAAGAACTTTACAATGACTTTGATGAGCTACTTTTTTACTTTTGTGTCAGGATCGTGTAAAACCGCTGGAGTGCTTTATATCCTCTCGAATCATTTATAACAAACTGGTTAACAAATTTCAGTAACATTTCTGATCATCTGTCGCATATTTTAATTTAGATTTTCAAGCTTCTAATCTGATGTGTTCATGGCAATATCCTTGGCTGGCATTATGACAACAGGACGCTACTCATCTTGGCAGGGCTTGACAAATAAAACGATTTTTGAAAAGCATTCTGTATCCCTGCACAGTGAATTATTTAAAAATTATTGAAAGGGAAAAATTGTTCATCACGCTGCCATCGCTAAAAGACAGCCCCCAAATAAATTTTATTATTATTTTTATTTTGTTTTTTTTTTTGTTTTCGTTTTTCTTATTTGTTTAAGGAATATCTAAAAACAAATTGCGTTAAGTTATTTTTAATGCAAAGAATATATTGCGTGGATGAAAAATTTCTACAGATATCGTGTCCATTAAGGTTTTTTAATTAATTTATGCAAGACATTCAAGCATACAGCCATTTAGTCTAAAGTAGATGACACGAAACACACCGTTTCCATGAGGAAACGAAAACGTATGGAAATAAATGAACAAAAACTGAAGCAAGAAAGGACTAGACGTTTTTGGAGGAGCTTAAGGAAATATGCTGAAAATTCAGGGAATTATTAAGACTAGTAATCTGAAACTTGCTCTCTTGAAATAAACAGGGAAAGAATTGTAACAAACTTTTTTAAGATTTTTATATATATTTATTAATTTATTGTTTTCTGTGTACACGCTCTAAAGGAACGCCCATTAAAAATATTATTCTATAAACGAAAACGTTAGTTTTGTCGTTTAACGATTTGCTTAGTGTTAAATGAGGTAAAGGAGCGAACCGGAACCTTGACAAGTCCTTTATGTATTCGAAACCGATTTCCTAACTTCCGTAAAGGGTGGCACACAAGATTCTTAAATAAACATTTCACTTTTGCAGAGAACTTAAGTCTATTTCTGCGATTTTTACGTTCAATTTTACTCTACATCAGCTGTTTTATTCTGTTACAATAACGTAATCAGTATTCGTTTGAAAGTCTCATGTACTTCGGCTTTGAAGTGCTTGTTTTGAGATTTACTATGTTTTGTAATGCAGTTGAATGGCGCTTGCGCATTGCTTTATCTTGCACAAGTGCTGAATGCAAACTTTATAATAATCTTTTTAAATTTTCGTTTGAAATGGTGTAGCATGCCAATGACAGGGAAATATTTGACTAGCATGGTTTTAGAATGAACAGCACGAAATAAGTTTAAGGAACAGCATGTTTTCCTGCTAAAAAAAGTACTCGTAAAAAGGCTAAACTAAACGCGTAGTAGAAAATCAGCTCCTCACGCCATGAATTGAGGAGTTGCCCTGCAAAACGGAAACAGCAACTTTAATAAGGACTCTACATCGCAGTGACCATTAGCAACTATATAAATTGTAAGTCTGCGAAAAGGGGGGAAAACAAACAAAAAACAAATAAATTCTTTTGGCCTGTGAGGTCTTATCAATTTAATGGTTGTTAATTAGACGGCTTCACTGTTTTAGCTTCAATGCTGGCCAACAATTATTATTCCAATACCAGCCAACGTTTTCACTTAACGCTTATCAGAAGAACAAGAAAAATGTTTTTCGTGTATTTAGCTTGTGGTTGGCTGACTAACTGGCTGGCTAGTTAGTTGGTTGGCTGGCTGGTTGGCTCTTGGCTCTTGGCTCTTGGCTGGCCTGTTGAGGTTTTAATGAATAATAACATCAATGCCGATGTTTGTAGCGGTATCGAGCTCAATTTGAGTGGTTGGAGTACAAACATTAATATTAAACTGATATTGACTTTGTTAACACACCATTATAATCACCTGCTTTAGATTTATATATTTTATATTCCTGCCACTCGCATTTGCTTGCGATGTGATGTGAGGAGTTTCCTAAGAAAGATTTTTATCAATTAATGGTTGTCACTGTGAGTTAAAAAGGAGTGAGTGCGCAGGATTGTGAGCAAATGAAAATGATTTATGAGCGTGTTGTTTATCAACAACGATTATTTATGGCTGCATATGACAGGTGTTGTGGCACGATGTTCTATTGAATGCAATAGGAAAATATGGCGGCTGCAACTGCTCTTCTGCGGTGAATAATTTCTTTTACATAATTAATAATTAATTATTTGAAAATAGACAAAGTAATTTATTTAACTAAACAAAAAAAAAAAAGAAGAAAAAAGTAATTGGCAAAGAGTACACAAGAGTCCAGACTGCCTGTCACTCCACAAGCAAAGTAGTGGAAAATGCAAAAAACTCAATTAATTTTTTCATTAAAGATCACTTCATGTTCATGCCTTCATTTCTTTAGTTCTTGCCTGTTTGCCAGTAATGAATTTGTTGGCTCCACCTCATTTTACGCTGCCGTTGTATTGGACTTTCTTGGCTTGGGCATGAACTGCAAGTAATTTTTATGTCACAGCTGCTGTATTGATCACAATCTTAAACGCGGTTGCATTTTTCGTTTCAATTTTGTTCTCTCCTTTTTTTTTTTTTTTTGATTTCAATTTAATTGTAAACCATTCATTGTACTCGTATTTTAATTTGGTCTTGTTTGGTCTTCCCCATTTCCATTTTATTTGTATTTTACCAATTAAAGGAAGCTGGCAAAATAAGGTAAGAAAAAAATGTCCTGCTTAACAGTACAGATCTGTGAACAGTGATAAGGACTTTGTTTTCGAATCGGCCGGTCATGTTCCAAGTCAAATAAAGTCGTAAAGTTTCATTGTTGAAAAAGATTTTTGGTCGCAGATTTGCAGTTTGTTTTCAAAAGCTTTAAATAATGATTTAATTAGCTGGCTTTACAAACTGGCCAGCTACTGGCCAAAGATAAATCTTTTTAAAAATATTTTTTAAAATGAAACATTTTTTTTTATTTGTACTGGCCGTATTAAAGATTAAGAGAAATAAACCTTTTTGCGTGAAGAAAAAATGTTTTGCCATTTTTGCAGTTCATATCTTAAGTTTAAATTTGTGGAACTTTGGAAAAATTATTCTAATACTGGCCCGGTAAGAAAAGCGCCTGTGCCTCAGCTTGCAATTCCGGCACATACTGGTATTAATTGTGGAAAACAGAAATTCGAAACTTTTACTTCGCTTAAGGAAAAAATGAAATATTGCAAAAAAATTCTGATTTTCATGCTACTATTCATTTATTCTCCAACTATTTTCAATAACTTAGCAAACCGTTGAGGAAAAGTGCTTATGGTCTTGTTACCAACAAAGAGGGCAAGTCCAGTAAAATTTCATTGATTTTTAGTTTACATTCTAAAGGCAAATTTACCATAAGATAAAATGGTTTTGATGGTTGTCAAACAAACTGGTTAATAAATTGTAAATTTCCTCTCATTTTAGTGCTTAAGCTGCTCTGGTTCTTGCTCAGTTTTTTCTTTTTTTGATACAGAGACCGGTGAGGAGAGTTTAGCGCCAAGAATACTCGTTGCGACCGAATTTCGTGTAAGCAAAAAATGTTTATGAAGGTTGTCAAATAAACTGGTTAATAAATTGTAAATTTCCTCTCATTTTAGTGCTTGAGCTGCTCTTGTTCTTGCTCAGTTTTTTCTTTATTTGATACAGAGACCGATGAGAAGAGTTTATCGCCAAGCATGCTCGTTACGACAGAATTGCGTGTAAGCAAAAAATGTTTTTGAAGGTTGTCAAATAAACTGGTTAATAAATTGTAAATTTCCTCTCATTTTAGAGCCCGACTTGCTCTTTTTGGTAAAAATTCTTTCCCTGATTTACATATCATTCTTTACTTTTTTTGCTACAGAAACCGATGAGAAGAGTTTATCGCCAAGCATACCCGTTGCGACCGAATTGCGTGTAAGAAAACCATTCTGAATAATAATATTATTTTCTTTAATAAAAATTGTTTTTTAAAACGGAAACACAAATATGAATCAATAATTTAAGCAAAACAAATAATTAATTTTTTTTTTCTTACAAAAATTAATGTGTTTCATGAAAATATTTCCTGAATTATTTTACAATAGATTTACAGTGGATTGAAATTTCTATTTAAAAAATAAACAGCCGTCTGCAGAAGAAACCGATAATCATCCATCGATGTCTGGATTAGAAATTGTACTTCTTCTTTATATTTTATTCGTTTTTTTTTAAATTTTTGTATTATTTTAATATTTCTATTTTATTATTTTTATATTTATGTAAGTGACTCTCTTTTAAGTGACTGCTAAGCGGAGTAGGTCTACAGGGACTCATCGGCGGCAACACCTGCTTAAACAGGCTTTGATTACCCCCACATGATATATTCGAGTGAGAGCAAACACAAAGATAGCGATTCATAACCAGACTGGAATCAGTAAATATGCCAAACTGTGAGAGCCAATAAAAAAATTTCATTGTAATCAAAATTTCAATTTGATTAAAGTGTTCATTGAAACAGAATTTTAGATTTGTATTTACTTGTAATGAAATTCAAAAAAAAATTATAATAATAAATTTTATTTTCTTTTCAGCGTTAACGAAATTGGAGATTCGTCTGCAGCTCGATATTTTGCTGAACCGCACAGAGTTTCAAATGAAATTTCAACTACGTATTTAAAGAGAGGAAAAATGCTAAATATTTAGTTTAATTTTGAGCAATGGGGGAGAAGACTCTCATCACACAGAGTAACTTTCGCTTAAAATCCTTTCAACAAGAATATACAACTTCGGTCCAATTTCCTCACATGTGCTCTACGACCGCACAAGTTTTGCTTTCACATGGACAAATATGAACAGAAAATAAATGTGTCATAAATTCCATTTAACAAGGAGTTGTATAAAACTCCCTCATTTTGTCTTTCCACCAACTGCACGTGCAATTAAAATCAACATGCATTTTAAGGCGATTTCGATTGAAATCAATAACATATAACGCACATGCACATGCACGATCATGATCCTGCCACATACTAAACAACAAACAACAATAATAAAAAATAAATATGCGCCAAAAATTACAAATTTATACGTGAAAGAAACATAAATTTAACTTAAAGCAAGAAAAAGCCCTCCAGCTTATGAAACAGCGAACGAAAACATGCTCACCAGCAAACGAGCACTTTACATAACCATCATTGTCGTCATCAGCATCACGATCATCATCAACACAGTTTACGAGTCGAGCAATTTTTATTTTCCATTTAGTGTATAAAACGAAAAACGCTGAAAGCCCTGCAGCAGCGTTGAAAGCTTTTAGGACTAAAACTGAATTTGCTGCAAGAAGCGTCACGTTCTGTTTTGACTGGACCAACACAATAAAAAAACACAAAAAAAACATAAAAAAAAATCACAAAAAAGCACACCAGTTTAGCTTACGAGCCAAGCAAACAAGCTGCATTGAGCAATAATCACAGCTTGTTATAAACGTTGTAATTAGATGTTCATTAAAAGGGTGGTCCTCACATGTCTTCGCTGGTTTTCGAAAAATTAACAAAACATTGTCATAATAAACGTTAAACAATTGGGATCAATCGCTTGTTGTTGCTGTTGCTGTAGCTGTAGCTGTTGCTGCAACGCAATTTCAAAGAATAAAAAAGCATGCATCACAAACACGCCCCTACACACGCCTCATAAATAACAGATACGAGTATGCTGTTCCTCAGCAATTACCTGGACAAGATTACAAACCAAATAAATAGTTTGCTGAATAATGAACGATTATGTGAACAACGTACTGTTTGCTCTTGGACTGCCGTTGCATTGTGTGGTCAGTCGCTTTGCTGGTGGTTTGCTGGTGCTTAAAATGATCTGTTAAATTTCCATCTGATAAAATAATGATGCGAATATTCTTTAAACAAATAGCAAACATTTCATAATTATAATTATGAAAAGGATGCATTGAATAAAAATGATGGGCGGACAGTTTAGCAGAAGTTTATTCACCTGCTTCTACTTTAGTTTTGGTTTCGTTTTTAGTTGGGCACGTACGCTCGAAAAAGTATGTTCGGCTTTTGGAAGCTGATGAAGGTCTAATGTAGAAAAGTATTCACTTGCGTTACAATTAAAGAAACGACGTATCCAAGTAACCGCAGAAGATTGCTTGAAATCGTACGATTTGTTAAATATGGCATCTCTGCTGTGACCTAAAAATGTGAGATTTTTATCACAAGCCAAAATTTATGAAAATTTTCATAAAATGTAATTTCTTTTACTTCAATCAGCAAAAAAAGAATTTTTTGCTTCTTCTTTGTATAATAGTGTGGCCCCAGTAACAGCATTTCATATGATTTTTTAAAATAGCAAGGCTATTACTATCACATTTTCGTGTGAATGAATCTTACGACTGGCTAGCATAGTGAAATATGAACTTTAAAGGGAGGGAGAGAGGAAGAGAAAGCTTAGGTCTTTACATTCTCTTAAAATGAGGTCAAGGCTGGTGTTTTCGAAGAAGCCGGCAGTAGTCGCACTGATCTTGCAGATGAAATTCTCATTTGCTTATTTCAACACTAAAGCACTAATTCCAGTAACAGAACCACTAAGTTCACTGCCAAAGATGATGACAACTGCCAAAGTTGTCAAGGATGATGACAACTTATGACTTGCAGATGAGATTCTCATTTGTTTACTTCAACACTAAAGCGTTAATTCTGGTAACAAAAGCGCTAAGTTGTCATCACTGCCAAAGATTCAAATACAGTAAATTTTAACTCCCTGCAAAATGTCCAGTTTTAACACATGACGTGCCAAGCCGTGCATTAACTGATACAAAGCCAAAAAGTAGATAAATATTTTAATGAAATTATGAGAAGGATAAAAACAATTTCAATGTAATTTTTAATTAAAATCAAGAAATTTTCTTTAACATTGTAAAACAGTTAATGAAATTAATGAGTTAATTAAAGTAGCGGATAACTAAGAGAGTTAAAATCCACATTCTCTTAAAATTAAGTCAAGGCTGGCAGCGATTGCACGGAATCCTTAGCCGAGCTCCCAATTGGAATTCAAAATTCTTTACCTTAACGTTACCAACTTCAATGAAATCATTAATCGAACATGTTGAGTATCAGTTCAAACGATCGTGCGGTAAAAAATTGTTCGTGTCATATATTTTTGAAAAACCCACATCCGAATAAATAACTTAATTGAAATATTTAATTGCGTGAAAGTCGGGAGTAATTGATTTGAAACCCTTGAATTTTTTGAGTGTATGAATGGACTGCCTCACGTCTGCGATTATTATTTTTCTCACTCTCCTCTTTTTCAGTTTTTTATTTATTCATTTATTTATTTATTATTTTTTGTTTTTGTTTTTGTTCTTTTTTTTTTTTTTTTGTTTTTTTTTGAGAAACGCATCATAGCAAAGGGGCAACAAAGAGTACTTCTTGGCAGAAACGTGTGTCTTAAGCAAAAATTTCACGCCTGCCAGCAAATTTGCAATGTTAAATTGATTTTATGATTTTAATCGTTGTTTTAAGTCAAATTTCATATGTTATGCTCCCATATATATTTAATGCCTGAAAAATGCTCAGACAGACAACAGGGAGGCAGAAAATCTTCGTGGAGGATAGCATCACATCCAAAATGAGGTGAACTTATTTCCTTATGCACCCGCTTCGCCTCTTGTGCAATATTGTTTTTTATGTTACGTTGGGCCCATCAAAAATTGTTTCAAATTTAATACAGCAAGTTTTTGTTTTCATCAAGCATGCAATTAAAATGCCATTTATTTTATTGAAGCAATGAAAATGAGAAGAAGAAAAAAATTGTATTTTTCTTTTATATGAAAAAGCATTTAACGTTTTATTAGTTATTTACGTTAAACGTGGAGGCCGCTGTTAGACATGCAAATGTTTTTGTTCGATACAAAAAGCTTATAAAGACATAAAATGAAACATTCTATAACATTTGACAATCACTGACAGTCTTAAGGCGTTGCAGTTTAAATAAATACCAAAACCATAACCTTTTCTTCAAGCGTCATCAATATCTTCCTTATCTTCGCCTGATCTAATGATCGATCATTTAAATATTTCATTGCATTTCTGCATTTTAATTTATTTGTGTTCTTTCTTTGTTTTATTAGTTTCCAGGCAAAGAAAAACGGTGGCGTTTACTGATGTCATCAAGCAAAACAACTGGCTGCAGCAGCAGTATAAATGTCTTGACATTTTAACCTTTCGCTGTTTAAGGATCAGTGTCACACAGACAAAAAAAAAAAGGTCTTGTAAGAAAAATTCTCAAGCCACAAAGGCAGGCGTCAAGTGGCCAAAGCAAAGGAAACGCACGAAAAAAAAAACATTTGAAAATAAAAAAAGTTCATTAAAGAACAAAAAAAGCAACAAAAATAAAAATAAAAACAAAAAGAAAAAGAAAACAACGAAGAAATAAAATTAAAACCAAATTCCAGTCACACAACTGACATCTTAAATTCATGGATGCGTGCACAGGTTATTTACCTGCTAAATGTTTTCCTAAAAATGTAAGAGGAAAATAAAAATATAAAAGATGCAGTGCAGATGCAGATGCATTGCGGCCTCAGATAGGCAAGTCAGTCAGTCATACCTGTATGTATCACAACTCTTAAATATGTTTATTTTGTTGAACACTGGGCTTGTTGTTGCTCTTGCTGCTGATTCTCAAGTTCTAAAGAAACTGGCGCCTACATCCCGTCGCGTTTTCGTCTGATAATGCAGAATATGCATGTATGAATAACATTCAAATTAAGCGCTAAATTGGAGCTGCACATAAACATTTTTTTATAACTTTTTGCTCTTTTGCTTTGTCTGCCCATTTCTTGGTGCTTTCATAAAACAGCAACTACAACCACCCCACCCCCTCACCCAACACTATTCACCATTAACACACACAAATCCTTAAATTAGTATCGCTGCGGAGTGAGAAAAACAAACACCGACAGACGGAGAGAGAGAGAGAGAGGGAGAGAGATAGTTGGCGAGAGTACCATTTCCCATGATTGCGAGAATATTTCATAAAAGGAAAACCAGTCGGTCCGTTTTTGATTTTCTATACAGAGATTTTCAAATAGATGTGTAGCAGGAGGCCAAAGACTGATTGATTGATTTCTTTTAAAACTTAAATCGTTTCAGTTTTAGCAAAACAAATTTTATGGTTACTCTCCACCGAAAGTAGGTGTCACGCCCACTTTCTAAAGTATACTACTTTTTAACGCAACCATGTCTCCTAGTAAAAAACCATAATTTCAAATTGCTTGCCCCTAATCGCACAGCCGGTTGCACATCGTTTCGCCATTCGACTAGTGATTGTAACGACCAAGAACTTTTTCCTTACATCGGCCTCCAGAAGAGGCCTTTTTACTACTGTGCCTTTTTTTAAAAGTTTTTTATTTTCTAATCTTATACTTGCCCCTCTTAGTATGACTTTTCTCATCTCGTCAGAAGGTTAAAGCTTTCTATTGCACTATGGGCCTTTGCACATTAATAAAAAACGTTCAAACTTTCATTTCCTTCTAAAGAAATCTTATTTATTTGCAAGTTGCAATATAAGAGATAGAGTACGCACTAGCTTTTTGGCTGGTTAGAGAAAATGTGACCCGAATTGGCTAATTAGTAAAAATTGTTAAAATTGTCTAAAATGTTATTCTCATTTCATTTAGTGATTCTTTGTAACTAAAATAGAGATCTTAAATTCTCTGAAATTAAAAAAGTTTTATATAAGAAGGTTTAAAAACCTAAAACAGTGTGAAGCCGAGTCTATTCCACAACCTTCTGCAAATGTAACCTTTAATAACAGAATTAGTGTGCAGAAAATGTAGGACTGCACTGTCTGCCCAATACAAAATTGAAACAATTTTTTGAGCATAAATATTTATAATTAAATGCTTAACGCTATCCCGCTAAACAATAACAGAGGGACTCGGTCCAGAAAATATCAAATGAATCCTTTGTTTTAACTCTGGTGGTCAATAAAATAATTCCAAATCAATGGTTGTTGTGTGACAACAAAAGAAGAGATCGCATTTGTGCCAGTATCCATTCTTAAAATAATTTAAAGCTTTAAGCTGCACAAATCGGGAATTCCCCAATTCCCACAGACCGGAATGAGAGAAAATTAAGATGGCAAAAAATGTAGACGAGCAACTTTAAAAGGATTTAACATCTTTTAATGGAAAACTCTTGAACGAAAGAGGTGGAAACGGCAAATACGCAAGTGCGCAACACTTCAAGCCGATGCAAGCCAAGTTTATATCAAATTGTTTTAGCCACGATTCCAGTCTTGAAAACAAATTTGTAAGAAACTATTTCTTGTTTGAACCATCTCCATTTTATGGAAGCATTTGGTTGTGGGGGTCGTAGTAGTGGTGGTGCTGACGGTGTTCGGTGACCACAGATAGAAGCAATAGTGGCTGATGTTTGCAGCTTAAGTGGTCGAGGACGACTGTCCGACCGCGTGCTTATTTCATGCGGTGTAATTTATTTGTATAGACTTAAGAACCATCATCAGTTGTTGATAAATGCTTAATGCATTCATTTATTATCATTAGAATATTTGTTTCTGGGCAGAAAGCCTTTTGGAGAGCCAAATATTAAAACCTGTTCCAACCAGCAGTTGAGCCCAATCGCTTTGAATGAAAAATACTAAATTGAATAATTATAAAATTGCAAATTAGATAAATTGTGTTGCATGCGAGTATTTTTGTTAGAAGCCGTTCCTGGTAAAAAAAAGAAGAAGCAAGCACAGGAAATGTTGGCGCAAAAGCTTATTTTTACGCACATGCCTGCTGGTTCATTTAAAAGTAGTTCCAGGCCATTAAGAACTTCCTCTGGACAGATTTGCAGCACACGAGGAGTCACATGTACGAGTATATGAAATTATAGAATGAGTCAAGTTTTCCTAGGTAATGGCGCACCTTCCATCCAGCCCTAATCAATTCGTCTTATTATTTCTCATTACTTTTGCTTCGATTTTGCAACTAAGGAATGAGTTTAATTTAATTGCATAATTACCTCGAGAATTGTTATATTTTGGAGTTGCACGACTACAATTAATTTCAGCTAGTTATGCGCAGGCTCCGCCCATAATTAACATAAAAATGTCTGAGTCATTTCTCATTCTTTTATTGGTACAGACCTAATAAGCATCCACAGCACAAAGGATCCTGGATCGTCTGAGGATAAGCGCAGACCCGTTTTATTATACATTTATCGACCATAAAGCTTTAAGCTTTGAGTTATCGTATCGAAATAATATTTATTATCGCTTTATTCCACTGAGAGCGATAAACCACAAACAATTTGCTGAATTAATATTTTAAAAACAAAAGAGGGATCAAAGGGCTACTTGGGCCGCCAAGCAGCAAAAAATTAAACCTATTTTTAAATATATATTTTATGTACCATTTTGTGTTCTTTAATAGTTTTCATATGAATTTGATGATTTTATTATTGCAAATACTTTTATGCCATTTAATATTTAAATTTAATTATTTAATGGACGTTATCGGATTACGAACGGGGCGGTATCTGCAACCAAACTACGACGCCAAAAATTGCACGCAATTTCTATTAGACATCAGCAGCAAGTTGTGAAATTGGGAAAATGTCAGCATACACACTAGCAAACATTTTATGCAACTGCTGACTAAACTTTGACAATTGTGGGTCTTGCATATACGAATCGGCTGCGCTTTTGGAGATCCTTGATTAATTGTATTATGGGAAGTAAAAATGAAAAAAGATTTTCGCTTCATTCTAAGTTGACTAGGCAAGTGGGTGAAAATTTAAATTTTCAAAAAAAATTGCCAAACGGCGCAATCCTAGAAAAACTTGTTGTGTTTTTCTCTAAACTGGACATCTCGAATTTTATTGTGATATAAAAACTTTTTGCAAAGTAGCTGCCATCACTTGTATAAATTCTTGTTTTTTCTTTTTTCCACTGTAATGAACAAAATTCATAGATTTTATGAACAATATTTATTTATTCTTCAAATAGAATAATTCAAAATGTAATGTATTTAAAAAAAGTGATGTAGAAAAACGATTTTAAAAATTAAACACGTTTCATATGATTTTTTTCGGACCAAGAAAATAAAATAAAATTCTTCACATTCTTCTTCACGTTTGATGTGGTACTCCGGGCAAAACCATTTCTTGAATTTTCAGTAAATTTACATTTACATTTTTGGCTAGCTGTTCGAACCAAATACCTCTCTAAACCCATTCTGAAGCCCCTTCTTTTTACCCCGTTTTTACGAAGAGACAAAAAATATGATTTTCTTCTACTTTGCATTCAATGTCCATCTGTCCGCCAAACGTTTAAAAAAAAAAAATTTAATTACGACTACTTGCCCCATCCTGATACTTCCTAATAGTGCAACGATAGTCAGATACAAAATTGAAATGAAATAACTGTCCTTTATCATATCACTTTTTTCTCTTATGGAATGCCTGTTCACCTGTCGAACTTTCCCTTTCTCAGACGAATTTGTTTGCAATTGCAAATGAACATTTTCCACCGCAACATGCTGTTCCAACTGTTCATTTAATGTACGATAATGGATAAGCAGACATGTTCTTTTTATCCTTCTTTCGGCTGTTAAGTTTGCCTTCTTGTTCTCCTTCGCTACAATTTTTATGTTTCACATTATTAAATTCTCTCGCCCATGTTTATAGTTGACAATACGGCGTCACATGGCATGTAAAAAACAAACACATACACATGATCTACACTGATCTTATTTACTGATTGCCGTTTGAGGACTATTTATAGATGATGTGGCAACAGGATGCTTAGAGCTGCATGTTGGAATTAATTTCATATTGAAAAATAATGTAGTGAAGAACAGGATTGTTCGATGAGAACTTTTTTTTCCCCCTCTCTTATTTTTGTTCACTTTTTTTGTTTTTTTATTTGACAAATATTTTCGTAGATTGTAAAATTATTGCACACGTTTGTCTATGCCTGCAAGGGACAGATTGTCTTGCTTAACAGATAAGATAAGATAAAAGGAATGATCGGTACATGGTAGAACCATAAATATAATTTATGTCAAACAATTATCGTGCAGTTATTGAAAGGAAAGGCTTTCTAGTACTTTTAGACAAGCATGGCTTATCAAGGAGAAGGATACGAATTAATACTAAAAATTGAATTGAATTTTGAATTATTAACAAATAATATTAGCCATAAAAAGCATAAACTAGAAGTTTAAAGTCAAAAACCAAAGCAGAATAAAATTCTCTTAATAAAATAATATCAAAAATTTCATATTTTTAACTGTAAGAAATCACATCCATCCATTTAGCAAATTGAAAAAATTCAAAATTCACTAATAATAAAATCATATTTACAAAAGTAAAATAATTAATTCCGTATGGCTTAGAAAAAAAGATTTCATAGATTTTATGAGAAAATTTCATAGATTAAATGAAAAAAATTTTATAAATGACAATTTTATAATTTAACACAATAAATGTTGGAGTAATACTTGACATTTGTGATAAAGTTTTATTATTAATTATAAAATTTCATGTATTTTATGAACAAAATTCATATATTTTATAAATTTTTTTTTTTTTTTTTTTTTTGGAATTAATTCTTGTTTGTATTTCTCACATTTTAAAATATTGAGAAAGCAGTAAAGCTATGAATCAAAAATAAGGCAACCGAACAAAATTCATAGATTTTATGAAACAAAATTTTTTTTTATTCTTTACATAGAATAAGGAAAAATGTCATATATTTTAGAAAGCGTTGTATAGACTTAATCAAAAAAAAATATTTACTTTTTAATTTTAAAATTAATTAAATTTTAATTTTTTAAATTGTAAGAGTAAATATTAATTATTTTTTCTCTGCTGTACAAGAAACCAATTCAGTTACGATATAAAGCAGTAGAAATAAAAAATGATATTAAAAACAAATAATTACTAGAAAAGAAATAACTTTCCAGAAAGAAATAACTTTCCTTAGAAGTTATGCGAAGATTTTGTTTTAGGAAAAATTTCATAAATTTAAGGAAAAAAAATATTTATTTCTTAATTGAATGAAGAAAATTTTCATAAATTTTATAAAATAAAATTATTTTATAATTTATATTTTATAAATTATTGTTAATTGCTGCCTAGTTGAGCATGCATAAGCAAAAATAAATTTAAACTTTAAAAAGCTTTTAAAGCACTTATAGCAAATTTCTTTATTTTCTAAGAAATGTTTCTATTTTTTAAAATATGTTTTTGTTATTTTTTAGTTTTAAAATTCTTAACCACAAGCATGTCATTTTGTTGGACTGACTGACTTCTTTCAGAATTTATTACCTTTTAGTGATTTACCATGTATGAGACAAGATATTTTACACATTTGTTAGCTCACAAAAGCTGAAGATTTGAATAATAAAGTTATAAAAGGCGAAGCAAGACACCTGGGGTAGCTACAAAAGAACTTGTGATGTAAATTAAAAAATATGCAGCTTAATTGCCCATAAATGAATACATTTTCTAAAGTGTGTATGAAAGCCTGGAAAATCAATTATATAGATATCGGTTGCCATTAAAAGTATGTTTTAAATGATCATTTTATGATAAATTTCGACATTTAGTGACACATAAAAATGATTACATTTCAGTTGGCCCCACAAATTTCTGTGCTTCTTCTTTATGTACTGTTACAGTCTGTTTTGAAAAACCAAAAAAAAGTTTTGCTTTCATATTAGATTTTTCTCGTGCATTTTGCTGACAACATGCGAGGGTTGTGCAAACTTGACGAAATAAGTTTGTTCATACTACGGGAAAATCATGCAACTAAATGAGAAGTTTATAATTAAATATATATAGTAAATAAATATAATAGTACATCATCAATATGAGTAGATTCATATTTCGAGAAACATGAATTAAAGTTTTGAAAAGTGAAACTGAAAAATGCCTAGGACTGTACTAAATATAAGAGAAAAGGATTTAATAAAATGAACTGTGAATTAACGTGAAAGGAATCATTGTGGAGAATCTGATGGCAAAGACGGCTGTACGATATTCTAAATGTTTGCTGATAACCATTTGGCGGCCAGGGGCCATTTTTATTGTAAAATCTAATAATTGCCTACCACTTGCATCACTTACCCTCTCAGCTGGCGATATCACGACACTACTCCTACTTCTAGATTGTTGCTATTCAACAGACGCTAGTAGGCAGCAGATGGTTCTCCCCTTCTGAGGGCGTCCATCTTGTAATTCTTGACTTGGTTCTGAATTACAGGGATAGAATAGGCATGATGTGATTACCCCGAAGCTGGCGGGAGAGTCTATCCCGCGAAGTGCCTACTAGTAAGGCTTGGACAGTGCCGAACGCTTCAGCAAGGCGCTTGGTTGGGACTGAATCTTCCTATAAAGAATTGCCACCTGTGCTTTGCTTGGGGGCTTAGTAAATGCATTAATTTACTCAGTGCTAAGTGCACCGTGAAGTTAAGCTCTTCAGCAGATATTCACGTAAACGTTAGCACAACTCCTACTTCTAGATATACACAATGGTGGAAATAGTTTATAAAAATCATACACAAACATATTTATTTTCTTCTTCAAAGGAGAAATTTCCATATGGCAAACACTTCCTTTACACACTGTACTAGCATTTAACACACCTTTTCGCTTGACCTGTAAAACAAAAACACATCGTGTTCAAAGCAATTTCTAAGGATAATTAACTTAAAACTATATGAGAATAACAAGAAAGGCTCGAAAACAGCAGAACATCTACATTTTCTGTAAAAAGTGTTAATTAAAATTATCTCAAAAGTATTTTGGAAATATTTCTGCCTCGTTGTCTGTCAATGTTCTCCATTCGCTTCTGCTTCTCTGTGCTGAGCACTGCATTGCGTTTAAAATGAAAATTAAATTACTCTGTCTGCCTTAATAGGATTTTTTTTTTTTTGTTTTGTATAATTTTCTAATTTATAACCGAAAAGTTTTTATCGTTCGCTGGTTCTGTGGACGAGTATCAGCAACTAGCTGGCCGGCCAGCATTAGAAAAATAGGTGTCGGTAATGGCTTTTGAAAATTTGTTTTAAATAAATGTTTTCACTTAATGTAACAATTTATCATCAATATGTTTTCTTCAAGTAGAAAAATACTATTTAGATAAAAGATTTATGAATCTGCTGTACAAAAGTGGCTGTAAGTAGTTGAGCATTAAGTTGTGAATGGTTGGTTGGCTAATTTGATTTTACGATTGAGTTATCTTTTGTCAGTTTTTTTTTCTTTATTTATTTATTGTGCCATCATAATTAAACCATAAAAATTGTTAATAACATTGTAATTGCCTGCCTTTCAAAAGAAGGTATTTTATGCAATAAAGTGCTGCAAACAAACATTTCTTGGCAAACGTATAAATTTTCAAATAAATTTTTTTGTTGCAGCAATGAATTTATTGCTTGCATGCAAATACGGTTAGAACTGATAGAAAACAATTTTTTTAATTTTTTTTTTTGAATAATTATTTCTGTTCTCTATTTGGAAGCCAAAAGAATAACCAATGAAAATTAGTTTCGATTTTTTACGAAAATTTCTTTAATAAGCCTTTTATAAGTTAAAAATAATTCTTATAAATAATAATGAAATAAAAAAAATATTTAATGCATTAATTGAGACGGCCAAATTTCAATAATATGAAAGAAAGAAAGAGAGAAAAGTATAATCTGAAAAAGCTGTCTAGAATATAAAATATGACGGCAAAGAAGCGCCTTATTTTTGAGATCAAAAAGTCCTTGTTTATATCCTTAGTTTTTCTTTTTAAGACCTTAGCATTGATGCAATTAAAATTTTTATCGTTTAGAAAATTTTCTAAGAATTGCAATGAATTTTGCATGTAAAATTTCTTGCCATTTTCTTGCCAAGCGGGAAAGAATCGTCCTGCAGTAGATTCCCATTGCATGGATATACCAGGACCTTTTTTTTATTTCAAAAGAAAGAAAATTATATTCCGAGTGACTTTATACTAAAAGAGTTCTCTAGAAAGCGGCACTTTCAAACGTGGTTTTAGAGATTGCACGATACATATTTTTATTGAATTTTCTTGTGAAATTGTATTATTTGCTGATTTCTCGTTTTGCTTGCAAGTGCCAGTGTGCCAATTATAGCAAATCTACTTTATGAAGTGAAAAATGTTAATATTTTTAACACTTTTTATTTGTTTTTTTTTATTTTATTTTTTTGTTTATTTTATTTATTTAGAAATTTTTGGATATTTTCTATTTTTTTTTTTTGTGCCTTAAATGGTAAAATTTATTCTGTATTAATTTTAATTCACTTCTGTTGCAAAAAAATATGCGAGAGAATTTAATTTTAAATCCACGGGAGAAGGGAAATCGCTTTAATCTCGTTTTCGTCTACATTATTAAGTAAATTAAAAGAAATCATTTATATTCTCATGGAATTAATTTTTCTTTAATTAAATTTCAAAGCAAAATTTCTTTAAGTTTTCTATAAAATTGTAAAAGTTTTTCCTCGTTACCACGCAGTTTTGCTGATATTTTTTTATGAGAAGAGACCATAGTGCAGCCATTAAACAACATCTCCATGTCTAGTTCGCTACCCATACATACCCGTACCAACATTAATTTCATTTTAATATCATTAATTATGTCTCCAATTCAGCAGTGAAAATCTACATAAATAACATCCTGTTTGTAAAGCAGAAAACACACGAGGCAACAAACAAAAATGTGGCAAAAGTGTAATCAAATGAAACATCCCCTGTCCTCAAGTGATGGAATGATATATACATACATAAATGCAAAAGAAACAAATTCCTGCCGTTTTGCCTCACCTATGACAAGGCAAGAACTCATTGCCATTCCAGTGGAAGGGCATTTTTAAAAGAAATTGAAAAGAGTATTTTGAGCGATAATTTCAAAGGGCACACACACTCACATATACACCACATATCCTAATATACGAGTATATATGCTTAAATGTGTTTGTATATGCCCATGACTCTGTATAGCATCCCTAAAAAGGAAGAAAAATCGCAAAGCCTTAACAGATTTATTTATTATACTACAAGCATTTAAGTTGAAAGGAATGACACAACTTCCGTCATTATGTATACTAAGAAAAAGGGTCTTTCAGTAGGAACTTCCGGTCTAATACGGTTTGTCGCATTAGCCATCTTACACTCAGTGTAAGCACGTGAAAAAAAAATTCTTTTCAAAAAATATCTGCCAAAGACCAATCATAAGTTTCAGTGGAAGATCAAATTCAGCGATGAGAGGAAAAACATTTCTGGAATGGGAGCAGCAATGAAAACTTAAAAATTTAAACGGTGGCAATACGCATCAGCTCCCTGAGCGTTTGATGGATTTCGTTGAAGTCACCACTTGTTGCAACTTTTGAGGACAAAGTTGACAACCAAAAACGGGGCCTTTAACCCACTAATAACTATTGCTTCGGACTAAAATTGGATGATATGGCGAAACTTCACTCCAATAGCAGGAGCGTATGTGACATACAGCTCTCACATATAGATCGTGCGAAATGCACCCCAATTTAATATCATTTGATTTTGCTAGACTTTTTAATTTGAGATTTTCTTAAGTGGCAAAACTATACAAATAAAAGTTAAAGTCCAGCGCCAACCAAGGTAATACAAGAGATTGCATCCCTTACACTCGCCCCTAATTATACGCCGTACAACTACACAATGTTATATGCTCCTATAGTGATATCGCGCTTCTCCCAAAAACCATTTATATTCATTTTATTTTTATATTTTATTAATTTGTTTATTTAACAAACACTTATCGCAATACCCTCTACATATGTATAGTTTTGTATACACAACAGTCCTGAGAATATGTGCATATGCACATATAACATCTTCTTGAAAAGAAAATAAAAGGACTATGGGTATTACGTTTAATATCTTCCACATCAGTTACTAAGTATTACTAAGACCTTTAATGGCCTTCTTCTTGCCAGTCATCCGAAAATATCTACTCCCAAGTTTGTGGATGAAATGAGTGGGTCCTTGCTTTGAAAATCAGCTACCATTTCATTGAAGAAGCCAAACTACGTTATCTTTAACAAACAAACTCTGTACAAAAGTATTAGATGCAGCATTAATTGATGCTGAAAATAATTTCAACAATTTTTTAAAAAAGTAATTTGCTTTAAATTTTTCCAATTAAATAATTTCCTATAGAAATACTACGGCATCCAAGGGATCCTGCGACGAACCTGATTTGTCAGTTGCAAAAGGAGAAAGTTAGAAAATTAACTTTTTCCTGAATTATTTATGGCCCGAGAACATGGCTAAGACATCAACTCGTGTAACAATTCGAGTCACTCCTTTATTTGGAAAAAAGTGGCCTTAAAAATTTGCTTGAAATGTAAACATTCCCGATTCCTTTAAAACCACATTTCCCACATTCAGGTATTCAGACCATTATTTATATATCCAGACTACAAATTTTAACTATTAAACGTTTACTTTTTTAAAGCAATTTTTGCAATAAAAATGTTGCCCATTTTCCTGAGAAAAATTCTATTTGTTAAAATTTTACTTCAATTTACGAGGGTAGTTTCGTAAAATTTTTACTTATTTTTGCAACAGAATCTGGAAAGGCATTTAATAAAACAATATAAGAGTTAACAGAAAATTTATTGTGTTGATGAGGTGACAGGAAATGGTATACCATTCAAGCTGTAGAAACCAAGTCCATGCCTTATTTATATTACAAATAATTATTAAAATTGTAAATTTATAAATTACTCAAAGGCGACTTTTAATTTCTTGAACAGACCTTAGTTTTCCGATACATGCCTATTATAATGTTCTAGCAGCCAAGCTCTATGCAGAGCCAAATGGTTTTCGAAAGCTGCGGGATAACCCTCGTATGTTAGCCAGCAGTAGCCTTTTGCACAAGCTGCTACCGTATTTGTTAAATTTTTTGACTTGGTGGTTGTTTTATTTATTTAATTTAGTTTTTCCTCTTTTATCCTTTTTTCCTTTTCTTAAGTGAGAACGCTGTGGGTTTTCTTGTGTTTTTATATGCCATTAATTTGTTTGTGTTAGTGATTATCTGTGTAAATATATGGATTTCAACTCGTTGTGCAAGGCTGTATATTTAGTTTGTTTGTTTTTGCTATTATCAGAGTGTATACAACAACTTGCAATAAAGGGGCGGGGACTTTGCGGTAATTTATTGTAAACACATTTATTAGTGGTTTGTTAATGGATGAAAAGCAAATGAGATGCCAGATGGAAGTCAAGTTTACATTAATAAACAATTCCCAACACACGCAATTATTTTTTATTAATATTTTTCAACACCCCTTGAATTTTAATGGATGATTAAGAATTGTTGCTGTAACTAATCCTTTTGCTTGACTAAATAAAATATAGCAGGAGATAAAGGAATAGATTTAGAGAAATATAAGAATTATTTAGTTTTTTTTTCTTTTTGGCTATAAGAAAAAATTTTAGATACAAGTTCCCAGTAACTCGTAATAATTATTTGCTCTTGCCAAGAATTGATAGGAATTATTTATAATGTTAATAATTTCACATAATTTTATCAATTTTTTTGTTTCCAGCTAATTTGAAGAAGTGAAATTTAGTCCTTAGAGCATATTTTTTGATAACTGAGCTTTCACTATCATAATCGAAACTATCTTTGATGGTTTGAGCTAATGAAAAAATTATTTTTAAACGGAACCATCACTTTACTTTTGCCGAGTCATGTTTTAAATGGTTCTACTCTAATAATTCATGTTCTGTAGGCGAATTAACAGTGTACCTCTTACTAAACCGGAGGTCGCTGGTTATATTTCTGCCTAAAATCGAAAGCTTTACCTCTTACGCTATTTAAAAAAATTAAATGAGGCTTCTCCTTTTCTGTAAGTTTCGCATCATGTTCGTAATCTACAACAATAATATATTATACAACATCTAGCGACATCCCTTCTTCTCCATTGAATTATTAAATAAAAAAATTATTAAGCAAAAACATGTAATAAATTTTATTTTGTCCAATTTTTACAAAAAAAAATATGCCTTAAATGGCGGCACCGAATATTCCATACTGTGGCATCGCTGGCATGCAAGACAGAAAATTGGCAAAAGTACAAACCAACAGAAGCGCCATCGCTTTGTGGCGGCCTCACTAGAAAAGTATGAAAGCAAAATAATATTTTAACGGCTTGTAAAAACACCTTCAAAATACTGCAAATGTAAAAGAAAAACAAACAAATGAGAGAATTGTGGAGAGTAAATCTATATAACCAGCCATTAAAACAAAAACAACACAAAAGCAAAAGCAAAAACACGCCCAGCAATTCTCTGCACAAAGCAAAGGCAACCATCCCTTTTTAATACACAACTGTAAAGGCAGCATAAAAACAATATGGCTCCCGCAGCTAGCGGTAGAGGAAGAGAGATAGAAATAGTTACAACAGTGAGACTAATTCAACTTACACAGAGTTGTTAAGAGTGAAGTTATTCAACCACTACAAACAAGAGGTAAAAACAAAACATAGAACAAGACCCAAGAAACGCCGTTGCTGTCGTCGCTGCTGGTTGGCGTTGCCGCAGTCGCTTTCTTGCGGTGAGTTCACGAAACAAAACTCAGTCAACATTTAGAACTTGACGACGCGTGAACGTGGTGGAGAGTAATTGTGTGTGACGTCGCGTGTTTGTTAAGAAATTTTGGATCAAAAAGTTTTGCGCTTTTTTCTTCAATAAAACGGAAGAATTTACGAAAATTTCGGGCGCATATTAAAAAGATATAAGAAAAAAAAAATTGTTATTAAAGAAAAATTTTATACAGAAAAGTGTGAGCAAAGAATTTTAAATTTATTATCAATACAGAAATAAAACAAAAGTTAAAAAATAAAGCAAAAAAATTGAATAATAGAGTTCCCAAAAATATTTTTTTGCAATTAAAGGGGCAAATCTAAAAAATATATGTATACTGTTTTACATAGATAGATCCGTTGCTAATAAAGTTGAAAATAAAGCTTTATAAAGCTTTTTCCATAGAAAGTTAATTGATTGTGGAGCAAAATGCTAGTGCCGTCGGATATGATAGCGGCACAATCGAAAATGGTATATCAAATGAACAAATACTGTGCCGATCGTGTTCAAACGCGTAAAGCGCAGATACACAAGCAGATTTTGGAAGTGTGTCGCATAGTGCAAGACGTTCTCAAAGAAGTTGAGGTTCAAGAACCCCGCTTTATATCTTCTTTAAACGATTACAATGGACGTTTTGAGGGCTTAGAGGTTATATCGCCGACAGAATTTGAGATTATTATTTATCTAAATCAAATGGGTGTTTTAAATTTCGTCGATGATGGCACACTGCCCGGCTGTGCTGTGCTAAAGCTAAGTGATGGCCGCAAACGTTCCATGTCTCTATGGGTAGAATTTATAACAGCTTCTGGCTACTTATCGGCTCGTAAGATACGTTCTCGTTTTCAAACGTTAGTCGCCCAAGCTTGTGATAAATGTGCTTATCGAGATATTGTGAAAATGATTGCTGACACAACGGAGGTCAAGCTACGTATACGTGAAAGGATTATTGTACAAATCACGCCCGCCTTTAAATGTGCCGGCCTATGGCCACGGTCCGCCTCGCATTGGCCCATACCCGGTATACCGTGGCCTCATCCAAACATTGTTGCTGAGGTTAAGACTGAAGGTTTTGATATGCTGTCAAAGGAATGTATTGCGTTGCAGGGCAAAAACTCAGCGATGGAAGGTGATGCCTGGGTCTTAAGCTTTACAGATGCCGAAAATCGTTTACTACAAGGTGAGTGTGAGCAAATCCTAATCCGGGACAAAGGAAGAACCCGCCGCTAGTTTGCTAACAACACGCTAAATAGCTTTCCTTCTAGAATTCCAACATGTAGCTTCCAGAGAGTAATTTTTGTATATTTTTATCTTCTCGAGAAAAGAAAATATTTATTTAACTTGAAAATTGTGTTTCGCATTAATTAAAAAGGCTTGAAAAATATTTGTTATCGATTTTTAGAACGCATATAGTCATTGAAGCATATTATAGACTGCAGAATATACTTTTTTCGAGATATTTATTACAAGATTTAACTACACCTACAGAGATCCCTCCAAATCCCTCTAGTCCTTGTTCACATTTCGTATTTATTTCTATCCTTATAAATACAAATTTGTAGGAACTATTTTTATAGCGTCTACGCAGATTCCTACTCTTGTAAGGAATTGTACTGGAATTAGGAAAATGATGTTCTTTGAGAGCATTTGACATATAATAGGGAACCTCTGCAGAACAATGCACTCCATGTTGACCCGATATGCTTTAAAATGAGTAAAATTCGGTTGGTAAACAGAATTATAGTCCGACACGGCGAAAATCGACAGATTTGCTGTTCACCTTTATTCTCTTTCAAAAGGATATTTTTGCAATTAAATCCTGATTTATATTACAGCAGTTATGCAATTAAGTAGCAGAGTTCGGCCATGTTCCAAAATTTAGGAAGGATTTAAGTGGTTATGCAATTAAATGAATGACTAAAAATTTCTCGTCAAGAATTAAATTATATATGTATATTTAAAAAATTGTGAGCAGGATTCTTTTTTTTTATGATCAGACAAACTAAAAGAATGAAATTTAAAACTGCCGATCCACCAGAATCTATAACTATACTATAAAAATATGACTATAAAAATCAGAAGAAAATTGCTAACTTTTTAATCTGTTAGCAGTACTGGAATAAATTTTATGGGTGAAAGAGAAGGCATTACAAACAGTCAAGGAAATAATTCTAGTTCCTTAAAACATGTTGCTAAAATCACACGTAGTCCTTCCGAGTAACATTGGATTTGTGGTTAAAGAATTTAATTGTTTTATAATAACGATTGGAAAGAATATATTGCGCATGCTATAGGATCGCCTTTGCTGAACTTGGCGTTCGAGTAGCACATTCAATTTGTCCAGCCTACGAGAATTTTTCGTCTGGTTAATGCAAATTTTCCATAGTTTAGGAGTAGTTTTCTTGGTGAACATTTATTGTTCATGAGCATGCTGCATCATACCATGAGAAGAAAAGAATATAATATTGGCCCCAATTTAAAAAGGTGTGGCTGATGCCAGAGAGCCTGTTTTGCACAAAACAATAACTTTCACAAGAATGCCATTCTGAAACTATTTTATAGAAATTTCTGAAAAACGAATATGTTCAGTACATATTTTTATACTTTTCTTATAATGGGTTTGACAAGCAGTCAGTACAGGCAGTCAGTAATCGCTTCCAATTCTCATGTTAGGTTTTCTAGACAAATTAATAATACCAATTTCTATAAATTCGCCTTTATGGGAGAAACAATTCGCTTTAATTATAATTTTTGAGTTCACCGGTAAAAAATTCTGGCCATAAGCCAGTGATAGCCGCATGCATTTTGCTTCTTATCGCCAAAACCCTCAAATGCTGTGTAAAAAGTCACAAAAAATACTGCACCGCAGGATCTTGAAGTCCAATTTATAGTTCCACTACGCGATAAGAAGATGCGAGCAATAAATAGCCATGCGCAGAAGACTGGCAAAACTTAACAAATAAAATGGGTAGCGATCACGCAAAGCTATTGTGTGCTGAATTAATAATGGCAAAACACACAATAATTTATAAATGGAAAAATTTATTTAATGGCCAGAAATTCAATAAATTTATTCATTATCAGTTTGAAAAAGTATGATTATATTAAATACCGATTATAAATATTATTTATCAATTTTCTCTTTCCATTCCTTGTGATCGTTAAATACTCGCCAACATCCTCTCATTAAAAGTGTTTCCCATCATTGATTAATTGATTATTTTAATAGGCAAGAAAATCAATATTAACAACTTCATTGGGACACAAGAATACAACGCGAATACCCCCAAATGTGCTGCTAAATGTTCGCTTAAAAATAAATGTTAGTTAAATACAGCAAAGAGACATTAACGATCGTGAAAAATAATAAAACGGTGACAGTGACTAAATGACTGGCGTCTTAAATACAAAAACGAAAGCTAACCAAGAAAAAAAAAAACAAAAAAACCAAAACCAAAACCAAAAACAAAACAAAACACAGTGGAAAAATTAAATATATAAAATTTAATAATCTTGTAGAATTATATAATCAGGCATTCAAGAAGTATGTAAACGAATGCATGACAATGTCATGTCAGCGGGGGTATAGACAATAAAAAAAAAACAGAAAACAAACTGAAATACTGTGGAATTCCGTTTGAGAGTCAAATCTTAAGAGGATTTTGTTGTTTTTCCAGGAGCTGGTCATAAGCAGAAATGTGCCGGCCTTATAGCCAGCGGTGTTCATGAGAAACAGTGACACACTTAAACTGTAATTGATTTATTCGAGAAGATTTAATGCCGATCGATAATACAACTAGACTGACCAAGGAAATATAATTGAAATCAAGCAAACGATAACTTAATTTATTTCATTCTAATATAATTTTTATTGCACTCGTACACCTGATTTGTTGTAAAAATATTTTTATGGCTTGAAAAAGATTATAATAAACATGATCGCATTGCAGCCTTAAGTTGTTTAATTCTATTTTAATTATTCTGATTATTAAAATGTCAGTTGACTGATTTAAACTGGAATGGCTTTCTGTTCTGTTGTCTGTCTGCTGGCCATATGAACAAAGTCGATAACATTTATATCATTATAATTTATTATGTTTACAATATTCTATTAACAAACCAAACTCTCTCTCACACACACATACACATACACTCAAGCATGTGCTTGGCCAATAGAGGTTTGCAATTGCAGGTGTTAATTGTTTCCCTACGAACGAAGACAAAAATATTCTCTGCCTTGACCATTTTTTTCCTCTTATTCAAATCCTATAAATTCAAATCAAGCCAATATTTGATTCAAATTAGTTTTGAGGAAGTAATAACTTGATAAAAAATAAAGCTTATAGCCGATGGCCTGAGCCGTTAGAGCGCTTCTACTCCAATTATAATAATATCCATAATAATTATATCCATATAATTGCAATATTAAAAAAATAAATAAAAAAAATTTCATATAAAAATGTGCGAACACCAACAACAAAAACAGCAGTACTCGTAGTGTTGCCATTGCAATAATTCTCATTAGCTGTCTCAGATTTTTTATATACACAAACAAATCTTGTAAGCAAAAAATTGCTTCTGAAGAGAACAACCATCGAATATTTTTATTAGCCAAACCAGCTTACAGATATTCAGCTGTGTAACTCCGCAGTATCACGTTGACTTTAAAAGGCTTAAAAGAAAAAATTATACTCCGGCCATTAATTGGTCACGGTGGTTTTTTGTCTATTGTTTTTGTAAATTGAAATTAAGTTTACAATTGTTGCTTATTATGGCTAAAATTCCGAATATGCAATTAAGTTTGTTTGAATGCAACCATAATTTTACCATGAGACTGCATGAATATTTTTCTGTGAATAATTTTATAATTTAAACTCATTCAGACTGCAGTTTATATTTGCATTATTTGCCACCATAAATGAAAAGTGTTTCAGAAATCGTTTAAAATCGTCTAAAAATAAATTTTTTATTATTAATTGACAAGTTCTTTTTTTTTATATTTTTGCTTTACTCCGATTGCTAGAAAAATACAATGAAATATTGTTGCTGCATTTTCAACAATATTAATTAATTAATTATTTGAGACGATATCATGTTTTATTAAAAAGAAATACTAAATTAAAAATAAAAAAGACAACATGCTGTGAAATTTGTGTCCAGATGTATAAAACAGTTTGTTTGGAACAATGAATAATTTTCTGATTTATCAAATAAACAAACAAATGTTTATTTTCATACTACTGGGGTGAGCTAAAACTAATTTAAATAAAACAAATTTATTTTCTTCCTCAAAAAAAAAAAAAAAAAAAAATTTAAAACTAAACGAGAATTATAACTTTAATATTGCAAAGATCTCAATGATCTGCAAAGCCATTAATTCATAATAATTAATTGCTAAACACGTATTCTTAAGGATGTGCTTTTTGGGTAAAAAGTTTGCCCTTTTCAAAAATTATAGTAAATTTATTTATTTATTTTTTTTAAATTTTTTATTAAAATATTTTTAATTCTCTTGAGCTCGCAGGCTTAAGACTTTGCCTCTTAAAATAAAATTTAATGAATTCGAGTAAAATTATTATATTATTGGTAAAATTATTTATTTACTTAATATTACAATTTATACGAAGATAATTAGAATATGAGTAGAAAAATCGGCTACTGAGGCCATCCAGCTAAGCTCCTCGACGGAAAAGAGCTTAGAAATATAATTAAGATTTCAAACACAACTTTTTTGCTAATGAAATAATTAGCTAGCAAAATTTAAATTATAATTTGGCAAATTTCTGCTATGAAAGTTATTGAACAAGCCTAATATTCGCTTGCACACTACTGCAGATTCCATATTAAATATTCAGACGTATTATGGCGATATTATGACATATTGCTTAGCACATATATTGTATATTTTGTATCAGCCCGATATAAATTTCAAACATTAAACAAATCTTTTGACCAGAGGAAACCTGATTATGTTTCCGAACTTGACAAGTCACAAGTAACACCTTTTTTGGGATTCTCTTCGTATGTGTTTTTATTAAATTCAAATGCCTAAATGAATCTACTTTCCTTTCGAAACAAAAATTCAAAGATTGAAATCGACCGATAAGCGTTACGCTCGAAAAATACTTGAAAGATATACCAGCCCTTCGGACATGAGCACTGGCCATAAATCTGAGAGCTCGTTTGAAATTTAATCTAAACGACAAAAACGACAATTTTGTTTTACTTTATTTTTATTTTAATTGTTGTTTTGTCACGTTAATTTTGAATTTATTTGTTTTATCGTTTTTTTTTTCTTTTATTAAATATTTATTTAAAATTAACGCACCTTTTGTTTGAAAATTTCCCATTGATTATTTTAAAAATATTTACAGGAAATAAATATTCCCTCAATGACTTAAATGACTCAATGACACTATTTGTCCTGATTGTGTCTTAAGGATTTTATTTTTGTGTCATTAAATTTTAAAAGTTATAAAAATTACTTACAGAGAGATTGCATGTGGAACTTCTTTCTGTAAAGAAAAAAAAATTAAATTTAAATTTAAATTTTATTTGTTTATATTAAGCATTATTACAAAGCAAAAAATAAAAATATTTTCTCTTGATCTGCTAACATCGGCAGGATCATTGATTACTCTGTTTTCTTTTATAGTAGAAATTTTTTTTCGTACTTGCGAAAGAAGTGTCCGTTTATTAAAAGTTTCGTCATTATGAACCGGGTCACCGGTTCAGCTGTTTTATACTACTGGAGTCAAAAAATGCTAAGCGTTCACCATTTCATTTAAGCCAATCAGTTTTTTTTACCATGTCCTGTTAGAGAGATACATTTTCCGATACATAAATAGTCGAACCAGCCTTTTGACGGTTAGATGTATGGTCAGATGTAGTGACGATGATTGTAGTGAAAAAAACAAAAGAATTCAAAGACAGTTTAAAAATCGTTAATTGATCATTAATTTTGCGAAACAACAAAAAATACTGATAAATAAGAAAATCATATTCGGTAGCAACGAAATTTACATCACCCTACAGATGCTGTTTTGGAGCATATTATAGATGATGTATTTATCAAGAAATGTTTAGAGATTATAAAAAAAAGTCGTATAAATAATGTGACTCTGTAAGCGAATGGATAATGAAATCCTGCTAGGCCGGAGGGCGTGGGTTTGATACCTGCCTAGACCCTATGTGTTTTTCTGTGAACAAGCCGAAAGCAAAAAAACAACACTAATTAAATAACGATGGCCATAGAAGAGCTGGTAAATACAAAGTGATTTTGTCTGAATTTCGTAACACTTTTAGCCAGTCCACCAGGCAATATCGTGTGAAAGACACGACAAAACAATTATAATTATTTCCAAACTACAGCTGTTTAGCGGAAGTGGTATGGAAACTTTCGATTAAGAAGAAATAAAAAAATTATTTGCGAAAATTGCAGAACCGCTGTAGCAACAAATCATTATACTCGTAATCGGTTAATCTGATTCATAAGATATATTAGATAAATATGTAAGAAAATAGTTGAAGCAATTCTCGTATACTTTTTCCGTAGAAAATTTTCGAAAAGCCTTTGTAAGCCTGACCATACTGAATCATGATATAAGCGTTTCTGTGCATGAGTAGACTAAAGTTAACTAGACTGGAATTTTATCATATGTGCAATTGTTTACAGAAAGTAGCATTGCAAAGGAATTTATTCTTTTCCTTTACCTTTTCCTACACTAATAAAAATAATAATTTTATACAAACTTTATTTTCAAAATTATTTAAATAAATATTGTAAAAAAAATTCAAATACCTGAAAGGATAACATTTAACATGATTAAACAAAAAACTCAGTACATTTTTTTCTGAAATTTAAAATCAAAAAATGGAAACATTTACAAATTGGAAATGTAATTTATGGTGGAGTTTGTCCGGTAGCTTTTTTGCAAGTGTAAAAAGGGGATGCGTTTATAGGTAACAAAACAGTTTGAAGGTCATGAAATTAAGCGCTGATTATTTTCGCAAATGTAAGGAGTTAAGGAAAATGTCGTGTTGAGTAAACATTCTCGTTTGGAGGAATCATCGCTCCAGCGGAATCTGCCTTCATATTTTCCTATCTCCCGGCATATTTCCCTATCATGCTTGTGCATATTTATCGTTTCTTAAAAGTATTTCATTACAAAAGCGATTATAACAAAATATTTTTATTAGTTTAATTAAGAATTAATTGGAATAGTTTATGAAACTTCTGTGGAAAATATTTTAAATAAAAAAAAAATTAAAAAAAAGCAATAAATCAATTTATAACTTTTTAATGTGCTGTCTTTCAAGCATTTGAATTTATTTACCTGCTTTTATATATCACTTTTTATTCAATTTATATTAATTATTCTTCTTCTAACAGTGTCGTGTGTATTTGTCGTTTTTGTTTTACAATAATAAACATTTCAAGTTTTTATTCACTTTACGTGCATAAAAATCAATGAGTATTTGTTTGTTTGTTTGAACGATTATGTCGTTATGCATTAACACATTAATCACAGCATGCTACATGACTGCAAACGTCGCCATCTGCAGTTGTCATCATTATTGCGGCAGCGACAGTATAAAATCGACAAAATGCTATATTTGAAAATATGAAAATACTTTTTAAAATTTAGTTATAAGAATTAAATATTTGAAAACTAGTTTCTTCCCTGTTAATTAATTCATTTTTAATATTAATTCTTCTTCACTGTCGGTGTCCGGGTAGCCAAGTTGACTTCAAAATAATCGGTTCTTATAAGCATATGTGCTTATAGCCACTTGAGAGGAATGTATTTAATATATTGGAAACATTCACCTCTCTACGGTGAATTTCTAATCCATGAGTCTCTCTTTATTCTCATTCATTTAATATTTTAATCTCCTTATGAGGAATTTCCTTAGAGTGAAAAAATTTTTCGGATATAAAATTTACTTTAGTTAAAAATCTTTTACGCTCATTACATGCGTTTTGTTAGGGGATTCCCAAATGCTAAAACTATTAAAAATGAAAAAAGACCCATCAATGGGAATTCCAACAGCAGTTGCCCGATTTCAATTAAGGGAATAGAAAAGGTCATCAGTAATTAATATGTATGTAGGTAGTGCAAAGTTCCGTGTAGGTAAAAACGTGGACCCTGTTAGAAAAACTTGATTGGAGTAAAGCAAAATTTAATACCTCGCCTCTATATTTTCTGAAGAATTTCTGGTTCCATAAAGACTAAAATTCTGATTTATTTATTGATGCGAAAAATCAATCTATAGTCTCAATCAATAGTCTCGAATTCATTCCTTCTTTAAGGTGAGCATTTTTTGCTTACACAGCAATCAAATATACAACATTTTTTTTTGTATAATTTCGCTGCAACAAACTCGCGAAGCAAGCCGGGTTACAAGTAGCACAAAAAACAGATCACAATTTAATTATTTAATAAATGCTGGAATTATTTAATCGTTTATTTCTACTTCTTTTTAATTAAATTAATATTGATTTAAGAGTGAATAAAATGAATAAATATTTCCCCCACATATTTCAAGGTGTTCATGAGTATGAAAAGTTTCTTAATATGAATCAATTCGCCCCTACTCGTTTTAAAAATATTTAATAAATAATAAAAACATTTCATTTTGGTAATTAATTTATATCGATAAAACAAACGAAAAACGGAAGTTCAGTAAGTATTTAAACAATGGTCAGGATATCGGTCAGTTTATCAGTCAGTATATATAGTAAGAAGCATCCTCATCAGAGAATTGAACAAAATGCTAAAGAGTTTGACAAATTTCTCCAACACTCGCAAAATATTCATAATATCCGCCCACAATGCAATTAGTAACGAAAATTATGTTTAATTTCTATTAATCGTGATTTCTTATTTATAAGAAAATATTTCAAAGAGAAGAAGCATATAATTTTAAAATTTATCTCACAATAAAAAGCGCAAAATTACAAAAAATTATAGTAATATTATTTACAAAAAATTACATTTTGTTTTTAAATAAAAAATTGTAACTGACCCCGACGTGATTTGAACACGCAACCTTCTGATCTGGAGTCAGACGCGCTACCGTTGCGCCACGGAGTCTTCTGCTTCGAATTCCTTAACCTCTAATATAAGCAAACTCACGAACAACAGATCTGCCAGAATTAGCTAAAAATAAATTCCCACTCGCGCGAGAGTGAAAATTCTTGAACAGTGTTACCAACAGTAATACAAAAACTTGCAAAAAAAAAATAAAAATATATATATAAAGTAAATCATGCGGTAATTATATGAGACTGTGGATGCGAATTTATTGAGACCACAAAAAGGCAAGTTAGGAGCCATTTTTGATATGAGAAAAGTCGCTGGAAGACAAGTTTGACATTCTCGAAAAATGATATATGAAAATGTGTAATTAATATTAAAAGTTTTTCATTATTTACCTGCAAATAATTGTTATTTCCTTTTGAGTAATCCAAGTGAAGTTAGGGCGAGAAGATTGCAATATATTTTTATTTTATTTATTTCTAAGATTTTTTTTTTTTTATATTATTACACTTGTTGAAACACTGTGCGACAATAGCAGTGATGTAAAACACTTATTTGATTTTATTTATTTCTAGACACAATAAAATAAAACTTAAACAATTATGAAGCTTTTATTCATAATGGATTCCATTGCAAAACTTATTTTGATGAAATAATTGTTCAATTTGTTAAGACAATATTAATACATTATATTAATATTTTGTACAGGTTTAGCAAAACTTTTAATTATATTCTCATAAAAGCGTTATGCAAAATGAAAGTCAATAATTTGCAGACAATTCCAATTTGCAAGTATTGAAAAATAAAGGCCGTGGCAACGCTGAGAACCAAAAACAATTTATTGTTTTTATTTTATAAATTTGACTTTCTCTTTCTTTCCCTTTCCCGTTCCCTTTCCCTTTCCCTATCCCATTGAATGTTTTTTATTAATTGACATTTTTCCCGCTCTTTTTGGTGCTGATTGCAGGTGCCAGCCGTCGCAGATGTTTAAGTATTTTGAAAACCCTCCGCGATCGCCACTTGGACCTGCCCGGCAATCCCGTCACATCATATCATTTGAAAACGTTACTCCTGTATGAATGCGAAAAACATCCCCGCGAAATGGAGTGGGAGGAGAACTGCATTGCAGATCGCATTAATGGAATTTTTTTGCAATTAATCTCATGCTTACAGTGCCGGCGATGCCCACATTACTTTCTGCCGAATATGGATTTATTTAAAGGCAAATCGCCTGGTGCTTTAGAGAATGCTGCCAAACAAGTTTGGCGTCTAACCCGTATTATGCTAACGAATGCACGATGCCTGGAGGAATTGTAAGATTAAAAACAAAAAAGACATACACACAAACAAATTGGTGCACAAATTCCATAATTATTTAATTACTTTCAAAAAGAAACGCAAAGAAATTGTTACGCGGAAGAAAACTAATTCAGTGTTGTACGATTATCAAACTAACACAAAAAAAAAAAAACAATCGCTGGAATTTCTTGCAATTCACTTTGTAAAGACATTTTCGATATGTTTGATTGATAATTACACTGCATGCACAGTCTTGACTAATCTTGGCGTATTGGGAAGGAACCCTTTAGAAACAAAATTGTAGAAACTTTAAAAGTTTTAATATTTTTTAGAAAAAAAAAAGGATGCAATAATTTCGTAACCATATTGGTGACACTAAAGCGTAGCTAATTTTTCCCCCCCAAAAAAAAAATTCGTTTGAAATATGGAATATCAAAGTTTAGCATTTCATACGAATTTGGCTTTAATTTATGCTTCTTCAGAACGCAACTGGTAAAGCGAATGTATGCAACTTTGGAACTGAAGGTATGCAAAACGCTTTGTACGATGGCTTATTAGAAGCTGAGCCAAATGTATGCATTAATGAGTGTTAGGAGCAAAATTATTCAAAGTTTTTGCAAATCATCTGATGGAACTGTTGCTTTCTACGGTCTCTTGATAAAAGTAAACAAAAAATCTTGAAATTAAACAAAACAATATTTTAGGATAATAATTTTTTTGTTTTAAATGCCAATAAAGGCCTCGTTTCACTCTCCTACACAGTCGTACAATTCATTCACACGAAAATGTGTAAATGATGCCCTGCAATTTTAAGAAATCAAATCAAATGGCAGACTATCATTTAAATCAGTTACAAAACGAGATGTCTGCTAGATGTAAAATATAAATATATAATGAATAATAAATCAGGAAATAATAAATTGGAATATATAAAAAACTTTAATACTAATATAATTTTTACAGTTTTATCTTGCTTGAAGTAAAAGCAGCTCTGATCGCATGAAATTAAAATTGGAAATATGAAAACTAATTTGTCAAATAGTACGGCTGTGTAGGATAGTGAAACGAGGCCTTCTATTGTTGTTAAATGTGAATACGAGTACAGTGTTGTCAAGTTTTCCAACACACAGTGTAATTATTTTTTTTTTTTTTTTTTTTGTGGAGATTCCAAAGCGTCAAATATGGCCATTTCTCGAAGCAAAATAGAAAATGTGCACACTGTTTGAAAAAGAAAAAAACGCCACATTAGCAGTACCGACCTCGGCAACATATCGCAATCACGGCCAATTGACGTTATACGCTAATCCCATCTAATTAAATGCTTTCGCATTTCTTTCGAATATTTTGAAACGAAGCTGGTCTTCTAACTTGACAAAAAAAAAAAAACAACCAAAAATATATCATTTTTATTTGGCTTACCTTCCCCAAATTTATTTTACTTGTTCTTTTCTCTGCTATTCAGATAAGAAAACATGCAAAAACTTTATCTATTTAAATCAGTTCCAACACACAGCAAATCACATTAAAAGCAAAACATTAAAACCAGCTAATGAAGCGTTTTTTTTTTGTTTAAGTTTTATGCCAAACTTTTAAATCTATTTTGATTTTAAGCTAAAGAAAATATGTAAATTTAAATTAAACAAATCCAAAAATTATATTTAGAGACTTTTGATAAATATTTACTAATTTTAGTAAAATAAAGATTAAGTTTTAAATGCATATAAAAACACATATTCCTACTTTTAAGGTGCTTTTATAAAGTGAAAGAATTTTTTGTTTTACAAAAATATTTAAGTTTTTACACGGTATACGATTATTTTTCTACAACAAAAAAAAAAAAAAAAAATTAAATAAAATTTATTATTTAACTTCTTATTTATGAATGAACGAACCAGTACTTAAATAAGACATTTATTTAATTTATCTATAATTATACACATGCCTAAACATAATTACTTAATTAGTTGTATTTATTATTAGTTGAGTGTAAAATAAAGACAAGTAAAAATTATATTTAATTTTAATCATTGTTACAAAGGAAAACTATTAAATAAATAATCGAAAAGAAAAAACATATTGAAGGAAAACCAAATTGCAATAAAATTTATTATTAATGGCATTTTGACAAACTGAAAGAAAATAATTAATGCGTGTTTAATTCATTTATGGTTTATAACGAGCAAGTGATTGACTTGAGCTTGTACACGGTAAGAGGTAAAATGAGAAGGGGCCCTACAGACCGCTGCAAAGAAATTGCAGTTACTCCACGGTTTTGTCATAGCACTGTTTGTCAGCACTGGTAAGCAAAGAAATCAAAAATATGCAGCTGCATATTCATGTAAATTCTGAAATTGTGAGCCACGTCTTCGCTCTCTGCGATAAATAGACGGTTTTGTTTATTGTAAATGTTTGTTGTAAAGGATTTCTTTATCAATATGAAATCTATTTATTTTATTTTAAATTAAAATAATTTCATTTTCTTCTTAATGTTGCAAACTGAATGAAAAAGTACAAGATATCGGTTAAGGGAATTTTTTTTCTGTAAAACAAGACCCTGCTGTAGATCTCTATTGAGTTTGGGAAGGTTGGATTTGTTTGTGTTTTTTAAAATTCACTGCTGGTAGATATTTTAAAAGGTAAAGTTTTATTTATTTATTTATTTCATCTATTTATTTTATTTATAATTTTATTTTAAAGTATGTTTTGTAGAGGATCAAAAAAGCACCATTTTTGTAAAGTACTTTGTACCAAAAATATTTTTTAATAATAGTATACATATAAATTTTAGAAACCGATTTTTGGCTAGAACTATTTCTAGTAGTACTAGGTTAACATTTTTCTAAAATTACTCTTGAAACACTTTTTTAATCCCCTTTTTCAGGCAGCATTTCCTTCAATGTACATTTACCTTTTTAATCACATACTAAATTTACCTTCTCAAAAGTACTATTTTTAATGAACATATTTAAAAATCTGCTGTTTAAAATGCTCTTGAAAATTATTTAATTTCAGAAAGTACTATTTAGAAGTTAATACAGGGTATTTGCCGTGAAGGTATTATGTTTTGCCACCTTGATAGTTCATATTTGGCAGTCGCACTTCAAATGAACAATTTTTTTTTGTTTTACAGGAAGGTGCTGTTCTTTTCAAAGTACTTTTCGCCAAGAACTTTTAATAAAGTACACTTTTAAAACATAATTTTTAAAGGGCACATTTCATCACCAAAATCTCTCCAATAAACATTTTAGAAGGTTCTTTCTGGCAATGAATTTTTTATTATAGGCATTCCTTTCAATAAGAATTAAAAAAAAAAAAAATTTCAAAACTTTCCTTTCTAAAATATTTTTGGAATATATTTTTCAAAATATTTTTCTTAGAAAGAACTTTTTTAAATCGTATTGCTTCTTTTAAAGGAGAATTTTTTACTTCATATTCTTAAAAATGTTGTTTGTAGAAAATACTTTTCGTAAAAGGCCCATATTAAAAAGTAACTTTTAATTCTATTTAACAAAATACTTTTTGAAAAAATTACTTTTGATAAGGGCCTTTTGTAAAATGTACTTTTTTAAAACTACTTTTTAAAAAATACATATTATAGAAAAGTACTTTTTATAAATGTGTTTCTAAAAGCTAATCCTTGAAGAAAAGAATCTTTTCAGTAAGTACTTTTTTAAGGGGTACTTTTTAAGCCAAAAATACTCCTTCCTTCTACTGTTAAGTAGGGTATCATTGTATCGTTTTCTCTGTTCCCACTCAACTTTCTAGCCCATAAATTTACTTGCAACTCCCACTTGTCTTGGTAAATGGAAATTATTTATTGTCATTGTGCATAAATTTAAAGTTTGTGTTGTATTTGGTATGTTCAACATAAAAAGTACTTTTTTTGTAACCAGTTGGCTGTCATGTGTGGCATTTAAATGAGTTAATAACAAGCCATTTCAAAGACACTTAACAATGGCCATAAAGTACTTTAAACAATTTTAACAACAATTGGAACATTTGTTGAAAATTAATTATACTTCTCATCATATTTTTAAGGGCATTATGCTTTATATGCGATTTCGATTTTTGGTTTTAATTTCGTTGGTATTTTTTTTGTTTTTTGTTTTTGTGTATAAACGAAAAGAATTTTTAAAAAATTCACAACGTTTTTAGTTAAATTATTACGGCCATAAATTTGTAGGTTTTTAACTGAACGTATTTTTTTTTTTGTTTTTTGGTTAATATTCTGGTATTGTAAATAGGCCTGTCGCTTTTCGTGAAACTTAAGGCGCCCGTAGCTGCGTATGGGTGTGTGTGTGTGTGTGTGAGCATATAAATAATGCCATAAATTTTAACTTAAAAATGTTCAATAATATCAGTTTAAATACTTTTATAAAAGATTTTATTTTATTAAAAAGATATTAATTATATTTTTTTTAGTAATGAGGGCGGTATATAAAACTTGTTAACTTTAAAGTACAAAATTCTACCGATATTTGAATTAAATATATGATCCACTACTTCCTTAGTTGAAACAAGAAAACTAGACTGCCTTTAATAGAAAGCATATTCATAGGGATAAGCTCCTCATAGGCAGTTCTACAGGAGTAGAGGGCTCATCACATATACTTTGTACATTCACAGCTGATACAAAAGTATTTTTACGCATATAAAATCAGCTGATTTTACACTTGAAAAATAAAAATCAAGAACAAGCACTAACAAAAAAAAAAAAACAAAAGGATACTTGAACTTAACGGATACGTAGTGATTATGATATGTGACAGTTGAAAAGGTACGAAGTATAAGTATGAAGCTTCCTATGCCTTGAGAACCAGATGTCGCAAAAAGCTCGGCAAAGTGAAAACGAGAGAAGCTTAGAAGAAATTGGCTTCAGCCAATTTTCATAATTATTATTTTTAATTATTTTTATTATTTTTTCTATAGTATTATTGTACAGCAAACTATTTTAACGGAAATCATTCAATCATTCTTTTATAGTTTACAGTCATTTCTTTAATAATTATTAATTCATACGCCTCTGGACATTTCATTTAAAAACACTTGCTGCTGCTTCCAAATGATTGAGAACATGTTTTTTTTTTAATTATTATTTAAATAATTATAAATAATCAAAATGTGGACAACAAGCAAATTAAAAAAAAAAAAATTATAAATTATGCAAATTTCCCATTTGACGGGAGGTCTTTGGATTCACTCTTTGGCTGATGGCTGTTTTATCAGAATATTATCATCTGATTAGACAAACCGACTCCTTAATTTAAATTTCTCTATTTTATCTTTAAAATCTTTATCTGTTAATTGCAACAACAAGCTCAAGCGAAGAACGCGACCCCAAAAAAATTTTTATATATATTTTTTTTTATATGAATTTAATAATTTGGTGAAATTATAAATACAACTGAAAGCGACGTGAGGAAAAAAATTTTTTAAATTCAATTCTGCTCTTAAAAACATCAAGTCAAAACAAGAAATGTCTCCGTAGTTTAAAACAGAGAAAAGAAATTAAAATATTTTCTAAAAGTAATATTTAAAAAAGCTTTAATAAAAATGCAGAAATTAAGGACTGAACAATGAAATGCAAATTAAGGGAAATAAATTTAGAACTGCCTTTGTGTAATAATTTTTGTGAGGTTTCATGCATTTCCGCTCGTCCACTGTTCAATAGCCTGATCGCGCTTAATAAAGCAATTGCAGTTTTGATGCATTGCGGCTAATTAACTAAAAAAGTCATTATGGCGCACTACAGAGGCGTATTCAGTGATATACCCATAGATAGGAAGAGTGCCGCTAGATGTAACTTTTCTGAAGAGGAGTTCAAAATTAATTTCCGCACTTTTTCTTACATAACAAATTTTTATGTATATAAAACTATCAAGAAAAGAAAGTTTTAAAAAAAATGCAAAGGGTTCCCCCTTATCAAAAACTGAAATTTACCCAAAATCTCGAAAAAAAAATTTTTCTTTGATTTTAGCAAAAATATATTTTAAACATTTGAAAACATAAAATAAACAGAAGAGCAAAAAAAACATAATTTTTTCATTCAAAAATACACAAACGGACGTTTTCAAAATTTGACGATTTGATTTTTTTTGTCTTATCAAAAATTTAAATATACCCCAAATCCCGAAAAAATTCCTTTTCTATTATTTTAGCAAAAATACATAAATATAAAAAATATATAAATAAACTTAGAAGAGCAAAAAAAGCTTAAGATTTTCATTCAAAAATACACAAACGGACGTTTTAAAAGTTTAACGATTTTTGCACACAAATGCAAAGGTTCCCCCCTTATCAAAAATTAAAATATACCCCAAATCTCGAAAAAAAATTTTTTTTCTTTAATTTTAGCAAAGAAAGACGATTTTTAGTCAAAAGCGCAATGCAGCCATTTTTAATATTCTAATTTTTTGCTCATAACAATTTGCGGTATTTGAGTCCCTTCGCTAGTTCTTCATGACTTCCATCCCTCCTCTGATTATCAAGTTCTTTTCCAATGTTCATCTTAAGAGTTTTCCTGCCATTATAGCAATTTTAGTCCTATAATTCTATCATATCAGCAGATATAAGCTTTAGAATTATCACCATTCTTTTATAAATTGACGATTTCTACAGTTGTATCTCATTTAAAGTTTTGTTTTTTCTTACTTTTCACAGGTTTCATCCTGATACACCTATTTTAAGGACTTTAGGAATTATTCAAGTTTTATACATTTTGCATTTTTGTTCGTTATAACAAAAATTGTCGTTCTGCTGTTTAAAATTTTAAGATTTTATTTTGAGCGATTTTTTCTGCTTTAACGATTTTTTTTAAAACTAGCGATTTTTGTATTATAAAATGACATTTTATTGTCAATAGATTTTTTCTATTCGTTATTATTATGTTTTCAGTATGTGAAACTTTTTTAAGATTGCCACTTGTATAAATTGACATGTTTTTTGAATTAACGATTTTTAGCAATTTTTTTTTTAATTTTTTTTACACTTTAAAAAGTATTTATTTTTAATATATATTTTTAAACTAGCTTAACATGCAAAGCTTTCGGCTTGAGCGTAGAAAAACACATAGGGTCGAGGCAAGAATCGAACCCGCGACCTCTGGGTTAGCAGGCTGTGCATTATTCATTCTTCTAAGAAGACGAGTATTGCATATCACAACAACAATTTCTTTCTTACATTTTTCAAATTTTTTTTTAAGATTTTCTTTAATTTTCTTAAAATTAATTTTTTTTCTAGTCGATTTTCTTGCTGCTTTAACGTTTTTTTTAATTAAAGCAATATTTATATTCTCACATTGTTCAGTTTGAAAGTGTTTTGCTCGTTTTTAGCAATAGTAGTAATAAGTTGGCCGATCGTTAAGTCATGATTATTTTAAGAAAAATAATTGAAGAGTGTAACAATTTTCAATAAATAATTCTCTGCCATTAAATTATAATGATGGCAAGTAAATGCAAGTAATTTTCTTTCAGTTAAATATCAATTTGTAAATGGCGCCTAATTCATGGCATAATACGTTCTGTTTACTTTTCCTTCACTTTAACTACAATTTCTGACTTTAAGCGGTGCACAACTAGTTGAGTGACATGGCACAAGGAAGCAGATCTTTTTCGTCTATAAAGTATTTGCATTCATTTCCAACATGTAACTTTTTATGTGGCCCACGAAAAGTGATATCCAGCAACGAACGCATAAAGAACTAAAAGTGAACCTCATCCTGTGTGGCCGTAGCTTTTGATGGTTTTCAATGAGCAGGCTGTAATTAGGTGCTTTTTATGCTGTCATCACCACCGTACTTGATTATAGGTTAGTTGCTGTAGTTGCTGCATTTGCTGTAGTTGTTGTTGGAGCTGTTGTGTGCTCGGTTGCCCTGTTAGTTGGTTGAATGTTGTTGTCAAGAATAAAGTAAATATTAATTTAATTCTGCGATGCAATCGTGCACAAATAAAAACACACAAACACTGCACACTATAAATTTAAGCAAAAAAGTAACAATAAACAAGTCTGTATAGAACCCCCCCAAAAAGAAAGAGGTAAGAAATAAAGCTGGCCCAGTTAACAGGTTCATTTTGTTTTCCTTTTCTTTTCTTTTTTTTTTGTATTAACAGCCACAAACGAATGCACCAAATATTTTGTTGCAAATACATACATACACACATACATACATTGCGCTTCATGCGTCTTATACGTCTTATGCGTCTTATGCGTCTATGTTTGATACTAAATATGCCCCGGAGCCAATTTTTTCCTTCTCTCTCTTGGCTTGTTGTGCAAACTCCTTCTTTTAATTTTTAACTTGTGGAGCCGTAAGCAGTCAAATGAAGAAGTTGAGAATGCAGGAGTTTTGCACTGCTTTCAGCCGTAAATGCAGAATTCTGCAGGGAAATTATTTTCTGAACTGCGAACGTAATTATAGGGTTCAAGAATTTAAATAAAGCTGCTTTAGTTTGTAAGAAAGTTTCATTCCGCTTCCTCAAGTATCTAATAATATAAGTAACGTTTTAAATAATCACTTTGAGAAGTTGCTCCAGAAAGCAAAGCGAATGATTTATATCTGAAAAGAATTATAGAAATGACAAAACAAAAATTATAGAAACAAAACTTTTACAAATATGAACTGCAAAACCATTTAAATTAATAATTTCAACTTGTCCAATAAGAATAAGTTCTTAGCAGTGGCATTTATAGAGAATTCAATGCTCTGGCTTTGCAATGCTACTAGATATCGCAATCGATTTAAGTAGCTACTGGAAGGTCCTGATAAAAAACTGTGCGGGCTACTGTCGTGTCTGAGTTTCACTCCAGCGAGTTAAAAATACGCAGCCATGAAATAGAAAAAATATATTTGTCCTGTTTTTACACATAGCCAAGCGCTGGATTACTGATCAAAAGTAAAATAGGGCACCATTACTGTGATTACAGCAAAGCTACACGACTACACAACCACACTTCAGCTAACGCCAGTCTAAATCTATATTTAAAAGCGACAATGAAAGAAAACGGTGCTGGCAATATAAGTTAAAACGTCTAAAGTATGCTTTTTTGAAAGTCCTTAATTTCGGTTAGCAGAACACAATAGGGCAAAAATAATATTGCAGCTGATTTTACCTTTCTTATACACTTACAATGCAAGAGTAAATTTTAAAATAATTTAATAAAAAAGAAAAACTTTCATAGCATGTCGCTATGAATGGTTCTGCAGACTATTTAAACTTGCGTGGTCATGTACTTGACAGGCTCCCAGCGCTTCAGGCATCGTTTACATAGTTCTTGTTCAATACCTGACCTGTTCAGACAGCATGCAAAAATTTGTAATTATATAATAATTGAAAATGGATTTTTCAAGTTTAACTTCAAAAACTTTTGTTGCCGTCACAAAAAAGGTACTCAACAATCATAGTTACGATTCGGCTTTCCTTATATCAAGTAAAAGTTTTATTTTGTCGGAGAGAAAGTAAAGAAAAATGCCAACTGGTGGTTGTGGCTTGTACTTCTTCAACCTGCATTCTATAATTTTATTTCTTATATGACTTGAATAAAATGGCTGCAGATATAAATGGGATTTTCCCGTTAAAAGTATTACCAGACCGAAATTTACCAGTATTGCATTTTACAGCGAAATTTATTAGCACGAATTTATTTGCTTAAGCAGTAACGCAACTTTTAAAGCAAAGAAATTATTTCGCAAAAATTGGGGAGCGTGTGAACCGGTGTCTTTGCAGTTTATCCAAGTGATGTTATTCTTTGCCACTACAGGTGCGCTCAAGCAAGGAAAACTTTGCCACATATGCTTTTTTACGGGATTTTTCGGCCAAATTTTTAACTTGCAGTAGACAACAATTTTTTTTTTTTTTTAATTTGTGTGCCTGCCGTCGATACTGTATATCCCATATGGTCTAGTGGCTAGGATATCTGGCTTTCACCCAGAAGGCCCGGGTTCGATTCCCGGTATGGGAACAATTTTTTTTCACAATTTGCAATGTATATGTTTATTTCATCGCAGCTAGAAATTATGGATATTTGTGCAGTGCAATATGGGAATGCAATTGTAATGCATTCCTATGCAGGGCGTTTTATTCATTTTTGTTCCTACTTTTTTCTATTTTATATTATAGAATATTTTATATAAGGAAGTAATTTTCAACAATTTTCTCAAATACGTACAATTAAATATTAATATTTAAATTAATAAGATTTCATTATTGATTTGTTGTACCAGCTTTGAATATATTTTTCACTTAACGATTTAAACGGGGACATTCTGGAGCAATCTCGGAGATATCTCGAGCAAGAAGGCAAATTATTATACATATTGCAAACTAAGTTTTCTTCCAAGCTACGCCTTGGAATTGAGTGCTCAATAGTACTATTTTTATATTTAAAAGTAAAAATGTAGTATGACACATATTATGTAGGAGGAACTCTTTTGATAATTTCCTTTTAAAGAGATATTTTTGGATGAGTTCTGGTCAGGCTTTATACCATTTTCAGAGGTTCTTTTCATATTTTCGTATCCTTTTCTATAGGGGTATATAGTATTATTTTGCATTTACTTTCTGCGGCTCTTTAGCATTAGAAAATGAGAGTAAGTTTGTGCTGCTCTGTTTCCAGCTTCCTCCTGAACCTGATGATCGTCAGTTGTCAATGAGAGTTTTTGAGAAAGCCAAAATGGAATCTACTCATAATGCACCACATTCGCTGGCACTCTGATACAAAATTCGTTTTTAAATTCAAAGCACATTTTAAAGGCCACCACACCTAAAAACAATGTCATCTGTAAATTATAATGACTATAAAAATGATTCCGTCCTTTTGTCCAAATGACAACCAAAAGTATACAAATAAAAACAAAAGCATCTTGTGGTCTTCAAACTGAAATCATCAATTTCAATTAACATGAAACTTCAATAACACAAACCAAAGAAAAAATTGAGAAAACCAAAAGCTTTATATGCGGCACATTATAAAGGCTCCTTCATGCAACATGCGCAAGAGGCACAAGTTGAAACTACTTTAACGAACACAAAAAAAAAAAAAAAAACAGCCAAAAAATTAAATCAATCACATACAAACAAGAAACCTCCTGTCAACAGGGCTACAAGCGAAAGAGTTAACAGGAAAGCCAACTTATTTTGATGTCTGCAGCGCATTGAGTGGCATATATATGCGGCCAGCTACGAACCCCAAAGGAGGCCAAAACCATAAATATATACCCCAACAAAAATATTGCTTAAAACAAAAGAAACATTAAACACACAAAAATTATATAAACTCAATTTATATGGCAGACATAAAGAAAAATGTCAACGAAAAGGGTATGACAAAGGAAAAAAGCTCAACAGCCGACTGTGAACAGGCAACAAGCGAACAGGCAGGCAGACAGGACAATATAAATTTTTCTTACTTTTTCAAAAACAATCAAAAAAAAAATAAGAACTTTAAACGAGTTTTGGAAAATTCAGGCCACAAAAGTCAACCAAAACTTTAATCAAGATAATAAAGTTTTTGTATGAAAAACAACAACAATTTTCATCAAAATAAGCCTCATTTTATGAAATTGTTTCTTTTTTACTCGAAATCAATTAGACATAATCATTGATCACTTATTTTAAATGGCTATTCTACGAAAAATATCTTTTTTTTGTTTGTTAGTTAAGCTTGAAATGCCTCAAGCTGGCTTTTGTTACGCCACCGCTCGCTGCCCTGCATGGCAGTAGTCAAAGCTGATTGTAAGCAACACTTGTTTGGTATTGAGACACTGGCTCATCATCTGCCGTCTGTCCATAGATCAATAATAACCAAACAACCATCCATCTGTCTGCCGCTCCTTGTGATGAACTTACTTTCCTGCTTGCATGCCTGCTTGCCTGCTTGCCTGCCACCTCGTCTGTGTTTCTCTTCTCGGGTCGTTCTTTCCTTTCCTTTCCTTTTTTTTTTTGTTAATTTCTTACAGAGATTCAGTGATCGATATAAGTCTTCTTTCCCCTCTTTTCATTTCAATTTCGTTATTCAGACGTGTTGAAAATGTTTAATTAGTAATTGAGTGCAAGTGCAAGAACGTTGCATTCTTGCGTTTAATGACAGGTGGGTGCGCTACAAGTCATCTTTATTAAATATTTTACACTCAGCGCAAAAAATATTCTGCTGGAATTTATAGTGTAATTTGACACGAGGAGATATCTGTGCCATATAGTACTCATTACGATTTGCAAGTATTGTCAGTATAAGAAAATAAACTAAACTCTGTGCGTTAGCAAAGGAAAGAAACCGCAACTCTCTAACATTCTTAGCTCTCCCCTAAGTCGCTGCACACCACCACTATTCATTCGCTACGGCCGGCTACTGGCCAAGCATTTTTTTTCTTGGTTTTTGTTTTTCTTTCATTCAATAAATATCATTTGTAAATTAAAACATGCATGTAAACTGATCGTTATATTAAAATTATAATGATAAAATTAAATTTTATAGTGACACATTTTCCACAAGAAAACAGACCTAAACGTGCGTCCATTTACGGTGATTTATGCGTTTACAGCGAAACCCTTAGCAAGGAAAATAAAAACAAATCGTAAGCGTTCTCTCCGCAAGTAGCTAATTGATCGTCTACAATTCTTGGAATAGAATAGAAATCTTTGTGCCACTATTTCGTTAATTCCCCTTCTTTATCGTAACATTCCGAAAGGTATTTAATTAAATTATGTAGTTTCACCATTTTTTTTCTTTGTGATAATTTAAAAAAAAAAAACACAAAAATGGATTTTTAACAAGAATTTAAAAGTATGACGTGACGTAAGTTTAGAAAAATATACGATAAGAGATGTGTAAAAACTGTTGTGTCTTTAATACGAAATTCGTAAGAAATTTTCATATTTCTTTACAGGTAAGCCAACCAACCTTCTTCTCTGGGCCTGTGTAAGTTTATTTTCTGAAATTTAATAGAAAATAACTTATTGTAAGCATGAACTGAAATGTAACAAAACGTTGTTATACCGAAATTTTACCACAAAAAAAAAAAAAAAACAAAAATTTACATATCAGTTAGATAAAAAGCGTTTGACTAACTACGATTGCCTTTTTAAAAAACTTTATACCATCAAACAAAGTTGTTTATGGGAGAAGTGCTTGTGTACAAAAAAAATATTGCGCAACCTTTTTTTAATTTAGGCTTCTTCATAAGAGTGATCGTTATATTAAAGAAACAAATTTATTAAAAGAGAGAAAAAATTGAGTTTAAAAAAAACTCTAGAATTCTAAATTTTCTAAAAATTATTTAATAGGGGGGAAAAAAATTTAAAAAAAATTGCTAAATATTTATTTTAAGTTTTTAAGTTCAGTAGTAGTTCTTACATGATATTTAATTGTATAAAACAAGGCGAATCTATTACAATTACATTTTAATTCGCCTTCTGTAAAATTGGCTCTACTGTCAAAAAGAGCTATCTGACAGTTCCGTTTTAAATCGTTTTAATTTCGTTATGAATTATTTCTAATTATTAAATATATACAATATCATTGATAAAGGAATTCTGCTCTTTTTACAAATTTTTGAAATTTTATCTAAATTTCTTTTTTTTGTTACAAAAAAATATTTTAAAAAAATTTACTCTGTAAAAATTATTCGAGAATTATTTATGTTGAGATTCTACTAATCGTTGTTGATACAAATAAACTCCATTCCATTGTGTGAATAACGAATTTTTGATCGGCAATTTTGCTGGTCAAATGTCGTTATTAGACTTACTATTTCCACTTCATACTCCGCCAAAGGAATTACAAATCGGTACAGAGTGATCATATTGTATTTTAGTTTTAAAAATGTTTTACTAAATAAAATTCATTTCATAAAAATATAAATATTTTAAAGTAAATTAAATAAATTTTAGAGTAGCATTTTGTTAGCCTGGTCACCTTAATAAAAACATATTTTCGCCAATACTGAGCAGGTCGAATTTTTACCAACGCGCTCGTCCTTCAACTGCATTGCAGCCGCAGCATTTAAAATAATTAAAATACTTTTTAATAATTATCATTACTTTTTTAACAATTCTTTTTAAAAAGATATTTAACAAATAAATCCAGGGCATGAAAAAATTTTAAATATTTTAATTTGAAGTTCGTGTCGGATTTTTACCAAAGAGCTCGTCCTTCAACGGAGTTGTAGTCGCCGCATTAAAAAAAATTAAAGCACTTTTTTAAAATTATCTACACTTTTTTAGCAATTTTTTTTTTAACGATATTTAAGAAATAAATCCAGGGCGCGAAAAGAAATTTTAAATTTTTCATGTTGAATTTTTAACAACGAGCTCGTCCTTCAACGGAGTTATAGTCGCACCATTTAAAAAAATTAAAACAGTTTTTAAAAATGATCTACAATTTTTTAACAGTTTTTTTTTTTTTAAAAAGATGCTTAACAAATAAATTCATGGCATGAAAATATTTTAAATATTTTAATTTGAAGTTTTTTTTTTTTTTGAAATGATTTGAAATTTTAAAAATTTATTTATAAAAAATAATTTTAATTATTTTTTTTTAAGAATTTTGATTATTTTTTTTTTGTTTTAGAAGGTTTTTTTTAATGTTGATTACAAGAAAATTCACAGAATTTTTTAATTTTGTATTTTTGGTACTTTTTAAAAATTTTTAAATATAAATAATTATTATAATTATAATATAATTTATATATAATTATTTTTTTTCTGTTTTTTAAAATTTTTTTTTTAATATTGATAACAAAAAAATTCAGAAAATTTTTTATTTTGTATTTTTAGTTCTTTTTAAAAACTTTAAAAAATAATTATTATAATTATAATATAATTTATATATAATTATAATTTTAATTATTTTTTTTTATTTTTTTCTTTAAAACTTTTTTTTTAATATTGATTACAAAAAAATTCGGAAAATTTTCTAATTTTGTATTTTTGGTACTTTTTAAAAACTTTAAAAAATCAATAATTATTATAATTATAATATCATTTATATATTTATAATAATAATTTTATTAACTTTTTTTTATTTTTTTTAAGAATTTTAATTATTTTTTTTTTTTGTTTTAGAAGTTTTTTTTAATGTTGATCACAGGAAAATTCACAGAATTTTTTAATTTTGTATTTTTAGTGCTTTTATAAAAACCTTAAAAAATAATATATAATTATAATATAATTTATGTATAATTACAATTTTAATTATTTTTTTCTGTTTTTTAAAATTTTTTTTTTAATATTGATTACAAAAAAATTCAGAAAATTTTTTAATTTTGTATTTTTGGTTCTTTTTTAAAACTTTAAAAAATAATATATAATTATATTATAATTTATTTAATTATTTTTTTTCTGTTTTTTAAAATTTTTTTTTGGTGATTACAAGAAAATTCGGAGAATTTTTAAATTTTGTATTTTTGGTTCTTTTTAAAAAGTTATAAAATATATTACTTTTTAGTTCTCAAAATTTTTTAATTTTTTTTTTTATTTCCAGAATTGTTTTTTCAGGGTTTTGAAATATATTTTTTTATTTCGAATTTCCTTCTGTTAGAAACTTTATGGCTTCTTGTGGATTTTTGGCGGAAGCTTAAACTAAAAAAAGTTTTCTAGCTGGTTTTCAGAATTTTTTTTTTTGCATTTCACAAAAATAAATCTTTTGTTGAAATACTCATATACGTTAACGATCAGACGTAAATGAATGTGTATGCCATTTTGTGGCAATTAAGTCATTCCCTGCTTGACATGCAATTGCATGATTATTCTTGTCTTTTTCTTTAGGACAAAGTCAGCCCTCTCTCTGCCACCGCTTTCGTTATAAATGCCGCAATTATTTGGGCATTATGAAAATGTTGACACTTAAAATTAATACGATGATCACTGCATTTGTACATTTAAATGGAATTGCCTTCAAAATGAGCCCTTAAAAAAAGCCATGTTGGAAGATATGAAAGCTAATGAGGAGATACCTCAGGAGTAGCAGAAAGTGAAAAGAATTCAAAAACCACACGCAAACTTGAAATGTGCAAAAACGTCATCATTTAAATGGTCAGGCAGGGGAAAGCAGCAGTTCATCACAAAATTTCAAAGCAACAAGGATTTGAAATGCAGCAGTAAAACGAAATAACGTAGCAAAAAATAGATTTTGGTGATTTCAAGGAGGGCTCCCAAGTGGCGTTATGGTACAATAACCCAGCCGGGGCATGTGCTTGGCATAACAATAACAAAATGTTTAATCGTTCGCTTCAATTCTTACTCGATAGTTGTTGCTTTGATGGCCAGTCGTTTGTTGGGTTGGTGGTGCCATTGAAAATTAAATGATCATAATTGAAGCAATTTTGTTTTTGTTGCTGTTCATACTGCATCAGTTGAATGCCAATGAGCCGTATTGCAGACAAAAAAAAAAATAAAATAAAATAAAAAAATAAATAATATATTAAAAATTAAGCAAAAACATAATTTCTGGCATTTGATTTGCAACAAATGTCAAAAGTGGTTAAAAACTTTATTGAATTATGACAGAAGACAAATTTTTGGAATATTCCTTTTTGCGAGTACACAAAGTCCTTGTGTTGCATTTTTAATTCGTTGCCTTTTTAGAGATCAGTTTTGCGTCAACCGTGTTTTTGCTTCCAGCAAAAATTTTTACATTTTACAAAAATTATGCGTGATGATTGTAAAATTAGTTGAGAGCCTGGCAAAAAAAAAAATGGGGAAAAAATTAAGAGACAACGTATGAATAAGCGATGAAGACAATGATGAGAGGAGCCTGTTGTTGGGAATGATAAAGACGATGGTGATGGCTGCCACAAATAATCACGTTCGAATTGTGCTCAAATCCGTCAAGTGTCTGTCTGTCGTTAACAAATGAAAACTTTTTAGTCATTCCTTATAGATCACTCGCATAAGATCTCTCTGTTAAATGGCCGTTTATGTACAAAATGTAACAACAACAAAAAATAATATTGAAAAATGACAACAAAAAAGAGAGAATAAAACATAAAATATCATGTAGCTTTCAACACTGTTTTGCTACCATTTTAAGTTGGCCTTAAACGCATCGGCTTTTTTAATCGTTTATTATTTTTAATATAAAGTCAGTATTTTCGGTTAATTCACATTTTTGCTACACTAGACAACAAAATTTGGGTTTTTATAAATTAATTTCAGAAACCAACAAAATCGGGAATTTTTTGTTACTGTTAAAGGATTAGAAGAACAGGATTGGTAGCAGCTCCAGCCTTTTCATTAAGAAAATTGCTTTACAAACGGTAAGCAATAGAAGGTACTTCACTTTATTATCATTTAGCAGCTGTTGACCAACTCCGCGTACGTAGTTTTAATTATTTTTAGACTAGAATAAAAATAAGCCAGAGCATTTTCGCACGTATACTTTAAATTTATTGATTTTTAAAAGCATAAAAATTAAAGTCAAATTATAAAAAATCAAACTAAAAAGCTTCAGGCTTGAGTTGGAATTTTCGTATTATATTAAGTTTATATGTAAAAGGAAGAGTTTTCTTAGTAAAGCTCTGAAGCTGAAATAATCATAAGTATACAGGTGTGCTACAGTTTACGTGAATACCTGCCTATGAAGGCTTAACTTCACGGTGCACTTAGCACTGAGTAAATTAATGCATTCACTAAGCCCCCTGTGCAAGCACACGTGGCAAATCTTGATTAAAAGATTCAGTTCTAACCAAGCGCCTTGCTAAGACGTTCGGCACTGTCCAAGCCTTACCAATAGGCAATTCGCAATATAACTCTCCCGCCATCTTCGGGGTAAGCCACATCTGTATATTCAAACCATTACATTCATATATATATTTTTCAATATATATGATTTTCATTCCTTATATGTAATTAATAAAATTACATTTTCCATATATTTCATTCATTCACTTTTTATATATTCAGTAACAAGCAAGGAATTGCAGAGAGGCCGCCAGTATATAGCCACTGATAGTGCTTTCGGAGAGAACTCTCAAGAGAGAACTCTCCTACAATATTCAACCCTGAATCGATTAGGTAATGCTAGACCTAATCCCAGACAGACAAGCATAGCTTGCCTTTGCCTTTTAATTACTTGTAAGCACATCCGTTGCCATGTTATTTCATGGATTGGGCAGTGGCAGACAAGTTTTACCGGTGTCTGACAAAGGCCATGGTCTGGAAACGCAGGATACCGTCTCCCCAGTGTGCACCCCACCAATATGTAAATTTCACCAAGGTGCATACCGTACTAACCTGGGGGTAATTCATAAGTATACAGATCAATACTAAGTAAAGGCAAATGAAAAACGTACATTTATTTGATGTCTTGCTTTGCTTTGATTTAAAAAAGCCTTTAAAAAGGGCCAAATTAAACCACCTTCTGAATAAAGCTTTTAATGTTTTATAATAATTTTTTTTTTATATTCATAATTATTATCTCAGTATCTTAAATTGAATCCCTTTGGTGTCCTGTTTTAACACCGCCTTCATTTACTTAGCCAGCTTGTGCTTAACACCCAAAAGCTCTACAATGAAGTGCAATTGTCAGTCGTTCTTCATCAGTGGCGGTGGTAGACCTCCGCTTGCACTCATTATCCTTTTGATGTTGCTGATCACGATGATGATGTTGATGATTTTGTACTTGTTAGCAAAAAATTAAAAATACAATACAATAATAAAAAAAAGGAACAACAAGAAAAATAATGTTGGCGTGGCTGTTTCTGTTGTAGAAATAATCATGCTTATTCGTCGCTGTTACTGTTCATGAACTGACTGAATGCTTTACCGACGTACTTGCCTTCTTCCACAGTAGCTTGATTCACGATGAAGTAAAATCTCTGGACATGTGTTTCTTCATGATCTGTACAGAATATTAATTGTCTTGTCATGCACATATTCCGGTACAAAAATTCATACTTTCAATATTAAACATTTTTTTGTTTTGTTTTTGTTTTTATTTTTTTTTTTTCTTGATTTCCACATTTTTATATTTTCATTGCACTGCAATTGCTGTCATTCTGTTTTTGCTTTGGCGAAACTAAAAAAGAGAAAACGCTTTTAAAAACGCCGTTCCATTTAAAGCCTTTTTAAGAGACAGAAACGAAAAATGACAGATCTATTAGAAAAGTTTGATCATTTAAAAGCGTGAAAACTCTTAGCATTCTTTAAAGTTTATTTGCTTGTAACGAAAAGTGGTGGGGGAAGAGGCGTTTTTAACTATTTCGAGCTACTTGCTAATTGACAGCTATGCATGGTGACTGATCTAAATCCTCCAAATAGATTAGTATTGCACGCACTTCTTATATAACGCAATCTTGGCAATTATTTAAGGCAGCGCTTCACTTCCCCAAGGAAATACAACTACAGAAAGAGGTCGGCTCGAGCATGCGACTCGTTAAAGTAAAACTTAAAACCGTCCTTGGCTTATATAAAAGTTTTAAAAGTTTTCAAAGTATAATTCTTGGAAAGACAATTGCTTAAATTAAAATCGCTTAAATTTAACCTCTTTTTCTAAGCCGCCAAGCGAAAAAGGGTGTGGCCACAAGATGTCGATTTACAACAACACCGTAGGAGAATCAGTTAATTTCGATCCTATTGTAGATGAATTTGCTAAAGAAAATTTTTTCTCATGCGCTCTAAACAAAAATGTTTAAGAAGCGTATAAGGTTGCTATATCCTGTTGGAAAGTGTTTCATTGGTTATAACCAGAGACGATTTGTAGTTCTGGCTCGCAGTCACCTAAATTAGTATAAACCTCCTTTTGAGCCAACTTCGTTTTTATTCGCTAATGATACAGGGTGGGCCAAAAGTCACAATGGGGTTTAAAAATTTAATAACTTTTTTGTTTATTTTTTTTTTTTATTTTTTTTTTTAAGATTATATAAATAACATCTGGAGAATAAATAATGGAGGGATTTACAACTGAACAAAGAACAAGAATAATAGAATTTTATTACTTAAATCAGCGATCAATTATTTTAACGCAAAGAGCATATCGTCGCCATTAATAATTTCAAGAAATTCAGAAATTAATTGGCCAGCGCGTTCGCCAGATTTGTCAGCATGCGACTATTTTCTTTGGGGTTATTTGAAGGAGCGAGTATATGTCAACAAGCCCGAGACAATCCTTGAACTCAAGGCCAACATTGTTGCAGAAATTCGAGGGCTACAGCCACAAATGTTGAAAGATGTTATGGAAAATGCTCTCAAAAGAGCCCATCATTGCGAAGCTAATAACGGTGGTCATTTAAGTGACATTATTTTTCATACTTAGCGTAAAAAAATTTCCATTTTGTATATTTCATAATCTTAAAAAAAAAATAAAAAAAAAAAATAAACAAAAAAGTTATTAAATTTTTAAACCCCATTGTGACTTTTGGCCCACCCTGTATTTATTGCCGACTGTTTTAAGCCTAATGCGCATGTCCTCGCTTCTTCAAGCATGAGAAGTTATAAAAGTTAAATGGGTGGGAAGTAAATAACAGAGCTACTTACGGGCTTAGATGCTGATTCACTAATCTAAGCCTTTGCTAAAGAGTTTCTTGCCAATGAATCCCATCTGTAAATATCTGTAACTCATGACATCATAAATTTCAAATTTGCTCTCTAACAGTTGTGTGTTTAAATAAATTAAAATTGGCAACAATGCGAAGACAAAACGGTATGAACTAAATGAGAATCATTCAAGAATTCTAAATTCTAATCTAAATACGGTTACGGAAAAAGGAAATAAAATTTATAGAAGAATATAAATTAACTTAAATATAATTTTAACATTAAACTTGATTATTTTATAATTTATTTAATATTGCGACATCGCTGAAATATTTACGGCCCATAGTTTTCAAATAATTAAACAAACTGTTTGCAGGAATTTGTCGCAACACTTTTCTAAATCTGCATTTTCTTTTCAACAACTATTTGTTCGAGCAAAAATCGTTTGATTTATTTTATTGCCAACACTAAAAACAAAACATATATTTTCTTTTTTAAGTTCTAAATTTCGTGATTTTGTGGTGTGACAACGAATTCCGTTTTGACTCTCCAGTGCTTTAATTTTTTGTTGTTTTTTTTTTTTTTTTTGGTTTTGTGGCGAGTTTTCTCAAAAAGTTGTTGACATAATTTTTAAAATGTTATTTTCTAATTTGCATAATTCTTGTCATTTAGAAGATTTTTAGCTGCACAAAAATATATATTTTGTTTATTTTTATTGTTAATTGCGGGTTTATACATTTTTAATAATTCGTTTTCTGTCTCTGGCCGGCCTCTGTGTCTCTCTACTAATATTTTGCCATCTCGGCGATTGAATTTATTAAATTCTCGAGCATGGCATAAATGCGATACTCAGAGCTACACCGTACAAATTATTTAACATTTAGATGGATGGATGATGATAATGACGTTGAGATGTTGTATGAATATGCAGAAGGCAACCACAAAATTGTTTATTTCTAACGATGAGCATTCATTAGAAAAGCGTGTTCATGAATACCGAATATTTTATTATTATGCCAGAGAGTTGAAACTAAAAATATATTAACTTTGAAAATTTTTTAAATTTACTTTAAATATATTGAAGAATATTTAAAAACTTTTTAAAGAACTTTTGCCCGAAATCTATTTAATTTAAAAGTTATTTATTGCCATGTAAATTTGGTAACAGATATTGTTAATAAATTTGTCTGCAAGGGGAACTTTCTCAACCAAATGTAATAATTTATTAAAGCAGGATACTTAATCATTAGATGTGATGTTTTAATTTAATAAGAAACAAGAAACAGTAGAAAAAAAAGCTACAAAACATTGAACTTTTAACATTATTTGGTTTTGCAGCGAGACAACAGCGGAAGGAACATAAAAACTAAAATAAACTCTCCATCTGCAGACATTTAAAAATAAGAACCATAGAAAGCTGTCAAAAATAGCGAAAGCAGCATTAATTCACCACCGCGGAATGCATTTTTTAATCAAAAATATAACAAGAAGAGGAGACGAAAAGAGACTGCTAAGGTGGATATTTGGCTATAGTAACACACACATACATACAGGCAGATCGACATACAGACAGATAGACAGACAGACGGCCAAGCACATCCAGCCAGGCAAAATAGGTATGAGTGAAATATAAAACTTTTTGTTTTTTTTTTTTGTTTTTCTGTTTAAGGCCGCGACGTACATTTCCAACTTCCCAACGAGGGATGATGATATTTTTGTTTGGAAAATGATACAACAAACAAACACAAACTGCAAACAATTCCTCTGGTACATACAAATACATGCAACATAAAAATAAAGAAACATAAAATAAATGTTTAAATGAAAATAAAGCAACATGAAGATAAATTATGGCCCACAAGTTGTGAATACATTTTGTATCTGTTCTTGCATAAAATACCACAAAATGGGGGTTACATTTCCAAACACAGGCGGACAGACGGATAGAGTCCCAAACCGAGAGGCAAACGAGCGAGCAAGAACAACTCATACAAAAAAAAAAAAAAAAAAAACAAACACGGATATACATGGATATACAAAATAAGCAGAAATCGGGAATGTTTCAACTGGCAAATGATAAAATAAATTAAAACATTTTTGCAATAAATTTTATTTAAAAATCATTAAAAACAAAAATGTATTCCCTTCAAGGAACTTTTTCTCCAAAAAAAAATTTATGATTAGACATTGATTTTTAGGAAATAAAAGTGAGCAGAACCCCAAAGCATTAAATCAGAAACAAGAGGACTTCTCACTTAATAGAAGGAGCAACCGTGAATTATCCTACAGTCTCTGAGATAACATAAATTCTCAGACTTTCATAACTAAAGGCTCTGCCATTAAACCCTCTTTCATTTTAAAGGAAACCAAAGTTTTATGCATCATCAAACGTTAAGGAAAAAAGCGGCCACACCCTTCAAGCACATATGATACGAACCATTCGAGAGTTACACCAATAAAGGTGCCAGCAAACATATGAATAAAATCGAAATATCCTGCCGCATTTATTTTATTTAATTTTTACAAGTAGAATCTGATTGTGAATACAGGATGAGCTACAAAATCTTTGAACAGATTTTCGAATATTGCCCCTGCATCTGCCGATTTGGCTTGCAAAAAAAAAAACAACCTACAAAATACAAGTTTCTTTTATGATGGGCCTTATCCTCAGGAGGTATGGACACGTCAGAAGCAATTTCTACATGACATGATCCTTCGTAGATGCATCTTAAACAGGCCACCGAAATCGTATGATATTTTGGTAATAAGCCTGATATATGCCCCAAAGTGGTAGACAATTCTATATGTCTCATGCATTCCCGGGCTGTTGTTTACCGGTCACAAGAAATGCCGATGATAAGTTTTGTAACATGAGTCTCTCAGGGGTTCTTCACAGTAATCTTCAAACTTTACTTAATCTTCAGCTAACATACATGCCTTTAATTGCCTCTATGAAGCATTTAATTATAACAGGACATTCTTGTTCAAGGATACTATTATTTGTGTCAAACTGCTGTTAGAAGAATTACCTCAACTCCATAAATTTAAAATGATCTTTCTATTGGATACTTGAAGTCGTTCTAAGCATTTCTCTTTATTTTCTGAAGCTTGGAGCGCTGGATGGCTCATATTCGTAAATTTACAGCTTTCAAGCAGACTTGAGTCACCATGCTTGAAAGGAATTTTTAATTTTTTTTCCAAGTTTCTGGTAGAAAAAAGCAACGAAATAGGCCCAGATGAATGTTTCAATATCATTATGGTACACTATCAGTGATACACTAGTAGCGGTTTGCCCAGAATTCATGTACTAAGTCATTTTTCCAATTTCTATATAATTCCCAGTTTGTTTCATTTTTACAAAATTTAATTTAAATTATTTTGTTCATAAAAAAATATATAAAACTTATTGGGGAATTTTTAGGCACATTCAAAATAGCCCAATCTGGCAGCCTTCTTTAAGTAGCATAAACAAGAAGTATCCATTAAAATACAGAGAGTGTGCTTGAAAAAGGCAAATACAAAAAAATATTATATCAGATTTGTTGTTCGTTTCGCAAGGGGAGGAGCTTAAATCGATATGTGAAACACACAGAAATAAATTTCACCATTTATGTAGATATATGCTACAAACTCACACACAAACACACACACACACCCAGCCTTGTACGTACATACAGAGTAGAGTATCTGTGAGATACACTACAGGAAGTATATATGTGTGCATATGTGCACATAAGAATCCATTGAACAGATAATTAATAAAATAAAAAAGGAATAAAGCTCTTAGATATGCCACCGAGACAGAGCAGCTTAAAAAAGCTAGATCAGAATAATAAAAGAAACCGCCGGTAAGTGAAAGATACATTATTCAGATTTGTGACAAAGAAAATAAGTGCAATCACGTTTCTTATGTACACACATATAGATTTGTTTCGAATGTGCTGAAGCTGAATCAAACAGATACATCTGCTGGATGTTTATTTGGGTAAACAATAAAAAAAATATTAATGTTATTGCACGCTCACACTTGACTACAACAAAATACAAATATCTTTATAAAACAAATACAGGCAGGCTGCGTTCATGGCTGCAGCATCGATGACAGCGATAATGTAGCCATTACATGCATGCACGCCTCCTACAACTGCATGCTTTAAGTAAATAGTGCGTGTGAATGTTAGCTGGTAGAACTTTGTTGTGGCACAGCTAAAGCCAAAGGAAAACAACAACAACAATAACAAAAATTAAAACAAAAGCAAGAGTAGCAGCAGCAGCGGCGTCGGCAGCAGCAGCAATGCATCGCTTTTTATGGTGCATTGAATAAACGAAGCGATGCAAGTGATGTGTGAATTGTGTCACAGTATTGGTAGTTTGCATTCAATTGTATTGTTTGTTTGAATGTTTATTTGTGTATTTTCAAAAGGTATTAAACTTCTTTATCTGAGGATAAAGCTGTAAATATCCGCGAGATTTACTACACGACGCGTGTCATTTCGTATCCCAAGAAAAACAGAAAGAAAAACATTCTTCAAAAAAGACAAAAAAAAACAAAAGGCCAAAAATTGCAAACTGCAAACTGCAGAAACGGTAAAACAAGCCAACTCAGACTCCTGCATTCGCTTTAGAAGCACAACATTTTTAAAGCAAAAATCGTACCGAACTGCATCATCAGAAGGAAAAACCGTGCGACCAAAGTATTCAATTGTATGCAAGTACGTGCTGTTTGTTTGTTGGGTTTGTTTGTTTGTCGGTGGCATTTCTGTTTATTCTTTTGGCTTAAATGGCAACATTTAGGCCAAACTGCAATTGCATTGATTCCATTTCTTATCGTATCAAATCTCTAGAGGAGTTCTATGTGGGTCTTCTTTTCATTGCGTTTGCTGACCAGAAGCCTCCGCTAATACTTTTACCAACAACTTAACGGCTCGCTGTATCTCATTGCCCTGCCGCTACTCTCCTACTCAACGCAGTACTTTAACAATCAGTGATTTTAAATCTTTTTGAATTTAAATTTTAACCACATTGAAAGCATAAAAAGAAATAAAGAAAAACTATTTACCGAATGTGAATTTTAAAGGCGGCTTCTTCTAAAAATCGCAAAAAGGAAAAAACGCAAAATGAAATAAATGAAAAAGGAATTTTTTTCAATTCCAGAAAAAAGGAAAATAAAAAAGTTCAAAAGCTTTTGTGGCGTGAAAATAAGAAACAACAACAACAACAACATCTACAGTTTATTGTGTTCTAGACAATAGTTATTCAAATTAAAGAATTTCCTTTTCTCAATATCAACACAGCAGTTAAAAAACGCTGAAAACAAAACAAAACAAAAGAAAATAAAACAAAATAAAATAAAACAAAATAAAATAAAATAAAACAGAAAAAAATAGAATACAAAAATCAACTGAAATTTGTGGTGTTATTTTGTAGACTTTCTGTCGCCGCCATGTTGGTTCCGCCCGATATGATGGCTGCTCAGACGCGCATGATCTATCAGATGAATCGTTATTGCGCTGAACGTGTCCAAGCTCGCATGTTTAAAACCGCTACAGCGATACGCGAAATATGCAAAATTGTTCAGGACATTTTAAAGGAGGTCGAATTACAGGAGCCCCGTTTTATCTCCAGTTTAGTTGAATGCAACGGCAGGTAAGAACAATCTTAATTGCATTTCTTTCAATTAACACACTTTCATACGAGTATAAGAAATTTGGCACGCGAACAGTTTTATAAATTTAATACTGGACAGGAGTGGCTTGCCTTTCTAAAGTTGGAAATGCTTGGAGGCGGAGAGGAGCTAATATTTCCCAAGAAATTCTATTTTAAAGTATTTTTCTTGCTTAAAATTCCTTTTAATTATTTAGAAATAGTAAATTTTTGGATTAAAGTTCAGCCACATAATATAATTAAGCCCATCCCTCCCCAATAGGTTCAGCTACATTAGAGGTATTTGGGGGCGACGTTAAAAAGAATGTTCCAGCGGCATTGAATCACAACACCAGACCTTGAAATATATTTTCCTTTCATAAAGTTAAACGTCTTCTTTTCAATGACTTCTCATTCAGCCAGGTAAGCCCAATCTTCGAACTTTTCCCCTAGAAATGAACGAAGACACGAACTGATACGAAATTATTTAATACATGAGGGCGTAACTGGGCTTTCGTTGAGTACATTAATCGCTATAAATGTCATGGTGTCTCAAAACTTGTTTATGGAATTTTCTTCGGTAGAAAGCCAACTTTTCAATATCTTTTCAGAGCTTAAAAAAAAGTTAACTTAATAAAATGTTAAGCATTGAATAATAAAGTTGTTGCCAGCTTCGTTAAAATATTGCCAATGAACTTTTGCACAAACTAAATGAGAATTACTGGGAAGTTATAGGAATGGGCAGACTTTATATCTTCTTCTCTGCTCCTTTTGCATACATATTTTAGAGAAAAACAACAATATAAATGACACTGTATGCGTTTTTAATGGAAATTAATTTTATTTCAAAATCAGGATGTATTGAAAAAGTTTCCAAAATTCATCATCATGTTCGCTGGCATTCTTAACAAAATATGCACTGCTCTGCCTAGTGTGGGCTGTAAATAAGCCATTCGACATCTTTTCAAAAATATTTCATATTCGCTTTCGAATTAATTACTCTTTTACAGCTTTTCATATTAATTTTCTTTTAATTGGCTTTTAATAATTCGTCGGCATTAATTATATTTAATTGCACAATAGACAAATAAGAAAACAACATTTTTGAAAAATTTTTATACGAAAACGTTGTATTTTTAAAAATCTCTGAAATAAAAAATTGGAAACAAAGTTTTAAAATTAAAAGTAAAAATTTTAATGGCGATTTTTATAGAATGGTAGGTAGCATGTGGAAATTTATTCGGGGTGAAGCAGGGCTGTTTACACTTTTCTGTATTGCCAATATAAATTGTAATACAACTCTGTTTTCTGTGCATCAAGACAGGCGGTTACCATCTTAAGCAAACTTGTCATGCTAAAAATAACGAACGAATTGGAAAATGTATAACTTTTACGACAAGCAAAGGAAGGGAAGGCGAAATAAAAGTGGAAAAAAAAATTGCGAAAAGTATGAAGTTGAAACTGCAGAAAAGCAGTTAAGACCAATTAAGTGACAATACGAAGTGATTGAAAAGTAATTGATTGAAAATGAGTAGAGTAAACACAGTGCTGGGCAAAATAAAGAAAATAAAGTGGGGCCCGTTTATGAAATGGGGGAAGAGACGTTGAGTATTATTGTAACTCCGCTTGGTCTTCGCCCTTTTAAAGGAAAACCTAAACAAGGCCACACCTACAAATGACACCAAAGAGTTCTTACTGATGGTGATGGTGGGCGTTGAAGGTGATAATGATCATAATCATGATCATGATGATGAGGAGTAGGCCTTTAACTTTTTTCTAATGCCTTCCTTAATAGCCACGGTTTCTTTGGTAGATTTAATTACATCATGTTTATCGTGAAAGAGACACAATCGACAGTGTAGACAAGAAAACTCTTTATATTTAATTTTTTTTTTTTTTTTTTTGAAGAATATCCTTTAATAGTAATTATCCTATTATCATAAAATTGGATGTTTCATGTTTGTTTGATGAGATGAAAGTACGGACTAGAAGAATTTATTTGAAATTGCAACATGCCATTCCTGATAATGTCTATAACATGTTGCAATGGAAAGGCGTTATAAATCGCTATACGAATTTCTTTTGCTAGCGCAAAGAAATTGCCTCTGATTCTTTAAATCTATTCTTACATCATCGATCAGAGCAATTTATATTGCATTAATTTCAAACCTGTTCAAACACTGCCTGACTTGGGCGTGAGTGATAGCATGTCTGCGTGTCTGTTTTGAAATTGGAATCGTTATCTGGCTGACCGAGCTCTGAGCACAATTTTCTACCTCCTGCCTCCTAGATCGCACATTAACAACTCCTTGTCTGTCATAAATATCAATTACAGTTGTGAAATTATTGTGATTTACAAAAAGAGTAGGAGAGATAGCGGAGGAGAGAATGAGAGAAAGAAATATTTCGTCAATATATTTTTAATAATTCGTAATGGAATATTCTAGAACGCAGAATATATGCCACCAATGCAATAAATTATGTCGGTGCGAGAGAAAAATAAACTTAATAAATATTTTTTGCAAAAGGAGAGAATTATTAAAATGAACCACAACAGACTGAATGAGAATTGTAAAAATAATAATTCTGCAAATATACATTTTGCACTTTTAATACGTTTTTTTAATACCGTGCAGAAAATGGGTTTAAAATCTATTTTTTACAAGTCGGCAGTCAAAAAACTCTCCGAAAAAAATTCATTCAAAATATTCCCGATTTTCCTTATTCTATATTCTTCTTTGTTAGGAAATTGCAATCAATATTAACATTCTTTCTTTCTTGCCAACTCTTGGAATGCCTTGTATCGGAATTATGACAGAGAGATAGCGGAACGGAAAATCGTGTAATCGTGTAATTTTTATAGATTTTAGAAAAAAATTATTTTTGCCCAACTTTCGGAATCGCTTGAACTGTTATTAAATAAACCAGAGAGTCCTTCGCAAATATTTCTTAGACAGAGTTTATTTCATTACTAATTTTCATAAATATGGAATAAATACAAGTCTAATACAAAGTCATACAACTTGTCGACTTGAGCGGTGCTCCTGCGAAAGTATGCCAGAGTGTATTAAAAATGCAACTCTGTTGAACATTGTTTTCTCTAACGATTTGTAAAACTTTAAAAGAATTTTCGAAAAAGGTTTCTTATAAAACGATCAGAGTAGTAGAAGGAAATAAATTCTTTCCATCATTTTTGTATGATTTGAAGGAGCCTATAATGCTGTTTTTTAGATCCACCCTCGTTCTTTTATTCGTAAATAAACATTAGCGAGAACCTTCTGACACTTTTCAGTTCTACAGCATTGTTTTTGTGTCTTTTATAAAATCTTGTTAAGCTCACATCTCGTATCGGCTCAGTACGGCTCGTAGGCCTTAGCAACCTTGTAAGTTTCCTTCACAATCCGTTTTAACGGATACATGGAGTTTCTATTAACATTTCGTAACAACATATACAGTTAAATTGATTTTTCCCTATTTCAGATATGAGGGGGTCGAGGTCATTTCACCCACGGAATATGAGATCGTGTTGTACCTTAATCAAATGGGCGTGTTTAATTTCGTAGACGATGGTACTTTGCCCGGCTGTGCCGTACTCAAACTAAGCGATGGCCGCAAGAGATCCATGTCCTTGTGGGTTGAATTTATAACCGCCTCTGGCTATCTGTCGTCTAGAAAAATCAGAGCACGCTTTCAGACACTAGTGGCGCAAGCCTGCGACAAAAGCATTTACAGGGACATGGTGAAAATGATTGGCGACACAACCGAGGTAAAGCTGAGGATACGTGAGAGATTTATAGTGCAAATTACGCCGGCATTTAAGTGTTCGGGCATATGGCCACGTTCTGCCGCACACTGGCCTTTGCCCCACATACCGTGGCCACATCCCAGCATTGTGGCTGAAGTTAAAACGGAGGGATTCGACTTGCTATCCAAGGAGAGTGTCATATTCCAGAATAAGACCAACAATGCAGCCAGCATGGAGGGTGATGCCTGGGTATTGAGTTTCTTCGAGGCCGAAAATCGCCTGTTACAGGGTAAAGCAATTAACAATTAACTGCTGCTTTCAATAGAACGTAAATATTTTAAATAAATAAATTTTTTAGGCGGCTGTCGGCGGCGCTTGTTAAGCATTTTAAAGACACTTAGAGATCGCCATTTGGAATTGCCCGGTAATCCCATTACAGCATACCATTTGAAAACCCTGTTGCTTTATGAATGTGAAAAGCATCCACGTGATTTCGAGTGGGATGAACCCTGTATTGCAGATCGTATTAATGGCATATTTTTACAATTGATATCTTGTCTACAGTATCGGCGTTGCCCTCATTATTTTCTCCCCAGCCTGGATTTATTCAAAGGTAAATCCCCCACTGCTTTAGAACAAGCTGCCAAACAAGTCTGGCGTTTAACCAGGGAAATGTTAACAAATGCCAACGCATTTGAAAAGTTGTAAGGATGTGCAACTAAAAACACACACACAAACAAGCCAAGTCTGCTGCTGAGAGCGTTAAATAAATTTTTTTAAAAAAAGCAAATCAATTTTTGATTTGTGCAAAAAAAAACAAAATTATTTTTAAGGAAAAAAATCATCTTTAGATTTCAAACAAAATGCATAATACTCGTAAGCGGAAGCGCATATTGCAATATCGCACTGGTACTCATATGCGTTCATATTTGCCTGCATCAGCCATATGTTGCGTTTACCCCCGGCTAATCCATTTCAACTATTTACTCACTTTTCTAACTTTTAGTTTTTAATTTAACAACTTTTAAATCACAAAAGCAGAGGCAATATTTTTTAGGACTTTTTATTTTAGACTGTCATTTCTCTCCCCACCACTTGCGTATTGAACTATATATATTTCTTATCGCAAACGAATTTTCGCGTATAATTCAGATAACAATGGCGGACTTTTTAAAAGTGATAAAGAAATTGCTGGTCAGCCGGTATCTACACCGGAAGAATAAAATTAGTTATTTTGTGTTTTAAACACAACGGTGACGGCAGCGTGCGACTACAGACAATAAAAAAGAATTAAGAACAGTTATGTTAATGATAAGAAAGGCAAACTATTGGTGATGCTGTCGCCAATTAAAATTTGTTGGGGCCAACGAGAAAAATTCGACTGCCAGTATAATGAGAAATGTATTTGACAGATAAAAAATATTTTTCATATAAAAAAAAGACATTTTAAACTAAATAATATAAATGAATAAAAATTACAAAGTTTTGTTTTTTCAATGTTTTCATTTAAAATAAATAATTAAATATTTTTAAATATCAGACAATCGAATTTCGGACCAATTTTCCTACGGTTTTCAATATAAAAAAGTAGTTGGCTACAAGGCGACAACTACAGTAAGCGGTATTTGTAGTGCATTGTAGTGCAGCCATTAAAAAACTATTTTTGCTTTACACTCAATAAGTATTGTAACCAAGTTAGTGGAAAAATTTCTTGAAACAGATCAGCCGACGGACAAGAGCCGTCGTGAACGGCATTAGAAAATTGAAAAATGCATAGACTAATTTCAGAAATTAAATTTTTTTTTATCACTACAAAGTACTTTTTAAATTATTTTCCTTTTAAATTCAAATTTAATACAAACGCAGCAATTGTATTTATAATATATGAAAACCAATACATATAAAAAAAAAATTTGGAATGCAGTAAAAGTGTTCCAATGGCCACCCTTCTTTACTCTATTACGTCTTTGTGGTTCGCACTCGTAGCAGAAACGGCAATCCAACAATTTAATTTACTCAAATTAGCATTCGTCATCTCCGCCCACATAAACAACTGATTCATTTCGAGCTTTCAAGGATTTGATTATGCCAAGTTCATCGGCTTAACAGAGTATATAACAAATGGACTGAAAAAAATGTAGGTGGAGTGGACTGTTCCTGGGGGTTTTTCACGTACATAAGTGCAACAAAGTTGTAGCTGTGTAGTTATACTTTTCCCCACCCCCAACACATCTTTTTTCTTCATTAAACGATTTTCACAAAACAAAATAATTAATTTCAATTATCTTTTACTAAGAAATTAATAAAGAGAAAGAAGAAGAATATTAAAGTCAACACGAGCAACCTTTTTCTTCTGTATTTTAATTTTTATTTAATAAAATCGTGCTGGACAGCTCCAATACGATTTACAATATATATTTATAAAATTTCGTTAAAATAAGCTTTTTTCAAAAAAATGTTTACGAAAAAAAACAAGAAAACAAAAACAAAACAAAAACAAAAACACGACTATGAAACATAAAATGTGCAATTTGAGAAAAACTAACTTGTAAGAATTATAAATAATTTTGTAAAAATAAAATAAATTTGTTACATTTTATTATTAAGTTCATTTATTATTATTGTGTGAAGTAAAATAAAACAAAAAACATGTTACAAAACTACTCAAATTACTAATAAAAATTTAAAAAAAAAAAAATAACAAAATTTATAAAAAAAAAAAATTCAGACAAAATTGTTTTATTGAAAAACGCTGACACACATTAATTTCAGCAATTTAAAACAATCGATTAAAAAATTATTAGATTTGGCGAATTTAAAGGCAAGTGAGATCAGCGTGATGGACATCACAAAATTGGTGGTATCAAAAAGGTCAGGGATGGACACGGTGCTCTAAAGAATTATTTTACAAAAGAGTTAAGACACTAACCAGCCAAACTGCGACTGCTTTTTGAATATTCGTGAGGTCTATTACCGATTCTAATGGGTCATTACGAAAGCTATTAGCAGACCTTGTTTTACATGTTAAATAAATTATTTCCCAAGTGCAAGTGCAATTGCATACGGGTGCTTCCATAGGTGAATGAATGATGCACAGCCCACTAAGCCGGAGGTCACGAGTTCGATTCCTAACTAGACTATGCATGTTTTCCTGCAGACAAGCCGAAAAGAAATTAAATTTTTCCTTATTAATAAGAACTGCATTGTAATCTTTACGAACCTTCTAAGAATTTTTGCATCGATTGCCTACTGGCAATCTTAAGCGCATATCCAAGCCATTGCGCAAAATTATTTTTAGGCCTATTTCTGCATATTTGGGCATATATTTTTGCGTTACTGGCTGAATGCTATTCGTACGCATAATTTTCCCGGCTATTATTAAGAAAAACATCTACTAAAGTCCTGACTTGACATTGTTTCTAATGTAAAAAGTTTGTGCCAGAATTGCGACGCCCCGCATTGTCAATTTTACATGTAAACATCAACTGTCATTATAATTAAAATAAATTGGAGGAGGAAAACAATTGCTCGGTTCCCATAATCTCATATCGATAACAAAAAATGTTTAGTTTCATCAGAATTTTCGGTAACTGTCCGATCGTCTACTGATTTCCTTTATAGCTCTTTGAAACAAGCCAACAACAACGACAAGAAAGTAACGAAAATTGCCTCTTATCTTGAATCTCGTTTAAAATATCTTTTTACATAATTGATATTATCGTGTAAAAGGTTAATTTAGATTTAAGACAAAAACGCCAATACAAGAAAGAAGCAACGATATTTGTTGTGCTCGTATGTGGAGTCTTGGAGGCCATAAATATCTCCACAGAGAAAAAGAAAAATAAATACAAATAAGTTGAAAACCTCAAAACACAGACACTTCTGTCCACCAAAGTAAAGAGATTCTCTAATAAAAAAAAAATATCGTTGAAGTTTTTCGTTATTTTTTCGTAAGCGAAAAGATACAAAATATTTTTTTACAACCATTAAGGAGAATTTGTATGAGTGTGCGTTTTAAAACGAAATATTTTATGTTAATTTTTATTTCATTTTGGTAACAATAATATCAAAATGTCAACAATATTTAGTTACCATCAATTCATGTTCTTTTTGTTATTCGTGGAATTGAAGCGATGATCAAAAACTGAAAGCAGAAATAATCCAAAAGATTTCAAGATTTGAAGATTTTGTTTTATTCAGCCATATTAAATTTGGCCTTTTCCCTGTTTTATGTTTGTGTGCGAGAGAGCGTGTGACAGGATGAATGGTATCATAAATAATGTCTTGTAGAAATAAAAAAGCGACTCATTAATAAATGTAATGATTTGAATTCAATGTCGTGTTGGAACGGTGGTGCAACCCCTTCACATATCTCCATCATCATGTAAAAATAACTTTGCAAATGGATGAGATTTATTTGAATAGCTTGATATCCTGTAAAAAAGAGAGGATCCTGCTCTCTAAGTTATCATGATTTGCCATTTCCTAATTTGCCTTTTGCGAATGATAAATATCACCGAGCGAGTATTCATAACAAGAAATACAACTCAAATGCATCAGGCGAAATTAGTAGAGGACGACTGAATTGTTATAGAGTGTAGAAAGTCAATACAAAGTACTGTTGAAATTAAATTTGTTGAACGCAATCTGCTGTATAATTTTATATAGTTTATTAAAATATCGTATACAGCACGAATTGCTCGTTCCATTCCACCAGCGAAGTTTTGACTTCGATTTCCAATAAGTATGACAGAAAGACTTTAGTTCATTATTGGCTTATAATGAAAGATTTTACTTAATACGAGTACTCTTCACATTAAACAGAATTGTAACGAACGGCGTATTTCGCCCGTCATATTTAACTGCTATACTACAATTACAATTCGCTTTTCATTATTATCCCAAAAAAGGTTAATTAACGATTAACTTTCAAAGCATTTGATGTTTAGCTTATTAATTTTTGCAAACAGCAATTCAGTCGGCGTGGCATGGCTTGACAGGACTCGTTAAAGCCGCCTTAAGCAGTAAATTTTAGTAGACAAAATAGTGACTCATTTACGCTAATGCTGCTATTTTGCTTATCGAATGTAAATTAGAGGAAATGCTCCATGTACAGATTTTTTTTTATTTTAATAAATTAATACAATTTGAAAGCTCTCATGTGGACACAAAAGCCACTGCGGCTTCATAATCGCACTTGTAGTTTAAACAATTAATCATGACAGGTGTCAGATGGAACTGGAAAAAATTAAAAAAATATATATATAAAAGAAATTTTGATATCATCTTTACATGTAAAGGAAATCGCCTATTCAAGTCAATAAATTAATTAAAACTTTAATTTTAAAACAAATCAGCTGATATTGAAGCATGACAGTTGTCAGAGAGAGCTGCCACAAAACATCTGTTTTTGTTAAAGAAAAATTGAAAAAAATATGTATATAAAAGAAATTTTGCTATCGTCTTTACATGTAAAGGAAATCGGCTATTCAACTCAATAAATGAGTATAAATTCAAATGAATTTCAATTTTAAAACCAATCAGCTGATATTGAAGGATGACAGTTGTCAGAGAGAGCTGCCACAAAAAATCGGGCTTTGTTAAATAAATGCTTATTGGAAAAATAAAAAAATATATATATATACTAAAGAAATTTTGATATAATCTTCAAATGTAAAGAAAATCGGCTCTTGAAGTCAATAAATTAATAAAAAATTTTCGTTAAAGAAAAATTGAAAAAAATATATATATAAAAGAAATTTTGCTATCATATTTAAATGTAAAGGAAATCGGTTATTCAAGTCAGTAAATTAATACAAATTCAAGTGAGTTTCAATTTTAAAACCAATCAGCTGATATTTAATCATTACAGGTGTCAGAGAGAGCTGCCACAAAAAATCGGGGTTTGTTAAAGAAATGCTTATTGGAAAAATTGAAATATATATATATATATATATATAAAAGAAATTGTGCTATCATATTTAAATGTAAAGGAAATCGGTTATTCAAGTCAGTAAATTAATACAAATTCAAGTGAGTTTCAATTTTAAAACCAATCAGCTGCTATTGAAGCATGACAGTTGTCAGATAGAGCTGCCACAAAAAATCGGGCTTTGTTAAATAAATGCTTATTGGAAAAATTGAAAAAATATTTATATATATATATTAAAGAAATTTTGATATAATCTTTAAATGTAAATAAAATCGACTCCTCAAGTCAATAAATTAATACAAATTCAAGCGAACTTTAACTTTTAAACCCAATCAGCTGATATTTAATCATTACAGGTGTCAGAGAGAGCTGCCACAAAAAATCGGGGTTTGTTAAATAAATGCTTATTGGAAAAATTGAAAAAAATATATATATGTATATATAAAAGAAATTTTGATATAATCTTTTAATGTAAAGGAAATCGGCTATTCAACTCAATAAATTAATACAAATTCAATACAAATTATTTTAAAATTTGTTTCGGACAATAAAAATAATTATTGTGTGTGTTATTTCGAATCCTGTAGATTATTAAAATAATGAAGAGCGCAAGCAAACATTTCGAATTGTAATTACGTTTTAATAGAGGAATATGCAGGGCGAAATTCGCCGTTCGTCGCAATTCTGTTTTCCTTGTAAACTCCGATTTGGTTCGAGTACGAAATGCCACGAAGTGGTGCTAATTGAAACGAAATAAATTGTTTAAAGCCACCGGATATGCATGTATATATCCTTAAACATTTTTATAATACATACATACATAAAACTACCAGGATAAAACTGCCAGCAAAACAACAATTAAAAAGCTGTATGGCTCATGAGCAGGATAATAAAGTGTCACAACCGTTCCTGGTACGCAGTAGAATTTTTAAAGTTCATTTAAATTTAATTCGCTTTCACAGCCGCAAGCAAAAATTTTATAAAACAAATAAAAATAAATGACAAAATAGATTCGGAAACAATACCTCAAATATGAAAAACACGACAAACAGAAATCACAACAGAACATGTGCTGACATGATTATTTCGGTTTTATTGTTTTATATTCTTTTTTCCCCCATTTTTAATTTCACCTCGGGCCGCACATTTTCTTCTTTATTTATGTTTTTAAATAATTGAAATGATATGAGGGAGGCGGGGAAAGTAGCAGGGGGCAAAAGGTTTTTATCGATTATTTTTATGTGCTTGAGAGAGTTTTTAAAGACATTTTTTGGTAACATAATTTGTCAAATGCTATGCAAGTTAATCGTTAAGCCCCTTTTTCGGATAATAAGCATAAAATTGTTTAAGGCCGCCAAAACATTTTAAATAAAATACACAACAAGAAATTGTGCGTCAGCAAACTGAGCAAAACAACAAACAAAAACGTGCCATATCAGTTTGTAAGTAACACCAGCCATTGAGTTAGTCAAGGAGGCAGCCTGCCAGCCTGCCTGCCAGCCAGCCAGCCATATACTCAACCAAACTTGTGGTCACGTGCAACAATAATGTTATGTGATCTTAGCAGCACACGTCTCATGTACTTTTTTCCTTTTCTTGTTGCTTGTAACACTGCTACCATTTGAAGTGGTATGGGCAAGTCATGCCCTCCCAAAAACACTCACACACACGCACACACACATGCACACTCACACGCAGAGACAGAGGAATTAAGCATTTAGTTCACCTGATGTTTCTCATTGTAACACTGGTTGCTCCTGATTTCGTTTGCAGCCACTGTGAAGGGCTGGGAAAAGTTACACTTGCAATGCAATGTGTAGTTGCTTCTTCTCTCCCTTCTGTTGCACGCCAGGCAAACATTATCAAAAAATTATGATGATGAGGCTTAACTTCAACAACTTTTGCTTTTCTTTTAATCACATTATACGCCTTCGCAGTTGGCAGGAGGTATGGCTGCAAAGAGAGCATCGGCTAAATGGAAACATACATATATATTAAGTATAATTCTCGTATGCTCTTTTTATAACTTTTTATTAACTAGTACAGTATAGCCTCGTAAAAGTCAACCTCACATTAATTATTGTGAATTGCTAACTTTTTCCCAATTCATGATTGAAAAAAAAAATATATATTTCAAAGATTTGATTCTCTTTACGGGAAAAGGGGATAATAATAATACTTATATATTAAGTATAATTCTCGTATGCTCTTTTTTTAACTTTTTATTAACTAGTACAGTATAGCCTCGTAAGTTAACTGCAAATTAATTATTGTGAATTGCTAACTTTTTCCCAATTCATGATTGAAAAAAAAAAATTATATATTTCAAAGATTTGATTCTCTTTACGGGAAAAGGAGATAATAATAATACTTATATATTAAGTATAATTCTCGTATGCTCTTTTTTTAACTTTTTATTAACTAGTACAGTATAGCCACGTAAGTTAACTGCAAATTAACTATTGCGAATTGCCAACTTTTTCCCAATTGAAAATTGGAAAAAAAATTTATATATTTCAAAGATTGTAAAGAGAATTAGGGGAAAAGGGAATTGTGGGCATTTTTGGGTTTGCTCGACTCCTCGTGTGCTGCAAATCTGTGCAGAGGAACTACTTTTAAATGAACCAGCAGGTATGTGCGTAAAAATAAGCGTTTGCGCCAACATTTCCTGTGTTTGCTTATTAATTTTTTACCAGCAACGGCTTCTAACAAAAATACTCGCATGCACGCCAATTTATATAATTATTATTGTATATTGCAATTTTATAATTATTATTATATATCTTTGGAGTATAAAAGAGTTGCCCATTTTTCGTATTTAAATACTTTTATAATTTTATTCCAATTAAGAATATTGAGGTCGTGTTGTGAATTTTCCAATGAATTTTTTTTTAGAGATTGTGGTTCCACGTTTTCTACGGATGCTTTCGTAGGCGAATGAAAACTGCGCAGCTTACAAAGCCGGAGATTGCGAGTTCGATTCCTGCCTAGACCTAGACCCTGGGTGTTTTCCTGCGGTCAAGCCGCAAACTTTGCAGGCTAAAATTAATTATTTTTTTTAGCGATTTGTTGGCATCCCACAATCCCCAAATGACTGTGTAATTTCACTTCCCCTCTACAAAGAAATTCGGGAATACTTTTCAAACATGCACATTCTATCTGCCATAAGCAGCTGGCGGCGAAGCTATTTTAAAAGCATTCTGCGACAGCTTACTTGCGACTTCCAGCCCATAGACTTTGTTTTCTTTCTGGAACTTTTTTTCTTGGAATTATTGTAAAATTGTTTCTGCATTATGTCAGTGTAATGTGATATGTTGCCATTATACTCCTTCGTATCTCCTGTTGTTGTTGTTGTTGTTTTTTTATTGTATTCATTTAGTTTTTCACATCTTGTTATAAACATTCCATCCCCGTTTCCTTGGCTTTGCGTAGGATGTTGTTGCGTTCCTTTTTTTTTTCTTCTCTTTTCGCTGCGCCTGCCTTGTCTTCTGCTTCTTCGCTAAATATTTGTTGCTTTATGTGTTCTTTATGTTTCGTGTTAAAACATAATTTGTTATATTTTTTCCTTAACGCTCCATCCTCTTGTCTAATGTTTGGCATTAATATATATTTTATATACAAACAATTTTTTTTGCTAAAATTAATCTTTTTCATGAGTGTATTATCCTTGTTTGCTGGCATTATTGTTTAATCATTATTTTTATTTTTATATATTTTTTTTTTTTGCTTTTTCGCTTGTGCGTTTAAAGGAAAAATAATATTTATAAAATATTTGTATGTGGACGCGATATACACGATATTCTCAAGTTTTAATGATGTTTCAAGGATTCCTGCATGGTTTAGTGGCGTTTTTCTGCTCGCCGCTAATGTAGACCATCAAAGGAGCTTTACAAAAATGTATTCCATTTAAAAATAAACGAAAAGTTGCAATGAAATTGAATTTATAACAAACAAATTCAAATGCACTCATTTTCTGTTGTACTTCTCAATTGGTTCATACTTTGTGAATTTAAAAATATAAACGATAAGGAATAAAGGAAAATAAATGAAAGTTTAGCAACAACAACTTAATAACACAACAAGCCAAATGAATGTGCAGTATCGCATAAATTCAGTGTTTTCTCTTAAGCTGCAATTCTCATTTATTTAGCATTAAATTTAAAAGAAAACATTTAAAAGAATTATTTACAATATATTAGAAATTTAGCTAATGAGAAGAATAACTGGCAGTGGTTTCAATAATGTGGGTACCTGTTTACACTACTTAAATTCTGAAATATACTACTTATATATTTATTTGCTTATTATATTCTTACAACAAATTTTAACAATGCCAACCTGGCTAAAGTTTTTTATATCTTCATGATAAGCCCGCTTATTCTGTCAGGTATGCTTAGCAGGTAATTTAAAAAGTTCTTAACATTTTGACAGATACATTGAACTCCGTGTTTCCTCTATTTTAATTTTGCAAATATGTTGGGAAATTTGAAAAAAAAAAATTTATATATTTTTCGAAGAAAGAAACAGTATCCCTCATAAGTTATGGATATAAAAAATAAACAAATCTTTAATTGAATCAGTATGTGAAGTATTTATTTGAGAGAGTTATAGTTTTTTAATCTCAAACTATTTGTCTTGTTGCAAACATTTTTCCAAAATATTCCCTGCCTTTCTTTTCAAATAAATTATGTTGTCAATGTAAAAATTCATTAATGTTATGACGACTAATTTATATGGCCACCTTCTCAAACGAGAAAAGCTTTAAAGCCAATTTATATTTACGAGAGATAACAAAAACTAATCCTTTCCAAAAACAAAAAAAAAAAAAAAAGAGAGAAAAAAATTACTAAATTGACATGAAACATCTGTTTAAAATGACGGCGCCGTCCGCCACTTTCTAAATGAAATCATGCAGGCAAAGAAATAAAATCAGAAATTATTAAAACAAATAAAAAAAAAAAAAGTTTTTTTTTAGAGTTCTATAATAAATTAACAACGACCGCCCCTGTAATTAGTTTAAAACATAACGGAAGGGGGAAATATAACGTACGAAGAACACCTCTTTTCTTTCAAAGGAGTGTGTGGGGAAGTGTAACGCTGTATTCCAAGCTGTAATAACTCTTTACAGAAAATTAAAACTCTCTTATATACAAATATAAATCACAATAAAACATCAAATAAAACTGTCATAATTTTAAATGCAACACTGCTGACATGAATGACAATATGTCAATTTGACAGAGAGACACGACATTGAAGTGAGGCCGCTTGAAGAACAAAATTAATTTTAAATTAAACAAAAAAAAAAAACAAGGAATGAATGAAATTGTGGAGGGACTTGAAGCAGCAAATAACGTCCCACCAGCCATTTGTACCGCATTTAATTAGTCTCTAGAAACTTTCAACAAAGAGACAGACATGAAAGGAGGACGACTATGAAATTTTTTTTAAGTAGTGTCTTCCCCCCTTTAACACCTTAAACAATATTTTATGGGTTTGCTTTTTGTCGTTTTCGTGTTCAGTGCTCTTCGTGTGCAAATGATAAAAAATGATTTGAGACTTTTCTGTAGTTGCTGTTGCATTGAGGCATTAAAATAAATCTTGCAGCCAACACAGCTGACATACAATTTTAATTTTATAATTGAATGCAAATGTGTGTTTTTAATAATTTTATCATAAAAGCAGCAAAGGAAAAATCAACTTGATAAAATGTCCTCATCATCATTGTGACATCGTCATTTTCGTTAACATCATCATTAGGGCCCAGAAAGTAGTCTCGAGGAAGAGTTTCTAAATAATCACACGTGTAGGTGAGTAAAAAAATATTTTTTTCTTATATAGATATTGATATCGTTTACACACACTCTACACACATTGTGCAAGTAAATTAGGTTTGTCATACATTTTGCACACACAGTGTTGGGCTAGATTAATTAAAGGCCCAGAAAGTAGTCTCGAGGAAGAGTTCCTAAATAATGACACGTGTAGGTGAGTAAAAAAATATGTTTTTCTTGTATAGATATTGATATCGTTTACACACACTCTACAAACATTGTGCAAGTAAATTAGGTTTGTCATACGTTTTGCAAACACACCGTTGCGCTAGATTTAATTGAAGACACTTCTACGCCGATTATTAGCCTCTACTCTTGACGTTGAAAGATAAGTAATTCGATAAGATTGCTCAGAGTTATTACAGCTTGGAATACAGCGTTACACTTCCCCACACACTCCTTTGAAAGAAAAGAGGCGTTCATCGTATGTTATATTTCCCTCTTCCGTTATGTTTTAAACTAATTACAGGGGCGATTGTTGTTAATTTATTACAGAACTCTAAAAAAAAACCTTTTTTTTAATTGTTTTTTTCTCATGAGGAACAAAGTACTGATATTGATGATCCTACAGGACTTTGACATTGTAACCAGAAGTAGTTCATTGTACGTTTGGCAGCTATAGAATTAGTCAATTCAAATTCAACTTACGCCTTACTGGCTAATATACAAATTTTGCTTACTAGCGTTCAAACTTTCATCAGATTCATCCTTGCCAGAAACGATGCTGTCGTAGATGACAGTTGGCAAGTGTAAGTGACAGCAGATAAATGTAGCTGCAACCAAAGTTTGATTTCGCCTACTTAAAAGTAACGCACCCACAAACTCACATTTTGATTTAATGTGTTTACATTCATACCCAATTCTCAGTGCAACTGAGGCGTGGAAAACTAATTTTAAATTGTTTGTATTCTTTTTTTACAACATTTTTATAAGCAATTCAAATTGGAATTTATTTATAAAAACGCGTGTTTAACGAACCACATGTTTTTAGTTTATAACTCAATTATAAGGACACACAGATTCCTTAGCAGCACTTGCGGACGTGTTAGCACATGTCTGCTGCATATTCTTCACAAAACTTTTGTAACAAATTACATTCAGAATTATAACGATATCAAAAACTATTACAAATGACACAAACACGCCAGACTGAAACCCGATTTAGGGAAAATGTAAACTAATTGCAAAGGAAATTATTATTATATTTGGAAATTATGTTCTGTAGAGAAATTTTTATTCATTAAATAATTGTTGTGACAGTGGCGCCCACTGTATCTTAGCAGGATTTTTGACAAACAACGCTAAATGTGTACATACATAATTTAAAAATATGTTATTTTTTTTTAAAAAATTTTCCTTCCTTCCGTCTATGAACACGAAATTCAGAAGATTTATTTAACTCACTTTTAATACATCATTTAATATACTATAGATTAAAAAATTGTAATATTTCCCCAGAAGATTATAAAAATACAGAGATTTTTACTTAGAACCTATTTCGGTTGAGGTGACGATATGTATCCTTACACATAACTATTGAGGCTAAAAAATAATTTAATTTGCTTGTAAAAAGAGTTTTCTAAATTTGTAAAGGGAAGTTGTACGAAGGATGAAGAATCTTGTGTATAACTCGCATACCAGTCAACGAATACATGGCCATAGACAGGCATATGGACACGCCTAAAGGACATTTTTTAATCCAGAAAAATCAATAAGTTTCATTTCAAAGAATTTTCAATTTAAAATGGTGTTCCAATTAACCGTTAAAAAACAACCGCTTTCAAGCTAAAAAAAGGATTAAAAATAATTTATCGTTTGTTTAAACCATAAAAGGGCGAAAAAACAATTGGTGTTTGCCGCTGATAAAGACAGGGTGTACAAAAATTGGTTGAGGCATTTCACTATAGCCAACCACAAATTATTACAAGCAAAAATAATCGAACAAATTGAGTTACAACATTTAAGTAAATTTCAAAGGCGTCCAGTAGCAAAGCAGTACGTCTGGTGGGTGTAAAAAAAAAACTTGGCAAAACATAGAAAAGGATTTGCGACATTGCAATCTGTATCTGTATCTGTATCAATCTGTATCAATCTTTGCGACATTGCAATGTGTGAATAAAAAGCGCCAAAAAAAGATCTTGAAATTTTTAATTTGTTTTAATTTTGGTTTAATTTTATTATATATTTTTTTTTAATTTTTCAAAGAACGAGTTTTGCTTTTCAGCTACATAAACAAACTTTGTAGCCTAGTTTTTAACCCTCATCATTCCCTCGAGAAATACATCTGATCGGTTCCAGCGCACATATACGATCCCAAGCATATATAGTAAGAATACAAATTCTAAAACGGGTTCTTTTGGTTGTTCTGGCAAAATAATTCTATTCGGTAAAATACAAGCTCAAGCCGCTGAACTCTTTTTTATGTTATTGAAGGTTAAAGATCAAAATTGCATGCGTACCTATACTGGAACCGATTAGATACATTTCTCGAGGGGCCGATGATGTTTAAGATATAATAACTTAATGATCACTTTACATACACCATGAAAATTAGGTCGCATACTGTACGACGTAGAGAAAAAAAAAAGGATATGAAAAATAGAGTCGATAACGAGTAAACGAATATTTTTCGCTCGCTTTACTCTGGCATGTATGCATGATTTAACCAGGCTTGGTGAGCCTATTGGTTACTGTAAATGAGTAAATAATTTAAATACTTTTAAGAGAGGCATACAATCATACAAAAATATCCTCAAATATTATTGGCTACTGCTACAGCCTTGTATTCACCTATATAATTCTTTAGAAAGAGACAACGAGAGCATAATGAGTTGACATTGAATATTGCCATGATGCCACTCTCAAAAATTTCCATTTGCGAGAATAAATTTTTTATTTAATCATTTCGGTTGATATAATAACAATAGAAATTATCCTGAGTTGGCCACCGATACAATGGCAAGTTTGTAGCCATGTAGTTTGTAGTTCTGTGGCAAATGGCTTTAATGCCTTTAAAACATCGCCTGAACGTAAATATATATTTTAGAAGAAGAACATTAAAATACAATAGGTCAAGAAAAAAAAAATTTGCAAAAAAACATATTTTTCCTTTTTTTTTCTTTTTGTAAAATATTTCTAGAGTCAATAAAATATATGAAATATAAATAAAAATATAAAAATAAAATTTATGCGGTGTACGCTTTACGCAAAATCTGAATATAAAATTATTATATATATTTTTCTCCAAAATTATTTAAGGCTTTCTGTGATTGGGGTTTTGTAATTCTCAATTGATTTGAGATTTTTCCAAATCTGAAACAATTGTTTTTGATATAATCGAATCTATAATCTGGCCAAACGGCAGCGATAAAATGACAACGATTGTGATTTGTGACAGAACTCACAGAGATGGGAGTTTGTCTTATTGAGAAGAAAAATTCATTTGTAGGAATATTAAATATTTGACTTACCCTGAGGAGAATGTCATTAAATAAAACACTGTAAAGAAATAAAATAAATTAAAAAAATGAGAATTTTAAATAAGTACACTTAAAGAAATTGTGCCACCAAAAATAAATTCTATAATAAATAAATTCCAAATTATTGAGTTAAATATTTCTATTTGTCTATTTTCTTTAATGATTTTTATTAAACGATTTCTCTTCATTTAATTAAAATTCTAATTTACTGGAAATTTTTTTCTTATTATTTTGTTTTTAAACTTTAAATAAGTTTGTATTAAGGGGGAAAGGGGAATAATAATAATAATAATAATAATAAGTTGTTGCTTCTCTTCTTTTATTTTATTTGGTTGATTATAAGTTGTTGTTAATGGAAATTTAAGAAAGTTTATAAATTTATCTTTATTAGTTTTTCATTCGTTTAAATCTGAAATTTTTTATTTTCATTGTCTAACAGAATTCTTTAATAACTTTTTAAAATGCCAAATTAAAAATTAAATTAAATTTGTTCATTTCAATTTAAGATTATTTAATATTTTATTGTTACTGGTTGGTAAGTATAAATATTAGTTAAGATACTTTTAATTATTTTCTTTTTCTTATTTAATTTGTATTTGAAATTCATTTAAAAATCTAAAATAAGCAACATTTCTAGAGTAGTACAAGATCGGTATTATAATTTGTCCTTCTATTTTTAACATTATTGTTTGATAATATTTACTATTTTATTATTAAATGATGAGAGTGAAGAGAAAGAGAGACTGATAATGTGAGAGGGATAGATCGAGTTTGAGAACAAAAAATAATAGTGAATTGTAATTTGCTTTTTGTGTTTATTGCATTGCTTTGTTTTTTGTTTTCTTAGTTAAATATTTTTTATGTTAAAAATTTTACAATACAATACCCCACACTCCACCAACTGAATAGTTTCAGGTGGCTGTCCAACTCAGGCTCTTCTAAAATATTTGATAGACTCTAAGAAATAAGCCAACCCAAAGAATTCTCTAGCAGCCGCTTAAGCTCTCAAGTGATCCTTTAATATGCATGCTATAAATGAATTTTCGGCAATTTTTGATAAAGAAAAAAATTATAAAAAGTACTATTCACTTATAAAGGAAAATATGATATTTACGGGTCATTCCAAGGTCCTGTTTTTTTTTTATTGAAAACAGTTGAGGAAATGCTGATATACAGCAAATTCAAAGTGCGTTCCTGCAATCGCAGAAGCAACCATGGAAAACACACAACATTTTAGTTGGAGAATTTTAAATCATCCCTCGTTACCGGCATTAGCAAACAAGTATTCATAACATCGAAATCATTCCCGCCTACTAATGATGATTCCAATGGTCTGGTTCTCACCTATATGGTTGCACACTACATTAGACCACTTTTAGGCCCTTCATTATCGTTCACGTATTTTGTAACAATACTTTACCTCCATTTCTCCTTCCTAAAAGCTTGGACATACATAATAAATGAAGAGTCCTTAAGTTGACCGTGTATCAACTAATCCTGTCAAAAAGGAATTTTATTCCTAGTGATTAAATTATTGAAAGGCAATAAAAGAGCTTGAAGAGTGACAAGAGAGCGAGGGAGAGAGAGATGGATGAAGTTAAATAAACTGAGAAATGGGTAGAGGGAAAGAGATAAACTGAGCGCTGAGATTGCTTGACATTAGAAACACAAAATAAACAGGATTATTTTTGTATGCTGGACTAAATAATTTTAAAACAAGCTGAGAATTAGAGGAGGCAGCGCATCATTCCAGCCTGCTCCATTTCACTATAATAGAATATTTTGATTTATTCGTTAGCCAATTCTCAAAGCTTTCACTGAAATACTTTCCATCTTGTTCCTTTTGACTCTAATTGTGCATATTCTGCACCGAGTTGAAGCGAAAGTAAACTGCTGAATGTAATCCAAGAGAAGAAAGAGCGAACTCAACTCTACTCAACTTTCAAACTGCTGATTGCCACATCATTTCCTTGTCGTTACTTCTGAAAACAATAGCCAACTGCAAAGCTTTAATAGTTCCGAATAGTTCAGAATATAATTAATTGAACCGCTTTGGATTTTAAAATTAAATTTATTAAAAATTCGCTTCTCAAATATTTCACTGTTTAAAAAATAATAGTTTTAAAAGTGGCTACTCGTGAAGGCGAATATGACGAATGTGACAGGAGTTGGGGTTTTTTAGTTTTTTTTTTTTTTTTGTTTTAAATATTTTATTAGAATTTATTTTGGATATTTATGGAAGTGAGCGCTTTATATGTACGTGACTTCATTAATTTGTTATTACTTTACTGATTTATTATATATTTACGTTGTAATTTTCATTGACTGTGTTAGTTTTTATTTTGCTATGAATACTGGGTTTATATTTGAATTTCCTTGCAAAGCTTTTCATTTGTTCTTTATTGATATATAATCGTACTTGTACGTCTGTATTTTATTTATTTATTCTTAATATTTTTTTTTATTTTTTTATATATTCTGTGTAGTAGTGTTGGTTTTTTGAAGTATTTTTTTATATTATTACTTTTTTTTTAATTCTGTTTGTGTAGCATTTTTTTCGATAATTTTCATTATACTCATGTATTTCTAATAAATTAACTTACAAATATTTTTCTTGATAATTTTTAATTAAAAGGGGGGAAAGGAAACGAGAAATAACTATATTGCTTGCTTTTGCTTTTATTTGTAAAGAAACCAAATATTTTTGTTGTTACTGTTGTTGTTTATATTAAATAATTCATTAATTATAAGTAAATATTTATATATTTATATAATATTTATATATATATAAAATATTTATATAATATTATATATATATATATATATATAATATTTATTTGTTTTTATTGCATATATAATAATAATTTAATTTTAAATTGCTATTGTTCTTCAAAAAATTTCTATTAACTAAACTAGTCTATTGTTATTAATTATTTAAACTTGATTACAACATTATTTTTAAATAGTTTTTATTCATTTCTTTTCTTTCTTTATTATTTATATGTTTGTCCTTTTTGTATTCTTGTTTGTTGATAATTAATCATTTTTCTTTTAGCATTTTCAGAATATTTTAGAATGGATAAAATGCAGCTATGCTGGAAGTACTAGTAAAATTTAGTATCACAGTATTTTATATAAGATCAAATTTATTTTTTTATTCTTTATATATTTTATTAAATTTTGTGTTTTTTTTATTTAATTATGTTGTTTTTTTTTTGTGATTTGTTTTAATTGTTGTTTTAGTGTTGTGTACGAGTAAAAATGTTTTGAGCCTGAAAATATGCTTCATTTTTTGTGTTACGATAATTTATGTTCCAAGGCTTGCATTTGTATCGTGGTTGTTGTCCATGTTTTAGCTTTGTTGGGTGTAGGATTTTTAAGCGGGCATTTGATGGTGAGTGGATTGCATTTTGTGAGCGAGTGAGTGAGCGATTAGTTTTTATTTACTTTAATTATGGATTTTCATTTATTTTCAAAGTTACTCAATTAAAATATTAATATTATCGCTTTTTCATTTAATCCATATTTTTTTGCTGTCTAGTATCTTTCTTTAATAAATGTTGCCTTTGAAAGCCCTTCTGTGTGATAAATGTATGTATTATAAGTGTAGTTGGAAACTTTTTATTTTTTTTTTAAATTTTCCACATTATTATTAAACATTTAAAATGTTTAATTTTCTAGCAATAATAAATGAAGTGAATGATAATAAAGAACACAACTTATTTCTCGCTGCTAGACGTATGCACACACACACACAGTCATGTCAACATATTTATATTATTTACTCTTAATTTAAATTCTTTATTAACCTGCAGAGCTAATGGATGCAAATTTGCAAATATCAATTCTCAAACGAAATTCTATTCAGCTCGAAACTGATTTTAGTTTCCCTAACTTTGAAGAAAATTTTTTTTTTTACACTCTCAAATGATTAGATCGTGCTCAAGTTTGTTTAAATTGACAGTTAAAATTAACATAATTGTATAAATTTAGAAGCAACAAATAAGGATTTGCCCAGTAAAGTTTGGCTTTTAATAGAATATTTAAGAATTACTTCTAAAAACTACAGATTTACCTTGGCAACTGTATCAAACTGATTAGAAATATCAACATTATTGTACTTCTTAAACTTGACTCACCGTACCTCAGAGATTTAATTTTTAATCAGTACTTGTATACAAAAAGTCCTGATCCCAGAAGTCTAAACTTCAACAAGCAAATCTCTATGAAAATTTACTCACAATATCTGGAATTCTTTCCCTATATTTCTATTAATTCCATAACGATAAGACCGATATTTATAAAAACCCATCTAGCAACTCGGCAATAAGTTATTAACCCTTTGAGAGGGATAACGTAGCTTGACCACCATGCCATTACGTTTTCAACTTATTGAAAAATTTTGAAAAAAAAAAAATAAATAAACGTGGCTCATGACGGTATTATTGGTACATAAAGACTTTATGACGCCTTTTGCTTATGCTAGCATTTTCAAAATGTTCCAATTTAATATGGTCAGCCAAAATGCTAAAGAGAACATCAGACCTTTTTAGAAATGAGTTTTTATACACCCCAAAATAGAAAAATAATTCCTAATTCGATATGCAATTTCAAATCAGATGGGAAAGAAATTTTTTCACTTCGAATTTAATGCGGCAAGAGAATATAGAAAGTAGGCATGTGCATGCATTCTAAAACCTGTTCTTAGTATTTTTAAGAGAATAAACAAAAATATTTAAGATACCAAAAATGTAAAAAATTGAAGCTTAAAAACAAGCATTGAAATAAAACAATTTTAAATAAGGTTCGTTTTGAGCTCCTACAATGCCAAATAATTTACATATTAAATATGCACCAGATAAATATCGATATTCACCAGACCGATCACAAAGATCTCTGTGTACGTAACGTAAGTTATGTAATTAAACGTAAAAGAAAAATTGCTATTTGAGCTCCTCTGTAATTATTCCACACAAACGCAAATCTCAGTGAAGTACAGTATGCAACGTGAAAATATCGCTTCAAATACATTTGATGCGTGCCCATGTTGCATGAAAATAAGCGTGATAATTCAGCAAGTCGCATCACCGATCAACAAGAATATTTCTAGTTTACACAATCGTATGTTTGTTATATTTTGCCAATTATGCGATTGTGTAGCATCGCAAATCGACTAATTTAAGTACATTAAAAAAACTTACGACTTAAAAAAATTCATTAATTTTTATTTAACCTAAAACTTACAAGAGTAATAATAACAAACAATTAATAAGTCTTAATCAAAAATTATACAAATTTTATACAATAGAAAATGAAAAAAATAAAAAACTAATTAACTAGCACAAAATAGTTTCTAATAGTTAGGAAAATTTACTTACAACAAATACAGGAAAAGGACTACTTAACCCAAAAGCGGGTTATATTAAAAGTTTAAGCCAAGTTACTGGCGGTTACAAGTCGAAGCTTTATTTTGACTTACAGTGAACGGTAAGAGTTAAGTTAAAGGCAAGTTTATACTACAACTAATTTCTGCTGCGAGGCTGATGTTGGAAGTCTTTCAATTTATTCTTAAGGCAAAGTATTTGAAAAATGTTAGCGCAAAACTTTAGGCGTTAAAATTAATGCTGCCACATTCAAACTGCCCTTAACGTAACGATGGGATTTTAAGTTTTGGACAAGTTGTAATTCCATTAAAAATTAAAAGAAAAAATTAAATTAAAATAATAATGATTACTCTATTAAATACTAAAATAAATTATTAAAAATAAATGTAAACTGGAAATAAAAAGTTTTTCAATATGAAAAGCAGTTGAGAAACGTTCGTCGTCGTGTACGGTTGATTATTATTCTTATCGGATAAAAGAAAACTAAAACCAAAACAAAAACAAAACAAAAAAATTAAATACACAAGGACTACATATTTTTTGAATTTAACAATTCAAGAAAACGGTAAAAAAAAATGTTGAACATAAACACTGTTGTTGTGCACTGCATTTAAGTGAGGACAGAGACAAATAAAAATTGCATTATTCCACTGATACGAGAATTAACATTTTAGAATTAACATGTTGTCGTTTCTTTTCTTTAATGGAGGTAAATTCTGCATGCAATAAAGAAAAAGCACAAGCAAAAATAGAAAAAAAAAACCATCAAACAATATATACTCAGTCAACAAAATCGGATATTATTTCAAGAAAATTGTCAACGAAGCCAAAATGAACAGCTACTGTACAATCAATGGCAATATGCGACCAATGGTTAGCAGAATGCAAACAATGAGATCACCCGATTGAATGCGTTCGCATCGGAATTACAAAAACAAATTGATGAGGTGAAGGAAAATCTGCTAAGAGGAAGACCGGGTACTCCCTTTTTGACGGCTGCAAGATCAACAACTTCTATCTCATCAAAAGCAAGTACAGCAATACCTGTTAATGATGAAGAGACTGATTTTCATACAGATGAGGATGATTTAGCTAAGGAGACTGATTGGATAAGGGAATGATAAGTATTAGAACCAAAAATCAAAATATTACCATAGCTAGCCTATATAGCCCTCCAAAGCATAATATTAAACAACAGAGATATTTAGAACTGTTCAAAACTCTAGGAAATCGATTCATCATTGCTGGTGACTACAATGCTAAGCACACACATTGGGGATCTAGACTTACAACAACAAAAGGAAAAGAATTGTTTGTTAAATGCAATTCAAGATTATAAATGTAAAACCTACATACCGGCCTACTGATCCCAGCAAAGAACCAGATCTGATAGACTTTTTCGTCACTAAAAATTTATCAAGTAACTACATGCAAATAGATGAAATCCTGGAGTTAAACTCGGAACATTCGGCTATAGTATTAACACTGAGCGAAAATATAATTTCCAAGTCAACTAATCCGTTCTTAGTTAGCAAAAAAACATATTGGAAAAGCTTTAGAAAATCCATTGGAAGATAGAATTGAATTAGCAGTACCACTACAAACCGAAGAACAACTGGATTCTGAAGTGGAAAAACTGGTCAGTGATATTCAGAACGCAGCGTGGCGAAATACACCTGAAATTAAAAGAAAACTAAAAGGTAATCACTATCCTAAAGAAATAGTTAATCTTGTTTCAGAAAAAAGGAAGGCGAGGAAAAAATGGCATTAAACCAGAAATCCACGCGACAAAACCACAATGTATAATTTAACATCACAATTAAGAAATTAAATCAGGCAGTTAAAAAATGATTCAATAAGTGACTTCCTCTGTACATTGGCTAATGACTCAAGTACTGGGTATTCACTTTGGAAGACTACTAAAAATCTAAAGAGACCAATTATGCAAATATCTCCAATCAAAAATGCAGATGATAGTTGGGCCAGAAATAATGAACAAAAACCAGAAATATTTGCTAATCACCTTGAAAATATTTTTCAACCCAATGCAGCCAATGACACTGATCCTCTACCTAATATTATAGAACAATCAGAGAGACCGATACCACACGTCACATCAGCTGAAGTCAAAAGAGATATCAAAACCAATATCAATTCCAAAAAAGCACCTGCATTTGATCTTATTACTGATCAAATACTAAAGGAACTTTCAATAAAGGAGTTATTGAAAATAACAAACATAATTAATGCAACATTTCGCCTACAATATGTGCCACAACTATGGAAATTTGCAGAAGTCATTATGTTACCAAAGCCAGGGAAGCCACCTCATGGAGCAACATCATATCAAGCAATATCATTGCTGCCGATTATGTCAAAGTTGTGCGAGAAACTGCTTTTGAAAAGGTTGAAACCAATCATCGAGGAAAAATCATTCCGAAATCAACACTCTACGATTGATCAAGTACATCGAATTACCAATATAATTGAAAAAGCGCTAGAAGAGAAAAAAGTTTGTTCGACAATATTTCTGGATGTTGCACAGGCTTTCGACAAAGTTTGGCATGTAGGGTTAAATCGTAAACTGCAAATGTTTCTTCCTGCTCAATATTCAAATATCATAAAATCATACATATCAGAACGTTATTTCAGAATAAAGCAAGAAGATACCTATTCTGATCCAAAGAATGTACAAGCAGCTGTAACACAAGGAAATGTACTTGGACCAGTCCTTTATCTCCTATACACTTGTGATCTGCCTTCTTTTATAAATAACACAGTTGCTACGTTTGCTGATGATACTGCAATAATAGCCACTGGTGACAACAACATTGAATCAACAGAAAAGTTACAAACAGCCATTACTGAGATAAAACGCTGGACAGTCCAATGGCGTATAAAACTCAACGAAGCCAAATCTGTGCATGTTCATTTCACTAATAAAAGAATCAACCACAAACCAGTCTACATAAATGATCAAATAGTTCCGTACGAGAATTCAGCGAAATATCTTGGCACGACCTTGGATGCAAAACTGAGGTGGAAACCACACTTCAAGAAAAAACAAGAAGAACTCAAATTAAAACACAGAAAAATGTACTGGCTATTAAGTAGACATTCTGCCCTGTCAACATACACCAAGTTACTCTTCTATCATTAAGTCCTTAAGCCAATCTGGACTTATGGTATTCAGCTCTGGGGCTGCACCAGTCAAAGCAATAGAATGATTATTCAACGATTCCAAAATAAAGTAATTCGTGCCATAGTTAATGCTCCGTGGTAAATCAGAAATGACAACATACATAAGGATTTGGATATGGAGATTGTGGACAACGTTATCAAAAAATTTGCACAAAGTCATGAACGGAGACTTCAACACACCATAACACTGAGGCTCACCAGCTCCTCGACAATGTCGACATAATCAGACGATTAAAACGAGTGAAACCTTTTGAACTTGTATAAAATAGTGAGCTAACTATAGACAAAACATCAAACTCAGTCACATGAACGTATATAGGACCAAAATATTTAACTTTAACAGAAATAAAAAGTGTATATCATAGGATAAGTACTTTGTAATTTTAACCGTATCAATTTAAGTTAAAGTCAAATAGCTTATTAGTGTTAAGTATACTAGATTGCATCAATAGGTGTTATTTTGAAAAAAAAAAAAAAAAAAAATATGAAAAGCATTTTAGAATAACAATCAACTACAACAGTTTGAAAAATAAAAGTTGAAAAAATAAACAAAAATAAAAATTGTTAAAAATTGAAAAAAGCTTTCATGAATTTGAGCCTTAAAACTAATGCGAGCAGATAATAAGTGTTGTTTTTTTTCAAATTTTCCTTAAACTCTTAAAGACTTCCCTGCACTGAGTATGACTTTTATGAATAATTTTGAAACTATATTTCTGATTATGCCAGTTTCACCATTATTTGTGTTGAATAAAAATTCTATAAAATAATTTCTAGTAGTTAAAAAAAATCTACTTCTACAGCTTCATATGAATATGTAATAAAAATAAATATAGACTTTAGCGCTAAAAGCACAAAGTTTGCTGAACTTAATTAACATTATAACATAATTTGAGAATTTGAGAATTTGAGGACGATATCCGATTTCTAACTGAATTTCGCTTTTGTTATATTTTCAAGCAATATTGAAAATTAATATTATACGAAATATTGGAAAATTATTGTCTCCTACGATGCTGCAGAAAATATTAAATAAAATCAAAGCCAGCATGATATATTACAGGCTGAACGAATTCTGAGTTACTTGATTTTCGAGATTGAAAAATTATTAATAAATTTTTCTTTCAAATATTTGAAGCAATATTTTAATATGTGAGGTTAAATTTCTATTTAAAAAATAAATTGTGAAAAACATGCAATTTTGAAAAATTTTATTCAATTTTATATCAATTTATATTTTTTCTTTATATTTTTAAAACACCGCACCATTTAATGGGCCACTTTTTACTACCTGCAGCCATTTTATATCTCTGTAGTTGTTAAGTTTAAAATTCCTGCATAATACCTTTTTGGAAAGGACCTCGTGACAAATTGAGCTTTTTCTTGCAAAAATTACAAAACAGGGAACTACTTCCTCAAACAATTTGCTTTAAATAAACCCATTTAGGAAAAGTAGCTCTCAAAATAAGTCGCTCTTAAAAGTCGTCCGGAAACCCGAAAAGTACTTTTGCATATTATATAGTACGAATACCATTTACAAAATTATGCTTTGCAAAGTGTCCTTTTTAGAAAGTGTAAAAAAAAAATTGGTTCTTGGAAAAACCATTTTTAAAAAACTAACTTTTCGCGAGATTAATTTTTAGCTCAAAAAATACTTTCTTCACAGAAAAAGGGTACTAAGTTGAAAAATTCTCAAACGCTTTAAGTTGTATTCTATTAAATAATTTTCATATTGTTGTAGCCGCAAGTTATACTAAAGCAAACACATACATGCATGCACACACACATATTTTCGTGTAATTTATATGTTAAGGTGTGTGTTCAATGCGTTCGCATTGTGTTGCACTTTAAAGTGCATTTTATATATGTATGGGTGTTACAGTAAACTGTAAGTATGCGCATGTGTGAATACATAAGAGAGAGATAGAGATAGAGATAGAGAGACGGGAGAGAGAAAGAGATAGTTTTGTGTTTTTGTTTGCATACAAGTGTTTTTGTGTAGTATTATTTTTTATGAAATTATTATAACTTTAGAATTGTGTTTTATTTATAATTGTTTTCTCCTTTTTTTTATATATAAATATAATTATTTAATTTTTTTTAAGTTAATTTTTTTTTTTGGACTAAAACGCCATAATACTTGCTTTACTTAGTTCCAGCATCTTAGCTACATTCTATTCTAGAAATATTCTAGAGTTTGATTTATTTAATGCCATTAAATTTTTGGCAGCAGCAGATTTTTTCAAAGTTCCTCGAGGAGAACCTTTTAAAAATTTTATGAAATTTTTAACCATTTTCTGTCGAATGCCAAGAAAAATTTCTCTTTTATTAATAATTATGTTTTCATTCAAAGAATCGTTGTATCTTTGAAAAAAGAAAATAGATTTTTCCATAATATGCCATTCACGGTGTATCATTTTATTTGAAAATGAGTTTTGATCGATTGCAGCGCAATTAATTTTTTGTATTGCAAATGCCTTAAAGTTCGTTTCAACATTGTGAGAAAAAGTTTTGGGGCGAGTTTTATGATAATAAATAGCATTTCTATTTTGAACTACAAAAGCCAGTTTTAGTAATTGTAATAAATAATTTTTACTTGAAATTACTACTAAAACCTGGTTTCTTACTTTTATATTTAACTGTACTTGTAAGAATAATAATAATAAAGTTACTATCCAAAAGACTAAGTGAATTTTTAGTAATCGTAATAAATATTGGTTTTCTGTTAATATTATACGTAAGATTTGCTTAATGAAAAGATAAAATATTTTTAATAAATAAATTATCTTTATCATAGACAAAATGTTATTAATGATCACGATCATCATAATTATCATCAGAGATATTTCTGTATTATTGAAATATTTCAAGTTGATGACAGATTGGTGTAGTTGTAGTCGCTGCGGTTGTATTTTTAATTGTATTAGATATTGGAAAGCAAAATTTTTTGGCAATGTTGCCTGGTTGTGTAAAGTCTTCGATTTAAGCAGTCATTCCGGAAGCGCAAATTCATCTTGTTCTTGTGGTTTCTTTAACCAATTGCCCAAGTCCTCGCGCCTGAAAGCGGCAAATAGTTCACGTTTGGCCATCTAAAGTATTCATATTGAATAGAAAAAAAAACTCGTTAACAATAATACAGATAAAAAACCAAAGGCAAAAAAAAAATAAAAATAAATCCAACTCATCTCCACCTGATAGTCTTTAACTTTAGCCTTAGTCTGGCCGTAATCGGTTAGTATCTTCTTTTCGGGCAAGCCGGGTAGATTTTTCACCAAATTTCCATATTTACGGAAAAACATTTGTTTCGTTATGCGAGATATCTGATTGTTGACTGTTTTGCCCGTCAACGAATTCACCACTTCCACCTCAGTATCACCGGTTGTCCAATTAATACCGAAATTGGGTGCTTTGGCCTGATTGCGCGGCTCCGATGATGTGAGCTGCGCCAAGCGCGGCTTATTGAGATGATAGGGTGGTGGAAGACCTTGTATGGACTTTTCAATACGTCCGCAAACAGCACGATACATATGCTCGGGATGTAACAGACTGCCCAATACTATGGAATGCAAATATATTGGTTCTATAATACAGGACAGTAGAGATCCTTGGATACCGACTATATTCCAGCGTGCTATTTTATCCGAACAAGACATGGTGAGCAGGCGATGACCCTATTCCAATATTGTTTTTAGCGCAAAAAAAAAAAAATTTTAATTAATAAATCGAAAAATCAAAAAAAAAACTATTAATTATAATGTGCAGTTATGAGAAACTTACCTCCAGAACACCGTCCCAGGTTTGTATACCATCACTACTCTTGACAGGTATGGTGCCCTCCCCGGATTCAATTTTTGTACGCAACTGACCACGAGCTTTTCTATTTATTGTTGTCATTTGTTGAAGGCGCAGGAGGGGGATGGTAGTAGTAGTGATGTTTTATTTTAGAGTTTGAATTTGTTTGTTTTTTTTTATTTAATTCAATTTTTTTTTTTTGTCAATACATATAAAAATTATTAGGTTAAAAAAAGTTTTTTTGTGTTAGAATAAAACAAAAACCAAAAAAAAAAAACAAAAAATAAATAAAAAACTAAAAAACATTTTTACAGCAACAATAAGTAAAATATGAATTTGTAATTGTAGTAGTAGAGTAAAAGAGGGTAAAGAATTGTTTGAAAATTAGAAAAAAAAAAAAATTAAATAAATTAAATAATCACAAAACTCGAGGTATTCCACAAAATGAAGGTTTAACAGTGGGAATTTTAGACCACAATGTTTTAAATACAGATGAAATTTAAGAGAGAGAAAAGAGAACGTACCAAGAAAAAAACAATCCAAGAGATTTCCAATAGATAAATTAAACTGTTAATAAATTCCTTTTGATAAAAAAAAAAAAAAAAAAAAAAAAAAAAAAAAAAAAATTAAACTATTTAAAAAAAGCAACAGATACAAAATTTTGTTACAAGGGTGGTAGCGGAAATACCTAGTATTCCGGAGGCAGTGGCTAATGCCTACCATATATTCACTTTTTTAGTGAAAAAAAATTACATATGAATACATATGCAACTTAGCCGATGTCCCCTCATTCTTTGTATTTTAGGCATTTAATTAGTGGTAACTAGCATTGCTTCTACGATGTACTAAAAACTGTTTGGGAAAATTCCGAAGAACTTTAATAGACTGAATTTCTTTTGAATTTAAATCCATTTCGTAATTACCAGTTTAACCATTCAATGAGCGACTCATTTTGAGACTGTTCTTCTGTAAAATAGAATAAGAGACGCGGATCTCTTCTGGCAGAATTAATTGCCGATGGTAACAGTATTGCTTACTCACAAAATAATTACACTTTTTAAAGACAGAGTACTATTGAAAGAAGGACGAGGGGCAAAGATAAAAATAGTTTATAAACAAAATAAATATTATTAAGCGAGTTAGTTCAATGTAGAAGGAAATTCAAAATTTTCTAAGGCTATCCCCACCAAATACAATTGCTTAAGGCTACTCCAACTCATGTAAAGACGTTTTGTCCTTAACCGCACCTTCTTCTAAAATACATATACTACATATGTATGTACATACATACATATGTATATTTTTGCCACAGTTTGGCATCGGCTCATTTTGGCCACCAGCCTTGTAAGAATGTATTGTTCTCTTTTCAATTTTGTTATATGATTCTCCTCTTATCAATATTATGTAGTGCATGTATAATGAAAAAAAAAAAAAAAATTATAAAAAACTAAGTGGAATAAAAACTAATAAACGAAAAAAATATATTAAAATTAATTTTTGAGAATTTTCAAAAATTCAAGTATTTAAAAATAAATTTCAATTGTTTGTGTGTTTATGCAGAGAGAGAGAGAGAGAGAGAGAGCGGGTTGAATTTAGCCAAGTTGCCACCAACATCCCATATGGTCTAGTGGCTAGGATATCTGGCTTTCACCCAGAAGGCCCGGGTTCGATTCCCGGTATGGGAAAATATATTTTTTTCATTTTTTTTTGTTTGTTTTAATTTTCATTTATTTTTAAATACTTTAGCTTTTGAAAATTTCACATCCAAAAATTGTCTGTTTTATTATTATTTTTACTCTACTTGTTCTACAAAAGAAATTATTGGTAAATTATTTTTTTTAATTACTTTTTTATGTATGTAAAATTGATTTTTTTTTTAATATTAAAAAACAAGAAAAATTATTATATAAAAAAAATGTATCAAAGATATTAATTTTTTACCTATTTGGGTGTTTATCAACACTCGAGTCATTTTCGTGGGGACTAAAAATGCGAGCATCCCCACAAGGCGCTGTGTTAATGTACAGATGAAAATGTACACCGGTTTTCAATTTGTACGGGTATTGCGCATTTTCTTGGTTCCTCACGAAAATTGACTGATTTGCTGTTGCTATAAAAATAAATAAAATAAATTTTTGTTTTCATTAATGTCATGGTTTTTTGCTAGCGGCTTCATTTCTTTAAAAATGCTTTAAAAACAAATGAAAATAACTGTAGATAGTGGGTGTTAATTAAGTAAAAAAAAAAAAAAAAAAAAAAAAAAGAAAGAAAAAAACACAAAAAGAAACACTTTTCTTTCTTTCGAACTTGAATTTATTTTAAAAAATGTTGGTGTTAGTTGTGATTTAAAAAAATATTTTTCTACTAAGTCAAAAAGAAAACAATATACTTAAAGTGTAACTAAAAAGTATTAGAAAGGGCATTTAAATTTTAGCACAAACTCAAGACAAATTGTTTAGCTATTTTAAAATTAATAAATGAAAATTAGATGATTTCAAAGCTGCTGTTCTTGGCTGCCTTACTGTTATGTGTTTACGCACATTATTTTCATATCCCATATGGTCTAGTGGCTAGGATATCTGGCTTTCACCCAGAAGGCCCGGGTTCGATTCCCGGTATGGGAATGTAACTTTTTTTTAAATTTCTTTTTCAAATTTTGAATAATAATAATGTTACTAAATATGTATTTATAAATTTTTTTATTTAATTATTTTGTTTAATTGTTACACTTGGTTAATATTCACATAAAACATAAAGAACTAGTTTTATTAAATTAAGATTATTAATCATTATTTTTTTAGTATATTTTTCATATTTAGGAATTTTAAACAGACATTAAACAAACATGCAATTTTTAATATTTTTATTATTTTTTTTTGTTGTTTTTTTTTGTGTTAAGAAGACACTTAATAATTTTAAACGAAAAAGTAAATTTTGTATAACGTTAGATTTGAGTTCTCGCGGTCTGGTAGTTGCGATATATATCTGGCTTTTACTAAATTTCCTATATTAAATTTTTACCCTGCTGGAAATATTTTTGAAGATTGCTTTCTAATACCTAAATACACTTCTTTCATTGCAATAACAAGAGACGACTGCCTTAGAGCAACTAGTGCGGCTTTGGGGAAATAAATTTTTTATTTTTCTTTTAAAGGATTAAACTCCTTTTTATATGAGTACATGATGGATTAAATGACGAATATTGGAATGATGAAAAATAAATAAAAGTGCAAAGACAACGAACGAACTCGAGTTCGTTACCCGTGACTGACAATTTTATTTAAATATTTTTTAGTTTTCAAAAGACACTTATATTTAATTAATAAAATATTTAACTCAATTGTTGAATTCAAAGTAACACTTTTTAAATTTTTTTTTTATCAATCCGTTGGTGGGGTATCAGTTGGATCCAATGCGCATTTTTTTTTTTTTTTGATACAAAATTTTCATAAGAATTCTATAAAAATTTCTTTATGAAATGCCACGAGCTATCAACTGCTACCCTTTAATATTCAAGCTCAATTTTGATCTTGTTTAGGTAACATTTTATTTTTGCGTTTTAAAGAAATTTTTATAATTTTCGAAAAGAAAATCAAACAACAATAAATTAAATTAAATAAATAATAACTTAATTTAATCAGTTTGAATTGGGCATTTGAAGTTACGATATGGAAACCTCACGCTATACATATAGATCGCAGCAATTGCAAGACTTAATGTTATAGTTCAGAACATACAATGATAAATGAGCACAACATTCAGTTAAAAATAAAAAATAATGTTAAAAATAAAAAAGCAAATACAGCATAAATTATAAAAATTTAACCAAAAAATAAAAAAAGAAAAAGGAAACAGTTTTAATTATTAATATGCATTAATCATCAAGGAGGTGAATTTATAAGATTTCTATGCAAAAAAAATATTTAAGCTATTTCAAATGCACAACGAATAATTATCTTCAAGAGGGGAAAAGGGGGAAACATGCAATATAACAGTTTTAAAAATCTATACTTTAATTATAAGAAGTTTATTTGCTTTTCTCTCTAGCAGAATGTTATTTGTTAAATTAAATTATTTTCATAGCATATCTTAAGGTCAACTTACCCTGGCTAAAGTGTAGTTCCAATTGTGCATACAAATATTTCATAAAACAACGACGTGATACTATTTCGGCATGCGAATCATTAAGGACAGTGCCATTAATGCTCATGTGCTCGCCACTGACACACTTTGTACCAGTTGACACGGAAATTACCTTAAAGAAAAGTTACATAAAAAAAATTAAATGGGATTTATTTAGCATGATCAATAGCTGTGCAAGTTTAAAATTAACGAATACGATAGATTTCGCTTATAGTCAGTGGCCACCTTTTTGTCACAGATGCAATACAGTCAACAGGTTGCAATAACTGGCAGTGACTATAAGCGAAATGCCCGCCATACTATTTGCGTCTTAAAAAAACTCTATTTCACGAGCAACATATAACAAAAAAAAAAAAAAAAAAAAAAAAAAAAAAAAAAAAAAAAAAAAAAAAAAAAAAAAAAAAAAAATTATTGTTCTGAATAATTTTCAAATTTTATTTCAAAAGTTTCAATTCTCCAGTAAATCTCTTTAAAAAAAAACCAGAGAAAAGAAATTATGCAAACTGGCCTCCCAAAAGTATGCTAGAGTTGATAACAAGCTGCATACCTACAGGTATGCAATAATTTAATATATTTAAATTTTTTCAATACTTTGAATACCTTGTTTGGAAATCTTCATTTTTAAGATTTCCAAACAAATCACAATACAAATCATGCATAAAAATATTTCAAAATGCATGTGTTCAATACTCAACATGTACGTGAATGTAAAAAAAAACAGAGTAAAGAAATCGTCCTATGAATAAGTCAGCGAACATGTTGTATGACTTGTCTTCCCATGTAACATACTTTTCACGCACATAATACATAAGAACGGTCTTACAAAGAAAGGAAGTATTCTCCCTAAAGAAATCATGCATAAAAATATTTCAAAATGCATGTGTTCAATACTCAATGGGTTCATGTACGTGAATATACCAGTGGAAATAGGAATCATATGGATGCCTAATTTTGTATTATAAAGTTTGCATTTTATTTAAAAATTATTTTACTGATGACGAAAGAAGAAGCCATGATAGTCGGGGCAGTTCGTAAATATGTATATTAAAAAAGAAAGCATTCATGAAAGACATTAAAAAAAGAAGTTAAAAAAGCGCTACTTGTCAGTGTTCTTTTTTCCACATAATTTTTTATACAAACACTGTGACTGAAAACAAATAAAATTTCATAATAAAAATAAAAATAAAAAAAAACGTAAAAATACAAAATGTAATAGAGAATAGCTAAGGACGCTAAACTTACCTGGGCCTCATTGAAATTCATATTCTCCGTCATTACAATGCCGGCCAAAACTTTGCGCCGCGAATAAGACTCTTGACCCTTAATCACTTCCATGAATTTCTCTAACACTAAGCGGCCAATAGTATCGGCATGAATTTGTGGTAATTCCATGGAAGCGGACTTATCGTCCATTGGCAAGGGTAGACTCTTTTGTGGATGCATCATGGGACTGTAAGAGATATTGCAAAGTGAAGCTAGAGCCGCCTTGGCTGCGGCATTTTTGGCTAATTTCTTTGAAGGACCTGGATGGAATAAGGAAAGTCAATTAAATTTTAATTAGAAACAAAAGCAAGTCGATAAAATCTAAGTTTGTTTGAAAGCGTATGAATTTCGATCTGTAATCGAAATAGATGTCTTTCGTATGGGTTGTTAAATTTTCGTAACTAGTTAGCATCGTGAAAGCATCGCTTTTTTCGATTATTCTGTTTTAGCTTTTAGTTTAATTAAAGTATCGCCTTCAATTTCAGTATTAGTAGGACAATCGAACATTAGAATCATTTAAGCAATTCGTCTGAGAATCACAACGATTCCCAAAAGCTTGGAATTAGACGAGAAATTAATTTTTGCAGGAAAAATAATACGAGAATTATTGTATGAAATTCAGATGACTTGAAAAACCTACAAAGCTCATAAAAAAACAAGGGCCACACAAACTTAAATCAATGTGATTAAGGCTGATTTCGGACCAACGTTATGAAGGATATATTTTTAATATCTATTTCTCGTAGAAACAAGAAAAATAATACGAGAATTATTGTATGCAATTCAGATGACTTGAAAAACCTTTAAAGCTTATACAAAATAAAAAAAAACAAATGCCACAAAAACTTAAATCATTGTGATTAAGGCTGATTTCGGTCCAACGCTATGAAGGATATATTTTTAGTATCTATTTCTTGTAGAAACAAGAAAAATAATACGAGAATTATTGTATGCAATTCAGATGACTTGAAAAACCTTTAAAGCTTGTACAAAATAAAAAAAAAACAAAGGCCACAAAAACTTAAATCATTGTGATTAAGGCTGATTTCGGTCCAACGCTATGAAGGATATATTTTTAGTATCTATTTCTTGTAGAAGTTACATAAAGTGAAAATATTCTTAAGTTAAAAAATATATTAATTAATTTAATAAAATATAAATGAAGAATTAACTTTTGTTTTCAACTAATATGATGACAGAAGGTGTGGTCAGCTGCCCTGCAAGTGGCATTCAACAGTGACTATTTGCAACCAGAATATAAGCGCTGTTCAATATGGGTTTTTCTAATTTTTCGTTATTTACTTATTTTTATACGAATTGTCTTGAATTTTCTTACAATTTCTTCTCTTGTGGTTTGGCTGGCCGCGGTTATAACCCTTATATCCCTTTAAAATTTCCTTTGGCCGTTTGTACGATTCTTTAGCAATAGCCAATTTGTAGACCTGATCAAAATCTTTTAGATAATGTTCATTAATCAGATACTCCCTCAAGTCGGTATTTTGCAAACCATTTATAAATTGTAGTAGCACTATACGATCTCCAAAATTGCATTCAGCCTCAAGAGCTTTTAAAGTTTCACCAAAGCTTTTTATGGTTTCCTGAGCTTTCTGTCTACATTGGAAAAATTCCACATCTTTTTTAAGTTGGAAATTTTGTACACCAAAGTGGCTTTTCAGTTTTTCAACTAACGCTGCATAACTGAAATTCCATTCGGTTTGAGGTGCTAAAAGCTCAGTTAAAATTTCATAGAACTTTCTATTCGCCATACTAATCAGGAGAGACTTTTTTTCACATTCATCGTTAATACGATTTGCGATGAAGATATGTGCCAAACGTTGCACATACTGATTAAAATTATTTGTTAAAGGATCAAATAATTCAAAGTATTTTTCCGCAGGCAACATTTTACAATTTTCACACATTTCTTAAAAAAGGAGAAAACGCGTCCGATCAGTTAAACGATTTCTTAACAACTAAAACTAAATGTTTGCCATTATACGAGCTTAACAATTTCTTTGTACACTGAAATTTGAGACTGTTCGAGAAAAACCATAAACAAACAAGATTTACGCGTATGAGGCAATAATTTCAATTGCCAGAATCAATATTTAGAATTTCGTAAATATAAATTGTTTTACTGAAAATAGAAAAAGCCACCGATATCACTTTTAATGAGATCAGTTTTAAAGTAAGCTGAGTTGGCAAACTGTTATTGCTGAGGAATGCATGAATTATCAAGAGCTTTATGTTCAGAATAGCTTGAAACAGCATAAGTTTCTAAGGAACAAAAAAAAAAAAACAGTTTGTGAAATTTTTATATGGCAATTAAACTCACCAGTTCCATCAAATTTACTATTGTTGACAGTAACGGTCATTTTGAAGCGACAATTGTTTTGGGCACCATCAATTGTTGAACATTCAAAATGTACATCAGTAAACAGTTCATAAAGTAACATCACTGGCCCCTTGTCTGGCACTTTCTTCTGGCCATCAACACTTAACGAACTCTTACTAGAATCTGGATTAGAAAAAAATTACAAAAAAATGTTTTATTAAAAACAAAGCAAAATATAAAACGGCAACTTATTTCCTAAACTGTGTTGTCTATTAATGAAAGAAGAAAAGGAATAGGTAAAGGAGAACTGTTAGAATTTGAGCATGAATAATGATTGTTTCCAATGGGTTAAAAAAAAAATTTTTTTTTATCTTGGCAAAAAAATTTGTATGGAACAAACCCAATAAAAATGAACTAAATATTGTAAACAAGCTTAAAATTAAAAAATTATAAAAAAGGATAATAAAAAATAAAGAAAGAAATGTGTAAGAATTATAGCACAACATAACGATGAAAATTTAAATGCACAAGTTGTCATTTCTTATAAATACCTGCCGCCCAAGTCGTCGCTTAAAACTCTTACAGTGACACAAATTTTATTTTGTAAGTGCTCCAAAGGGCGTTAAAAAAAAGTATGTAAATGATAATATACTACTGTGCACAATGGGGATAGACGTTGTAGAAATTACACAGTAATGGATAAAAACAAAATTTAATAAGAATAAATTTTTTCTCACCGTAATTGCAGAAGGGCACAAAAAAAATTTTTTTATATTAAAAATGATTCTGATTTAAAACTTGAGATGAAAAAAACTCTGTGCATCACCCAATTTAGTACTTCAATATATTGCTTCTAAATTAAGCGATTTTCACAATTATAAATAATATGCTGATTGTTTACCAGAGCACTATGGGAATGGTTATCTTTAATTCAACAAAAAACGCTATAAAATTTAGTGTTACACATGCTATAAGTGACAAACGACTTACATATGTATATTAGTTAAATACTAACTACATGTAGCTTCAAATGAAGGGTTCACAGTGAGTGCAACTCTGCTTGTTGTAGGCAAAATGTGGACTGATAGTGGTGCACTTTGTTCATCAAGTTTTACAACAGCTGAGAGTTCTTTAAACAATTTTATTAGACGGTATAGTGATGCCAAATGAATTTAGTAACAAAAAACAAGTGGCATTACACTAAACAAATAGCGAACATTAACCAATTCACAATTCACTTTTAACTGATATTTATAACATAAAAAAATCGCTAAAAAAAAATGTGTTGTTTAAGCTGAGCGGACAAGAAATTCCTGCCGACTTGCGGAAGTTTACATTGGGAATGTATAATTTGCCAACATTGTAACTGCATTACCAAGAAAAAAATTTTCTCAGGGTACATCATACATGAAAGAGAGAGAGAGGAATTAAAACACAGTTCTTGGTTATCAGTGCTGACCATTTTGTCCGTTTCAGTGTTTTTTTTGTTGACTTTTTTTCAAGTCTTTTTAAAATGGAAAAAAACTGGTTTTTAAAAACCAGGTAGTTAAAACGCTTTTTATATAAACGCGTTGTTTTTTAGTGCTACGAAAATGGATTACTTCCTCTCAGTGGAGATATCATTTCTTATGCGAATATATAATTATTTTATAGTGTCAAACAGTTATCAGTATATGTGCTCATAATTTTGAAAAAAAAAGAATTGAAATATGGGTTTTGTTGTCTTCTAAATGTTCACTTCTTTGATTTATATGTTTTGAGATATTTGTTCCCAAAAAATCCCCAAAGAAGAGTCGAAATGTTTAGAAAATTTCTATCCCTAATAAAAATTCTCTTTTATTGTCACAACCCCCCAAAACCTGGCAACACTGTTTTGCTATAAACATTGAATTCAAACATTAAGTGAAAGCAAAAAGAACACACCCACGTAGAAGTTGATTTTCCAACCAATTGCTTGCACACCCAGTAAACATTTTTGAACGGCTCATAATTATGAGTCCGAAATGAGTATAAAATATGAGGGAATTATGAGATTCAGAATTATGATTCCAATCGGACTCACATCGGACTCCAAATGCTTACTGGGATATTAAAGAAGTTCTGTTTACATATATTTCTTTATATGCATGTATGTATTTGAAATTTTTGAACGACGCCAATAAGAGCGATTATGTTATTCTATATAAAGAAAAATAGAAAAAACATATAGTGTGAACTGCAAGATCATGTTGAATTGTATTGAAAAGAGAGCAGCCCTTAAAAAATTACACGAATTAAAATTCCAAAATGAAATTTTACTAACACATACAAGACAGCACTTTTTATAATTTTTTTTTTTATTATCCTGAGACTTGAGTTCGGGGGTTGAAATACAATGTCAGCTTTACAGTTCAAACAAAGTTAAATAATCTTAAGGTCTCATATTTTACATTTCATATGACAGGGTCAGAAGTATTTCTGCTTCCTTTTCCTTCTAGATAAAGAAATTATGAAGTATGATAGATTCTGGATTGTAATACTAACGCTCTAAAGTTACTAAGCCGATAAATTTGATGTTTTGCGCAATATTTTTACAAATCTGTCACGAAATTCCTACCGGATCACCTTTACCATTACTGAGTTATACACGGCCCACAAAAGCTTGTGGCTAGTTCGCAAACTTTCTCACGGTAAAAATATTAAGCAGTGCATGAAATTATTCATCAAATATTGGCGAATAAAAATGGTTTTGCCCGAACAAGGGTCAACTCGTATTATACCTACGTAAAGTCGATTTTGAATCTCTACCACACTTTATGAAAGTATAATTCAATGTGTTATACTTTATACTCCTTAATGGAGCTACTCCTGTAATTATAATGACGTCTAGTAATCCATATTTACAAAAATATATTGTTTTTAAATATTCAAAGGTCATTGGGAAATAAGAGCGTTTAAATTACTCTGAAGGACTGAGAAAAGATTTTTAATAAAAGATTTCTATATCCCATATGGTCTAGTGGCTAGGATATCTGGCTTTCACCCAGAAGGCCCGGGTTCGATTCCCGGTATGGGAAGATGAGAGTTTTTAAATATTTTAATTAAAATCGATTATATTATTTTTTTTGTTTGCAGTTGTCGGTTATTATTTATTAGGTCTCTTGGTGGATCCAAAGAAGAAATTTTTTATATTATAATTCAATATCATAATATTTTAGACAATATTTCGAAAAATGATTTGATTGACTTCTTTAGAAAATTATTAATTTCATATTAAATTTTCAATAAAATACTTTTAATAAATTACTTATTTATCTAAATTCTAATTTTCAAAATCTCTCCAATATTAGGAAAAGATAAAGGACATGAGTCCTTCATTTTTATACTATTTAATCAGTATAGTAGAAATATACTAAGGCAGCTGCCTTAAAATGGGCAGTGCGTTTCGCATCCGAGTTCGATTCCTCGTATGATAAAAATATTTTTAATAAACATTTTTTTTAATCTTAATTTTTTTTTTAATATAATAATTTTATTACTTTGGAAAATTGGCTAAAAATGATGGCCCAATTGGAAAAGGAACACTTTTTAAAAGTGATTGTACAGGAGCTGAAGACTTGATTTTTTGGGAATATTGATGAGAGTAAATTCTCAACGGCCTATCAGAAACTTGTGACTAAAGCAGTTGGCAAGAGACAAGAGACCAACTGGAAATACACTAGTTCGAGGCGCAAATCGGCCTACCACAGTGTTGTGACTAAAGCAGTTGGCAAGAGACAAGAGACCAACTGGAAATACACTAGTTCGAGGCACAAATCGGCCTTCCAGAGTGTTGTGACTAAAGCAGTTGGCAAGAGACAAGAGACCAACTGGAAATACACTAGTTCAAGGCGCAAATCGGCTATTGCAAATGACCAAACTGCCCGCTAAATTCATAATAATAATGTGAACTTCATAATAATTAAGTTATGCAGATAAAATTTCTACGTAAAAGCGTTGGAGATTAATTGGACGGATCGGTTATGGAGCTTAAGCGGATATGAATACAAATTCTATAAATTGATCGATCTCTTTTAATTAATTTAACTTGAAATAAAATTAAAGAACAATAAAAATAAAAAAATTAAGAAAAAAGTTATTTCAAATCATAAAACAGGAAGTGGAGGTGATGAAAAAGTAAGTGAAAGCCAACAAGGAGGACAGTAACAGTTTCTCTCTTTTCATATCAGTTGACACTTGTATGCAGCCAATAGTACAAATTTACATACTTGATCTTGCACGGTTGCAAAAATACATATATACAGTTGAAGAAAACAGGACATGGCGGGGGGAGTGTTAATTTAGCGGCAATACATTTCGCTTATTTAGCCAAAATGGTTAATTAAACGAAATTTATTAACAATCAACAATTTCATTAAAATGGGCGTAAAGAAATGGGAATTCAGAACGGAAACTCGTTATTATTAGGGGGGGTAATAAAAGAGGGTTAACAGAACACTTGTTTCAATCCACATTAACGTATATATACCATAATTTGTCACAAAAATACCTTTGTAGCCTTCAGCCACCTGAGGCTGCAGAAATTCTGTTTACCGATTATTTCAAATAAGTTCAAATAAATGTTATAAAAAAGATCAGAAATACTATAAATAAATAAAAAAAAAGAACTAAAAATAACAAAATTAAAAAACAAATACTTGCTTGACTTCATGCTCAATACAAATTTCTCAAACAACAATTTTTTTTCTCTATTGGATGACTTTTTGAGTTCAGCCGCATATTTTTTAACATGCTTCAACCAAGTGTCAACCATGTCAACCAATTCTTTCTGTGTTAGGGCCAGAACATCTAGAGAAGATGTGACGGCTTGGGGGGCGTTATTGCAATGGGGAGTAGTGGTATTTGTTGTTGTTATGTTAATACCATTGTCTAAATGTTCATCGCTGGTAAAATCCAAATTACAAGCCGGTTTCAATGGTGTTAAAACGGCGCCATCTTTAAATTGTATAAAACTGCGTAGGGCGGTAGCGGCGGCCTCAATGCGTGCAATTTTTTTGCTACGTCCTTGTCCCAAGTATTTCTGACCATCAACCTGAAAAGGAAAAAAAAACAATTAAATAATTACTTGTACTTGTTTTGGTTTGTGTTTATTTTTCTAATTTGTATGGAAACGAATGTCAGTCAGTCCTCGCGAAAAGGAGAAAAATAAAAAAAAAGTTAATAGAAAAAGTTGAAGGGAAATTGTTGAAACGTGTGGTGTCTTTAAGCAGGAAATGGAAAACTTTTTTGTTTTGTCAAGTGTCCTTCTTTGAGTTTGTTGTGCAAATTAAAATATTTATAAGATTTCATTGAAGCAGCGGAAGAAGTTTTTTAAAATACTCGCATAAAGTATTCAGTGTAGCTGCACACTGGGACCAATCACACATCAGATAAGGCAACTGCTAATTTTGGAGTTGCTTAAGTAATACATACATATATAAATTATATATTATAATTTAAGATGAGGCATCTTTTTTTCGAGGAATTTAATAATATGACTAACAATACTATTCCTAAAAGCTTCAAGGAACGCGAAATTTTCAACCATATCATATGAAAGGATGCCATTGTGCATAAATTAATTTAAGGCAATGACCGAATATCAAAATAAGAACGCAAAGTTATATCGCTAGAGAGTTTTCTAAGGTGCCCTAAAAGCGATAGAAAAATCACTCACGCCCTAAAGGTCATGCATCACTATCCTAGACAGTCGTACGATTCATTTAGACGAAAATTTCGTTCTCATACTCTCCAACTTTAAAAAATCGCATCAAAATGCCGTAGATGGCGCCACACTATTATACTAAAATAATTCAAGCAATTTTCTTCTTTGCTGATGGAAGTAAAACTAACTCAGACCGCATGTGTGACTTTTTAGGCCACAATATTCTATGATAGTGAAAAATGGCCTTAAAGATTTCCGTCTCTCATTGATGAACATTAAAAAGTTTTGATATCTTAATTTGACGAGTACATATTTGAGCGTTTCCAATTCTATTTGACAAAGAAAATGCCAATTGTTTTGTAATCGTAAGGCAATAAACGAAGACTGCCGAGTTGTATTGCAAATGAAGATTGACAAGTATATTTGAACGTCTCGCTCTAAATAAGAAACATACGATACTCAATCGTATGTATTGATTGAAGTGTTTAAGAGTAGACTGGAGACTCTTTTAGAGAACTCTTTGCTTTAGGATTGTAGTGAATAGTTTCTACACCTAATCGCTGATTTTAAGGCGTCATGTAATGGACTAAAATAAACAGTTTGATCCTTGCATTTCTGCAAATCAAAGACAGAGAAATATGAATTGAACAACGCATATCTAAACAACAAGCAGTTTGTATAATCGATAAATGGATCTATAAACGTTTTATAAGTTCTATGAATCATTTTGAGGATTTTCCCAAACTTTCCCCGCTGCCCTCCAACATTCATATCGCAATCAGGTTTCCCTATAATCAATGCAAAAATTTATAGCTGAAAAGGATAATAAATAAAAATATCCATTTCCTTTTGGCGCACTCGTGTTCCACAAACCTACTTGCTGCCCCTTCGATATGAATAAGTAAGAGTTTAGTTAAATGGTACATGTGTTTGCCGCACAATACAGTGCATTTAAGCAGACAATGCAATTGAGACCCCATTATTTGTACGTATTTATCTGGGAAAAAGTATTAGATTGCAAATAGCTGGCCGGGTGATTAAAACGTTTAAAAACAATAATTACAATTTCGAACTAATGCCCAGTTGCCTGTTTCGTACGTGCCACATTTCCGGCCAATTCTCTAGACAATACATTTACACTTGTTGTGAGAGCGGAGGCTGCAGCTAATGGCTTTACACTTAAGCCTCGTTACAAATGTTATTTGAAAATTTACTCTACTTTGCCATTTTATCCATTTAGCTCGAGCATAACATAAAATTTATGACAGCCCTGTAAGCTTTTGGACATAAAAAAATTACAATGGCCACCGTTTGTGTAATGCATTTCTTTTAGGGTGACAAATATGTGCATTGAGAGGACTTTCAGCAGGCAATGTGGATTATGTGGTGTCACACAAATTGCTTTTATGATCAATAACTGATAAAGTTTACTTTAATGTCGAGCTGCTAGAAAAGCCAGCGAGCGAGAGATAGAACGTCTGCATATATATTTTACAAAATGAGTGAAAGCAACGTTGAGATTAACAATGCAGTGCATGAGAAGCGGCTGCCCTAAACACAATTTAGTGCATTCAGATTTTCTTATTATTTATTATGCATTTTCTTTTGCTTTGTTGATGTTTATATATTTTAGTTACTTAACAGTTTCCTGCTGCACTAATGCAATGTTTTGTGCTGTAACGCAATTAGTTTTTTCACATGAAACAAAATGCATTTCATTGCAAGCAATTATGCAACCTTAAATGTTTCAACTAGAAAGTTGAGTTTTATTATTTGCAATGAAATACTCTGGCATTAGTTGTATGTGACAGTGAGTGATACTTTGCAAAATATTATTTTTAAATGCATGCACACTCACACACACACACACACATACACATAAGCGGGGAAAGCCCTCTAATAAAACCCTGCAGTTAGAAAGTTAGTCGTTGAACAAGGTGCTTAAATAGTACAGCGAAGTTTAGCAATTTTTGGATACAGAGTAGTCCATTTTCTTTATGTCATTTATGATTTAGGCCGGTATTCAATATGTTTAATATCCTTTAAATAGCACTGCAGGCTCAAGTGGAAAATGCTCATACGAACTGCTGGGCCATAAGAATTTTATGAGGTCAAATGTTTACAAAACTTGGCAAAAACACTGTTATTTACAGTGTAATCTAGAATGATTGGACAGCTATTTCCGTAACCACAACGTATACGAGTGTATATGCAAATCGCTTGGCCTCAGGGAAACTTTCATATGTAGCGATATTTATAAAGTTCAATTTTTTTTTGTTGCTTAAAAGCAGTAATAAAATATATATATACAGTCGGCAATAAAAGCAAAAAAAAAAAGAAATATATGCAGTAGACAAAAAAGCTTCAACAGTAAAATAAAAACCAACGAATAATATAAAAAATATGCAATAAGAAGTGAATAGTGTATATAATTTGTATGTTTGATGGTGCATTAAGCGCTTTAGAAATACGAAATATATATAAAATAAATACAATATATATATTTATTTTTCAAGCCGCAGCAAAAGCACTTTAGATCTCATTCAGTGAAAGAAAAAAGTGTAATAGAAAAGTGCGTTGGCTTTAGTGAAAATTGCTACAAAATATATACATCAAATCATTTAAAAAACCCTTTTAAACACTTAAAGACTGCCATGCAAACAAAAAGAAATTTTAATATGAAATTTATGCACTCAACCACAAGCTAAAAATTTTAAATATGGTGTGATTGCAAAAATTCTTAATAATTCTTTAAAGTATTGAGATTAAAAACAAATTTTCAATTGATACTCATGAAGGAGAAAACGCTTAACAATTCGAGCTTTTAAGCTTTTAAATATACGAGTTTAAAATTTTTTTTTTTACATTCTTAAAAGTCGATTCCTCAAAACCTACACCGATTGTAAGCAAAAGCAAAACTCTACTAAAATCCTTAACAACTCTTCTTCTTCTACTTCTTCTTTCGACTCTAGTCGTCCGTATTGCCGCAACATTTCATTTCTGCGGATTTGTTTATTCAAAAAAATAAATTAAATAAATTTCTCATTTTTTAAAGCACATATGAATCCTTTGCAATTCTTTGCTTCAAAATGTTATGTAACATTAATGCTGTTAAGTTAACAGACTGTAATAGAAAACATTTATGTTCAAAAAAGTGTGTTAAAAGCGAAGATAACGGACTGCAAATAAATGTTAATTTAATAAGAATTCTATATCTATTTTATAGGAATTAAAATAAAGAGTAACAATAGTGCACACTCTCACACAAACACACACACACAAGAGGAGCACAAACCAAATAAAAAGCAATCGTATAACAGAAAACGAGACAGAGACTACTTTTGGGAATGAAAACACTTTTCATATTCAAACTAGAATTTGCAACACTTTCGCGCTGTATAATTTAGAGAGGGCAATTCGTCTGAAGGGGATATTTGCGAGATTATTTAACAGCAGGAGTTTACCGGTAAGGACCAAATTGCTTTTGTACAAGGTGAGCATTCGGCCACTTCTTCTTTATGCCTTTCCCATATGGTTTGCCATATCAAAAACCCTGATGGAAAAGATGGCGATTTTTGAGAGGCATATTTTAAGGAAATGCCTAGAGAGGAACTATAGGCATTTGAATAAAAGGTTCTCGAATATGTATGTATATGTAAAGGCAGGATTGGATCCAATTTCATTTTATGCGTTGGGTTTAATGAAGAAGTTTGTTGAGAAATTGCCTTATTTTGAGGATAAGGTGATTAGGGATATCTTATCTACCGAGAGAGAGTTCAATTGGTCAAACACGCAATACATATCCAGTATCGGAATTTTACAGGAACAATTAAATGGTTATCCCGGTCTTAACTTCTAGTCACATATTACTCCCGGCATTCATAGGGGATAATTTTTTTTTCTTCTTGGTTTTGTTTAGTTTTTTTTATGTTATTTTATTTTTGTTATTAATTTTTGATTTATTAGCTACTTTATTTTAAGGTTTATTTTTAGTGTAGAATTTAAGTTTTAGTATTAAGTTTATAAATAATAGATCCAACTCTATTAGTATAAATAAGTGCCGGTAGCAAGCACTGATTGGATCATTAAATAATGTATTTATAACTATTGTTTATAATTATTCTTAGATTGAATAAGCAAGTTGTATAGGCAAGAACTAGTAATGTTATTAAAATAATACATAATAGTTTTAAGTTTTCAAGAAAAAAATAAATATTTGTAAAAAAAAAATTCTATGTAATAAAAAAAAATAAGCCTCAATAAATAAATAACTAACTAACTAACTAACTCTGCAACCCTTTTTTCTGTTAAATATATTGCATATTTTTAGGAGCGATAAAAAAAGTAAATTTTGGACTTTTAACTGCAAAAGGTCAAACTGTCTACAGTTCTATCAATGATAGTTGACAGAAATTCTCTATTTAAATTTCGAGAAGAGAGAATATCAGAAAAACTTCTTTTGCGTTCAACATTTCATTTTATCTTTTACTGTTTATCAAACTTTGTTATATAAAAATGAATTATTTTAAAATATCCTTGACGACTTTCGAATTGAGCAAATGAATATGAATTTAGTCTTTATTTACACAGCCAATGGGAAACCGTATCACTTGAAATGTAATCATAATATTGTCATGGAAGGATTCCATTCTAAGCTTTGTAAATAAGAAAAAAATATTTATATATTTAAATAATAAAAAGTTAAAGAACATAAAAATTTTTTTTAACACTACAATATTCTAATATTTAATCTTTTTCTAATTTATTTACAAAAGATTTTATTTCGCATTTTATTGCAAAAAAGAGCTACAAACGAATAACTAAATAATTAAACAATTCTTGAAGAAAATCTACTTCAACTCAATGACAAGTATAAACAGAATACATGCAACTCTGTGTGTGTGTGTGTGTGTATGTGTGAATAGTTCATTTAAGAAAGAACTATCCGAAGTAAATAAATAAATAAAATTATTTTCTGCATTATTGAAACAAAATTCCCTTCTATTCTATAACAGAAAGAAGAAAGGGGGGAAAAACTTCTAACAAGGAAACTACAACTTTGTTACTCTACTTTTTTGCTTGTAAGCAGAAGCGCTGCAGCCAACTTGAAAACTATTTTATAACGTATTTAAAGAAGAAAAGTGTTTTTGTATTCTCGTATTCTACTTTCCAGTTCGAATGTGTAACCCGGCACATAATTTAAAGTACGTTTTTCTTGCCAGCAATTGAAAGACAAGAAAAGATGCACATGCAAGACTTTTATAAATTTATGGGAGAAAAGTTGTCAAAGAAAGCAGGAGAGTGCTCGAATATCGTTGTAACTTAAGTCGCGAAAAGTTCATTTTACTTTTTCTTTTCTTATGGTTTTTGTTTTAAGAAACACACAATAACTGAAAAAACGATAACAATTTTAATTGAAATTTTTTTTATTAAACACAATGTTATTAATACAACTAATCAAAAAGTTACTTTGCTTTAGAAGCGGCAATTGCGTACGAATTGGGGGCGACATGAGTGATAAATGCTGCTAAATTGCTGCACATTGCGGTGTGTGTGTGATATATGAATGCATTCATTCAAGTGCTTCTATAGAAAACTATTTCTTTCTCTTAAATTAACTTCAAAGTCTTCGATGGAAGAAGCAGAGAGGCATTCGAGGTGCCATTAATTGCTAAATCAGATAAAACTGAGACAGCACCGTAGAGTGCTTTAGACGCCTGAGACAAAAGTCTTTGCCCTACTGAAGGGTCAATGCTTCGTAAGGAATATCAGATTTAATGCCTCCGTAAGCGAATAAGTAATGCACAGCCTACTAAACAGGAGGTCGTTGGTTCGATTCCTGCCTAGCCCCTGTGTGTGCTCCTACATATAAGCCGAAAGCTTTGCAGGCTGAGTTGGTTAAAATAAAAAATTTCACGTTTTTTCTATTCGGATAAATTTTAAAAAAATTAGAAAAAAAAATTTTAAAAATTTTAGTTTTATAAAATTAGAAAAATTTAGTTTTATAAGAATGTCAATTTTGTTAGATTTCCTTCTATTGCTCTTTTTAACTTTTTGTGAATATTTTTCTTTTTCGCTCACTTTGTTTCGAATGAGAGTAAAGAGAACTCCGCCTATTTCCGCAAGTCGTCCTAATAAGCCGGACGATTTTGGGCTTTTCTAATGGAATTGGACAATTGGCAACTGCCAAAGTACTAAACGTACGTAAAAAGTGAAAACTTGCCCAACTTTAGTACTTTCACCTAACGGACTCGTATTGATTAAAAGAGTACAGAGTAGGCGTATGAAATATTCTCTGTTACTACAAGTTTATTTGGTAGCATTTTTATAAATATTTTTGCAATTCGCCTTTGGAAAACTGCTAGAGCAGAGCGGCTAAGGAAGGATAGTGTATGAGTGGCTTGTATGTGTTTGTTTATGTACGTGCTGAGATGTATATTATCATCAATGTAAATTATTGGTTGGCAAATGTTAATTGTGGCCACTGGCTATGCCTCCGCCACTGAAATATTCCTACAACAATTAACACGTGAGATATGAAGCAGTTCAGAACAATTCGTAATAATTTTTCAACAATGAGACTGCTGGAGGGGTAGACGCGAACCCGAGGCCTTCTGGTAGTATTTCAAATTTCTTAACGTGTTCAATCAGCGACATCCTCAGGTATACTTCCTCAGGCTGCCAAATTGCATACGCTTCTGCTAGAGTTGTTGTTAAATTTGTTGGTTGTGAATGAGAAAACAAAGAGCATTTAAAAATTGGCCTAAACTTAATTGGCTTTTGGTAGTCAACTTCAAAAGAGCACCATACACAATTTTATTCCAAATATTAGTTAAAAGTTAATTCAAAGAGGAAAACGTAAAAAAAACCTGATACGTCTTTACGAGCGGAGTACGTTTTGCATCACTGCATTTTCAAATGTGTTTATAAATGCACGTAATTTAACTTAGTTGTCAGTTGAGGAAGCACAAAGTATACGTATGACGTATTCTATGTGATTGGGCCTTTAGTTTCACCTCGGCTGGTTACATACATTTCGCTCACAGTCTGTGAACTTTACATATTTTTCTCTGACAGCCTGTTAACTTAACAGAATTATTGTTGCATAACATTTTCCTGCACAGAAGTTGAAGGATCCGTCCGGTGGGTGGTATATAAAAAAATTACATTTTTTTTTTGAACTCAGTAAAGTTTTTAAATTTTATTTTATTTGCCGTTGACATTTTTTTTTAAATTTTGAGTTTTTTACATTCTATGAAACATTTTACAGCAATTGCAGTTTCTATAAATTTCGCAAAATCTTCCAAATTCACTTTAATTTTTTTTTTGACTGAGCAGGAATGCTTTGTATTCTGTGCGCTAGCCCTTTTCGTAGCAACGCATTTAAAACACTCAAATTTGAATGTTTTTTTTCCAAAAAAGTTGTATATGATACTTGACCCTTGAAAGTCGCCATTTTATTATTCTTTTATTTCCTTATATAAACTAAAACCGATTTACGGTGTTACGAAACCCCAAAAAGGATTTTCCTTAATTTAATGTGAAGTGCCAAAAATTTGCATTTTGGCAATCACGAATTATAGTTTTGAATTTTATTAAGCATGTCATGCCGTCCTTCCAAGCAAATAAGGAGCGGCAAAAAAGTAGGCTTTCACTTGTTTGTGCATGTTTAAACATCTGTAAAGCTGTTTGTATGTATTAGTAGTGTCTCTAATTAGAAAAGCACACATGTGCAAGGAATATAAAATTTGAATTTTTATTAAAAAAAATTTTTTTCTCATCTTTTTAGTAAAAAGCTCCCAAAATTAATTTCACAAACTAACACTTTGCAAGCAGCATTAAAAAAGCATCTTCAAGTCATAATTTTGTTTAGAATTACACAACAACAACAACAACAACAACAACAACAACAACAACAATAATAATAATAATTCGTGCAACCAGACCAGCGTTGCCATTTTAGTTAGTATTAAGAGAATTTAATTGTCTTTCCAGAACGAAAAATAATCGGTATGCCTGAGACACTTATAGGGTTTGCGCAATAGAGGAAGTTTTAATTAAAAGAAAATTTCGTTTGTACAAGCCAACAAATTTTTAAAATTTCAGTATATTTTAAGATAAGTTGGACTTAAGCTTATGACCCCGAGCAACTAATGAGCCATTCTTGGCTGAAAATATATTGTTTGCATTTACAAATATGTGTCAAGTAAGTTCATGTTAAGAATTGCAATTGAGAAAACGTAACTTGGTAGTTGGGCCAGTTTCTATTCGTATAGATAATTCGAATTATGCGCCGAATGTGAAGTGGATTCTCTCGCTATAACGCGAATACACAAAATTAAGAGTAAAAATATTATGGCGTTTTCTTTTCTACAAAAAAAGGCAACACTACCCGCAGGGAGGGCAATTTTGTGTTCTTTTCTCGAAAATGTGTTGCCCTGTGAAAGGGTTGCGTGTTCTTATCTAAAAAATGTTGCCCTTTCGCCGGGCAAAGGGCATTGCACTTTTGCCCTGAGCAAATCAACAGGGCAGAAATTGCCTTCTAAAACACATGGTTTTTATTCTTGCACAGCGTTACCAGAAAATGTTCAAAATAAAGTCTTTTGAGTTGAAAGAGTCAGAAAATTAGATTTTAATAATTATTTTTATAATTTGTATCGTATAAAAGAAAAAAAGGACCACTATGCGGCAGCTTATTTGTATGAGATATTAAAAAAAATAGTTTTGTTTTCTCAAGCAGATGAATTAGCAATCTGGCAACTGAACATTTTTGTATACACATTCCATAAAATATACAGAAAATGTTTGTTTTTCAGCTGTAAAAAAAAGGCATTGCACTTTTTTCTAATTTGTATTCTTTTCTCGTTGTATAAAAAATTGCACTTTCACAGGGCGGGTAAAACATTTTAAAAAGGCACCTTTTTACAGGGCAACATTTTTAATGTAGAAAAGAAAACGCCATTAGATTCAATAGAAACATTAAAATGATATATTTTTTTTGTTTGTTTTATATGAAGCTGAACTTTGTGGATTATAGATCTAATTTTGTATTTTAGTAAAACTTTTTGAATTGAATAAAATAATGTTAATACCTTTTTTAAAAATAATATAAAACATTAATTATTCTATTTAAGAAACAGATACCGGGGAGAATATTCCATATCTCGCCAAGGTACAGTCTAAGTAGTGCTACCAAAAAAAGCAAACCGTTAAACGTGTATATATATATTTATAAAAAAATATATATATACAAAAAAAAGAAATTTACCAAAAAAAAAAAACTTATTAGTTGTGGCAACACTGAAGGGCACACCATACATGCACTTTCTCGAACACATACAAATTCCCCTTATAATGCATTATAAAACATTATTTCATCCTACTTGGAAATGTTGACATCAATAAAACGTTGTGCTTCCCCCTTTCCCTTTAAGAAACCAACTTAAATGCATCTGTATTCATGTCCTCGGCATACAGACTCATGACGATGATAATACAGCTGCTGCTGATAATGATGGGTGGCTTGAAGGTACAAACTAAATTGTACTCATTTTTTATTCTACATATACTTAGTTTAGCAGTTATTTATTCGAGCTGAATATATTTTGGTTAATCCTTTGTGCCAGCACTTTAAAAGAATGCATTCATTTATAAGGGAAAAAAATAATAATTGTTATTTATATTAATTGCTGCAGTTCAAAGTTTTTCTCTTTGTATTATGAAAATTCAGCATAAAAAATTAATTTCTGCAACAACAGTTCCAAAATAAGGACTACGACTTTGCCACATAACAATAGGTGCAAAATGCAAAATAACTAGATCGTGTCACCTCAAAAATGAAACTCATTTAAAAATAAATGCACATATCAACCAAAAAATAATAATTTTATACAAAGTTCGGAGCACCTTATGTTTCCAAGAAAATCCACTTTTTGGATGTGATTTTTTACTTTGAAACGATTTTTGGTGAACCCATCAGGCCGCCTTGAACGGATGGCGCTGTAACAAGCTATTACTATCATCAATGCCTTTTATCACCTAAACACATCTCATGCCACATGCGACAATCAGAATAAGCAGTGATTTTACAACATGGCCAAATTATACGGCCAACACTCAGAGGTATGACCGCTACGTAGGCAATTCAGTATGCTGCCATCTAGGAAACAGCCTAAAGGACTAGGGTTCATATAAATTGTAATTAAATAATTAAAAATTAAAAAAAAATTACACCGGCATAAATGTAAATTGAAAACTGTTGAGATGGAACGCAATATATTTCAGTAGCGTCTTAAAAGTCGAAGCTCATGAACAAGTTCTGATTCCCCAAAATTTACTTGTACCTTCGAAAGTTACAGATGAAGCAGCGTTATCGAACAGGGATATCTACACTTTACATGTAATATCTCACTCCTTTCAATTCAATAATTCATTCATATTCGGACTCAAATCGGATCGAATGCCGAAAGATATTTACTTTTTTCAAAGAGCAGTACTAAGGAAACGCCCCCTTCTCATATCACTCTACATTGCTATTAAGGTGTTTATGCCAGCCATTTTATCACGAATACAACACTGATGCAGAAGACTTTACTTCTTCAGTGAGTCAAACATTGCAATATAAGGAACTGCACTGACCACACCCATCTCCTCAATCCTTTGCTGTTAACGAGCTTATTAGTTTTTTTTTGGTTTTTTTAAAAATGTCCTTAAAATTTTTTTATTACGAATGCATGTCTTCAAATCACTGCATTGCTTATGAGAAACACACATGTTTCATTCATTATCAATGTAGAGTATCCTTCACCTCCTTTCACACCGCACAACCTTTATTCCTTTGCCCTGTTGTTGGTAACACGCCGGTGAATTAAAATTTATACATTTTTTTTTATACTCTTTTTCACATCGGTAAGTAATTAAGGTTATAAAATATAATTTAGAAAAAAAAATATATGCATTTAAAAGTTGTTATTAAACGTCACAAACAAAAGCGAGAAGAAAATGAAATCAGAAATTCAAAACTAAAATTGGAACAAGAGCGGCAGAAAAGAAATTTTCCAAAAATTAATTTTGCATACAAACGATGATTTTTAGAGTATCGAGGGAGACATTAAAACCTACTTCGCCAAGTTATGAATTTATAATTTATTATTTTGAGGCTGCGGAAGATGAAACAGCAAAATATCCTGTTCAGATGTGTTTGCATAGAAGGTTGTTGTTTTAAGGAAAGGAATTTTAAAGCAAACAAGACGTTGATACTTTCGACATGGTAGCAAAAGAACGCAGGCAACCAAATGAAGCTTTTTCTCATGTTTGCAGAACGCAAGAAGTGTCTGAATATTGTAACGCACGTTGTCTTAGATTTGACTTTAATTACTTTGCTATACGTTGCATGGTAAAGCCGGCTTGTAGTAATCAAAGTACTTTGTGTGAGGGCCACTACTTATTATGGTGTTCCATATCTATTCCGATTTTTCTTTGAGGGAAAAACTCTTAATGCTAAATATGTCGTGCTTAAATATTTTTTTTTATTTTTTTTATTAAAAATTATTATATAATTTGAAAGGGGGAGTAGCAAGTTGATTAACTGCGGTTATCATATACCACACTATACCTTTGCGATGTCTCAGCTGGAACAGAGAATTGAGGTTTTTAAGGGGTGATTCGACATGGAATTTTTGTGGATGGCAGAGCAAAAGCGATACAACTAAACAAAAATTAATCAAAAAAGAAAAAAAAAATCCACTTCCATTATCATAGATGCCAATGTTGAGCTGTTTTTAAACGCTTATTAAGTATTGCTCATGGCGAAGGCAGGAAGGAAGAGTGTGTATAATTTTTGTGAAGTTCTAAAATTTGTTCACATTTGCGAAATACGACTGCACAGTGTTCTGCTGACAACTAATTATTTTCTTACTTTAAAAGAAATAGTGGCCGTGAATTCAATGTTAGTGAATATCAAAAGATGAGGGAATAAGAACAAAACGAATTGAGCGAATTGCAGAGCCTTTTATTATGATAAAGTTTCATCACATCTATTACTTCTTTGCTTCTTATTATCTAAGAAGTATTTTAAATGAAAATAACTTTTAATTTTTCAATGGACTAAAAACCGTTCTGTAAGCGATATTCGCAGCAAATTTGTATAGACAACTTTGTTTCCAACAAACTTCGATACATGTTGCAAAGCGCGATTGCAACATTGAAATATTGCACTGAAATATTTTTCCAAATAATAGTTGTGGCCGTTTAAGCTCGTTGCGCAAACTCTGACTCTGCTTTAATCAAGCATTTCGTCAGCGTTGAAAGTGTTACAACGGCTGCAAAAGTAATTAAAAAATTATATAGAACGCCCTATACACCGAAAAACAAATGGTTCATCAACCATCATTGAATTTATGAAATGGCAAGGATGATGAAATTAATGTTTTATAAAGCCAGGATATGCTCTTTCAGTTTAGTCGCTTCATGCGACAAGTAGGGAAACACTGATATTGTATTCCAAACTCGCTACCACGGCGGCAACATATCCATACATACATTATCAGTCAACTTAATGTGGCATTATTGTTGTTAAGAAATTCCATCTTATAAAACAATTACATTAAATATAGTTTTCTCCCTCTCCCTCTCTCTCTCTCGCACTCTCTCTCGCTATTCCTCAATGCTTATTTTTTGTTTGTTTTCATGAAAATTGCAACATTTTCCCCTACATTTTCTATTGCATGTTGTGGTTTTTAGGCACACCAAATCCTCTGCTGTTGAAACATTCTTACTTACACTGTAATTTAAATGAGAGTACATGTGCTCCAACCAACCTTTAGGTATCGTGTGCCATTTACCACGCAGGGATTATGCTTTTAAGCCGCAAACTGAAATGGTTACAAGCAAAAATATATTTTTTTTTCTCCACTAATATCTAATTTTCTAAGGCTTGTGGTGGGCAAAGACCAAAGAAGAAAATAATTCATATAATAATATAAAATCCTTTCGGTTTTCCTTTTTTGTTTAATATTTTAAACCGGTATTGGGGGCGGTTTTATATTAGGACAAGATAAAATACAAAGTATATAAAAGCCGTATCAACGTTATGCATTTCATGTATATTTTATTACCTTGAAGAATTTTAGCCCTCCGAGAAAATTATATAATTTAAAATGTTTCTGACAAATGGGATTTACTTAATGTGAAATTTTCCAGCAACAGCTGATTGGAGTCCATTTTTCCTTCTTATTTCTGTAGAACAAGCAATACTGCACACTTAAAAAAAGGAAAAACGTTAAAGTTTTCTATACGGCAACATATTGAATTTCATATTTTCCATAAGAAATAATCCTAAACTTGAATAGAGGGCTCGTCTTAAGGAATTTCTAGGATTCATAAATCCAAAACCTTCTCATAACAAAAATTTCCCTAAAATTCTTTTACATTAAATTAAAATTATTATTTTTTTTAATATGCTCTTTGTCTCTTGTAAAAACTTGAAAAATATAATTGGCAACATGTTTATTCAACACCAAATGGTTTCTGGCTGCATTTTCTACAACTGTTGCCTACTTTTAGGCACAGCAAGAAATTTTTCTTGTAAGTATTGTCAACATCAGATATTTTTTTTCACAGGAAATTACAATTTATTAACTTTCTGAGTATCTGTATATATATATATATATATTTTTGTTCGTTGTAAAGTTGGAAGGATTAATTCTGTACAATTAAAGTTCTTTATTATATCGCTGAATTGCTAACTTGAGTGCAGCCATAAGCTTGAAAAATAAAAATGAGAGATAGTAATAATAATGTAGGTTTGAAATATGTGTACTCTTATGTCATTATAATTCTCATTTATTTTCAATAAAAAAAAACTAATAAGGAAATCATTATGCCAGCAAAAGCTCGTTTGGTTAAATTATACAAGCATGCCTAAATGTTGTGGTTTATTTCTTGTTTTAAGCAAATGAAATGTTTTATAGAACAAATATATACAACTTTCTACCATAATATTCTACTCAATAATAATTTTCAGAATTTATTAATAAATTAAAATATTTTTTCAATATGTTGACTCTTTCAATAGATTTTCTTTGGAATTATTTCGTTGAAAAATCAAAGGCAAGTTTATTAAGCCGATAATACTCGTTAGTAATACACATACACAATATTGTAGTCATAGACTACGCTTTCTTTCGTCAAAACCAATAACATTTGTTTCTCAGTGAGACTGAATAGATTTTGAGCTCAACTAGGTGGTATCATCATAATCTGCAGCTAAAATAATTTGACAAGTTCATTCGTAACTTTCCAAGAATGTCCGTGGCTCAAATTTAATTTGCGCTGCTGCTACTGAGAATGATAATAATGATGGCTTATATGCTGATAAAAACGGAATACAAGACAGAGGATATGAAATTACCAAAATAATACCAGGCGCAGTTAAGTAAGTTGAACTAAATTTCAAATTTAAGTTGAGCCTTCGCTCGCTGTTGTTTTGCCTTTAAATGCATTTGTTTTCTATGTGTTTGTCTATACACTGCTTCCGTTTCCTGTTGTGAACTTTTTCTTTACTTCTCTTTTTTATTTGCAAGATTAATTCAATTTCGTTCTCTAAGTTCAAAGCTTATATTAGAAAGACCGGCCGATACTTTTGTAATATGAAAAGCAAAAAAAAAAATAAAATATATAAAATTTTATTTTTATTCGTTAATGTTGAGAAAGAGACAAGTCAGTTTTATATTTTACAAAATATTTAATGCTCTCGCCTTACGGGCTTACAAAAAAATTCACAGCCACTGGGTTTATATATGTTGTGGCTTGCCTCATGCGAATTGAATGCGAAATACAAGCTGCCACTGTTTAGTGAACAAAAGTCATGCCCAAATTAAGCTGTATCGGTTGTAAAAGTAATGATTCTATCCAGTCATTATTTCTTAATGAAAAATGCATTTATTTAATTTCCTGTATTTTTAGTGCAATCTAAAAAAAATAACAATGAAAATTGAAAAAGATATTATTTTCAAACACATAGAAATTCTCTCATCACGAGCTCGATTTCATGCAGCTTAAACAGATGAGGTTTGCGTCAATTATTTATATTAATTATGCATTTGAAGGTAATGCTTTTCAAAGCCAACTTGGCTTACTTTTGTAATGTATGTATGTGAAGCTAAATTTAGACATTTACCACCGCGGTCACACCCCATATAATTTAACAGACTTCTGTACACGTAACAACAAAGCTCTGATAGACTTGTAACACAGTGAGTGCACATCCTAAATGAAATTCTAGCCGCATTTATTTATGGAATAAAAAAATTAATCCTGTGACAAGTGGGCGACTGCAAGTACTGGGTGGGCCAAAAGTCACAATGGGGTTTAAAAATTTAATAAGTAATAAAAGTAATAAGTAATGATTTAAGTAATAAAATTCTATTATTCTTGTTCTTTGTTCAGTTGTAAATCCCTCCATTATTTATTCTCCAGATGTTATTTATATAATCTTAAAAAAAAAAAAATAAAAAAAAAAATAAACAAAAAAGTTCGTTTTTTTAAACCCCATTGTGACTTTTGGCCCACCCTGTAGTTTCTAAAAACACCAGACCCAATTAGAAACACGCACAGGCCTTTCAATTCTTTTACATTTAGAAGTTATACAAATCCTTAGGGAAGAACCTCAAATTGCAGAAGAACGGAAAGAATTGGGCGGCTACAAATCACTAAGATAGTCGCCCAACTTCTTCCGTTCTCATGGAATTTCTACTTTTGTGGAATTCCAAACGTAAAAATTCAATAAAATGCAAAAAACTTGAAAAGCAAAAACGATGGCCAATTTGATGATCCCTTCTTCCCGAAATCATCCTTCAATGGAATGCTAACTCGCGCACACTTTGAGCACAAATTTTAAAAAACTTACTGAAAAAGATTTGACCATGTAAAAGTAAAGTAAAGAAAATATTTATTTTCTTGCAATAAATAATAAATAAAGTGATACGGAAACACACATCTTGCACAAGAAGTCGTCACTGGGTTTGTCCAAGAGCTCAGTCACTGTTTTCATTTCGGTAGTAACCGCTGAAGTTAGCAATGACATAACGATCCTTTTCCAATATTTCATATTTACATTTTATTTTCAATTATTTCATATTGAGATGCACACCAATTTATATTTATAAATAGAAATCTAAGCTTAATTCATTAATTTAGTACTCATTTCAAGAGATTCTTAATCTTAATATCGATAGCATAACACCGTAACGTTACGTTTGGTCCATCCCATAGGACCAGTTCTGCTTACTAAAAATCCCCCACATGCATCACAACATCAACCTTAATAACAAGAAAAATGAGGTTCTCATCGCTTTAAAGATCAAGCAAAGGTTACACCCCTCTTTACCTCATAAAGCTTTTTTAACTAATACAAAGCTTTTTTCTTCTGTTTACTTATTGGCTCTATATATTGGCTCTGAAGTTAAAATTTCAATTACTTGATGAAAACAGTATTCATTTCTATAGGAAATTCATTCCATTAAAGGCTGAAGAAGAGAAATATATTACTCATTAGTTTGAACTAAGTTTTCAAACTTACAAATGTATCTAAAACTATTGCCCCTTGTTTTATACGGCTGAAAAGGGCAAGCTTTTATCTCAAACAGTTGCCGAATGAAAAGATTATTCTGTTCTTATAAATGATTCTTAATATCTCAAATATAAGAAAAGACAGTAGTACCAGGGACAAAAGCCTGAAATTTGTATTTTCTCTATAATTTATTTTCAGAGTTCATTACTATGCAATTTGAATGTAACATTGAAATACTTTCTCAGTGACGTCAAAAGTTACGATACAAATTTCACATACCAAAACGACTTTTTTTGATGATCGCAATCGGTTTTATTTTGCAGATATTACTTTCAGATAAATTTATCGATAAGCTTTATGATCGATTTTCATTATTTGACTTAAAGGCTTTCTTCCATAAGTTTGACAAACATGTAGAGACTTTGCAGAATAAGACGTGCCCTTCAGACGGTTTGAAGGCACCTGCACCTACAGCTCCCAATTCAATTTGTCGGAAGTACAGAAGAAGCCGCTATTCGAAATAATCAGTGAAGAAAATCCCTAAGCCTCGCCAACCATAACACATATGCATTTCAGACTCCTTGCAATGACATTTTAGTCTTGCCCGCCACTGCATGAGGCTGCATATCACATTCACTAGCATTTGAATACACTTATCGGCTTATATTAGCAAGAACTTTATGTAGCACTTTACACCTTCGTATTTAATAACTGCATGGAACAATAAGAACACACACCCACTTTGGGCTCTCTGAGCCACAAATGCAACTCCACAAAAAAAAAAAAAAAAAAAACCTTTGCGGCCTCCTCCATGAATATACAAATTTTTTCCTTTTTTCGATAAATGCTATTGTTATTTGTAATGTAATTAGCCGTTTGAAAACCGCGTACACTTAAATATTAAGGAAAAGTTAATTTTAATGCAAAATTATTAAATTTTCACAAAATTTGACAGACCGCGCGCACTTGCAAAAATAAATAAACACTTTATAATTTATTCTTTAACAGCATTGCCAACAAAAGGAAAAGAATAAATGCTGGTAATACTTCTTACATAAGAACTGTATGAAATTTTGTGAAGGAAAGTCTTGTAGGCAAACTTGAAGTGTAAACTTTTGGCATTTTTACAAAAATTATATTACACATATTTAAATACTTATAATCTATTCATTAAACAGCATTGCCAACAACAAGAAACACATAAATGCTGGTAATACTTCTGACATAAATAATGTATGTGAAATATTATGGCGGGAAAATTTGTGATTGTCATGCGACTGCATGTTTTTAACAACCAGTAAAATTGGCTACGTGGCGAAGTAAAAAATAAAAAGTGTAACCCTTTCACAACAAAGTGAGTGAAAATATGTCACACACCAGCTAAATAAAAGCTTAAAAAGTTCATTGAAATTATAAATATTTTACAATCCTCTTCTGCAGCGTCGAAAAGCTGTACATGCAAATTAGAAATGAATGACTTATCAGCAGCTACGATTTGAAAGGCTTGAATAGGTGAGCAAAAATTTTTTATACGAATATTTAAACTTATTATACAGGTAGCACTCCAAGAACAGAATGTTCCGCGTTTGCACAAATAGAAGGAAGCTGAAGCAGCTAAATTCTACAGTTCTTACGGAGAAGGGCTACTACAAGAAATGTTTGTGTTACGAGTCGCCAGTTGTAGGAAGTGGAGTCGACGTACAACGTGAACGCTTCTTGGCCATTTAAGACGCAGCTATAATTTTCTTACTGAGCTTGCAAATTATAATGAAGCATATTTACCAAACTGCATTCATGTTTTACTCCAATAAATCGGCCATACATACACCCGTGTGTGTCTATGTGCTTAATAGCTATTAAAACAGCACTTCGCCTACTTTGCATCACATAACGACCCTTTTGATTTTATATAACGACGATATATCCTGGAATTCATCCTTTAGTGGAATTCCAAATTTGAAAATTTAATAAAATGAAAAAAATTAATCAAAATTCCAAATTTTAGATATTGTGGTGATTAGGTATCGTCAGAGGACCTAAAAGTTATTATTTAAAAACATTTCCAGGTGCCCACACCCTCCCGTTCTCCTGGAATTCATCCTTTAGTGAAATTCCAAATTTGAAAATTTAATAAAATGGAAAAAAATTAATCAAAATTCCATATTTTAGATATTCTGGTAATTAGGTATCGTCAGAGGACCTAAAAGTTATTATTTAAAAACATTTCCAGGTGCCCACACCCTCCCGTTCTCCTGGAATTCATCCTTTAGTGAAATTCCAAATTTGAAAATTTAATAAAATGGAAAAAAATTAATCAAAATTCCAAATTTTAGATATTCTGGTAATTAGGTATCGTCAGAGGACCTAAAAGTTATTATTTAAAAAAAATTCCAGGTGCCCACACCCTCCCGTTCTCCTGGAATTTGGACTTTTTCCCTAAGAATTTGTATAACTTCTATGTGTAAAAAACGTATGTGCTGGTGCGTTTTTTTTAATGGATTCTGGTGTTATTATAAACTACATGGAGTCGCCCACTTTTTTCGGCATTAATTTTTTCATGCCATTAATAAATATGGTCAGAATTCCATTTAGAATGTGCACTCCCTGAATTACAAGCATAGCAGAGCTATGTTATTACCTTAACAGAAGTCTGTTAAAGCATGTGGCTTGTGTCCGGGGTGATAAATTTCGAAATTTATCTTCACACACATTTCAGGAGGACGCTTCCATTTTCAACAACTTATTGAACGTGTTGTGCAAGTGCTACCCGTACTAGGCTTTCCAAGCACATTTTAATTTTGTCTGGTTTTTTTTTTTGGTTAAAGTTTACATAATTTGGTCCCCTTTTAATTAAATTGAATAACTTTAGCATTTAATTTCTGTTCTCACATATTTGTTATGCATTTTATTTTTTGTTGTAATTTTTAAATTTATAAAGTCGCAACCTTTAGTAAAGAAGATGATGAATAATGCATGCCTGAGCAGGCTTTCTAGTATTGCTCTGCTAAACAGCCACTTGAAGCCACTTCAATTCCTAATCATTTTACACTTCAAACTTAATTGTAGACTCTTTGAATGCTTCATTAATTATTTATTAAGTATTTATTTATTAAATATTTATTTAATTACAACTTTAGTATTGTTTTGTTTTGCATTATTACACAACTTTTATACTCGCATTTGCATTTCCTTTGCAATGAGCATATAAATAATAATAAATAAATAAATTCAATAAATAATTGAAATTATAATCGAAGTAATTTAGTAAAGCTATTAAGTTAAGCAATTTAGCAATATTTTTTCGTACTCGGTTATTCTCATTTATTATTTAAATTAATCCATGATTTTGTCCGTAAGAAAACTTTTTCACTTATTCTTGCAACTTGCCTTCATAGAAATTTTGGAATTCCAAATTTAGTGATTTTTAGCCACCCAACTCCTTCCATTCTCCTGGAATACCTCCTTAAGTTGAATTCCTAACGTGAAAATACAATAAAATGGCAAAAACTTAACTAAAAACAAAAGTGATGCGCGATTTGATGCTTCCCTTCTTCTGGCAGTCATCCTTTAATGGAATTCAAATTTTTTTTAAGCTGAACTGGCCTTTATATTACTTTTTCTAGTTGATTTTTTGTCTTAGAATACGAGTATATTTCCTATATATTTGCCAATAATTAAATAACACAAAAAATTGCGATTTTTAGCTACCTCAGTGATTTTTAGCCACCCAACTCCTTCATCCCTAAGTCGTGACGATTTGCTTTTAGCAAAGAGAGAAGAGAGTAAAGCTGGCTTCTTGGCATGCTGTATTGCAATAAATTATATGGAAATGATTTATTAAAAGTAATTGGGTGCAAAAATTCAAATACTGCAGGAGATGGAAGAGCCATATGGAGAAGAGCCATAAAGTAGACCCCATTCTTCGTAATATTTACCACTTTTTTCTTCTTCATTTTATACTTAATATTAGAAAATCAATTGTGTTTAGGGGAAAAGTAAATAATTTTTACTTTAATTTTTGTAATGTTTAATAATTGTTGTTAATTATTGAATAGAAATTTTGCTGTGAAAAATCGACTGATTTCAGTGTCCTATACAAACGCTGATATTAAAGTGCATTAATTAAGAATACGACAACATGCCACCAGCAGCGGCAGAAGAAAGAAAAGTAAATGGCAGCACGCCTTGCGGTTAAACATCTCTTCCAACAGACACAACAATTGCCCTCATGCTGTCCTTTAAGACAACAACTTTCGACTTGCAATAACAACAAAAACAACTGCCCACTAACACCCACACAAGCAGATACTTACAATGCAAGCCACTTGAACACAAATCAGACAGTTTAACTACCATTTTAAGGGCAACCAGCAAGTTTAGTGGATTCAGTAGACTCAGCGGGTAACGCAAAGAGGTTCTATTATACTGTCCCCGCACACTGCCTGCCACAAACTCAGTGACAAAATGCTTTAAGTTTAAGTGTGACTGCAGTGCACTTTGACTGATAAAATAATACTCGTATTAGAAATTAATGTTAATATCAATATTACTATTATTTTTCATAACTCAGTTTCTGGCTGCAGTGACATTTTACACTGGGCAACAATAACTATTTTTTCTGTAGTCTCCGCTCCTTATGAAATCTACTTAATTTTTATTATTCGCTAACTTTTGGCCATTGTCACTTTAAAATTGTCTTTTCTTTTATCAGTGACTGTTAATTTAAATGGTTCAACTGAGCAAGAAAATGAAATCTTTAGATTTTTAAAAATTATTAAAAAAAAGTGTTTTGCATTGCAGGACTCTGGTTTTATTTTTAACTATAAAAGAAAAAAAAAATGCCTTGAAAAGGTTTAATTGTATGTTTCACAGAGGCGCTGAGAAGGACTTAAAGCTCAGAATGTGATATAACACCTATAAGAATTAAGCCTAGTGTTGCCAGAGTGCTTACTTTTTTTAAGCGGTGTTAAAAACAAACTAAACCAAAAACACAATAACAAATAAATTGAAATTAATTTTGAATTAATTTAAATTAAATTAGAAACAAACTGTATATTTCAAAAAAAAACCCTAAAATACTTCCAACGATTTCGAGACTCGAGACTAGTTTATTTTTTTTCTCTTGCATCTGCATAGTTAATAGAACGTCCCTAAGAAATTGCTTTTTTTTGTGAGAGTCTCGTTAAAGTTGAACGAAAAGTTCACTCCTCCAAACGGACGAACTTTTCTAACTCATGGAGACTGTTCAGTTATTGAAAACATCATGCAGCTACTAAAACGAAAGTAAGAACAGTAAAAGAAGAAGTCACATGTCAGATGGTCCTATTCCATCAGCTGATCTGTGTTAAAACAAGTGATGAAATTATTTTTATTATTTTCGCATCGCTAAATAAAAAAACATTCTGTAAATTTAGCTAAAAAAAAAAAATTTTAAAAAATTCGCCATGCTTTTATATTGAAAACCGAGGAATAAACAAATTGGAATTGATTTTTATGTCATGTTGCAAACTAGTTCAAGGCCAGTCTTGCTTCATCATATTTATGGATTTTTATTTTTGTTGCTGCCTTATTAACAGCAGATTATTTATTGTCAGCATTTCTTGTATTCCATTTGTCAGTTTCTCTCAATTCAGTCACTAGGGATTTTTATTGAAGAATAGCAGAAAATGTGGGTACGTAACACACACAAAGTGTGCTCTTTTTGTGTCCGTAATTGTTGTAAAGAAAGTAACTGTGTTTCGGTATTTTGCTATTCCAGTCATTATTTCCTCTTTTGGCAATTGGACAGCAATTGATGAGTTGCATTCTCTTTCTCCACTCATTAGTGGGAGAGTGTGTATGTGTATGTATGTGTGTTGGCCATTTCCTATAGCAGTGCAAAGCTATTAATTTCTCATTGCTCCTGTGGGTTTTTGCTGTTAGAATCAGTATGAATTGGTTCTCCTTAAATAACGAACTTTTTGAATGCATCTTTACTTATTTTGTAAGCTTGTCTTTAATTTTCTATGAATATTTTCTTGAAACATATTTATTCTGCCCCATTGTGTTTAAGCATGTTATTAGTTTTTGTTATGTTTGTTTGTTTTATGAGTGGAAAATTGCGGTTCCAGAGCAACTGACTATATTTGCGTGCCAATTCCACGTTCACTATAATTGCCTATTGATTATTTTTATTATAAAAAAAAACAGAGAAAATAATAGAATATGACAACTTACAGTGGAATAATTAATAAAATCTCACTATCTGTTAAAAAATAAAAAATTCACTCTTCTATGGAACTGACCATGACCATTTCTTATTAATGTGTTGGCCTTCTATTCGTATTCATTTTCTGAGGCAATTTCTAGAGACCCAATGAAAGCTACAGTGCTGAAAGTACTAAATTGCAGTGGAAACATTATCGCTAGAAAAAATTGTTTTTCACAATCTGCCTTCCCCCCCGTTTCATAATTGTGTGGCCAATAAAATAAAAAATTTTTTTTTTGGTTTTAAAAAATTTGCTTAAATATTCTCACAATTTTTAATGTACTCGTATTATAAAGCAATCAGCGGCAACAAAAATATCCTTGACTTTAAGGACACACACAACTTCGTTAGTATTGTTGCCAACATAATGAATGACTTTTAAACAGTATGTAAATAACTAAATCGTGTTACAGTGGTATTTATCGTGTTTGTAGTGCTTAACGTGGACTCTGAAACGATGACTTATCGATGACTGCGAGCAATTCCTTTTCGTCCTGCTTCTGTTTAGTTTTTAAGGAATATAAACAAGTATAAGAGACATCACGAGAACCAGCGAAATTTGTAGTATCTCAGGAAGAGCTTGAAAGGTTTTGCCAGATAAAGATGTCAGAATGCTGGCTTCAAGGGAAGCCTAAAAAAATTACTCGTCCCAGTTTTTCGCTGAGAAACCGGATCATTTTTAAAGTGATGGATTAAAGTCTCTAGCGGAAAAATACCAAAAACTGGTCAAGCAAAATATATAAATTATTAATATATATAAAAAAAATAAGTTGAAGTTTGATTAAAAATACGAAAATACTTTTTCTCCTATCCAATATTTCTATCAGTATTTATGAAGCCGAAAGTGGTACTTAACGACAGTATTTCGCTGACGCTTCATTTAGGTTTTCGGTAAGTTTATATTTTGCAAACAGGGGGAACTTTTTAATAACAGAAGTATTCTGTACTTCAAGAGAGAGAGAGAGAGAGAGAGAAACAATTTATGTATTTGCTGGCAATAAAAATATTACCAAAGAAAGGATTTCGAATAGCAGTGCCCGATAACAGTTCCTCCCATTTCCCCTAATATAAGAAATGACATCCCTTTTTTTAATTATTTTTTGTTATTTGGAATATATTTGGAATTTTTACTAGCAACTTAAACAGGAATTAATAATAAAAAAAAAAGAAAAACAGGAGCGTACAAACGCTTTTAATAGCAAGTTAAATTACAAAAGAATAAAATGTGTCTGGCCTGAAGACTGTTTAGGTATGATAAGCCACGTTAAAAGCTCATGATGCTTTTTTGTTTCGCTTTTTATTTCTTTTTTATACAGAATATGCCGCCATATCAACTTTATCACTTCCGGTTGTATTGGGCGATACTTCATCGCAAGACTGAGTTCACGGAATTGAGTAAATTCAAAAAGAGCTTCTAGTTTCCCTCCTCTCTCTTTCTTCAATTATTTTAAAGCAATGAAAAATGATTTTCTTTTAAAGAAAAATTTTTTATACAGATAAAAAATTCAAACACATAAATTTCCAATTAATTATTTTAAGTCATACGAAAAGAAATTTCTTTTAATAAACTAACTATGCAAAGTGTGTCCTTAAAACGTCAGCAGGATGTAAAAATAATATCACTTTAATCGCAGTCGACAAACAATGCAACAAACGAAAACTTTAATAATAAAAATGCATAAAACGAAAAAAAAAAACAAAAAAACAAAATATATTTTATTTTAGAGCAGAAAAGAACGAACTAAACTGTGCAAATTTTTCACTGAAAGGCACGCAACGAAGGAAACATAAGTGAAGGAAAAAATGCTACAAATAAATGCCAGACAAACGAATAAGAAACATACAGGAATGAAATAAAAGAAACGAATTTGAAACTAAAACAAATACAACCTGTGAGTTTTAAAGAATATCCTAGAAAAATTTCTAAAGTACAAGTGCTTTTCTCCCTCAAGGATTATTAAAATGATAAGAAGGGAAGAAATGCTCGGCACCCAACTAAGTATGACTGAAAGACAATGCAGCGACAAACAGGGCAGCAGATGAGAGCAGGGTACAGATAAAAGTATACAACACATTTTCTTGAACAAAGCCGAGAACTAAACTTGTAACTTGAGCAAAATTTAAAAAAGGATGCAGTCAATAGCAGTACAAATACGTGTACGGTGTGCAACAAAAGTTAAACAACATTACATGACTCGATTGGTATTCGTTATCTATAATAGATGCAAATCCCAAATCTTGGTTTTTCGTCTTTTGAAACAATATTTAAACAGCAAGTATTGTTTGAAGATTGTCTTCAGCATTAGTCAGTGTGTTGGCAAATGCCTACTTTTAACTACCTCAGTGACTGCAGTGTGCAGCAATTTGCAATGCGTTAAATTGCATTTTCAACCCATTTTCTCTTTTTTTTAATTTTTATCTACTTTTGGTTTTTCTGCTTTCAGTGGAACCAGAAAAACAGGCACATGAAATATTAAAACCTTCAACGGATGCTGAGAGTCAAAGGATATTTCTGTTCACATCTCTTTGCCCCCCGGGGAGAAAAGCCTGCTGTTGTTGCACCTCATAGAAATTGATGTTACACATGATTAGAGTGGATTTCACTCTTTACTTTTCTGTGTAACTGCGAGTACGTGTGTCGTACCTGCGAGCTCTCTGACTACAGGCCACATAAACTCATCTAGTCAAAAAGTTAATATAAATAACTTTAACAGCATCATGAAACGCTAAAAGCAAAATAAAACTAGAATTTCATTTTTTGATATTTACCTTCGCACACATAAATCAATTTGACAGTGTATGTGTGGAAAAGTTGTCACTAAAAATTAACGCTTCACTAGTGAATTGCATGCGAGCAAATGGAAGAGAGCTTTTTGCACATGAATAAGAGATGCACGGGCAGGGCTGGTGAACTAGAAAAACTAAACATTTTGCTTTCCAGCTGTCGTAGAAAAGAAAGATGTCTTACAACAAAACAAATATATATATATATATATATATATATATATATATATATATATATATGAAATTATCTGAGCAAAAATTTTCCATTATACGCAAAGTATCTGACAAAAAGAAAAATTATGAGCCAAAAAAAATTCTGTACAGTCTCAGACAAAATAAAGCAGCATGTATGAAAAAACTTCAGTATGAAAACCAATTTGTTGAACAATTTTTAATTAAATAATTAATCATTTTCCAGAAATTATTTCTTGCAATCCCTTTTCCGTAGCGACAGAACTATATATTAATTTTAAAAAATATCCTGCAGAAATTATCGGAGCGAAATTTTTTCCAACGGAAAGCTTTTTCTGTGAAATTCCTTTTCTGCTATTAGCAAAAACCAATTTTTCCATAAAAAAAAAAAAATAAAGCAAAATAAGATTTATAAAAAAAAAAAATAATGCTAGAAAATATTAGAATGTAAGTTCTTGCTAAGAAAATATTTCCAATCAAATTATTATTATATTAAGAATTAAGGGGAAAAATTGATTCGCTTAATTTAGTATTAAATTAAAAATTAAATGAAATTAAATTTTTATGAGAAAACAATTTTTCTTTTCTTTTGAAAAATTTAGAAAACAAAAATATTTTTTAAAAAATTATGGCAAGAAATTCGAATGTAAAATTTGTCTACAAAAATTTACGGCAAAAAAAAATAAAAAAGTTTTGCATTAAAAAATTTTGCAACAAAAATATGGTTCTATATAAAAAAAAAATTATTCTAAAAAATCAATATATTAAAAAAAAATTATCTTAAAAACTCAATAAATTAAAATAAAAAATTATTGAAATAAAACTTTGCCTATGAAAGATTATCCCCTTTGATTTTTACTCTAAAAATATTTTTTAAATAATTTTTTTTTTAAATTTAAATATTTTTTTTTTTAATTTAATTAATTTTTTTTTAAACTTAATTAAAAAAAATTTTTTAAATTTAATTAAAACATTTTTTTTTTATTAAATAACTAAATTAATTATCGCAATGGAATTGAATGCCATACTCACACAATTGCATTGGAAAAGCCAACGTTAATTGTAACAGTAATAAATTGTAATAATTAAAGCGATCTGGATGCCCTCTAGCGATCAGTTTCAATTGAACGGAAATTGATTTGGCGGAAAAGCAAGTATAGTTTTGATTTTTAAAGGAAATAATTATTTATTGAATTTGGCAGGACAAACCAAAATACATGTATGGTGGAAAACTTACGCTTTATAATTATACGTGTTGAGGAAGAGAGTCAAATCTTCATTATAAACTTACCTAAAAAGAAATGGAAAGAGAAAAGAAAATTGAAAAAAATCGCAAATTAATTAAGAAAAGGAAATTAAAAAATATTACAAAGTAATTAAGAAAAAAATGCAATTATATTTGAAGCGTAGCCTTTGATTAAGCTAAAACATATCATTTAACATCATATTAGTTAGAAGCCGCAAAGTATGCTATGAAGGCAAGAAAAATTTTAACTTCGTTGGCATGACCCAAAACTACACAGTTTTTGCTCTCAACTTATATTTGATCTACTTTAAACGCTTTCTGGCACATTTTTCTTATAGTCTTTAATAAAAGTAATCGATAAAGTGTGTCAAGCATAAAGAAGTTGAACTAAAAGCTTATTTGTAACACTTTCCTTTAATTCAACATGATTTATAGATTGTAATATTTATATCCAAGACTGAAGTAGATTATTAAATGCAGCAGCTATAAGCCTTTGCTGATGGTTTTCAAAAGACTATTTTAAAGGGGAAACTAAAAGAAGAAAAATCCTTCAGTTATGCTACAGTTTAGGGCTAAGAGATTAACAAAGCAAAGAATGCTTTTTCAAAATTACAAAAAAGAAAATCCAAGTTGTTAAGCTAACAAAAAGCACAACAAGGACTCTGGGTACGGTGTCCTATAATTTAAATGCTAATACTAATAATACTCAAGATGTTAATACTAATTAAAAAACACTTTGGAAATTATTTATGTGTAATCCATATCTGCTTACATATGCAACAAAAAGTATAATACAATCAATGATAACATGCTCTACCGCATCTACATTCTACGACACACACATGCATAATTAAAGCCAAACGTATAAACATTATTTTATTTTAATTAACTGTTCGGAAGAGTGGTGGTGGTTGATTGAATGCCAGACCGACCAACCGCTGGCTGCTTGTTGGCCAGAATCGTGTATGCATGATACACAAACCCACGTCCTTATATGTAGCCTACTTTTAGGAGAACACACAATTATGTATATAAAAGCTGTACAGCACGTCGCTCCAAGTATTGCCAAAGTGTACTATTTTTTGTGTTGGATAATTAATTGCTTTTAATTAACATTAATTTCTTAATGCCGAACTCCTCATGCCTGTGTCATCTCGAGGATGTCCTCAACTGCAAATCGCTAAGTTTATGGGCTTGGATACCTCCTCTTGTGTTAAATCTAAATGGAATGTCTAACATAGTAACTGGTCACTAAACTATACCAGCAACTAATTAACAGTGATATGGTTAATATGGAGCTACATTGGCTAAGTAAAAAAGTATTCAAAAAACAACAGCTGAATTACATCTTTTTTGCACACTTAGCGGTTTCTCATAATTCCAGGACAAATATACTATTGGAAGTGGGCAGCAAAGCCAGCACTACATATGCAGCGAATGCAACAACACATCTTCAATGGCATCACTTGTTTACAATGAAGATTTCGAATAAGGTTTAACTTTGGCGAGGTTCTACTGTATTATTTCTTAATATATTATTTTCACTTGAAATTGAATTCCTCTGGACTTAAAGGGATGCAGACTTTCAACTTAAATCCATTGGGAAATGAAAAATTTATTCACAAAACCATATTTTCCACCCTTAGCGGTTTCTCATAATTCCAGGACAAATATACTACTGGAGGCGGACAGCAAAGCCATTACTATGCAGCGATTGCAGCCAACATCTGCAAACAGAAACAGGTTTGTGCTTCTCAATGACATCACTTACGATTATAATAAAGACTTCGAATATGTATTCACTTTGTCGACCTTCTACTGTACTATTTCCTAATATATTATTTTCACTTGAAATCGAATTCCTGTGGACTTAAAGGGACTCCGACTTTCAGTTTAAATCCTGATTTAAAATTAACAGACTTTTTCAAGCGCTTAAAAACTTTATATATATATTTTTTTTATTTATTTATTGTATGCATTCAATTCATCCTCTCTAAAATGTTTAGATTTCCATATTAAGGGCGTAAAACTAAATTCTGTTAAGGTTTTAATTTGTTTTTTTTTTTTGCGTGTGTAGAAAACTTGTACAAGCAAAATGTATTTCATGCTAATTTTCTAGACTAGAGGTAAAAAAAGAGGAAAGTGGCGTAAGCAAGTGCAGAGTTGATAGGATGCATTTATTCCGAGACATTTTCAAACAGGATTGTTTGTTTGGGAAAATAAATCACTATACTTGTTCTACTTAATGCAACCAAGTATTGGTTCGTGCTGGTTTATTTATTTATTTTCTTATTTTTTTTTATTTTTTTGTTTTTAGTGCGATTTTACTTGTCTCTATTGCTCACGCATACGAAAGGAAGGAAATTGTTTGTGTTAAGCCTAAAGGTATGCAATGTATGGTTTTATTTACTGTTGGCTTTTGCATACAATGCGGTAGGGTTTGTAGGAAAGAGTTTATTTTGTTGCGCATTACACAAATTTTTGCTTCAGCACAATTAACTCTGCTGTGTCTAATTATGCCAAAAGAATTTATTTGCCTACTTATAGTCATATTTTATAAATAAAACCCGGAAGAGTATCTGCAGAGCAAACAATATTTTATAGGAGAAAACAAATTGTGAAAACAACATAAACAACTTGTTATTAATGGTGTACATAGAGGCCAAATCAGAGCATACATTTAGGCGCTTAAACATTTTATGAAATATTGTTGCCTGTGTTTAGGCGATGAAAGAATGTTTGCTCGTTTGCTTTACATCTTTCAAACTTTTATCTTTCCATTGACATTTTTTGCCAACTCGTCATTAAATTTAATGTTTCTATATAAAATAATTCTGCATAAGAGAAATTGATACATATTAATCAATATGTTGCACTGCACAAAAAGCTGTTCAAATATTTATAACCGCCCTTAAAGGCGAACAAAATGAATTAAGTAAAGCTTATTTATATATTATGCTACTATGCCATTTAACTTTGTAAAAGTTAATAATAAAGTTTAACGGTAAATCATACTAAATTGTTAATTTAGTTATACGTTGCCAGTTACATTACAAAATAATTTAAAATAAATCTAAAACCTGAAACGGTTGAATAACCAGTGAATATAACTGCTCCGCAAAAAAAAATTCGCAAAGCAAAATAAAAGAATTATTTGTTTATCAACATATTCATATTCAAATATATTTATTTATCTACGTTGAATACAGAGAAAAGAATTGTTAAAAAAAATAGTTAAAAAAAAGAAACTATAAATTTCAGTGAATGTGTTGCGGTGTAGATTCAACAGAATGCATTTTAAATTCATAGCCTTTTATCAATGAGCCACAAAAAACGCAAAGCATGTACGAGTATTGTGTATTTTTCCCCCGCCATGAAAATGTAAAAAATAACATAAATATTTAAACTTTATCAAAAAGAAATTGTATTAGAGGAATCGAAAGCATTAAAGGATTGAAAACATAAATACAAAGCAAATTTTCTTTATTCCACATGTCCAGGCATCGAAAGTACAGGGCCTTCAATGTGGTCATCTTAATTTTCGAAAGACCTTTTTATGTTTGTTTGCTGTGTGTTGAACGTGGGGTTTGTTATGAACATTGTAAAAGTAATTATTTTTGGTGTCCATATCATGAAATATAAATTCACACGTGCATACTTTTAGGGGCTTATTTGAAAAAGGCAAGAATAAAAAACATAATTTGTGTAAAAGTGAATCCACCACAATTTGCAACAAAAAAAAAAAAAAAAAAAAAAAAAAAAGAGAGAAGAAAAGGGAAACAAGGAAACATGAAGGAGATTATTGGCATAAGTTCCTTTTTTGTAGTGGTAATCTGCCAGCATTTGCCAGTAGTTTACAGAAATCCTTAAATCAAAGCAGAGCAATTAAATACAGGAGAGAAAAATTATTTGTTTTTGCTCAGTTGAAAGTTCAAGGCCATAATATAGTTATAGAAATTTAAGCCATATCAAATATCCTTTAAGGATAATTGACTGGACTGAAATATTTTCTTTAATGTTGCAGTCCCTTCACACTTTTTTAAATAGAAAAAACACCAGCAGTTCAATTATAAATAACGCAGCCAATGAAAACAATTTAATAGAATTAATATAGAAAAGAAAACCAGAGAAAACCTCAAATATAATGAGGCACAGAACAGTAACCAGTTTTGTTGTCACCTCACACTCAAAAACACACTTATCTTCAGTGCCAATTTTCATTTGGAGCATGACTGCATGCATACTTGCGTGCCTGCCGCATATTTTAGGGAAGCACACAGAAAACAGGAATGGAAAGTTCAATGCTTTTGCAAATGCATTGCAAGAGCTTTCCGGAAAAAAACAAACATTTTTTTTTTAATCATAAGGATGTAACAGTGGAGACATAAAAAACAAAACAACAAAATAAAAGGTCTTATCAATTTTAGAATCTTTTACAATCTTCCACCACACGAAATAATATCACCAGAAAATATTTAACGATTACAATTTTCCATCCCCGACTTTTAAATATCTGTATTTGCAGGATTAAGTCTTGTGCTCGTGCTGTTACGTTTTATATTATAATGCGACATCGGTATGACCCAAAATGTAAGTTCTCTTGTGGTCTTCTTCATGGAAAATCACAATCTATAAATTCTGTACACACTTTTAATTGAAGCTTTACATATTTCGTAGCATCGTTTTATATTTTTATTCTTTTTCTTTTTTCTTTTTTTTTTTGTTAAAATAACTTTTTTTTATAACATTTTAATATTAAATACATTGTAAGTTGCATTAAGACAAAATAAAATCTGACAAACGCAACCTGCTGCGTAAACACGGTCTTTTGGTTTTAAATGCCGCAGTTGCTTATTTACTGCAGTTATTTATGCACTATGGGCCGTTTTTACACATTTTCTCTTATTATTTAAATAATATTTTTATAGAAAATATCGTCGATTAGAAACGAGTTTTTTAAAATTTTTACATTTTATGGTAAATATTTATTTTTACTTCCGCAACACTTTCAAATTAACTTATCAAATTGTCAAGTTTTTATTTTTTATTTTATATTCTTCCTTTTAGAATACATTTTCTTTAAGAAACATTCCCCTTCTTTGGCCTATTTTGCATAAATTTTTTATAGACGTTTTCTTTACAAAAATTCTCTGACTTTAAAACTGAAGAAATTGGATTTTTTAAAGCAGAAGAAAAATTCCTTTAAAGAGAAGTTTTGGTTTGCAAAGAGATTATTTTATAGAATATTGTTTGCTTTCTATTACCAAAAAGGAGTCTCGTTTAAGAAAAATCTTCCTCATCCTTTTTTTATGTCCTAATTGCGGCTAACCAACTTGGCTCCAGTTCGATTTTTCCATGCAGCCGTGCAAATAATTTATACGAGTATCCTTAAATTTCCTTAAGGTTTTTTGTGTAGAAATTTTTTCATTTTTAAAGCAAAGGTCCTTTTAAGTATTTTAATTTTCATTAATACAAGAAGAAGCTGCTCCTTTAGAAAGCGAAATATTGGAAATTTTAAATGAAATTTTGTCTAATTTTATAAAAAAAAAAAAAAAGACCGACCCGAGGAAGAATTAAAATAATTACGATATTAAACTCACATTATATTTATAATTATAATAAAAAAAAAATTAATTCAACTACTTATAAATCAATTGAAAAATGATTTTGAACGGAGTATTCAAATATTCAAAATCGAGTAGCTAACTTGGAGATTCTTCGCAGAGCGAATATTCTGAAATATTTTTTATCTTCTCTTTAAACTGATTTTTTTCTGTATCTGCATTTTTGTCTTTAAATAGAATTTATTGTTCGTGTTTGTTTTTGACTTTTTTAAGGACAAATTTTTTTTTTGAAGGACTGCTTACTCTTTAACTTCTTTTTAAGGAGATTTTCTCGGAAAAAATTTTCATTTTTAAGGATTATAATTTTTAAGTGGCATTCTTTTTCCTTTTCATGTCCTTTTCATACAACTCCTTCTGCAGGTGAATTTGGCCTTTCTTAGAAAACACATATTCCTCCTTTAAGGAAACCTTTTTGCTCATGAAGTAATTTTCTTTCAAGGAACAATTGTTTCTAAAGAAAATATTTTTACTAGTTTCCCAAAATATAATATACAGTAGAATATCATATTTTTTTAATAACTACGATGAAATTGATTACCGAGAGTTGGCCATCAGCTAATTCAGAACCGCTTTTACTGTTTTCTTTATTTTTTTTTTTTTAATAAAATTCTTATGTTTTGTTTGCTTTACTTTATTAATATTTCTAAAGAATTGTATTGGGAATTATTGCCGCAGCGCACAAAAGTATGCAGTGCGGAATTAATTTATTTCTTCTTTAACACATTCTTTGCAGCCATTCTATAGTATCACACTAATGAACATAATATTTTTAAGTCTTTCATATACGACCACATCACATTAAATCTAAAATTTATATTTTTGTTTATCGTTTACGGCTTTTTCAATTACAGCAAAAAAAAAAAAAATTAAAAATAAAAATAAAAAAAAATAAAAAATAAAAGACTGAATTAAAGATTCTAAGTAAATGAATTAAAGGAGAAATAGTGGAGAAAAACTTGTCCACAATTAAATAAATTGTTAAAAGTTTGTACAATGAAATTGAAATTTTCATAAATATTTTATTAAAAGTAAGTTTAACATAAAAATTAATATGTTTCCAAGTGTTGAAAAAATTCAATAAAAAGTTTGTTTTAAACAGACTTGCTGGTTTACGACTTAAAAGAGGGCAAAATAAAATTAAACTGCCATTTTTTATGTCAAGTTAATTACAGACATAAAAACTTCTGAGGCATTTTATTACTAAGAGGTTTTAGCATAAAAGCGTTATAATTTAATTTAAGAAAAATTTAATTTTATAAAAGCTTTTAATATTATTTTCTTCAGTGTTAAGTAATAAAATCAGCAGTTCGATTTATCTTACAAACTTTCTGTCAGGCAAGTTGCCTTCTAATGGTGGAAAGAAATTTTATCAGTCTTTCCTCAAAGTCTTGAAAAAATTACAAAAGCTTTTTATATTTATCAGAAATATTATAAACCGATAAACTTTAAAGTTTGTTTGAATGCAAACTTTCACGAATTAAATTTACTGGCAACAAATTCAAAAAATTGGCTACATATCATAGAAAAATTTTTGAATGAAAATCTAGTTGAATCCGCAACCTTCTAAATGCTTAATATTTAGGCAAAAAAAAAAAAAACAGATATGGATCAGTATAATTTTATTAAACTAAAACGATGAACATTATTGCGATTAGAATAGCCAATCTAATCGGAGAAGGAATTACTGTGAAGAGATAATTTTATACAAGATTTTTGAAGATCTTATTAAAAGGAGTGAAAATTTTCAACACAATCGAATTTAAATTATCATCGGCAATCCCTTCACAATCATTTCACAGTCGAACACGCTTATAGCGAACACCGGTGATAATGATTTATGCCAAAAGCGAACTGTTTTCTCCGGTCCCAACATTTTTGTACATATTTTTCAATATTCTACAGTTCACACAACTGTGTAAGAAAACATAGTCTTTCCATATCCTCACTCTTTCTCTGTCTCACTCTCTATGACTAACCCTCTCGCTTTAAAACGCATCTCAACGATGAGAACACTTATTTAAGCTTTTAATTATTTTAGGGCTCATTTGGATAAATACTCATTACCTGAAGGAATCAATTGAATTTACAGATTTCAACATATAATACATAAATTTCCCCCCTCCTTCATGCAGTTTAATTTACAAGAACTAGTTTACTAGCTTTTAATAAATTCATAATAAAAATAAATTTTTGTCAGTTAAACAAGAGAAATAAATTTTTTTAATTTTTTTTTAGCTAATTTAGTTTATTATTTTTTATAATTAAAACTTTATGTTTTTTTTTATTTCCAAAAAACCTTTCATAGCAGAAAAAAGCAACGATGTTTGAATTTAATTAAAATAATTAATATTTAAAATAACAAATTAAAACTACGTGCCCTGGATAAAGTAGACAAAACATCTACGAAACGTTGGGCTGAAGAAAAATAGCACAAAGTTTTAATTATCAAAAAAGGCGGGGGGGCAAATTAGCTGAGAAATAAATGAAGAGGGCCTAAACAAACACTGCGGCAAAATAAGATAACCAAAATGAAAATTAATAACTTTTCATATTTGGTGATAAAATTTTATTTTCAATAGATTTTTGGAAAACCGAATTGAGGGATAAGAAACTAGACAACTGACTAGACAACTCACTTCAAAGAGAACAGAGCTTACAGACAGATTGTGCCTGTCACAATGTTTCTTTATTTATCAAAATAAAACCTTTTCAGGGACCTTTTTGTGGTGACTTTAAAAAGAACATTAACACTTTGTATAATTTTCTTTCATCTCTCTCTAGCCGCTACATATCTATCGCTCGCCTAAAAGCCCGCTACAATAATTATAACACAAGCTATTTGCCTCATTGAAATATACTGAAACAGAAAAGATATCAGTGGGGGTAATTGAATTGCATCTCTTAGAACGGATAATCCCTTTTTGAAAAGTTTTCAAAATGCCTCTGATTCTGTTGCCGTTTGCAATTTTGCAATATTTAAAAATACATTTGCTTTGTAAAGGCTCTTATATTTTCACAACTACAGAAGCACCACCAGCACTATCACCAGAACCAGCACAAATTCAAAATAAATTTGTTTTCCTAATTGAATGATACAAACTAAAAAATAAACATTTAGTACTTTGACATCTTCTAATTGCATATAACAACGCCAATTGCATATAGAACATGCACATCCACACGCACACACAAACACACACACACTTCCACCCCTTAACTACGACTATTAATTGGATTTTCGTGTTAAAAACAATTTTTCCATTTAAACAACCAAGAAGAAAACACTATTAAAACATCAAAGTCAAAGGCAACTTTCGGTTCTTAAATTCAAATATTATTTATTAACACCTTCAACCATAAAACTTTTTATACGACTTGAGCGCAACCCTCTCAAGCACACGACCTCAAGAGAACGACAAAAAAATAAAAAAATAGAGAAAAAAAGAAACGAATCGTAATCAAGGCCACCTGATGAGAGTTTTGTAGCCGCTCAAGGGTGGAATACTTTCAAAACCCCATCGCAAATAGAAAAGGGGAATTGACAAAGCCGCATGAAGAAGCCCCTAATTAAATTTAGGGCTTTGCTAATAATGGCTTAACCTCTAAAGAGGATTTCTTAAGTGCAGCAAGGGCAGATCTTCTCATATGGGTGGAACTCGCTACAGGAAAAATATTTTCTTACATGCGACAACAGAAACAACTTTATAGCAGTTTGTCATCGCAGATTAAGTCTTATGTAATATGAATCGGTGGAGGGCCTGGGCGCAATGACTCGAGAATAATTTCCGATTTTACAATTGCAATTGCAGATGTGCATCCTTTACAGAGGTGTGCAATTGCGTTCAACTTTTTACAAACTTTATAAAAAAATTTGAAAAAATTAAAAAACAGCTCTTTATTAAAGATAATTTTTTTTTAGACGATCACACTAGTTTACAATCCCCTGATGAAGTGGACAAAAATCCACGAAACGTTGGGAGAAATATGCAATAAAATTTAGTTTTATTGGCATAAAAGAAGTTAGGCCTTATAAGCTAAATACATGTGTAAGTGGCACATTAAAAAAATATACGATAATTTTTTTTTTTGCTCAGTATCATTTCCATTTCAAGTTGCTCATAAAAATCTTAGAAAGTGTATAGCGAATCGTATGCCATAATGTTTAACTGCCAAATCCCTTTGATTCGGAGTAGACTAATGTGATTTGCATTGCAATATAACTGCGATTTGAAATTCCACAAGATAGTCTAACACTAAATTGTGAAATTTAAATAAAAATGTTTGGCCTACTGAGTGCAAGTCTATTTTTTACCGGTTAAATTTTTAATATTTTATGGCATTGTGGCTTCTGCATATCGTGCACAAACATGTCTGAGCAATTAAAAACATTTGCTCTTGTTTAAACACTACCGCTTATTGAAATTTGCTGTTTTTACAAAAAATGTTGCATACCAGCAGGCGCTTCATATTTATTAACAACTACAGCATACAATTGCAGCAAAGTATGTTCAATGGGAATTGTTTTTAACGTATTAAAATTCTTTTTACAACAACATTACATGTTTGTGCATGTACTACTTTTCGATAATTGAAAATTTATAAAAATAAAAAAGAAAAACATTTGCCTTAATTGATTTTTGCGTGTTTAAGAAACTGCTGTTTTCAAAATAAATTATGCAAATTAAATGAAACATATCAATTGATTTTAACTCAATGGGATTGTATTGAAGATGAACAAAATGTTCGTCAAGTGTCGTGTTGATGCTTTTGCATGCCAGTCACTTGTTAGTGAAGAGAATGGTGGGGTTAAAAAAAAACAACAACAATCAAGTAATTGAGAAATTTTTATTTTTGTAAAATAAAAGCTGCATTCGCTAAATGCAGATCGCTGCAATATGAATAATACGATATTTATTTGCTAACCCAATTTCGCAAAAAAAAAAAGTTTTTTTCTTATTTCTCTGCATTTGTTGTGCATCAATTAAATTGATTTACAAATTCGATTTTGCTATCAATTTCCTCTTTTTATTATTTATTTGCTGTTATTATTTCAGAAATCATGTAATATCTTTTATTAAAACTGTTTCCTGAAAAGACTTAGACAAACTGCAAGAAAACATTGATGTTAAAAATGAAAAAAAAAATGGTTTTTGTAAAAGATCTAAAGCTTGATAAAATATTAAACGATTTTCCTTTCAATCAAACAAATAGTGCTTTTTAATTTCAGGATATGAAAATTCTACGGTGTAAATATAACGCCTAGTGCCCTTTGCTCTTTGCAAACTTAATTAATGCCTTCAAAGTAAATCTTTATTTGCATAAAATTCAAACTCTTTTTATCATTAGCCCTATTAAAAGTGGCAGCAATGAAACGGAATTTAATTTATAAAATTTTTACCATTTCCAATGTTAAGAACAAGTTTCATTTTAATGCAATTATGCAGTTTGTTGAAAACTGAACGAAAATAAAAACCTATAAGTAGTGCAGCTGAAGGTGCTGAAGGGTCTCCTTTGCTCGTTTTTATCTCTTAAACAGAAGACGAATAAGTACAAAGTGAAAATACGACAGGGGAAAAGTTATTTACATAATCGTTTCGTGCTACCGATTTTAGTTTGGCTACGCCTCAGTATCCTTTTGCATTATTACTCGTGTTTCTGTGCTTTCTCGACAATTAAACAATCACACAAACAAGTTTTTCTTTTGGCATTGTGACACAATATCAAGCAGTTATTGCTTTCCGACAACATTTAATTTTTGTTTTTGGCCACGCAGTTGCTTATACAGAGAAAACTCTTAAAAGCGGACACATATCGTTTTTCTGCTTTAGTTGGTGCTGTCCGTTTAATGTTTAATGTTTTTGATCATCGAATCAAAATTTCAATAATTTGCTTATATATATTTTTCTATATCTCAGATATTAACATTACACTTATCCAAAAGTACTTTGAAACAAGTGCCCCTTACTCACCGTAACACTCTTAGAAAAACTATATGATGCAAATAGCTTTTCACCTTAGTGAAACACATGAAGAATACTTGGAAAACTAGTTTTAGAATAGAGAACTCAATTTTAAATAACTTTTTCTTGCAGCCAAGCATTAGCATTGTGGCCCACTAGCGATAACCACATCGATCAAATGAGTATTACGAAGAAATTTATCGACTTTGCTAGATTATAAATAAATTACAGATTATATATAAAATAGATTTTAAATGGGAAATTCAAACGATATCCGATAAAGAACGCCCTAATTTGCACCCCTAAATAATAATTTTGTTTGCAGCCAAGCGTTAGCAGTGTGCTTCACTGGCGATAACTACATCGATCAAATGAATATTGCGAACAAATTTATCGACTTTGCTAGATTATAAATAAATTACAGATTATATATAAAATAGATTTTAAATGGGAAATTCAAACGATATCCGATAAAGAACGCCCTAATTTGCACCCCTAAATAATAATTTTGTTTGCAGCCAAGCGTTAGCAGTGTGGTTCTCGCTGGCGATAACCACATTGGTCAAATGAATATTACAAACAAATTTATCGACTTCGGTATTGGGTAACGCAAATGTAATATTGTGTAATATTGCACATAAAGATCTCTATGAATATTTAAATATTTGCAAAGAGGGAGGCGTTTTGACCTCTTTAAAAATGTAAATGCATTCATTCACTCACATATCCTTTTCTTTTTAATATTGTAAAACTTTTTAGAATTTTTCATTTTATCATGCATTCTTTGCCACACATATGCAAATATGAACATCCGTAGCGCAACTAAAAAAAAAAGCATACAAAACGAACCAACAAAGAAATCATCACATTAAATCAAGGTTAGATTTTTTTCACTGCAAGTGGTATTTTCATATCAAGGATATGCAAAAAAAAAATGTTCATGTTGCACCAACCGTCTCCTAGAATTGTACATTTTATGACTTGATTCAGTAAAATCATACAGTTTTAGTTACATCGGCAATACGGAAAGTGTTTGTGTAGAATAGAAAATTGAAGGGAGTTTAAATCGATGATCTTCTGCAACGCAATCCACATTGTAGGGTGCAGAGTATTCCCGCTTAAACTACAGTATACGTTTTAAGCTGAGCTTTATGAATACATGAACTCATTTCGTTGATTGTTTAATTAAAATTCACATAAGAATATAAACGAGCTTATGAACTGGTTTTATAAGAATTCACGCAATTAAAATCCGCCAAGGATATCAATTATTTGAACGGGCATTTGACCGAACATTTAACTCACAGCGCTGACCGAAGGGCCTACCACTTTGTAAAACAAAGTTTGTATGACGTTCGAGAAATAGTGCTCTTAATGCTGATTATTTACAGCGAAAAACTAATAATTCTTTAAGCTAAATTAACGCAAATGGAAACTGAAACATTTGAAAAAAAACTGCAACAATGGCAACGCCGGTTAATGCAAATGGAAAGAGACTCGAAATTGTAGTAGAAATAAACAAATGAATTGTACCATTAATTAATTTCATATTATAATCATTATACACATTTCATGTGTGGAATGTAATTATTCATTGCATTTATGTAAAATTTCATAGGCATAATGCAAAACATGTTCGCAAGAAACAAATTGTTACAAGAAAGAAATCATTTTCTTACCATTAAATGTATAGCCTCGCTAATAATTGTTACTCACTGTTGGGTATCATGTACACAACGCTTTAATATTATTATATTTTTAAAACAATTGCATACTTTAAGGCAGGTAATATTTGTAAGCATTTCTATGTCATCAGCCTACCAAATCACCCCTGATGGCATATTCCTCAACTAAGAGTCATTCAATTTTGTGATATTTTTATTCTCCATAAAAGGCATGCCCATTTGTGTTGCCCCTGTGTGCACAAGCACAGATTTTTGTTGACTCAAAGCAATAACTATGCACCACCTGCATGTCTATTTTATAGCTTTTTTACATTTTATTTCAAATTATTTTACATGTAAAGTGTTGTTTTATATTTTGTATTCCCTTTTGTTATTAGTAAACATCTGCTTCTATTGGGGCTATTTTACTTTCGTCATAATCTTCTATTCATCCATTTACATGCTTGTTTTGCAAATGGCTGTTTGTAGGCTGCTCTGAAAAGTATGCTGCACAATATTTTGTATATAAAACTGAAGATTGAGTGACACTGATGAAGTGTCATTGTAATTATTGCTGCTATCTTGAGGGTTGTTGGAGCGGTTCTTTTATCTATTTCTCTGGTAGTTGCATGGTCTTATACCGTCAATGTTATTTGAAGGCGGTCTGGTGGTTCCCTTAACAAACAATTGTTTGCATATTTCTGGGCTTATTAAATGATAATGAGATCGAAGGGATATTTCGAACAAAAATTATGACACTTAATAAATGGTTTTTGTTAAAGAGTAAAGAAGTTTATTTAAAGAAATTTAAAAAAAGGTAAGTGAAGAAAAATTTAAATTTTTATATAGGAAAATATTATTCCCTGTACTCTGCTTTAAAGTGATTTGATTTTTAAAGACACTACATAAACTTAACACATTGTATTGAAAATGTTCATCGGTATTGTATTGCTAAAGATAAAAATTTCTTATCTTAAAAGCGTTTTCATTATACGTTTATTCACAACCGTATTCCGATCTCAATGCTAAGAGTTCACTTCTCTTGAAATATACAATGTGATATATGTAAATATTGGGGCATAAAACCTACATGCACGGAAAAGCAACTATAAAAACTATTAAACTGTATTTACACAGTAGCTCAATTGCACTTCTAAAGTTGTTTATAATCCACGAAGGCAGTATTACACTGCATTTATGCATTTATTAAACTACATTTATTTCATTTATATGAAAAAAATAAAAAAATTTTTTCTTTTCAATAATATTTTTTTCAAATTAAAAGAAATTAAATAAATTTATGTATTTATAAAAAGTACACTTCTAGAGCTTTCCAATGATATATAATATGGTCCACTTTGATGGGCTGACAACATTTTTATACCAGTTACAAATTTATGTACGCCAGACTGCCTACTACGCGCTTCTCATTTTACCAAAGGTATCTTCTATATAAGCCATGCAAAACCCTCGAATTTCGTCGTTTTTTTTGTCAATGTGTGTGTGTGTTGGGTGGCGGTGGAAAGTGACAGTGTTTTTAAGTGATTTATGTGAATATTGTGCACGTGTGTAATACAAAAGAAGACTTTTTTAATTCTTCTATCCATCTCACTCTTACAGGACCATAATAAAAACTTGTAATTATGGAAGAGTAAATGGTTCCAATTTGAAAAAAGGTAAGATTTCTGAATTTGTGAAGACAAATACGTCGAGATACATATGATTTTCAATTAATTAAAAAGCTATAGCGGTTCTGGTTATAAGCTAAGCTGTTCTGACATTCTTGAAAGCTTTTCTTTCCGGTGAAATAAGTCGTATTGCAGGATCACTTCCCGTTTGGCCAAATTTTATTAATTAAAAAGGCCACATTCCCATACAAGGAAATATTAAATTCCACATTTTTCAATTAAGCTTTAAGCTAAATTGTTCTCAAATCCTTGAAAGCTCTTCTTTATGGCCTAGTAAACCGTACTACAGTGTTTTTGACATTTTTTTCAAGTATTTTTTTTCTTTCTTTCTTTTTGTGAAAATGTAAGTTTTATAAAAGTACTTTTTTTTAAAAGTACATAAATTTGGACAAAAAGTAAATTGGGGGGCGAAAAATGCAATATACGTTAAACAATAAAATATTTCATAAGATTTTTAAATTCTTTTTTTTTTTTGGAACAAACTTGACAATATATGTAAAATTTTTAATCGCTTCTTTTTTATACCCTTCTCCAAAAAGGATGGAAGGGTATAAATAAGTTTGATATAGGGGATGCAATTTCAATAAATATTGATTTCCGACCATATAAAGTATATATATTCTGGATCGTTATAAGAAGGGGAGTATTTCGTCTGTCCGTCTGTCTGTCTGTCTGTCTGTCTGTCTGTCCTCATTTCCTTCCGGTAATTTTGTTGCGCTCAAAATTGACCTTAAATTTTGTCTAAAATCAAAAATTTTTTTACCTATCTGTTCTAATTTCTTTCAAAAGTACCACTTATAAAAAAAAGCAAAATCGGCCGATAAATAAAAAAAATATAGCCAAAAAATAATTTCATATATTTATATGAAGAAAATGCAAAAAATCCACGCTGAGTAACAAACCAAGAGCATGTGTATTGACAAGCACGTCTACGTTTGCAGCCAAACTTGCTGTTAAAATTTCACTATAAAGTTGGGTAGATAAACGACTATTTTTTCTTAATTTTACCCTTTTTGAACGACATATGTGCTATATATTTTTTTTTTTGAGTATATTTGTAAAGCAACGGAGCCACTGGGGATCCGTGGCGGGATGCTTATGTATATGAATAGAACATTTTTGTTTTTGTTTTTGTTTTTTGTTTTTGTTGTAGCAAACGCAAATTAATTTGGTGGTGGTTTTGTTTGTGTATACTTTTATGTGTTTGCAATACGATTGTATAGTATTCTGGCATATGAAGTGTTTTTTTGCCATCATAGTTTTCTTAAGCATTTTTGTACATGCATGCACACAGTGTTGCAAAAATTTCTTCAACTATATATAGCTATTGTGTTTCGATTGCCTGCGATATGGAGCCATGAGAGCCTCCGTGGAGCTGTTATCAATGGAGATCTTGAATTTGGTGGGTGGCGTCGCAAAGAATTCCTAGCGCTGCAGAGAGCAGCAGAAAGAGAAAGAAAGGTAATCTTAGAAAGTAGTAATCGGTGAACACCTCCTCACGAAGTAATACTATGACGATATGGGTACGTTTTTAAGTTCTTCTTTATGTTGCTTATTTTTTGAGAGAACATATCCATGGAGAAGGGTATAGAAGATTCGGCACAGTCGAATATAGCACTTTTACTTGTTTCGTTTAAAGTCGGTTTAAGCGTTTAGCCGATTAAACGTTGCTTTAGCCGAAAAGATAATCTTCCACTGATTTATTAGGCATTAGGCTGAGATTTTTCTATTTTTTTTTTTTTTTCATTTTTAGAAAAAACCAAAGTCTGGTTTGGAGGGAAATACTGTAAAGACTAATTTAGCTTCTGAAAAGGGCGTGGGGGGGTAAAAAAGTTTCCTTTGTTTTCCTTTTATGATCTCTTGGAGTTTAATGGTGGTCGCAACGCATTTGTTTGTCAGAATATCAAAAATTGTCGGTATTGCTCAGCAGCAGATGCATTCAAGTGCTCTTGCCAGTGTGCGGCGGCATTGCGGTGACAAATAACTAACAATTTTATAGTGTTAAGCTGGCACATTTTAATTAAAAAATGTGCAATCTGCCGGCAAGCAGACATGCTTTTTCGTGATATAATTTCACAGGAAACACATGAAAACAAAATGGGAAATAAAAAGAAAATCTTTATAAAAAAAGCAAAAAAAAAAAATATTATTTTATATGACCGACGGAAGCAGAGCTTAAGCAGAGAAATGAATTTAAGTTGACATGTTTTTTTTCTCATTTTTGATAGGAAGAGTTCCGGCTAATGGCATGTCCTCTCCTATTTATTTGTCTAAGCTGTTCTACATGTAACGTAAACAATTCCTGGTGTTTGCCCGAAGACTGTATTGTGATAATTTTTCACAACACTTTCTTGTTAGCTTTCCACTGGAAAATTTACACAAGGAAATACGAGTAGAAGTAGAGAAATTGAAGTAAAAAAGAAAGCAGTCATGATTGTTTATTTTTCATTTGAGAGTGGAGAAGTTACAAGACAAAAGTCAATAAAAGTTTCCGTTCCATTCTTTGCTTTTTCTAGCTGACACTCATTAGGACTTCAGAGATTTTCTGCTTTATAATTCCTGTTTTATTAATTAACTTCTTAATCAGTCGCTAATTAAACTTTTATCTGTTTAAAATAAAACGATTTAATACTCGTCGATTTTAAATCAAAAGGAATGGAATACTTTTTATGGTTTTGTGCACAATAAAGTACTTTACCAAGGACACTTGCTGGCGCAGTTGGAAAATTAAAAATATGATTTAAGATTGTACGGACACAGTTGTATACAAGGACTTCTCGCAAGTCATATAAATCACTTCAAATTGTGCAGTAATTTTAGTCATAAAAGGGCGTTTAATTTGAAAAGTCATGGCGATAAGACAATAAATAATAAATGGAAATTCTACATTGTATTGCAAGTTGTCCTTTAGAACGGACGTTATTAAATGGATTTAAAAAAAAGTACCATTTTCGAAAGGCATTTTTAATAAAATGATTTTTACAAAAAAAAAAAAAATATGTTTAGAATTTCCTTTAGAAGAGCCTGTTCTGAAATTTATTTTCTTATAAAAAGTATAAAAAATGGCTCAGGCAAAACATTAGGACACAAAATACTTGATAAAGAAGGATTTAAAAAGCTTTCACAAAGTAGTTAGTACCAAGAATCCTTATGGAAAGTCCTTAAACAAGTCCACGTATGGGAAGATGTCTTGGAAAGTTACATTCTTAAAAAAGTACTTTTAAAAAGCAGCCTCATAGGAAGTATTTTGGGAAAAGTATCATTTGAAGAGGTGCTCCGTTCAACAAGTTCTTTGTAAACACCACTCTTCTGAAAAAAAGTATTTAGCAAAAGTACCCAGAAGAACAAAATACGTTCTGAAAAAGTATACTGAAGAAAAGAAGTACAGTTTTGCTAAAATACCACCTTAAAAAGTATATTTCGGAAAATGAAATATACTTAATGAAGTACTCTTTTCGGCCTTGATAAAAAAGTCTTTGTGTAAAATTATTTCTCTTTTTTTAAGTACTTTTTGAAAAAGTACATTTTATTACAGATTAATTAGAGGTTATTCATCTGAAAATAATTTTACTATCGTAGTTGTGAAAAATTACTTGATTTAAGAATACTTTTTGAAATAAATACTGTTCCATTTGTATCAGAGCAAATCATTGCAAATAAGAATCTTTAAAAAGCACTTTTAGATAAAGTACATAATTTTTGAAACAGCCCCTTTTTCCAAAAACGTGCTTTTGCTAAAAAAACACTTTTACAAAGTGAAAAGTCAATTTCAAAGTTAAAAAAAAAAAATATTTCCCCCTTATGAAGTCTGATAGTACATTTTAAAAGTACATGTTATATAAATATAAAGAATTGTAAATAAAATGTATTTATACTAAACAACGGCATACAATAGAAAGTACCTTTTTAAAAAGTCGAACCAAAAATATTCATTTAAATGTATCTCAAAGGAAATGAGGTTGCAGGAAATACCTGCGAAATGGTTAAGGAAGTACGCTTTGGGGAAAAGAAGTACACTTTTGGTACTTCGTGTGTAAAGTAAACTTGGAAAACGGCTGCTTTTCTATAACCTTTTCAAAGCAAACTTTGTACCGGAAAAGTACTTTCAATTAACAAATTTTCCTCTGCTAAAAATGAACCGCCCTAATAAACAAATTACACATTATTCTGAAGGTCTCAGTGGATTTGTTACGATACATATTAAAAGTCATGTACGAAAGAAATCTGAAATAAAACTTAAAATGAAATTTTAAATGAAAATGTAATGTGCTCTGGCATATCCTTGTGATGGCTGCTTCTTCTGCCCCTTTTTTTTTTTGGTTAACAATCAGACTGTATAAAAAGTTACTGATATTGTCAGCGTGACAATTAATCATATAAAACCAGCCAAGTTATTCCTGTTTGCTTTCTTTAACATTTTTAATATTTTTTTACGAATTTCCATACGTTTGTGTGCGGGCATTGCATTGTCAACGTTCTTGTTGTATTTATTGTATCTGTCTGCAACTGTCATTTTGCGTGTTTTTAAATGTGGAAAAGTTATGCAGGATATGAATGTTTATCAGTGGGCTTGTATGTGGAGACGTGTCTGTTTTTGATAAGCGCTCATCACACCTATACACACACACCCCATAGAAATGCCATATGTAAGCCGATTTATAGGGCTGGTGTGTGTACGGCTGAAAACTCCTTTCAGCCAAACTCCGTATTATATTAGAGTTCGGGAAAAGAGACAGCCGCAATGCTCGTAATATAAACTTTTGCCAGCTCTTTCCAAACGGAAGTGTTCACACGATAAAGTAGCGCTAGTAAATGTATTATTATTATTATTATTATTTATTAAATATTGTTGCAATGAATCCGCCAGTTCATGTTCATATTAATGTCCTTTTATTTGGTTTTATTGTTGTGGCATATGCCGTGATACAACTACATGCACATGTATGCTCATACACCAGTATATCGAATTATAGAATGTTCCATTAAGAGGTTCCATTTAATAGCTGTCATGGTCAAACTGTAATTCGCATTTACAGATAAAACAAATAAAGTCTACATACACATTTATATAGTCGTATATACCAATAAGATAATTCGAACGATGTATGCTTCAATAACAATGCGGAATGATTAAAATTCCGGGCGCTGGGAACACAAGCGGTCTGAACAACGAATTTCATACAATACAACAAATTTAAAAGACAGATTTTTGATGACAAAATCGAATTTAAAAGGCGTTGTTTTGATGGCAAATTCAATGGCTGCACTAACCGAGATAACTAACAGTGTGACCATACTAAACAGAAAAAATTTTAAACAATAATTTAAATAATTAAATTTTTACATTTAACTATCTAGTTTATTTATTGTAAATACTTTAAAAAAAAATAATTATTACCATAAAAATTAACTGTGTGCAAAATAAAAGCGGAAATGGTCACACTGTACCTATATATAATAGTCTATTGTTGACATATGAAGTATAAAGAGACAAGTTGTAGGCAAATTTTGTACCACGACACGGGCAAATGTGTTTTATTTCCATCGAAAAAAATTCAGGACAAAGAATTCCCCGTTCGCCTCAGTCCTATTTAATGTTGAAAGCAATAATTCTATTCACTTTTATGAACAAAAAATTTATGATTTTTACTTCTCCCGATGAGTGTTGGCTGTTCATAAATCTTGTAAAGTCAGCATATAAACCCTCCTAATGAATTTATATTTGAGAGAATCTTCTAAAAAATATGTCGTATACGAATATGCCGATCTATGCAATGCTTTCGGAGAGTAGATACGGTAAGTTTTCCATACTATTTTACATTGCAATATTAAGTGAAAAAGCGGCCCATTCTTTTAGAGTTCCCAGCTCTGATGGCACTGTTCTATATAAAAGTTAATGGAATATATTTTCTAATCACTCTAATTTTTTCACTTTAATCTTTATTTTAACAATTCAATGATTTGGCAAATTGCCAGAAAAAGTCCTGCAAATATTCACGTAAGTCCTTTGTACGTTGTGAAAAGGACAAACTTTCGGCACAGATAAAAAGCTCACATTATCTCTTGAAATAATCAAAATAAATGATATAATAATAAAATAAAAATACTCCAATATGCCCTCGTAAAAGAAACTTTTATTTGAAAAAGTAAACAAGACGTTATGAAATTTTTGTTACACATAATGACGCTGTCAATGCTTGTTGTCCCTTTAACTTTTGTTATAAAGGAACACAAAAGTTATGACTTTTGACAAATATCCTGACCCCGCAAACAATACACAAGAATAGTAAACATTTTGTGTGGAAAATGAAATGCAGATTGCTTTGGTTAGGAAAACAGGCAGTAGAAGAATCGCAGGAAATCAGGAGCGCAACGAGTTTTTTTTTTGTGTCAATTTTGTGTGGTGCAACACGAGTTTTATGTCCTTGTAGATGGCACAACTAAAGTAAATTTTGAGCATAATTTTTTTTATTCGTTTTGCATGGAATGTGTGTGTCATCTATCAAAATGCATGTAAAATTCAAAAAAAGAAAAAAAAGTATTTCGTTGTTATTTGATAGGAAATAACACGATATTTTTTCTTTTCTTACTCGAGCCGTAACGAGAAACAGCTTCTCATAAATAACATGTTGTTACAAAAACAAATTGACAAATGGCATTTATGGCCTAAAAAGTAGTGTAAATGCAGCCCTTTTATCCTTCCGCTTCATTGTATTTTTGAGGTATTTTGAAACGAGTTATAGATTTGAGGCAATCACGCACTGTTGGCTGACATTAAATTAAATTCGCGGTTTAAACGTTAAAATATTTTCGCTCTTTTTAAAAAAAAAAAAAAAAAAAAAAAAAAAAAAAAAAAAAAAAAAAAAAAAAAAAAAAAAATGAAGAAGGCTATTAAGCTGTATACATATGTATATATAATATCTCCAGTAATTTGTGAGATATTTTAGAAACCTTTCAAGATATGGCTCATGACTTCTCGGAGGAATATTTTTACTTTTTAAGCGGATTAAAGCTATATGCTCACGAGGCTAAGACATTAGGCTGATATTGAATTCATCCCTCCGTAGGCGAATGCATAATGCACAGCCTAGTGATGCGGAGGTAGCGGTTTCGATTCCTGTCTAGACCCTGGGTGTTTTCCTACAGACCAGCCAAAAGCTTTGCATATTTAAAATGGGTTAAAAAAAATATATGAATTTTCTATGACCTTTCGAGTAAAAATATTTTCGCTATTTTATATACTTTTATCTAATTTATATACATATAACTTCTGGATCCGGAGGAGTGTTATTCAGGTATTTGTAGAGTTCACAATATGATGTAACTTTGTTTGCTCTGTACTCAACACACTCTTAAAGGTTTTTAATATCTGTGAATGTGAAACCATTGCAAAAAGCTGCTTCCATTTTATTACACCAAGTTAAAGAAATAAAAATAAATTTTAAATTCCTAAATTCTCTATTTCAAAAATGACTAATTAATTAATGCAAAAATAAATGCATACAATCAATGGGCAGCGATTAATGCGTTGGTAAAGTAAATCAACTTAATAAATTAAAAATATATAATATATTTTATTTCTTTTCAAAAATGGTATTTCCAAATTAAAAGAAATAAAATAGATATACATTTTTATGAAGAATACATTTCGTGACCTCAAAGATGATATATAATATGTATACCCCACTTTATTGGGCTTAAACCATTTTTATACCAGTTAGCGCAGTATTAGCGCAACTCGCAGTTTTGTGTGTATGTGTGTGTCTGTGTGTTTTGGGTTGTGTATTGGTGAATTTATAATAAACAGATCTGAAATCCTTGAAAGCTCTTCTGTCCGGCTCTGTTGCTCGTAATGCTGCAACATTTCATTTTTGCCCAAAATCAATTCGAAATCAGGTTTTGAAAAATCGAATTTTAAAATTGCGAAACTTAACCTTTTCTTGTATGTACGTACTGGAAGGTACATACAAGGCTTCTTTGAATTAAAAATTTGGCCTAAAATGAAATATGGAAAGAAGAGCTTTCAACAATTTTAAAAGATTTTAGGTTATACGAGTACTCAGAAATGTTAAAACTGCGAAGCTTAACATTCTCTCTTATATGTACAGGAAGGCAAATGCGGCCTTTGTGAAGTGAACCTGCGCATTACTGCAGATTTTCGTATTTGGTAAAAATCATAGAAATACTTCAGCCAAAATTCATAAGAAATCAATATTAGAATTTGTTTTTGAAAATTACACAAATACAGTTCAGATGCTCCATGATGGCGGTTAATTAGCCTAATGTGTAGCCTTCGTTAGGAGGAATGGTTTAAATCCAGGGATTTCGATTTTGCAGAAGCAAAATCTGAAAAAAGTGGGAAGTCCATGCTAATTTCTTAGAACGTAAATAGAGAAAAGAAAAAAAATGGCAGGCGAATATTTTAAATTTTTCACACACATTTTTGAAAGTAAATAATAAATAAATTCTATTCATTTTTATCACTAACAAGTTTTTTGTGTAAATGGAGTTATTTCACTTTCAAAGAAAACGAGTCATTTATTAGCTTTTACTTTATTGTTTTAAATAGAGCAAACAAATTTAAAGAAATTTTTAATTGATATTAAGAATTAATTAAATCAAATTAAATTAATAGTGAAGTGTTTCACCTATAACTCAATCTAATCTAAAGTTTTGCACTTTTTTCGAACCCACTGTACTTCACTATACAACAACTGTACACTGTTCAGTTGCCAATACAATTCTTTGCAAATATAAAAGCCTCAATTAGAGGCTTGCCAGCGTGTACAGGAAAATTGAAAAACCCGACACAACGAATGGAAGACTTTACGAAAACCATAAAGAAATACAGACATTGTAAGTGAAACATATTTTCGTTATATTTTTATTTATTTTTTTTTTTTCTTTCATTTAATAAAATTAGCAGGAAAACGATATTTTATAGGCATTAAGCCAAATATGCAGCTATTTTAGCTCCGTTAAGAGACACGTACCAATGCAGAAGCATATCAATTTAACGTTAACTTACTGATAGTTCGTGTTCCAACGTATTGGCTAAGAAAGAATACACTTTAAGAATTTCGAAGGACCTTTTAACATTTTTTACTTCTTTCAAAGTTTTAATATAATAAATATTTTTTTCAATTTTATAATCCTGGAAAGCTTATGGTGGCCATTATTTCTCTTTCAGTAGCACATATGCCGCTTAAGAAATAAACCAATTGTAGACAGAGTTTTGCTACATTTGCAAAAAAGTTCCCTCACAAAAAACCTGTCCATTTAAAATATTTACCACGCACACACCCAAACTTGAGGGGCATGCCCATACTGGTGCTTGTGTGATGCATATATTGGAAATAGCAAGTAGGCAAGAAATGCCAAAAATAAAATAAGAAAAAAAAAAGAGTTTTCGGAACACTTACCTCAACAGAAATTGTAAATAACGGTGCATGCACTGGGCCACTTTGTGATTCCAATTTATAAACGAGACCATGTCGCAGTTCATTTAACATGGCGACTGTATTTTTTGGTTGTGGTACACGTTCCTTGCTAGTGCGAGTTTTCTTCTTCGGGGCAGCTATTAAAACCGAACGAAAGAGTACAGAAAAAACCAATGCATAAAATTTAAATCTCGCATGAATTAAAAAAAAAAATAAAAGAAACAAAAATTTATTAAATTTTTTATGATTAATTGTTTACGGTCAGTGAAAGTTAAAAATATTAATGTGGTTTATTTTAAAGTAGAAGCGTTTTGTAAATGAGAGTGAAAGATTAGAGGGGCTGCTGGGATAGAGAGGAAAAATAATATACAAACAACTATTGAAGGGAAGCTCGAAAAATCACAATATTTCATAGCGATATACAATTATTTTTTATTGATCCTTTTTGTTCAGAAAAGCATCATTGCGAGTCAATTAATATTTATTAGAAGCAACTTTGAATTTTGGAAATCCGCCACTTCAATTTTGGCAGTTAATTTTTTTAATGAACCTGTTCTTTAATATGATGAACAATTAGAAAAAATTACTAATCGAAGAAATTCCTAATGAACTCGTTCTTTAATATGATGAAAAATTAAAAAAAAGCTTTCCGAAGAAATTCCAAATTAACATGATAAAAAATTGGAAAAAAAGCTATTCGAAGAAATTCCTAAATATTTCACGTGTTAAACAAATTTATAATAAAAAAATTTTATGCTTTAAATTTAATAATTCGAAAAATAATCAATTGAGAAACAAAATCGCAGATTCACGAATTGCTTTATTCTCTTTCGAAATTTCTGACAATATTTCTTATAAGAATCGCAAAAAGGATATAAAACTAATTCGAAAGCCACCGAAAATTATATGCATTAAAAAAATGTTCACTACTTAAATTTAAAGGAGCAGGACCTAAGCTGCAACTTTCTGACGAATCATAACAATTCAGAAGAAGAAAAGCCATGAGGATTTATTATTCTGTAAGAAATATATAAGTAAACACGGCACCGAATATTTATTTATTTATTATAAATCTATTCTATTAAAAATTTTTCAAAGCAAGGGGGAATAAGTGCAATGAAAATATTTCATTGATGTAATGAATACTCTTAAGTTTACATGAAGTCTCCCCCACCTTCTTTTAATACTCTTTCAAACTATATTTCTTTTTAAGAGGTTGCCGTATCGTTCTGTTTTGTGCAGAGTTGTAAGCCATAAACCGATTTTAGTAACTCTATTCCCACTATGGGAAAATTTAAATAAATAGTAAAGGCAGTCTATTCCAGAATGGTATTATATACACACGGACTAAATTACTAGTATAGAGTACAATGAGAGCACGCTATCGATTGGCCTGCGAAAGCGTGCAGGAAAGCGTAATACGAATTGCATTTAAAAAGAAAACATTTAACTTAAATAAATGCAACAGTTAAGTTTCATTTAGCAAAATGTTAAAGCAGTTTCATTCCACTCATGAAAAAAGTTCATAAATACAATGAAATATTCAACATTACTAGAAAGCAGTGTAAAATGTTCTCTTTTAAAAAAATTAATATTTCATTGATTAAATGTAGAAATTCATCACCAGCTGAAGAGGTTCCTTCAATGTCCAGAAACGAAAATAACTGCCTGCAACATATCAGTAGCTGATACTGACACTGACACACTGACACATTAAAGACTGACATTTGTAAGCAAAAAAAAACCAAACAAAAATAAATAAAACAAGAACATTCTTTATGAGTTTGTACGAAACGGCTATATACGAAACTACTAGAAAAAAATTTTCCCTGCTTTCCTGGAAAATCTTGAAAATAAAAATGTGTCGACGACAAGCGATACTAAAATGATTCCAATTCGAAAATAACTTTCAATTTTAAACGATAAGCCAGGCGCTACCTGGAACGCAATTGTTTGCGAATTTATTTAAACAAAAACAAAACGTGAATTGCAAATAAGTGTCAAACATTTTTATAACATTTAGCATTTGACCAATAATTAATAGGGGTGAGGACATACCTGAATACTTTGAACCCTCATAACGACGCTTTGAGGGTGTTTTACGACTGTAACCATTCATATCGCCTGATGAAGATATTTTCATATTTTGAGGACTTTTTTCCTCTGATTCAGATGAATTTCTTACTGTTTGTGAGAGAATAATAAAATTGTAGGTGTGTTTGTGATGGTTTTAAATTAATTTAAAAGAAGAAGAAGAAGAAATGGCGTTAACATGTAAATGAAACAGAAAGAAAGTAAGAAAGAAAGTAAGTAAGTTTTAAAATAATTTTCAGAAAATTTTGCATAGAATGGTTAGAGGAAAAAGAATAAGTAAATTTTGAGAATTCTGGTTTGTTCACTAATTTCACTATGAAATTCCATTACGAAATTCAATTATGTATGTAACTGTGTAGGTTATAAGTGTGTGGGTGTGCGTACATACCTGAATACTTAGAGCCTTCATAACGACGCTTTGAGGGGGACTTGCGACTGTAGCCATTCATATTGACTGATGGAGTTAAAACGTTCTGTGTAAAAGAGATAGTAAACAATAAAAATTACTTTCATCTCTTTCCCCAAAAACAATTCAAAGTTTTTTAGAATAGACATTTATTAAATATATAATAAATAAGTAAATAAAAGAAAAATTACAATAAAAACAAATAAAAATTTTGAAAGTTTTACGTTAATAATTTGCATAGCAGTGTAATTTGCTGAGCATTATTTCAGATTATTTTATTTTAATAAGTTTTTTTTATTCAGTCAATTTAAGTTAATTAGTATTTCAGCAAAAAGTAGTTAATTTAACTTCGAATACTAATTAAAATTTACAACAATCACAATACAAACACACAATCATGTTAACTGTTAATTTTTCCCACATACTTTCAGGCTGCATCTAATTGCATATTTTATTAAAAAAAAAACACATTGCAAAACATAGACGGCCAATAAACGACAGGTAGCTGCGGCATAATAAATAGTTAATTTACTTATTGCAAATATAATAAAAAAATGTTTTTGTTGAATATTTAATACAATGACGACATAAATAACATTCACTTTTAAATGAAATATTAAATTAAAAACGAGCTGCAACTAAAACCATATTTATCAGATATAATAATTTTAAATTAAAAATTAAATTCAAATAACTTTTGCTTTTAACTGAAATGAATATTGAGGTCGAAGGGAAGAAATTTATTTTAGACTATTTTCCACATTATTTTTGAAATTATCTTTAATAGATTAAAACTGTTTTCCGAAAAAAGGAATTACCATTTTACTTTATGAACAGTGATAAACAGTTGTTGTCGGTACAATGAAAAATGGCATTGATAGCAGCAAAGAATAATAATAACATTCAATTACGAAAGTGGTTATAATTGTCACACGCTAATTACATTAATTATTGTTCTCATGCACAGTCAGGTTAAAAAGTGAACGTTTAAACATTAACTTATATCAAGTCAGAGAATCCCAATCATGACAATCATGCTATTAATGACCACGATTGTATACGATGTCATTGGTTGTGACATGACAACCATTTCTATATCTCTAATATTTGTTATGATGAAAAATTCAAAGCCAATAGCTTTTATAGTGGTAATAGCCGTAATTTTTTAAATGACTGTCACAATTATAGCAGATCTCGCAATGGCCATAGTTGTCATAATAACAAAGTTGTAATAACAATAATTTTTGTTACAGGGGTACTCATAATGTCCACAAATGGCATACAGACCATTTAAAATCAATAGTTTTTACAATGGCAAAAGTTGTCATTTTTGAAAGGACTGTCATCACATAAGCTGTCACAATCATAAGAGATCTCACAGAGGTAGTCATAATAATGCCCACAAATGACATACTGATCATTTAAATTCAATAGTTTTTATAATGGCAAAAGTTGTCACTTTTTAAAGAACTGTCATCACATCAGTTGTCACAATTATAACAGATCTCGTAAGCACAATAGATGTAATAAAGGCATTATATGACACAATGCGCAGCCTACTAAGCCGGACGTCGCGGGTTCGATTCCTGCTTAGAAAAAGAATATATATTTCTCACAATGAACCTATGTAGCAGAGTATGCAGAGATGTAAAATGTGACAGTTACAAAAAATTAAGGGAGAACAGTAATATGCGGCTAAAACGAATTTAGTGATGTAAACAAAACAAAAATAAAGTTATATTTGCTATAGCTTGCAAAATATATATAATATATTAATATATAATATATAAATATATATAATATAATAATTATATAATTCTTTTTGATTCTGTGGAAACAAATTATATATTAAAAATATTTATAAATAAAAATTATTTTATGTAACACGACGAACAATTTGTAAAACGTATGAGACATTTTCAAGTCTGCCGATAGTTCGCCTCCACCCAAAGCCAGCATACAGCACAGAGTTTCCATATTATAATATATTTACACACTTTACTATAGCGTTCTGGAAAAAAAATTTCCTTATTGCAATAACACACTTTACTATAGCGTTCTGGAATAAAAATTTCCTTGCCTCGATAGAAGAGATCGTATTGTGGATATTGTATTGCAACGTGCCTCTATACTCACTTTTATAAAACTGCAGATCAGTTGTTAAAAAAGAAATCAAAATTTATTATTATTTATTATTTTCTTTTGTAGGCCCGCTTGGAATCACTTCTATAGTTGTACTGCTCTTACCAAAGCTTTCAAGCTTTCTTTATATTAAATTCTTAATATTTTTTTCGTTTTTAGAATTTATTTAGAAACTTGAATAAAATCGATTTTTTTTTTTTTTTTTTTTTTTTTTTTTTTTTTGAATAAAATCTTTTTCCTTGTCATTCATTCCTTCCAATCATTCATATCTTGACTGTTCTAAAGGCGAAAGCACCTTTTGACTCATATAATGCCTTACAAACAAAAGTTATGAAAAAAAACCGGAGAAGCATTTAATATTAAATTTTGGCATTTGGCGGTGAAAGGAATACTATTTGTAGGAACAACACGAGGCTGGCAAAATAATGACAGAAAACTAAATTCAACATTTCGTTAAATTAAATATTTAAGTAGTTTTAAAACATTAAACTGCAGGGGAATTGGGGGCCGTTTTTATTGTAATCAAACTTTACTCTACATAACAAAAGTTGTGGCTCGCAAAGTGTGAGAGAACGTGTGTAAATTATGCTTGGCCGGGGGGTTCGCGTTGTAAATCCAGCTCGAGTCCTTTTGAAAAACAGAACAAGTCATTCAACAAACTACCAATTACTCATTATTATTTACGGGTATGAGGGTTGGTGGTGCTGTTGTGTCAAGGAATGGGTTTCATGCTGAGCTGGTAATAAGTATGTAGACAGTTATTTAGCGGCGCTGGTGCTTCTACTATTAAATACAAAAAAAAAAAAAAAAATTACATGATTCTTTTTCTTTTTTGCTGCAAAACTGCAAAACTGCAAAAACCAAATTTTATTTTCCGCTGGCAAATTTTCTACAACTTGTAGCAGCACTTGCAAACGAGTATTTACTATAAAAATAAATGACCAGCTACTCTCGTCTTGCCTTCTTTCTTTGTCCTTCTTCGTTCGACTAAACATTTGTGTAGCTGGATTTTTGTAACCATTCAAGTATTGTGTGCTGCCATTTGAATTTGTGGAAATAGAACTTAAACAGTTTTTACACTTGAGCAAAAATTATGCAAATGGTATAAAAATGCTATAGTGGTGTAAATAAAGCAACATTTAATTTAGACCAACATAAATTTTTATTTAAATAAGGAAAATGGGGAAAAACGAGAGGAAATTTTGCAACAAAAGTATGAACTAAAAATAGAAACAAAACTACCAACAACTAAAATAACAACAAATAAAACTTAAACAACCATTTACAATAGTAAACAAATGAGGTTGTAGCTGCTACAAAAGATACGAATGAAAGCAAACAAATTGTAGCCTATTTAAAGGGTGCTTTGATTTAATGTAAAAATTAAAAAAGCAAAAATTTATATAAAACAAATAGTTAGTTAGTTAGTTAGTTATTTATTTATTGAGGCTTCTTTTTTTTTTCATTACATAAAATTTTTGTTTTACAAATATTTATTTTTTCCTTGAAAACTTAAAACTATTATGTATTATTTTAATTACATTACTAGTTCTTGCCTATGCAACTTGCTTATCCAATCTAAGAATAATTATAAACTATAATTATAAATACATTAATTAATGGTCTAATCAGTGCTTGCTCCCGGCACTTATTTATACTAATAGAGTTGGATCTATTATTTATAAACTTAATACTAAACTTAAATTCTACACTAAAACTAAACCTTAAAATAAAATAGCTAATAAATCAAAAATTAATAATAAAAATAAAATAACATAAAAAAAACTAAACAAAACCAAAAAAAAAAAAAAAAATCAGCCCCTATGAATGCCGGGAGTAATACGTGAGTAGAAGTTAAGACCGGGATAACCATTCAATTGTTCCTGTAAAATTCCTATACTGGATATGTATTTCGTGTTTGACCAATTGAACTCTCTCTCGGTAGATAAGATATCCCTAATCACTTTACCCTCAAAATGAGGCAATTTCTCCACAAACCTTTTCATTAAACCCAAAGCATAAAATGAAATTGGATCCAATCCTGCCTTTTCATACACATATCTATTCGAGAATCTTTTATTCAAATGCCTATAGTTCCTCTCTATGCATTTCCTTAAAATATGCCTCTCAAAAATCTCCATCTTTTCCATCAAGGTTTTTGATATGGCAAACCATATGGGAAAGGCATAAAGAAGAAGTGGCCGAATGCTCACCTTGTACAAAAGCAATTTGGTCCTTACCGGTAAACTCCTACTGTTAAATAATCTCGCAAATATTCCCTTCACACGATTTGCCCTCTCTAAATTGTACAGCGCGTGACCATTGAATTTCAGAAGCCTATTAAAGTTCACACCAAGGTATTTCATTGTATCCTTAAATGCAATATTGTTGCCATTCAAATTCAGCTTTAATCTTTTGCTCTCCGGTACCACAAAATATTTACATTTCCCAGAAGCATTTCTCAAACAAATGGCACTACTCTTTTCGGTGTTAATCTTTATTCCCCAATTAGAGTAGAATTCATCAACATTCCTCAGATACAATGAAATACGCTGCAGTGCCACCTCAGGAGACACATCGTGAGTGTAAAGAAGAGAGTCATCAGCGAACAGAATACCCTTACAATTGTAAAATTCATGGGGAAAGTCATGAACGAAAATGCTGTACAAGTGAGGCGCCAACACCGAACCCTGTGGAACACCACAAGAAACCTCTCCCTGACATGACACCACTCCTCCAATACCTACGCAGAATCTCCTTTCGTCGAAAAAACTTTTGAAAAGTTTTATCACATTTTTATCAAATCCGATCATTAGCATTTTATACAAAATACCATCATGGCACGCCTTATCAAAAGCCTTTTCGACATCAAGAGACACAGCTACAGTACATCGACCTTCCCTTAAGTTCTGAACCACATCAGTATGGAACTTCAAGAGTGCATGCACCGTTGAACTACCTTTTTTGAAACCAAATTGTTTATCAGGAATATAACTATCACTCAATCCTACATCCATCCTATCCCTTATTATCCTCTCAAATAACTTCCCTATATTAGACAGTAAAGAAATTGGTCTAAACGTATTCACATCATTAATCCCCTTCCGCTTTGGAATGGGAATGACCTTAGCAATTTTCCACTCCCTAGGAAAATAACAATTATTCAAACAGTTATTGAACAAAATAGTCAAATATTCGAACGCCTTAACCGGAAACTTCCCCAGTATAAAATTCGATATTCCATCAATACCGCACGATTTCTTATTATTTATCAATTTCGAAACATCCATCAAATACCTTAAATCAATTAGACCCAATCTGCCCCCACTGTTCAAAGATGTACAATCCTCGTTAAATAAAATCGGATTCTCAGCCTGAGAGATTGCATCACTTATCGCCTTAGATATTGATTCAGTATTCGCATTAGTAGCAGAATGCCCAAAGACAGCCGAAAAATGATCCCTGAAAACCTGTAACTTATCACCCAACCCCTCAATACGCACACCATTCACCGATATATCCTTACAATCAGAACGATTCCTATTTCCAATTATCCTAAAGATATCCCTGTAAGCCCATGGACCAGGTCTTATTTTCATCAATCTATCATCAAAAAACTTAGCCTGCTCCCGTTCAACTTGCTCCCTTATCATAATTTTGATCAAATCAATCTGTTTGGAAATTAATAAATACTGTGGATTTCTTCTATTAAACGTCCTAGAAAATATTGTCTTCAACTCCTTCTGCCAATTATATTTAATTCGCAGCATCTTCTTCAATCTATCCGAAGCTACGAATCTCCGCTTCCTATTTTCCAACTTTTTTGAATGAATCTGAATCACAAAATTCACAGAACTATTTAATTTCTCAATAAATGCATCTATTTCATTGTCAGATAAATTCCTATTCTTAGGAGGAAAATGATTTAAAATAGCCTCAATCAAATCAATCCTAAACGTGGTCCAATCAGTTCCCTTCAAAGACACAAAGTGATCCGGAGTACCCAAAATACAATTAAAGCTTGGCAATTTCATATATAAACCCAAGGGAACGTGATCGGAGAATGTAGGTAATGTAAATGTTTCAAAATTCCGGTCCTGAAAATCCAACATATTATTGCTCACTATGAAGTGATCCAAATGCGACTCTCCCGACGGATAAGAGGGATACGCATCACAAATTCTCGCAACAGAAAACGCCTCGCTTCGAATCCAAGCCGAAAGAACTTCACCATTAAAATTACTCACATTATCACCCCAAGAAACGTGTTTTGCATTCAAATCACCTCCCAAGACCAATCCATCATAACTATTTGAAAAAACTAAAATCGAAGAAAGTCCTCCACAAATATCTTCACGCTTAAAGTTCGATGGAAAATATACCGAACCACAAAGAATTCTCCTTATTTCACCATTGATTAAAATCTTAACCTCAATAAACACACTCAAAAATCTAATACTCGGAATGTAAATCCTAGAATAACTCATTCCCCTCTTAAGAGCAATCCCTACACCTAAAGAGCTGTCGTCCCTCAACACCGAATAATTATCAAGATATACATTTCTATCCCTTGATAAATGAATTTCCTGTAAAAAAGCAATATCAATTTTAAACTGATCCAGTAACAAATTCAGTTCCAACCTCCTCCCCACGTGTACAAGAGAGCCAACATTAAAAGTCAGTAATCTGAGAAAATTACGGCCCATATGTATTCTGAATATCCTTCATTATTTCCAAACATTCCTTCCTTGCTTGGTCCTTAGTCAAAGACCTATAAGTACTCAAAAATTTCCTAATTCTGTCCTCCAGAGTCCAGGGACTCGTACTACATACTGATGATGCAACCAACAAAAATTCCTCTATCAACGGTGTTTTCTCTGGCCTTTTCACTGTTGGCACCTTACTAAATAGGCTAGCAAAAGTTCTATCTGCAACAACTGCAGACTGTTTGACCGCAACTGCAACATTATTCCTAGCTTGTTCCACTCTCTTCTTTGACTCCTCCACAGACCTCTTTCTCAAGGCAACATAGCTCTTATATGCAGGACAACCCCTATAATTAGACGTGTGACCCTCCCCCTTACAATTAACACAATACGGTACTACCTCACTCGATTTACTAACACGACACTCCCCCTGACCGTGTCCCTCACTACACTTCAAACAAGCAACTGGGCGACTACAATTCCTAGAGTAATGCCCCCATCGCTGACACCTCCAACATTGAGGAATTTTTACACCCGCCCTTGGCTTCTCCCATGACACCACCTGATTTAATACAACCTTCAACGAGATCAATTCGTTAACTCCCCGATCAGGTTTCAGTGAAAACAAAAATAGCCCAGTGTCTATCCCCTGTTTCTTCGAATATTCTGTAGAAAATTTTGAAACGGACTCAACAGTGTCCGGAATCAATTCGTCAATCTCAGCCTTAATTTCCTCAACATCAGACCTGAAATATAACCCCCTACACAGAATACTCTGTCTCCTACACTCCTTAGGAGTAAAAGTATATGCCGAAATATTCTTTTCTTTTAATAATCTCATCATCTCTGCGTGCGCAGCCACATCCTCCAAATACAATTTACTTTTAAATTGGGACTGATTCCTAATTCTAAATCTTATCCCCTTCAATTTCAATTGCTCAACCAAAGATCTTACATTCACGTTCTCTAGAAAAATCGGCGGACAATAAGAAATCCCGGCCTTAACCCCAGTCCGTTTACATTTATTAATACCAGGACCTCCGTTCCCTACATTACTCTTACTAATTCCCTCTTCCGCTTCGAAATCTAAATTTCCTAATATTGCAAATCTATTATTATTGTCGTTATAAAGAGACTTATTACTATTTTCATTAACATTTTTAAATACCTCCGCTCCAAACTTCCTCTTTTTGGTTTGGACAACTTGGAAACCAGCGTCAAAAATCCCATTGTCCTGCATTTCATCCTCCCATCTTACTTTCCTCATCTCTTCCTCAGTTCTTTCATTTGTTTCTAATGCTGTTTCGTCAAACACAGCCTCCATAAATTGCTTACCCAGCTGGGAATTTCTGATCGCATCCTCTTTATTTTTACTTTCTTCCGCTTTGGTTTTTAACTCCCCCTTTTTTCCTTCATTTAGAGGTCGTCCACCATACTGCTTCACTAAGGGAACCTTTTCCATCCCAAGCTCCTTACTTCCCTTCCTTCCGAGACCAAATTATGTCTTCTTTTTTTTCAATTATATAAGTTTCGTTTTATATCCAATTAATTTTCAAATAAATAAAATTTTTGTAATTAAATTTTTTTTTTTTTTAATTTTTTCCTCGTTATATATTTTTGTGACAGCAAAATTACACACGTCTGCTATGTTCAAAAGCAAAATCACGAATCCTATAAAACAAATAATAAAAATCATTTCTAGTCTAATTAATTAACACTTTGTGCGCAATTGAAAAATGCAAAAGTATAACTTAAGGCGTTCAGCATAGTAGTAACAAAATATTTATATTTACTTTTAAATAAATGCGCTTTTTATTGTTACTTAAATTTTTCTCTGCAGTTTCTGTGGCTAAAATTATTCCTCTAAACAAACACTTTCATTACATTTGGAAAAAAAAAATATATTCGATCCTAGATAAGTAGCGGGAGTAAGAACTGCTTAGACCAATTATTATTTATAATATATTTATAATTATAGTTCATAATTATCCTTTGATTGTAAAGGCAAGTTGCATAGACAAGAACTAGTAATGTAATTAAAATAATACATAATAATTTTAAATTTTCAAAAAAAAAAAATATTTTTTTAAAAAATTCTATGTAATGGAAAAAATAAGCCCCAAGAAATAAATAACTAACTAACCAACTAACCATATTTGATCATTATGTAGTCTACTTTTAGGAGCAATCAAGTCAAATTTACAAGGCTTTTTATTAACTTTTATTACATTTTTTTAATCTAATTCGCAATAAAGACTTGAATGTCAAAAAATAGAAAATAAGCCGCCAATAGTGGACTCTAGCCACAAGCCCTTCAAATTAGTGCTTCTTCTTTTTAATGCTTTTGAAAATTCAAAGCCATTATTAAATACTGCTTTGTAATTTTATCATGTACTACCTCTCTCAAGAATGTTTAAGTATATACGACATTGCGTATAAGTCGGCTAGATTTGAGAAAGAAAAATTGCTGCAATTCTCGAACGAGGTATTGAGAGTGGCAACTTTTAGGCAATTATATATCAATAAGGGGACGAACATAATAAAAAACAGAACAACTATTAGGAAAAATTTTGTTTTCATACCTAAAAGGTAAATATTTTTTAAATCAGCCAGTATTCCCGTATGTCACGCGGTAAACCAGACTTCGAGTTCATTCACTGTTGGGAAATTTAGGCGATGCCCACAGCCATATTATAATTTGATTCATACAATTGCCATATTAAGTGAATAAATAAATTAAAGAAAAATATTTAATAAGACCAATTGTGTTATAATTTTTTTAAATAAAATTGAATGGCATACACGTTCGCATAAGCAATAAGTCTTATTTTGTTTTTACTGCTTTCGGTTCTTATTGCATAAGTTTTGTCTGTTGGCTCGTATATCCTGACAGGCTGTTTTTCTTTACCACTCACATGGCAAGCTGTCTGATTACTTGCACTGCACTGAATGCGAGTTGCCATAAAATTCTGGCCCTCATTTTACTGCAATCCAAAAAAAAAAAAAAAAAACAGGAATAAAATGTCTGAATAGAATTTGGAACACTGCCAAATAGTGATATAAATGTTAAAAGTTCATGTAACTTGCCTGCATTTGTGCTGTCTTATATGCTTGATATTTAGAGTCAATGAGGATCCTAAACAGTAATTCAAAAAGACGCTCGACCGGCTTGACTATTAAAATAATTGTGGATTATTTTTGCCATCTATTACTTTTTCCTCTTTGATAATTAAAACTTTTTAATGTATGAATAGCCAGAATTATAAAGCCAAACATTTCTTGTGAATAATAAATTGGACTTGAAACGTCCTAAAACTATGCTGCATAATCGTTTCATTAAATAAATTAGAACTTCTATTTCATATATCACCAGTTACTCATAAAACCTTTTTCTAATTGATTTTCCTAAATATTTAAGTTATTTAGTTATGTATGTTAATGTAAAACCATAAAATAAAATTAAATTTGATGGCAAGACTGTGGTGTCGCATATACAGACACAATATCGTTCCACATACTGCTACCGTCTTGACGTTGAAAGAGTTATTGTATTTTCCTTATTTCATCTTCCTTCTTTTTAGCACAAAATTTATTTTTAAAAATTTTTCAAAGAGAAAATTCATTAATTCATTAAAAATGTTGCATACTTTTAAGCCGAATAATGTAGTTGTGGCTTGTGTGTACCTCACGTAAATTCGGTATTTTAAAACAATATTAAAGTAAATTAAAATAAATATTAATAAGAAGGAAGAATAATTTGCAAATTAAAAACATCAGACAATATTATTCATAATTTTATTCTCACAGAAATATAAACATTTTTAGAAATATATTTCACTTCAAAGAGCAATGCAGAGGAAAGTTTATACTCGTGCAAAGCAAAGAGGCGAAGTTCGAGAAAAGGATAGTGATGGAGAAGTCAGTCCTTTGCCTCTGGTGTAAAAATGCATGCTGTTAAAGAGGTTTTGGTAGCACTTATTATTGTTTGTTGTAAAATTAAAATCGACTTTAAAAAAGTATCTTTACAAAAATAGTTAAAAAAAAAACTAATTAAAAAAACTTTTTAAAATGCCTTTTTAAAAATTAGCTACGTTATAGGAAAAAGGTACTTTATCAATAACGTAACTTTTGGAAAAAAAAACATTTACAAAATGACAATTCAAGAAATGAACTTTCTAAAAATTCCCTTTTTCTTAAAGTATATACATATTAAATTGATTAATAATTAATTAACTAATTAAGCCAATGAAATGGCTTTCAAGTTATTTCAAAACTCAAAATGTATTATTGCTAAATTTATATTTTTAAAGGTCGTTTTGAAAAAGGGTCTTTCAAAATACGTCGCTTAGAAATTACTTTATTTATAAATAAAGTTGATCTTGGAAATTACTGGCGGAAAAGGTGCAATTAGTTGTTGAAATCTTTTGAAAATAAGTTTTCAACTCATATTTTGAATAGGAAACAACTGAGTTACCCTTTTCATTGTTACCATAAAAAGATACCCTTTTTTGTACTGATTAGAAAAAAATTTACGTTGCAAACATTTCAGAGCATGCAAGAACTTGAAATTGTACTACAAAATAACTAAAAGTACAACATAATAATATTCCCACCTCATTTTTAAATATTAAAAACTTATTTGCAACAGTTTTTATGTCTTTTTCCGGACAACGAAAAACAGAAAAATAATTTCCAGTTACTGCAACATTTCGTGCTGAGAGAACAAGGAAATCTTTTTAAATATTTAAAAAAAAAATTCGTTTGAATTATTTATTAAGTTTACTTTAAAAAACAAAACAATATTGTAAAACCTGAAGAGCTCCGTGAGGAAAGAAAACTATTTCAAGAAAATTAAAGAACTACATTTTTATATTATTTACTTGATGCCATAGCCAGCTGTCGAATTCTGTGATGCATAAAATAGTTCTTATAATACAAAAACAAAAAAAAAAAACAAAAAAAACTAAAGTAAAACACCAAGAAACATTCTTAAGTTTAGTGCTGCTTTAAACTAAATATTATATATTATCACCGCTTGGTATGACATTTTATCACTTCCCTAATAAAGTGAACAGAAGCAAATTCTGTCTAACCTTTAATTTTCTTTGATTCGCAGCCCTAAAGTATGCTTCGTATTTTTCCATTATTAACCTACATAAACTATCATCCCTTAGTTGGTGTGCATTTGCAAATGTGTGATGTGTGTGTGTGCATGTGTGCATGTGTGCATGTGTGCAATTTGATTTATTTATTTTTTATTTTCACTTTTTTCAACATTTTGCCGCAAGTGCAGATGACATGAAAGAGCTCTCGGATTCTCACAAGTGAATGCACGTAATTTGCATAAAAATGTATTCAAATTTTTTGTAATGACAATATGAATGCACACAATCGCACAGTTTGCATGCAGTTACAAAGAAACTACAGACATACTTAAACACACCCGTACTCTTCAGCGAGGAGTCCTCTAAACTAAATAAAATTTTAAAGTCTGTAAAACGAAAAGAAAACATAAAAAAAATATATAAAGAAGACGAACGAATATAATGCCAGCAATATAAAATTGGTGGGTGCATAAAAATGGGAGTAGAAGTAAGAAGTCGTTCAGCAGTTGCAGTAGAAATTGTGAAATAATGAAATTATGTTGAAAATGTTGTCTATAAAAATAATTTTCATAAGCAAAGAAGCACTCAGCAGAAAGAATAAATGCCTGGATCTCAAACAGGGATGCCAAATTTTTTTTTTTTTTTTTGAGCTTTTCCCCTATTTTTAATTTTTGTATCAGCAAAATTCTTTAATCCATTACAAATAATAGAATACTGCTGACAAGGAAAAACTTGCATACACTTTTTTATTGAAGTAAAGGAAATATGGTTTTCCCACTGGGAATAATGAGATTATGATTGGTTTTTGCATGGACTCTAATGGCTTTCGAAATTTGAGTGGCAAATCTCACTTCTTTTCTCAACACTAGGGAAGATTCATAGTAATCGCAAACACTTGCTTAAGACTAAAGAAAATCATCATTTGGACTAGATGGACGGTTGTATTCAGACTGGAAAAAGCCGGAATTAGAAATTCAAATACAATGTGTGCAGCTCAGTTTACAGACATCCGGCGCCCCAGAGTGGCATTCCTCCGGCCAGTTACTATCGCCATTGTCCGACTCAAGATACTTCCTTTATATACCAATGAAGGGCTTTGCCCTCAGATGGATGTTCTCACCCTGCTATTAAAATTAACAAAAAAAATCTCTCTTTCTCTCTTCTCATATACAATGGCTCTGAGTGATTTTACTGTGCAACAAAAATGGCTCAAACAACATAAACTCAATTGAGGCAACTTTAGTGGAATCCTGATCCCCGCTCTTACGATTTTGAAAAGTATATTATCTTAATAATTTATACATTCAAAGTTAAACGTGAAAACCACAAGGCAAATGAACATCTCTTTTGCCTTTTCCACATTTAGTGTTGCCAAGTTCTATTTTATTTTTCTTTTCCTCGCCGAAAGTGCTTTCACCAGCTCCGGATTGGCCGATAAACTAAATTTAATTAAACTTAACTTAATAATTTACATTAATTTCAAGTTTAAATAACAATTTGAAAATCAATAAAAGAAAAAGTTGCGCAATTTAAAGTTTAAGCTAAAATGATGTCTCAATTGGTCGTACCAAATATTTTTTCATAATTTAAAAAACCTGGCCGGAGCTGAATGACATGGAAATTAAAATGCCAAAAATAGTAAAGCAAGTGGCAATTCTTGAATTGTGTGTGCTAATTGACTGACAACTAAATTGAGAATTTGCTGTGCGTCACAAATAAACGGCATCAATTTAAAATTTGTGTCTGAATTGGGTATAAAGTAATTAAAAATGAATCCGCTTTTAAATTTATAAACAACACAGAGTCCCTCTTATGCCGCTTAAGCTTTGTTGCAGTTGACTAAATTCTGTATTCCTGCAATATTTTCCATATACTCGTATTTTCTTGAAACTATAACAATTCAGCAAAAGCTTGTGGGAGTAACGAGGCCGGCAGTCACAGATCTCTTCATTATTATTTGTTTTCCGCTTTCAAAATGAAATAGTGGCTGGCGAGGATTTATCAATGTGCGTGATTATGTTGATTCACGGCAATTTTTATGAACATGAAGCAAAATCGCAGAAACAAAACAGAAGATATAGAAAGAAAACAAACGACAAACAAATTCTTGTTATTTGTGTCAGTTTTAAGTCAAAAGGAATTAAAAAAATATTTGATTTAGAAACACATTGACTATTCAGGCGAGGCAAGTGTGCGAAACATTTCAAAGGCTCATACATGCAAACACCACCCACTCTCCTGCTTGCGCAAGCATAACAACAACAATCATGAATCCTACCAAACACAAATGAAATGAAGTGAAGGAAAATACACACATATAATAATAAATACAAGCACACAATCACACAGAATTGTCAAACACGTGATTTTCATTTCTTTTTAAGGTCGTTCCATTTCTCTTTTTTTTAATTTTTTCTTAAGAAGACTGAATGATTGTCGTCTGTTTAAATGGAGGACACAAAAAAATGCAGAACTTTTTAAAAATTTGTTTTCAAAAATTAATAAATGCAGGTCACATTTGTAAATACAAATAATAATTGGAACAGACTTTATCGTGACGTAAATAATTGGCTAATGTTTGTTTTCTTCTATATTACAAACTCAGGCAAGAAGATGTAGCCCGATGGCCTCTTTCATGGCATTGTTTGCACGTTCATGCTGAGTCCTGACTGTTAGACAAAAAAAAAATTACGTAACAAAGAATTTTTATGTATTATAAAATATATTTCTATAAAATCTACAAGGATTGACGTCGTGAAGAGATATAACCAGTCGCTTAGGATCAACTTCCGGGAAGTGCAATCACCGGAAACCAAAACTTCAAAGCTAAATTCCAATGGAAGCAGCAATGTTGCATTGAAGCAAGTACCGTTTGTACTAATTCAGTACGCGTGTTATCCTTCTATATGCGGTCCCACCTGATCATTTTCCGTATCAAGGATATTCATGGAAATGTGTTTCAATTTGCTTTGAGAAAAACTATAAATTTTCTAACGGGAAGAAAGCCTGATGGAAGTGTATAGTTGTCCTACTTCAAATCTCCACTCACGTATTGAATTTTTTTTATTTTGTATTTTTTTTTCTTAATTTCATTATTAATTTTATAACTTTTTATATTTTTTTGGATTAATTAAGATTAAATTAATTAATGTAAATACAACTCTGGAAATGAAGAGGAGAACCGGAAGCAAGGGCAGAGTTGGTCAGCGTGCAGCATTTTCAAATAATTAATAATGTAATTAAAATAATAGTCCAAAACTTTAAGTGTTCTTAAAGCAAATGTTTCTTAGATATCGAGCATAAGGAAAAAAATTCGGCTTCAATAGAAATAACTAACTCTATTTCATTAATTTTTGTAGTATAGTTTAGGGTGCACCATGAGTCAAATACCAAAGTGGCACATGTATTACAACACCATTTGAAATTGAAAACTTTTAAAGGGCTATTCCTATTCCTATTCTTATTCCAGAAGGCAAATATTTTTTGTAGCTCCTAGATTTATTGTCTATCCGTTGCAGCAAAGGATTTGCCGATTTCAGTACATGATTAGTTTGTAACTAAAATATAAGAATGAGAAGGTCTTGTACACTAAAAATTAAAACTTTTCACTGCAAAATGATTCTTTTTTTTTACTTTTCGCCTAACCAGAACACATATCTTCAAATTAAAGCAGCTTTTAAGCATTGAAATCACCAGACTGTTAAAAATTTCATTCTTCCGAGAACTTTGATTTTAAAACTTAATTTATTTATTTGTATAAAAGTTTAACAAAGAATTTTTAATTTTATTTTTTTTTGTGTTTCTTTTTTTTTATTTTGAAAACTCACACGAATGCGCGAGGAAAACATGGACCGATGATAATGATGTTTATGGTTTGTATGGCCAAACCATTGTTCCATGAAAAAGTCTTTGTGCACATAAAAATCGGGAAACATGTTTAAATTAAAATCAATTGATAATAATTTTATTTTATTTAACCGTTACACTGTAAAACGAACGACAACAATTACCACAGACACTTCAAATCAAACTGATCATAAAATTAATAGTTTCAGACACAAGCGAAAATTTACGTATGCCTGAAATCTGTAGGCAACATACTGCAGCAGCTGATCTTTTCTTTTCTTTCATTTGACAAAAATAAACCCTAAAAAAGATATAAAAATTAAGCGAATTAAACATCATAAAAAATGTTTTTTTAATATAAAAATGAAAATGTCGCGTCATTAAAGAAAAACTGCAATTTTAAACTGAAAGTAGAAGCAGCATATTTTTCATGATTCTGCATATAAATCACAAAATCAGTAATAATTTCGAAAGATCAGTATTCGAGGCAAGGAGATGAAATGGAAAATTTTCCCCTCCGTTTAATTTCTCAATTAAATTAAAATAAAAACAAATATAAAAATAAACAAATTTACAAATTAATTAGCAAAACAAAATGATCAAATTATAATTTTTAACACGGCGGCTGCTGCTGACGAGAGGATGCACACAGCAAAATTCAAAGAAAAAACTGCATCATGCACAACTTATGCAGCGCGCACACATATACAGGACAAAGAATGTATGAATACATAATACTTTTTAGAATGCATTTACCTCACCAAAGCGATTATTAAGTGATAAGAAAACGAAAAAAATAATAATAACTCGAATACATTATTTTAATAATTTTACTTTTATAGAATTTGGCTAATTTCGCAAATAAAAATTTATTTTTCATATTAATTAATACAAGAACGATTGGCTTAACCTAATTTCCAAACGTTAGTCTAGCTTTCCCTTTGAAAATAAATATAGAAAATTCTACCAGTAGGCCGTACTGAGCTCTAAGCTCACATTTTATTCAGGAGACATTATTTCTATCCTCCTACAAGTATGCAAAGCAATTTAAATTTCTTTCCTTTTTTACAATTTTTTCTTCTTTTTAAAAATGTGAATAATAAAAATTTTTTAGAATTTAAATTTAATTTTTTAGAATTAAATTTAATTTTTTAAAATTAAATTAAATTACGCAATACGATTTGCAAAACGAAACATTAAAAAAAACTGAAATTTATTAAAAAAAAAATATTCTGAAAGTTGTCATTTTTCTAAAAATAAAAAAAAACACGGAAATCGCATACAACGTAATAATTTTTTTTTATTTAAAAACCAAAAACTATTTCCAAAAATCAGTTTAAAACTGCAAAACTTGCAAAAGAAATGCACTTAATCAATTTTACTTCATATGCAACAATTTACAAATTTTATAAGAGAGACATCAAAAAGAAACTTTACAATTTTATTATTGCTTCACGTTTTATTTTGATTAACGAAAAAAAGGTTGATATTTTTTCTAGTCGCAACAATTTTTCTATCTGTAGCTCACATTTGTTTTCATACACCTGACAATTAAAATTGATTTTATACGGCACTTTTCCCTGCCATTTATATCTACTAATTTTTCATTTTGCAAAAATAATTATGCTTATAAATCACTTGGCTTTGAGTTGTTTTTCATTTCTGCCGCAGACAGCAAGCTACGAGCACAAAATGAGGCCTCACCCCATCATACGAACAGACTACAGACGAACTTAAGAATAACGTACTAGAAGCAAACCTTCTACACTAAATGTCTTTCAGATAATGAGACAATTTGTAGACATAAATGTAATATTAATGTTTTTCACCAGACCAATAATTCACAAACGCAGTTTTAGAAACAATTTTAAACAAAAAATTTATAATTAATAATTTAATTAATTAATTTTTCAATTTCACACGTACAACTATATTATTTCTACTCTGCATTCTATCCACAAGTGCAGTTATGCTTGGAATTTTCAGCCAAAAATATACATGCGCTAGAAGAATTTTCAAAGTGTTTGAAAGCACAAAGCGAACCCCTAAAAATGAATTTTACCACCTGCATTTTAACCGAAATAACGCCATTCCAAAAATTGCCAAAATTTCTACTATCAAGTGTAAAGACTTGCGCCCCTATAATAGATTAAGTAAAGCAAATAGCATTTACTTCTGAAATAATTCCAATAGAACCCCCAAAAATCCAAAGGGGAATATTAATTTTCCTTTTCCCCTTATCTGTTGGGTGAGAGTGAGAAGAAGAACAAGAAATATAAATTTTTGAAGTTCGTTTTAAGTAAATTTATTCGTTTGTTGCATATCATATAAAATTGGTATTAACAGAAGCATCATGTACAACATTGTCGTCAACGTCAACAGCATCATCACCACCATCATCATTGCCACCGAGCATGAGTTTGATGCATTTTGTTCGTCGTTTTTATTTGCACCTCTACATTTTGCACTTTATGTTCCACAGCTGTTGTAAACATTTCACAAAAACAAAAATTAAACACAACAAAGTACACGATACCGAAAAAGTGTGTAACTAAATATAAACTGGTGTAAGTTCGTATCAATGGTTTTGTTGCATGTTGGAGAAACAGAGCAAAATTAAATGACTATTAAATTCAATGAATTTGCTTTGAAAATCGTTTTTATTATTAAAGCACAGCAAAATGTCTTTACGTTTTCTTTAGTTTAACTTTTTAATCGCCTAAAAGTAGACAATTAAATGGTTATTTTATTAAAGTTAACGTTCTAAAAAATTACTTCATCTCCAAAAAAATTTTAAATCAAAAATTGTTTTAAAAAGTGTAATAAAATAGGTTGAATAAAAAGATTAATACCACCAATTAATAATTTATTGAAAAGTATAATTATAATAATACAAATTATTGCAATTATAATAATTTTCGCAATGCACTCCCACATACATTATTCATTGCAAAGTGGTTAGTAGTTTTCATTTGTACTCTTCTTATATTAATAGTCGATTACACGAATTGATTTCAACAATAAAAAAAATTTATAATAGAAAAACGAAAAATAGACTAAAACTACTGTATATGGAATTGCATTTGCATTGAGTGTGGTTGTCTTTTGTAGCTTAAAAAAACTCAGCCTTTTGAGGCCTTCTTCTATGGAAATTTTTAAACGTTTGTTTGTATACACCACCATATACATACGTGCACACATAATAAAGAATAATAGCAAAAATATGTCTTAAGTTCAATAATATAAAGTTCAGATCGATTTTTAGGGCGATGAAAAGCGATAACCAAAAGTTAAATGATTACGTAATTATGCATTACGTAAAATGCATTATGTTTAAAAAAGGAAAAGGGAAAGAAAAGTATGGAAACTTCTTAAAGTTATTTCATTTTTACTTTTTACATATGAGACACATGTTTTATTGTTTCCATTTAATAAATTTTTTAATAAAATTTTAATTTTATTTTATTTTTTAATTCTGATTAAAATTTTACAAATAAAACAAAACGCATAACTAACTAAAGGAAGTTCATTACATTAGTTTCACATTCATGTACGCACACACAAACATATGTACGTACTGCCATACTTTATTAACAAAACAGCCCAAGTCACGAACATTTGCGCATACATGTATACAAACACGCATATTTTACATGAAATTAATTTTAAAAGAAATATTATAAATGAAATTAGTAATAAGAAAATAAGGCAAAAAACATAAAGTTAACCACACAAAATTCAAACTTTAAAAACAATTTTGTATAAGCTCACGCACACATAACCATCTATCCGGTACACCTTGTTTTTTATAGCGACAAGTAACAAATTTTATATCACATACACGAGTATACACGGCTGTATGCACTTGTATGTATGCAATTGTATAACATTTTTGTTCTCGGCTTGTTTTGTTTTACTCACATACAAATAGATATTGAGAATTAAGCAAACAAACCACGCACGCACACATACATTTTCAGTAAGAAAACAAAACATTATAAATGCGTATGGCAGAATGCCTGTATTAAAAAAACAAAGTGTGCAAAGATAAAACTCCTTTTAAATGGAAAAGAGAGAGAGAGAAAGAGAGAGAGAAATTTATTATTAGCACTAATATGAGAAAACATGCCTGACTTTTTGCCATTTTATTACGTAGAAAATGAAACAACAACTAATAAAAAGTATGCATTACACTGGAGAAATTCGATTGAGAAACAACAAAAACAACAGTTACTCGCAAAAACAAAAAAACTGCTACATATTATACTCAATACCTTTGAGAGTGATTATATGCACACATAAATGGGTTCCCTTAATATGTTCGATTTGAAATGCAAGTGTGTAGTTGCAATAAAACTTAATATTCCCTTTTTTAAGTTTGCGAATTTTTTGTGAAACAGCGTTGCCACTAGTCATTTTCCAAATTTTGCAAACAATTTTATTCGTGCAAAGTGGATAAAAACCTCTCTCAAACATGGTTTTCCGACAAAAACTATAAGAATAAAATCGCAATTTTTAGAATAAAAATGTACTCAGCGGTAACGCCGATCCAAAGTGGTTTGTTTTATCGTTATTTTATAGCACGTTTTGGAGTGTTAACTCGAGTTGGAATTCTTTCACTTTCTGCTTCCCATCGTACTTTTCTACACGGATTGACAAGACGGTATTAGATTTTAAATGTGTGTACGGAAGTGTATCTGTGCCTTAATTAGATACATTCGCACTCGTAAATAAGCGCACATGCTCGAATTAAAACTGTTGACATGGATTGAAGTACATATTTTCTTGAGATTTTGTTTGATAGTTTTTCATACATGTATTTATTTCGCAGTCACATCTGTTTCGCTGAAGATGGCACACAAGGGAGAAAATAACGTAAATTAGTTTTAAGTCGCAGACTTTGATGGCTGCGGCGCATGAGTATCATTTTGAAAGGTTCGTTAGTTTTATTAATCATACGACACATCTGAAGAAAATATAAGTTTTGTTTTGGTGATTAATATTTTACTAAACTCATAAATTTTTATTTGTCAGAGAAAAAGAAAGTTAATAAACATTAATGTATCGTAGCTGACATTTTTCATTTCAACTTATCGTACTTTTGTCATTCTCAGTGGAATTTTTCTATCCATGCTGTTAGAGAATCAATCTTTTATCGAAATATGAAAAAAATGTATTTCCAATAACAAATAATTTGGAGCATTTTCATAATGAACGATGATAACTACTTATTATTATTATTACTATTTTTTTTTTTTTTTGGTAAAAAAGTAGGTAATTCTAATGATTTAAGATTTTAATTAAAATGATTATTTGACAATACTCTATTCTGGAAATACATCTATAACCATTCATGTTTACGAGAAAAGTTGTAAGTTTATAGTTTTTATAAGTTATACGCAATTTCGAAAGCAATTTTTTAATTCTTTAAAAGCAACAAATTCGTAAATTGAATACTCAATAGAATATTAATTTAGCTCATATTTTCAAACATCACATAGAAGTATAATGTTTGTAATGATTTCCATTTCATTAAAGTATGTATTTTCGTATTCAATATAATTTTTTATTAAATTCTTTTTTTTTTTGGTCAACCAAAAATGTGTGGAACCGTAAAATTTGAGAAAATATGAAAAACAAAGGCGAAGGTTTTGAAAATTATTTTTAATAACATTGAGCATCTTATAGGTTATAGAATCAACTAGATAGTAATTTAGGACTTTTTAAAATGTTTTGCCCGCCTCGCCCTGTGAAAGTACCATTTTTTATATAACGAGAAAAGAACACAAATTATAAAAAAGTGTAATGCCTTTTGTTAACAGCTGATAAACAAACATTTTCTGTATATTTTATGGAATGTGTATACAAAAATGTTCAGTTGCCAGATTGCTAATTCATCTGCTTGAGAAAACAAATATATTTTTTTTTAATATCTCATACAAATAAGCTGCTGCATAGTGGTCTTTTGTTTGTTTTATATGATACAAAATATAAAAATAATTATTAAAATCTAATTTTCTGACTCTTTCAACTCAAAAGAGTTTTTTTGAACATTTTCTGGTAACGCTGTGCAAGAATAAAAACCATGTGTTTTACAAGGCAATTTCTGCCCTGTTGATTTGTTCAGGGGAAAAAGTTCAATGCCCCTTACCCGGCGAAAGGGCAAAATTTTTTAGATAAGAACACGCAACCCTTTCACAGGGCAACACATTTTTGAGAAAAGAACACAAAATGGCCCTCCCTGCGGGTAGTGTTGGCTTTTTTTGTAGAAAAGAAAACACCATTAGATTCCTATCTTCACATCATTTACTAAAGAATGTTCCACAACTGGCTACGAACTATGGTTTTGTTACTTAAAACTAGTAAAGGGAGAGAGATCGTTCTAAAATTTATTCCCAGTAACTGCATTCCAATATTTCCAATTGTTTGTTCTATGTATTTGAAATTTGAATTTCATTTCGCCAACTAATTATTTTGTTAGCAACAATAATTTTCAATCGCATGGAACTTGACGGCCAATAACACTGTCCCTAAGAAAATCAACGCCCTGAAGTATACTTCACAAAAACAGCAATTGTAATTAACACGCCAGTAGCACGCCAAGTAAATAAAATGAACGGCAAACATGTTTGGAAATTTATTTATTCAAAAAACAGACAGAATACATTTATTATAAAAGGAAAATGATCAACCAACAACTATTTGTGTTTACAAAAGTGAAATGCATGTTCAATTTATGCACTTAAGAATGTCTAATTTATGTTTATAATTTAAAAACGCAAGAAAACAAATAAAATAAGAAATAATTTATTTGGCTAGTCAAGTGAAGAAAATTATTGAATAATTTTTCACCTGTTTGGTGGCGTAAAACGATGTCTGTATTTAGATTTCTATCGCAAAAAAAAAAACCTATCGCGAAACACAGAACTTATTGCCTGGGGGAAGATACATTATGAAAAAAGGGTACGAAAGTAAGAGCCAATAAGGGGGAACCAACAATAAATAAAAGTTGAAAAAGTTTTCGCAAACAAATTTTTAGATTTGGAGTGGGAATATAAGAAATTGTATGTTCAAAATCGGCAGACTTCTTCATCAAACAGAAATGTTCAATTTATTTATTTGATCAGATAAAAACTATTTTAGGAAATCCGCATTAACAACCATTAACAAAATATTTAAAACTTTTGAGCACGCTATCACACATACAGAACTAGAGGAAAATGTTCAAACTGAACTGCAAGGTGTCACTCAGTAACTTCTCGAAACGAAAGCAAACACAAGAAGTCAGTTGGCCAATGACGTACTGAGGACGTCATGGTGGCGAAATTAATTTTTTTTTTTAATATTTCTTTATATTTACCAGCTACAGAAATGAGTTTCTCTAGTATGAACTTTGAAAACTTTCTAATTTAAGCTAGTAAAAATTTCATTAATAATTTTAACCTTTTGAGAATCGTATTAATAAATTTAATTTTTATTATTTTATGAATATATAAATAAAGCGGCTTTTGCTCTACTAGTTCAATCTTTCGAGCAAACTCTTCAGGAACTGATTATATATTCATAATTAATAATAATTATTCATAATTAATAACAATTATTCATAATTAATAACAATTATTCATAATTAATAATAATTATTCATAATTAATAATAATTATTCATAATTAATAACAATTATTCATAATTAATAATAATTATTCATAATTAATAATAATTATTCATAATTAATAACAATTATTCATAATTAATAACAATTATTCATAATTAATAATAATTATTCATAATTAATAACAGTTACTCATAATTAATAACAATTATTCATAATTAATAACAATTATTCATAATTAATAAGAATTATTCATAATTAATAATAATTATTCATAATTAATAATAATTATTCATAATTAATAACAATTACTCATAATTAATAGCAATTATTCATAATTAACAAGAATTATTCATAATTAATAACAGTTATTTATAATTAATAACAATTATTCATAATTAATAACAATTATTCATAATTAATAACAATTATTCATAATTAATAACAGTTATTCATAATTAATAACAATTATTCATAATTAATAAGAATTATTCATAATTAATAAGAATTATTCATAATTAATAAGAATTATTCATAATTAATAAGAATTATTCATAATTAATAATAATTATTCATAATTAATAAGAATTATTCATAATTAATAAGAATTATTCATAATTAATAATAATTATTCATAATTAATAATACTTATTCATAATTAATAAGAATTATTCATAATTAATAAGAATTATTCATAATTAATAATAATTATTCATAATTAATAATAATTATTCATAATTAATAACAATTATTCATAATTAATAACAATTATTCATAATTAATAACAATTATTCATCATTAATAATAATTATTCATAATTATTAACAGTTATTCATAACTAACAACAATTATTCATAATTAATAACAGTTATTCATAACTAATAACAATTATTCATAATTATAACAATTATTCATAATTAATAACAATTATTCATTATTAATAAGAATTATTCATAATTAATAATAATTATTCATAATTAATAATAATTATTCATTATTAATAACAATTATTCATAATTAATAACAATTATTCATAATTAATAATAATTATTCATAATTAATAATAATTATTCATAATTAATATCAGTTACTCATAATTAATAACAATTATTCATAATTAATAACAATTATTCATAATTAATAACAATTATTCATAATTAATAACAATTATTCATAATTAATAACAATTATTCATAATTAATAATAATTATTCATAATTAATAATAATTATCAATTATTAATAATAATTATTTACAATTAAATATATATCAATAATTAATTAAATTAAAAAAGGGCAAAAAAAATTAACAACATGAAATAAAAATTACATTTTTTTTTATTCCGTAACCTTTTGCCTTCGCAAGCGAATGAATAATGCACAGCCTATTAAACCGGAGGTAGCGTGTTCGAATCCTGCCTAGACCCTGGCTGTTTTCTTCTGGACAAGCCAAAAGCTTTGAAAGTTAAATTAGTTCAAAAAATTATCGTGAAAAAAAAATTATACGAAAACAAATATATTTTTCAATTTAGTTTTTAAAGCTTAAGATCGGGGGGTTGCTCTCGTTTGCGATGCGTAAGTGAGATGTGTTAGCACATGCGCAAACGCAAACAAGAGTACCAAATGTTTTATTTTGCGAACATTTTCTAACGCATCGCAAACGAGAGTAATCGCCCTGTTTTCGCATACTTTTAATATAAATATCAATATAAATTTCTTTAAAAAATTAAACATATAAAAATCAATAAATAAAATAAATGTTATTCCAGCTCAAAATTTAATTACCTAGTTCATTCTACAACCTTCGACAAGGCTTATGTGGGGCATAAAAGGTTAGCACAAAAGCTGGCTTCCTTTGGACAGCAGTGTTTATGGTCAAAAGTACTAAAAGCTCGTGCCAAGGTATCTTCAAAATATAGTGGCATCAAATAATCCTTTTAAAAAGTAATATATCTCAGATTTCAGTACAATTTTAAAAACCGAAACGACCTCATAAGTACATTGAGGGCAAAAGTTTATGCTTTCAAAGCCTCAACAATGCAGAGAAAATAAAAATTTCTTAAGGCATTCGGCCACTTAAGACAAATAAAAGTAAAAGAAAAGAAAAACAAGTATAAAATAGACAAAGAAAGAGAGTATAAGGAACTGCATTCTGTACTGTTTAATCTGCAGGACGTGGTAACTTTAAAACTGACAACAACATTTTTATTAATAAGATTAAGGAAATTGAAAAAGGGGAGCACAAAAAGGAGCGAAGCAGAAATTCTACTGCGGAATCCCAACAAACGATTGGTGTGAAGATAAATATGCCGAGTTATGTTTTGACGTAAGAGCTTACGTAATTGCAAATTTAACATTTAAATATTAAAAAAATTAAATTAATTTCTAATTTAATAAGATATCACATAATCTAAATGAAAATTTGTACCATGCTAACATTACATATTTTTTTAAGAACTTCACAGAAACAGACGTTTTCAAAGAATGACGACTTTTAGCCAAAAATTTAAATTTACACCAAAATCTGGAAAAAAAAATTTTTCTTTAATTTTAGAAAAAATATATTTTACACATTTGAAAACATAAAATAAGCATGCAAGAGCAACAAAAACGCAAGTTTTTCATTCAAATATACAGAAACAGACGTTTTCAAAGAATAACAAAGCACAGACAATGTTGCCACCAAAAATAGCGAAAATCGTGGAAGAGTCATTGAAAATTCATGCAAAGCCACCGTGTTACGATTGTTTTTTTTTTTTAATCACAAACACAATTCAGAAATGGGACTTATATCACCGTATTGCGGGGAAGATTGGCTACAATTTGCATACTAAGGGTATGGGCACAGACAAAGTTGCCACCAAAAAAAAAACGCAACTCATGGAAAAGTCATTGAAAACTCATGCAAAGCCACCGTGTTACGATTGTTTTTTTAAAAAAATCACAAATGCAATTCAGAAATGGGACTTATATCACCGTATTGTAGGGAAGATTGGATACAATTTGCATACTAATGGTATGAGGCACAGACAAAGTTGCCACCAAAAAAAAAACGCAACTCATGGAAAAGTCATTGAAAATTCATGCAAAGCCACCGTGTTACGATTGTTTTTTTTTTTTAATCACAAACACAATTCAGAAATGGGACTTATATCACCGTATTGTGGGGAAGATTGGCTACAATTTGCATACTAAGGGTATGAGGCACAGACAAAGTTGCCACCAAAAAAAAAAAAACTCAACTCATGGAAAAGTCATTGAAAATTCATGTGATGCCGTAAATTCAGATTGCTTGAAATCTTATTAAATCTTGTTTTCCCAAAGAAAATTCACTTTAGTGAAATATGAAATCACGTAAGCTCTTACGTCAAATCGTATTCACCTCATACTCATGCAAAACTACTACTTCAAGTATATAAACTAAATCGAAAGAAGGAAAATAAAAGTCAAATTTCATTATTGATGTCATCGCAAAAGGCATTCTATGGAAAACCTTGTTTTGAAACTAAATCGAGACAAGAATCACAACGTAGAAAAAAACAATTAATACCTGTTTTTGATGTCTTGAATTTATTATTTGCTTTTGTTTACAGCAATTTTGAAGTTTATATTCTTCTAGTTTTTGCTTTAACATCAAGGCATTGTGTTCATGCAAAGGACTATAAATTAAACAAAATTTATAAAAGGATTAAATAAAGCAAAAGTAGTAGAATATTTTTGCAGAGCCAACAGCAAATGATAGAGAAAATGAAATGTGTGAATATATTGTGCACATTTTGTAGCAGCCATGTAGGCGTTTGTTGTATTACAATTTCTTTCGTCGGTTGCTTGTTATAAGGCAAGTGCAAAACGCTTCAACAATGCATTAAATTGCATATGTCCATGACTATTTAATTTAATTTGCTTTAAACAAGCTGAGAAAAAATTATAAAGAAAATAAGAATATTATAAAAGCATATGCATGTCGTCACATTAAATGCAAATCAAAACCAACGCTGGTTTTTATAATTCTTATTCTCTTTTTTTAATTTAAGTCTTAAGAAAATTGCAATATTTTCATTTATTATTAAAATGGCATTCAGTGAGAACTTTACAGTGTAAACGTCTGAGAGACGTATAGACGACGAAAGTGACCTTTGGATTTGGCTCGGCTGATTTAAACTATTTTAAAGTTAGTTAATAATATATCTGCTCTCTAAGCTTAAAAGGGTCGGGTATACCAAAACAAATCCTAAACACAAAAAAACCAAGATTTGAAGATTAATTAATAGTGCAGATTAATAAAGATTTTAAACAAAATTATATAAAAATAAGATTGAACACAAATTGTAAACGGATAAATAAAGCAGAGTAACAAAGTAATTATAAAGAAAATGATGATATTTTTTGTAGCAGCGATTTAGGCGCTTGCCGGAGTACACTTTCTTTCTCAACCTCTAAATATCATTCAAAGTCAAACAATAAACTACCATCAAAAATTATTTTTCTTTTAAACAATAATAATTTTTCGAAATAAGCAAAAGTAGTATTTAGTAGTTCCAAGGCAAGCAAAGTCTATTTTTGATCATTTTTGATTATTATGATATTTTTGTAGCAGCCATTTAGGCGCTTCTGGAAGTGCATTTTCATTCTCGGCCTGTAAATATCATTTAAAGTCAAACAAAAAAAAAATATAATGAAAAATTATTTTTCTTTTAAACAATAAGAATTTGTGGAAATAAGCAAAAGTGGTATTTAGTAGTTCAAAGGCAAGCTAAGTCTATTTTTGATCATTTCCCATTACCACAAAACTTTTTACATAAAATTAATAGTATCACGACAAAATATACTTATTAAAGTAGTAGATAAAAATAGTTGGCTAGATTTACACGATTTATAGAAACTATTTTAATAGAGATTTACCAATAAAATCCCACTTGTCACCTTGACGATGGCAACTGGTGTGGCCCTCCAAGAAACACATTGCTAAGCTTTCTTTCTATAGAATAAATAATTGGACTTTAGCTAAAGTAAATTAAACTTTAATTTACTTCAAGTAAATAATGTTTCCAAAACCATATTTAATTACAATGGCCACAAGTTAAATTCTTTTTCTTTTATATCATAATTTATAGATAATTTACAATTTGAGCCGAAAGCAATTTGAGGAAAAAAAAATTGAAAGAAATAAATATTCGTTTTTCTTTATAAAAGAAATACGCCAGAGAGAATTGCTGCCAAAAAATAAAAAAGAAAGCAGAGAAAGAAACACAAAAAGCCAAGCCAAATATTTATACAAATTTATGTGCTGCTTAAAGCGATCACTAGAGCATAAAAAATTATTATAAATTAAATTTTCTATTTAATCTGTTTAATTTATAAACTTTTGCCATTGTCAATTAATTCGCATAAATACCAGTGCAAATGTAAAATTAAATTTAAACAAAAAAGTAAAAAGAGAAACGAGGATGGTTGGTTTTTTAGAAGGTGACGGTAAGGACTTGTAATACCAAAAAATAAGTTGAATTTATAATAAAATTACAAAACAAAATAATATCATGATGAATGAGAAAAAAAATAAAATTTTTTTATTTATTTAATTCTTTGGCGGCTGTATAAAGTTTCATTTTGCTAAGAAAGCCAGTAGGCCGTTCGACATCATCTGAAAATGATTTACTTTTACACTTCTGCACTCTCCTTCGAACAGGATATTTATTTTCATTTCCAAATACGTTCTTTTTTTTTGTTGCAATTTTTGGAAATTTTAAAAAATATTTTGCATGACAAAGAAAGGATTCAAATACCGAAGATATCTACCTATCAATAGGAAGAAGTGGGCTTTAACTTTAAATGTTCATCATCACATAAAGTCCCAGCACATATAAAAGCTCTACAAAATCCTACAGATAAAATTCTTATTTTTAATCCGAATTGTTTCATAAACTTGATAAAGCATTGAACTTCCTTAAATCAAAATCAAAATTTGCTTCGAAGTCTGATCAAAACACAATTAATAATAATTTATAATACTTAAAGAAAAAAATAATTGATTAATTTATTAAAATGGAATTCATAAATGAGGCCCCTGCTGTTGCCCCTGCTGGGGGTGCAGATAAACAAGAGGAAAAAAGAATTGGAGTTTTTAGAATTATTAAAATTAGAATTATTGAAAAGATATCATTGGCGAAAAGATCTTTTGGAAATATTTGCATTTGAAAGGTTAACAAGCCACATGGCAATTGGTGTCCTTGACCATGGACGTGTGGTCTGGAGACGTACATTGCGCGATTTGATTGTGTACTGCAGTGCTTCCTGCGACATTGCGTTTTTTGCAAGTAACGCTCAAAACACCGTCCTCGAAGCCAATGACATGGGCCAAATTAGTGCCGCCCTGGAACTTAAATAAATATTTAATATTTCAAAAAACAAATTTCGTTATCAGTGTTGTGAGTTTATGCATTCTCGGCCAGAGTTCATGCTCACACACATTTTTAAAGAATAATTTTTGTTCAGAAATGCCGCAGAGAAATTCGCAACGACCCTCGTTGATTGATATAACTCTTGGACAGTTTATTTATAATTGTTCCTAAATTTTCATTGCAGCTTTTATTGTCGTATTTTCATTTTTATTTTTGCTATTTTATTTAAATAAAACAACATATTTAAAAGTCTGAAACATACTTTTTCATATTTTATTATTTTTTGGTTTTTTTTTTGGTTTCTCTTTTTCCAATTTGACCTACTGAATGCCGTCAGCACTCGACAAACAATTTTCAGTTTTTTTGTGCTAAATTTACAATGAAGCGTTCAAAAGTGTCAGCAAAAAAATAAAAAAAAAAAAGGATTTCATTTAAAGTATTTAAATGCATCCTTTTCCATTTAGCTTTCTCCTAAAGCTCTCAATACTGATAATAGTATTTTGCAGCCATTTCGTTGCATTCGAAGTAAATCAATTACAAAAAAAAAATTAAAGTAAAATTCAAACCACAATCACGTTAAATCCTTTTTTTAATCATTAAATCCTTTTTTTTAAATATGTGAGTTCATGTAAGACTGGATTTAGTTCTTAGTGAAGTGGAAAGGTACAAAAAAAAATTTCCTATAAAAGGTACTAGTGGAAACTGGTACCTAAAAAAAAGTACTAAATAAGTATAATTTTTTAGAAATTTAGTTTATATGTTGATAAAGACAACAGGGACTGTGATTTAAAAGCCACTCTCTTGAGATGTGATCGTCGTCAGATGTGATTAGTCTGTGATCGTAGAAATAAATGTTTTCGCCAGGATTCCCTTTGATCGCTGGGAAACTATCACTTTATAAATTTTTGCAATGTATCCACACAGATAAACCCTATTTGAAAGATTACGCGATTGATAAAGAATTTATAAATTTGCGTTGTTAACAATCGGAGTTTGGTTACGACTATAACGATCATGAGTAGTAACGTTACTACTAGTACTGTTACTTGAAAAGAAACACATAAACTTCGTTACCAATTATTTTTAACAGGCAAAAAGTGGTAAAAAAAGGAATTGAAATTAAAATTAAAATTATTTTTATTGGGAGCTCATTTTAAAAATATAATTTTTTTTAAAATTGTAATTTTTTTTTCAGGCCAGCCCACAAAATAATTATATGTAAAACAACTTTTTTATTTATAAATATTTTAGAAACTCTATAAATCAATTCAATTATTACAGGTTGCAAAGCTTCCAGTGCGGGCAGGTTTACACTCCCCCCCCCCCCCCCACCAACAAACGAGAGTTATTAAATAACTTCATAAAATTGCTTTCCGCAATGAAAATAAAACTTGAAATAGGCTCAGCTCATTATAGAAATATTAATTGGGCAAACCCTTTTTATAAAAGAGCTTTTGTAGAAGGAAAAAAAAGCTTTTAAACTTCAGTGCTGAGGAAGTGTGTCTTTTAAAATGTAACTCATATAGTTTCTAGTCTTTTTTTTTTTTGGTAAACATTTTGCTTTTTATATGGCAAGAAAAAATGTCTTGTAGCTGAATATGCAATTTCCCGATTCTCTTTCTTTTTGAAAAGCTGCGAGTACATCAAAGGACTTCTGCATTAAACTGCAAAACATCTCTGAGGCCTTTCTAAGGGAGATAAAGAAATAACAAACGTCAGAAAAAAAAGATTCTCCAACATGCATACAAACACTGGTTTACGCTTTGACTTCTTAAATAACTTCCTTTTTAGCTTTTATGCGTATCCTTTTGTAGGAGAGTGTGAGAGTGCGTTCGGATTAATGATAAGCCAGCTTTTTTATATGTAAATATTTTACATATTTTCTTTTAATTTACAAATCGGGCGAAAAGTGTGAAAGTGATATTCGTTACCGTATCATTTCTTTGATGAATTTTGTTAGTGCGTTAAAAAGGTTTTGCAGGACTTCATTAGACGTTTGGAGAGACAAAGGCTCTTCAGATTAACTCAAATTAAAAATAACTACGTTGCCCAGAATGGTAGAAGAAACAGACAATTTTTTTTTTTCGATTGTTAGCTCAGGCATGAAAATAAATAAAAAAAATTAATATTTAAAATTGTATATGATCGGTGTCTGCTCAAGACTTTTATTCCCAGAAGTGGTCTCAAATTTGCCAACATAATGGCGTCTCACACTTCCACTTTTCAGCCTTCAAAACATAATTTTGTTTGTGTTTAAGGGAGGAATTCCAAACTTGATGTTTCCCTTTATCATATGGAATATTATTTGTTCCGCTTTTATGCGATTAATTTCAACAATTTGCAGATGAATGCAATGAATAAAAGGTTTAGGAAGAAATAGGCATGCATGTACATGAAGGAAAAGGAAAAGCGAAGAAAATGCGGAAGTAAGTTTTCTTTTTTAATATCATAATAGATAACAAATGAAATTGTTTCTCTGCCTTCGTGTGCTTTCGTACAGAACAAATAATATTTCTATTTTAAATTTTCCTATCTCAGGCAAGCTATTGACCTGAATGGTAAATAGGAACATCTTCAAGGAGTGTTTCTTTTGTAGCGACGGCTTCCTAGGATTTGATAGGAAAATTTAAAAAAATGTTTCTTAGACTCTGTACATTATATTAAATTTGCAAAAAAAAAATATATATATACAAAAGGATTTAAAAAAGTGTTCTCCAAGATGGCAATTAGCAGGATGAGGATGTCCTTAAAAATGAAGCTTAAAAGGATGTATTTGATTACTAAAAATTCTTTTGCATTGATATCGTATACAAATGACAAAAGAAAAGGATTAATTGAAGAATTAGTGATTTATTCACCTAAAGCTGATCTGCTTCACTAAATTTGGTAATGTTGAGCGTTTTTAAAATGAATATAATATTATCATTCGCGCATGTTAACCAAATAAATCCGAATAGAACTCACACAATACAATACTTGTAAAAATAACGTTCTAAACCTCTATGGATGCATTTGAAGGCGTATGAATAATGCACAGCCTACTAAACCGGAAGTCGCGGCTTCAATGCCTGCCCATATCCTTAGTGTTTTCCTGCGGACAAGCAAAAACCTTTGCGGCTTAAGTTGGTTATAAAACAACATTGTTTCTTTAAAAAAAAAAAACTTAAGGATAACGAAAAATTTTACAAAGATAATCGAAATGAAAAAATTTATTTAAATATCGATTATTATTTCGTTTCCGGTTCAAAGCACAAATTTAACAAGTCTAGATACAAAAGGAATATAATAAATGAAACAAACCAAGCGGTATTAAGTAGAGAAAGAGGCAAAAATAACACTAAACAAAAACGTTAAAAAGCTATTATGAAAAATCAATTGCACTGAAATAGCAAATAAGCAATTCAAAACTGTCGAAAATTAGCTAAAACAGCAGCAAAGCGGCAGGATTTCGTTATCCATTTTTTCTTTTAAAGACGGGCAAGGAAAGTCAATCACTTCCGGTTAAATAAACTTAGGAGAAGCATTATCGGCGGCTTGGTTCAGAAAGGTTTTAACACTCCTAAATATTATACCTTTCTTATAGCTAAAGGATTAACAACGTTCGCCAGTAATCATGTTTCCACAGGGATCATCCAACGTGGGATTCTCCTGATGTAAATTTATTCGTCCAGTTTGTTTCATATCGATATGTTTCATCCAACATTTTTATAGAAAAAAACTTGTCTTGTAACTTTTTTAAGGCTGAAAATATTTATAATTGTTTTTTGAAACAATAATTACACAACTTTAACTTTGAATCGATTTTCAAAAGGACCCTGTGCGCCGAGTAGGGTTCTTTCATTTAAATTATTCATAAGATGTGTAATAAAAACGAACTGCTTCATGAAAAACTGTTTCGCTGTTTGCGAAAAGAAATAATAATTACAAAAGGAAGAAAAAAGCTTCAAGGAATTGTTAAACAAAATGGTCATCATAATTCTCAAATAATGACAAACGAATAATGAGTATTAAAACAGCGAAGAATGTTTTAAATAGAAAAAGTTTCAAATTACAGCAGAGAACTTTCAACTTCCGCTTTTACTACTATACTTTTCTTCTGCATTACAATTAATTTAAGAAATGAACATGAAAACAAAAATATCAGTAAAAACAATTAAGAAAACTCAATGTGATTTGGAGGTAATATTGATAGACGAACATAGTCCTGGAACATGTCCTGTATTAGATTGCAAGAAAGTTTTTATATAGTACAAAATAAATACGAGTAAAAGGGATTATTTTTAGCACTTTTTATCATTTAAGATATATTTCGTATAAGACCAGCCTACACTCTGAAATCTAGAGTACTTTTTAGTAGTTCATGGCCCATTTTTTACCCCATTTTAGCATTCTGATGTATGTAGTATAAAAACAAACAGGGCCACCCTACCAAATTATTTGAAGTACATGAAATTATAAGGTACTATTAAGAACTTAAAGAGGGTAATAAATTAGTGCCATTGGCACTTTTTATCATTGCGATATATTTAACATAAAAGCCTATAGTTATGTTCTAAAAATCAATATTAGTAGATGAAAATATAGAATACTTTTTCGATGTTAAAGAAGGGAAAAAATTTCTACCATTGGCCCTCTTTCTCATTACGATGAATTTGGTACCTAAACGTGCAGTTTACGACAAGATTTGGTGCTTACTAAAAACAGTATTTATAAAAAAGCTTAAAATTTGGTACCTTTCTTCTTTGTAATTAATTTGGTAAGTGTTGCCAACAGTAGCTTTTCCTGCTCTATTGTCAGCGTTTTTCCAACCCTCGAAACACCTGCGAAACGCGATTTTTGGTACCGCCAACACTGCCTGTTTCGATTTGTCTTTTATGTCGTAAATTGTAGCAAAAAACTTTCCTTTCAGCGGTGTCTATAGGCTACGCACATTTTCGGGGCTACAAACGGTTAAATATTTGGTCTGACAAAAGTTTGCAATAACTGCTACTTCAGGTACTCTCTTATGTGACTTACCACGCCTCTGTAAAACCAAAGATGCTGCGAATATGTTTAAATTTTTGTACTAAAATGAAGTTTTAGAATGAAATTTGTTGGCTTTTGTAACGAAAATCTCTGCGAGCAAACTAACTGCCAGATAATAATTTAATTACTTATTAATTAATTAGATTACTTGAGCCAAATAATTCTCGTACACTTTTTCTCAAAGTTATTACAAAACAAGTTAAAATTATATACACAATAATTAAGAGGCGGCAGAGGCGGCGAAATAGACACTAAGGACTAAAGATGATGGCGTTTCTACAGACAACATAATTAAAGACATCACGTAAAATATTACGAAAGGTTCCAGAATATATGAAATTATATGAAATTCTATCACGTAAAAGAACCTGCCCAAAAATAATTAATTTTTTTGACCACCTGATTCATAACCATGACAGCCCCCCAATTATCTCCTCATTAAAACGATGTGCATACCTGGGCATCGTTTGGCATTAATATGCTGTCCAAAATATGTCTACTTAAGAAATATTTCAGTTTATTTTTAATTTCCTCTTGAAGGAAATTATTATTTTGCAACCGTTTCATAAATAAACATTTTGCTTTCAATTAAAAAATTTTAATTTTTCAGTTCAGCAAACGAATGTAAAGTCTTATGTAAACGGAAAAATGAAAGAATTTATTCCACTAGAAATGAAAATGGTCATTTTGTCTTTCAATTTTCATAAGAGTTTAACAGCTAAAAAACATTCATTACAAATGCTTGCCAAATAATTGTCGTTTTGTCCTTTTTTCCTTGCTTGGGACTGCACTGCGGTGTTCGCAACATTGTTAAAAGCCCTCAATTTTCGTTTCTTTTACATTTTGTTTTTGCTTTTGTGATTTTCCAACGAGTAGTTGTTGGTAATTCTTTTCTCCAACTCAAGTGGTTGTTGTTGTTCTAGTTTCACTTCACGAATTTAAACTCACACGAGCACACACCTTTCTTTTTAATAATTTCTCAAACATTTCGTAACAGTTTTCCTTCTAGTACGACTGTTTCAGCTTGATTTTATGTTGTTGTCTGGCAGAGTGAATGTTTGGCTCTCACAATAGAATGTAACAGCAACAACAAAAGTACTACTAATATGTTATGATGATAAGAATGAAAGTATGTTGCAGCAATTTGGCAGGTTGCCTAAATCAATAGAATTGTTGTTGAACTGCAACTACGGCAACTACAATAATTGAAACCATCAGCAAAAGAAAAACATTTGAAAATGGTAGAAAATGTTCAAGAAAACAAAAAGGAAATACATAAATAAAATACAAGAAGCGAATAAAAATTTTTCTCTGTTATGCTGTCGGCTCTTTATTTGCTCTCCGTCTCTATTTCGAAAAAAAATCACGATGATGGTAGCCGGATTGAAAAGGATATGAGACTGTAACGTCTAGTCTTTATGTTAAAAGTTGCACTTTTAAAATGTAAAAATGTTAATTTAAATTCTATGAGCACAAAACAGGGATTATAAAAAAAGGGGAATCCCAATTTTTTAATAACTGACAGACAACTACTATGCAAACAGGAAGAGCTACACAACGTAATAACCTTCCATTTCGCTATCTCTCGATGTATACACATTTCTGTGTATCTAAACATCTTTAGTGGCAACATATTTCCAGATATACAGTACATTTCGCTTATAGTCACTATCCAAAGTTACTCGTTAATTGTTGACTACAGAGTTCGTGCATCAAACATTTAATTTTTAGATTTTGTAATCTGAGCATGTTTTCAACCACTGACAGATAACTACTATCCAAACAGGAAAAGCTACACAACGTAATAACCTTCCATTTCGCTATCTCTCGATGTATACACATTTCTGTGTATCTAAACATCTATAGTGGCGACATGTTTCCTGATATACAGTACATTCCTCTTATAGTCACTATCCAAAGTTACTAGCTAATTGTTGAAAAGCTACACAACATAATAACCTTCCAATTCGCTATCTCTCGATGTATACACATTTCTGTGTATCTAAACATCTATAGTGGCAACATATTTCCAGATATACAGTACATTCCTCTTATAGTCACTATCCAAAGTTACTCGCATTTCTGTGTATCTAAACATCTATAGTGGCAACATATTTCCAGATATACAGTACATTTCGCTTATAGTCACTATCCAAAGTTACTCGCATTTCTGTGTATCTAAACATCTATAGTGGCGACATGTTTCCTGATATACAGTACATTCCTCTTATAGTCACTATCCAAAGTTACTCGCTAATTGTTGAAAAGCTACACAACGTAATAACCTTCCATTTCGCTATCTCTCGATGTATACACATTTCTGTGTATCTAAACATCTTTAGTGGCAACATATTTCCAGATATACAGTACATTTCGCTTATAGTCACTATCCAAAGTTACTCGCATTTCTGTGTATCTAAACATCTATAGTGGCAACATATTTCCAGATACACAGTACATTTCGCTTATAGTCACCATCCAAATTTATTTTATTTATTTATTTTATTATGAGCATGTTTGTATTATGGCAGACGTATGTTATTGACACAAAACTGAGACAGAAATTTCTCCGCACTAACTTGCAATGAATCTTGCATGGACAAGAGGAGATATCAAAATTGTTAGTAAATGTTGTTTTCAGATTTATGTTTTCCACTTCTAAAATTAAGACTGCAACAAAAAAAAAAAATTTTTTTTTTTTTTTTTTACAAATACAAATGCGATTTTCTTCTCGCGCATATAATTCCAAATGGTCATGGACAATCGATTAGTTTCGTTTTAATAAGAATTTTCCTGAAGTTTTATATATAAAAAATAAACTAAATTAATGCATTCAGTGATAAATTAAGGCTGCTATATTTTATTTACATTTGCAACGCAATCAAACCATTAAAAATGTTCATTCTATATAAATGCGCAAAATTTTAATTGCCAGGATCTGTCATAATATATTGTCATTTCGTCAACTTCAGAATTGAGCTGTCCGGCTTTATAATGCAACAAAGAACTGATAAGCTGAAGGTTTCTAATAGCAAATAATGAAGGCAGTAGCAACAACTGGACTGAAAACAATTCAAAACATTAATTGGCAACACATACAAACACATAACATAGATACACGGCATAGATACATAATACAAAGTACACCCTTAGAAATGTAGCGTATGCCCGGTAGATCTGAAGATGACAATATTAGTCTTTAACATTTCATTTTGTTTTTGTATACTTTTTAGCGGTATTTAATAATTGTGTTATAAGGAAAATGAAAGGAATTTACTTTAAGCAAAAGGACCTGAAATTAGAGGAACGTATTGGATAGCAACACGCTAAAAGACCAAAGTTTGATGTACCATTAGTTCACCTGAAATTTCTGAGCTGGGCAGCACATACATACATATATACATTTTTTTAAAATATCGTTCATAATTCAATCATGGGGCAGCGGTAGGCTAGTGCAAAGGAACCTGCTCTACTAGCCAACTGGTGGCAGGATCCAACCAGGCCTAGTCTTCAGCAGTTAACCTCAGACAAGCTGAGAACAGTACAATTTAAAAAGAGTAAAGTATAAAAATCGTATAATCCTCATGGATTATACGACTTTTATATATTTCGGTACCTTTTTCAAGCAAAATCAGTAAGTGATTATGAAAAATTTAAAAATTCTAAAGAATATGATTTTTAATTGTTTAATTTAATATAAAACAGTAGAGTAGTTGGTTTGAAATCAATCCACTGTGAGCATTTTTCAGTAGAGAAGTGATTATGAAAAAGGGGAATTCCCCCTTTTTGAAAGCTGACAAATAACTATTCTGCCAGCAGGAAAAGCTTATAACATGAAACGTTTGTGGTTTCCGAACTCTAAATTTGAACTTTAAATTTTCAAATTCTGATTTCTAAATTTCATAAATAACGAAAACTTTTAAGCTTAAGATTTCTTTTAAACTTAAATTTAAACTTAAAATTTAAAACTTTAAATTTAAAAAAATTACTTGAAGCACATTTAAATAAAAATTTGCATTGTAATTGAAAAAAAAAATATAGATACAGATGATCCGTTTCTACATATTCCTTTCAAAAAATAAATCTTTAATAGAATTACTAAATTAATCTTTAATCACAATTTCATTAAATTAAATTTAGTATTTAATTAATAAATATTGCAACGTAACATTGCCACATTGCAGTGAAATTAAAGATCTTTTTTCTGCTGACTAAAACGACTGCAAAAAAGTATTTCTTTATTAAGTTAAAATGGCAAAGCTTTACCCCCTTAAATATCACAACAAGACAAATAGCCAATCAGCCACCTAATCCACTTTATTACAATTTAAAATGCCAATAACAACGAAGATTATGCGATTATGCACTTTCCTCCCTTTTTACAAAAAAGTAAAAAAAATTAAAAAAAAAAAAACAAAAAGCTTAATTGGCCGTAATATGGAAACAAAAGATAAATAAGTTTTAATGTTTATGCAATTTAAATGCAGCAAGCAGCCTTTGCCTAATTAAATAAAAATAAATTCAAAGAAATGGCACATACTGGAGGACACGGAACGATGCAAGCAGGATTGTTGGAAATATCAGGCAATTGTTTCACTGCTCGTATTTTTATATAAATCTCTGAGATATCGATGAATAAAAATCGATTAATCCGTATGGCGTAATGGAAAGCTTTAATTGCCCTGAAATTTGAATTTTCCATTTAATTTAAGATTTTTGAACTGCGGAAGACAGTGGACTTGTTGAAGCACGTAATCGGGAGGGCTGTAAAGCAAAGGATTTTTATTTATTTTACCAAGCGATATTGGAGGAAATATGGCTCCAAGTCAAAAAGGTTACATCGTTATGGAAAAGTGTTACCTGCGAGAAATATTCAAATAAAAAATTTTTCGAGCTTGAAGAAGATCAGTCGGGCATAGTGGAACTCTGAATTTTTATTAACAAATTTTATAATAAGCTTCTAAGCACTTTCGTTTTGTTAAACTTTTTTAAATAAATTATTAAAGCTCATGATTTTCTATCCTACACAATCGCAGGATTTGTCAAATGTGAAATGGCAGCCCGAAAGGAATAACAGTGTGTAGCAAAAATTCAACTATGTGATAAGTTCCAAAAAGATTATTTCCATGGCATTAACTTCAAGCAGGTGAGCAAAGTCTGCGCAAATAATTTTTGTATACAATACCATTTTGATGCTATTTTTTACAATAGACTGAAAGCACATAATTTTCATATGCTTCCAATTTCAAATTTCATCATGTACAGAGAAGTGATAAAAATTTTTTATATGATTTCTTTTAATTTCGTCAATTCTTTTTTATTATTAAACTTCATGTTTAATGAAGTTTAAAATAAACAAATTATTATTGATTTTTTTGAATTATAAAGCTTTTTTCAGAGCTTGTAGGCGTAATGTTTTTTTGTCACCTGTGTATTTTCCTCTTCCTTTACAATTTTCATTTTGTTCTCCCCAATACTGACAGGACATTTTTAAAATACAGTTTTTGAGAAGCAAAAATTCTTATGGAAGCTAGAAGACCAAAAAAATTGTTAACTATATTGCATTGGATAACGAAATAAAAAATAGATTTTCCATTCCTGCAAACATGTTTCATGACATGCGAAAATTATTTCGAATTTTAATTGTACATGAAACGAAAGTATTTTAACGATTTAAAAAGAAATGAAAAAATGTATTCAAATAAAATTTAAAGGATTCGGAAAACATTCCTTTGCGCAATTTTGTAGCGCCAACTCTAACTTTGCCATACACAGTTTGAAATGCAGAGAGATACTAAATCAACCTGTCATTAGACACGAGATGTTGAGTTGCATATAAATTTATTAGTTCGCGCCAGAGATTAATGAATGCTGACACTGTGAAACATCACCAAGAAAACCCTACTATAATGCGATAAATATTTTCTTGACTAAATAAATTAGCCGCATGATTGAAGCTATTTTTCATATGATTAATAGACAGTTAGAAGAAATCCTAAACAATGCATGAAACGGTCCAACTATCTGATTATTTACACCGAGTTATACACTTCCTTACCGCGACGACGGCTAGTGAAATCTAAGGCGTTGTGCCACAAACCTTTAAAAGAATCTTTAAAAGACCTACAACTCTCTTAAAGAAGATGCAATACTAAAAATGTGGCCTGAAATAAACAATTTCTTTCTCTAAATTATTCTATAAATATTATTAATGATCATTAGCATTGTAATCATGAAGATTGAAATCAATTTAGCAAAAAAAAAAAAACAAAAAAACCATTTAAATTTTGCATTAATTACATATAAAGACGAATGTGTTACAAGAAATTGACGCATGCCACAGAATCAAGCCAATTACAAAAGAAAAAAAAACATGATCATGTGTAGCAGTTCCACAATGGGCAAAGTGGCAGAAAAGTAATGAGCAAAGAATTCGAAATGAAATTTGTTTGTCAAGCAACACAACCAAAAAAAAAAAAAAAAAATCTAATACAAGTGCATACTGCTGTAATTTTGCAAGCGACAACAATGACAGCATATTAAACATTTCTCTTTTATTTAGCGGAATATTCAAAAGGAATTGAAATTAATTATTTCGGGCTATCGGTTGGTTCCTCTGAGCATTTCTCCAGCATGATAAAGGACATCTTTAGGGAACTTCTTAGAGCAACAGGAAATTTATACAATTTTCAATTAAAGTTGCAATAAGAACAAAACAATGACCGCATGTTCTTAAAGACCACATGCGCATAGTAATTCTCATTCAGTTTTTTTATTTATATAAATAATCTTATATATAATCTTACCAAAATCCTTCAAAAATACTTTTTTGCAATCCTTTTACTTATAAATTTAAACTAAAGAAACAACAACAAATTTTATTATTTGAGATTTACAATATATTTGCAACAGCAACAACATATATATCTACTTAAAAGCCAATACTCTGCTGCCTTTGCGAGTTACCATTTTGGTGACTAGCGTAAAACAAGCCAACTTCAAAAAAATTAAATTCAGGAAAGAAAATTTTTAAAGCTTTTCCTCTTCCTCATTCACCGTGCTAGAGATTTGCCATCCCTGCTACAATTGAACACATGCAAAGGAAGTCTCGCATATATCGGATTTGTTTTTGGTTAAATAGAATTTGTCTATTTAGCAGTTCAAATCAGAAATAGTAAAAAGTCAAAATACTTTTGAGGAAAAGCAAGAGTGCATGTGTGTGCGTGTGTGTGTGTGTTGGCCGTTCATGTTGAATGTTGAATCTGCTCGTGATGCTGTTGAGGATTGTGAAAGATTAGCACTTGTGGTATTTTAAGTGAATGATTAACGAAACAACAACAATAACAAACAAAAGACCCAAAGTTTAATTTATTTTGGCATCGAAAAAAAAAAATTAAAAAAAATAATGTTGCACAAGTTACAGCAACCACGTATACAAAGAGTTATGTGCGAATTTGTTGGGATGCGAAAAAGTACAATAAAAAAAAAATTATATGAAATTAAAAAGGCCAAAAATAGAGTTGCATAGAAGTACTTTGCAAAGCCAACAAAAAAATGTTACATGATTAAAACATGTAGTTTTGGGTTTGATAAATCATTAGTGTGTGTTTTATGTTTTGCACACATCCATATGTGTGTGTGAAAATGGCTATGTGTGTGAATGGATTTGCGTGTGTTTTGCACTTGTTTTCTCTTGTCTATTTAATGACAACCATCCGTGGACATGCATTTGCATGTAGCACAAATAGCCAAATGCGTAGCACGGCACAAAAATCTCGAGACATTTTTGCAAGAATGTTTTTATGTAACAATTAAAGTTTTGAATTGTATTTCTAATCGAAAGAGTACTTTTTAATTATTCAGGCTTAAATTCCTGAGGAATGGTTAAAAGCAGCTGAAAGCAGTTGTAGAACTATTTCATAAAGTTATACTGGATTTTGAGAACACCATTTTTGGCTATTGAATATCTTTCTCGGTAACCGATCCGTCGTCACTATTATCTGCAACTCTTTAAAACACATCACACAACATTTTCTTCTGATTTTTCATAGGCGTTCCAAAATGGAATGCCATCAAAACCACAAAATAAACATGTTTGGCAAACTTATGGCGTTTTCTTTTCTACATTAGAAATGTTGCCCTGTGAAAAGGTGGCTTTTTAAAATGTTTTGCCCACCCTGTGAAAGTGAAATTTTTTATATAACGAGAAAAGAACAATAATATTTTGGATTTGACTGTGTAACGCAGAGTTGTATTTTTACTATCAGTGCTAAACATTCACAAAAGTAACTTCTCCTTTACCAATTATGACAACATTTTGAAGACATGGTTCCTGAGTAACATTAGAAGACCTACTTGTACTTCTATTCAAAAATATTTCAACTTTTGTAGGATAAATTCTTTTTTGGACCAACTGCAATTCTTTAAGGAAACTTTCGCAATATTTAATTATAATTCGTTAATATTACTTATTGTGAGAGTTATATACATTCGGTACAGGAAAGAAGCGCTCCTGTTTAGTTCCAGGACGTTTAAAGTACTGAGATCGAAATAAGCATTACATTTTCAATAGATTAAACAGCATACCGTTTCTAAGAAATATTCTAAAGTGATAAAAGTTTTTACCAATAATTCCTTCACTTATTCAAAAGGCGAAATTATATAGCCGAGTTATTAGGCAAGGCATATTTGACATTTTCCTAACCAAACAACTATAAAATCCGCACTGCTTCTGTTTCAATAACGAATAAGGAAAAAAAAATTTTTTTAAAACATTTTTTTGTACAAATTGATGAGTCAAAGAAATACCCCCTTCCCCGGCTATGCAAAATAAAATAAAAATTAAATGGGCAGTTTTCTTTGTATTTGATTAAAACAATGTTTATTTAATTTTCTGTAAATAAAAAAATATGGTTTAAGAATGGCAATCTGAAGGGAGGAGTTATGAAAAAGTTCTGTAAATTGTCCAGGTTTTATGACCAAAAAAAAAAAAAAAAAGGTTAAATAAGTTTGTATAGTGTAATTGTATATATTTTTTTTTATTTTTTTGGAGAACAATAATTTTTTATTCCAAAAAAAAGTTTTAATAAAATTTAGAAATAATTTGGTCGCTGGTATTTTCCATTCAAAAGTTATTGTAATAAATTTTTATTTGTAATTATGAAATGGGAGTACATCATGAAAGGACACCTTTTTTAGATGACACAATATACAGCAGGAGCATTCAGTAATTGTTTTTTATTCAAGTCAAAATTATGGGCTTGTATGCGAGTTCCTCTTTAAAATAAAAATTGAGTAAAAAATTGATTGCCACAATAAAAATTAAGTGGCAGAATTTTATTTTATTTCAAAGCAATAATTTTTTGGAAAATGTTTGAGAGGAGTTTTGGGAAAAAGGAATCGAATTGCAACATATGAAATCCTGCTTGTGTTTTATATTAAGTAAAATTTGTGCAAATATATTATGAAAATCTTTTCATTCTTCTACTTCTGTAGTCAGAAATTTTAGTACTGAATACACCAATCAAGTACAGCAATCAAGTTTTGTGACCAAAATGTCACAGTCTATCCTAAAATTTCCTACTTCTCTAAATGGGAAGAACTTAAAACCGCTTGCCTACAATTTGAAAAAAAAAAATAATTACACAAGAATGTATTTTTGAATACTTATAGAAATTTCTGAGAGCAATAAAAAAGGATACTAGAAAGGATTTCTTCTCCCCCACTAATATTGAATCATCTTAGCAATATAAACACATATTAACTGTTTCAGCAATCATAACAAATTATAAATTATTAAAAAAAAATTTTATTTAAAGAAAAAATTAAACGGAATTAGTAGATTATTTTAATTAAGCATTTAGTAAAAACTAAAAATAAACAAACTATTTGTTTTTAGTAAAACTACAAGTGTTTTTTAAAAATTTCTACAACTTACATATCTTCTACTGTTTTTAATTATGAAAAAAATTAATGTTTTTATAAGAAAAAAAATGTATTATTAAATTTTGTTTGAGAGCAAGGAAAAACTACTTACATGCGGCGAAATTTTTGTAGCGTTGTTTAGCATGATTGGAATTGTGAGGAATTTGTTTTTGAAGTTGGTTTCTTTATTTTGTATTCCTTTACTTTTAACAGAGGAACTTAAAATTTCTTTTAAAAAAACTTTTCTGATTTCAACTATATATACATTTCTGTATATATTTATATATAAATATATATATATATATATATTTATTTATTTTTTTTAAATATAGGATGAAGGAAATTTGTAAATTTTTTTTTTTTTTTTTGAAAAGCAAAATATTTTTTTGTATATAAAGATGATGGAGAGAATTTATGCTTAAAAGAAAATGAAAGGAAAAAAAATAATTTAGGTTGGAATAAAAATAATAATAATATGTATGTAATAGAATATAATACAATTTAATTGTGTGTGTAAAGTACGATTTTAAAAGCTTTTATTTAAAACATTATGCAAATATGAAAACTTATGCAAAGAAATCAGTATAATAAATTTTTGTATACAAATGTTCTAAAGGATTCATTTTCATATGCATCGATACAAACGAATATATGGTGGAGGAACTAGTTTCAATTTTCAAAAAGCTACAAATATATTTATGCCAGCTATACACTCGTATTTCCATATGTTATATGTATTTACACACATACATATATATATATATATATAATTGCCGAACTCCTTTACTTGGAATTTATGACAAGTTTGTGTTTAAAAATTTGAATGCAACTTAACATTACTTTTGAATTGCATGCATGCTCGTGCTCACTTTTATGAATACAAATTTTATACGAATTGCTTTTTGGTGGTTAAAAGAAAATATATATTAAAATAAGTTTAAAGAAATGGTTTTTTTGGGTGGATGGACACCGCATCATCCTTTGTCATCATCTGAATCAGCCGCAGGATCAGACTTCCAATTATTTTTAAAGTCTACAAAACTTCTAGTTGATTACAATAATTCCAACAGTTTCCAATTTTAAGTGGAATTTTTATTTTGTTTTCATTTTTACTAACAAAACATTTTAAATGCTCAAATTGGATTCGCAGAATTGATACTCACACGTTTATTACGTGAATCTTCATTTAATAATATTTCACCCAACAAATCCCAACTAGATTAAAAATTAAATTTTCTAAGACAACACTGCTTGCATAAACATAATAATGGAAAAACAAAAAAAAAATATGGAGAACTAAGGAAAACGAAAAATCAATAAAATAACAACCGGGGTAAAATGAGAAAACAAAATATCAACAGAATACAAAAAATCAGAGAGGCTGCAGCGTGTTGTTGTTTAGCGTTATATAAAAGAGCAGCAAAAAAAAAAAACACACATACCCTCACACAGTTGTGAAGAACAAATGTAGCCGAAATAATGTTGCCATATCACAAAAATTTACTCTGTGGTGGAAGAAAATATTTCAGTATAATTCATTTTTTTACAATTCTGAAGACTGAAATTGAATGTTCTTTTAAACACATTTTCCTTAAAGGACAATATTTTTCAGTCAATTGAAAAAATTAAGTAACAAAAAAAAAAAAAATATTAAAAAAAATATATTAAAAATATTTAAGTGTTTTCGTATGCATTGAAAGAATGTGTATAACGCACAGACACGCATGACACGTCCGTGTCATATTTCAAATTGCCATCAGAAAAGATATGCCCGAATCACGCTCGCATTTACTAGAAATAATTGAATATTCTGTTATTTTTGTAGTATTATTAGTATATTATTGCATTTACATTTCTACGAATGAGGTTTTGTTGAATTATTTATAATTATCGCAATTCGACCGTTTTCTTCACAAATGACTATGCTTTTGAGAGCACAAAGCTATATTTAACTTACTTCTGTGTTTTGCAATATATTGGCTTTTTAAACTATTCCTTTTAAAATGTTCTTATTCTATTCGAAGCCGAAAAGCTGGCATCCCTGTACAATCCAAGAACATTTAACTGAATACAGAGACTATTCTCATTAGCATAAGAAATAATCCAAAAATTTGTATATAAAAATTATTTTTTTATTGCATAAATTTTATGTAAATTGTAATTCATCGTCTAAAAACATATTAAGAAACATTTAATATGCCTACCTTTCGTTTAATGTTAAATCATATACTTTGGAAATTTCTTGGAAAAAGTTTTCTTCTTGGGCTGCTTTGTAATTATGTTAAACACACAGAGACACAAATTATGAGCGACACTAATTTAATTAGTTACACTGTGGAAGTATTGCAATTTAATATTGTTTATTATGTTTGCTTGTTTCGAAACTTACACTTGGATATGAACTATATATATATATGTACGTATATATAAATATGTTGCAGATGGTTTTTTTCGCTTGTTTATTTTTTTAGCAAGTCGCAATTGTAATTGCTCCAAAAATTCTATTAGAAATCTAAAGTAAAATATTAAACGAATGAAAAACAGAACTAAACAAAATTATACATACATACACACATATATATACAGAGTGTGGGTAATACAAGAAAGGGTGCAAGTTTTAAAGCAAAGTAAGTTTTTGCCCAAATTTTATAGAATTTTTTTGGTTTTTCTTAAGCAAATTTCCAGTTATATAAAATAAAATGATGTAGATACACTTTGAAAGCAAATTAAACTTTTTTATTGTTGTTATATTATATATATTATCATATCATCTTCACTTTAATTTATCCAAATTAAAATATTTTTCTTGCTTCACTCTTCCAAGAACATAAAAAATTCTGAACACGCGACTCCCCCAAAACAAAACCGTACCGTGCAAAAGCTGATTTGAGAATGAATGCAAAATGGTGCTCCCAAAATGCAGTTAATTTGCTTTTTCTCCCCTTTCTTTGCAAATGTCAATGAGAAAATTGTTGTAAACAATAAACGCGCAAAAAGAACAAACGAAAATATACTAAAAGCTTATGTCGTTCTAAATCACAGAGATGTCAATATGGTCTTTTTTCATTTAACATTTAATGCGCTGTGAGGAAAATGCAGTCCAAAGGGGTACTGTAAACCAGCTGATTATCTACAACATTAAAATACGCATTAATAACTTACTATATTTTAAATCATGGACTAAAAATAGACCCGTCAACTTAAATAACTGGTGGCAACGATAGCATTACAAGTCTTGCATCACAGTAAAATTTGAACACTTAGTCAAGAGAACGAAAACAAATTCTAGTTGTGTATATAAAGCTCTCCTTTGAGTAGTATTTTGTTCATAAATTACCAATTGTTAAAAGATATAACATTGGTAAAAACATTGTGCAAAAATGTATATATGAAAGGAATATTTTATATTTTATAAATTTTTAAGTATGTACATATAAAATTATTTATAATATTTCACCAATTCCCGAAAAATTAAAGGAGGGAAAACTTTGGCCTGTTTTATGCGAGAAATACGGTTTGTGTAAATTTAGTTTTACTGACTTAAGCTTTTCTTAAGAAGGTCCACACTTATAACTAAGCCCAAAAAAAATTATACAGTATATATGGAACATAATTTGCCGCTACAAGGCCACTAATAAATTCGCTTTGTTTCAATTACTTTTTTGCTCTCATCTGGCAACACTAATTGTGTACTAGAAATATCTGGCCACATTTTTGTTGCACATATTGGTAGCACTGCATTAAAACAAAATACAAAAATCATATGTCGGGCCACTGTAAACATTTTTACATCTTCAAATTTTTAATTAAATTTTAATTCTGTTTATCAATTCCAATAGAAGTTTAAAAATGAAAGAAATTCCATTGCCGGAAGTTCTTCAGCTAATACATGATATTAAATTGAAGTAAGCAAAGTTAATCTTATTTTAGATTGCCTTTAAATCCTTTGTTTTTTTTTCTTTTGGCAGAAAGGTGGAGGGTTCATTTAACATAACCACAAAAACATTAGAATTGTTTAAAAATCTAATTTTAAATACAAAGTGGGAACATGCAGAGTAAGTAGTTTTTGATTATTAAATATGTAGGAATATATTTTTCCAACTTTATTGTTTGTTGCTAGAGAATTGATGAAGGTAATACGCACTCAGGGTCACATTTTACAATCAGCTTTACCTCAAGAGACGGTGCCCGCAAATATGATCCGCAGATTGCTTAAAGTTGTGCGAGAAGAATTTGATGTGTTACAAACTAAGGTAAGTTGCACAGAAAGAACATTCATAGAATATTTCTTGTCTGCTGAGGCAGCAGCTTTTTTTTAAGCTTGTTTCAATACATGACCATTTTTTTGCCTTGTAATTTGCTCTAATAACCATATTGATGCAAAATTTCTTCAGTTTTTATGTACTTATATTCTTTTTTCAATTTTTCAATAGGTTCATCACTTTGCTGATGATTCGCAGGCAACATTGTCACTGCACAAATTGGTAACACAAACAAGTGAAAGTGATGTTTGCGTTGACTATGGGAAACTAACACCAGGTCTTAAGGATGCTATATTAGATAATTTGCAAGAAATTGAAACGGAATTGGAAACAAGTTGTGAGAGTATTTGTGACCAGGCGGAGCAACACATTCATTCGATGGAAGTGATATTAACACTGGGTTACTCCAGAAGCGTAGAGCAATTTCTAAAACGGGCAATCAAAACAAGGCAGTCATTGACCATAATTATAGCAGAATGCGCACCGGCTTGTAGAGTGAGCTAATTGTGTTTTTTAGAAATTGTATAAAAAGTGGATTTTTTAATCAACTTCTCGAATAGGGGCACAATTTGGCTGCTAGTTTGGCCTGTAGTAGTGTGGAAATCATTGTTATTCCTGATTCAACTATATTTGCCCTTATGTCCAAAGTAAATAAAGTGATTATTGGCACACACAGTGTTTTGGCTAATGGTGGTCTTAGAGCCGCCTGTGGAGCTTATACTGTAGCTCTGGCAGCTAAACACTATTCTGTTCCTGTCATTGTTTTAGCTCCTATGTATAAGTTGCAACCCGTCCACTTGTGTTCCTATCAACAAGATGCTTTCAATTCATTAGGCTGTGCTGAAGATGTATTGCCCTTCGATTCGGCGGCAGCACGTTCTGCGAAAATCTACAATCCCATCTTTGATTATGTGCCCCCTGAACTGATCACTCTGTTCATATCAAATACGTAAGTTTTATTTAGCTACTTGTTGTAATATGAATTTAAATAACTTACTAAAACTCTTTTTTAATGTTAGTGGCGGCCATGCTCCTTCTTATGTCTACCGTTTAATTACAGAACTATATCATCCAGAAGACTATGAAATTTAAATTACAATAATTGTTTCTTTCAAATAAAGGCAAAACAATTTGCGAATGGTCTCAAGTTTCCTTTTATGCTAACATTGTAACATTTCATTCTTTTTAATATTTTGTTTGTTAAGAAAGGTCTTTTGTTATTGTTTTTTTAAACCCACAATACCTGTGGAATTTGTTGTTTTTAATCCAATTAGTTAAGCTATTAGTTTCCCCTTTTTTCTATATACTTTCCAACTTTGTCATTTCCATCAGAGCACCATTTAGTATTTTGCAGACTTTTAATCAATCAGTCACACGTTCCATGTAATAACACTTTTTGTTTTTGGAAAATTCAAAGTTAAATTAAAAAAGTTTAATTTAAAAACAAATATGCGACTGTTTGAAAAAACAAATTATAAGTAATTTTTCATAAAAACGTTGTAGTGAAAATTAAGAAAAAAACAAAAATATATTTTTTTTATAGACAAGATTACAATTAAGCCATAAATAAAACTTGGACAGAATTTATATACGTTTCTTTGTGTTTATGAAAATGGTCACCAACCGAGCCCTGTTTTAAATTCATAATGCGAAGCAAAACCTGCAATAACTTATTGTAAGTGATTAATAAATATTAAAAATTGTAAGAAACAATAAAGAAAATAAACAAAATCGAAAATAAACGCTGCTGGAAACTCGGATCAAACAACTTTTTGCCCAAAAATTACGAAAAATAAAAAGGTAGACACACATAAATTATAAAATCGCTAAGAATCTTTCCCTCTCTCCAAAGGTGATAAAAGTTACAATGTAATTTTCAGTACCACAACTATCTTCAAATAGAAACCTCTCAAACACTGCTTAACTGTAATAGTTTCGGCCAGGTGGATTTTTTCTTACCAAATATAATCGAATAGCCTACAGCCTATAACTTTAAAAAATAACAGTTTCGGGAACTTTTAATAAATTTTATATTTTGTTATCGAGTTCCCACTTATTTTTTTTTTTTTTTTTTGTAAAACAAATTTTCATTTCTTTTTAGATTCTATGAAGTATTTAAAACATTAAGAAACATATAAAAAATTGGATGCTATCCAGTAATTTCATGCCAGGAAAAATTTATTCGAATTGGCATGACGAGATACAAAGGTTTCCTTTTAATTTCTTTAGGAAAAAAAAATAATTTTTACATTTCCTGTTCCATTGTTTTGATATTGTTTGATATAAATTTTTTTTATCCACAATATTTTTCAAAATTTATTTTAATAATTATTAAGAAAAGTGCTCAGAAAAACAAAATATATTCACAACGCAAGAAATTGAAAAAGCAAAAAGAAAAATAAATTACTGTGTATCGTATCCTATTTCTAAGTACATTTTTAGTTCTTATTTAATTTTTCAGAGTTTGTCTATAAGTGGTCAACCTTAGAACTTCTCAAAAGACACGATTTAAACTGTTATCCTTATTTGGCCTAAGCTCGAACGAAATCCATCCTTTTAATATAAAAATGAGACAATAATTTTTTTACGAAGAGAATATCAGACCAAGCATTTACAATGTCGGTTTAACAAAGCTTTCTTATGCTATTAAAGGAGGTCTAGCATTACACAATTCGAGATTGTTTCCCATATGATGCAGAGTGCAATTGAACAAACTATGAAATTTTCTAAAAATTCTAAATTTTTCATAATTCTGTCGAGTATTAAAACAAAACAACCAATAACACTCATCTGCTGCTCGTAATATGTCACGTTCTTTAGGAAAAGAATAGTGCCGGAAACATCAGGAGGAACTGGAGGAGTGTTGTAGTACCTGTGTTAATTTCTTTGGTTTCCATTTCATTCAATATATTTTTAATTCTTTGCTGAATTATAATGAGAGGCTAACATTTTATCCATTGCTTTATATAACTCGCCGCTGAAATACAGCTGCACAAAATTGCCGAGGCAGGGTGGAAAGGAACAATGTTAATTCCTAACTGGTAACAGCTAAGTGGTCCTAACTGGTAACAGCTACTGTTATTAGAATAGTTGCTTTCCAATAACAATTAATACAATGATAATTTGCAATCTTTATCATTATTTTTTTTAACCATTCTGACACTTTTAAATGCTTTCAAAAAGTTAACTTTTGATTAGGGAATATTTTTCACAATAACTAATACGTTGTCTGGCATTTTACATTTATCGTTGTCTACTGTAATTTAATTCTCCTTCAGAGTTTAAAAGCCAACATTACATTTGAAAAGATTAAGCACCTATACTAAATTTCAGTTAATCTGGCCGAACGTTTTTTTTTTTTGTAAGTTAACTTTTTCAAGGTTCCACTGTAGTCAAACAATATTTGAGTATTTGAATTTAATCAATAAGCCAGCACTACTTGCTGTAAAATCTACAAAAGAATATATTTAACGAATAAACCATTTAGCCAACTTTTGGAGCCGTGCAATAAATCTTGCATTTTTTTTTTCTTTAAATCATTTACTCTTTTCAGAAGTGTAAGTAAAATGCGTGCCGTTAAAAATATTAAAATCCGAATGCAATTTTCCATAATTTTCTTTTCGCAGGAAACATAAAAAGCAATTTCTTAATTTTAATTAGTTGCAATTAGAAATATAAATAATAACATTTGTGTTCCACGTTTGTAAACCATGTCATCAGGTCCTTGACTTTGAGCAAATCTAGGCAATTTTTTCTTTTCGATTTGTTTTGCAATTTGCTCCTTTAGAACCATATCAAGGAAACATGTTACAGGACTACAAATACTTAAGTAAATGAAGAATATCTACATTGCTAAAGCCTTTAAAAGAGTAAAAGGTAAATTGCATATTTTGTAATAAATGCGGTCGGTCATTTCCGCTTAAGTGAATAAAAAAATATCCCCAACCCCAATCCAAAGAGAAATACACAACTAGGAAATACTCATACAAACAGAAAGACCATTGGATATTATTTGCTGAAACAAAACAAAAAAAAAATAAAATAAAAAAAAAAATGCCACCCAACATAGAAAATATTTAGAAAATTGCGGCAGGGAGAGCATTACACGTAAAACATTTTGTTGCATATAAATTTATTTGGTTTGTTTTTTGTTGTTTTGTTTTTTGTTAAGGTAATTATTACGATGTCTAGTGAAAAAATTTTTGAAACAAAAGAAAGTTAAATTTTGTGAACAGTAAAAGTTTAAAAAAAGGGAAAATTAGCGATCCGATAACTCCGTGGAGAGATATCGTTTCTCCATATGAACTCCAAGCGCATCATAATCATGAAATGTTTTCTGGTGTGTCTGAACACTACTATGAAAAGTGCCATCTTGTGATGAAACTAATCTTGTTAATCCACCATGATTTTTGACCTTGTTTACACACATGAAATTTTATTGCACAAGTTTTGATTTGTATCTCTATTTTTGGCTTTCTCATTGTTCAAGCTAAACTTAAACAGGAAAACTTTATGTGTCTAAATCAGGTCTTTGAAGAAATAATGTACAGTCGTATTTGCCTATAATGAACATTATAGCATTTATGCCGATTGGCTTTCTATAATTTTGAACGTTTTTTTTTTCCTTTACTGTCCCATAATCGTGCGATCCTTTTATTTGTTGATTTTTCACTGATAGCCTGTGGCGAAAAGTATTTTTCAATAATTTTACATGAGAAATTAGAAATTAAAATAGTATGGAAATGAATATGGCAAGTGAATTTTGAAGAGGCCGTATGCATGTTGTTACAGTATCTCTGGAAAATGTTAAACATTTACTTTGTTTTCGTTTATTTTTATATATTATTTTCAAGCAACTCGATTTGTTTTGCGAATGATAGTTTGGCCAGCCACAGTGGCATTCAAAACATATCGTAGCACAGTTTGTTTATTACTTAGCTCATTATATGGAGGGAAAAGTGTATGAATATCAAATACTTGGTCACTGGATGAGAAGTCTATTATAAGGAGAATTAAATTCACTGGCAATTAAATGAAAAAGGTGACAGTTTTCGCTATGAAGGCAAAAGATGTAAAGCAAAGCACAAAGTTTACGATAAAGAAGTTCAACTGTACACTCATATGATGCATAAACGTTACCTTTTAAATGGGAAATGAATGTCAAGTTTAGAATAAAAAATTATTATTTTAAATTTAGTGTCAAATTTTCATATTTTCTTGAATGATTTTAAATGTAAATTTGGATTTAAATTTAAGAGGCAGAAGTCAATTTTAATAAGGAACATAACATTCATAATCGCAGGAAATCGAAGTCCACGAAAAATAAACTTGTTTCTGGTCTTCTGTGTAAGTTGGCAAATATCTAGTTTTTCATCTTGACTCGATTTTCCCAGACATGGAAAAATCTGTTACAAATGATTCGCACTAAATACGTGTATGATTACTTAATTTACTTTAAAAATTAAATTCATACCGATGTATAAAAAAAATTAGATAAAAATGAGTAATTTTTTATATTTTATACAGTCCACTTTTATACGGCTTGTTATATATTCCTGTTACTAAAGTGTTTACTGTATTTATTTAAACGTGTTTTATGGTCTAATGGGGACTATGCCATAAATAAATGCATTTAATTTTTGAAAACAAAACCGCAAAACAAAACTTTAGTTGTCGGTTGGCAATCGCAGGCTTGAGGTTAGTGTGGACGGACAGACATTAGAAGTCTTATTAAATTTATATTCAAGCAATTATTGAAAGTATACAAACTCATTTGGCCAAAATTGAGGCGCAAACATTTAAGCTGGAAAATCAAATACAAATAAATAAATATTTTATTTATAAAATCAATTGCAAATATGTAGACAAATATTACTTTCGGTAAGTTTCACTAAAATAACAAAACAAATATATACCGAAAATTATCACTATTAATTGAATTAATAATTTAATGTAAATGATAAAAAAAAGTGCATTTTGCAGCTTTACTAACAAAGTAGAAAAATCACAGATAAATGCAAACTATTGTGAAAATTGTGGGAAACACAATAGAAGCGAAACCTTTTACTACAGTAATAAATGACAGGCAGAGTGAATGATTTGTCGTCTGAAGCTAAAATGTTTTTGCTTGATTAGAGAAGCGCTCAAACTAAGTAAAAACGTATAGCGATACAGACAAGGTTACACTTGAAATTGGAAATAGTGCAGGTGATATTACAGTGTAGTAGCGTTAATGCGAATGCAAAAGGAAATCGATAAATTTAAATGAATTGCACCGGAATCATACTAAGCAAGTTTTCTGTTTGGATTTTTCCTTTAAACAACCATTCGTGTGTTCATAATATGAATGAAATTTATTTCTTTCTTTTTTTTTTTGTCTTTATTTTAATATTATTTTACGTTTTTAATAGAACAGAAATTTAGAACAGCGGAATAAAATGTAAAATAAAGCCGCATTTTAATAATTACGACATGGAAAAAGAAACTATGCAGCAGCAGAGACAGATTTATAAAAGCTATAAGATTTTCATAGTGTGAACCGGGTATTATAATCATCCCTAAAGGCAAATATCCGTTATTCTATACCAGCTTTGTTAAATATATCATGTCTGCTCGCAAAAAAATGGCCAAAAAACTTTTCATAAAATGGTGATTTACATGCGATCAGAGTTGCATTTACTTCAAGCATTACTTTTGTGTAATAGTAAGCACCTGTAACGTTAAAAATTTAAAAAATATTTCCCTCTGCTAAGCTTAATAACTGCTATTACAAAGGAGGGAAATTATTACCAACAAAGACCTATTATTTTATGAATGGCAGGACTGTGTAGGATAGTAAATCATCGCCTGAAGTGAAATGATCAAGTACACATAAGAATCACTGTGTTTGCATTAGAATTCAGTTCAATGTGCAGCACTAATGAAGTTGTAAACGCTCGCTTATTAAAAACCAAGAGAAAACTTTTAAAACTGAAATATTGAATATGAATTATAATTTTCTAGTGTCGTACAGTTATTGTTCTAGATTAAAAATGCCAGCCTGATGCTATTTGTTATACCCCGATTTTGGCGAATTGCCAATTTTAGTTGTTAACAAAAAATATTTCAAACAATTATTAAATCTCACGTGATTTTAAACTAATTTTTTTTTTAATTTGGAAAGAAATTATTATGAGGGAAATATTCGTTTCAAAGCACATTTTTATCAGCTCGCCAAAAATGTGTCGCTGCCTTGGCTTCGTCTTAGCATATAAATTCACCATGGAGAGACTCCACTGTATAAGCATCATAAGATATAATTTTTCTTCTGTTGTGCGATTAGATTCAATCTAGGCATGTGATCCCACAGCTATTCTGCTACATTTTGCACTTTTCTGTTGTCTTCTAAGTAAATTACGTCGGCAAATCAGAGAGCTTTCAAGAGCTTTGCTAGTCATAGATCTATCTATCTACTTATGCCGACAAGATTTGTCGTGACGTTATTTGTTACTCTCAGTTGAGAAAGTGAGTGAAATTTATGTATTGTAAAGTTGCACCAAAACGGAAAAAATCTCTCGATCATTTCACTGATAGAAAGCAAAAATTCTCTATAAAGTTTGAAAAAAAAAATTTAATAAAGCTTTATTTCTTGCAAATTTTTAAGACAATTCGCTATAGAGGTGGAATAGAAATTTTTAAAATACAAAATACACATTAAAAAATAGTTGTGCAAACATACATAAAAACAATAAGCAAAATGCTTGTTTGAAAGTGCTTTATTGATAAGATATAAACAAATTATTAAACAGAGAGTTATCAAGTTAAATGAAAAATAAATAAAATAAAACTAAAAGAGGCCCCCACCACTCAATACGTGGTAACAGTCCGTTCTCGTTATCACTTGAAGCTTAAAAATTAACACACTCATAACGTTGCAATTAACCTAAAAGTTAACAACACATAACGGTGAATTAATAAAATCCAACCGTAGAAGGGGTATCTGCGAAAAGCCAATTAGGATCAAACCCCAATCCGAGAACGAAGTATTATTTCCTATTCTTTCCCACTTTCATTTCAAAACAAGCGAAAAAAAAATATATATTAAAAATCAAACAATAATTAAATGCGAAAAATTTCCAAATCAATAAATATGAATACGATTGAAGAGAGCACTGAAATCTCCCAAAGCCAGGGGGAAGATTTGAATGGCAAAATGTCAACGATAACAACTAAAAAAATTATCACTAGTTCTTCCAGTTCTCACAATTCGTCAAGTTCGGCCACGAATAATGAGACCTCACCAACAAATGGTTGTTCTAGCTCTCCAGTAAATGGTTTAAGCACTTCGTCATCTGACGATTATTTGGAAGATTTGAAAATCATTGGCCATCTTAAAAATATTGAGAAAGTTAATGAGAAACGTCGTATCTTCCTGTCCAAATCGTTAAGCTCCGAATATCAAAGTGATGAGAAAATCGAATCAAAATCCAAGAAAACTGAAAACGGTGGCACCGTTACTGATGTACGCTATTCATCGTACAACGATAAAAAATCTCTGGCGCAAGAACAAAAAATCGATCACAAGAAGTCTGTTGGGGAAACGCCCCTTCTACAAAAGTATGCAACTCTGCCGCTAAGGACACCGTCGGCGCCAAACTCTCCGCCGCCTAAACCACCCATGCTAAGTCGTACTCGTAGCATTGGCCCAAACGATAGTCTACCCAGCAATTCTCCTGCAACATCTCTTCCTACAACCCCAAAGTTAGAGCCATTACAGACGCCTCCCTTGATTTCTAAAACTACAGCCTCAACAACCACCAACATACAAACCCAACCAACTACAAGCACAATTGTGACGTCAACTAAGCTGGCGGCACCTGCGAAGGCAACTTGCATTCAACTGAACGGCAAAAACAATACTGAGAATATCATGAAAACTGAGGAAGACACGGTTTTTTTAAGATCAAGCCTTGTGGCCGATTATGTCAATGGACCATCAAATACATCATCTCCAACATCAAAGGACATCTCGATTAAACATTATGAACGTATAATTGAGGAATTGAAATGTCCTGGCTGTGCTTATCCTATGAAATCGCCGATCTTCTTGTGCAAAACGGGCCACAGTGTGTGCGATCAATGTACAAGGATATTAATGTTGTGCCCGCTTTGTAAGGTGAGTCCTCTTTTAAATTACTTTCTACAACAGAAAACAATTAGAAGTGTGAAATCACAGATCATAAAAATAAGCTCAAAATAAAAAAGTTATTCATTGTATTTGTCACTGCGTTTCTTAAAATCTTACAATTTGAACAAAATCAATTGTTCTACAAGTTTTTTTAAAAGCAGCGGAGCGAAAGTAGATTTTATGGCTAATTTTTGTGCTCCCCTGTGGAAATATTTCCTACAACCAATAATTTCTAAATTCATTTATTTTTTTTTTTTTTTGTTTGGTGGGGCAGGTTATGATGAGCAAAGACATAGAAAGCTTGATGGTGACTGCAACAGCACCTCAGCTATAAAAATGATTTCATGGGACGCGATATGGAAATCAACTTTATACTCTCTCTCGCTTCTAAAGCGATATTTAGTTTCTTTGTGTTGCCCTATTTTTTCATAACAGAAATATTTCAGCAATTTTACTGCATATTTTTAGGAGCTGAAATAAATATTTGCCTCATACTTTTGTGTGTTTGAAATAATAAAGCCATTCCATTACATTTAATTAACTTTGTTTTACATTTTTTGTGTAAACTTCGTTGAATGGCGAATGGGGTTTAAAATATCTTTGATATCACCAGTTTTTTAGGCTGCCTCTAGCAAAAAAAAAAAAAATTCCTATTGCCTAGAACGACGGCATTAAATGACGGCATCGTTCTATTTCTAATTTTCTATATAAATTTTTTATTGTATTGGTTTTATATTTAAGCTTTTTGAGATTCAAGATTGAAAAAAAAGCCAATGCACAAATTTATCATATTCAGTGGGGAAAGATCTTTAATTTTCAACATTTTGAACAACATTTTTTGATTTATTGCGAGACGTCTAAATTAAAAAAATTATTATCAAAATCAATTAGAAGTGTTAGATACTGCAAATTAAAAAATTTTTAATTTTAATCAAATCATCAGAAGAGATATAGAGCGAGCATAGTGTTTAACAACATCCCAGCAAACAATTGAGCCAGAAATTAAATAGCGCAAACCTTGTAAGCATTGTAACGCATTTCGTCACTTGTCCACTTTGTTTGTATATTATCTGCTTAAGAAAAGCTTTCAAGGTTGGTGAATAATTTGGGAATGACACTTTGAGGTTAATGTGGCAGGGGTTGGCCCAGAGAATCGAACAATACGAAAGCTAGAGAATACGACCAAATCATAAATTTCAATGTATTTGTCAAATTTGTTTCTTAATTTTTTTTACTAAATTGTAGACAGTTCGCTTACAGCCAATAATTTCATAACTACCTTGAAGTAATAAATCCAAAAAATAAGCTGGAGCCATAATTCAGCACTCGCCATAAAATCTATCTATATCGAACGAAATTCCGTTGTTACTGGTTTCGTCGATTCGTAGGCATAATCACCACGAATTGGGTCGTATAAAACTATTCATACTTATCAACAGGCAACAAAATTGGGAAATCACCAAAATTCAATAATTTATTTTAATATCTATCTGAATTAATAATAAAAAAAACATCTGTGCTGCACGGAAAATAGACCAAAGAGGGAATAAAAAATTCATCTAACAGATGTAGTTGTTGAGTAGAGCCCCGTATAAACGTGCTTAATTTTTATATGTCCAAAGTTGGTCATTGTGTTTGTTGGGATATGCTCTCATTATCTCACATTTTGCTAAATTTTTTTTGATGATAAGATTGTTCGCCAAAGAACAATTTAATAATAAAAAGCTTCAAAGTTTTCTTAAATTTTTAAAGAATAGTTGCGAAGCAAAACCAAATTAATGACAAATTGCAAAATGTTATTATGTATGCAAGTGTAGTAACAAAATATTTATGGTTCATAATTTCAGGAAGGATTCACCACTATAAGATCCTTAACCGTTGAGGCGTTATGCTCGAAAGCTCATTTTAAATGCCAAAATGCTTCTGGTGGCTGCAAAGTTCGGTTACAAATTGATTTGCTAGCCTGGCATGAGAAACAATGCATTTATAAGCCAATGAAATGCTTCATGGGTCGAGTTTGGGGCGATTGCCAATGGAATGGACGAGAAGCATTTTGGAAAGATCATTTAGAAGAAGAACACTCAAGTAAAGTTTTCACTACAAACACAGTAGATCTGGTGTGGGATATGGCTGGCAAACAGAAACCCTTGTCCGGTTACTACGTTTTTCAGGTCTTTAATGAGATGTTTAATTTCTACGAGGTGTATGATAAGGAGAGAATACTTTTCACAATGACTTGTACTTCAACGCAAAAGGAGAAAAAACATCAATTTGCCTTCGAGGTGACTTTGATAAGCGAAGACTTCGAAGCGTTGTCGGTAACACAAAAATTTCCTGTTCATAGTGAATATGATAAAGATATCTTGGCTGAAGGTACTTGTATTACTTTTCTCCTCAGTGACTTGGCAAAGTTTCTAGATGACGACAGGGTGCGTCTTTACTGGCTTTATTTTCTTTCAAATTTTCTGACATTTCGCTTGTTTTTCTTTACAGTTATTGCATTATCGGGTTCGTGTTGTAGAAGTTAAATCGCCACGCAGATCCCGTGCTTTACGTGCTATCAGCCCTAGTAATGGCAACCATCCCATAGACTTTCAATTAACTCAAATTCAAGGTGTTAATTTAAAAAATGTGCCTTCAGACGTTATAGTGACAAGGAAAATGGATGATATACCATTTGCCGATAATGCTTCAATGGTAGTCAGCATGTCAGAGGGCACGTCTGAAGATGAATTGGATAAAATGAGGCGTGAATATTTGAAATCTGTAGAAGCGAAAAAGAAACGTGATAGTGGTTCGGATACAGATCCCGAATTTGAAGCTTTTATTGCCAAAAAGTGGGGTACACCGCAACTACATTTTAATCGTAAATATCTTAAGCCAAATATGACATCGAGTGACGGTTCTTCGAGTGATGAGCATCCGTTGTCACCCAAAAGTCCAAACGATGATAAAATCTCTATAACAAGCGTCAGTTATAAAAAGCGCGTTTCAAATTCGCTACGTAAAAGTTTTCGATCTTTAAAAACCGATTTAATAGAAATGAAACCATTTGGAAGAAAGAGTTCACCGGAAAAGAAAATCAACGAGTGATAAATTATATTTTTTGCCATCTTTTTTGTAGTCAATGTGTATGTATGTAGTTTTATATCTTATTATATAAGCCCTCATGCTGTGTATTTGTTTGTTTATGAATGTTTGTATGTATGTATGTATGTATGCATGTATATTATTTAAAGAAACCAAACATTTTTTGCAATAAATTTAATAAATGGTTGTTATTTGATTAATAGAGAATAACGCGGAAACTCAAAATTTTATATATTTTTCTCACAGTGCATTTTGAGGCACCAATTAATAACCATTTTAAGCACAAATACGCAATGTATTTCAGAACACTGTACAGAAAAGGATGAAGGTCTCCGTCCGTTAAACGAAATAGTTCTAAAAATTGCAAAATGTGTCCTATTCAACTAAAGGATTTCAATCATATCGTTAGCTGAAATGCGAAAAAATAAGAATTTCTCTTAGAGTTATAATGGCGTTTAAAACAACTTTTAGAAAAATGTATTTAAAAAATCTTTAATTTTACTGGAGAGTTCCCAAACTGTGCAGATTTGAAAAAATAACATCAAAGTTTCGTATGTTATGCCAATATTCTCAAAAATCAATTAACAGTTACAGAAACGAAATCGCAGTACTGAAAGGAAACGAAACTTAAGAGACTTTCATATTGAATTTTTTCTGTGTAGTTTGGAAAAACATGCCAATCACTGCATATGCTTATTATGATCTTATTTTGTTTACATAATATTTTCTCAACAAGTTGTCATCCTTTACAACGTAAAGGACATCCGTGTCCTTTAATTAATCTTAATAGTTAATAAAAAACGTTTTTAAATTTCCCAGCTTTCTAAAGCTTTACGGTCAATTACAAACGCGCCATTTTATATATCAAACAAATCTTTACATAACGACCTTAAAATTCCCTTCATAAAACCCGAAATAGGAAAATACAGCTCTAACTATTTGGAAAGGCTTAGTAACCATAATAATGTATTGGCAATTGCATTACTTGATGATACTGATAAGACTAGAAGACTTAAAAGAAATCATATTCTAGACCTACCTTTTATTTAATGAATTCAATATTATATATTCAAACTCTTAGTTAAAAAAAAAAAAAAAAAAAAAAAAAAAAAAAAAAAAACATATTTTTATTAATAATCATAACAAACTAGTAAAATACATTATCCTTATATATGATGTCCAAATGCATATATAATTTAATTTATTGGTTCCAAAGGGAACCAATAGGACATGTAATTTTTTATTTTTAAATTATCACATTTGCTTATTATTGTAAAATAGATTGCAAATAAAAAAAAAAAAAAAAAAAATTTCCCAGCGGAAATTACCAAAATTTTGTGACATTTTTCATTTATCAGGCGGCACAAGTGAAACTGACCCAATGTGCATTGTGCAAATGATACCATACTGATATAAAAACAAAAGGCCATCATCTGGCCATTTACAATTTTTAGTACAAGCCAGCTGATGGCATATTCACTGCTGATTTTTTCTATGCGTTTACCAAGTTTTTTTTTTGGCTTTTACACAGATTGTCGTTTGGCTTTAGTTTGAAGAGATTAAAACATTTATTATTCTTTTAAGGCGATTTCATAAGAAAAATCTAAATGGGTGTAACTGTTTTGTATCCATATCAGATACCGGATGGTAAAACTGGTGCCCAGGCTATAGATTTTCTCACCAAGAGGCTGCTGGCTTTGGGTGCCATACATACTGGCCAATTTCTAGTGGACTGCGAAACTTATATTTCTACAACTCAGCATGGCCCTTCAAAAGCTGTACATGTTTTGCATGATTCAGAATACCCGGTGACAACATTTTCCATACTAGACACCGGCACCGGCAAGCAAATACCATTGGTGGCTGACAATTTATTTGATTTGTTGATGTTGAAAATGACTTCGGTGTATACGTCGAAGAAGCAAACAAAAATTGAATCAAAAGGGGCTAGATTTGAATACGGTGATTTTCTTATAAAGCTGGGCTCGGTCACTATGATGGAAAACTTTAAGGGCATATTAATTGAAATTGAATATAGGCCTTGTGTAGTGCTGTTCTATAGCTGGGAAATGATACGAGAGGTATTGCAAAGTTTTCTTGGTACACCTGTACCGAAGGAGTATCCCAGCTATTTTAGTAGCCAACCGGTGGTCAATCCAATGGGCCAACAACAAATGCATGCGAAGCAAAATGATATTTACGAACCTATCGATACAATGAATCAATATTTGGAACACTTTACCAACTACCGCAAACAAAATCTTTTGCCGCAGTCGCAGCTGATAAATCAACAGGCTAATATGCCACTTAATACGGGAATGAGAGTTGGTTAAGAATTTTTCTCAAAAATAGTGTAATAAATTAAGTTAGCGAAAGTAAATAAATAAATTATTTTATGATTATTTAATTATTTTGTGTGGCAAACTTACCATTTTTACTCTGTCGCCTTTCATCAAAACCCGAATTGTATACGAAACACGCGCCCTACATAAAACAAGTCTTTTCATGCAATTTTTTGTCTTACAATGTTCCTATTAACCGTAAAAAACGAAACACAAACCGCACTTGTGTTTGCAAGTCAAAGCGTTTTAAAGACTTTACACGAATTTTTAAACAACAACCGACGACGGAAAAACCGAGTCATTTTTTTTTTTGAAATACTGTTTTTGCGCGGTAACCCGATGACACTGCAGGCAAATGTTTTTCAAAGCAAAATGGCCGCAGCTGACACACTAAAGGGGAGAAGCTTTCTAAAACGGGAGCCATATAGTTTTTCTTATATGAACTGTAGAAAATGTTAATTTCACTTGCAGATTCGACAGTAAAATCTTTAATTTTTTTAAATACTTCATACTGATGAGTGAAATGAACTTTATTTCCATTGGCAGCACAACAAAAGTGAAGAATTTCATCTAAAACAATTTATTTAACAAAACTTTTCAAACATGGTGGTGTCGTTTTTTATTAATTATTTTACAATTATGCACACAAAAGTAAAGCACGTACTTCCATTAGAAAACTTTTAATTTATTTTTATGGAATTTCTGTTTTAAAAAATATTGTTTAATCCATTTCATATAAAAAAAACAATTTCTGCATTTCCTATTCTGCGAATGAAATGCTTATAAATAAAAACTTTTTATCAAGTACTTGTGCCAATTTACAAAACAATTTTTAAATCATACAGAGTTTATGTTTCTTTAGAAATTCTTAAAAGAAAATATAAATTCTTTAATAAACGGATTCACAATCTTCACTGCACCACACGACTAAACATTTGAATTTTTGTGATCAACGAACAACCATTTAGCGATTTTCCAATTCAATTCAGCGATTTAAAATCACTTGTAAATATACTCAAAGATATGGCATTTCAATGTAAAAATATTATATAAAATATGTTTTAGAACAAAGTAGTACACAAACTTTACAATAAAATATTTTAGCTGAACTTTTAAAGAAACTTTGTACACGAATTGAATATTATGGTTTCCTCTCGTTAGCTTGTATAATGGCATAAGTCAAAATTTCGAATGTTTTTAATTAATATGCAAAATTATTTAACTCTTTAAGCACAATATCTTTCTTTTTATGGAAATTAATAATGTTTAAGATAAAATTCTATTAGTTTTTGTTTAAAAACAAATAATTATGGCAAGATTTTATTTTTTTGAGTTATTAATAGTAGTACATATATTTTAAAACATTTTTTTTTTCATTAATTTATAATGATTATATGCATTGTAAATTGGCATGATACAAAAAAAAATCTAAATTCAGATATAATTAAAAAAGCCCTTCAAAACAATTGTTACACTATATTTTTAATCTTCATTAAGTATGTGAAAAAGATAAAAATATTATATTGTATTAAAATATTATATTATCAATATTCAAATAGATTAGATTTATTATTTGCTGTTTGCATTACCTGTTGGCTCAACGAATGTTGAATTCTTTTATTAGATATTCTTAAAAAACACTTAACTCACTGTTACGATGGCGGATGTTAGTTAGTCTCTTTAAGCCCAATGCTACCAGACAGTTTAAATATGAAAAAATTGGAATGGTACACTTATACGATAAGCCGCTAAAATATAAATAATGTTATCTAGTGTTGCCAGATTTTAATTTTCGAGTTTTGTACTAAAACAAATAGCAGCTTATTTTTTCTTTAATCTATTCCATGTTGAGGAAGTTTAAATGAGGCGCCTTGCATGTCTTCTAATAATATTTAAAAAACTGCCTCTGCTTCTGCATTAAGAGAATTCTTGTCACAGTTTTCCAAGTATGGAACACAGATAGTTTCCCCATTGCTGGAAAAAAGTTAATCACCCGAAAAGATAACCAGCACATAAACATAATAATTTGGGATTAATTTTTCACAGAGCCCATTATGACCTGGCAAGTGTGAGTCTCGTCAATGCTCAAATGTGAATTGTGTACGGTAATCAATTGAAAACTCATTTAGTTTTATTTTTCATATTTTTATTTTTTTCTTGATTATATGATAAAATGTTAAGTTTAAGTTTTGGAAACTTGTGATTTTTATGTTACGGTGTTTTTTTTAAATTTTTTCTTTCCTCTTTTCTTTTATTTTGGTTTACGACGTACAAATATTGGTTTACATAAATCGTGGGAATTTGTGTTCTCTTATCATTATATTTAGTGGTTTATAAAAATTATTAGTAAAAATGATCAGAAAAAAATTAAGAAAATACATGTGTATGCATGTATATAAAAAAAGAGCGAAATTGAATTTTCCTTAGATTATTTGTAATTTTGACCAAATAAAGAATAAATAATTGTGACAAATTTTCTCATTCTTACAAAATTTTAAATCAACAAACTTGACAACAAGTCGAAGTTAAATTAAATATTCAAAACATTAAGTTTCCTTAGCCAAAAGTTTATATAATTGTATTTTTCGCAATTTAAATATGTATTTCAATTTCCAGTTTAGATGAAAAGTAGTATCCAAAATGCATAAAAAAATAATGATTACATTAAATTTATTCTGCAAGTGCATTTTTTAGATAGTTTTCAAGTTATATTTCGAATATATATAAAAATGCGAACAGTAAGCATTTGGTTTTTTTTTAATTACATGAATGTTTTTGAAAAAAAAAAAAAAAAATTATGCAAGATTTTGAAAGTTTTGTATTTTTTCCACTCTTTTTAAAGATATAAAAATGTGCTTAATTAAAAATACATATGAAAGATAACTTGTTTGAGATATCTTAAAATTAAGAAGATATTACAATTTTAGGATTTTATTTTAACAAATAATTTTCTTAATTATATTTATTTTATATACTTTTAGTGATTCTTTTTTGTAACTTTACGATTTATTTATTTATATATTTTTTTGTTTTATGCAATGAGTTTCTTATGAAGTGTGTATCAATTTATGTTTTAACTTAAGATTTGCAGCAAAGTAAGCCAAAAATACAAATAAAAATATTACTTTTTTTTATAAAGTTAAATTTGCAATTCAGATAAAGTTATAATTAAGAGACGCGGTCTTTTTACTAGTTTAATAAATTTTGATTATTTTTAATGTATAATAGGACTGTTTTCTATTGTTGTTAAGTTGCAAAGGTAGGAATTGTATTATTTATTGTAAAAAGTTGCTGGTCTTTAAAAAAAAAATAATAATAATATTATAGTGGAAAAATATGCTTTAGAGCCACTATTTTCATACAATTTTTATTTTTAATCTTAAATTATACATTTTTATGACTGCCTTGTGGCCAATAGTTGTAAAAAAAATTAATTTTTTTGTTTCCAGTTAGTATAAAAAGTAGGGGAATCCCAGTAGAATTGATCAAAGTTTTCTTGCCAATAAATTTTATTACAACACGTTTTCCTGCCCCTGCTCTGCTGTCTGTCGGCAGGTATTTTTAGGCCATTGCTTAATTATTTTAATAGAATTTTTAATAAAATTAATTTACAAAATTTATGTTCGTTTTGTATATAAAAAAAAAATAAAAGCAAAAAATTATATGCAATTTTCTCTGCAAAGAAATTGGCTTTTATTGCCAATAAGTATATAAGAAAGCCGCTGTAATAACGTGATGGTAATTCTCAACTATGATGGACCAGGCTTGTTGTAATGAGCCCAGACATCGTTTAGTTTTCCTGGGATAAAAGAATATTTATTTGATTGTTTCCATAAAGTTTGTTTTAATTTGATATACACAAAATGCATATATATGTATATATATTTATATACTGAAGGTCAGCACATGAGTCCACAAAGCATGTTAATTCATGGACTTAGAAAGACGTTGCACAATCATTGCAATTTTGCTATTAGGAAAGTTAAATAATATCCATAACGTGCCAGGAGTAACATTTCTGCCGCCCTCTAATTTCCAATTGTATGCCGCTTAAGTATGTTTTCTTGTAAGAGAAGTCCAAATAGTTGCGTTGGGTGTCGAAAAGTTCGCCTAGTGCTCGATATAAACTGATGATAATGATGATTATGATTGCTGTTGTTATGCTTGTTTTAAAAAATGCTTTTTTTATTTATTGTAATTGTTTCACACAGAAAAAAATCAGCATACACAAAGTGAAGGATGTTTATTTAGTCACCAATTGGAATGGTTGGTGGTTTAATATGGCCACCGTCTCCCTCGGAAGCAAAACGTTTACGTCCTCTGCAAAGAAATTTAATGAAAACAAATAAGGAATTAATGAAATAAAAAAATTCATTGTTTTACATTCGTACAAGAAAAAAAGCATGACAATTATTTTTTGGATCAAATTCTATTTATTTGATATTCTCGTAGCAGGAATGCCTGGCTAAGATTTGGTAGTAACATAGAAAACATTAAGAAATAATAATGAATAAAGTTAGAGGTTTGAAAAGTTTTATTTTTTAGCATATAAAAATTTGAGTCAAACTATCAATTTTTATTAATATTTTTGTTCAGGTGTTAAATGGAACTGCTAAAGAAAAGAAAAATAAATGAAAATTAAAAACCTGAACTTGTGGTTGTTATCTTATCCGATACGTTAAATCGCCATTATTTTAAATCAGTGAAACGGTTTTACTTTTATATATTAAACGACGATAACATTTGAAATGCCGTAATAAAATAAAGGTTTTAAGAAAAAAATATAAAATTTAAAAAAATTACAAACAGAAAACTATGCTTTCACTAAAACGAGCTAAATTACTTAAATATCGGTAAAAGTGGTCCCAATAGTTTTTTTCGTGATTTAAATATATGTACGGAATATATAATGGAATCACTAAACAAAACTATTGCCAAAAAAAAAAAACCAGTTAGGGCTTTTCTACTGGAGACTAACGATATGATAAGCAACATACATATTTATTTTTTCTTATATACAACTATGCCAACTGTGAAGCTCTTGGCTTCACTCGAACTCTACCTGCTACCTCAAGGCTACTTGACTATTTTAGCTTGTGCTTCATTCTAAAAACCAATTTATTGAAAAAAAAATGCGGTTTAGGACCTTCCTACATGAGACCACCTATACAAAAGCCACAGAGGACGCATTTCGAATTCAAAAAGCATGATTTCTCGTTTTCATGTAATTTGCAAAAGTTTCTCTCTCTTCACTCTGATTTGGCTTTGGCATGGTGTTGCCACTTTTCTTATTCTCTTCTAGATTACATTGGCTGTGATATATGTATGTATATGAGTGCATTTGCTACGAGATTGTAAATGTTTATCAAATTCAATTGCATGGCAAAAATGTCAAACAAAGCAACTAAAATAACATATTTTCTCAAAAACTATTCTTTAATTTATATTGGAATACCTTCTCTCTCTCTCTCACACACACAATTTCGCTCCCTTTCTGGCGTTTTTTAGTATATCCTTTTTAAATGAATAATCCTGCTGGCAAAAAAAAAAGTTTCGCTTTCCTTCACAACTAGAGAGTGAAAGTTTTCTCTTGTCTATTTCCGTTTTGTTAAAAAGGGGGACGGACAGACAAGGTAGTAGGCGCCTGCATTTAAATTGCAATTTTAGAAACACTTTTCTTTTCAAATGCATACTAATAATAGTAATAATAAATTGCAACAACAAAACTGGGTTATACAATTATTTTTGCGTTGTGCATTTTAAATAGTCGTTTTATGAAATGACAAGAAACATAATTTACTGCAATTTCAAAATGCAGCCAATGCAATACCATGAAAACACCACTTTCTGCAAAATATAGTTTGCAGCTTAAGTTCGACCGGTTTAATGTTGAGCTTTCTTTTCTTCTAGTGTTAAGCCTATAGATGACTTATTTTGATGCCAGTAATGCTTATGCAGTACAAGACAGAGAAGCTTTTTTCCTTTTAGTTGTTTACGAATAAAATGGGAATGAACTTTTTTCGCTTCTTTAGGTCATTGCAGTTTAATGAACTCTCGAATATATTTATATGGAGAACCATAAATAAAATAATTGAAAAATATGCTTGAGTGGACACTGAATGAACAACATTGGCTATTTTAAGTTTTGGTATTACGCAACTTGCCCAGCGAAAGTGAATGTTCTTACCTTTTTATGTACGACGTGCTTGATAGAAGCATGGCATTAAAGGCGGGATTTCTACTTGTTGTTGTACAAAACTTTACTAAACGTATTCAGGATAATTTCACAATGACGTTCTAATTTGGTCTCCGTTAATATTATATAGTTCAAGGTTGCTGGCCTCTAAACAAATTTTAAAAAATCATCAGTGTCAGATTTTATTACACATCATCTTGCCAGCCACTTTCTAACGATTTTTTAACGGACATGTATCGATTGTAAACAGTTGAAAAAGTACAAAGTATACGTATTGATAATATATTTGTAATTTGTAACAAGCAATGACATACAACAATTTTAAACAACTTTTGAAAGGATTGGCGAGAAAACTAAATAAAATGAAAAGCGAAGCAGCAATCAGCTGATTACATTTCATAAATCATGTGTTGTTAGGATAGAGGCAATATCAAATCGTTGAAAAAAAATAATTTGGTATATGTACTCCGAGAAAAAGATATATCATAGCAATAATGAAAATATCTATTTATATGGATTTCTGCTAGAATATTAAGGAACTCATGTGATGGGCTTACTAGGCGGCTGATAACGCCCAAATATTATTATTATTATTATTTATTTTTTAATTATTGCATCATCAGAAAAAGTATTGAAAACAGCTGTTTGTAAGATTTAGAGATGCCACTTGCAAATCTTTACTCGAAAGAAGTGTATACACCTATTGTTCACTGAGACAAAAACGCAGAAGTGGAGAGGACATTTGTTACGTTGCTCTCATGTAGAAAGGCCCCAACACCCCGTTTTTTGCAATAGAAATTTTTAGTGATTCTTGTGTATATTCAGTTTATACTTGGAAATCACTAAAAGAATGCGAGTTAGGTCTCTTCCACATGGCTACAACGATATGCGTCTCTATAAACAATATAAAATAAAATAGTTTGAAACAACGTTTGATATGTTGATGAGAAAAATGAAGCTATCAATCGATCATCTGAACCTTAGAACTCATATTGACAGACGTGGCCAAATAGACTCAACAACATTTCAAAAGGTGAGTTCTTTCAATATATTTACGTTTAAATTTACATACAGTTGCATTCATGTATGCCAAGAAAATATTTTCCTACGATTTTTTTTGTGCTTTTAATTTAAAAAAATAAATAAAAATAATTAATTTTTATTACATGTGCCAAAAAAATTAATTAAACAATTCTGTGCCAATAATAAACGCAAAATATAAAGTGACAAATAGACGCAGAAACATACTTGACAAACTGCAAGCACAAAAACAAAACTTGCAAACGCTTTGGCTGCCTTAACACATGTCAGTTCATTCACCCATTGACCTTTTTCTTGTGCAACAAAAGAAAATCGAATAATATTGTTTTAAATGCAAAAGAACGTGCAGCATACAGGCAGGTTTGTCTGCTGCAGAGTTCGCAAAACACGTTTTCCTTTCGACTGAAATTCATTTCACTGTGCGTTCTGAGCTTAATAGTGTTACTGGAAATTAAACAAGTTTTAGTACTTTAAAATGCTGTGACAGGATTTTAAAGGTTTAAATTAAAAAAAAAAAAAAAAAAAGAAATGTAATACAGAACAATAAAATTTTTTTGAAATTGATTTTAGTTTGAGTTGAAGATTTTTTTAATTCTATATTTATTATTATTATCTTCTTTATGACTTGCTATGAGCAACAAGTTTTTCTCTTATTTATTTTTAAATTGCAATACTTCGTCGGGCTGAGCTTCTCTTCAGAGTAATGAAAAAGTAACAAGTTTCATTCAGTAGTCTGATCAATTCCCATTCTTATTCATGTAATTCAATTTCCTTTCGTTCAAATGGATTATTGTTATAATTTATTTGCGACAGAGAGTGAAACAAAAATATAATCATTCGAATATAATCATGAAATGAACTATACAATTTTTAGCTGTGACAGGATTCTTTATTATTATTATTGTTATTTTTAACAGGATAATAATAGTAGAAGCCTGTGTGCCTGTGAAACCGAATTCTAATGAACATTTTTATTTTAAATACGTTTATGCAATCGTATCTAAAAAAAATATTGTCATTGGAATTTATGCGTCAAGCTTTTGCAATTATTTGTTAATAAATTACAGTATGCACACGAAAATGTTTTTTCAATATTATTTATTACTAAAATCACTTTCAGTAATTTGTAATTTGTGAAATAATTGAAAGATCTAAAAAATACCTTTCAAAACTTATAATGGCAAAGAAATTTAGTCAGCTAAACAAGTGACAACCCCAAGTGAAATGCAAAGCAATGTATAGTAAATGCAACGCTGTAACATACCCAATATTGTTCTATAAAATAATATATTTTTTAATCACTTTGAATAAAAATGTAATGGAATTTATATCAATAACAGCAAAAGCACAAAAAGCTAACAGGAAGAGGAAAATTTATTTATGGTAACTAAATATATATATTTCGAAAGATTTATAAATATTGTATTTCAGATTTAATATCCATTTTATTATTATTTATTTTTTTAAATTAAAAAACTTTCCAATTGGGTTTATTTAATTAGGCTGCTACACTATTTCACATAGACGAACGTTCTAGGCAACTGACTACTTGATTAGTTTTTATTTATTGTTATTTATTGTTATTTATTTTTTTTTTAGAATGGCTTAAGTAATAAAAACTTTCGTTAAAGGCTTAATTTTCTGCCTTTTATTTATCGCTTTTTTCTAACAAATACTTTTATTTGTTAAAGTAAAAGGCGGTGACCACTAATTGTATAATGACTAATAGAGAAATAAAATGGATTTATATCGAATGAAATTTATTTGTTGTGTAGATTTAAAGAACTTTTTCAAGGTTTTCTCTGATTGCATGTTAGTAATTCTCAATTGGTTGTTGGGAATAGGACTGTTGGGTTTATTTTTAAAAAACTGTTTGGTTGACTTCCGTTCTATTACCGAATGACTGGCTTAATTACACAGGAAAGGTTATAGAAATATAATTTATGCCGAATTGCATGCAAGATACTGTGATACGTCCGCAGAAGGCTGTTGCAGATAAATGCTAAATAGGCTGTAACTATGACTTCGGCACTTAAGCATGCCAACAATACTAACATCAGATATATTAAGTATAACAAATGAGAAATTTTGTTTTTCCAATTGCCGGAGTTGGTCATCGAACCCAAGCCATAGCCATTTTTAGTTGAGCTACTTACTAGCCCAGCCAACGACTCGCTAATATTGATATTAAAATTTGGTTGAAATTCACAATTCGTAATTCTCGTATAGTTTGAATGAAATTTCTTTGAATAAAAACTCTATATATTTTTAAATCTAAAAGTTAGCCGATTGCCTTATTGAAAGTAGACAAAAAGTACTTAACAAAAAACACGTTCTAATTAGTGAGTTATATTTATCTCTAGCAAAATAAAAATAGTATCTCTTTACTTGGAATATACACATTTCATATTCGCTTATGCAGCCCTGCAACAATAATTTCAATGCCAAATTATCATTTCAGTATACATTTATTTTATTTTCTTATTACATGGTAGATGAGTCCAAAATTGCCTAATTGCATTTTCTATATCTCTAACTAGATACCGTCATACATACATATACATATGTATATAGATACGTATTTACATATACACATGCATACAGATAAATGGTTATACATATCAGCCAATCCATCAATTAACCTTCCATCCATCCATATCTCTGCTTATCGATTAATTATTTATGCCATATTCCATGGAAATATAAATTAATGTGAGTAAATTGTGGATAATAAGACTTATGGGCACACACAATTGTGTCCATAGAAATTGTTGCTACAACAGGAAAAGAAAACAATTTTCCATAGAATTTTTTTAATAAAATAAAATCAGAAGCGCATAATAAACAAAATATCTAGTTGTTTAATATCTTTCTACACTGACGCCAATAGCAGACAGATACACAGACAGATATCGTTGTTACAAAAAACAACTGCCTTAAAAAAAAATTTTAAAAAAATTGCTTCGCTTCAAACAATAAAATTTATGCACTTAATTGCAACAAATTCTGCATTTGACAAATTTTTCTTCTCGCTGTTATAATATTATTTTATAAATTTGTAAGTGCAAAGAGCATTAGCCTCTTCAAAGCTCAAGGCAATTTATATTGCGTTGGGTATGGTTTTGCTCACTACTTGAAATAGTTCGTTCAGCAAAAGCTTTCGATAAGCTTTACATTTTTTTTTGTTTTGTTAAGGGGGAGTGTTGAATTTTGCAAAACCAAAAACAAGCTCTGCTATATGCCACACAAACGCACAATCCTAAGAAAAAAGGAAAGAAAACTATTTGAAATCGCATATAATAATAAAAAAAAAAGCTTAATGCCTGCTGCAGCAGTTTTGCAAACGATCTTGAACCACATGCAGGTTGTTGCACTTATGCAGCCAAAACAACATTTTATTTTGCATCACATAAAAACAAATAGAAAAAATGGAAAAAGCTCTATTTGTGGGTCTATTGCCTTATGGGTATGAAAGAGATATTGCACAAGGCACGAAGTACTCGTGCATGAAGTACTCGTGTATTGGAAAATGCAGTGCGTTTAAAAAAAGGCAGAAATCCGTTTGTCAATAAATAAGTAACAACTTTGCTACTTGCAATAACGAAATTCCCCAAAAGCTTTTTTATTTTAATTTAATTTAAGTTTATAAAGTTATCAGAGAAGACAAAAAAGATTGGTGGAACAAACTGTGATTCCTCTTGAAACGTTTTTTTTATTTAAAAATTTAGAGATGTTTTTTGATTTAAATATAACAAGTACTGCAGCATCATTCCTTTTGTAAATTGGCGGCGTTCCCCACAATCGGGCATTATAATTTTAGAAACATGCATATATCACATCTTCCTATGGGAGGGTATTGCAGGAGACCAAATAGGTATCCCACCTCATTTTTCTAATGCCCAAACTAAACTAGTAAAAATAATTCAATTTAATCTCAAAGACTAGTACTAGCAAGGCGAATTCGCACAAGGTGAATGCAAGCGAATTCATTTTCACAAATAAAACAAATTCAGAAATGTTAAGTGGTAAAAAATTGTTTCAGAAATACGCTTTCATTTTCCAGTTAAAGCATAACAAGTAAGCAAAACAAAAATATAAATATATGTATGTATATACACAGATAAATATATAAATTAAAAGAAACAAAAATAAATTCTAAATTTATTTATATTCAAAATTATAATAAAATATATTAAATAATTAATCCTTTCGTACTAAAATATTTTAATTTATTAAACTCAAACCAACCGGTCTGAAGAATCTAAAAGTCGAACAGACTTAAAACACGGAAAATATTTTTCATTGCTAAATTAAATTTGAATAATTTTAATTCGCACAGTGTGACGGAAAAGGGAACTTTTAACATTCTTATAATTTTTTGTTTTAATCTTTTTAATAAATTTTTGCATTTTCATATTTTGCATAATTATTAATTTTTTATCATTAGTTTTAAGTATTAATTTTTAAATGATTCTTCTTTTTATATACATACATATACATATTTTTTTCAACAAAACACTAAAAATTAAAATTTTTTTAAATGTTTAAATTGTCACTTTGTTAAGCAATTATTATTATTATTATTATTTTTTAATAGACTCGTTGAATCTGGTTTAAGATCAAAAGTCACATGGGCTCTTGTGGTCTCCTATGAATTCAGCTTGAGTAATAACTTGAAAAAAATTTTAAATTATGGTTTATACGCATTTTTTTTTAATCACTGTAACTCTTATAGACGATAAAAGTAAAGTCCCAAAAAAAATATTTTTTTTTAGAAAGTTATAAAAAAATTACTCTGCGTGTTGGAGAATTTATTATACCTCTTCCTTTCGAAAAAATATTTAAAGTTTAAGCTATAAATATTCACGACGTAGGATTGGCTTGAAGTGCACACTTCCCAGGTTGATTTTCCATTAAATAAATATAAAAAATAGAAGTAGTTGTCACACAAACTTTGTATTTAATTGAAAATCTTTTTATTGTTAGTATGTATTTATTATAAAATACGTGACGCGAATTAAAATAGGAAAAATATGACATTTTATAGTGTTGCGATAAAAGAAATTACGTGTATTGATTAAACATTCGTTACTTCTTCTATGTCAACTTTTAAAGCAATAAAATTAAAAGTCTGTTGTAAAGCAGCTTAGAGAGATATTTTGCATCTCATAAGCACTACTTAGTTAATTTCCTCCCACTAAAATATAAATATTGGAAAGAACGCAGCTTACCGCCGGTATTAACAGCTGTTTCGTGCGTTCCAAAACTGACTTTGTAGCGAGAACAGCTGCTACCATTTTTATAGGGATACATTTTTTAAACTTGTAGCCGAATCTGAAGGAAACTATGTAAAAATAATATGCTTGTATATCGTATAAGCATATGGGGCCCAGGCTTCCACCTCCCTGGCTAATGAGCACAAATATTTTCTAACTAACTTTATTTTATAAAATTGTTCAAAACAACTGCATATAAAAGCTTCAGCATTTACAAAAATTTTTATTTAATTTTTTCTTTAAAATAGTTGGGAAACAATATTATATTCTTTATCGAATAATTAATTATCTCTCTAGAATATAATTTTTTTTTTGTAGTTTTTGAGTGCATGTCAGTCAGTTAATATCGGAAGAACTTCGTGAGTGTTTTAATGAACTTTTTATTACCAAAAAATATTTATTTGTAAGGTAACAAAGCAAAATCTAACTATATGCGCAATTTTGTTTATTAAAATAAAATTTATTCATATTTAAAACATAATAAATTATCAAAATTAATATTCAAGCGGATGGAATGCATTCAAATTGATTTTTTTTTATTATTTTTTTTTTTTTTTAATAAAAACAATGTTGCAGCAACAGCTACAATACAATTAAGAATTTTATTTTGCTGACACTGGTAGTACTGAATAGACTGAAATGTGAGCGCGACTGGGCTTGCCAGTCATGAATGCATTGAAAATTTTCAAAATGTACACATACATACACACATCTATCCAACTCAATTTAATATATGTATGTATTCAATTATCTGTTTCGGAACACTTCGATTAAGAAGCCGGTTTCAAAGACTTATGAAATTGATTCTATAAATTTCCTTGAAATTTTTATGCCATAAACTATTTTATGCATTTTCAAATTTATTTAGTGTTTATAATAATGTTGGAACCAAAATAAATTCATTTGATTGGCTAGCTAAAGAGCTTTTATAATTAATTTGCATACTAAAATAACGTTTTATCGTTTAACCTTGATATTATTTCTAATATATACATTAAATTCAAATTATCATAAATAAAAATTCATTTTACAAAATCAATATTTACTTTTGCAATATTATTAACCGCACAAGCCAAGAAAGTATTAAAAGTACAATATTGCAATAACAAATTTTGCCGGCTGTAAAATTGTATTTTTATTTTTTATTTTTAATAAGTATTTAAGCAACAATAATGCAACTGTATGCAGTGGAATGGTTGCACTGCTAAGTTTTCCTAATCTTTAGTTTTTCAATATTGTGGGGTAATAAAATTTAGCTTAAAGCCTATATTCCCACAAGAAGTGCAGCTTTAAAAAATTTACAGAAATTTGTTTCTCTAAATAATCCTACACAAATTCTATTGGCAGTCCTATTTTGGCATTTTCCTGGGAACAGATATCGCCAACACACAAATTTGTTACTTAATACTGGTTATAATTAAAAAGAGCTGCAAAATGCATGAAATGAAATTAAATTAAAACAAGACAAAACAAAACAAAACAAAACAAGACAAGACAAGACAAAACAATTCAAGACAAGACAACACAAGACAAGACAAGACAAAACAAAACAAACTTTGTAAATAAATCCGAAACACTTTAGTTTCAGCTTAAACTATCGCTTTGCGGTTACTCTTTTTAAAATGCACAACTGTACAAAGTTTATAGTGAAGTATGATGATAATGAAAACTTGGGTTGTAGTGTAGTACTCGTGCCCCCACAATTATATTATAAGGCAGAACAACGTACACCAGAGCGCAGCGAAAATGGCAATTAATTAAAAACAAACATAAAATGAACTACAAAAAAAAAAAAAAAAGAGAAAAAACATTTTTAAAATAACAATTGAAAAACAAACAAAACAGAAATTCTAAAAATGAATAAAACATGTGTATGCATGTCTGTATGTGCTCGTGTATAAATACAATACAAATTAAATAATTTACCGGCTTAAAAAGAAACTTAATAAAAAGACACACACACGTACCCACAACATTAAGAAATTCGCATAATAAACAATAATTATAAAAAATAAACAAAAACAACATTAGCCGCAATAACGAAAGTAAAACAAAACAAAAAAAAAAAAAAAAAAAAAACAAGTGATCGAACAGTGCAGTCCGGCCATTGCAGACCTTTCAATGATTTCTTTCCATTTTTTTGCTGGAAAAGCGCGAAGCATTTCGATTTATTCTAAAACAATTTTTATAAAATTTAATATCTTTAATGGATCGCATAGAAATGCCTTCGCTAGTGCCACACGGTCATACAAATATGGTGTAAATAAATTTTTTCTTTGCTGATCGCAACAAAATTATCATAAAATTAAATAAATTATCATTAAAATTTTCATAAAATTTTGCATATCGTAAGACATGAGAAAAAATCTGCCATACAGATGCATTTTCAGGCCACACTTGCCATATTTCACTGATCATACGATTGTGTAGGATAGCAAATCACTGACTTAAGCAAAATTGCGATTAGATGCAAGTTTTTTAAACAAGTTAATATATTTCCATTTCTAATGTGGACTGAAATCCTGCAAATTGTAGCTTAAATTTATTAAAAAAAATATTCATGAAATTAAATTGTAATAATAAATAAATAAATTAGAAAGCCATTTTATTTTTATTATTAAAGCTATTGAAATTAAATGCATTGCTTGACGGTTGAGGCCCAACATTAAATTTGCCTACTAAAAACCATACCTTCAAATGATTTTCAAAATAAATGCAATTCCGAGTTCCTATTCAGGGTTGCATTGCGTTCCAGAACAAATTATATACATACATATAAAATTATTTGAAAAAAAAAAATTATCACAAAATTTTTGGCCTTCCCAGAAAGCATTTTAATTATTTTGGCCAACAGCATCACATTGTATGACGTGCGTTTCTTTCCTGTAAGTGAGTGAGTGAGTGAGCGAGTCAGTGTGTGTGTGTGATTAAAATGTTTATATAAAATTTCTTTAACTGGCTGCTTGTTAATTAGATCAAAACAAATACAATGGAAAGTTTTTAAACATAAAAATAATATTATTTAGATAAAACTATAAGTATGTGAGCAGACAGTATAATAGAATTATAAAAACACTGTTTACGCGATACAGTTTCAGAACACAAAAGCAGCAACTGAGTTAAAATCTATTTAAATCATCTTGTGCTTACATTAAATGTTTTTTTCTAGAGGGGAAATGCCGGTTTACAAATGATGGAATGAAATGAAATTAAATTTATATCAAAAACTGGGTTTAAAGTATTCAAAAAAAAGTTGTTAAAGTCCTCGTTTCGCTATCCTAGACAATCGTACAACTTATCAAATATGGCATCTCTGTTGAAAAAATTAAAAAGTGGAGCATAAAAATGTTCGAGTTCTATGAAAAGCAAAAATTTATGAAAATTTTCATAAAGTGACAATTTTAAGAGTTGCAACCAGAGTTGTTATAATTTTTGTGTGATGCGATTTAAAATAGCAGGGTATCACTATCACATTTTCATCTGAAGGAATCGTACAACTGTCTAGGATAGTGAAACGAGACTTTAAGTGCACTCTACAGAATCTATTTCAGCTTTTTTAGGAAAAATTCAGAAAATACATTAAGGGTTATTACAAAAGAGAGCTAAAAGACAAGAACTCCTTTCACCTTTTTTTATCCCACTGTGCCAACAAAACATTATCTCTTGAAAAATGTATGTGAATGTATGTATGCATGTGTATGCTACACCAGAAGATTTACTGACCAACCAACTTTTAACTTCTGGCTAAATTATTGCAGTGGCAACACCGTCCTTCGCGAATTTCTGATGCGGAATACTAACGGAAATATTTTCTAATTTAACACAGGCCTGTAAACACTGTTTCCGTACTTATTACATTTATTACACTTTCCATCATAGAACATTTTTTTTTAGATTTCTTTGGGCAGTGCTTTTTTTTCAACAATATTGCTTTCTTTTAGTTTCAGATAACGATTGGAAATAATAAAAAAAATTATTTATCTGCCCTCAATAAAATCGTTTTATTATCTCACGCTGAGTTGTAATAACGAGTCTTAAAATGTTAAACCGACAATCTTATTTAGGAGAAACGCAGAATTGACAATACTCATATCACTGCGCATACGCATTTCCACAATAAATATACAGTGGAAATAAAAACCGCGTTCTACATTACACAAAAATAATTAACTATGTAAACAGTGTTTATTATAACTAATCCACTGCGATTACTTTAATCAAGGAAGGATTGTTGTTGTCGTTGCAGTTTGCAATTCAACTAGAGATAAGAAATTTTTGCAACAATATTGCAAGAGCTTCAGTTTGTGAGCATTTCCATAGATAAAGTTTAAGGTTTTAATATAAAAGAAAAATAATAATACCAATTTCTGATAATTGTGTTCATGCTGTCTTTTTATGAAATCTTTTTATAAATAAAAGCAAGAAACTTACCGGGTGGGCATGTTACTTAAAATCTTATCAGTTATGAAGCCTGCACGAGTGCAACGTTCCACAAACCGATCTAGTATAATATAAGCAAGTGGCACGTCCAAAACAATGTCAGCCATATCGTCGAAAACTCTCATGAAACCCTAAAAAGTTCAAATAGAGAAAAACCAGATAAAGTTTTACATATGAAAAGTGTTCGATCATATCAAAAGATTTAAAATCTGAGAGAAGCTTTTTTCTATAAAGATTGGAAAATGATATATAAAAAAAATAGCGCGTTCATAAATTATTTTTTAAATATTCTTCCTACCTGTTCCATACCAGAAGGAAGTATCAAACAAGCTTTATCCAAAGAAGACAGCAGTTCGCACATGGCCTCCTCATTACTTTGTGACAAAGATTCAAGAGTCATGACTATACACTCGTACACCAACTCGTGATGAAAATGAGGAACTTCTAGAGCGCGTAGACAACGATGAGCCTCTTGTATATCACGCGAATACAAATACTCTTTTAATAGTAAAGTCATCTCCTTAGTAATAGTTTTGACCGGACGCAATGGGCCGCCCATACCCCAGACATTGTCCAAGTGGGCCCAACAATGCTTCATGTGCAGTAACGTATCCGCACGACGTATAGCTTCCATTGCATGCTCACTTAATTCACCATGTTCGGAAGGTTTGGTGACGAATTTCGGTGGAATACAATCATCGGCAACGGCACGTGCCAAAAAGTTGCCTAAAAAGTAAAATTTTTTTGAAAAAACGACAGGAAATAAATATTACTTTTTTGAAAACAAAATCTTCGCGAGATGAATTTATCTTTTCTTTCGAAAAGGACTAGGCAGAAGGCCATTTAAGAGATTTTTATTTATTTATTTTTTTTTTGAACCATTAAAACTATTTGCTTACCCAATATAGTGGGTGCATCGGGAGTATCTAAAGTTAGGTCGCTCAAGTGACTCAATAGCATTTTGAAACCTTTCTCGATATCCTTGCCAGTTATGACACGGCCATATAAATCGGATATCAACAGTGATGTCATTTCTCGTTGAGAATCTTTATGGTCCATTGCTACTTCTACAACAACAAAGGTAACGTACGGGCGTAACGGACCGGTTAGAATCTCATCTAAATTAACAGCCACCTCATGGGTATCACCATGACTGTAGTATTCCAATATAATATACTCGGACAATTTGGAAAACTCTTCAACAGTTAACTCCGGCATAACTTCACTAAATACAATGTTTTTATCATTTGTTTCGCTGTCATAGTTGGGATCATTTTCATCTTCATATAGTTCTTCTAAAGCCTCTGAGCCAGGAAGGCCCCAAACACCTTTGCCACCAGCGCCACCCTTTTTAGGTAGACCGCGGCCATAAGCCGTACGGGAGCGACGACTGTTCTTCCAACGACGGTGCGGTACAATGTAATATTTGGCGTGACCATGTACGGTGGAAGGCGTTGCAGCGGTGCCATTGCTTTCGCCTCGACTATTTTGTCGTTGTATAAGACGTTTAGCTTTACGTTTAATGTGTGCATCGTGCCCATCTGCAACACTATGCGGCTTCTTCATCATATTATTTTGGCTTTTTGGCGGACTCGAGCTGCCATTAAGTTCAACAGCCTTGATTTCACAGTTAAGTTCCCGTTCAACCGAACTTTCCCGCGAACCATCGCTGCTGCCGACACAGCCGTTTTGGCATCCAGTTTTAACCTCCATTTTATTTGAACTCATGGTTTGTATTTCCTCTTTTTTTTTTTTTTTTTTTTTGTTTTTTGCTTTAAAATGTACTTGTACTTGATTTTAAACAGGTGCTTTAGCAAAATAAAAGCTTTTGTTTTTAAATGAGATTTGTGCTTGTTGGGACTTTAATATTATTTTTATATACAAGAGAAGTAGTAGAACTAGTGAAGACGAATTTCTTCCGCAGTCAGTTCGCTTTGACTTCGTCTAAAGGTTTTTGTTGGAAAGACGTTAGAAATCCAGTTCCAAAACTGTAAAGCAAATGAAATTAATCAAAAACTTGCAAATTGAAGAAACCAAAATAAAAAATAAATATTATGGACTTTATGAGTCCAACATTTTAGTTCCATTTGACCGTCCAAGGGATATAAAATGTATTTTATTTATGCAATTCGCAGTCTAAAAATAACCACCTTTTGGAATGTATAGTATTCCTTTTTTAAACAATCTTCGAATAGCCATCAATGTTTTTTATATTTAGAAAAAGTTATTGCATATCCAGTTTATTTTAAATATGTATATAAATTCCATTGCGCTTTCTGCAGATTAAGCAAACATAATGCACAAGTCTAGTAAAAGGCAATTAAGTTTACAACGGTGTGCAATACATACGAGTACACCTTCTTACGTACTTGGCGGCTAACATTCATACGTAAACTACACTTGTAGTTTAGGAGCAGCGCAACGTCAATAGACAATAGACGGCACTACATATTCAATTTTATTTAACATTTTTTTGCATCGAACAGATTAACAAATTATTGTGGAATATAATAAGTATGTACTTGAATGTAAGTACGACTGAAACCTTCGGAGAGGTCTTTAACTTTGTATGTATACGCACTATGACTGATTTTAAGCCATTACAAAACGCCTAGTAAACTAAGGTTAACAACTTACTCACACTTGCATCTCAAAATGTCTACAAAAAATTTTTTAATTTATGGAAAAAAAAAAAAATAAACTAAATAATATCAAGCTAAGCCATTCAAAGCTTTAAACTGCCAAACATTTTCCATTTTCCAGAACACATTAACTCAACTTTACAACGAACATTTGGTTCTAAATAAAATTAATTAAATTTAGATTGAAGTAAAGATTTTGTGCGTTTAATTTTTCTTAGCAGCCAAAGTAGAAAATTGGAACAGCTTTTTCCCCTTTTTTTATGATCTTTTCTCACCTTAGCGTAAAAATCGCCGAATGTTACCGTAATATTTCTTCTTTTAATTCGGGAAAAAACGTAGTTTATACACCTTCAAAGCATATATTCGAAAAATTGTATAGCCTATCCTTAGGAGTAAAATTAAATATTTACATCCCTATATCTGTACGTGGCTCTATACTTATCAAATTGGTATGTATGTGCCTTGCATTTTAAGGTTTTTTTTTAGAAATTTTGTTAAAAACTTACAGCAGATTTTATTAAATGGAAATTATCAATATAATCGTTTTAGCAAAATTTACCATGAGCAACATGAACCTGAAATCCAAATATTCGTAATAATGTCTCAAGATTCTACAGGCGTAAGTAAACTTTTGTTAAAGATTGTAAAATGTACGCCTTACTTTGAAATGTATGAAAGAAATGTTGTTGCGCAATATTTATATGCCGCTTCAATATAAATACGCATATACAATCAATATTTGCTGGAAAAGCGCAAATATTTTGCTCTCACCATACACAGATGCATATACAATGAAAGCCGGTGGCGGCCTTTTTTTATATATGTATATAAACAAAAAAAGAAAAGGAAAGGAAAACTCCCTGCTTTGAAACAATTCAAGGTCATGCGCTATACTGTAATGCACACACACATACATTTCTATACAAGCCCCTTTAAACTACATATGTACATATTTACATTGCTTTATTTTTACACATACATACTCGTACATGTTCATATGTAAGCATAAATGTGTATGTGTAACCCTCTGGCAAGCTGCGAAGGTAGTAAGAACACACAAGTTTCAAATTTAATGAAGGAGCCAAAAAGTATGCTTTTGTTATCCTCTAGAATCGATTACCATAGTATTAGGCAATAAAAGTTATTTTTTTCTCACTCTTGAAATAAGAAGAAATGTCACCACACACCATATTTATGTATGTGCAAGTTCGCATAGCCATTCATAGTTTCCACAACATTCATTTATACGTAGCTTACAGTTTTTATGCACTTATGCATGTTTGTCTACAAGCTATCTGCATCAATGCTCCTCCCCCAACACATTTCCAATCAATTGATATCTTAAGTAATATCCATACATACATACATACATGCATATATATTATGTTTATGTACATATACTCAAAAGTTATAAAAATTAATTTGCAAATACACATATATGCATTTTTACTAGATAAATACTTCAATGCATATTCAGTTTATATATTGAAATCACTAAAAAAAATTTATACTGAAAAAAAAAATGCGAATGAGTACCTTTTTCCTTGAACATCTACATACATATAGATACATATATTGTATGTAAAATATCTGCGAAAGCAACTTGACAATTTTCCTAATTTTCAATATGTTCATTTGGTTTTGGAACTATTTTCATTTTACGACTTTTTTACATTTTATCTTCTTTCTGCCTTTTCTTCTACTTTTCTATTTGAAACACCCATTTTTTTAAACAGAAGATCAAATTTTATTTACATGCATACACACAAAAGAACACCAAACCCAGAAAGGGATGCATGGGAGTATATAAATAAATACATATGTACATACATACCACATATGCGAATAGTTTACTAGTATGCATGCCGTCATGGCGCTTAATAGAGATTCAAAATATTGAACAAAACAAATAACATGCCGGTTAATAGATGTAGTGGTTTAAAAGGGACGCCGATAATCGACGTTCAACTGTAATAAAGAAAAAGCGTAAGAAAAAAAACATACGATATCTTTAGTTTTCGATTATTATTTACGTTTAACATTTCATATATATGTATATATATAACATTCATTTCCGTGGATGTGTGAGTGAACACACATATAATAAAACACACACAAATCCTTACGTATGGATGTATGTTTTTAGGTTTTTTTGCCGTGTGGCGTACGTGATAAATTTAAAGACCGGTTGAACCTCATGCAGAAATACACACCCAGCTAAACAAATTGACTCACACACACAAACAAACCTCATATTTAAATCTATTAATTACGATTGTTGATACGTTAGTGTGTGATTTTGTATGTATGCACGGCTGTATGTGACAAATTTTTTATTTTTCTTGTATGAAAAGTAAATATTTTTTGGTATGTTTTTGTTCTGTTATTCTTTGCATACATATGTATCCATCAGAATGAGAGTATATATGTATGTATGTAAGTCCACACAAACTTACTTACAAACCTAATTTTAGCTTTTACGGTGACCATGCTTTTGTTATTATTTGAAACGTAGTGTATTTTCCTCGCATTTTAGCTTAATAAAATAAATAATAAAATAAAACATAATACAAAGAAGTCACCTATTCCACAGATAATTACGGAATACAAATAAAGAAAAAAAAACTCATTTATTCGGCAGCAAATTGATATACATAGTTATACAATTTAGATACAATTAACTTATTTGCTCTCTTTTTTCTGTGATAAATTAAATTTTTTATGGTCATCCTACTAATAACAGGAATTGCACTGTATGTATGAAGATGCAGAGCTGGGAAACAAGTTTATTTTTATGTATAACCACAACAAACAGATAAACTCATTTTCATGTAGCTACTTTGTGTTTTAAATGTAAGAAAACAAAACGAAACTAAAAATTTAAAATATTCATATGAGGATTAAATGAAATGCTACAAGAAAATGAGGGTTTAATATTGTTTTAGAAAATTTACAATTGAATCGATTTGGCCTTTCAACCCTTGTAAAATGTGTCAGAGGTCATAATTCGATATCTTATACAGTCGGACGATTCAAAGAACATTACTTTTCCGGCATTCAAATGGTAATTGTATAAATCTACACACACATAACTAAATGTATTAATACGATGTGGATATGTATGTATGTATGTTAATATTAGTCACTATTAAAACTACTTATTGTGGCGTTTTTCCACTCGCTTTAGTTTTTTTCTATTCGCAGTTGGCTACACTAATTCAGAGCTTGGGATTATCAGTTCCGAATAGTATTGTGTTTTCCGTCTCTGTTGTGCGAGAGCAGTCTACAGAATGAATTTCGGTGTGAAAATATAGTAATATGTGGGTCTGTTTGTTTTGAGTTTAGCTGTTTGTATTACGTTTAACAGAGGCGTTTGTTGTTGGTTTTCATTTTGGCCTCCCCAAATTCAAAATATTAAAATGGAACACAAAGATTGTAGTTTTATATATCAACATATACGCACACATATGCACGCATACTTTTTTTATAATACGACGCAATTTTATTTAGAGGAAAACAAAAATACCAGATACATATGTATGTATGTATGAATTTGTTTCTTAAATCTTAATAGATTTCAAAGATGTTTACACATTTCTGAATCTTAATAAACAAATACTTGTATGTATTATTTACGAAAAATTTTCAAAGATTTATCTTACTATTCCGTATACACTCATACATACTACACATATACAACTATTATTAAAATAAATAACGGTTAACAAGAATAAAATTGCAAAAAAATTTCCATTATACGATCGACGAACAAGTTCCAATTTCTCGGATAATTTTGTCAACAATTAAGTATAAAAAACACACAAAATATATTGTATGCATGTATGGATGTATGTACATATCTAGATTAAAACATGCTTGTGTACACGTACGTAGGTGCACATTCACACGCATCCATATGTATGTACATACATACTATTTTACTATAAAAATAAGTTGTAAACTATTTTTTCCTATTGCAGTTACAAACATACACACGTACATAATTTATGTATTTTGTATGATTGCGCATGCATGTGCATGTTTGTAAGTCTTACGCAGTGTAAAATGCATAAATATCTACAAGTCTACTACACACACCCATCCCCTCGTTTTGATATGGGCAGCTGCTGCATTGGTTTTCAAAACTGTAGGCACAATTTTGAGCGTTATATTTTATGTTGGGCAGTGCGCACGATACTCCGAAATTTCATCCACTAAATTTTGAAATACAAATTCGCGCAAATATTGAAAAACACACACACACACACACACGCGTGCATGCGTATGATTGCACGAATGCATTGTTCTTTCCATTCCATATCTGCATGTTTTACAAGTTTGAGCAAGTAAACAATCGACAGTAAGTAGACATGTTTTTCTCTACGGGTAGCACACATATAGTGTCGCCTAGGGAGAAGCGCTGTTTAGGGGTACCACATTAAGAGTTTTGCTTGCCCTATGGGCTATTGCCATTCAACAATCTTATACATACATGTGTGCATGTGTATGTACCTACTTACATATGGATATATGGATGTGTGCATGACATTGCTTTAAAAGCCAGGAGAAGCTCCCGGTTTGGCTCACCATTCAAAAAATAAATCGTTACTTTTGAGAAAAATTCAACAAAAAGTAATTGGACTCAGTTTTCATAACTAGAAATATATATATATATATATATATGTATGTATGTACTTATCCAGAATCGGAACTGCAAAGTAATGAATTTTGCGGCTAAATATTTGTAGGGTTCGTTTCACCGGTATTTCTTCGAATTTACACACACGCTGATATTCGTATACTGAAATATGCATGTATGCACACAAAGTTGAAACATACTTAAATACCTGTGAAGTTTGACTAGGTTTTTTCTTTTTGAAAGACGGCTTCTTGTTTACAATAGATGTTTTTAATTACAGCATTTTCAAGGTTAAACAGGTCAATATATGTATGTATATAAAAAGCGGAATAAAAAAGAATAAACATTAAAGGAAAAATGATTGAAGAAATTAAAGAAATGCAAGGGAAGAAATTAAGAAAGGGGAGTGGTGTTCACGTTTATATTTACATCCATACAAACATATGTGTGCCAGTGTGTGGCGATGTGTGCATGTATACAACAGCAGAACACTTACAGAAAATAGAACACAACAAAATGCTTATAAAAACAAATTTTAACCGGTTGGTAAACTTGTGCAGATGTTAGTGGTGGGGAGTAAAAACAATCAAAAGAAGAAACAAAAATACAACAGAACATATAACGTTGCCAAACAAAAGTGTTTTTACACAAGAAACATTCCTTCCTACTAGGCGAGCCCGGATTAATGATGAAATTATTTACCAATATTAAAAATATTAATATAAAAGAGAATATAAATTCCATTAGGGAAAATATATTTTAATTCTTCAACTCTTTTCCTTTCCTACACTTTCCTACACTGTTATTAAAAAAAAAAGAAATAAATAAACTATATAAACAAAATGACAGGCGAATAATAAATAAATGGAAAAATCGATTTTATTCGTCGTATAACTTTCTATACAAACTTTCCGTCTTTAAGGAGTTAAAAGTTTAAAGCCTTTTTCAATGAAATTTAAATCATTTTTTAAAATTCTCACTTGAATAAATTTTAAGAAAAATAAGCATTAAATAAAAAACACAAGCTATACATAGCACACATATGTATGTATCTGATAAAAGTTTTAAATCAAAATCAATAGTTTAATATACATTTATATATAAAAAAATTAAATTGAATGCAAAATCAACGCAGTTAAGCATTTTTTGTTTCGTGTAGATTAACTACGTACATTAAGTATGTATGTATGTACGTACGCATGTTTGTAGAAGATATTTCACAGACTCACGACTATTTCGCCGAATGACTTTAAATGGCGTTTTTAATAATTTGCCGCAAAGTACAGACTTTTTGGCATTTCCTATAGCGGCTTTGCTCTGAAGAAAACTTTTCATTTGGAAAATGGTTTAATAAAACAGAATTTGCCAATGTACATTATAAGTATATGTATTTTGCTTGTTTAAAATTTATACAAATAATATTAAGTTTATAATCGTTGGCTACACTGCAACAATAGAATGCATATTTTGCGCAATTAGTGATGCGATTAGCTTAATAAAGTGGAATTAAGGGTTTAGATTGCTACATGCAAATGGAGGCGGCAAAGAATACGAAAATTTAATTTATAATCAATCATACATTTGCCAGTGACAATCCTTTGAGCAATACGAATAGATCATATTCAAATACAAATTTAAATATGCTTTGACGACTTTTATTATCATTTCAAGTTTATTAGTATGGCAACCTTTAAATAAATTGCTGTCCACAGCTGATAAAAGATAATAACTTGACTCAATTTGATTTTAATTAAAAAAAAAAAAAAAGAATAAATTATTAAAGAAAAATTTAATTTACCTCGTCAGTCCAGCAGCTTCTTTTAGGTATCCTATCGAATGGATTAACAAGAATTTCTTTTAAACGTATTGATTTTTCTTTTACCGACTGTTATGAAAATGGCAACTTCAAAGGAATTATTACGATATTTTTATATTTCTTTATATTCTTATTGAATGCACATTAATATTTTTCCTTTACAGAAAATGTGCATTCCCCAATCTTTTGGCCACCACTACGTTGGTTGTGTACCCTTGAAAACTATTAAATTTGAGAGTGTCCGCTATGATTTGATTTTTTTTTTTGTTTGTTTTTCAAGTGCAGGATAATTCAGTTCTTTTTTTCGTTTGATTATGTATTACTGGCTAAGGGGAAAGTACAATTATAAATGCAAAGAAAAGTAATATGCGTTGTATAATTATTTTACTTAAAATTTTATCTGTTTAAAATAAATTTTACAAGACACAAGTACTCTACTTTAAAAACATTTACATTAAAATCATCAAAATTTTGCCCACAAAATTTCTTTTCGAATAATAAAAATAATTTAACACAAACTAATCATTTCTATGCAATAAAACGTATACACACAAGTTTGTAAATATTTAAAGAACTCTTCTTGTTACTTTAAAAGTTCCAGAAATTTCTCACTTCTTCTTTACGCATACATATTTATGTTCCACTTCAAAATATATATTTTTTTTATGTGTTTTTTTTATTAACAAGTTATTTTTTATAAATTTTTCTATAGACCGCTTTTGATAACTTTTCTGTCAGAAGACAAATCAACTTCTGTTCACCGAAAATCCAATTGAAATCAATCGTGTTAACGATTCGCAAGAACGTAAAAGTGGTTTACGTCACTACGTAAGCAACATCATTGTGCCTGAAAAAGTAACTCTGCATTGTGTATGCGGAGTTGCCACACTCGCATCTTACAAAAAGACTCGTTAAAACTAAACCATATTGAAAATGTATGTAAATTTTTTTTTATTATTTAAAAGCAAATTTGAATTAAAAACACATCATTTACTCAAAATTAAATAAAAATCAAAATTAATTATATTTAAAAAATATTTTTTTTTAATTTCGTTTTATTATTTCCTTAATTTTGTTATATAACAAATACTTTAACATTTTATTAGCTTTAGTTTTTTTTTTTTTATAAAAACTTTTTATATTTTGGTTTTTGATATTCCTTTACAACTTTGTGCAGAGCGTACTTTTTTCAAATGTTACCACTTTTCTTAATGATTCCTTGAATTTTTTTTAATATGTAGCAGCTTTGAATTTTATAATACTAAATTTTTAATAATTTATAATTTGTAATATATATTTTCCGAAAAGATTATAGGAATTGCAAACAATTTTTTTTATAAAAACGATGTAAAGCTCGATAATTTATTAATTAATAATAAATTTAACATAAAACTTCATGTAGGATAAATGCAATTTGACATATGTATATAAAAATATCAATTGCAAATATCAAAATATCAAAATATCATTGAATATTTTTGGTGCTTATTTATTATTCTTGCCCACTGTGCATTGTCTGGTTCTTATTTGCTTTATTTTGTTGCGCAACAACAAAATTCTTATTTGCAAGCAATTACGTCGTGACTTGTCGCTGCAACTCTGTGTGATAAGACAGTGCGTTGTCAATGATAAGGCAGTGTCAATACTCTTCACACACAAGCTGTGACCGTACCGTTATTAGTTTGAATACATTTTTCATTGCCCAGCCAATGTTTTAAAACAAGTATTAAATAATAATTAATATTATGGGATTTTATTACAAATTTTCAAAATTGTTAAACATTCAGGAATAAATGAATCCAATAAATCTATCTATAAGCGTGTTTTAACGGAAAGTTTTAGTAAAGAACAAAATCAAATGTTCATGCTGAAACAGGGAACATGTGCAAGGATCGAAGCCGATCAACAGATAAACGCGGCCTAGCCGTCAGCCGCACATTTTCCTTGTTTCTACTGTTCCTTGCATTCCCTTTTAGGAATATTATATATTAAAGGGATCTCTGCGTAAATGTTGTTTTTGTAGTTTTAGTTCGTTTTAAGAAAACCCGACAAGATTTGTTGAAAATTTCCTTAAATCAGGTTTCTTTGCAAGAAATAGTCCGCAAGTAAGTATTATTTAAAGAACAGTAAAATATATGCTAAGCCGAGAACATGTTATATAGTGTGCACTTTATTGTATCGCGTCCGACATCCCAAATCCGTTTTTACACAAATTGCAACTATTCCGTCGTTCAAGAAGTAACAAAAATGTTTATATTTATTTTGGTTATCTGTGCATGCTACAGTCTGCCGACACTCCAATTTGTTGAAAAAATTTATAAAAAAAAATGTTCTTTTTGCATTATTAAAAAAGTAAAACGGCAAAAGAAAATTATCTAGCGAAGTGTAAGAAAACAAAAACATCGAAAATTGAAAAAATTAATTTTTTTTTATAAAAAATATTTAATGAAATTTATTATTATTCTGGGCATTCCCCAAATATGGTTATTTTGCTTTTCGGCTCTAACAAAAATTGGTTATCTTTGGGCAAAATTTATAAAAAAGAAAAAAAAAATTAAAAATTAGAAAGGCGAAGTAATTCGCTGGATTTGGCAATGTCTTGTGGTAATAAAATATATAAACCCTTGTAAAATAATTAAAAGTTTCAAAAAGATTTTTCTTTGGTCTGATAATTTTTGAACAGTGGTTTCCATAAAGTTATTTTCAATACATTTTTTAATACTTGACGATTTTTAAATTTTTTTCTTGCGATTTTATTTTCTCCTATCAAATAAAAAATGAACAGATTTCACAAGTTTGCAAAATTAGAAAAGTTTTAATAATTTTTTATTTATATTTTTCAAGTCTGTTAAATCTAAAACTATCAAATAGAATAACTGAATACTTCTAGATCACTTCAACTGTTTTGCTATTTTTTTTTTAATGAAGAAGCAATTACTTGGAACGTTAAAAGTAATTAAAAACAAATTAGGGAATTTTCTTGCACTGAATGCCTATAAATACTTTCTCCAGCGGAAACTATTTGGAATAGTTTTCAGATTGTTAATTAAAGAAACGAAACATGTTTAGGCTTTTGCTGCTCTTTGCATTAGTGACTGTTGCCGTGAGTCGTTATAAGCGTCCCCTAGTTTTAGAGCCGTATTCTGATAATTTCGGCCAGCATTATGGAGATGCACACACTTTGCAATGGTGCACTTATAATGGAATTTCGCATAAAAAATGCCTCTATGCCGTCGCTACTGCTCAGAACAATTCAATACCGCTCGTTGTAAACTGTATTCTTCAGGCAAGCCGGGAAGATTGCATAAGCTCTGTACAGAGAGGGATCTCTGATATGGTGGTGTTGACTGGCCATGGCTACAAGCCGGCTAGAAAAAAAGGTTTGCGCCCATTCCTTTTTGCCAAAGAAGATGATGAAAGTTTATATATTGCTGTGGCACCAAGAAATATAACATTCATTGATGTTCAAGAAGCGCCCATGTAAGTAAATAGAAGCATTTGGCTAGAAACTTTGCAGATATTTAATTGCTTCGGTTAGCGCAGCTCTTGATTAAAATCTCTTTTGATGTAAAAAACAATTCGCTTAAAACTATTTGCGGAAAAAAGAATATTTTCCAAATTTTTTTTTCTGCAGTCTATAATGAAAAGCTATATGTTAATATAACTCTCATGTTCTGCCGGCGATAAAAATTTAAATAGTTCTTTTCTTTCCATCCTCTTGCTTTTTGTGTTAAGAGGGTACCGAAATACTATATTAGCACCTCCAGATATATTTCAAATACTGTTTTAGAATTTCGAGTGTGAAAGAGAAGAATATATTTGCAAGCGACTAAAATCTTTTCTCTCATTCCTTTAACATCTAAAATTAGAAGAAATAAATTTCGATTATTTTTAATAAATGAGAGGACTTTTTGCTTAAGCTTTCAATTAAATAAGTGTTTAAATTTATTAATATTTATGATTTTGCAATTTTTGTGAAATGTTTTGCTTAATATTTTATCAGAGTCTGATGCTTTTTTAATTTTTGACCATAAACGCCAGACTTGCAAAAGGTTTTGTAGTGACTGTACCTGCTGGTAATTCGGCTTCGTAGCTTATATAAGAAGTGAATGAGAATTAGAGTATAACTCACATAGTCTATTGCCAAGTTCGAACTAGTGTGGAGTGTCAGGAGCGCTGGCCTCTAAAAATTAAATTCAAGAAAACAATAAACTGGAGCTTGTGAAAACTCTTTACTGGACATAGATTTGATCATATGATCATATCTCCTGTCTGTTTACACTGTGAATGCATGTATTTTGTTTGCTTTCAGCTATTTTAATCCGTCTAAGCATCGTGCCTTCCATGCGGCCACCTACTTTAATCTCAAGATGGGCCACGACATCTGCAGCTTCCTTAACAAGGCCTCCATGACGTCCTACATTTCTATAGTGGATTCCGCTACTTATAAGCCGAATCCTAATGAAATTCTAATTTGTCCCAGCCGTGTGCCAGACGAATTTGACAATTACAAAAATTGCAATATAGAAGCGGGCCTACAGAGAGCAGTTTTTACTAGGCCGAATCTCCTGCCGCAAGAAAAACTCGCCATCTTTGATATATTTCAAATCATTATACAACGTTTCAATTCGAGAAGCGCAAATTTCAATTTCTTTGACACATTTCAAGGTGAAGAGGATGTGATCTTTAAGGTGAGTTCCATATTAAATATTATCGCCAAGAGACGTACTATATATATTTTAGAAGCCCAAAAAAAAGAGCCAACGAACCCTAAATGGCAAACTGAATTATTTTTATATTGTATTGCATTATTCTTATCACATGGGAAATTTGACATTTTTATTATTTTTATTTATTTTGTAGAAAAATACAATTTCATTGGATTTTTCGCCCACCTATCGGAACGACGTTGACGAGCGCGTCTTTGATTTATTGCATTGCGACAATGATGAACAACCTCATGATCCCCGCGTTTTACAGTAAACACATTCCGGAAGATCTTACAAAGATTTGAATAAAATAATATTGAACGCTGACACAAATTTTATTGATTTTACTTACACATTCATACATATGTATGGACGAGTGTAGGTGTAGATGTGTGCGTATACGTATCTATGCATAGGAATATCACCTGGCAATAATTATCAATATTTTACTTGGTTCAATTTTCTTATTATTTATTTGTGCAATAATTGTTGCTTTATCAGTTACACTGTGCTTCAAGCAATATTTTAATTGTATTCATTGCTTTAGAAAGACTTTGCGGGAATCCCCAAAAAAGGGGAAATGAGCAGTGAACTAGTTTGAGGCGAAAGCCGCCTGTTTCGCAGATTGGTCAGATACAAAATATCTTCAATGTAAAATAATTGTGACGAACACAAGACCTTTCCTGGTTCGTATACAAAACGAAAATGGCACCATTGGCGGCATAATATATATGCATCACCGATTGTTGCTTGTAAATTGCAATTAATTTGGCAAATTCGGCGAAATTATCAACAAATATTTTTGCTTCCCCCTCACAAATCTTTTGTCTAATATTTCCAAATATTTTTCAATAAATTATTTTATAGGTGAAGTCTTAGACAGTTTGATCAATTAAATTATTTACTAATTTATTGGCAATTTTTCTTTTTTTTTTTTTGAATAGTGAAAATTATATATTTTTCTCGGCCAAGAAATTTGTCTCCATCTGATCATTGGCCGGTTTTTTTTTTGATTGAAAATGGAGTGATTATGATATGTTTGACTGTATTATTGTATTGATATCTGATGCCGGCCAGGCAATTTTGTCGGCATATGAGTATTTCTTCAATCGAGCTTTTCTGTGTCGAGTATTTGTGATCGATTGCCGGTCTAGTGGAAATATTTTTGTCCTCCTGGGTATGCAAATCAATAAGTAAATTCTGAGATCGAATTGGAAAGTTATGTAAACTTTCTTATGGAATTTCATTAAAAGTGTAAAATATTTGACGCATTTGCCTCAAACACGGAATACCCCTACTGATTTCAAATCACAATACCCACGTTGACAAGAACTCCGTGTCAAGAAGGCGTTAAAAAATATATTTTTTTTTTGGATTTTTATCTAAATTCCACTAATGATAGCAAAAATTAATATTCAGCGGGGCGGCATCAGCTGTGTTACCCCAAAGAGCATGCAAAAACCGGTCTTGTAGTGTTTTGTTTTTTAATTTTCTCAGTTTAAGTAGAGCGAAAATAATAAACAATTTTTTTAAACAAAATTTTTTATTTTTATATATTTACTTACAAATTAACATTATCAATTTACACATCTGCCCTGCATGTATAAGTATGGTGTTGCACAGTGTATTTAATAAAGTCATTTTAAAATTTTAATCGCTGCGGTTTTAAATGCAATTCTGAGAAAAATATTTGATTCCAATAAATATAAATAAAAGCACATAAAATTAGAAAAATTTTTTTTCAGAATAGATTAGCATGGATGTGCTTTTGGAATTTTCCAATTGTAACACATTTTTTTTTTTTTTTTTTTTTTTTTTTTTTTTTTTTTTTTGTTAAAAATATTGTTTAATTAGTGTTAGCCTTAGATTGTGGTGAATGGTGGGGAGTGGTGTGCAGTGGTGTGACCTTCGTTTTGATTATCTACCACTTTTTTTTCTTGTACCAGATTACAGCGGCTGTTATATATTTATGGGCAGTCACATCCTTCCATTCCATACTATTTATTTTATTATTAGCAAATCTAATTGGACGCCTCAATGGGTACACATCACTATATCTGAGGCAAGTCGTATAGAGCGATCTTGTTAATGCATGAGAATCCCTACCATGTCATGCGTCTAACAGAGAAATTAAACTTAATTAATTAATTAATTTTTCTTCAATTAATAAGTAAACAAGTTTAGTCGTGAACAAACAAATAAATAATAGTTTTCGCTAAAAAGAGTCGTTGACTTGTTATGTGATCGTCAATAAATTAAATGCGATCTCGCTGTTGTTTATTGTCTTTAATTTAATAATCTATGAGTGCTTCCATAAAACTTCTTTGGATTGTAGAAGCGAACGTGCTTGTATAAATTTAAGTGTGTTAATTTTTATTTTCTATGTTATAAACTTTTATATCAACTCGTTTGGACTAAAGCCAAGGCATCGCTTGAGTTGTCGCTTCTGTTTTTCGCAGTGTTTATTGTTGAAAAATTAAAACTTAAACTATTTGATTTTAGTTGTGGGCGTCTGCAATTTCGAATTTATTATCTATTTGTTCGTTGTGGGAAAGACCAGCATGAAATGGCAGTCAAGTTTAATTTGTTTCTGAGTTCTGTAAATTTAATTAACAGCTTTTACAGCGAAAGATAATAATTTAATTCACACGTATGAGTTAATAAGCAGAAAAAAAAACTTGAAATGATTATCTGATTTATTGCAAGTTTAACCAGCGATTTGCAGCACGTTTGGCCAAGATGGCGAAATTGTTCTACATGATCAACTAGTCAAGTGCCAAAGCGATAATGCAACGATCAGGTGAAAGGGGCAATAAAAAAGTTCTTTCTTTCTTGAAAGTGATTAAAGAAATCACAATCAAGAAAGATTGAAGTGTTTCCATACCTGACATACATTGCACCGATGTTCCATAGACTTCAATTGTTCCTGTGAGGAACGTGCAATGTCCTTAAACGCATCAAAAAAAGGTATACATTTACATTTTAAATTCACAATTGCCATCCCTGCTGCTCAAGTACCTACAGTTTCCGCCGATTATTGTAGCCTTATTGTCTTCGAGAATATATGGTCGGGAATTTTATAGTTTTAATAGGAATGTAATTCATTTGATTACTCGTATAAAATGGTTCCGAAGACGTTCTAGATGCCAGCCGTTCAATATCCAAAGATTTTTGAATAGTGGCACATACGACCTTGGCGTATTAGTCAAGAAAGGATATTTTGCACTTTGCTGCAATATCCGTCCCCAAGCTAACAATAACTCTGATGACCTAATGCATCACTCCACAAGCAGACCTAGGCAGTGGTCGGCTCGTCCACAAGTTTATTTTTGCCACTATAGCGAAGCAGAAAACCGAGAACGGTGGCGAATATTTTGGATAATTGCTGGTTTTTCCAGGACCAATACTCATAGAATATTCCCTACTCAGGCAATAAAGTGCTGTGCGGGGGATCGAACTCATGAGTGGCTCTGTAGGCCTATGAATAATGCTTAGGCTAGTAAACCGGAGTTTGCGGGTTCGATTCCTCCCTAGACCCTGGGCCTTTTCCTGTCGACATGGTGAAAGCTTTGCAGATTAAGTTGGTTTGAAAAATTTAGCATACTCGTTCAGTTATTTCACTTAGCATTCACGCAGCTTACTAAACCGGAGTTTGCGGGTTCGATTCCTCCCTAGACCCTGGGCCTTTTCCTGTCGACATGGTGAAAGCTTTGCAGATTAAGTTGGTTTAAAAAATTTTGCGTACTCGTTTAGCCATTTCACTTAGCATTCACGCAGCTTACTAAACCGGAGTTTGCGGGTTGGATTCCTCCCTAGACCCTGGGCCTTTTCCTGTCGACATGGTGAAAACTTTGCAGATTAAGTTGGTTTAAAAAATTTTGCGTACTCGTTTAGCCATTTCACTTAGCATTCACGCAGCTTACTAAACCGGAGTTTGCGGGTTCGATTCCTTCCTAGACCCTGGGCCTTTTCCTGTCGACGTGGTGAAAGCTTTGCAGATTAAGTTGGTTTAAAAAATTTAGCGTACTCAGTCAGCCATTGTTTTCCCATGGAATCATTTCATACAGCGCCAGTATAGAATAGAGCTTCAACTTCCTGTCGAGTTTTCTCTGGAAATATTGAAAATTGGCACAAAAAGCTAGTGCGAATCCAAGTCACGGTTTACAATATGAAAGTGCTGTTGCCAAAACTTTAGTTTCGCCCTTGTAAGTTGGATATTTATGACCGAGGTGGTAATGCATGCCCATGAGTGTCTGGTTGAGTGCCTTTCACGATTGTAGCCAAAAGTGAAAAACATGGAAGAGAGAGTTGCTATAGTGTGAACGGGGATTAAATTGCTCCTTCATTAATAATATCGCTGGGTTTGGATTTTAAATGTAAAATATATTTTTGATTAATAAATTCTGTTTCGTCTTCGTCGGCACTCGCTCAGATTGCCTGCCCGCCATCGCATTTAATTATTAACTCCGTTCGTTAATGCCGCGCATGTCACTTTTTAAACAATCATTTTTATTGAAGAGAGTTCCATGTATGCTTTTCCAATTTAAGCTTTTTCGCATCTTTTTCTTTTTATTTTTCAAACAATTTGTTTATTTATTTTTAATTTCTTTTTGGAAGCTTGTTTGCCGGCCGGTAAACGCGAGTTCCATAAAAAATTCATTAGTGTTCGCTTAAGAAAGATAAACATAAATAATTTGTTAACAAATAAACTAAACAAAAAACGCCAATAAACAAAACAACATTTACACATACGCTGCCTTTACGAAATTTTATTTTCTTAATTTTTTATGTTTTTTTTTTTGTTAAATAAAACTAATTGAAATGCACTATTAAATCACTAGAACACAACGAGCATGTTAAGAGGAACATGTTGGTTGCCGGATTTGTTTTTTGTCGCTTCGGGGTATGCATGCGAAATTACGTCGTCGCCTTAATTTGCACTTTTTTCGCAATTATTTAATTAAACACACATTTATTAGGAGCAGCAGAATTGTAAAGTAAATTATGGAAACCTTGACTACAAATTAGCTTAAAGTGAAATGAAGCAGCTGGAAGATAAAATCGGATTCAGAAGCGGGAAAGGCCATTTCAAGTAGAAGCTTTTGTTTTTACATAAAACAAGTTTAGAAATTCAGGTGTTTGAAAATAATTTTCAATAAAAAAAAAATCATAAAATTGCATTTCTATTTATTTCCTTTTATTGCAATTGTTATAAGGTCTGTTCATGCGGTGAAATAAGACAACAATATATTAAACCACAATTAACAAATTACTTTGCAAATAAGAAATATGGAATATTTTTAAAAAATGTGGGCCAAAATGGGCCAAAACGGCAATTTGAAAAAAGGGTCCAAATTGATTTCTATATAACAAAAATAATACATTCGTGGTGGGCACTGGGGAGACCTTCTCCAAGTCCTTTTACTGAAAAAGAACAATTTAATCCTGAAAATTCTTTAGTTTCTCCTGTAGTGCTGAAGTTACTAGTTTCATATGCCGATGTATGTTAAAATATTTACTCATATACTTATATTAAAATTGTATGGGTGTGGCGCTGCCTACTTTTTTCAAACACAATATTGTTTAATGCGGCTGCCAAAGCTGTTTAAAGATTTTCCCAGACAGTTTGTATGAGAAAAAAAAGGCGTGGCCCAGCCCACATTTATATCTTTAAAATGGAGCCGAAATTTTATGTAACATCGCTTATTTAATAAATTTTATCACAAAAAATATGAAAAAATATAAAACGACTAGTCTGCTCCATGATGCTTAAAATTGTAGGACTGGAGCAGATAATTCTTTGTTATCCTTCAAGCTGATGATCGCACTGGAAAGGTGTGTTTTCATTTCAATAATGCGATGCCATTTCATGAGTCATGACTGCTGTTTACATTTAAGCTCTGCCTAATCCATTTCACATTTTTATGCGATGTCAAGATCATTAAGAGCCAAAACCTGTTATCAGCACTTTTTTCAAATATTAATGGAGTTCAAATAAGAAAAAATAAGAAATAAATTTATGCGAAGACATAAATAAAAAAAGAATTTGCATGCGCAAAGAATAAGAAAAATTTAATAGGGTTGCCTGCCCGGCTAGTATGGAAGCTAGCAGGGCAACCAATAAATGAAAAAATCATACTATTTGAAAAAGCTCTGCCATAGAGGGAAATGGTTTAATAGTTCTATTTTTGTAAAAGATTTCATTGCTATTTTGCAGTCGCAATCAACTACTTGTAGATCCGTTTTATCGAAATAAGAAAAAGAACAAGGTAAAGTGTAAAAGTAACAAAATTGTAATTTTTCCCCATTTCACACAGTAAAAAGGGCTATATATGTTTTGATATGCACGATAGGCGATTGCAGGCTATGAACTGTTTGTATCAAGAAGTAAAAAAGCACTTAAGTACCAATTTTCCTCCTTAAGGTCCTCATGTTATAATGTATATCAAATGTTATTTCCCCCTGTTTTTAATCTCTAAAGAGTTTATCATTCTTTAACCTTTACCATATGCAATTCCAAACTTACTGTTTGCCTCCATAGCTTATCAGTAAGTGAAACATTAGCCAATAACCAATTTCCGCCCCTTAAAAGTACTTTAAATTTTCATCTGTTTCAAATGGTATTTTTCCTCATTGCTTAAATTCTTAAAAATATTTTATATTTTGATTTGTTGTAGTTGCCGTTGTATCAAAACTTTATTAACATGTGAATAAGTACGCTAGGTACTAATTTTTCCCCCTTTTTTTTTGTTAATCCGAATTATACTCTAGCAGGTAGTAAACTCTTTGTTTATCACATTTAGCAAAAATATTAAAAGTAGCATGGCACCAAATATTTCCCCTTTTTAGCAATCTTTCATATTTATAACATGACAGCGATAAACTATCAAGTTGTAACTGGTAATTGCTTTGAAAAAGGACAAGGTACAGACATTCTAGACTTTTCTAATTAAAAATCCTTTTTCAATTAAAAGTTTAATTAAAACAAGTATTGCAAACGCAACTCTGACATTAGTGAATAGAAGTCCGGTGCTGCTGAGGGGCAAAGTGTAGTAACCACGATTATACCAAACACGAAATTAACTAAATATCACTTGCCTTTTTTATTAACGTATTACGAGAGTAGCGAATCCATAAAGCAGGTACGAAGCACAAAAGGGAGAGGCAAACCACATTCGGAAATATATTAAAGTCTAAAAAAGTGGCCAAATTATTTTAAATTTGAAATATAATATAATAAAATAGAATAATTCCTTGTTAGCATACATTTCGTCTTCTTTGCACTTATTTGATTTTTTCGAATATGTAAAAACATATTTCTGGTGGCCCTGCTTTATTGGCTAACAATTTAGATTGAATCTGTGCCCAGCGTCTACACATCAAACCTGCAAAAAGTCATATATTACCATAAATTAACATGAATAGAAGCGAACTGAAGTGTTTATAATAACCAGTTTGTAGGTGTGTTTATATGAATGGATATGTAAAACATAGCGCTACTAGAATGCAACAGGGTTGCATCAAAGGAAATGCGTTTAGAACTTTTAAAAAGCTTGAGATTTATAAATGGAAGTAAAGAACACGTTGCATTTGAGAGACGATATGAACACTAAGAAGAACATATGAATTTTGTACGTATACTTCAGCGGACAGACATACCATTTTATATTTGTAAAGCCGATATAGCTTTTTATACAGCTTTTGCAATGGCCGCATACTGTGCATTACTAATACAATATTAAATTAATTAAACTTTATTTTAAGCAAACATTTTATTTACGTTGTTAAAAGCTTGAGATCATGGGCTTTATTTACATGTGAGGCAAGAGGAAGCACAGCTTCACTTTTTTGGAATTGAAAAATTTTCACGAATTTTTCTAATTAATTCAATAAACATTTTTATTGATTTCTCATTTAACTCCTTTTCGAGTTTCCCTGTGGCGTCAGCCTAAAGCTGAAGTTCGTAACGAAAAAACTTTTTTTTATAGTGCTTTAAAAAAGTATTCGGTACGGAAGCGAGTCAACAGGCCGATCAGTCATTCCAAATTTTTCGCCGCATGCGAAATGGCTCCCCTGATACACCTTCCGTAACGTGAATCTTAAGTGCAGGCCTGTTACTGAGCGCAATAGAGAGCAAAGAGAAGACAATGGAAATTCCAGCGAATTGCTATTTTTAAGTTCTAACTCAGTTGAGTATAAAAATATTAAAATTTTTCTAGAAAGTTACAATTCGCCCGAATTATTCGTGCGATTAAACAATTTTTGTTTTGATCAAATATTGTTTTGCCGTTTTCGTTTTGTTCCACCTTTTTTCAATATAGAACGTTTACATTTTCATGCTTTTCGTACTAACTTGTGCGCCCTCTCACACTCTACCACTCTCACAGTTCCGGAATTGTTATTTTCCTGAAGGCGGTGCTGAATATAGAAAATAATAATTATTAATAATTAAGCTCAAATTCAAGAACTGAATGAATTCTCAATAACTTTTAAATAATTAAAAGGATGTGCAGTTTTTTTGTTGGTGCATCATAATATTGTGGAGGATACGAAAACGAATTGGGCGGGGCCAGTAAGTTTCTTCAGTTTTCTTCTATTTTTATTTATTTTGTAGTCTTTGGTTTTTTTTTTGGGGGTTAGGGGCTTTTGACTGAAACTCGGACTGCATATCGAATTTGTTGTGCTCACGGCTGATGCCAGAAATCATGCGCTGCTTATAATCTCAAGTGGTTTGAACCGCCTACACGCATGAATACACACCAGCCAACTTCCCATTTGGCAAACATTAGAACTAATTTAAATTGCCTTTAAATATTGTGTAGGATGATCAAAATCAGAACACATAGAAACTGTTTTGAGTATTTGAGCTTGAGATGAAGACGGTAAGACTTTTTCACGCACTGTTATGACAGATTGACATGAATAGTGTGGTCGTGCACATTATTAATTTTGCGGCTTGCGATCACGCCGTAGTAATCGCCACCCTGAAAACTCACGATCACGAACTGCTCATAAAAGACTAAATCACATGAATGTGGAATTTTATTTCCGCATTTGTTAATCATTATCACCCATGATCTATTTGCATTTCAGAATTATGGCAGGTTTTCAGAACTAAAAATAAAAAATAACGAGAATAAATATATTTTTGAAACGATACCACACTCACTCAGAATGAGCTGTTTCATATTTATAATTAATGTTCGGTCAAGTGATTGAAAAAATGTCTCATGGGTGATTCAAGTCAAATACGATCGGTGAACCATCTCCAATCTGAAGCTCATAAAACTGAAAAGAAACTTTTCCAACAACGTAAATAATTTTATTTTTTATTTATTTCAATAAAAAAAAAACGGTCGCTAATAGGTGAATCCCAAAAAAACAGAACAAACAAAAAAAAAAAAAAAAAAAGAGCAAAGCAACGATCGCATGGAGAAGAATCAGGCTGAGTTTACACAAACACTTATGAGACACAACCGACAAACTCGCAGATATACCACATCAATACTTAGTATAGCCGGCCGCATTACAGATACAGATAGAAATAAAGAACGTTTGCTTGCTTGCTTGTGTGAACAACGCATGCAGCTGATGTTTGGACTTGTGCGGTATATAAAGAAACCTGCTGCACTTGAATAACAAGCAGTTTAATAAGTGATCTCAGTTGGAGCAGAGGTTTTCTATTCACTTCGCAAGACCGGAAAAAAGTTTTAATTAAATTCAATTATGATTTTAATTAACGTAATTAAGCTGGCCTCAGTGCTGGGTGTCCTAGCTTTGGCACAAGCTGACGAACAGATTTGTAAGGGAATTGCTGGGCTTGCGATATGAAATAATGAAATAAAAATTTGAAAATTTGCAGATCGCATGTGCGTACCTCAGAAATATTATCAAGATTGCTTAACTTTGCTTAAGGATCCTTCAGAGGCTGGCATAAAGATGCAGTGTATTGCCGGTAGAGATCGTATTGATTGTTTGGACCTGATTAATCAACGTAAAGCTGATGTTTTGGCCTCCGAACCCGAAGACATGTATGTGGCATATCATACTAAAAATGCGGACTACAGGGTCATTTCGGAAATCAGAACAAAGGAGGACAAAGACTGTGAGTATAACACAATTAGTTTCAAATTAAACCAAAGTGCCGTGGCTTGAAAGCAGCTAAAAAAGATTAAGTTCCAAAGTGCTTATTTAAATCCTTCAGTCCTTGTTAAGAAATAAATCAAAAAATTACTTTTAATTTTATATCCGGTTACGTGATTTCTACAATATTTCTAAAATGTGACGATTTCTCTAGAATACGTAACTGTGCAAGACAAATTTTCAGTTGCCGTCAAATTTTTTTAGTTTTGCTGTGAACTTGAATCCTTGGCTTGGCCATCGATTCGGAGACCTCGCTTGCAAGTCCATAATGACTTGCCTGACTTCATGCCAGCCTTAGTCCTGGCTGCTATCCTATAGGTACAGCAAAAGCCTTACACTATTTAAATCCATTATCCTTTTGGAGGATTGGGCCAAAACACAAAAAATAAATAAAGTTAAACTTCGATTGCAGAAATTCGAAATAATTTTCGAAAAAGAAAAAAAAAATTCCAACAGGATAATAATAAAAACTAAATATTCTGCTGAAATTTCTGCTTTGAAATTCGAATTTTTGAATCGCATTTTATAATTTTATATTTTGAATATCTCAATATAAAAAGTAATCCTTCAAGAGATTTTTAAAATTTTATTTTTAATTCTGTTTTTTTATATTGAATTGTTAAATTATAAAATGCAACATTGAAATTTAAATTTGGTTCAAATGTTTTGAAAGTCAGAAAAAAGTTTAAGCCACAAGGGTTTCAAAACGATATGGAAATCGCTTGGGTTGGGACCAGAGAAATATTATCAAGACCAAACAAAAGGTCTTTCGTATAAAAATTTATTTGAAGACTGGAAATTGTTACAATTAATTAGAAAAAAATTTGTTGTGCTGGCTTTAAGGCATTTTCAATTGTTTCTCATAGCGGATCCCCCTTTCACGACTAGCAAAGCTTGTGTTTGTTTTATTATGGCAACCGGAATATTTTAAATTACCTAAAAGTTAAAATTTTTTTTTATTAAACTAAAACGCAGTAACGAAAAATGCTTGAAATTCCTCTGATTTCTTAACAGCTGATTTCCGCTATGAAGGCATCATTTTGGTGAAGAAGAACTCTAACATTCACAGCCTAAAAGAATTGAGAGGTGCCAGATCATGCCACACTGGCTTTGGCCGTAATGTTGGTTTTAAAATTCCCGTCACCAAATTGAAGAATTCCAACATATTGAAAGTCTCCATGGATCCGGAATTAACTGCTACCGAACGTGAACTTAAATCTTTGTCAGAGTTTTTCTCGCAATCATGTTTAGTGGGCACTTACTCGCCATATCCCGAAACGGATCGTTTGCTAAGTAAGTCCCGACATCGTACATTGCCTTGAACTGTTTGCAGACGGATTTATTTTTTTATTATTAACATTTTTATTATTTTCCAAATAGAGAAAAAATACTCAAACTTATGTGCTCTCTGCGAGAAGCCCGAGCAATGTAATTATCCAGACAAATTCTCGGGCTATGATGGAGCTATACGTTGTTTGGACAAGGGCAAAGGTGAAGTGGCCTTTACCAAAGTTCAGTTTATTAAAAAATATTTCGGTGTAAGTAATAATAATTTGTCCCAGTGCTCTCAATTAACAAAATATTTCAGACATAAAAAATTTGGAATAGGGTACAAAGACTACACTAGACACTGAAGAACCACTGTGCACGCACATAATTTCAAAAAATTTTACAGTGGCTGCCAAAAAAATTCGATTAGTGAGAAGATATTTAAATTTTTTTCAAACTTTTACAATTTAAAATTATTATGGGGTTAAAAATTCTTTGGGGTGTATAGGGGGATGATAATGTGGGGTTGCAAGCAAATAATTTCAAAGAAATCGGTCAAAACGTTTTGTGGGAGTGACTTTAGATTTTTGTATATGATATGTAACAGCTGAGATAATCCTGGCTGTTTTTACAGTTTGCATTCTTTTACGCTTTTTACGTTTCACTACGTTACGCCACTAGTTTTTCTTCATTTCCTTTTAAATTGTTTATTACAACCGCGAAAAAATTTGAAACGCAGAAAGTAAATTAACGAACTTGAGCCGGAGTATAAAATAATTCTTTTCTAATTGAATCACTTGTTGCAGATGATTCCTGGTGCAAAGGCCGAAGGTATTGCATCTGATTTTGAGTATTTGTGCGAAGATGGAACTAGACGTCCCATTACCGGCCCCGCTTGCTCTTGGGCCCAACGCCCCTGGACTGGTTATATTTCAAATGTTGATGCTGTTAGTGGCGATGAAAAACTACACAATTTACAACATCGTCTAGAGAAGTTCTTTGAGAACGGCTTACACGCTGAAAATAAAGAAGCTGCCTCCCACTTGCTCATCAATGAAGATGCGGTTTACCACAGCAAGCCCAAAGCCGTAGAGCCACAACAATATTTGGAAAAAGCCGGTTACAAAGATGTCATTGAGCGTGACGGTTCTGCTATAAGAAAAATGAAGTGAGTGAAATCCATTAGCAAAAAATGTCAATGTTTGCATTTTTACACATTTTTGGTATGTTTTGCAGGATGTGTACCCAAACTGACGATGAAATGAAGAAATGTGAGTCTATGCGTCGTGCTGCTTATTCTCGTGATATTCGTCCCGAAATCGAGTGCGTACAAGAGAAGGATTGTATTGTTGCCGTTAAGGAAGGTAAAGCTGACATGGTAGCAGTTCATGCCAACCACTACCACGAGGCCAGAGAGGATAAGCTTAAACCCGTTGTTTACGAAGGTTTTGGCCCCAACAATGTCTATGTTGCTGTTGTAGAAACATCTCTCTCCAAGGAAAGCATTCTAAGCTCCCCCATGTAAGTTCTAACCGTTGCATAGATCTTGCTAAATATCAAATAAGCTTATTTTAATTAAACGCACTGTAGACATTATGACGGCAAGGACCACAGGGCTGAAAAGGCTGCAGCTTTACTGAACAAGCTCAGAGGCATTAATACTTGCCAGACCACACCCTCTTCTGATAAGAGTATCGTTATTATCAATTCCAAAGATTTGGAACAGCACAAGAACAAACAATTGCTTTGTAGCAATTTGGAGAAAAAACCTGTCACCGAATGGCAAACTTGCAACTTGGAAGCCAATCTTCCAGTGGCTGTTTTCATAAGGGAATCAATGACACCCGTTGAGCAAGAAACTTTGAAACACTTATTCCTGTCTTTGTCAGAGAAGTTCGGCAAAAATGGTAGATTAGCCGATGTCTTTACTTTGTTTGGTGAATACAAGAAGGATGTAGCGAACGTGCTATTCGATGACGACGCAGTTGAATTTACCACCGAACTGAAAAACGCCAATACAAACGAACAAACTTTCAACAGTTTGAAATGTGATACAAATGCTTTTAAAAAGAATTAAATTAGTTGGCAACACATGAGAACATTTTTAACCAACATACCCACAATTTTATAAATCTATTAAACTGTAAGCCCAACAGTAATAAATATGAACTTATTTTGAAAAGAATAAGTTAAATTTATAAATCGCTTTTGAAACATTTATTCACATTATTATTTTAAATTGCAAGTCATATTATGGGAACTATGTAGGCAGGTGAGTTCGATCTTGGTGTCAAGTGAATACCCTTGATTAAGCACACATAGGATCTATATGTATTTAAAATGAATTGTATTGCCGGCTGCAGGGCGGAAAAAAAAACCTGCCACCTAAAATTCATATAATTGTCAGTGTCGTCTACTTGTTATGATACAGTAATAAGTTAGTGATTCCTATCTTATTGGTTTTGTGCCTGCATTTCGCCTTCAGTTTACCTTGAACCCACAACCTTATATGTAAAGAAGTATTTACAAAGAATATGTCATACGTACATATACGTTCTACTTTATGAACTGACAACCAAATTAAACTATATATATTCATATCATATATTTCAATTAATATCTTAACACAACGTACTAAAATTGGGCGACTTGTTAAATTCCCCGTTTATTTTTAAGGTCAGGACTTTTTTGACAAGTGACAGTTGACAATTTCCTTTGAAAAAATAGTCAGTCTTTTATGTTTGTACTCTCGAAAAGTAATTGAGAATTATTACATCACAATGAGAAGGAACCTTGAAAAACTTTTTCAAATCTACACAACAAAATAATTTCATTTTTCGATATGAAACTATTTTGTTTTCCAAATAAGCATCATAAGCTCTTAATTGCATGCCATTTAAAAACCGTAGAACAACGAATAAAGTATTGAAAGCCGTCATTTAAAAGTTTTTAAAAATAACTTTGAAATAATAAGGTTTAAAAATTGAAACTAGACTCAATTTAATTTATTGACTATTGTTTTTAATTTATAAAGAAAAAGTAGGAAATTTCTCTCTGCCGCAGGATAAAGGTTTTATTCTATTTTGAATTGGTAGGTCTGTCAGAAGAGTCGCTTATGGGAGCTGAATTCGTTTTTTTTCTGCTCTGCTGCCCACACAAGAAGCTTTTTGTATCTCTCTTTTGTATGTACTTAAAAGAAGCTTAAAAAGCCTTCTTTGTGGTTTAAATTCAATACAAAGTAATTTAACATTTTATATATTAAATATTACTTTTTATTTGTTATTAAATTCAAGCTCTACATTTGCATACATTTATAAAAATTATCAACGATTTTATACATGTATATAATGAAAATATATAAATTAACATATATTAAATGAAATTAAAAAAAAAACTGTACATACAAACTTTATGAGTATCGGTTTCATAGCGCAAATGATAAAATTTTCATAAGTAGGTTTTTTATATTTCTATTGTTCACATTGAGAATATCGCCACGTTCTAATCCTCTAATCATTAGAATATATAAAATGTTGCCAGGTATTGTCAGCTGACAAAGAGGAATGCTGAAGAGGTGTCCGGCGGCATCTCAAAGCGGTGCAAAAGCTTGCCCTATTCGATTTTTTTGTTGAATAGTAGTTACTAATCTAAATTTTGCGCTATGGGGTGTAATACACAAACAAGTGTGTACATGCATGTGCATGCACACATACATACATTGACAATAAAATCGTTAATAAACAAACAAGTAAAATTTTTACATTTCGAACATTCTAATAAACATGGTGGCTTAATGTCAAGCTTACATGATGCAAGATTCCTACATGCAACTCTATGATTTTATGAGAAAGAGAAAGGAATATAAAGCATGTGTATGCTCTCCTATTTTCTTTCTCTTTCTGGCTTTTATGTAAAGTCTGATTTGTAATAGAAGAACTTGCCCAATACATTATTGACATTAAAAGTTAATTTCTTGGATTTTGAAATGAGAAACGGATTTTGCAGCATGTAAAGTATATTGCAAATTATTATTTTTTGGCTATTTCTTGTTCTCCATCCAGACCGCCTTCCCCATCGCTTTTGTTATTGGGATCAGATTCTTCTTCGGAATAGTCTTCATCGTGGGTGTGGGTAACGGTGCGCGGTGTACTGGGGCGGGTATGGGGTACAGTAACCTGCTAAAATAATTAAGAGAACAAAATGAATTTGCATAAGAACACATGGACTCGTTCATCAAAAAGAAAATGTTTTTGTTACCTTTTCCTCAGCATCATTTTTATTAACTGCCACATCCGTGTGAGCTACTGCCACAAACTCATTAATTTTAGCCTCAACCGCGGAAGAGTTGGTATTAGCAGAAGTAGTGGCATTCGCTTCAGTTTTACCTCTAGCTCTCTGTATCATGGGTGTGTCTATTTGGAATCTTTGTTCATGCGCCACAGTTGATTCATGCGGTAGCAACATTGCTGGAGCACGGAACATGTAGGAAAAGGGATAATATATAAAATTCAAGAATGTGGCTGCATATAAATCTGCATATCTGACCACCTGACTAGAGAAAAAGGTTTGTCTAGAACCGGAACGGAAAAGCGAACCCATCATACCATAAGCCATGTCCATCTTATGAGTAACATCGCGTATGGAAGCACGCAACTTAGAGATGTCGGGTTTTTCTTTGGTACTCGAATCTAAGTTTCTTTGGCAGGAAATACAAATTGCTGGATTTTTCGAATTTTAAAGCGAACATCCATTTCATACTCACTTGTACATTTCACCTAATTGACAATCCAACTGTTGTAGTTCAGCAAAAAATTGACATTTATCTGTCCAAACATGTAGCTCTTGGACCAGTTCGGGTACAACCAAGAACGTACGCCAGCCACGAATCTTTTTCGATTTCAAAATGTCACCAAAAATATGATCACCAATATACAAGACATCTTTACCCTTGGCGTTAATGAAATTCGTGAATACCTCACAGGAACCACCAGAGTACACTTGGCCAGGCTGCAAGGGACCAATGTGGGTGCCAATTTTCAAAGCACCCGTTTCGGTATTAACTTGCCGCAAGATGGTACCCTCTCCAAAGAATAATGGTTTACGAGCGTCTACAACAATTACATCAAAATATGTCTTCCAATCGCGATGTGGTTCTTCTGGTTTGGCACCATGTGGGAAATCAAAAATGTACGTCATAATTTTATTAGTGAAATTGTAATCACTATTTGTGAGCAGGAAAACTTTAGCCCCGGATTCGCGTATACGTGCCAATACCATGGGTAAACGAGCGTCCTTATTAACATAATAATCGAGGTTCTAGGCAGCAAAAGGTATAAATAATTTATAAATTTTAGTTCCACTTTAGTTTCTAATGGACAAACTACCTCTACAGTTCTTTTCTTCAAATCGCCCTGTATGTGAACCCAGTCCACCGCTCGACGAACATCTTGGAATATGGAATTGAACGACATAAACAATTCACCAGCTTTAACGCCAGTGCGATCTCTATAAATGAAAATAAAACGTCATAAAACTATACAATAAATCTGAAGAACTAAAAATGAAATCTAATTTAAATTCATTGTTTCTAACTCCAAGTACACTCTGTTGCAGAAGTATGCATACCAATAAAACCAAGTTTACATGATTCACGCTTTCTAGGCTCATATGTAAGGGGGGAAAGAAAATTGTAGAAAGCATGTGTATTCTACTCTTTAGCCGTTGTACTTTACTCATTTCTTTACGCTACTCCTCCTCTATCCTGCAAAAGCAATACTACCCCAAACCTCCTCAATAATAAAATATTGTTGATATTGCGAAGTTGTTGATGTGGAGATGATGCGTGCTGCCCTAAGAAATTTTGTCATTTGACTTCGTTAGACATTCTCTTCAGTTTCCTTTAAGGTGGCGTTTAAACAATGCGGTAATCATGAATCAATTTAGGCTGATTTATGCTCCAGAGTCAAGAACAATCGCCAATTTGTGCAATAATGACATCGATAAACACCTTGTTTTGCTCAAATATAAGAAGTTCTTATAGAAATACTCTTTACATCAGATAAAATTAAAATCTTCTTCTATATATTCGTAGGTGTTCTTAAACAAAACTAAGATATAACAGTTTATGACACCTTGTTAGCTCTTATACGAAACGGATTAAATTTGTACTGTACGTCAACTTACAACGCCCACTTACAGCTAATAGTGAACTTAACCATCTATTGAAAATAAGTTTATGATGAACTTACTCGGTGTACTCCGAACTATTTGTAAAGAAGTCTACTAAACAGGCTAAAAGATAAGTTTCAGGTAAATTGAAGAGCGTATTCAAAACATAAACACGGGATTCATCGAGCTTTAAAAACTTATTCGGATACAATTCATACACTTGGGAGCTGCAATGACACAATTGAATTAAAATTAATAGAAAAAAGGTTTCGCCAATTTTTCTCGCTGCTTCGAAATCGCATTGTTGTCCACAATATGAAAGTGTTCATTTTGCAACAGTGAAAATTCCAAAAGCCACAAGATTTTATTCAACAAAAATTTGCAAGTGTGGACAGGGTACTTACTGTTTTAAAAATTCAAAACCATGACAGCAAACTAAAATATTGCCGTATGCATCAACTTTCAGGAGATTGCCGTAGATTGTATCAAACCACAGACCACGAATAGGGAATGAGGGATCGTATTCGAATTGCATAATCTCTTTTGGATAGCCCATGCTGACCAAACGCTCCTTGACCAAATCGAAACCCAATTGTTCATACTGTGGCGATTTGTATTCTAAAAACGAAAAATTTTATAAAAATTTCCGATTAAAGTTTGCATTTTTTAAAAAACTTACCAGCCAAAGTATAATCCATATCGAATCCATAGAATTTGATATTTTCCAAATGCAGTGAACGATTAACAAAAATTCTGAAATAAGAGATTTTTTAAGATTTTTGTTAAATTAAATAATTATTCAAAAAAAAAAAAAAAAACAAAAAAAAAGATTATATAATGATGATATATATTTTATATATTTCTTTTAATTTTCCCCATTCTTGCCACCGAAGTGTTTTTGCTGTGTGGCGTTTCTTTTATGCTTTTTGCAAGTTAATCAGTTTTGCGTTTCTAAAAGGTTAATCGGTTTATCACTTTTAAAAAGAGCAGCAAAATTGTTTAAAAACATTTCCAAATACACTGGGAAAAATTTTAAATGGATTCAGTAAATTAAAAAAAAGTCATGTTTTTGCTTAAAGCAAAATGCGGTATATGAAATGCAAGGAAATCTGTAATTGAGAATAATTAAAGATCTACAAACCGAGAAATTCAGATTGCACCAGGAAACTTTTTTTTCGCTACAATACTCATAATTAAAAAAAATGTATAAAAATGTTATTTCATTTATATCAATTCCAATTATCAAAAACTAAACGAGAATTACACGATGATATCGAAATACACAGGAAATCGATATTACAGTTGCCATATTTCTCATGTCTTACTACAAACTGTTTGGTAGAAGTGAAGAATAATTAAAGAGTTGCAAATAGATAAATTCATATTACACCAGGCAACTTTTTTTTCGCTACAATACTCATAATTAAAAAAAATGTATAAAAATGTTATTTGATTTATATCAATTTCAATAATCAAAAACTAAACGAGAATTACACGATGATAACGAAATACACTGGAAATCGATATTACAGTTGCCATTTTTCTCATGTATTACTACAAACTGTTTGGTAGAAGTGAAGAATAATTAAAGAGCTGCAAATAGATAAATTCATATTACACCAGGCAACTTTTTTTTCGCTACAATACTCATAATTAAAAAAAATGTATAAAAATGTTATTTCATTTATATCAATTCCAATTATCAAAAACTAAACGAGAATTACACGATGATATAGCAATACACTGGAAATCGATATTACAGTTGCCATATTTCTCATGTCTTACTACAAACTGTTTGGTAGAAGTGAAGAATAATTAAAGAGTTGCAAATAGATAAATTCATATTACACCAGGCAACTTTTTTTTCGCTACAATACTCATAATTAAAAAAAATGTATAAAAATGTTATTTGATTTATATCAATTTCAATAATCAAAAACTAAAAGAGAATTACACGATGATAACGAAATACACTGGAAATCGATATTACAGTTGCCATTTTTCTCATGTATTACTACAAACTGTTTGGTAGAAGTGAAGAATAATTAAAGAGCTGCAAATAGATAAATTCATATTACACCAGGCAACTTTTTTTTCGCTACAATACTCATAATTAAAAAAAATGTATAAAAATGTTATTTCATTTATATCAATTCCAATTATCAAAAACTAAACGAGAATTACACGATGATATAGCAATACACTGGAAATCGATATTACAGTTGCCATTTTTCTCATGTATTACTACAAACTGTTTGGTAGAAGTGAAGAATAATTAAAGAGCTGCAAATAGATAAATTCATATTACACCAGGCAACTTTTTTTTCGCTACAATACTCATAATTAAAAAAAATGTATAAAAATATTATTTCATTTATATCAATTCCAATTATCAAAAACTAAACGAGAACTACACGATGATATCGAAATACACTGGAAATCGATATTACAGTTGCCATTTTTCTCATGTATTACTACAAACTGTTTGGTAGAAGTGAAGAATAATTAAAGAGCTGCAAATAGATAAATTCATATTACACCAGGCAACTTTTTTTTCGCTACAATACTCATAATTAAAAAAAATGTATAAAAATGTTATTTCATTTATATCAATTCCAATTATCAAAAACTAAACGAGAACTACACGATGATATAGCAATACATTTGAAATCGTACCGGCCGTTTTTCTCATGCATTACAAAAAATTTGATAGAAGTGAAATTATTTACTTTCTGGTAAGAAAGTTTTTTGGGGAAAAAGATGAAAGCTTGAGAATTAAAAGAAAAGAAAAAATTCTCAAACGAGTTTGTTTTTTTTTTGTAGTAAATATTTCGTTACCACTGTGAGTAATTTTATTAAGACTAACAAAATTCAGAAAAATTAAAGAAATCCTTTAAAAATAATTTCTTTTCAACGCTTAAAAGATAAATTAAAAATCTAAAGCAAGAAGGAAGAGGTTAAAGCGGATTTAGGGAAGAATATTAGTTAAGCAAAATTAAGGAACTTTGAATTGTGTTACGACAATACAGTAAACTCGCGATACCATGAACTTTAACCACAAATGCTTTCTTATAAGAGAAATAGATTTAAGCAACTTGTAATTAATATAAAACAAAAGGTTTGAACAAAATCAAAGTTGTAACAACTAATTTAATTGCTCGATGTTTATTTATTATAAAAAACTTAATCAAATTAATTTAATTAATAATTATTTTGTTTAATTTTAGGAATAAAAAAGTATGATTTAAAAATCATAATTATTAAACGTCTTTAGCTAAAGATGAGATAAATAAGATAACAACATAAAACCGCCGCTTATTGTTAAGTAAGCTTTAACTTTTATCAAAATTGGCTTATTTTCCTAACTTGCCAGACTTGGGAACTTGTCTTGATAACGAAATAAATAAATAAATAATAAGTATAATTTTTCGAATGCAGAAAAGCTAAAAAATTACGAATAAGTGAACTCTTTCAAGTGACAATATGAATGCCACTGCCGCGGCTGTCATTGCCAGGACTAGTTGACAAATTCTCCAGTGTTGCAATACTTGGAAAATGTAACTGTACTTAAAGCGATTTTGTACGAGTATTAGCAAAAAAAGTATTAAATGTTCTTTAACTAACGACAATTTTATCGCACAGCTGTTCAATGCGATTTGCCATGCCAGGTGGCTTTCGAATTGCACCAAATAAATCAAAACCAACATATTCGCCATTATATTTCATTATTATATCTTTGATAATTTGACTAAAAGCATGAGGCAATAACTTTTCTAATAAGCCATATGACTTTTTTACATTTTAATAAACGAAATTAATTTTGAAATAAACATTTAAATCATTCTGACGCTGCCGCTGAAACCTTGACAATTAAAAAAATTGCATTTTAGCGACAACTTTCTACACTTTCGAAATATATCTATTTATACTAAATATTTCGCCTTGCAAATTAATTTTATTCATGCGATTGTGCAAAAAAAAAAATTAATGTTGTAATTTATTTATTTTTTTCCTCGCCGCATTTTGCTGTTGCTGTTGTTGCTGTTAAACAAATTGAATTGTTTTATAATTATTTAAACGCCATTAGGTTAAAATTGGCGAGTGCCGGCATTTAGCCAAGTTTGAAGAGACAAACACAAAAATTTATTTGCAGCGAATATTATTTTCGAATTGTTGTTGAAAATAGAGCAGTTTATATTTAAGACAAATATGAGTATTTATTTATTTATGTTTTAAACGAGTCATTTCCTTATTTAAGAATAAATAAATATTTATTTATATGAAAAGTGTTTGACTGATTTATGAGAATTTCAAAGAGTAACGAGGCAGGTTTCAGCACTCCACGGCTCGATAATTACAGAAATCATGACTTGAGTAACAAAAAAAAGTAAGGCGAATTCATAGCAGGCAAATTAATACAAAGCGAAAGGTCATACATGCAGCAGCTTTTATCGATATGAAGTCGATATTAAATTAAATATTTATTCCGATTTCGTATGAGACTCAAATATGTTAAATATGCATACACTGCCGGCAGTCACAGGTTCGAAGCTTTTATCATGATTTTTTATTCAGGTGCCTTAATTGTCAGATATTAGCATGACTAGTGACTGGTAATTAGTGACAGTTGTCATTTCACATTTACCAGCAAACAACAGCTGAGAAGTGTTTCAACGGCACAGTAAAACAGTAAAAGCATCTTAAGACAAGTATTCACTATCCCAAGCAGAAGCATAATTTGTCCAATATGGCCTTTGCTCATCTGGGCAGTAGAATGGGCCAGTGTTTGATTTTTTTCTTATATTTGGAGCATTACTGTTTGTTTTAAGAAATCAGATTTTTAAGGGTCCAATTGTGCTTAGCAATAAGCGGAATGAGCAATAACAAGCCTAAAATAAAACGATCAATGTGCATTTTCTTTACTACATAGTGCGACCCTGTCATGCTTGGTATAGTAGTCATAAGCATGTTCGTGGGAACATGGATTTTCACTCTAAGTGTATAAGAGCAATCACTCTCTTTGTACGCTGGTGTCCACTCTCTTCAAATTTTACGTCTTAAGCATTGGCGTCAAGAATACTCTTACAAGTACTTCGAAAAAAAAATAATAATTTTCGTAAACCGCAATATTTGCATCAATTGTTTCAAACAGCTGATTGCTTTTATATAGAAAATGTTGTGCTTGAAATAAAAAAATATATAAAAATAAAAAATATATATATATATAAAAAATATAAAATATATAAAAAAAATTTAGATTATTAAAATATTTTTACTGGACGAGAATGAAAAAGCAGAGGCGGACTCCTACTCATGAAAATCAATTTATGCTGAAAGGCTATTGGTCAGAAGAACAGCTGATATGGAAATAGTTAAAGAAAGTAGTTTTGCTGCGCTACTATTTACTATCTGGCACTGTTATGCGATTAAGTCACATGAAAAAATCGTATCGTAGCTGTCAACTGTCATAAAAAAATGATTGAAGAAATTTTTTTTAACTGCTTAGCTGAAGTAAATGCAACTCTGATCAAAGGCAAATTATCATTGTAAGAAAATTTTCAGTAAAGTTATGCAAATTGCTTAAATTTTCAAAAATTCTGCCACACATACAGTCGCATTTTTAGTACACCTTATACCATTTATCCGGCAGTATGCCATATTGGACAAATTGTGCTTCGGCTTGGGATAGTGAATACTTGTCTTAAGATGCTTTTACTGTTTTGTTGCGCCGTTGAAACACTTCTCAGCTGTTGTTTGCTGGTAAATGTGAAATGACAACTGTCACTAATTACCAGTCACTAGTCATACTAATATCTGACAATTAAGGCACCTGAATAAAAAATCATGATAATTTTTTATTTCACGACAGCTTTCGGCTAAAAAATATTTTCGTTAATTTCTCAGCAATTCCAACATCGCCATCGTATACATAATTAAATAAATTTTGTTACAAACTGTATGTTTTTATAATTTTAACATTTTATAAATCATTAAAATAACAATGAATAATACTTATTGTTTAATTGCTTGTGTGCAATTTTAAATGGCTGCCAACGAAACCGGCAGAGGAGAGGAAAAGGTCAAGATAAATAAGTACACGTGGGCCATTAGAAAGAAAATTATGAAAAATATTATATTGTTTTAAATTATGGTTCATTATATTCCTTAAATAAATATCATAAATTTTAATTGTAGACAAGGAAAGGACAGACAGTTTATTTTGTAAAGATTTATAGAACGAAATAAATAATAATTTTAATTTTAATTTTTGGGAACAAATAGAAATATATTTGCATAAGAAATTCTTCGTTTAGCAGATGAAGTCACGCATTAAGCACTTTGTGTACGCAGCGTGGAATAATTATCCGCAAATTATCTGTGCACTGGAGAGTCAATTAAGCAACACATATTCCATTCTTTACTTCTATACACACTTGCTGCATGCAGAGAAAACTTAGTACAAGGAAATTAACGTTCCTTGTCCTGCAGTGACACAGTGATACGTGATTACACTCACGTAAATGTCAATGTAATAACAAAATGCTGATCATGTAAAACTTTGGAAGGCTAACAAGGGCTGTCGCAGGATTTATTGGACTCGTTAGCTTTATGGGTTTAATAAAAGGAAAACTGATGATAGTAGAGCGAAGCTAAAGTGTCACAAACACCATCTGATATCCAACGTTATGTCCGGTACCTACTATTGAGATGGATACCCAAATGCAGCTTGTAATCGAGATCGAGAAAAAAACGAATAATTATTTTGTTTGCTTCACAGCTGGGGGCTAAGCCTATCTTTCGTTCTGTTCTCTTTTGGCTTAAGCAAACGAGTGCAATTAATGTTTCATATCAGCATTTTCACTTACTCATTTCGCATTGAACTGTGCACATCCAGCACATAACAGTCATCATCAAAACTCGAGACTTGTGTCACATCATCATCATTTGCAATGTTTTCCTCGTTCTCGTCATCACCCTCGTTGCCATCATCAAGTAAATTATTAGTGCCTCTGCCGCCGTTGTTGTTGTAATCGTCCTGTGAACAGCTGCATTCAGCAATAAAGGAATCAATAAATTCTTCTTCGTTCAAATTGTGTCTCAACTTTTCAACACTCTTAAAGTGTTGCTGGTTTTCATTGGAGGATGCTTGTGGTATTGCTGGTGTTCTTTTCATTAAAGTGGCATTCAAATATTGTGTAGATTGACTACGGAAACGTTGCTTGCGAGCAGCAATAGCGGATAATGAAGACGGCAATGGTTGCGGTTGCGAGAGAGGCACCGACGATGTGTGTTGCAATTGCGGATATTGAAATTTAATTGTATCGCACGAATAGCTGCGCTTATTACCTGCTCTGCCAAAGGAAACATCATTAGCAGCAACATCACTATTGGTGGCAGCAACAACGAGACCAACACTTTTAATTAATGAAATATCCGTTTTAAATGTACTAAATTCATCTGCCACGTCGGATGTTACATAAATATCGCTGATTACGTCATTTGCAATATTTTGCTGCGATGTAAATGAATTCCTTCGCATATTAGCGCCGCCACCAGCTGCACTCGACGATAAATCCATGTTGCATGCGAAATACTAACAATTGTTAGTATTGTGTTTTCTGCCAATATCCTTAATGCATAAATTAACGACGAGCGATACAAGCAACTATTTATCTACCGGTTTCAGTCCACTTAGTGGGTGTTTATTGGTTGTTAGAATAAATGTTTTAATTGCTGGCAATTATTTTTTAACTTTCTTGTTTAATTTTTATTTTGTTGTCCAGTGCTGAGTTGTGCTGGATGAGAAGATTGAGGATGTTTAAATGGAATATCGAACCTAAAAGTTTTCCTATTTTATATGGCGATGAGAGCCATAAAAACTCTCCCATCCTGCGATCTCACACGCCGTGATGCAATATTTTGCATTACGTTTTCAAACGATTTCAGGGGCGTTAAGGACTAAAGGACGAAGTATAAAGGAGCAATTACGATATACAGACTTGCTAGAGCTTTTAAGCTTATGAACCAACGAGTTGCGATGGTTTCAATAAAATTAAAGAATCCCTTAAATGAACAACTTAAACGGCTTATTTCACTCGTAGACCTTTTGATCTTCAGATTGCATTCAATTCCGAGCATTGATGTTGACGTTTTTATTTCGTTTCAGCTGTAGTTTGTAAATGTAAGAGAATGCCAAGAGTTGATTCACCTACCCTCTCCTCTCATATTTATATTGTTGAATTTTTACGCATCAATATGCACTTTTGGCATTACCTGCTCTTAAAGAGAATTACTCTCATTTGATTGTTTTGAAATATATTCAAATAACTCACAAAAGCTCATTGCTTTTAAAATGTATTACTTTTACTCATTTTTAAAATAAAGTCGAAAGTTTTTTAAATTATTTACTATTTTTCATAATCAGTTCCAAATTTGGAAAGTGTATAAAAAAAATTTTCCATAAAAATATGTAACTGTTTTTTTTGACAAAATCAAAAATCCCATGACAAGCTTTTCGAAAGAATTATAATTTGCCAGAGAAGAAAATTGTTATTTTCATTTAACATTTTAACTTATTCAGATATATTTTTACAACAAAAATCAGCCAAAATTGTTTCTAAAAAGCATTCAAAACAAGCATAGTGATTCATTGCATTTCCGATTCATTTGAAAGAGTGACGTCCATTAACGGCCATAATGCACTATCTTACGATTTGTCAAAAATGGCATGACTGCCAGAGAAACGTGATATAGTGTACCCTAAAAATGCCTCTTTATAAGAGATATCTTGACAAGTCGTAGGATTTGCAAAACTTTATTAAAATATGATAATTTCCTTACTTAATCAGGGTTGCATTTAGTACAAAAAACTTATTCCCATCATATTTCTACAACAACGTATCACAATGCGATTTTTAAATCAGATTTTCGCATAAATGAATTGTATGACTGTGTAGGATAGTGAATTATGGTCTTATGTAAAAATAGATTCCTTTATATGAATCATGCTTTTACATGTTTCAATTTTTAATGTCATTTCAATTATATTGTATTGGATATTTTTTAAAATAAATGAAAAATATTTTTAATAACACAATTTATGATACACACGTGCAAATAAGCAAAAAAAAAAAATATATTTTTTGCCTCTTAAATTTTTTAATAATTTTTTTTTTTTTGCTTACAGCAAGAAATTTTACACAAACAAAGTGCAGAGGTTGCCGTTTATTCAGTGCTGCCATAAATGAAGCATGAAATGCCTTAAGGGGAAAGAGTGGTAAATGATATAAAATGGCATAAAATTGGTACTCAAAAAGGGCAAGAAGTGCAAAATATTAATGATACGTTCTCAGTTATCGCACTGTGAACACAGGTGTTCATAACATGATTGTGCTTGTTTCGTTTCTCATGCTACTCGGCAGGGGAACATTCTCCTACTCTTTAAAAATTATTTCAGTATTTGTTTTCTATTTATTTTTTATTTATTTATTTATATACAAACTTTTCAATTGTTGAATGCTTTTTTTTCAATTTTTTTTACATTTAATTTTTTTGTTTTTTTGATATTCGATAATTTGTTATCAAAATTAAAGCTGATAGTAAATTATACGGGGTCGCAAGTAGGGATACATGTTAGATCGCTCTTTAAATTTCGTATGGTGAAACACATAAACTCATTCAGGGTCCGCTCCTGAACCATGAATGAGAGAGCGGACCTCGTGTGACAAGTATAAGAAAAAGAACATTAATGGCGTTTTCTTTTCTACATTAAAAATGTTGCCCTGTGAAAAAGTGCCTTTTTAAAATGTTTTGCCCGCCCTGTGAAAGAGCAATTTTTTATATAGCGAGAAAAGAACACAAATTAGAAAAAAGTGTAATGCCTTTTTTTAACAGCTGATAAACAAACATTTTCTGTATATTTTATGGAATGTGTATACAAAAATGTTCAGTTGCCAGATTGCTAATTCATCTGCTTGAGAAAACAAAATTTTTTTTTTAATATCTCATGCAAATAAGATGCCGCATAGTGGTCCTTTTTTTCTTTTATACGATACAAAATATAAAAATAATTATTAAAATCTAATTTTCTGACTCTTTCAACTCAAAAGAGTTTTTATGAACATTTTCTGGTAACGCTGTGCAAGAATAAAAACCATCTGTTTTACAAGGCAATTTCTGTAAATGATCATTTTCATTACAATTTTCATCGCTTTTGTTTCATTTTTAATTGTTTTATTCAGTTTTTTTTCTTTATTTTAAAACACAATTGCCGATTTACCACAAGTGTATAATGAATTAAGGGGATTTCGTTGATTCTGTGTATTGAAATTTACAGGCTGTAACCCAAATAAATAAAACGGCAAGTGTTTAAAATCAGATAATTTTAAAAAATAAAATTATTTCCGTTTTGTAATTTTGTATGATAAAATTCACAAAAAAAAAAAAAATAATAAATAAAAAATTAAGTTGCATGCGAGATGCGAGAGATAAATTTTTTTTAGAAAATTAAACACTAGAAAATGGTCATGAAGAGAAGAACAACTAATTGGCAGAAAATAAAAGGTATGAGTTCGTAGTTAAGGATTTCGATTTTTTCAGGGCTGCCAGTCTTATGTTTCCAGAATCAACCAAAATTTTTGGGATTTTGTGGAGAATTTGCAAATGACTGATTTACAAGTTTATGGGCAATGAAATTCAAAAAAAGGCTTTGCTTCGATCGGCACGTTTAGTCTTTTAAAGTTGCCACATTTTCCTAAGTGGCCATATTTTCAACTTTGTTTTGATGACAGAAACTGTACTCAATATGAAAAATATATAAAATTTCTTTGATGTAAATAAATTAGAAAAAATTTTTGATAGTAATCAACATGAACGACGCTGCTGCAATTGTGTTTTTTAAGACTTTAATAAGCCATACAAAAGCAGTACGTAATTTCAACATTGTAGCCATTGTCAAATTCATTGTGCAATAAAATTAGATTTCTATTAAAAAAATAATAAATTTCTAATGAGTTATTTCAGTCATAAATTAATATAAAATGGTATTTTTATCGACTTTATCAGGAATTTATCATTTAACTTTATCTGGTAGCATGAAATATAAATAAATAGTGCTACCAGATAAAAAAAATAAAAATAAATCTCTGTAAAAACCAATTTACTTTTCTCCCCTTGAATGTTGTATTACAAAAATTTTCAAAGTCCGCCTAGCGAGGCCAATTAATCCGAAATATTTTCTTACTTTTTTTCCTTTTTGATATGAACAAAATTAAAAATTTGTTATCCCTTCAAGCATGTGTAATACTAGAAAAGGGCGCTGAATTGGAATGCAAATATAAATGTATGTTGGCTTGCGATGTCATGCTATGAATGAAATTTACAATGCAAATATCATGACTGATACATGCGATGGACGCAAACAATCTGCATATTGAATTACTGAATCAAAAGAAATTTCCATTCGTTATATTCAATATAGTCGCTAATATATATTTTTGTTTCTTTTGGAATAAAATACAATGTAACCAATAAAAGTAATAAATTCCAAAAGTTTGTGTAAACGTCAATGTATAAGACGTGGTATCGCCAAAGCAATCCCTCAACTAAACCATAAAATGTTATACTCGTGCAAATACACATCGCCACTGTAATATGGAAAGGGCCCAACTATTATTTTCTGGATTTTCAATAAAGAAAGTCTTTTCATTGTGTTCAGTCGAAGAACATACATTCATCGCAAGTAGCGGAATTGTTTATGGAAATAGAAGTTTGAAAATATACAAAACGCTTTCGCATACGCCATTGCGTTCCATTAATTCATCCGTATTATCTAGTTGCCGGATATACATCAATAGTGGGGTTCATGATGTTCGTAGGCGAATAACGCTCAATGTGAGTGATGACAACTGTTGTATACCCCAGTGTTTTGCTCTTATGGCTTATGAGAATCCCTCTAAACGTCAGTGACATGCAAGATCAGCAAATCACATGTCGTTGCAGTCCATATCAATCAATTAAGGTCTAACAAGGCCAAACTAGCACGCTCGCCAATAATGATAGTGGCTTCACGAAATTCATGAGAATGTCAACACAAACTCACACCGAATTCGATAACTTTAGTTGTTGAGGTATTACGAGTATTTGAACTAGAAATCGCTGTAGATGACTTTTTAATGAAAGTGACTGTCACTATGAATGACAGCCAATGCTTGAAAAACTGTCCGCAAAATCTATCATTTCCATTTGTCTCTGTTCTTGGGGAAAGCAACTTTCCCTAATGCACCTGGTTAGTGTGATTCAGTATTGAAAATGCAAAGTACAACTCTTGACCTAGAAGTGGAACATTTTCCAGCTCGTATTCTTTATAAATCATATTTTATGCACATTAACCAAATTGAAATACTTGAATACTTAATTGTTTCGAAAAGCATTTAAATCCCAAAACTTAAAGATATGAAATGTATCGTTGTGGGGTAAACTAGAATGGATCCACATTTCAACGCATGCGAAATGCACATCTTTCACTTACTAAACTTCTCGATTATTTATATTCGAAATCTGCCTAAATTTTCGACTGCTCTAAGAAAATATTTGGTTACAGGTTCCCTACAGATTTGCCTTTGGCATGGCCTGGAATGCGCATAATAGCTAGTTAACCCCACAGCAATTGATTTCAATGTATTTTTAAAGCAAATTTAATTTTTTGGAATTTTAGCGCCTTTTGGAATACAAAATAATGTCAATCCCAGAAATAAGAGACTTATCTTCGAATATTTCGCCAACGTTTGGTCACCTTCCTCAGGAAATTATTTTTAATGTCATTTAAATATTCTAAATTAAATAGAAATATTTTTGAGAGACTCTACTATGTTGAATTTGAAAACTTTTAATAAGAAAACTACACTTCTACGCTGTAAACGGCAATTTTCTTTCCATCACTTTTTCTTAATATCAATCACTTCAAATGAATAGAATAGATTAAATGGTGGACTGTGATTATCAAATGCCGTAGAATTTATTTCTCTGTCGTGTGAATCTTTTCTATTTCATTGTTATTCTGTGAATTTTTTACAACTGGATGTGAATGGCGTCGTTGGAAAATAAAATCTAGTGAAATGGGCATGAAGAAAATATTCAATTAATTAAAAGTTTTCGTCAAATATTTGCAGTTGAATGCATCTATTCGTCCATAAAGCGGATCGAATATTTTCTTTACAGAGGATTGGATTATTCATTTTTTTGTAAACGATAAAGTTTTTTTAAAAATCTGTTATAAGACCGGAATTAATATCTGTCAATGACAACCAATTAAAGCTATCTAAGCAAGGAGCTTTAATTTTGAGTTAAAAGGGCAATAAATTAATTCAACAGTCTCATACAGAAATCGCAGAAAAGGCCCCTCATGAAGGGAATTCAACGGAAGAGCTTGAATGCATTCAGTCCTGAATAATAACATTAATGCAGTGGCAACACTAATACGTATTTTATCGGTTTCTTAAAATGCTGAGACAATCCCAGTTTCGCTTTATGCTGAAGTTAAAGTCGACGTCGCAAACGCCGTCTGAACGTCGTCAACTGTCAAAAAAAAGTTGAAACGTATGAAATTGTATGAGAGCTATTAATCTCAACGACGTTTCAAATTAAACGCTGAAAAAGTTCAATCGATTTCAACTTTTTCAGCGTTTGTACGGCGTTCAATGAAACGTCAAAGCTATATACATACATAATTATCTGATTATTGTACTTGTTTAAACTGTTGCTTTTTTTTTAATTAAAATGAGCTCGGATAGTACATTAAATGAAAAAATTATAAATGCTGTTCGCGAAAACGAACAATTGAGAGTTGAATTTATTAATATTGATATTATAGGGGGATAATATTTATTTTTTTTTTATAGGAAGATATTACCAAATTTTAATTAATAATATAAATTAATTTTTAGTTACTAATTTTCATTATTATATTTATTAATAATTGATTATTTATTTATTTAAATATTTTATTTTAAACTATAAAAATTGAGAGTTCAATTTACTAATATTGATATTATAGGGGGATAATATATATAATAATTAAAATTTGGTAATATCTCCCTATAAAAACAAATATATTTAAATATTAAAAAATATTTATATAACAAATTCTCCAAGAACTATAAGAAAACAGCTCTTAAAGGAGAGATTTGGTAAAAAATAAGTCATAAGTATTTAATTACAAATATTTCAGTAAATAAATTTTCAAATTAACAGTTTATATTTAAACGTCTGTACGCCGTTGACATTAACAGCCAAATGAAATTAAACGTCGAACGTCACAATTTCAGCGTTCAGACGGCGTTTGCGTCGTCGACAATAAACTCTAGCATTAGACGAGCTTCTTCAATTTTTTTCGTTAAACGCTCAACTTCGGTGTGAATTGAAGGCGGCCAAACTTTTATTTTGGCACAGACACAACGAATAATTGTGTTGTGTAAATTTCTCCAAATTAAGATTATTTTAACGTGCTCTTAATTCACTGGCCACATGCTCCCACTCAGTATTTAAAACAATGAATTTATTGCAAACCAAATGATACCGAGTTATCGAGTCTATTCAAAACTTAAAGCTCCTTGAACTGATTGAGAACTTTATTCATTCCAAATTATTTTATATTTGCGATTATCCCACTTTATACTCATTATTTGTCTCTATTGAAGGAATGAAGGAAAAGAAATCTCAAAGTTGTAATTCTTTCAATTGTCTGTAAACACAACTAAAGTGATGTCAAGGTTTTCTCATTGTGGTCATAAGCATGAAACAACTTTTGCTTTATTTTTTTACAGCCAGAAGCAGGTACTTGTACGTGACACTAACAATAACTGAACTGATTATGACATTTGGTATGAGTTACTATTGCTGTCTCATACATCCTGGGCTGAGATATCGTGCACCAAATTGCTACAAGCTTCAACTCAGAATTAATCGAAAGTCGCGTTTTTGCAAAAAAGCTCATCCGTAAACAGTTTTCTTTACATCTCCAAGCAGAAGAAGTAAATAAACTACTAAAGCAGATCCGATCTGATAATGCTCTTAAAACCCCTTTACCATTTTCCACTGCACAAGAAATTAAGAAATTTATTTCCCCTAAATTTAAAGTTATTTAAAAGCTCAAAAACAACAAGTTGACACCATTGAAAGTTATTTTATTGTAAATCAATGCACGCTTGAAAACATTTTTGAAATATAATTCAAACAGACTTTCGTCTGTTCCGATACATTATTTACTTAGAATAAATGAAAAATATTATTTAAACGAATTTTATGAACAACTCAATCGAGAAAGCAACAACTCTGGGGGAATGAGTTATTTTTTCATGTATGATTTCCAAGTAAAATTAAATTTTAATGCTGAGAGCCCTCAGGAAGCAATTTCAGTATTGAAAGAATGTGTTCTATTAAATATTACTTTTAAACATTTTGTGTATTAAAAGTTAAATTATATTAAATTTTAATATTTTGTATACTGTTTGCCAACTTGTTTTTGGATATCGTCCCTTAAGAAGCAAATGCCCTATTTCACTTTTGAGAAAATGGCTTTTCATTTTTATATTGCAAAGTATATTTAAAAAAAGAAATTGAAAAAAGCAATTTCCGATGTGGCAGGTCACTCTGAAAAATTTTTGCAGCATCTTAAATTTGTTGCAAGTATTTAACATTATAATATAAAATTAAATCGGAAGACTAAGGTGGCCAATTTTAAAATTTTAACGAATATAAATCTATTGCTGCGAGTATTTTTATAAATGAATATGAACTGAAAAAAAATGAGATGAGCCCTTTTAAACTTATTTCATGTTATTTAACATTTTTGCAGAAAAGCAAATACAAGCAGCAAAACTTTTGGCTTGTTTCAAGGAAAGTATCCAAAGGCAGGCAGGAAGAGAGCGTGCTACTCGCCTGCGGACGTACAGCAAATATATTATAAATGAGTTTAAATCCAAAAATATATTTAAGCTTTTTTATACATTGTAAGTAAATAATTTTGCTAAATAATTATTCGGCTGGCTACAAGGCTACATTTGTAGTTGTGCAGCTTGCTGAGATATATGCAGCAGTTAAAAGTTTTCACTACGAAATCATTTCACTTTTAAAAGAAGAAGCAAATATTTATTTCGGATGCTATAACAAATTCAGCTTTACAGTCCATGTCAGTCCATGCCATTCATTGATGGCACAAGAAAACTATCAATTAGTAATAAAAATAAAATAATAAAATCGAAACTTTTCTATTAAAAATTGATTGCCACATTTCTTCTATTTCGCTCCACTGTGCTGCTACGCAATAAAAATGCTATTTGCCTTTTCATAAAATCAATACACGCCAAAGTTAGCCCACATTAACTAAAGACAACTATTTTATAAAATTCTTGTAAGCACATTCAAAAACTGGACAAGCGGTCGCCACTACAAGAAACGGCCGTCTGCTGGTTTTTCACTTTTTGCTACACAGTGTTTTATACACTGGAAATTTTTTAACACCACGTAAACTCTTTATTAGAATTATTCAACTTTTTTCCGTTTGTGGTTTCGGATTTTTTTAACGCACTCACGCATTTAACGCATTTGCAAATATGCTTCTGAAGTTGGAATGCTTTCAAAGCCGAATAAAATTCCAAACTGATTGGCTTGTTTCCAGTTTATTTTTCTTAATATGAAAATGATTTTCAAGGTTTTTATTTCTGGCTTATAGTTTTGTTTCTTTTTTTATTGGAAAAATTGAGAAGTATAGAACGCAAGAAACATGCGTGCAATAAATCTTAAAATAGTTTTTAATTAAAAGCTTCCTCGCGTCTTGTTCGACCAGGCAAAAGTTCGATTGTATGGCATTTTACAAATGAGGGCCCAGCCTGCGGTTCAATGTATTTCTGGCGAAAACCAGTTGAGTTGCTGGCAACTCAGGAAAATAAAAAATTGAGATTTTCATAAGGTAGCTACCTTAGTCAAATTAGCGCTTTTTTCCATATTAGCACTTTTTCTTGATAAAGCCTTTTATATGGTTTTTAATGCTGAACTTGGGTTTATATTACTTTTTCTAGTTGATTTTATGTCTTAGAATTCGAGCATATTTCATTTATATTTGCTGGCAACTCAGGAAAATAAAAAATTGAGATTTTCATAATAGTCATATTAGCGCTTTTTTCCATATTAGCACTTTATCTTGATAAAGCCTTTTATATGGTTTTTAATGCTGAACTTGGGTTTATATTACTTTTTCTAAGTTAGTTTTCGTTAAACAAATTCAAATATACTAGACCACTTAAAACGGAAAATTTTTTTGTGACGAGTATTGGAAATGGTGTTGCTGATTTTTTTTTTCAATAAAAAATTAATATTTCGTGGAATTTTTTCGCAAATTTGTTTTGTTGAGAAAAATCTACTACAAAACTTTAAAAATCAAATATTTATTCAGTAATATTTTGAATTTTTAAGAATTGGGCTTGAGTTCATGTCCTAAATGCGGCCATTCAGTCTAACGATTTAATTTGTAAATTTTGAATTACTTATATTTTCGCAAAAGAAAAAGTGAATTGTAAAAATTATTTTAATAATTTAAAGTAAAATAAAATTGAAAATGTTTTAAGCTTTTGGTCATTGATAAACTTTAATTAGAAAAGAAGAATTTCTTCAGAAAATCAGTCATCGTTATATCGAACTGTCATCGCCAGCTCGGTCTTATTCTTCCATAATGCGACCACAGGGCTTCTCGAGTACTATTTTCTTAATATATTTTTTAAAAAATTGGTTATATTAATGCAATATTTTTCTTACATTCCTGCAATAAAAATTTGTTTGATATTCCTTGTAGGAACGTGATCTTGACACTGCCCTGCTCCGATTACTTAGAATGCTTAATTACACTGGGAGTCCTTTTGAATTGTTGACATATGCTATATAGGAAAAATTAATTTTATTACAAAAAATGTTCATTTTTTAATAAATTTCTATGGAAACTCTGTCGAATCATTTCAGTGAAGTTCCTCGACACTTTGGCTAATTGTTCAACACGAAAGCTCATTCCGCCAGGAAGGTGAAGAAATTGATTAAAAATTTGCCCCACATATCGAACGAAGCAAAATTTTTTTGGAATTATTATTGGCCTACGGGTCCTACTAAACCACAGGTTGCATGTTCTCATATTCTCCTGCTGTGTTTTCCTTCGGTCAAGCCAAAAGTTTTCCATATTAAGTTAGTTAAAAAAAAAATTATTTAAAGAAATTAATAAAAATGTTTGTTAATTTGCTTCTCAGACAAACTTTTTGTTTAATGCTGTCATTAGTGTGTCCATCATTTTTTACACCAGCATACATTTTAAAAGGAAAAGCATTTGTTTTGATAACAACTGCTTTTTGTAGTGAATTTAAATATTTCAGAGAGAGAGAGGGAGAGAGATACAGTGAGAAGACATTTCAGAATAAGTTGCCAATGGTACGAAACAATTTTAATTTCTTTCCTTAGGGCATACTTCCCCTTTCAAATCATATTTCATGCATGCCACTTTTCTACTTTCTAACAACACTTTTTTCTAGAGCAGCTCGCGAAATCGATAGCAAATAAACAGAGAAAAAGAAGAAAAACTGCCACGCCAGCCATTAACACTTTTCTTTTTTTTTTTAAGCGCCAAATTTTTATTCAAGAACACTTTCGCTTCGACTTTCTTTTCGTTTTTAAATTTTTAGCAAAAAACCTTCTCGTGCAAAAAGCAAATAATCTTTTTCTAACAATATGAAACTACTCGTATTGTACAAGTTGTGAATATAATTTTTTTTTTTTTAGTTTGGATGTATGAAAAAAGTTATGGCACAGTGTTCGATCCAATTTGTAATATTTTATTCTTTTATTTTGTATGAAGACAAACACTTTTTTTATTAGCTCAAGAAATCGTTTTTCGTTTTATTTGTAACACGTTGGATAAGTTTACGTGTTGTGTTTGCTATAGAGTCTGCCGATAAACTAACAGACAGACATTTACAGGCGACATGTAAAACATTCAAAGTCATACTGAACAGCTACAAATACTTGTGCAAATACACGCAACACACGTTGTCGCATACTTTCCAAGCCCCCCAAAAATAAATGAAAATATTATTTGCCATAATTTTCTTAAACACTTTTGAAGATTTTTAATAAAATTTTCGACGGCATGTTCGGTACAGAGAGCAAAGAAAATGTGTATTTACATATTTACACCATTTCTAAAGAGAATTGTTTACGATTTTCGCTTAATTAACTAAATAAATTCTAAAGGTTTGCCAGGAAATGCTGAAAGAGTTTCTTATAGTTTGAAAAAATATTTTTAAATATTTTTAGCTGACGCGGTAAACTTTGTTTTGCCTTCAAATTTTATTTTCGCTGAAAATCTGGTACCGTTGCAAAATCATGCTGGTTTGATATTTCGAAGAAGAAGGATAGCGGCGCTTAACCGACATAGCAAATATTCATCAAATGCCGTATTTTGAATTTTTTTACTTTTGGTTAGTATTGGAAGTCCCCTTTTTCAATCCCACCCATATTTCCACCAGGACTTGGAGTATGTACAGCAAACCGACATACAAAATTTTGTTCCAATGCCGCAGATATAACAGAATTTGGCGTTAAAAAGGGGGTTTAAAAGGGGGCGTGCCGTAAGAAATGTTTATTTTTACTTCGCATGGACTATATATACATATATAATATGTATACAATTTGAAGAAAATCTGTTAAAAACTGTATGGTAGTAATTACAAAATTTTCTAAGAAAAAGTGGGCGTGGTCCAAGCATGCCAGAGTCCTAGTTCAATGCTATGAAAATTTCAGAAACCTCATTCCAGGGGTTTGGTCTCCTATAAGGTACAAACAAACAGATAAACAAACTCGCATTCCATTTTATATACATAGAAGAAGATTATCCTATTTGTTATTCCGAGCAATTAGTTCTACTTATATATAATTTCTTTATATTCCAATATTTATATTTCATATTTCGCCAAGCTTTAGGCAGCCTCTTCCCTGAAGAATTGTTAACAAATTTAATAAAAGGAGAAATGATTCCTCAGAATAACAAAAAATATAACGATAATAAGATAGTAAGGTTAAACTAGATAAAACATATTTAAATATTTTACTTGGAGTTACGAGTATGGAACTTAAAATTGCAATACCCCAAACCGCATTATTTCAAATGATGCCTTCAAAGCTTGGAAAACGTCACATAAGCCACTTCTACTAAAGTACAACAGCAACGTTAAGGCTCATTATCAGATATTTTATGTGGCCAGGGAAATGGTGTTCATCCCTTACCGCAATGCCTCATGCTGTATAAGAATGTCTATGCTACAACTTTTACATTCATTCATTATTGTATGGTGGGGGCTGATAGACAACCTGACGTCCATCAGCTTATATTGGTTACTTGGGATTTAAAGAGGCATGCAAATCATTCCACCAAATAAAGTGAAAATGCCGTAACAAGACAATTACCCAACAACTACTCGCACTACTGCTCCCCCTCCTAATAGCGCAATTGTAGGCTGTCACATTGTGTACTTTGATTAAATTTTTTTTTTTTTTGTAATCAATTAAATTTATTTGCCTGTTATCTAGTCACTGTTGTTGTCAAGATTCGGAAGACTACAATGTTTCAAAAGGACGGTTAAATAAAGAGAAATAAACGAATGGGCACTTATTAATGCCAATTAAATGTTTAATTGAATGATTGTAAACACTATTAAGCGAAACTGCTGTTTAACTTTGCGGATTATTGGGATGAGAGGGCATTTCCAGGCAGTGTTGCCACAATTTGCAATTAAGTTGCGCCATTTTTATGAAAGTGTACTTGAAATGCTCTTTTGCTCAGAATTGGTTTGGCGCATATGCCAAAATTTCGAAATATGACAAGACAAAAAAAAACTTCACATTTTTTTTTTAAATATTCTAAATAAATTTTTTTTTTGGAGCTTTCACTATTACATGCTGCTATAATCTTGTACAAAACTGTAAAATTTTGCGCCCTTTCAAAAAAGCAGTGATTAGAAATGAAAAATGTGATTTTAATTTTATAACAATGCAGACATTTTTTTTTTAAAGTTATTGTACTGTTTGTGTGGATGATGGAGACATTTTTTAATCTTTTTTGTAAAATTAAGCGTGTCTCCAATATATTTTGCCCCCACCCAAAAAAAAAAAAAAAAAAAATTAATTCGTTCAATTACGTGAAGCATACAATGTAGAAAATTAAATTATAAAGCAAGCTTTGGGAAGAAAAGCCGTGAAAAGTTAAACTGCCGTAAAAAATAATTCACTAAACAAAGAAATTTTTTTTAATATAAAATTCATACTACAGTAAAACGCATAAGTTACTGCAATTTTTGTACAATATCTTTTAGTTGACGATAACATGTAAAGTGTTTCATAGATAAAACGTGCAGTCTGCACGTTAAAATTTACTTTAGTAATTTTCGTACCCCGAAAGCAGGCGAAATATATGCAACTAAATTTAAAAAATTATAATTTTTAAAATTTGTGATCACTATTTTAACAAAAAAAAATTTAAGAACTTTTTTTTTGGGTTTAATTTTTACATTATTTTTGCAATTATATTTTTAGAATTAAATACACACAAAAATAATTAATATGTTTTCATTACATACTTTCGTAAAGTTATTGAATTCCATGCCAAATTCTTTTTCAAAATTTATGAAAATTTGCTACACATTTTAGGAAAAATATTTTGTATATTTTTTATATATTAAATAGTACAATTATTTATTTATACGTTGTAAAAATTCCAGAAGCCGGCGATTACTTTTCAATTTCACTATACTTCTGTCACAATAAAAATATATTCGCTTTGCGACAAGCGGAAGAACAGGAACAAAATTAAAACAAAAACAAAAACACTATTACAAAATTAAATATTTTACGGCAGAGCTCTTTATTGTATTACGGTAAACACAGTGGCTAAAACACCCTACACGACTGCAAATGCTGCTTATCTAGTGGTCGTTATGAAACTAATTTTTTTTTTGATATTTAAAGTAATTTATTTAAAATGTATTTAAAGTTTTTAAAAATGAAAAAAAAACATCTGAATTGGTAAAAAGTATTTATAAAAATAATTTTATTCTGAAAATCAAGATATTTTGCGCTCTCATATATAGCATTTGCGTTTCAGCACAGGAACTAGTTGCTCAATAAGAATAGAAACCGTTTTGAATTTGCAACAGCTGCAAAAGTGGCCGTGTAGTCACGTAGCTGTATTGTCGCCATACTGGCATATTGTAGTCGTTCGCTGCTGACTTAGTCCTGTTTAAAGCATATAAAATAAAAAATAGTCGAAAAAGTCTTTTCGTATTTCTAATCAAACTTTAACTTATTTTTTTTTATATTTATAAAGAACTTTAATGAAGCAAAGGTCGTTTTTAAATGGTTCAAAGCCGTTTGATGGTGACAGTTAAGTTCCTTAGCGACGTCATATCCCGATATGTCACGGTCTAGTTCAACCTTTTCCATAATTTTATGGACTTTTTCAACATTTAGTCGACCAGAGCGAGGTGCATATTTCCCATTCAAATTTTCAGAACAGAAGCGAGCGAACCACTGCTATGCTACACGAATTGATACAGCATCGTCTCAGTTAACTTCACAAATTTCATTGGTGGCTTGAGTGGCATTCTTCCCTTTTTTATACAAAAATTTCTTATCATTATTTTCACTCATTTTTTTCAACTTCGCCGCATTTAAATTTTTTTTTTTGGTTAAATGAAGCTTTAAATTTTGCGCTACCAACACTATATAATGGGACACAATGTGATTGGTAGCACTGTAGATATACGACTGCAACTGATAAGACTTTTTCGACAAGCTTATAATATGAAATTGTCTCGCAGCAGTTTTAGATTGTTAAATTTTCATTGGTATGGAACTGTATGATGCAATTTTAGCAATCACTGTACTTTCTTGCAATATCATTTACTCAAATATTATAAACCATTAAATACATTTTAAATGCATGACTTAACAATGTTTGAGAGGTCCTGTCAAATTTCCACAAAAACCATTTTATTGCAAACAGAATTTTACCGACAACCGTAACACTGATGATGATGATGTCTTTGGAAATGTATTTCGTTTCCGTCAACTGTCAGGTTTAAATGGCACGTCACGCGTTACGAAATCGCTGAGGATTAGAAATGAATGTGCCACTAAGGAAATTAGTAGCAGGGGCGTCTATACAATCCTTGTGACATGACAACAAACAAATATTGCAATAAATCAAAATGCATACGTGTTCTAAATGTTGTTCTTAATAGTGACGAAGGTGACGAAGGGTATGATGAAGATGATGATGATGATAATGATGATAATGATAATGATGATGATGATGATTACAATGTGAATCGTTATATAATAATAGGGGATATATATTTAATATGCTACATATATGGAACACAAATGTAGACTATATCTTTTTAACAATATTAAATAAAAAATTGTATTTAAATTATATTTATTAAAAATATTTTTGCTTTCGAAGTAAAATTAAAAAAAAAATTTTATCCTTTTATTAAAGCTTTGAAATACATTTTTATGTTTAAAATATGTCTATAACATTCCCTACTTAATACGCAGTTATTTCAATTATATCAGACAAGCTTACCTTTGAAAAATTCATTAGTTTAGTTTTGAATTGAAACGTACCTGTAACGAGATGATGAGAAGTTAAATTAGAATCGAATAATAAGTATAATAGTAATGAATTGAAAGAAAGATGTTCATAGTAATGCATTTCAAATGACAAATTTGGCAGATGTAATTTAATTTGTACAATTTTAATTATATTTTAATTTAATGCAAGGCTACCTTAGCAGGACGAAAATCAGAGCAATAATGTTTTGCCACTGTATACGAGTATGTTTACAAATCTAAAACGATAAACAATTATGTTTTTCTTAATAGTTTAAAACATTACGGAACTTGATAACAAATGCTTTTGGAAAGATAGAAATTAATTATAAACATCGTTATTATTTACAGATATATCTCCCACAGAGATGCTCACAATTATAGGTATTACTGTTTTATAAGAATGTGATTATTAAATAAAAAATATTTTTCAAATAAACCTAAAAAAAAGAAAGAAAAGGAATTTTAAGAAAATGACATGGTAAGAGGAGAGCTGTGCTCTCTATAATGAGAATAGCTATATACAGTATGTTGCATGTGCAACTGCTTGCTATTCAGAAGGAATAGAAACTAATTTTCAAAATTCAGTTTTGCACTCGAAGACAGTACACTAGTTATTATTATTTTTAATTTTCATTTTAGCTCTGAAAAGAATTCCAATAATTACTGGCATCTCATTACGTATATCACATGAAGTTTTAATTAAAGCTGTTTAATTACAAATTGATTTCATTACTTTTATACTGCACTGTTATAACTCTGGATTAAGTTTTCTCTTAACATTAACTCCGTGAAACATATTACAAAAGGATTCTCTAAACACAACAAAACTTTTTATTTAAAAATGCATTACTAAACAAAAAGAAAAAAAAAATATATAGAAAAGTATGTGTATTTAACAAAACTTTTTAAATAATAAAAAAAAAAGTAAATAACAAACAAGAGTGAAACTTTTTATTAAACTTTCGCAAGATGAAGCTTGCAACTATATAATAAAGTTAATGCATCTCGCAGGAATTAAATTCCTTTTTCAAATTTTAACATAATTTAACTATTTACTAACAATGGAAAGCCAATATGAAGGATATGAAAAGCAAAAACGCATTAAATTCTCATAAAGAGAGACAAATTACAAGGTCAGACATTGACAAAGAAATTACAAAGAAGGTCCTATTTTATTATTCGCAGGACTCCTTTTTATATTAAGCATCATAACAAATAAACTAATGCAGATAAAAAAGTCATAGACGAGAGGAAAAGGTTACTTTGGGATTACCGGTCATGTATAAAAGAAATAAATTGTGATAATAAAAGAAGTGCCGTGCCAAATACTGATATTAAGCGGAAGGATTTCTTGTGATTTATATTTCTGACATCCAGATTATTCCGGTCGTAAATCAATTTAATATTTTGTTACCACATTGTGGTGTTTCTTTCAACAAACATACATAATGACAACATAACGACAACAACAAATAGTCTCAGTTTAAAACTTAGAACTAAATGAGAATTCCAAAAGCCTGTGTGTACATTTATTAGATAAATGTACACACATTCTTTGTTTTCTGTTGTTTTCTTATTCGAACAACAAATTTCTGAACAAACTTCTGAACTCATTTGAATGGCATTGCCAAGCCGCCTTCGGCCATATTTATAATTAAAAACATTAAACAAATTAAGTCAATTTCCTTATTTGCACCTTTTACGACATCTTTACGACATTATTAATTTACAAGAAGAAAAAAAAAAGAATTACAGGTTATTTAGGGAAATTATAGCTTCATAGCATGTTAAGGTCTGATGAGTTAGAAGAGGGGTTGGTTTTCTATCAGTCACAAGGATATAAAGTATCCTTCCATTTTGCCCTCATGACATTTGTTTTGCTCTTGTTTGAGGTGGGACAGTGACATTTTTTGTGGCAATCAAAGCTGTAAAATTTTACGACACCGCTCTGAATTAGTTTCGTACTAATTCTGAGGGCAGTACAATCCATACAATAATAATGTAAAAATCGTAGCCGATGCCCTCAGCAGCCAGTCAGTCCTTCTATTCACATTATAATCATATTCGTGTAATTGCAATGTTAAATAAAGAAATAAATAAATAAACAAATAAATAACATAAAAATTATTCCAAGAAGAGAGTTCGCATAAAAACTATAGGTATAATCGAATAAAATATAATCGAATATTAAAATTATTCAATAAAGGATACTGCCACTGTATTATTCTTAAAAGAAATTTGATCCTTTTCAAAAGAATTGCAATGAAAGAATCCGTAAGAAAGAAGTTTTAGGAAAAAATTCTTAAACGAAATTTTATTTAAAAAAATAATTACTTTCTTATTTTATAAAATAATTTAAATTATATTGAACATTAATTAAGCTTCCTTATTTGGCTTCTTTCTACTGCCAATGAATTTATATCGTTCAATGAAATATCGAAAATATAATTAAGCTTTAAAAAAGTTCTTAATCTTAAATAATTTTATTTTAATAGATTTTTTAATATTTAAATAAAATCGAAAAAAAGAACGAATAAAAATTATTCGATTAGGTCATCAACAAGGAACTTTTTCATCAAATATGATCCAAAAACAGTTGTTCGAATACCATTATGAATAATCAAGAAAAAAAATCTATTATTAATTCTAAAAGTATTTTTTTCAATAAAATATTCTGAATGCAAAATTAAACTTTCATTATTTATTTATTTATAATTAGTCGCGATTTCGTAAATAGATATCAATTTGCATTTTAAGGACATTTTTCCCTTTTTTCCAAAATTAAAAGATTATTCGAATAAAAGTTAAATCAATTATAAAAATTATTGCTAGAATGACACTTTCATTATTTATTGATTTATAATAATATGAAGATTGCGTATCCAGAAATCAACTTCCATTTTAAGGACATTTTTCACCTTTTTTTATTTCCAAAATTAAAAGATTGTTCGAATAAAAATTAACTCAATTTAAAAAATTATTTCTAGAATGACACCACTTTCATTATTTATATGAAGATTGCGTATCCAGAAATCAACTTCCATTTTAAGGACATTTTTCACCTTTTTTTATTTCCAAAATTAAAAGATTATTCGAATAAAAATTAAATCAATTATAAAAATTATTGCTAGAATGACACTTTCATTATTTATTTAGTTATAATCACTTATGATTTCGTATCCAGAAATCGACTTGCATTTTAAGGACATTTTTTGCATTTTTTTTTTACTCATATTAACTATAATCAAATAAGATTAAAATCTTTTATCATTCATATATGTATACTATATATTTACCTGTGGTCTAATACTCTTTTGTAACTGTGGGAAACTGTGTCAATTGCTGAAAGGCCATTTATAATGGATTGTTGATCCAGTTGATGTTTTCGATCACCAGCCGCCATATTTTTTGAATTTTCAGCTGTTTTTTCTGTTTTCAAAAATGTTGTTGTGGAGTCTTTAATTGTTTCTGTTTGATTTGGAACAACTTTTGTGGGAAATTGTTTATTGGCACCTAAAGAGTTTGAGTTAGAACGAGAACGTAAAGTTGTGGATGAGATCGGTGGCACACCGGGATTTAAAATTTCAAAAGTGTCTTGCGAAATTTCTGGCATAATTTTTAATTTATTTTTAAAGCGACTTTATCACTATTCGGTAAACGTTTGTTAAGCGTGAAAGCGATTTCGCGACTGCCAGTGTATATAAAGATTAAGAAAAACTAATTCAATAATAAATTTTAATAACGCTTTTAAATTGTTGTCGTCAGTTTTTTTTTCTGCAAAATGGGTGTTTTTTCAATTATTTTTTTAATATTTTTTTTTTTGTTGAAATTCCATATCTTATCAGTTATGTGAAAACAACAATTCTCACACTTTTAGAGAGACAACTCACTATCAGTGTTGCCAGAGGGGCGATTTGTCACAAAATATTTTTGAATCCGGATTAAAATTTTGTTAGAATGACCTGCAAATTTTTGGGCGGAAAAACGTTTTGTTGAAGATAATAAACATTTACATGAAAGCAAAAAAAAAAAAAAACTCGGAAAAATATCTGTTTTTCATACAATCGTATAATGTGAATAATGGTAAGTATGACTTATCGTACCTTATGGTAATGGTAACTAATAACTTCGACACCAAACCTGCTGGAAAAAAAAAGAACAACTCTGTCTTCAGTAGCGCCATCTATTTCCTATAATTTCGGCTGACAAGGTCTATTGCCTGAGTGGTTTTTTTTTGCAAAATACATACTCTTAAATAATTTGCATTAATAAAAAATCACATATACGAAAATGTTTCCTTGAGAATAGTAAATTTTTATTTGTAATCAGCTGAGGTAATCTTACATATGGAAATGGAAAATGTAGTAAAAGTTATTAAAAAAAATCTGGCATCCCAACACAATATATGAGCAGATATCGTTTGAAATTGCTCTCTCTACATCGCTCCCTATCTTTCGAATCCTTTTGTAATAAATTTGTATCCTTTTCTTTCAAATAAACAAACTTGTATCAGTTATTTTCAGTAATTTTTCATTTCTTAAAAATTCTATTTTATTTTGCACTCACTCACTCACTCACTGACTATCGTGTTTAGTTCTTTTGCATATATGTATGTTTCATGTATATTTAACATAGGCTGGCTGTGTTTTTCTTCATGTTGGAAATTCAATTTATAAAGTGATTGTTGGATATACGAAATCCTGTTCAGCCAACTGTAATAATCCGGTGGTTGTATGGATAATTTATGCAAAAAAGAATCTATTGTTTGTTGGATTTCTAAACAACAATTGTATGCTTACAAACCTACAAATAGAAGTATGTATGGATGTGTGTATGGATTTTCTAGGCTATTTGGTGCTGGGATTCCTGCAAGTAGGAGATGTGTGTAAACCAAGAGCGTATAGTGGAACTGTTTTGTAGAACTACATGTTCCATAGAATATTTTTAAATGTTAGTTGCTTGGTCGTTCGGAATTCGAAGCGCATGATATTGAAATTTAATGAAAAGAAAAAATTATACAGTGCATTCCAATAATTTCGTCAAATTCCGCTCGGAAGTCTGATATGTGTACCTAGTGTAATCTTCTGCCCACTAAGTTCATTTAAAATGTAATCACTTTAAACTGATTACATAGTTCGAACCATACGTGACATAGAACCAGAAACGTTAGCAAACTATAGCGAAAACGTACAGGCGGAACCTTATCCTGGTCAGTCACATATAAAAATACACGAATGTCTGTCCGATAAGTAGGCTGACTTCAAAAGTGCAGTTTGCAATGCAACACTGCAATGTATAGTCTTCACAAACCCATTACAAAATAGTTCTAGCAATGCCGCCAGTTTATTACTGCAGGGCACTGCTTTTTAGTTTTGCTTGGAAGGAAGTGATGGATCTACGACAAGCCAAATTTTGAATTATTTAAATACTTAATTGTATAATTGTGTCGGTAAGCAACATTTTTGCGCATTCAAAAATATAATAAAATGTCACTGCATCACTTGCAAAACAGTGTTGCCACAAAATGTTACTTTGCCTTTTAAACGAATTTATGTGCCGTGTTGCATTGAAAACTGCATTTATGAGATACATACATATATTTAGAGATAAAATTTAATTATTTTCATTTGATACAGCACATTTCCTCTTGGATCCCCTTTATATTTTTGTCGTTCTTTTTTCTTTTTGAAATTTGATTCGCTGAGTTCTTGGCTTTTTCCTACTTCTTCAGTTCTTTTGATTAAACATGACATACTTAAGAAACTCACACAATGAAATATTTACAAATAAGTCTGCTATCAATTTGTTTTTCTTTCGGCTGACGTTTTGAAAATGAAACAAAAACAAAAAAAAAAAACATTTTCAAAATTATCGTAAATTGTAAGTTCAACTGCAATGTTTCTGGTAAGTTTTCAGAACTTTTAAAGAGTATCTAAGAAATGTAAATTATGCTTCTAGTGAGTGCAATTTTATTTTATTATCATTTTATTACTTTTAACTACTTTCTGCTATCAAGTTAATAAAATGTGCATTCATAAATTATAAGATGTTGAACATTTTAAGTCTTGAAATTTTTATAATCATGATGTCATTATTCATTACGAATACGTTCTATATTCATATTTCTAAATACGGCCATATATACATCCATATATACAAACAACCCTACACTAACCATACATACACACACACAAGGGGTAGTCAGGGGCATAACAAATATCTATATAATTTACTTACTAAATTTTTAATTATCTTTAACACAATTTATTGAAATGGTTTTCGAAACACATACTTGCATACAACTGCAATTACATCCATGTGAATGTGGGCTTGTATGCAAATGTGACCGTATTTTAGCAGTAGAACGTTTGGAAAAAGTGGCTTATCGTGTCTACACACATACAAAGGGCCCGAAGTGAAGAAAGGTAAACACGTAGAGACATGTTTTAAATTAAAGTGTCCTTCAAAATAACAAGTTCACTTTTAATTGTTCTATGCCGGCCAAAAATAAACGAAATCAAATACATGCTCGCATCCGCTTAAGTACAAAATATTAATGAATGAATGTTATATTGTTATACAAGCAAGCTCAGCCAGCCATGCAGGCTGGCTAATTAAATCTGATACGTGCATTTGTCTATTATTTGGTTTTCAAACATTTCCCAACAAACGCTCATGCCTGTTTGGTTATGTGAAAGTTTTAATGTGTTTGTTCTGATGTGACGTTAAAATAATGGATGACATGTAGAAAAATTAAAATTTTCGTTTTAATTAATTATAAACAATTTCCTGACGGTTGGCAGTTCTTCAAAGGTTGGCGAAATATTGAAGAATAAAAATGTCAAATAAGTTTCAAATATTTTGCTGTATAGAAGAATAATGATGTTTTGGACGAATAATCGAATAACTTTAAAATTGTTTGGAAATAATTGTATGAGTCTAATATTTCATTTCAATAATGCAATATTTTTATAATTTCAAAAGTTTTATTGAAATAATCGAATATACATATTTTGAATTTTATTCGATTAAAAAACATTAAGTGTAACAAACCAAAAATTTTTAGTTATTTTTTTTAAAAAGACTGAAATTAGAAGTTAAAGAATTTAAAAATTATATTCGAATAAAAATTAATTATTAAGGTTAATTCGGTTAACCGAATAATATGTAAATTTTATAACAATTATATAAACGTTTTAAATTTGAAATTTTTTGCGAATTATTCCATAGTGTTAAAGATTTTTTTGAACAGTTTGTAATTAAAATAATCTCATGATTTTTATTTTTTTATTCAAAGAAAGAAATTATATTCAGTTTTAAGGCGATTAATCGTCTAGTTTTCATTTAAATGAAATACATAAATAATTTATATTAGAAAGCAGGCAAGGTTGAGGGCGTTTAGGATGAAGAACAAGAACCGAATTCTACGTTATTTACAAATTCATAAGTATACATTATATGTCCACGTATGTATACCAGGATATATATATGGATGTGAGTATGGATACGTTTCAAAAATCTGCTCTGGCTACTCTATCCAAACCCGCTTCTCATAACTTGGACACAATGATTTATTTTCCTCTGAAGATGAACTCACAGTACGTAACAGTCTAAAGGGCCAGATGAAAGACGGCTTCAATATAAAGTTTGTACGGAAAATTGATATCTTTAAAAATAGGCTATCCAAATTTGAGATGTGACTTTTCACCCCGCTTATACTGCGATCTAAAGAGTATTGCAATGTCGAAATAAACCTAAAAATTATTACATGGAATAGAGAGATATAATTTTTCACAATCTTATTACAAAATATGTAACAATTTACATACGTATGTACATATTTATAAGAATGTATACGTGTATGTATTAGTAACTAGATTGTAATGTAGAATGGCATACACATATTTCGGAATTAGAGCGTGTTCTATTTATAACTGTCAACACAGAAAAATTGTTTTTGACAGCACAGAGAAAAAGATTTCTTTGAATAACAATTTTAAGGGGGGAAAATGTAAAGATTACATATTTGTATATGTACATGTATGTAAGTAAGATTTACGTATGCATGCCTATATGTTTATAAATAAAATGCTATTATGCATTTATTATGCAACTAAGCGTTCTTAACGTGCATAGACGATGCAGTAACGCAGCAGTTAATGTACGTCTTTAAAAGCTAAATATAATTTTGGTAAAATGTGTTCTTAAATGATGCGATTTAATATACCAATAGATAAAGTACATAAAATGAATGTAAAATAAAATACGCCCGCAAGAACTACCTGAAGTTGTACAATCAATAAAATCAAAAGCTCATGTTTGATGAAAAATAGTGTCTCCTTCAAATATTTTTGAACAATCATTTTTCGACCTTTAGCCGATAATTGTGCATTAACTATTAATATTCATACGTGTTTATTCGTTGTAAGCAACTTTTGCACAGAGTTTGCCATGACTGATTTGCATAAGCGCAACAGTTAAATAAACAATTTAATAGCGCTTTTAACACAACAATCATTATTGCGCTAATTAAATAGTACGCAAAATAATCATTTTGGCAAAAAAAAAAAAAAAAAACAATAGAAAGAAAAAATAAATTTATGCGTTTTGTTTATAGTTGTGTTTCTATCATAAATAAAATGGAAATGAAAAATCAACTGAATACAGTAAAAGCTCGATAAAAAAATATCATACTTTAACACCGTAGGCGTAACTACAATCTGGTGGCGCCAGAAGTACAGAGCCATTTTTTGTATTAATATTTGGGAAGAAAAAAATTGAAAAAATGGCGGCAAATACTGAAGAAATTTTTATGTATGTATGTATGTTATGTATAAATTTTTATATATGTTATGTATAGGGTGCTCCTTTAAGGTCATGACGTGCTATCATACAAAATCGCATGATTTGTCAAATATGACCTGCCCGCTCTACCTGTTGCGAATGCAGTTTTCGTTATGCTGCATAAATGGAATTGGTGTCATTAAAAAAAAAATCGAATTTGCAATAACTTAATTTTGTTATCCCTAATATAAACAATTCACTCATTATCATTTGTGTTGACACCACTGCAGTACCATTGTGCAGTGGTTTTTTATACTTTCAACAAGAAAGAAATGAAAATAATAACACCAGGCAAATGCGCAACTTTAAAGTTTCAAGCGATACAAGCTCAACTGATTATCAGAGTTGTATTTGTTCATACCGCTGCGGTACCATTGTGCAGTGGTTTGTTACGTATTTAAACAATAAAGAAATAAAAATAATAACATCAGTCAGCCAAGTATTCAGATTTGAAGTTTGAAACGTTTCAAGCTCAAATGATTATCAGAGTTGTATTTGTTCATACCGCTGCGGTACCATTGTGCAGTGGTTTGTTACGTGTTTAAACAATAAAGAAATAAAAATAATAACACCAGGCAGCCAAGTATTCAGATTTGAAGTTTGACACGTTTCAAGCTCAACTGATTATCAGAGTTGTATTTGTTGATATTGCTCCGGTACCATTGTGCATTGGTTTGTTATAGTTTAAACAAGAAAGAAATAAAAATAACAACACCATCAAGCCACGGAACTTTTTCAACTGATTATAATGACTTTCGACTAAGAAAAAAATTAAATAAATTAAATGGTTTTATCAGAATCACACATGAAAATTAACAATTTTCTTTCATCAATGTTTGATTAACCTTTAAAGATAATTTCATTAAAACAACAACAACAGCAACTCTTAATTGTCTGCAAATAAAGGAAAATACCAATTTAACAACAAACCTGGTATTTCTTGTTGGACTACGAAAAAAGAAATCAAAAATAAAATGGGATATTAAAATTAGAAATGTTTATTTGTTTTTATAGATTTATGACTGAAGAGCTCACAATAATATATATATATTTTTTTTTTTTTGGCAGAAAACAATTTTTACTGACGAGTTTAAATTACCACACAAACACAAATAATTTAAGCAGATATTGCAACTAAAATGTTTAATATGTGAACAGTACCGGTCAACGTACGGGGCACAACTGATCGTGAGCCCCCAAAAACGAAAGGCAAATGATGTTGTGGAAAAAAACGTCATAAAATAAAACGAAAATAAACATTTTACCTATCGATAAATAAACAACAACAACAAGAACAACAACAACAGAAATTTTTTTTTTTACAAAACAAGATACAAACTTGTACTTGCTGTTTGTTGGCATTAAATCAACCCACCAAATACAAACCATAATTAAAAATGAGTAGATGAATAGATGAGTAATTATCGTTACAAAGAGGTCTCTCTTCTCTCTTCTTTGCAATCTTTGCTCTTATATGAGCCAGTGAACAGAGTGACCACAACTTAGGAAAATTTATAGAGATTGCCGTAGAGGGATGACAGTTTGAATACTTTTCTGCAATCGACAATTTGAACTTGTAAATTATTTTTGTATATAAAATATAGAAATATGAGAAGATTTAGATGTAGAAATATCCAATCGGAAAGATCAATGAAGATTCCACGGATATTGCAATGATGCCACATTTTCATACACTTGCCGGTAAACTAAGCCAGACTGCCAAATTCGCTTTTTTTTATATTTGCTTCAAAAAACTTTAAAAAATTCGCCGCGATACGTTTTTAAACAGTTCTTAGATTTTTCTGACATCGATCGCTTATCATGGTAGTCCAAAACTTAAAGTTTAGCGTGCAAGCAAGTTAATTTTTGCACAAATCTTTTATTTATACCTAAAAATACGCTTTACAAATTTTCCTTTAATGTACGATATTGCAAAAAATTTTGTGTGAAAGAAAAATTTATTTCTTTTCAAAATCGGCTAAAGAGTGTATATGTGGATTCAAACATATTCGTTAATCGAGCAGAGGCTCTTAAGAAATCGCACAATGTCTGACAATTTCAATTAAAATGTTTGCCGAAACGAACAAAGGATTTATTGATATCTAAAGTTGAGTGTAAGCAAATTTTTTTTGCAATGAATAATGTTGTCCTTGAACTGATTTATAATTTTATTATTAGTTTTTTTACATATATTTTTTTTTGTACAATCTGGCCACACATTTTAATCAATTGGCTGGCTGGCTGGCTGGTTGTGTTTGTAGCCTCACTTGCATCGTGCACTCTCGCCTAAATGGAAATTCTCTGCCGCTATTCTCTTTTTGTTTATTTGCTACTTTAAATGTGAAATTTATTGTTAAAGAGGGTTTATAAATTCTTTTGTTTATAATTATTTCAATGCTGTCAACAAAGAAATCCGAAAAGTTGAAAATAAATTAACGTATGTATGTATGTATGTGCATATTTTTAATTTCAAACTTTTTTGTTTTAATTTTTTTAATTTGTTTAAAAAATTTCATAGATGGTAACAAAAGTTTCCAATCGGCCCAGTAGAGTATCGAAACTAATTAATCATTGTGAGCTAAATGATAGAATATCTTTTAATAATTTCCTTGACAAATAACTCGAACAAATTGAAAAAAATGATTTAATCGATAAATCGATTAATACAATGATTCCAATAAAATTGTTTTACATTCGCTCGTCTCAAATCGATCTTCTCAAACTGAGCGGCAACCGTTCGTTCAATTTAGGTGCTTGTCTATTTTTAATAAGTTTGATAAAATTTTTCTTCGTATTTACCAAAGTGTTAATCGAGCACTCAATCTGTATTTAATACCAGCAGCTCGGCCTTCATAGCAAGTGGGGCTGGGAACATTTGATTTGAATTTTCGAACACAGAGAGGAACATAACATGCAAAGGCAAAAAAGTTGACCATTAATTTACAAGGCACACTTACAGCCCTCATGTTTTCCTTTGGCCTTCAGCATTTCAAGTAATTTGACCTACTTATGCCCAGCAAACATTTTGTATTTATTTCATGAATATATTAATTTGGACTAATAAGAAATGTATCAATCAAATTTTTCATTTAAAATAATTTCTTTAATTCACAATTGCACGCTTTAATTTGAAGTTGTTAAATACAAAATCGTTAAAAATAAATGAAAACATGGACTTTGGTAAGAATGCTACTAAAATGTGCAGAAAGCATCATCAACTTGATCTGCAGTGGCATGCAGGAGGGTTTTCAAAGCTTATCAACGTGGCTTATATATTGAGCTTTTGCCATTCCGTAAAACTTTTAACGATATTCTGTGATGTTTAAAAACTGCGTTTTTTTTTGGCAATATATAAATTTTTGCAAAACTTTCAGTGAAAACAAATTATTTTCAAACATTATAATTCTCATTTAATGATGAAAATTTGTAATAATAAATAATTGGGTACAAAGTATTTGGTTAAAGCTCTCCTGAAGATCTGCTTTTGCATAAACTAATTAGCTGATCACAAGTGCAATTTAAATTAATAACTAACAATTAATTGATAGTTGGGTATGATGTTTCGTGTTTTGCGCTATAAGTAGTTCAGAAAAAGGCCGGTTTTCGAGAATAGGTCATCATAACACATTCCGTCGTAGTAATGACAAAAAACAGTGCTAGAAAGAGTTATCAGACATTAAGTATACCTTGGCATCGTCTATTTATGCTTAATAAAATGTAAAGCACATTAATTAAATTACTTTGTAAGATTGATGTAACAAATCTAATATATAATTTTCTATTTCGCAGCTTTCGTATGTGACAGCGAAGGAATAAGCTTTTGAATAGAATTTTCTGAATTTCATCATCAAGTCAAGTACATACAAAGATCGAGAGTTTTCAGCGACAAGTTTTACATTAAAACATGTTAATAATATCTTGCCAGTAATTTAATTATCAAAAAGCTGTTTTTGTCGAATTAACCTTTCCAAGCTTTTTATAAAATTGTTTAAAAAAATGATCAAAATTATTAGTACGATTGAAAATGTGTACTCACACAGTCAAATCAATCACAATTTAAAACAGCAATTCCATGTATTGAGTAATAGACTTCTTAGCAGAAGCTTTCTATCGAGGAATATTGAAGAATAAAATAATCCCTTAAAAAAAAAATACTTTTAATTTCTAATCAATTCTTAATTAAAAGCTTTTTCTATCTTTATCTCATTTTTGCAGATTGAGTTGGTTTGCAAATGGGAAAACTTTTTAATCTTAGTAAATTATTTTCCATTAAAGGCACGGCATATAAAGCACTCGATACCTTTCCTCGATACAAAAAGTTTACCAGTTCTGATTGCTAACATGAGTAAACTTTTCCCTAGCCAGTCACAGTTTCAATTGCGTTGCAAGAACCCAAAGTTTTTCCATTTAGAAAAATTTCCTTCTCTCTTCAGTAAAATTACGTTTTTTTTGAGGCAATAAATTTAATAAATAAATAAATTTCAATATAAAGATGCAGCCACTAAAGTTATTAGAAAAAATTAGGCCATGAATGCGTGTTTTAAATGCGTGCTCATTAGACTACGAGGAGGCTTAAGCTTTAAGCTTTAAGAGTAAAAGGGAAGGGGTGTTTCTTTTAAGAAAAGCCATAATTTACAGCAGACAGAAGCGAGGGGAGTGTTTAATTTATTTTGCTTTTGAAAACAACTTCCACACACTTCATAATTTCGATAAGCTGAAAAAAAATTTTTGAACTTCGTAGAGCCGAGCGGTAGAAAACTATATTGTAAGTATAAAATTATACTTCCATATCCTAATACGTATATATTTTATTGGAGCAGCTGAAAAATAATTTAATCGTTACAAATGAATGTACCGCCTTAATGTATGCACACACATGCACGTACAAGTTTTTATTACTTGTTATCAATTTATTCATTAATAGATTTCACATTTAGAACTTGAAATATAAAACTGCATAAACAAATCAACTGTCGTTAGAAAAGCCACAACGCTTAAACGTGAAATCTCTTATCTTGTGCACATATTGATTTTTAGCCTTAACACAAAATCTTTTGTTTTATTTTTCCAGGTCCCGGTGCAAAAACAACTGATTAAAAATGTGTTGGCTGAGCGCAATTCGGGCGATAAGCAGTTCACGAAAGCAATTCGAAAATAAATTGTATTCAGGAAAGCTTATTTTCATGGTAATAAAATTTAGAATAGAAAATTTTGTAAAGACAAAAGAAAAGTTTCCTCAATGATCAGTGAAAAATAGTCAAATCAGGGCTTAGCATTATTCTTAGTTATTTTGAGCTTAAAGTTGTGAATCGCTATTGTAATTGCTGGTTAAGAAGGTGATCTCGGCGACAGAAATATAGTTTAGCGTTGCTTTTTTTACTAATGCCGTCGCTTGGCCAAATACAAATCGAATAAAGGCTTTTGAAAATCGAGTGTTTTTTGGGATTACCTGATACTACGGCCATATAATAAAGTGCTTTGGAAATATATATTTTAAATGCTTTTAAGGCATTATATTTTAAACACCATTTTTATTAAAATTACTATGCCTTTAAACTTAGTTATACTTTGAATCTATAAATCTGTTCTCCTTTAAGCTATTCATAATTGAAATAGGTTAATGTGGTAACTCTGCAACAAATGTCAAAAAAAACAGCTGATTTTTTTATTAGCTTAAAAGAGCTTGTATTAATAAAATCCTCGCTAGTCAAACATAAAACACAAAATATGCCATTTAGTTTATTTCAAGTTCCATCGCTAATATTCCATTACTACTATTTTTTATCCGTTGAAAAATAAAACATTATCGTTTCCTTTTTTGGAAACAAATTTCGCTATACAATTTTAAAATTTTTAATTTTTAGCGTACATTCCCACTTATCGGTGATTTTTATAATTATAATGCTTGCAGGATCGTTAAACCTTTACTGTCGTGCGTTATGCTTGGGCCGGTCTTTATATTTAGATATTAAACCGAAAAGATTCATAATATTCCACTAATTCATTGGGAATTAGTGATTGCAACAACATATCAAATGTTTTGCAAGGCGTATCGTTTGTGCCGAAATAAACGATAATTGCTATCGACAGTGCTTTCGATATTTGCCTTCTCTTTTCCAGGCAGGCCCTGAAGGCTAGTTATTATAAGGAACATTTTAGATCCGTTTGAAAAGATTTATTGGCTGTTAGTTAAAATTAATGCAAAAGACAGCTGATGCTGATGCACTTTAGCAGCGGGAAAAGAGTGTTGCCAGAACAGTTTCTTGCCTGGACCAAAAAAAAAAAAAAAACAAACACAATACCTACTAAGAATTATTATTTTAATATCAAGCTTTGGCGATTAATCTCTATCACCGCAGTCGTTTATAAAGCAGCTAAAAATATTTAATTAAACAAAAATATTCATGCTTTCGGCATTAATACCACCCATTAGGGGCCAAATGCCAGATCGGGATAAGTGATTTAACTTGAAAATAATAATAAACAACTGATTATCAGTATGTTTTTTTTTAAATTGTGATTTTAGGGCAATAAGAAGCAAATTCGTGTGGAATGCTCTTAAAGAGCCACTAACAACGATTTGATATAAAAAAAATAATCAAATATTTTAATGAGAGATACTGATACTAAATGGGCCGTCTTAAAATTATTATCTATGCACGTCACAAGCTTGTATGCGAATTATTTTCAATTTTAATAAGACAGAGAAAATTGGCTGTAATTTTACTAGATAAATTTTATGGTGTTGAATTCCATTTCCTTGTTATTATTTATACGAAAGCTCAAAGTAATCGCTGCAGGTGCTCTAAGAGAATTTGATACAAAATCATTGCTTAAAATCTGATTTGCAAAACTTCATTCCAGCACTCGAATAACATTTTAAGTGCATTTTGGCACTTCGGAATCCTTTACAGCTTTCAAGTTAGTCAACTAGTCATCTATTGGTAACACTTTTCCCTGGAGCCGGAGCTCTATTTGCTGAATCGGGGAGCTTACTAAGCAACGAAAGTTTTAAAATCATTTGTCTGCATAAGAGAAAAACAATTACACTTCTTTACAAAAATATTCTCACCCTTTTCAGTGCGAATATCTATTGTATCAACTTGTAGCATTTAAAATTAATAAAAAACTGATTTAAATTATTTTGTAGGAAAATTTTCATTTAAAATTGTCCCTTTTGTATAGAAAGTGCCAAAAAAATTTTTTTTTTTTAAATCGGAAAGTATTATTTTTAAATATTTTCTTGATTTAGTGTAATTTAGGAGACAGAAGAGTGCACAGTATAAAACGATGTGAAAACGATTTGTGTTTTATGAATTTATTTTGCCAGCACTGTACTTTATTGATTAGCAAAGACAATAACCCCACTTACCTATGAGCCGCTTTACGGTAATATTTCTTTACCGGCATACTGCTGCCATTAGGAGAGTTGGGATAGATGTATTCGAATGATTGTTCTTGCATTGGGCAGTTGAACTAGAAACAGAGAACAATATTTGTTTTTATATCGAAAATAATTCAATTATTTTCCACTTTTTAACAATATATTTTTTTTAGCATCTTAGCAATGAAATATTACTTTTTATATCGACTCTTTTGGGCGAAGTTATCATGTATCACATTCATTAGGGAAATGAATATTCCATGGAAATATTATGATGGCAAGAAAATTAATACAATATTGAAAATGTTTCTTAAATTATTTTGGTTTTTCATTGTTGCATTTATTCATTTATTTAGGAAAAAAGCGACTTTTACTAAGTAAATACTTTTTCTTTATTTAAATTAAAGATTATTAAATTATTTTATTCGAATAATCAGATATGCGAATAGTGTATTCAATTTATTTACATTTATTTAGATAAAAGTGGACCAAATAGCTCGTGTTTGGTTGGTGCCCAAGAGAAACAATAACACTTCTGTACTAAATCATACACTTGATGGCCACCAAATCGGATGAAATTTTATTTTACAGAATAAAAATTATCTCATGAAATTTGGTTAAATATTCGAATAACATTTTAATATAATGCGGTACAAATATATATACGAATAGTGTACGAATCAATAGTAATTTAAAGAATAATGAAATATTCGAATAATTATTGACATTTATTCGTACAAACGCCAAAGATTCCAAACTTAAAAGGTTTTCAAGTTTGTAATTTGTAATTGATTCTTATTCTGAAAACTAGTAGACGAATATAAATTTATTAAGATAATAAATGATTATGCAGGTTTGCATGCCTCGTATTCTTTTTAATTTCCGCAAAATAGTAATAGTTCAAAAGTAATTTAAAACGAAAGTGGTCACAAATGACTCAAGTCACATCTTAATTAGTTGGAGAGTTTCAATAGACAATTTTTTTTGGCTGTGTTTACACCGAGTGAGTTCTGAAGTTCTCGACAAATACCACCATGTCGGGTAATCTTTCCGCCCTCCTTAAATATTTTTTCTTTTTTGTCACATACGATAATTTCGTCCAAAAGAAGAAACATTTTAAACAGCTTACTTACAATATTGCCATCAGAGAAAAATCTTTTTTGTGACATGATTCGATATTGCAAATGTTGATGTTGCTGTTGCTATTACCGCTGATACTGGTGATATAAGTTGGTCTAGCGAAAAGCTTCTTGTGTTTACAGCATTTGTAGCATACAAATGAGTGCAGCATTTTAACGGAAAATGTTAAATGAAATATTCATTAAATTTAATGCAATTATTTATTTATTAACAGCAAAGAAGCAGCATTACGACAAGCATTAATTTGTAAAGTCATTTTTAATTACTCAGTATTATATATAAATAATTTTTGTGCAATTGCAAAAGAACGATATTAAATAATAGGTAGCATGATTAGTCAGTTAAAGTTTTTTATTGTTATCGGACAGATGTGTAAGAGGTTGTTTGAGGGGGAAAAATCGAAAAAAAGCTTTAATAGTTTTCTATTACGAATTGAAATTAATAACAACAAAATAAAATTAGCTTGAATGTGGGAAACTGAAATATGTAATTTGTTTTTGCTTAAATATAATCTAAGAATGTAAATTGTGTCGAAACTTGCAAGTATTTATACGTAAAATACGCAACTTTTTTCAAGCCTTGAGGTAAAAGCAAATTGGGAATAGGCACAATGCAATGAAATGCTAGAAAGCAAGTATATATTCATATATCATCAGGATTGAGTCCGCTTTTTCAATAGTTTCAAGTATATCAATTTTAATTAAAAAAAAACTTCTTCAATTTGGTATAAAAGATACTCAGTTTGGAACGACAAAAGAGCAAAAAATTTTTCATTACAAACTATTCCTTTTCTAAACTGAAGAAGTCTATCTAATGAAAAAATAGATTAGATACCTTCAGAGTCGGAAAACTGGGCTCATTTTTCTTTTAGTTCGAAAATTTCTTATAAATCTACAGGAGTTTTAATTCCTGCTAATATTTTGTATATGAGAATTACTAAAATTAGTACGAAATCAGCTGCTTAACGTATAATAATTACAGGCTTGTATTCGATCAGCTGTTTTCAACGATTATGTATCAATTTAAATGGCATACAAATAGCAATTTATTTCACTTATTAATATAAAAAAAAATTCAATTTTCTAAAAATAACTTTTATAAAAAAAAAATCAAGAAAACTTTTATATAAATTATAGTGTACAAAGAAATAAACAAATAAAAAAAAAAACAAAAGTGAATTTTCAGTTACGAAACTGAATAAACTAATAAATATTATTAAAATGTAAGCAAAATCTTTCAACACTTTTATTACTTATTTTCTGGAAATAATTAAAAAATAAATCAATTATAAGAAAAAGGCAAAATGCGACTAAAGTAATTTTTCTTCCACACAAGAATGAAAATTATTTAGTTTTGAGAAATTTTAAACTACTCTTGCCAAGCAGAATTTTATTACTTTAAAAACTTTATTACTTTTAAAGCATAAAATTTTTTTTTGTCAACTTTCTTTTTAGAAATTAAGCGACATCAAATGTCACACAAAAACTTTTTCAAATGACATTAACGTGTGGACGGAAAACTTTGGCACACTGAATACTTTTGAGACATTCCCGCGATAAGTTATATGATTTGTTATGACGTTAAGCTGGTCTAAATGCCTGCACTTCTTTTGGTACTAAAATCTAGTTTGTCAGAGGACTTTCAACAACTATTTCAAAAAATCAAGTGAAAATCAATTTTCTTATCAAATTGTACCAACAAACTTACGTTTTTATACCGCCTATTGTGAATGGTAGTACGTCATAGTTTGCACGTCCCTGTATGTAAAGATTAGTGCAATGATTTTCATTAAATATAGTGAATATTTAGTGAAAGTAAATATTTATATAAGTAGAAAAAAACACAATTAATTTATTACCAGTCAGAATGGTATGTTTTTGCATTTTGTGATTTAAAATCTTTTACCGCAATACCGCCTAAAACCATAATTGCACGCTAATAACAAAAGTTTGATGTGTAGGTTTTTTTGTTATAATTTCGTAAGCCCACGCATTGCTCAATGTGTGGAATGGATAACCGTTTTGGTTATTATTATTATTATATTGGTGATTATTGATTATTTACGTTAGAATTATTTTCGGCCTAAAAGTAGGCTTTGAAAAATATGAAATATGAAAATATCATTCCATACAGTCAAAGCTATTTACTTGGAGCATGACATTTCTACAATATGGCATTCTATACAACTATCAAAAATAAGAATCAAAAAGAAAAATAATTACATTCTCTTCACTGGCAGTACCTCCTTGGAAATTTACGTATCTTTATGTGTACGCTTTAAAAATTTATTAACTATTGTACTGCCGTCTTAGTTTCAATATAATAACATTAATAATAATTATAGAATATATTTGAACGTGTATATTTTTATAACCCGCTGCAGCAGAAGTCTAATATTCCAATCAAGTGAGTAAAGATTGGAGAGCATACATACATATATTTAGATGGAAACAAAACTTGAAAACATGAAAACTAATTCTTATTCACACTTAAGCACATTCGATTAAAGGCATAGAATTTCTACTATGAGATTTAATTGAACAAAATAATATTAAGTAATTAACAAATGCCTTTCTTAGAAAAGTGGGCCGCCCCATTCTTGCCCTGTAGTACTACTACTACTACTCATGGTTAAAGACTATAAAACATGGTTGTATTATCTGCTATATATTCAGCACTAAGGCGTTACCGACTAGCAATTAAATGCTGAATACGTACATTATCTGTTAATAAGTTAGTGCAAAATGATATACATATGTTGTTTTGAAAATAGAATAGTTTTAAAAATATAAAATAAAAAATTTCACGAAAAATTTTACTTTATACAAATTTTCTTAAGTGTTTGAAATAAAATTGTACAAATAATGGGTGTTGTGTTCTTGTGACGTAGGAGAAGGGAGTATTTGAAACAGATATGTAAGTATGTATGAGTGTATGTTTGCATAAGTATGTATGTAGATGACCAATACCTGTAGCAAATGTACAATCCTATTGTGGAAATTTAATATTTTATTGGCTTTTTAGATCACGGTTTTCACTATAAAGCAAAAGATCGATGCTATGGAGACAATTATATTGAATCTTATACGCACTTGAATACATACAACACATACACATATATGTATGTATGATACTATTTTTTACCACACGAAACACTTGCGTAATTGGTTAATGTAAAAGTCAGGCAGATTTAATTTTTATATATAAATTAAATAGATTATGCACCAAAAATAACCACGCACATGAATTCAAACAATTTTTTTTATAATTTTAATTTTTATTTATGTATGCAGCCATTAGTACGTATGTACATACACGCATTGTGTTTGAACACGTATGTATGCATGTGTGTATGTATGAACGTACAATAAATTGGAAGAAGTTTTCGTTGCGAACGTTCTACTGTGTAGTTTTTTTGAACACAATTGATTTATTTGTCAGTCGAATTGATTTTAATTTGCATTAATATTTTTCTCCAAATGAATTTTCTTTAGTTTTCTTTGCAGTATTTTTCACTTTCTGTCTGACTGCTATTTTAACTGTGTGTGAATCTACAAAAAAAATTTTTACTCTTTGCGAGTGTTCTTGGCAGAGTGACCATCTTGGTCGAGACTATTTTGGTCTAAGCAGAAGTTGGAGAAAATATTTAGCTTTTAAATACCTTTTTAATATTAATTGCAGTTAAACGTCTCGTTTCAATCCTACACAGTCGTACGATTTGTACCCACCAAAAAGGTGATGTGATAATCCTTCAATTTTAAGAAAATCGCATGAAAATGGCGTTGCTGGTGCTACAACACTAGCAAAACCTTGCAAAAGAAACTCTAGAAACATTATTTTATGAAAATTTTCATAAACTTTTGCAAATGGTACAAAGTGTCAAACAAAATCTCACATTTCTATGAGACACTATTTAATTTTTTCAACACACTTGCCACATTTGATAAATCGTACAACTGTATAGGATAGTAAAAAGAGGCCTTAAGAGAGCAATACATTTGAAAAAATAGGGGAAAGTCTAGAAGAAAATTAATGCTCTAGAGGAAAAATTAATTAAAATACGGATTATGAATGATACATAATATTCATTTTATTTTGTATAAAATCTATAATTAATCAATTAATTTATAATATGTAATTTAATTAAATTAAATTAAATTAAATTTAATTTAGTAATTTAATTTTAAATTTTTCAAATTAAATTTAAAAAATTATTAAATTTATTAAATTTTTTAATTTTAAATTTAATTTATAATTTATATGATATGTAATTATGATATAATTTAATTAAATTTAATTTAAATTAAATTAAATTTAAATTAAATTAAATTTAATTTAATTTATATGATATAATTTAATTAAATTTAATTTATAATTTATAAATTAAATTTATATTGTTTTATTTAATTTAATTTTACTTAAGTTAAGTTAAATTGTTTTGTTTTATATTGTTTTTACATCTGGTCACACTGGTGTGTTAAACAATGACATTTCTTGCGTCGACGCTTTGCATTTGTTTTGATTTTTCATTCTTTCTTCCTCTTTGACCAAATCAGAATGTATCTAAATGTTTTTGCTCTCTCTTTTTCCTTCTAAAAACTTTCAATGAAATAAACTGTCAAAAGGCCGGCAAATGTTAAAGGCTTTTTTGTTTGTAAACAAACAAAAAAGAGAAAAAGCTTTGCCTGCTTGCTCGTAGTGTTGTAAGCCAGCTTCACATAAGAATTGTTGTAAACGGTGTTATCGTGAAGAAAATTCCTACGAAAATATTATTTATGAGCATAAAATGGAAACCGTATAGAAGTGCGTAAATCAAAAAGTTTCTTAGGAATTGATATGATAATAAACAATTAGCTTTCGAGGCAGTTCTCTAACTTGGCAGTATTTTTATATTGCTATTAAGGAAAAGATATGTATGTTAATGCTTGTCCATGATTTGATATATATTTTGCTGCAAAGGCCTCACAACTGGAGAAGTGCAAAGTTAATGACAAATACAAAGCTCTACTTTTTGTACTTGAAGAACAATCCCTAAAAAAGAAATTCAATTGTTGAATGTTAAAGTGAAAAATATTGTGGTGGAGGGCATTCATTAACTTTGTTATTATTTTTAAGATAAGTTGTTGTAAACCGGAGGTTGACAGCCATCACCATATTTAGCTAAATATTATGTTTCCGTTTAATACGCAGTTAGTACGGAAGATTTCCGTTAATAGTCGCTTTACAGTTTTACATCTGCTTTTATAAACATTTTTTAATGTCAATGATAATGATATTGAAAATCCTGAATAACTTAAAATGGTTTCTGAAGCGAGAAATGTTGTGGCAAGACTCCGTACATGGCTACTGACAAAATAATAAAAGAAAACTTGTAGCTAATTTAAAAGCCAAAATCATCATTCATACAGCTGGTAAGTTAATCAAAATATATATAAAACAGCATAATGATGTTGGCAAAATGTAATAAACAATTTGATTAAAGCCAATCATGACTAGAAAAGTTTTGTAAGTTTTAGTTCAAAAACTTAATGAAATTTTGAAACTTTTTGATACCATTTCCTTTTGATTACTGCCTACGGAAATTGCTCATTTCCAACACTACAAAACGCATAAACATTGGCAGCCAATATCATTCATTACCTTGCCAAGAATATTAAGTTTATATTCTCGTATATATTATCTTTTCATATAATAACATGTTCAACAATTTCGAATCAAACTTTTAAAACTACAGCAAAGATGAATTGAAAGACCAATTCAGTTTATATGCAAACAAACAACTTATAACTTTAGCAATAATAAAACAAAATTGTTTAGATATTTTTTTTTATGTCGAAAGCACTGTAAACTCAACTCTACATCAGATGTGACAAACAATTCTATTTTTTTTTTTGTATGAAAAGCAATTCTATTTTCGGTATTATGATCCATTTGCGATCATAATACCTTTCAGCTGGTCTTTTGCAGAGTGATGATATTCAAAACTACATGCAATATTATTTTTTTTTACTCTGAACTGATCTTATCCAAAGCGAAAGGAAAGCGGATTGTGATGTTTTCCCTTTTAAAAAAAAATTTACGGAACAAAGGCGGTGGACAAAATGTTTTTAGAAAATTATCTATATGTTTAATATGATAATTAATTAAAAAAATTTAAGAAATAAAAATAATAATGGGGTTATGTGAATAATCCAAAATAAATAAATAAATAATGTTTTTTTCTGAAGAGAACTATTGCCATACCTTTCGGTTCTCAGTCGCACTAAAAGTAAGCAAAAATGTGCTTTTAAATCGGACTAGGCTTTCTGAGCTCCGACACGATTTAACTCCTTTACGGTTTAACTAAATAAAAGTATACTCCTATACTCCTATATCCAGACATATATAAATATATCACTGTGAATGTTTATATCGAACTTTGATTAATATTTATAAATAAATAAATAAATAAATTTTGCACTCCCTTTCCACAGACGATTTTTGATGTGTAACAACATTTTGTTGCACATTTAATTGTTATGTAAGGATATAAATTATTATTAAATATTAATGTTTTTCATCTCGTTTAATGTTTATTTCTGGCCGCACAAAAGTTTCGTGCACCGCATTTTACAATAAAGAAACGTGCTGTACAATATAACGATTTTATTCATCCGTCAATAAATAGCATCCTCAAATTGCTCTATAAGACGTGTGCTAATTAATATTTTTCGTTGTCGTTATTGTTATACTCGTAAATGCTGCTCCACAAGTAGACACATTTCCTTTCAAGAGTTTACATTTCGGTTTTGGCTTAAATCAAAGTGGCTAAAATGAAAACCAGTTCACCAATTGGGGGAAACAATAAAATGGAATGCTAAAAGTGAAATAAAACCGCAATAAAAATAATAATAATGACAAATCAATAACTGGTTGTTAAAAACATTAACAAGTTGGGTTGCCGTTTATGATGCCTTTTTTCCCGACATCCAGCCTGCAATTTTATGTCTCTGTATTGTTGCAATAATATTTTCATTTAATGTTATCTTTTGGTTTTTCCTTAATTTTTGTCATTTTTGAATGGATTTTATTGAATGTATTGATTTTGTTTGTATGCTGGGTTGACAAAGTGGTCCCGGGTTTTTGTGTTGTTTAAGTCATTGACTTTTCAGCAAACATACATTCATTTCTTTTTGGTGTAGAATTCGTGCAACAAACATTTGGCATAATTCTGTTTCAAAATATTTAAACAAAAACAGACACTCAAACCATACAGCACAGTGGGGAATATTACAATATTTTTGCATAAGCAAAATGGATGCAGCAACGAAATCCAAATAGTGATTCAAACTTAATGAGTACGCAGAATTGCAAAGCCTGAAATTGCAGGCTGGTGCTTTTGTTTTAAGCAACAAATCAAATGCTGTCAAAGTACTCGAGTTAATACTTTAAAATAAATTGGAAAAAAAAATATCTTAAAGATCTGAAGAGGAAAAAATTGTATTAAAATTTACTTTCATAAAAATTGTTCCTTCTAGTTGGTTTCCTTTTTATGTTTTTTATTTTTCATTTCCTTATTTTCACAACTGTCAGCCCACTGTGCAAAGGAAAAAATACTGCAGAAAAGTAAATAGTTCGCCAAAGATTTATGAGCATGTACTTGTATAACAAAGAACTGGCATAGTGAATGCGGCTGGCTGCCTTTCGCAAATCCGTATAGAACGCCATACGCATTGGATATTAAAAACCAAACCAATGAAAGCCGAGATATTGCTGTTTAGAATTATATATAATATTATAATCAAGGCAAACTTCCTTAAAAGGTCATAGAGGAATGCCAGTAGTCAGTAACCATGTTGATTCAATGAAAGTCCGTTACGGCTTATTCCCATTTAGGCAACGTAATATTTCATGTAGAGTATCAAACAATTTCGTTTAAACGAATTATTCAAAAACAATTTATTTATGATTTTACTTCTTTGAAGGAATGAAATAAAGTTAATAGATGCAATGAAATACACTGCCTTAACATAATTACAAATTTCATTAATATGATGTAATAATTCATTGGCTCAATGAATAAGTTATTTTAAGTGTAAAATTACTAGTGAAAACTATAGAATGTGTTTCCAACGGTGGGGAGTACAAGTTCGTAATAAAAAGGCGATGGAAAAATCCGACCACTTGACAAGAAACCCGTGAAAAGTTTCGCATATGTGTTAAAGTACGTTTTACCACTTTTTGCAAATTTTTTTTTTTTTTTTTGGAAAGCGCAGTCAAAACTAGTTGACCATGTGGCATGCGTTTGAGTTAAAACAACAATATGAATGATTAAAGCAAGTACAAATAAATACTTGTAACTTTGGATACTTGCCATGGCAATGTTTATTAAAATTGTTTAACAATTTAAAAAACGGTTTTATAAAATTTGTGGTGTGGCAAAATTTTTTGTTGTTTATTTTCGAATTTACAAAAGCATTAAATTATGGAAATTCAAAATTAAAACTGAAACTCATTTATGGGAATTATGCGTTACTTGTTGTTGCCACTTTACCATTCTTGAATTCAGTGGATAAAAGCAATCGAAAATGGTTATTGTAATTAAGAAAAAAATATAAACCGATTTAAAGTAAAAAGAAATGAAATGCGTAAAACGGAAAATGTGATTATAATCAAGTCAGTTTATTCGTCTGCTATCCACTGATGTTGTCTACTTAGTTTTGACCATGCATTAGATTTAATATTTTTGAACATTGACAACTTTTTGATTGCGTGCCTGAAATGTTGCCACTCTTATCCTTTTCAATAATAAATTGTGTTTAGTTTGGGCAATTTTAGTAGTTCAGCAACAAAAAAAAAAAAAAACAACTAAAATGAATGAAATTCTAATTACAAAATGACAAATAAATATTAACACTGAAAGAAATTGGTGGACTGAAACAGCATGAGGATGTGAATTGTGAATGATTGTCTTTATTATAGTGTTACTAGGTGGACAGGTATGCGTAGCTGACCCCAAAAATTTTCTTTTATTTTGAACTGCCTTTCAGAGAAAATTAAGTTCCGAATTTTCAATTAACGCCACTACACGCTGATTAGGAATCCAACGCCTTCATCCAAACACAGATGAAATAGGGATTAAAAATTAGAGATATTTATTTGAATTTAAAGTGGTATTGAAGATAACGGTTAATAAGATAAGTTAATTTTTTAACTTCATTTTAATTTTTTTTTTTTTAGGAAAATAGGTTGGGTATGATCCGGTAGTGGGCTAATTAACGCCGCTACATGCTGATTAAGCATCTACCCCTATCAGTAAAGCAGAGCATAGCGTTATCACGCTGATCTCCATCGGGTAAAACTCAAAAAAACAAAATATGGATGTATTTCAAACTACCTAGAAACACTCCCCACGGCCCATAGATCATTCATATAAAATTTGGTCAAAATCGGTCCATTACTTTTTGAGTTTATTTATCAAAACATGGTAGGTATTATTTGGTATTGGGCTAATGAACGCTGCTACATACCGATTAAGCACCCTACGCTTTCAGCGAAACAGAGCATACGATTATCACGCTAAAAACGCAATAAATTAAATATTGCGCCATATGTCGGACGAACTTTAAACTACTTAGAAATACTCCCCATGGCTCATAGAGCATGTATATAAAATTTTGCCAAAATCGGTTCAGTAGTTTTTGAGTTTATCGATCACAAACATACACGTAATTTTTTTATATGTATATATATATATACATATATATATATATGACTTGGTATCTCTCACTTTCTCCCAACTTGTCTTCTCTCCACAACTCACACTGTCAGAGTTCATTTTAAAAAATTAATAAAAAAAAAACATTTTTGGCTGCAGGATACTAATACATAAATTGTAAGAAACTGTTTCATTGTTTTAATGAAACATTATCATATTTACCGAAAAAGCAATAATAGTTCAATGTAATGTAATAATGAATTTAATACAGGATTGTTAAATTAGCAAGCAAGTCTTTTATGCAATAGATGGCAATATTGACAAAAAAAAAATTCGCTCGTAGCAACTGCATTTTAAATGAAAAAATTTTAGGAAAAAAATTTTTATCGAAATAATTTATACGAGTAATAGATATTCGCTGGACTTTTAATAGTTATTTGATAAAATGCGAAAAAAAATTTAATTTGAAAAATTATTGTTGTAATTTTCGAAAACGTAGAATATGAAATTCGAATAATTTTATACGCTTAATTTTAGAAGCCTCTAAAAGTATCTAGTTCATATATAGTACATGATATATCATGAACTAATGATTTGTTTATGATAAATAGACTTTCTATTTTTCATAGTTAAAAATAATTTAATAATAAATTTTACTCGAATAATAATTACAAAACATTTTGTATGAATAAGTTTTGTTAGTTTTCTTTTACACATTCTGTAATATAGTTAACTTATTCGAATATAGTTGGTTATTGGAATAACTTATATTTGTTCATTATAACATTCACTAAAACTTGTTTTTACAAAATTTATTTAATTCTTATTTTATTTAATTAAGTTAAAAGGCTTTCTGATGTACCTATAAAAAAAATATATATTTTTATTATCAAAATTTCGTCCGGAATGCTTAAGTTTTTTTTGAAACAAAATTTAATAATTAATTATGAATTTAAGAAATAATAATGGCGACTTAATTTATTAAAAAAATTTCTTTATTAGAAATTTAATTAAATTAAATAAACCTCGTTTCTAAATACAAGCGCGCTGTGCCTTCATTGTTGTTGTTGGCATTATTCACATGGACATGAACATGACCTTGGTTTTTAGGGTTAAAATATTTTAGTTTTGCTTTGAAATCAAGTTCATTTAAATTACATTTTTTTCTTTTACATTTTTTACACTTTACAATTTCTTTCAGTGTATTTACTTTTTTCACAGTATTTATTGAAAATGTTGGCCAAATAAGCTTTCGTTTCAAATGTTGTCATTGTGCATTTCATAATGGATTCTTTGCCTTAAAAATGGCGAAATTTTCGAATCATGGTCGTATCAACGCGTTTGCGGTAATTCCATAATACCACTAACGGCTGCTTTGTTGTTAAATTGTTGTTGTAGTGGTGTTGGCGATTTTCAATATTTCCCCTTACATTTCCACTTAACTCTGCAATTAATATAAACAATTTTGTCGATTTTGTGGCCACCCATTTCGATGGAACGATCCGGCACAAGCAAGACATAAACGTTCACATTCGTGGAGGCGATAAACTAAATAAATTAGAAAATTCCTTGAAATGGTTTCATTTTAATAATTAGAATACATTTAATATATTTAGTAATTAGTTAAATTAAAGCTTTTAATATCATAATTATATTAAGAGGTTCTATCCTGACAATGGCTGCACTTAATGTTGAATTGCCAACCGTTTTTTAACTTCGTCGATGTAACAATATTGGAGTTGGCCAATTAGGAGCTGACAATATTTCTTCCATATCTGGTTTTAATGTAGTGAAGGTTTTGCCTTTATTTTACATTTTCCTTTTCTTATTTTTGTTTTCTTTTTGAATTAGCCTATTAAAACGCATGGTTGGTGAAGAAGATTTTGTTATTTCCACAAATTGATATTTTCGTTTTATTATTATTATTTTTTAATTAATTTAAACATTTAAAAAAAAAATTTTTTTTAAAAAAAATTCCTTCAAAGCAAAAGAAAACGAAAGTAACAACTCTTAAAGCTCTTATGAATGACCCTTTAAAGGAGGATTATTTTCTCAAGCGTGATGAACGCAGAACATTAACTATCAAATGGATGGTAACTGTTTAATGACTTGGACCACTTGTTAAGGGCACAGAAAGCAGCCCAACAAAATTCGGCTCGTTGTGAAAGGGAAACTGGTGATCACAATTTTGAAAGCTTTAAAGGTTTCTTCATGTGCTTGTTATATTTTCTTTGGCATCCAATATGAAACGTGGCAGATGCCTCAATAAGAAAAGATCCCAGAATGCTGAAAGGTTTATTAAAATCCTAAAAAATCATTTTGTATTGTTTTGTTGGCTTCTCCGGTTTGGTTTTGCTTTTGTAATTTTTTTTTGGTTGAACGCTTTTTACTACGAAAAATTGTCATGGCAACAGGATTCCATTTAATTGCTAGATGAATAGATTTAATTAAATAAATCACGTGCCACTTGCTAATTATTTTCATTTCGTTTTATTTTAACTTCATTAATAAATGTAATAATAAAAATTGTCTCCCCTTTTTTTATGTTCACATTTTGCTTTTAAATAATTAAATAAAAATAATATCGGCCATAAAATATGTGGTCCTTGAAAAAAAACATTAAACGCTCCTTTGGCTGTAGCAACAACGCAATGTTCAATTGTCGGTGTATGAGTATTTTTTATTCGGTAAAAATTATTTATTGCTATTTGGAAATGTTGCTACAAAAGTAAGATGGCTAAAAAATTTATATGTAATGAGGCACTGTGCTAATTCGCATACAACTACTTTATATTCTCTGGGGGATCCCCTTCCCCATGTGTTTTGCAGTGCTAATCTGTAATAAATAAAGACATTTTATAATTTTCCGCTTTAAATGGGTTAATATGGATCTTTAGCCAGTACTCTATAATGCTACCATGTTTCTTGGCTAACCATGATAAATGTGATATTACTGGCTGTAGGGTATTCCATGCGATTGTATAACTAAAGCATCTTCTCAGGACCATATTTTTCTATTATACGAAGACTTAAGTAATTATTTATTTTTATTCGAATAAAATAGTGAATAAAAATATTTATTCGAAAAAAATATGTGAAACTTTTTTCTTTCTTTGCAGGTCAATATTTAAATAATAATTTTTTTTTTAATTTTTTTTAATTTTTTTTAATTTTTTTTAAGAAAAATACATTTTTAATACATATAAAATTTATACGAAATTTTGAAATTTTTTTTAACGAATATTTAAGACATTAATTAATGACACACTTTTAATCCATTGATTATGTTTAATTATAACTTGAATATACTGCGTAAAGCTCAGCAGTATTTTTGAAAAGTTTTCAAAATACTTTACATGTTTATGCAAATATTTACTTGAACAACAATTGGGGCGAAAATGTCAATAATTTTTAACAGATTAAGGTTAAAAATTACAAGAGTTTCTTAAACATTAATATTCAGTATAAAATTTATGGCTGTAGTTTGTGGCAGAAATGAACAAACATCTCGTGACTGCCACAAACTGGTAATGACCACGTATCATACCCTTTATCCATCAAATTGGATGGAGGGATATTTTTGACTTGAACGTGTTCTTAATATGAAACTCTTGTGTTCTTTCCATTTACCTTCTTCTATACAATGGAGCATGTACGGGTTTGGAACATTCGGCTCCTTTCCAATACACTTTTCTTTTGCATTCGCAAGCTGAAAGCTTGCCCAGCAAACATTTTATGTGGTAAACTAACAAATTCTGGATTTACAGGCTTGATATGGGAAAGGTCATTTCTACAATATTAGTTTGCGTCCCTATAAGCTATACATATATGTTCTAGATCCATATAACAAGGAAAGTTGGCTGAGCTTTGTCCGTATATATGTATGACGAGTGTAAAGCAGGATGAACATGCTTGGTTTATACTATATATTCTGCTTCATTAGGACGTCTCCAACAGTAAATATTGCCGACTTAATTCGAAAAGTTCAAAAATTTTTTGTATCGAACTTAAGCTCTTAGAGTGCAAGTGAAAAATTATTTGCGGCTAATTTCAATTCCGACTTAAGCCGATCATTCGCATGGCATGTCAAATGCTCTGAAAATACTTGATGTTATTTCAAGGTTGTCATTTTGACTTGCTTGATTATACTTACAAGTAACTTTTATTACATTCGCCGTAAGCTAGGGAAGATGGCAGCTTTACGTTTTCTCAACTGGTTTTAGCTATTTTGCTGTAATTAAATGAAGAATCACTGAAGAATCGCCAATGGAAGACACATATTTTACAGCAAAATAAAAAAATCACTCAAATAAAAAGTTATTCGAGTAAAATTATTCAACTAAAAACCATTAACAGAAAAATTTTTTTTTCATAAAATTAATCGAAAAGGTATCTTAGGAAGGACATGAAATTAAAAGAAAAATAATTTGTCATAATGACTTACGAAATATGTATTTAGTAAAATGGTTCTGAAAAAGAAATTACTCGAATAAAAAGTAATACCAAAAAAATTATTCGAATAGAAACTAGTGGCAGAAAAATTTTTTGTAATAAAATTATTAAAGGTATCTTGGCAAGGACATTAAATTGAATTAAAAATAATTCGACTTAATGATTTAAAAAATATGTATTTATGAAAAATTATTTTGAAGAAGAAATTACTCGAATAAAAAGTAATACCAAAAAAATTATTCGTATAGAAACTAATGGCAGAAAAATTTCTTGTAATAAAATTATTAAAGGTATCTTGGCAAGGACATTAAATTAAATTAAAAATAATTCGACTTAATGATTTAAAAAATATATATATATTTATGAAAAATTATTTTGAAGAAGAAATTACTCGTATAAAAAGTAATACCAAACAAATTATTCGAATAGAAACTAATGGCAGAAAAATTTCTTCTCATAAAACTATTTAAAAAAAAACATTAAATTTTGAATCAACATTTTTCGAATAGCTTTTATTCGAGTAGATGAATTTTTAGAAATAAATTATATAATTTATATCGTGAAGGACGTATCATTGCTTAAGCATTGCAGTTACTGGTCACAACATTATTTCACTGTGCCATCTCTAATTTGTGCCAAGTATTCGACTACCACGCGATTTCACCAAGAAAAAAATATTATATCGTTCTATTAGATTTTGAATTACGAGGCATTTTTCACTTCATTTGCCTTTTACTTTTTTATTCAATGAATAAAACAAAATTAGAAAAAATATTTTATAGCCTTCACTTATTCACAGTAAAATAACCAGATTTCTTATTGTTGTGTTACAATTAAGATTTTTTCTTTTTAGTTTCGACTCAGAAATGCGTGCCTCGATGCAATTGGTGTCTATGCATTTTCAACATTAAGAAAAATTTCAAAAATTTAAGGCGTAAACTAGTGTTTTAATCGCAAAAACCTTTAAGAAAATCTCTTCAAACTGTAGTAAGCGAATACAACGCACACATACACACACACATTTAATAGTGTTTGTATGATTGCATTTTAAGTTTGAGTGTGTGATTGTTGTCCATTATTAAATACAATGAAATTTTCGAATAAAATTAATTAAAGCGGCTGACATAGCTAAAAGTGCGCCATTCGATTCGTGACCATATTTGTTATGGAGGAAACTGCCTAACGTCCTGACTGAGTAAGACCGTATTTGAAACTGGCAATGCGGCACGTGATAAAATATAAGAGAAATTTCTGTAAGTTTATAGAAAAGTTTGAATTTAATCAAAAAATATTGAAATTTTTTACATATTTATGCTTTAAAATATATTGAATATAGTTAATATTTTGAAAAATAATTTTATTAATTCATTACGCTGTGTGCCTGTAAAAATAATAAAAAATGTCGTTAGGGTATAACGCTCGTCGCTTGACGTTGCAATTGTAATAACACTCAAGCATGCGTAAAGCATGTATGCGCCCTGCTTTTAAAGCTGCGAAAACTTTATTTTGTGCTCTACGAGTATAGACTATAATTCATATAGAAAAAATAGTAATGAAAACTGTAGCAGTAGCAAGCAAAAGGCGTAACTTCGTTTTTAGGCTTGAAAAGTGAAACCAGTTGCAGCTAAAATATTGAATTTTTATTAAAAAAATTTATTTATTTTGCATTTGATAGATTATTATATATATTATATAAAGACAAGTTTTGTGGAAAATAAATTTATTAAATTTGGTTTCTGGCAATTTTGCCCATTAATAAATGTATTTCTTTCTTGAAATTGATTTGGCAGTAGGACGTGCCACATACGCACATACGCTGCTTCTTTTTAAACCAACTTTTTTTTAATTTCTTTTTTTAATTTTTTGCGTACTTGTTCTGCGTTTCTTTTTTGTTATTGCTTTAAGCTGCATTTATTTGGTTAATTTATTATGAATTTCTTATCAGGTTGTTTTCTAATGAATATATTCTGAACTTTTAACTTTTAGGTCTTATTTTAAATGCTTCTTCTTTTCAAAAGCTCTTTAGCTCTTTGAGTAACTTCTTCACGAATGTATGAAGGATATTCACTTTTAAATATGTATATATATATATAGGCGTTCGATCTTTATTTATTTTTACCTGAGCAGAACTTGTATGCTCAAAGTCTTGATTAACTTTTCTCGTTTATGATAGAAATCTCGTTTACTTATATTCTTATGTTGAGTAGGCTGTCTTACCTCTAGAGTTGAGTGACTTCCTAAAGTCGACTCAAATAACTTAAATTACACTCCTTAAGCTTAACATTACTTATATGGCAGACCAGGAATTCGTGGTTTAGTGATAACTATTATTATCATGGGAACAATTATAATTCGCATGTCTGAGGTTTCAAAGGACTGCAATTTATGTAAAAGCTTTTTAATGGATAATAATGCTGGCAATAACGGTTGTAATTTTACGCTACACTACACAAATCATACTGACTATATAAATTACTATACAAGCAATTAAATTTAAAAAAAAAAAAAATTAAAAAAAAATTTTTTTATCACGGATTTGAAATAGAAAATAAAGCAACCGAATAAAATAATTTTTATTCGAATAATTTTTATTTGAATATTATTTTTTATGTAGTTCACATTGTTATTCTTCGCTCTATTATAAATAAATAACTTCTTTTTCGAACAAATTAGTAATCTTATATTATTCTGCTTAATAAATTTAAAAAGTTTGCATAAATAATTAAAAAAGAATTATTGTTTACTAAAAAAATGATGTCCCAACAAACTATCCATATTCGTTTTAATATTTAATAAATGCAAAAAAACCATAAAAGAATACTTTTTGAATATTTTTTTAATTTAAAAAGGCCTTATGAGACCATTGCGGCCACGCCCAAACGCCCACAAAACAGAATTAAATTTTTACGATGTTTGTTAAGCAAAAAAATAAAATAAATAAAAAATAGGTAAAAATAAGCTTTTTTAGCCCAAAAAATACCAGTGTTAACCCAGCAAATTTAATTAAATTGCTTATATCAGCCATTCTCATGGGCTCCTTTCTTTAAAAATATACAAAGAAAATTGAACAAACAAATTGGATGACCAAAAGAGAAAACAAGAAACAAAACCTCCATCCCCACTGCTCTGAAATCCATTGAATTATAAATGTTGTATGAAATAAGAAAAGAAACACCTAAAAACATTCTTAAATTGACAGTTTTTCCAAATTATTTGTGAATGCAGCGGTGCTGGTTGAAAGGAAAAAATAACTGAAAACCATTAAAGAACAAAAACGTTTAAAATGTTTTCGCAACGCAGATGGAGTGTGCGTTACGAGAGCGCATTGCAAGCATTTCAAATAACGTTTTATCGTTCCATTGCGCCTAAAGCTTAAGCCGTATTATCTTTTTAAACAACTTTTAAATCTTAATTTAATTGGCAACTTTATGGAAAATGTTTAATAATTTCTGTTCGTTTTTATCCCTCTAATTAAATTAACATGATTTGGCTTCGCTTGTGGAAAAGTAAAGCAAAATTTAATAAAAACAAAAACTTTTGCAAGCTTTTTAATTTATTCACAAAAGAAACAGAGTGCAAGTCAACAGCGGCATTGAAAGCGGCTTTTTTGTTGTTATTGCAACGCAATTATTACAATAATGTTATTCGAATAAAATGTTTTAAATAGCATTTTCATATTATTCCATTTTAAGCACTTGTACCAAAACAAAAAAGCTTTTCGATAAATAGTTAACAAAAAATAATCGAATAGAATTTTTTCTAATTATATCTTATTTGGGTTTATTTATATAAATTCATTCGATTAAAGTTACTCTCATCCGTCATAAGTATTAGCTTATTCGGCTAAAATTAATACGACTAATCGATTAGAATAATTACGTTTATTCGATGTCATAAACATATTTAAATATATGTAGTATTCCGATTAAATACATTCGAATGTATTATTATAATAAAGTTAAATAAGTCGAAAAGAACATTTTTAGTATTGTTTTATATACTTATGTAAATATAAATATTTCGATTTATTTTTATTATTAAATTATTTATTATTGATTAATCGAATAAACATATGCGATTAAAAATAATTCAAATACCATTTTTAAATAAAGTTCTTTGCATAAAGTGTTTTACATTACGTTATACGATTTGGATTAGTGATGGAAAAACTTTTCCATAAAAATGATTCGATTCATTTTTATCAAATGGCAGCTAATGTACTCCTGCTCCAAAGAGCTTTAATAATAAAAATAATAAAACAGTTGAGCTTTCTAATAAAAACATATCCTTTGCCATTTTGTAATGGAGTTGTGCCAGTGTTGCAACTATGCGAGTACCTCTGCCTAAACTGACGTTGTAATCCTTTCCAATTATCTCTCGCTCATGTGATCGGTGCTCAGACCAGCTTCTTTTCCATTTCACTTATCTTCATTCATTGTTTTTATATAATTTTGAAACCTGGGAGAACCGTTGAAAACATGAGCTAATTTAAATTTCCTAATGTGGCAAAATAAGTGTTCAACAATGCAATTAAATGCTAAAATGTAGAATATAATTTTGAAGTGGAAATCATAAATGCTTTAACAATGCTTTAAATTTCGGCACTAATTGGAGTAGAAGATACGCACACACCCAGACGCTCAACCGCACTCGTACAAAACTGAACGTAAAAGGATGCTGCGAATGTTCATGAATTTTGCCGTATTGTGATGGTAATAATGTACGAACGAGTGTGTTACGAACAATAAATTCCCTCAGGATGCATATACACTTATTATGTGACTGTTGCTTTTACAATATTTTGGGTTATGCGTCGAGGGAATGGAACCCCAAGTAAAATACCTCGAAGCTTTATGCAGCGCCAGCGTTGTGCACCAGTTATTAGTGTGTATTAAATTAAAACAGAAAAAAAATCTTGTGAAGCTTTAAAGGCAATTTTTGCCAGTTGGAAGATTTGGCTGTGATTGTGTAAAATCTTGTTGTAAAAATTTTCCACAAAATAATTTTATTTTAAAATTACTTTTAATTTTCTACTGTTTTTTCAAAAAGCTTTCAATTGAATTGAGCAAAATTTTTTGAAGAGATTTTTTAGATTTTTGCAATGAAATTGTAATACTCAGTTCTTTTTGGCTTCATTTACAGTTACTACAGGTATTTACGAGTATTGTTGTATTTAATCTGGAGTCCAGAATTGTAAACTCTGCAGCCTCTGTTAGCTTACATTTCACTGCGGCTGCTTAAAAAATTTTATGCTAGCAGTTCCGTGTTGTGTTTCCTCTATAAATCCATTAACAATATTTGACTAAAATTAAAATTTAATTAATTCTTCATTAATTTATTGCAGGTATTTACGAGTATTGTTGTATTTATCAAGTGAGCTCAGGAAATCTGGAGTCCACAACTGTGGACTCTGCAGTCTAGTATTAGTGTATATTTCACAGCTGCTATTTAACAAGGTTTTATGCTGGCAATTCCGTGTTGTGTTTCCTCTATAATTCCATTAACTATATTTGAGTAAAATTAAAATTTAATTAATTCTTCATTAATTTATTGCATCGAATTGAAGCAGATTTTAATTGCAATCGATAACTGCTCAATAGAGTCTTTGCTCTGTGTGTTGCTTCATAAGCTTTGTATAATTGGAATTAATTTGAAAGGACTATACATATGCCTGGCATACTTTATCGCAAAAAAAAAAAATAAAAATAAAAACTCAATAAAAATAAATGCCATCACTAATCATGCGATAACTTGCGACATGGCCGCAATTCGTCTTTTCATTGAATTTTAATTGATGGTTCCAATTAAAGAAAACTTTATCTTCGAAATGTTTTTCTTTTCCGTATTTACTTATTGAATAAATATGTGAGTACAGTCATTTGCATATTTATTACCTCGCTTGTCGTCTTTAAATTAAATTAAATTGTTATCGGGATTTATCGACACTAATTCGTAGCATTTGTTTGGTATTTATATTTGCTGGCAAATCTTTTGCATTTGTTGCATCAGGATTTGCCCTTTACTTCCAGCCACCCCACCCACAATTTTGCTCCATCCTTTCTGCCAGCCAAGCAATGAACTCAATTTTAATGAAACAACGTTTCTATCTATTGCAACTTCAGCGACATAAATATTGTTGTCTCTTTAAATTGTCTTCTTGTACTGCAGTCGTAATTCTTTGCAACGACTTGAAAGTTCCAAAAGGAAAATATTTTGGCCCAAAAAGCAAGTTTCATAAGAGATGTTATTTCACTTCATATATTTCTTAAGCGGCTGTAGCATACAAATATGTTTATGTAAACGAGTGCACACAAACTTTCTAACATTGATATCATAAATATGAAGACAAACATGACGTCTGAAAAATAATATCAAATTGTTTTAAAGTAAACAAAAAGTGCTGAAAAAGGAAAGAATTTTCTTCCTTTTGAAAATATTTTTAATAAAGTGCCTCCGGCAGAGGCGCTGCATTTCCGTTGTGTATGACAGAAAGTACAGTGGGCGTGTGAAGTTGTGGGCCGGCATGATGTACACACTGTTATAATGAAGCTGGCAGAAATATTTTGATTGTGATATGAAGGTGATATGAAATTTTTTCTACGAGTTTCTGATGTATGGTTAAGATAACTACTAAAGGAATTCGTGGGGCTCTTCACCCAAATCGAAGTATTTTTGTTAAAATTCGCTTGAAGCGAGTGGAATTTAATTTCCGGCTGTTCATTGTTTTAGAAGAACTGAAAACAATTTCGTCCGGTTGCCGCTTCAGTCCAATTAAATCTTTTAAAGTTTAAAATTTAATAGAAATGCTTTGAAATTTATGCAGTGACGTTGTGTACTTTTGTCTTGCACTGTTTAAGGACAAACAAGAAAAAAAAAATAAAACAATGCTTTATGAAATCCAAGTTGAAAAGAAGTAGTGGGATATGAAGGTAATGCCTTCGCTTTGATGTGGCTACAGGCTGATTGAACATGAACTATAAAATTGTATTTATGTACTGAAGGATCAGTCATGTAAATGTATTAAAACATTAAAAATAAAACTGTTTACGTTATTAATACAAAATGTAGTCACGTCAAAAATTTGGAATCTTAATTTAAATAACAAGCATCTTGACACACATCGGCAATGTCTATTAATATTTAAAAGTATTAGAAATTAGCGTTCGCGTAATAAAAATATTTACTAAGCGTGTAAAAATCGTAGAAATTGATCATTTAACTTTTTTAACTCTACGTCGGATTTTTATAAATATGTATATATCTACAAGAACTTAATATTTATTATTTTTAAATATTTTTTGTAAATTAAATTAATAGTGAATAATCGTGGCAATTATTACTTGTTACTCTGTGCAATTCATGGTGTGCTAAAGCAGATCGTTTGAATTTGCGACGATTACCAAAGACGGGAATTATTATTTTTAGCAAATCGAAAGCTTTTTAAATAAAACTTGAATCTTATGAAAGCATTGTTTTAAGGACCTGCCCTTGCTTAACACTGTAACTTGTTGTAGAAACTACTTATGTTGCATCTAACCGTTGATGAAATTTTCTTACATGTTGGCATCCGTGTTGTGCCACCCATTATCCGGAAACGAGCAGTGAATGTATGTGTATGGAATTGCAAATTGTCGTTTACATGTGCAGACAATGGTGTCACACATATGTTTCCTTGTTGTTTGTTCTTTGTTTTTCCTGCAGTACTTTATCATTGCGGCTGTTGTGCCGGCTGTTCACTCAAAATTTAATTTCATTCTAATGGAAGAAGATGCTTACAAAATTACAACAGGATGAATCGTAGTACTTTTGGAGCACTGCGACAATATGTTTTTTTTTTAACGGATAAATTTCTCTAACATTGGCAAAGATATTTTCAAAATATGCTAATCAGTTAATTATGGAACCGGCCTCGTAATTAGTCTTTACTAAATTTGTAAGTAAAAGTTTTCCCCAGTTAGTTGGAGTTGTTGTAGAGTTCCCCAAGTAAATATTTTAATGTAGAAACTTTTCTAATTGAAGCCGTTTTTTGCTTACAACAAATGTAATTAAAATGTTGCAGAAGTTTTGCTTCTTGACGGCAAAAGCTGAAGATAAAACTTTAAAAGCATACATACGTTTAAATAACTTTATGATGATAAATATATTGTAAAAATTGCATTAAACAGTCGCAATGATCTAATTCCCATCAGGCGTATTACTGGCCGTTGATAAACTTTTATATATACGCTATTTGACTGTCATTATTGTGGCTGGCATTTAAACTTGCACTGATATTAATTCCATGAATTTCTCAAAATTCTAAATATTTCAGAAATCGGCCCAAGTCGACTTAATATCTTTTTTTTTTATGGTAAAAATAAGTGTTTTTAAAAATTAAGAGGTTTTGCTTATTATTAATTATCTGCTCAGTAGAGCCTCGTTTACACCATGCCAATAAATGATAGTAACATTGTGATAGTATTACCTTAACATTAGACATTCGTTTATGTCATAAAATCCTGATATAATCTTTTTAATATATACACTCGTGCAATAAAAGCCTAATTTTTATTATTGCAGTTTATCTCTATTAAAATTTATTTGCAATTTATTTAAAATTAAATAATTATTAAAGTTTTATTTCGAAAAGTAAGCTTTAACATATGCAGGTTTATTGCATCAGTGCCATCTAAGAGAGCTTTAGGTAGTATGTTTTCGTGTCTGCTAAGTCTGTTCAACTATCGCCGTTGTATTTTTTCATTTCTTCCTTAACTTGGCTACCATCAAGCTCATTAAGTGTTGGAGTTCTTAAAATCTTAAACTGATATTTTTGAATGGTGTTCCATATAACTGGATTCCTTTAGTCCATTAAAATTGTCTTACAGAATTAAAAATCGTATCTTAAATTGGTCGAGTAGATAAAAATATTTTTCTTTCCTTGCAATTGAAAATGATTTCTCCATGGCAAAGGTCTTTCAATATTTTTACCAGGCTATTATTCTTATTAAGTATAATGAATCCTATTAAGATAAATAGAGGGCAGAGAAGGGCGGGCGGTAAGACTATAAGCAACAGAAATTGATTTATCTCTGTGACGATCACAATAACCGTTTTCATGGCACCTAATACGCTTCCTAGCGGCACACCAGATCTTATTATGCCCATCTCTAAATTATAATGATTGATGTTGATATAAAAACTAAGTTTAGTGAAGTAGAAATGAAAATGTACATGCAGTAGCTGCTTTAGTTTGTATAGCAGGCCCTTATCCTAGGCTCTATCAAAAGCTGGTTTAAGGTCAAGAAATGCAGAGGAGTAGTAGATATGTGAAACAAAAGTTAATTTAAAAGCTACTCACGCAATGACAGGCAATCACTTGCAACTCGTCCACGCAACACTTGTTATGGCCAGTGCGGTGGGCATCGCGACATCTCAATACCCACTTTCAAATATATTTGCATTAGCATGAGAAATATATACTAAAATTCCAATTGAAATAACCTGATTCTGCAGTTAAGATGTTTTGTAGGTTATCGGCTATCATTTTAGTTGGCGAAAAAAATATTTATGTTAAACTCCAACGAGCAAACCGTATTTTAACGAGAAGAGATCTCCCCACTAAACAAAAGAACTATTGTGAGTATGCGCTCATAATTCAAAGTTTCGATTGAAAATTGAATCCACAGTATATTCAAACGCACCACACCCAAATCAATGAAGGTCTAAGGTGCAGGTAAATTACACAACACACTGAAGCCAACCATATTTGCCATAAAGTCCGATTGCCAGCCAGCAACATAAGCTGCCAATCTTGGCTTTACAAAAGGCAACTGAGCATGTATTCATGCAGATAAATAAATTATGACACCTTCAAAAGCATGAAAAATCTAATCTATATGCAACAACGGCTGTGACACATGATTGTGCAAACGTCCCAGGGGTAAAAAAGGAATTTTTGTGAATATAGAAAAAATCCTTTCTATTCAAAAATAAATTATTCCAAAAAGTAATTACATAAGGAGATTAGCAAGCAAATAAAATCCGATTATCTGTTCTTTATTAACGCATCAAAGAAAAAATAATAAATTTATTATGATCGAAGCAAAGCCAAAACCACATCGACGACCTTGATGGAACAGTGCGCAAACGTGTAATCAGCACCAGATGACCTGATGCTGATTACTTTGCAATGAAGCCTACAAAATTAGAAATGACATCAATTTCCTTTGGGAGTGCGTAGCTTCTAGTGTCCATAAATTATTTTCCTGCAGAAGCATAAGTAGACAAGCATAGTTTGCGATACCATGTTTCTTAACTTGCAACGATATTAATAACAGGCTTAGATATTCCAACCACACGCAAGTCAATGCAACAATACACAGAAAAAAATGGGATAATCGAAAATTGTTCCAATTCCTGCCCCAGCAGAAGTAGAGAATTTTCTGTAGCCACTGACTTCGCACGATTCAAAGACAATTAATTTTCCATGTGAATATTATACCTGTAGTAATTTTCTGTTGGGCATTGAACTGGCTATCTACTGTATGATAGGCATACGACTTAAGAACACTACATACAAACATGTAAATTCTTTCATTTTGGCTTACAAATAACTAAGCCAATTGAAAAATATAGTATTCGTAAATCAAATAACCATGAAGCTCCACTTCTAACAAAATCGAAATGCCATGTGTTGGAAAGCACTTACTCCCCTTAAAGCAGGACATGTGGATTATCTAAGGAAATTTCGTATGTGTACCTTTTTTCATCAAGTACTTTTTAATAGTAGTACTTTATAAAACAATAAGAAAATATTAGCTTTAGACAAAAAATGTTTCGAAACCTTTTAAAAAAAGGTAATTTTAAATGATACTTTTTTAGGTACTTTTTTTAATTTACTTAATTTACTTTTTTTATTTACTTAAGAGTATTTGAAAAGTAGCTTTTAATAAAGTACCCTTTTTAACAGAGCGTTTATAAAATGCTTTCAGAATTTCCCACTCTCAAGAAGCGCATATTTAGAAAAGGCATGTGCAAAAAAAAGTACTATTTAAAATAAGTACTTTGAAAATACGGGTTTTGAAAAAAACTGCTAATAATGAATTGTTATAAAGTTTTGGAAATATTTTTTAAAAGATATTGCCAAAGAAACGAATTTTATAAAAGGTACTTTTTAGACTTTAACAAAGTGATGAACCATACTTTTGAAAGAGTCCTCCATAAAATAAGTAATTGAGAGGAAAAATTGTTAGTGCATTTTTGCAATCATTAAAACTTTTCTATGGGCAGCCTGTGAGCTAATCATCAGATTCTTGATATTTTCAGCAGACAAGCGTATATCTGATTGCTTTGAGTGAAGAGTGTTTAAGGTTCGACACGGCTGTCATATATTTGACCGAATTTTTTCCTGCATGTTTAAATTACAGTCTAAAATTAAAAGCTTGTTCAATTTTAAATCTCTTAATAAGAATTAAAAAACGAAAGTGTTTCTTACGAGTATAAAAAAAAAAACAAAAAAACATAGAAAAGGACATCTAGTGTTAATGGTTGGCTGAGATTTTTAATTCGTTTTTGCCATTTGCAGCGAAAAAATGCACCAGAAGAAAAGCCATAAAGTGTACAGGGGAGAAGAGGGAATAAGTAAATAAACTAAAAACAGCGAAAACAGCAATTTAAAACAGATACGTATTACACTACACGGAATAAATGATATAAATTCAGGCTCCTCTACATGTATACATGTGTTTACATGTGTTAGTATGTGTGTGTGCTATTTCTAAGAAACTACAAATGTTAAAATACAATAATAGTTAAATGTATTGTGTAAATATTGGCATTTTGCCCAGAATTAAATTCAACTACACTTGAATGAAAGGCATAGACAAACATTATCACAGATTCCAGATAGAAATGTTTCTGTAGTGAGAGCAGATATTTTTTGGTCAAAAGTTAAAATAACAAGTACAGCCAACTCAGTCATAAACATGCATGCATACGACACACACACACTCACACACACACAGACAAAAACACACAAACTAAAAACTGTAATAAAGAACATAAAACAGGACAAAAGTTCATTTAAAAAAATTACAATTTTTATCTCGTTTTCCTTTATTAATCAAGACAACAAGACAGGATTAAATTGGTGGATTTTAAATTCTGGTAGTCAGTTTTGGTTTTGGTTTCGGTTTCGGTTTCGCTTTTTGTTTTCGTCTTTCATTTCTTTACCACAAGCGTTCGAAAGCGAATATAAAATTATTTCGTTTAATGGATTTTCTTCATTGTATTACTGTGTGGCCGTAAAACACACACCACTACACAGTTTTCCTTTATTTAAATGGGTTGAGTTTGTGTGATGCCAATTGATTTGGAATAAAGTGTTGTTTTCGTAATCAAAACAAGCGATTCTAGCAACTTAATCTTTTACTCAAATCATTTGCTTGGATTGTAAAAACAGCGCATTAGATTTACTCCCGTTTGCCTTGTCGAGCAAAGAAGCAGTGAAACAAGAAGCTGGAAAAGTAGCACGATTATGCATGATGAGAATAAAAAGTATTTACTTTTGAAAAAGTACTTATTAGGAATGTAAAGGTTACCAAAAATTAAGTTACCAAAAGAAGAGTACTTTTGCATTGGGTACTATTTAACCAATAAATCTTGTCTTTAAAATAGTAATTTGTGGAAAGAAAAAAAATATATTTGTTTTCCAAAAAAGGTATCTTTCTAAAGAGCAGGGTCTGGGCAGGAATTGTACCTGCGACCTCTTGATTAGTAGGCTGTTCATTATCCATTCGCCTACGGAGGCACCAAACAAAAGAAGAGCTTTTGGGCGGAAAAAAATTTTTTTTCCGAAAATGTCTTTACAAAAATAAATAACTTTTTGTAAAAACCATTTTGTAAAAAGTTTATTTGTAAAAGAACTTTTCATAGAAATGTATTAGAAGAAAATAATCATAAAGAAAATTTTTTAAAAAAGTGCTTTAAAAATTTTAAATTTTAAAAAGTTTCTTTTGAAAATTCATTTTTAAAAAAGTGCCTTTTAAAAAAAACCTTCCCATAAAACCATCTTTTGAAAGTATTCACTTAAAACTTCCCAAATGCGTATTTTAATATGCATTTCAAAAAGAGCTTTTTTGAAAAGGTTCGATATCAACGAGGGCTTTTTAAAGTAGTTCTATCCAAAGTAGCCTTTAAGAAGTAAATAATAAGAAATTTATTTCAAAAAATTTTTCAAATAATTTATTTTCTTTTGTCATGGAATTACAGAGAATTATCAAAACTTTGTAAACATCCATTGGCGGAAAGCTCCATTTTGTGATATTTTAGAGACAAGATGACATGAGAATTCAAAATGATAAAACAGAAATATTTCGGAAAGCAAATCTTTTTCTTATAATCTGGTTGATACTTTCATGGCATTGATATCGTAAATATGATTTCTCATACGTCCCCGCCGAAGGTACGAATAGTGTAGGCCGTTCGTTCAGCAAAGCTTTTGACTTCCTCTTCCCGTAATAATGATAACGAAGGCTCTCATGCAGCTTAAAAAACATGCTTTATTTAACATTTCAACTTCCCCAAACAGAATTTTCTGTAGCTTAATCCAATAAGTGAAAAACATTTTCTATTTGCAAACAAAATTGGTCTGTTGTAGCACGCATTTGCCTAATTTCGTTCAGCTGTACGAACTGCGGTGTCGGATGGTTGTTATGCAGATAATTAGTGACTGAATGCATTACCGGCCTAGCAAATAGAGGAAATGAGTACAGGGAATATAAGAAACTGATAACGGCATGTGTGGCAAGGATACATTAGACGTGTCTCTGTGATGAGAAATTGAAATTAAAACATGCACGCTACATACGGCATTTTGTTACCAATCGCGTTTGCAAGAAATGAAAATTGAAGCCACAATAAACTTGCACTTGTTACAAATAATTAGTGTATATACAAACGTCTCAAACTCGACGCATGGCAAATAGTGTTTCCTTGCCCCTTCTGACTGAAGGCATGCCACTAAATGTTTACTTTATTAAGAACTGTAGTTCACAGCAAAGTTTTGTTTAGTGTTGCAAATGCAAATGAGTCAATTATTTTTAATTATTATTTTCAAATGAAGGCTTCCATTATATTTCTGGCGCGTTTGTAGTGCTCCAGTGCTAACGATGTAGTTGTCTTTAATTTCCTTCACATTTCATTTCGTTGCATCCTTTCGAGATCTTCAGGTAAATACACGTTTATCCTCGGGTAACGCTTCTGTTGCAAGTTCTTAATTGTTCTAAAAGATAAAGTTGCTTTTGTTCATTGTAGTGTTTCCTTTGGGGTGTTTCTTTTATTTTTAGATTATTTCTTTTAAATTTGCTGTGTTTTTAATTCAAGTTGAAATTTAATTAAACTTTTTTACAGTATCATTTGGAAAAGTCGCAGTTAATAAATAATGTTGAACCAACATGAGGCAACTAACAGTGGCACACATAATTAAACGTATTAGTGAACAAGAACAGTTCTTAAGTATTTAAAATCCTTCCAATGTTTTGCTTGTTTAAAATTGAAAAGCCTTGAGTTCTAAAATTTGAGAAAAAGTTGTTATTTATTTTTATAAACTGATTTTGAAACGTTAATTAATAATTAATCAAAATGGCTATTAAGTTTAATTGAAATATTTCATAATTCTCAATTACAAAGTTAATCGTAAGCCAAGAGAATTTGAATACTCAGACGAGATTTCATTTAAAAGTTAAAAATAATAAAACCAAACAAGAAGAAGAACAAGAAAATTTCCCGCTTTCTAATTTCAAATATTAAAATTAATTAAAAAGTTAATTGAAATATTAATAGATTAAACAAAATATTGGAAACTTATTTTGAAAGCATAAATAAACACACAAAATAACTTGAAATCCTTTTTAAATAATATTTAATCTAAATTAGTAGCGTTAGCTGAAACAGAAAGGGAAGCAAAGACATTAAATACATAAACAATTTCAAATTTTATGCCAGTTACGTAGTTTCACATTTCATCTAAAGATAAGTAACATGTTGCTTTAGTTTATTTAGATGTTTTATTACTACTGATCTTCAGATCCTTTTTTTTTAAAAAAACTGTAGCCTTCTTCTGGTATTATAAAACTTTCTTAAATAAAAATTTAATTTTTTTATTCCCAATAAAGTTACTGGTAGTGGTAACGAAATATTAAAAAAAAAATTCATTAAAATAGAATTAATTGAAAAAGTGCTGTACAGTTAAATGCAATCAAATTATTAAAAATTATTAGCAAGAAAGCAATTAATTTTACACTAACAAGTTCATATCGCTAGTAACTCGAGAGTGTTATTATAACAATTACAATTATACAAATGAATGAAATTATTTCTACTCTTAATGTCAACTTGCAGCCAGACTTATAGGCCATATGAATCACACACATAATTGACGCATATTGGGCAATTATTTAAGCTCACTGTATTTAAGTAAATGTAGACATCCGTTGCCACTATTTTAACTATTTTTTTTCTATTTAATTTACTCTACAATTTGAATTCCATATTAGAGCTCAAAAGTAAAAGAAAATCAACTTGTTAAATTAAATATAATGACTGCAATTAGTCAAGCCAAGCCATACCAAAATAAAAAAGGCATTGACTCGTATCTTTCTTGAAACGGCCGAGAACCATGTCATTAAAATCGAACGCGTTTAAAAACATTAAGCCTTTAATTATACTCGCACTAAATGACTGAAAACATGTAGAGCAAATCATTCCATACTTTGTCTTTAACGTATCGAAAAAGGAAAAAAAATTTAATAAATCAATAAATAGTAAAAACTTTCAAACTCATGAGCTATAAATTTGCAGACAGCTTGAACACAAAAACCTTGAAGTTCTTATTCAGTCTTTAAATATTAAAAAATTTATGATTTAAAGTAGTTAATCATACTTTTACTGTATGGCCAGAACAATCCCTTTTCCATTTAGAGTGGGGGAGCTGAGGCAAAGGACAACAAAGTGGCAAGGATTAATGCTTGAATTATGGCACAATTTCAGAATCAATGCTGACAAAAATGTACACGCCATCGACAAAGGCGATTTTTATTAGCCTTGTCTCTTAAACATAAAAGGCATGCAAGTGTGCATTTAAATATGGGCCATAAATGATTAAATTTCACATGAATTTGTTACGAGCGAGGACAGACAGTTACCGCGCTTTAAACTATATCAAACAAATTTGTTTTATTCCTTTAGTTTTGCATAGAAAAACGTTTACATATATACTATGAAAAAATATTCATAACATTTATGTACGCTGGCCAATGCCATTTCGAGTGAAAAAATTTAAATAATGAATCATATTCTTGGTTCCTGTAATCCATTTACATGTTGAAAGTGAACAATTTCTGTGGCATCCGCTCAGAAAATCAGGCGATTTTCATAAAAAATTCCAAGTCAGTTTGCTTGTAGGAGAATTCCAACCAGCAGTTTCTGCTAGTCTCATACAGTGTAAAGGGCGAGCAAACCAAATTGATAATTTAGCAAAAACGGTACCCCAATTTTTGGTCTGGTTCTCTTAGAAAATTCACACAGAACCGACTCGTCAGGCTTGTGTAAGCACTTTGTAATCACTTATTTGCGGAAGATATTTCTCAGAGAGTTCCTGTTTTGAATATGAATATCCCCTTACAATAATGGAAAGTCCTTGAAGAATTGTGCGTTCCAAATTTTAAAATTGGTGGTAAAATATGTTAATAGTTTTAAGTAAATCAAATTTAATAAAAAAATTAATTAATAATTTTTATTTTGTATTCTGAGATGCTCATTAAAAAAGTAGATGAATGTAGAAGTTCAATAGTGTTCAATTTTTGCTGGGCTTTCTAAAACATTTTGACAAGGATCTACAAAATTTTTCAGTAGGTATAACTTAACTTTGATAACCCCTTAATTATTTAACACAATTTATTAAAAATTATAAGCTTTTACGAAAAATTGGAAAATATTAGGGGACTTCAAGGCTCATTCTTAATTGAAAACTTTTTTAAAGTACGACTGAAAACTTTTTTGTTCTGTATAGTAAAGTAATCGTAACAGCTGATTTTTATTTTCTTTTTAAAATTTGTTAAAGGTCATGTTACATTATCCTATGAAAATCTGATATGATTCCATCTTATTTTAAAAAATAGCATGAAAATGGTGTTACTGGTGCCACACTATCACACATATAGGGGGAAAAAAATTGAATGTTTGCCATCTTTGCTGTAAAAAAGCAACTCTGATTGCATTAAAATTGTCATTTTATGTTTGCAAATCATACGACTGGTTAAAAAATCTGTCACAAAAATGAATTTTCAGTGCACGTGCCGTATTTGACAGATCGTACTACTGTAAAGGTTAGTGAATCATGGCCTTTAATACTTTCAGCATTTTTTATCGTTGCAATTTTTAATTATTTACTTTATTTAGAGTGTTAAACAGTATGGCTCTAAACCAGCTGTTTTAGATACCAGCTGTTTTACAGCTTCTAGTATTGTAGATGTAACTAATTGTAATCTAAATTGTTAGCATGTTTAAATTTATCAGGACTTTCTAAAATGCGTAATGGGTACGTAAATAGATACCAGCTGTTTTAGACTTGACAGCTGTTTTACAGCTTCTAGTATTCTAGATGTAACTAATTGTAATCTAAATTGTTAGCATGTTTAAATTTATCAGGACTTTCTAAAATGCGTAATGGGTACGTAAATAGATACCAGCTGTTTTAGACTTGACAGCTGTTTTACAGCTTCTAGTATTGTAGATGTAACTAATTGTAATCTAAATTGTTAGCATGTTTAAATTTATCAGGACTTTCTAAAATGCGTAATGGATACAGACCAAGCTTTTTTATTTCTTTAAAATTTGAAAAATTTAAAACGACTAGAAATTAAGATTTATTTATTTAATTTATTCTTTATTTTGAATAAATATGGGCTAAAAGACAGAGTTTGCCCACACTAGGCAAATCTGCTTACATCATGAGCAAGTCTCAAGTTCTTTAAGTAATAAAGAACTTAAATCAAATAAGTCGTATACTTCGAGGACAAGGACATGCCTTGAAGGCATAACAAACATTTTACGAAGGCATTTTTTTAATTTTTTTTTTTAAATAAAATTTAAACGTTTTCTGTTCCACGCGTCAATATTATAAAGTTGCTCCAATTGATACTTCAGCCAATTGTTTGATTTATTTCTATTAACTACCAGTAATTAAAACTGTATCCGTATTAATATTTCGCTTTCACAATTCTGAAAGCTGATGCCGGTCATACGCACACGAATGCGGCAACTTTTATTTTTTGTTTATAAAACTTTTAATCGGTTTTTGTTGAATTTATAATCAAATTTATCTTGAGGACTTGTTACAACATATTGTAGCAGCAACATAAATTAAATCAATCAACAATTTATTTTTGTGTGTCTGAAATAAAAGTATTTTATAAAATGATTTTTTGTTTGTTTGTTGGTTTGTTTGTGTGTGTTAAAGTTTCATTTCTAGACTTGTCTAGTCAATTTGCTTGTAAATTGTTTAAACTAAAACAACTGAAATTGTGGTTTAAATTACATGAAATTATTATTGTAGGCCCGCTAATGAAAATGACACGTACGCATGTGTGTGTAGGACAAACCGCAGATAAACCGACAACGTTCATATTGTCAAATGTTTGGTTGGTGTAAAGGTGTCAGTTTTGGCTGCTGATTGCCATATTGCGCTATTGAAAAGGTTGCTGGAAAAACAGTGGCTGAAGAATTTAGGCAGCAAGTGATCTCTTTGTAGTTCTATAGACTTGTAGTCAGCAAGCAGTTTTATTAGAAGATTTGAATAAATGTATTAATTATTACTTTTCGAGATATGTGGTTTTGCTGCAAAGCTAGTGGGCATCTGAAGTTATGCAATTAGTTAAATGAGTCGTAACGAAATTCGATAAGCATGATTTGACATGACAGTTTCAGAGATATTACCTAATCTTTACTACTCAACTTGGTACACCAGGTAGCTGGAAGTCGCGCCTTCGCTTCATATCCAAAAGTCAGGACCATTTGAAAGTCTAGCAGCTTAAATATCACTACAGTGTGCATTAAGTCATAGTTGAATAAAAAAATAAAATATATAAACGAAAATAAAATTTATTCTTATTCTGCTATGCATACTTTTGTCACTAACTGTATTAAAGTTAAATCATTTTTTGTTTGCAACAGTTTCAAAATTTAAGGTGGGTCTCTGGCTTACATGAGTTTTTATTTTATTTTAAAATAAAAACAAGAAGGTTGTAATTAAGGTAAATAAATTTGGAATAAATCGATTTGCAAAGTGTTAAGAAAACGTCTTAACAGTATTTGGGCGTAAAATGAAGAAAAAATTACGTTATTAGGCCGCACAGTCTAATCAAAATTGTATTTAATAAATGCATGTAATAAAAATTATTAAAGTTTTAAATTATTTAAAGCTAATCAAATGCATGAAAGTTCCCACAATATTAAAACATACGAGTATAAGTAACACACCCAGAAATATCTAGACTTTGACATACGCAAAATGAATTTAATACAATTATTATTACAGTCAGGTGCGTATGCTGCCAAAGTTTTAGGGAAGGAACATGTTTAAGGAAATGAAAAATTAAACAAATCTTTGGAAACTGGCCACCACAAGTATTAAGGACATTTTCATACGTTACGTTATAGATAATAATTATTTGCCCCTCTCTTTAAAACCGCTCCAATAGCCATAAAGATATTAATGGCAGCTATTCGTAACTGACAAAATTAATGAAAAATCTAATACAAAAGAAAAACTTTTTAGTTTCAAATTAATTGAAATAAATTTTTTATTAAAGTCTTTATGACATGCTAACAAATAAATTGGAGATTTTTTTTGCCAAACAAATAATTGAATGAAAGATAAAGTTTTTACTTAAAAGTGGTAAAAATTAATGAATTTTTTTTTCCAAAAAATAAAATAATTATTTAGCAATAAATTTATTTGATTACAGCACTAAAAATATTATCAGTTTTGGTAACGCAGTGGTTTTGCAAAATAATATGTTGCAAAAATAAAGTATCTTGTATACATAAAATATGTATAACCTCTTAACGCAAAATCGGCTTGCATAAAATAATTATTTAGCAATAAATTTTTTTTCATTAAATCACTAAAAATATTATCAGTTTTGGTAACGCAGTGGTTTTGCAAAATAAAATATTCATTATCAAATTACGAAATATATTGTTATACACAAAAAATATGAATAACGTTTTAACGCAAAATCGGCTTGCATAAAATAATTATTTAGCAATAAATTTTTTTTCATTAAATCACTAAAAATATTATCAGTTTTAGTAACGCAGTGGTTTTGCAAAATAATATGTTGCAAAAATAAAGTATCATTGTATACATAAAATATGGATAACGTTTTAACGCAAAATCGGCTTGCATAAAATAATTATTTAGCAATAAATTTTTTTTCATTAAATCACTAAAAATATTATCAGTTTTGGTAACGCAGTGGTTTTGCAAAATAAAGTATTCATTATCAAATTACGAAATATATGTTTATAAACAAAAAAGGTGGATAACGTTTTAATGCAAAATCGGCTTGCGTGTTGTCATATTTGGTAACGCAGTTGTTTTTAACAACACAGTTCCTTAGCATTTTAATACAAGAGCAATACTTTATATTTTAATAATTTTATATTATTGGTAAGCTCAACAAACGAAGTTGTACTATATTTGGTAACGCAGTTGTATAGTTAAAAGTTATATAATCAAGAATTATTTTTACAAGCGTTCTCACTTTGTTTGTTTGTTTTATATCGGCAGAGTGGCGAGCATTTGAAACTGCTGGGCCTGCTGTGAGTTGGAGAGCTTCACCACTCTACAACTTTCTTACAAATTCAACTGAATGCATTGCATGCCTTAGGGGCTTCCCCTTGAGCATAGTTTTCACTTCCTCATAGGATCTTATTAACGGAATCATTGAAAATCATTAAGTTTAGTCTGACTAGTTGGAAATAGAAGCCAAATAATTATAGTTCTTTATATTTGCCAGCATCCAAATGCACTTTTAAGCTTTCAGCAATAGATTTTTGCAATTAACAAATAACGTAAAGAAAACTTGTTATGTGTTTGATACAATTGTCTAATCACGGTAGCGATGAAGCAGAAGTGTCACACAACCGCAATTTGCAACATCAAAAACGTCTGCAATCTGCCATTACGAGCATGTTAAAGTGTTTCATGTGCATTTAATCTCTTAATTAAACTTGAATAAAAAATACTCTCATCAAAGATGCGAATAATATCTGGATTTATTATTTACGGGCAATTAGAAAATTAAAAAGTTATTCCAACTCAACGGGGGAAATGAGTTATGCTGGTAATAAAATAGTTTAAGAGAGATTAAGAAACAAAAAAATTGGCTTAAAAAGTTTTAAAGAAAAAACTCATTCACAATGGAGCCTGAGAGAGCCAAATGAGAGCTTTTTTAAAAATGAAAATAGTCTGCACATTTTCTTAATGTTGGAAAAACTAAATCATGTTATAGATTTGAAACTAGTTTCTTGCAAATTTTTTCTTCCATAAGATATTTGTGGCTTTAAGCATGCAGTAGCAGCTGCGTCTGCGCAGAGTCTCTAGTCAATTGTAAAAGATAAAAGTATAAATAAAGTGGCACAATTTTAAATTTCAACAGTTTATCTAACGTACTCGAATTTAAACGGTGCCAATTTGCAAAAAAGAAAAAACTTTTAAGTTTTAATTGCTTTTGAAAAATATAATAAAAACCAACTATAAAATAAAAAATGGCTTTCAAGGTGCGTAAAGAATTGTATGAAATCTAAAGGATAAACGTGCAACGAAAAGAAAAGGCAAAGGACATTGCGAAGCTCCAGCAGAAATGATTTGAATTTGTATTTGTGTCAGTGGCTGTGTCTGTGTCTGTGCGCTTGTGTGCGTAGTTTTATGTGAAAAGAATATACTTTATTTTTCCCACACTTTTGAATAGCAAAAAGGATATCTCGTTTTTCATGCATTTTCCCCTTCTTGTCGTAGTTTTCAATTTAAAGTTTTTTGTCGATCAACCACTATGGAAATATTGAACAAAAAAATTAATGCCAGCCAGCATATTTTTGCTTCCAAAATATTTATGGTTTGTTTTTTATTGGCAAATTGAAAGGAATGCCAAATAATTTTTATTTTGCCTTTAAAGGATTTTAATTAAATTATCACGTGGCTTGCAAGTAAAATATTTCCCAGATATAATTTATGTGTTCGATAAAATGAATTTAACGAAAATAAAAAGAAAAACATATTTTGTTTTATTACAAATAAAATATTTAATTTATATTATACGGGTTAGGGGTCGAGTAAAAGGGGGCATAGAAATCAAAAGGCATTTGTTCTTAGATGATCATGAGTTCTTCTTTGTAAAAAGTTAAAAATATTTATAATTTAAATTATTTAAAAATATAATACACAAAAAATAGGGAATTACTTGTATATAATGAATTTTTTCATAAATAGTATGAATGGCTATATTCCCCACCAATACTTCGCATATATAATAAGCATTGAGTACAAAATTCTTTAGACATCTTTCTCTTTCTCTTTGTTTCTCTGTATTCCTCGCCCCTACAGTGGACAAAAAGTTTGAGACAAAACTTTTGATTAATTTCATTTTCTTTAGCAAAGCTGTCTTACTTTACTTATTAGTTGGACTTCGTAACTTTCTAATGATTTTATTCTGCTTTCATTAGTTGTTATTGCGTAGTTTTTTCCAAATTATTCTTTAACATTTTTTAATAAAGCACTACGAATAAGGAAGAACTAGGGAGGAGAGTAAGTAATTACTTATAGTAAGAAGGGGAAAGCGAGGATAAATTGAATAAAATATTGATGATGTGACTATCATTCTGTCGGACTATTTTGAGGATTTTTCTCCAAGAGAGATAATTCCTCCTAATGTGAATTATTTCCATGCTTACTCTAATTTGAATTTCTTCTTTAAGGGAACGAACCCCAATACAGTGTTTTCGTCTTTTTTTAAAATACGCAACTAAATGGAAATTTAAGTGTTCATTAAGTCGAAGGAATTGCGATCATGAATGTAATGAATACATTTCAGTTATTCAATGTAAACTTTTAATGTAACAGCTCCTGTCTCTCTCACTCTTATGCACTGTCCTATACTTTTAAAAATATTTCACTGTGAATTATTATTAGCATTAGCAATATTTCCAACGTCTGTTTCAAGTCAATATGTGTGAAATAATATCATTAAATAAATGTAACAAGTACATTGAATTTATGACTTTATATCTTTCTAAATTTTCATTAATACAATGAACTGTAATGTAAAATTTCATTAGGTGACACAATTAGATGGTTTCTTCAGCATTAAATGCTTTCTGTATTAATTTGTTTTGAAGGCTTCCAAATATATTTTTGGCCCCCTACATAAATATTACTTTTGTGAGGCTTGCGAAAGAATTTAATTTTCCATTTTTAATTATTTCCGCCTTCATTTCACTATAAATTTAATATTGCTAATAGTTTTCTTACTATATTTTCTCATGGTAAAACTTTTAAGTTATAAATTATAAGCTTGTGAATAAACATTACAAACTTAACAAATTGCCTATTATAGAGTGTTGAGCATGAAAGCCAAACAAGTTTTTATTTTTAAACTTTTCTTCTCTGTTGTTGTTTCAAAGCATTTTGTTTGTTTTTTGAGTGTAGCGTTCTGTTATTTATAGTAGTGGGCTACCTCCACACAGCCCACAAAGCGAAACCTGTAAATCCTCTTTGTAGTAGAGGTATTATCCTTTGGTTTCATATGCAGCAAGCACAACTACCGCATTATGCTTCATCTTCTATGAGTAGCCAGAAATGAAAACTTAAGATGCAACAGAAAACAAAACTTGCAAATAGTGTTATACAGTGTGCTACTTTCCCTTCATTCTTCATACCATTTGCACTGTTGTTTGTGTAGTCGTTGTCGCCAATAAGGACGAAGTTTGTCGCAGACAGCAGGAGGCGGAAAGGAGAAGCAAGCAATCCTTTAAAGTGGCGACTTTTATGTCATGCAATTTAGAACACTTCTGCTTATTTTTTTTTTAAACACCAATACTTGCACAGACTTACATGCACACATATACACAAACACACGCCCACATACACACACATTTTAGCAGTCATTTTTCTCCTTCCTTAGAGGTCAATAAGTATTTTTATCTCGCACAAAGGAACGACTGCAAATAGAATTTTGTAAAAAGTGACAAGGAAAAAGGGTTTTAAAGAAGAGCTTGGAGATCAAAGGGTGTGTCACATAAGAACAGTAGAAGTTATACAAAAAGATACAAAAAGCGCCTGGCAATGTAGCAATTTAATCATTTTAAACAATATGCAGGAGGAATTTAAAAACACGTTTTCATTTAAAATAATTACACAGAGCGATAGTTTATGATTTCTGCTCTCTATTCGACGCTGGTCAGCAAGTCTTGGTCAGTTTTAGTCTATTGCGAATGGCTTGGCATTGATAAATAAAATGAAATAGAAGCGCATTAAATACACAACGATTTAGTTATACGAAATATCCTTTGCGGTTGTAAGGCTGCTGACAAGGGACAAGGAAAGCTGCTGTTAGACTATATTCCGGTCAATAACGCTGCTCTTTGTTTGCGTCTAACCTTTTTCATATGACAAAAGGACTAGAAAATCTTTGAAAATTTTCAAATAAAAAATTTGCTATTTATATAGTGAAGTGCTTGTGCAGATGTGTTTCCTTGGTCCTGCTTCATTTCTAGTTTGTATGATTAAAATTTATTCAACTGCAAACTTTTAGATTTTAATGAGCTCTCGCAGGACTCTAAGGAAGGATCTACATGCCACCTCATCTTGGGAATTGAATACTTCAATCGCTAAATCAAAGCCACGTCAGCATTGACTAAATTATCAGCAGTTTATCATTCGATCTCAAGAGCATTCATTACTTATTGTCGACACACATACGAGTCGCAAACATAATGATGGTATCAGTGTTTATTTGGCTGTGTGTGTGGGGCTGGTTGCTCCAAAAATTAACTACTGTTTCTTTTTTATAAAAAAACAGTTTTATAATAATGTTAGTTTTTTAGGGAAAACGTTCTTTTATTTAAAAAAGTTCACAAAGTTTTCTTTAAAATTTCCAATATTTTGCCATATTTAATTTTAAGCAAAAGTTTTTAAACGTTTTTAAAAAATGCCACTTTTGCTTGAAGAACTAAAATAATTCCGCACAAATAAAATAAAAGATAATAAAATAATTATTTAAAAAGTAAAACCTCCGGTGCAAACATTACGTTGTTAATATATTTTATTTTTTAATAAAAGTTCGTGTGGTTGCAGGCATTTGCTATTATGAGTAGGCTTGCAAACCCTTTTGCCTGCGAAATCCTCTATAGCTTGAGTTTTGCATACTTGAAAGTTTCTTTTATATGTGGCCAGTCAGTGGTGTGAAATATAAATAATAAAAATCGTAAAAGGCTACTTAAAGCCGTTTCTTAACTTAATCACGCCACTGTTTATTTACTCTCCAATAATTTAACTTTTTTTTTTGTGGCAAGTTTGTTTAGCAATTTTCTTACAACAAATGTTTCCTACATGAGTGTACAAATTAATGCAGTCTGATATAATTCCTCGGTCTACTCGGCAATGGGTCTAATAGAATAATTTTACACCTTCCTCACTCATGTAAACACGTGATACCGGCTATCATTGCTTTTGTCTAGTCGATCAATACATTTTAGTTGAAAAACTCGGTTTTTATTTTAATATATTTTCTTTCAATATTTCGTTAACAAGTTGCTAGAATAATAAGGAAAATGTTAACAATATTGTTATTGTTTATGTTTGCTATTGTTTAATAATATTAACGATATTGTTGTTGTTATTGTACTGTTGTTCCTTGACAATATTAACGATATTGTTATTGTAGTTATTCTTTAGCAATTTTAACGATATTGCTATTGTTTATGTATTGCTATTTTTCAAGAATTTTAACGATATTGTTATTCTTTCAGAATATTAACGATATTGTTGTTGTTAATGTACTGTTGTTCTTTAACAATATTAACGATATTGTTATTGTATTGTTATTCTGTAACAATTTTAACGATATTGTTATTGTTTATGTATTGCTATTTTTCTAGAATTTTAACGATATTGTTATTTTTTCAGAATATTAACGATATTGTTGTTGTTATTGTACTGTTGTTCTTTAACAATATTAACGATATTGTTATTGTAGTTATTCTTTAACAACTTTAACGATATTGTTATTGTATTGTTACTATTAATATTTTTCTGATAATGTTAATAAATTGTTAACGAAGTATTGAAAGTCGAATTAAGGTCAAATTAAATAAATAAACTTAATGCTAAATAATACATTTAAGTTAAATAAAGTTTGAAGTGACCGATGTGAAGAATTTAATCGGTCTTATTTAACTTCCTCAGTCCATTGGGCAACGGATATCGCTTTTTAACAAAATCGAAGGTTGTAGGATAAACTATGTGATATATTTGAGTTAAGTAAAATACTTTCTGTACAATTAAAGGTAAGCCTTTCGATGTGATTTTCATTTAGGATTACGGCTAATGCCATCAACATTTTTAATTAGTTTTTTCTTAGAGCAAAATCTCATCATTTTAATTCGTTACCCATTTCTTATTATCAGCAAAAGTTTACTGGTAAAGTAAACATGAAAGTGAATAAGCTTCTCCTATAACTTTCAATAAAAGTGGGGAGAGTAAAGCGGTGTAAATGCCAAATTCAATCTCTTTTACCATCTGCCAATGTTTTTTCCTTTTTTTTACATTTTATTCTAACATTTAAACAAATGAGGTTAAAACTTTTTTTATTTAACAAAAGCATTTATTCTAAAGTAATCTTGATTGACATTGTGCACCACGAGCATCAGTGGTATCCATTGTTAGCGAAGTTCCTTTTTTCGTTGCTTGCAACGAGGCGCTGAGCTGTTGCAGAACTCCACTGCTTGAATCATTTCATGTTGTTTAAATAAAAATTCTCTTTGCTTTTTTATTTTTTTTTTTTTTTTGTTTTTGCTGATTGTTTATTAAAGTAAACCATGTCATACATAAATAATAAAACAGCCAGTTAACATGTTGAATTTTTCCAGCTGTATAAATTTCAATAATTTAATTGTATTCATAACTATTCATAGTTTTAATATCAGCAAAAAAAAAAAAATAAATAAATAAATAAAAAATCCTTATCAAATTTAAGTTTAAAACTAAAAAAGGAATAATTGGTAAAGAAAGGCGAAAGTTTTTTAAAAATGGTTAAAAATCAACTCTTTTGAAAGGAAGTTCATATTTCAGATCACATTCAGATCACATTTTATCGAAATAAAATAGCATCCGTTATACGAGGGTGGGCTGAAAAGTTTCCAGTTAGATATTCTTCTTCGTATTTTTCAACATAATCCGCATTAAAATTTTTCATAGCGATGTTCTAAAGCAGTGACACCGTTTTTAATGCGTGATTCGTCGAGGCCCTCGAAATCGATGACTTCGCTTTTTTACCTCCAAGTCATTCTTTAAGGTTAGGAAACAGCTAATAGTTTGATGGATATGGTGGTGGAGGAAATAATTTGGAATTTAAATTTATTGATTTTAGCCATCGTAAGGATTTTTTCCTTGCTAACGTTGCAATATTTAACGTAACGTAATAAATAAGGTATCGCCTACTCGTGTTAATTGTTGTTGGGATATTTAGGGGTCGAAAGCATGTAAAGTTTCCACTTAAAGATTCTCAGCAAAGAAATTTGCAATTTAAATTCGGTTATTTTAGCCATCGCAAGAATTTTTTTCCTCGGTAACATTTCAATATGTAGCGTAACGTAATAAAAAACGTATCGCTTATTCGTGTTAATTGTTGTTGAAATATTTAGAGGTAGAAAGCATGTTCGCTGTCCGCTTAAAGCTTCTCAGCAAAGCAATTTGCAATTTAAATTCGTTAATTTTAGCCAACGCCAGAATTTTTTTTCCTTGCTAACGCAGCAATATTTAATGTAACGTAATAAATAACGTACCGCTTACTCGCATTAATTGATGTTGTAATACTTAGGGGTGGAAATTATGTTCACTTGCCACTTAAAGCTACTCAGCAAAGCAATTAAGATTAATAATAATTTACATCGGAGCAGTTACAGTTTCATGCATTGCGTAAGCAAGTGCCCTTCCTTGGCTTATAAATTTAATACCCATTAAAAGTATAAAAAAAAGAAAATCAATGTTTTATTTAAAATTTTTTCACAATTAACATTTTTTTTAACTTTTTTTTAATTTTGTATTGAAATTGCTAGTCCGGCTTCAATGGTTTCATGAAACCCAGCAATGCTTTGCTTAAGTAATTTTTTTTTTTCAATGTGCGAAAGTTCAGCATATTTTACGTTATGAGAAAACAATTGTGCAGCAACACTGCGCTTTTAAAAAAAATCTTGTGAAAAGCTTTTTGTTAATGCAACTGCTTAGTTGGCCGAACTTTTGTAGTATGCAAAAAAATGCAGTTGGGAACAAAATTAATTACGAAGTTTTATAAATTCGTATGCCTTAACTTGCGGTGAATACATGAGCAGTTAGCAAAAGGTCAGCTGCAAGAGTGGCATTGAATAGATTCTGGTTAATGTGTCTTTTAATAAAAATTTAAATACCATATTTAAAATTAAATGTCGCTTAAAGCAGCGATAAATCAATTCAATTAGATTTCATAGCGTTAAGGTGATGCTGACATATTTTAGCAGCTGTTGCCATTTACTTTAGACGTGTGGCCTTTGAACAATTGCTGAATAATGATAATGTAAAACAGTTCTTGTATAGAAAGGACTTGTAGTAATAAAAAGTTACAGGATATAATTCATAGTGAACAGAGTTTTATATTTACATTAATATCAAAAGCACTGGATACCCGCATATGCCATTAGAAAAATTATTGTTGCCGCACGGCTTGCAACGAAGAGCCCATGTAAAAGTCACTAGAAATGATATAAATTTTTGTACCACATCTGCATTGAAAATTCTGCTCTTCATAACATGGAATGGAATGTCCTTTTTATTGCCGTGTGTTAAAACTGATACTAATAAAAATGTTCATTACGTACCTTTTACGATTGTGTGATTTTCTGAATACGAAGCTCATGCTAATAAGCAGTAATAAATTGCTGCTCTTGCAGGGAATTGAAATAAGGTCAGCTCTTAAATTCAGTTGGCCCATGGCATTGTGAGTTAGTTACAGTGTTTATGATTCTATTTTATATAAAGGAATAAATTTGTGTATAATTTTTCATCTGCCATTATTGAAGAACCCTTTATTAGGGACTTTTAAAATATATTTAATGATTTAATTATTATTATTTATTTAATTATTATTATTTAAATAATGAAAAATAAATGTTTTATGTTTCAAATAAACACGTACAGAAAAAATTTATTCATAACTATTATGAATTAATTTCATAAATTTCTATTATTAAAGAAAAATATATTATTTTTTACAGTGAATGCTTATAAGTCTTAATTTTATAATTTCAATGACTTTCCACAGTTTTTTATTTGTCAAGGATATCAAGGATTCCAAAATTTATTTATTTTTTTTTTTTGCTAAGAAAACTTCTCTACTGTTACCCAGTATGAACAAATTCATTGAATACATGACTGTATTTTGGGACTGCATATGTAGCTGTTTCGCGTACATAAATATTATTCGCTTTAATATTAGCCGATCTAATTGGAATATTGTTTGCAAACCAAAAAAGCGATTGATTACATGATTTGGATCAATAGTTGGGGTTTCTAAAAAAGAACATTTTCAAAAAAAAACCAAAAAATAAATGTATCAATAAATAATCAAAAAGTAATCAACCAAGTAATGACTTTGCAAAGATTTTTTTAGCTATTTTCTGGAAGAAAATAAATTACTTTCGCATAAAAATAAAAATATTACTCAGCTTTCGATTCAAAAATAAATAATGCATAATAAAAGTCACTGAGTGCTGAACTCGTACATTTTTAGTCCTTTTGTTATTACGACTAAACCTCTGTGCTTTGACTGCTTCAATTGCATTAAAAGGAACTACTCACAGATTTCACCAACGAAAGCATTACAAATCCAGCTGAGGTACCTTTAAACGATGTGATTTTTACAGGTCAAGTTCATACGTCTCTCGGGCTTGCAACTTTAAACCGAAGTTGCAAAAGAGCTTTAGCTTTCAGTTTTCTTAACTTGTTTAAGCGATTTTCCGCTTTTAGGCGATTTAAAAATCGCTCAAAGTAAGGAAATTAGCTGTTTGCTCGCACGTGTTACATATCAAAATATGTGGCTCTATAGAAATTGAATATTTCCATATGCGTTTCACATACGAGCACTTGTGCAAATAAAAAAAGAAAATTATTCTAACAATTCTTTTGTGTAAGAAACACATCGTTTAAAGGCAACTTTTGAGACTTTTCTATTTTGCGAAATACAACACACACACTTTTACACTTTTATAGTATTTGACTCTTAATACTATCCAACTGCATATTTTTTCTAGATTTCTTTTAATAAACTGCACTTAAAACAAGTAGTTACTGCAACAAGCCCCCACACAAAACTGCACATAAATAAACCAGGACCAGCACTTACACTCAACCATGAATAAGAATGCACTTAAAGGAGGTAAAAAATGCGAATGTTCAACTGGTATTTTTCCAAGAAGAAGGAGAGCGAGAATAAATGCCAGTAAAAGCATTCTTACACCAGTACTTTCTTACAATGACAACTTTAAACTTCTTTTGTAGTATCAATTGCAAGCCATCATCTTCTTAATCTTCTCTAAAACCAACTTGCACCCAACTCCAGAAAAATTTAAAAAATTTTAAAAAATTATAAAAATAAAATTTTTCTTCTATAGAAAATTCCATTAACACACTTTAGCGCTTCCTATAGCCAGCTGATTTGGGTGCATTCAGTGAGGATTTTACCTTTCTTGCAATTATTTGCCGACTGTAGGTGTCATTCATCAGGTTATAAATTATCAAAAGCAAAAATAAAAAAATTATAATGAAAGCAAATGGCACCTATTTGGCTATTTCTACTCTCTTAAAATTTCTCATAATTAAAAATTGTAGTACCAAAGTAAATGTGCAATTTTTCGCCTCGTATACGACTACCATGCCATTTTGGATACACCTATTTTATATTCCAAAAAAATACATTTTCTATATTTCTTTATTTTTGATTAAATACATTTTTTTTAATATATAACTATTTTACTGTCATTTAAGTCTGGCTTTAAACGGGTTAAGTAATAAGGAGAAGAATTATTTCTAAATTTTTTTTGATATAACTTGTATACTGGCTTCCCTAGATCTGCCAAAGTGGCTTATATTGACGCACTGGTTCTACCAGATAAATAGTAAAGAAGAGTATTAACAATATATATCTGCTGAGGTATGATATAATACAAAAAATTAACGGCAGAAATCAGTGTACACAGAAATCAGTCAGATTTGCTAAATTTAACTACCTGTAGTGCAGCGTTAAAAGGGTTAAATGTTCATTCGATTTACTTTTGTTAGCAGCTGTAACTTTATGCATCATAACACTTTGGCAACATTTTCTACTTATGCTAAGCACTGTGCGCGATTTGAGAGAAAGTGACTATCACGTAGAGAAAACTTATAAGGTATATTTCGCAGTGCCTCTGCTACTTAAATACCCTCTGTTAACAGTGTCGCTGTTAACAGTGTTAGTGTTAAATTGGACACTGTTAAGCTGTTATCCGGTAGCCATTTATGGTTATTCACTTTCCTAAGAAGTGTGAGTATGTGGCATTGTAAATTATCATCAAGCCAGATGGTTTGAAGAGAAATATCTTCTGAAGAGTGACTGGGACGCGACTAAGCCATATTCAATATTCAAATTAACCAAAAAAATGTATGGTCTACTTTTAGGCATTAAGGAAATTATGAAAGAAAGTCTTAATAGTAAACACAAGCGTGTAATCAATCTCTGCCTAGTAATACACACTTCGTATATATAAACGAATTTATCCTTAGGGATGTTTGTCAATAAGTTTGCCGAAGCTGCTCATGTTTAATGACAATTTTTTAATTGATTCTACAGAATTTAGAGAGGCAACAGGAAAATGTTTTCAAATGATTCTTCACAAAAGTGTTATAAAAGATATTTCTTCTGAAACTGAAATTTTAAAAATAACTTCTTACATGTTGGAAAACAATTTCTTAAAAAAAAACTATTTAAAACAAAATTAATAAATATAATTTGACAGAAACTAAAAATTTGCACAGTAAAATAATTCTCAAAAAGTTTCTTTCTTTTTTATAAAAAGAAATTTTATAAAAAATATTATAAAAAGAAATTTATTAAATATGTAAATTTAATTTACATTTTTATAATTTGAAAGTCTTTAAGAATTAACAATATAAAACTTAGAGTTCGATTATCTACGAGATGTATAGTATTTATTCACCATCATCTGGCAGTAGTTTTTGGGGAATCATATGCCTTCAAATCATATAACTTTCGAAACAGCTGACTAGATTAGAAAAAAATTAATTACCGTGAGATTCGAAATAGAATATGTAAAATTAAATTAGGCATATTAGACGCCATTTCACTGAATTAAGACAACAAATTTTTTCTATGAAATATTCTAAACACATGTACTACCCTAATAAATAGGTAATCGCGTAGCAGCGATAAGAATCTCTAGTTTTATAATTCTTTTCAATTTGTTTTTATAATTGCGTGCATACATTTGAGTTTCGTAAAGCTGGCGAAAAGCGAGATTAAAGCCAGGAGACATGATTGTTTTCAGTAAAGATGCTTTTTATTTGCTTATGAGTTTAGCGCTTTGCAGCCTACGTTACCGTGTCTATGCATGGTTCTATTTTCGTGCCGAAACTGTTGATATCTTCAGGCAAAATAGTGAAACAAATAAAGATTATAAAGTACGTGTCGCAATATTTACGTGAATATCTGCAGTTGAAAATTGATACCATTTATAAGCCATCCTGATGGAATATATTTTAATTAAAATTTAAATTCTGTTGGGATTTATTAACATTCTTTTTAATTCTATTCTATTCTAACAGACTAGTTAAAATAAGTGTGGGATTTTATTCAATTTTTTCTTTTTTGTTCGCTGTAAGAACAAAAAAAGCTTGTTTGCAAGTTCATACACATGTGAAGTGCCATGCTGTACTTAGGCAGCAATCAAGAAGAGTACACGGTTTATGGATAAATGGAAATGCCTTTTATGAGGTTATGGCAACATGTGCTCAAGTCAGTTTTCAATGTAATATGCTGAAACTTTTTCGCAGGACAGATATGTATGCCTGTTCAAGTGATTTGGTTTTGTATCCAAGCAATTGAAATAAATTCACTAACAGCGCTGACTGGGTATACAAAAAGTTTATTAGCGGCTGTTACAATCCCCTCGGATTAGCACTCACATTTTTTTTTTTTTTACTTATCAAGTAATATTTGTTCTAGCGTAATGTCAATATTGCATGAAAAGTACTTAAACAAGCTCATTTTTTTATTATACTATCGTACTTATATAGAAAAAATTCGTAGTCATTTCGCTTGGTGCTATTTACAAATATAATGATTTACTGTATAGAATAATTAATTGAATGAGATGGAATTAAACCTAAAGTTGATCAAATTAATTTTGTTAAATTGTTTAAAATTAACAAGCAAATTGCTTGCTAAATCACTGTTTTGGCAATGGTGAGTGGTAGATATTTTATAAAAATGTTTGCCTAAAAGTATGCTATTTTCTTTATTTAAGTCGGTCATCCAAAAAGCATGCTTCATATTTCATAGCATTATATTTTAAATCTCCATGGTCTAATGCCATCAAAAAGTATGTTATAAAATAAATCGCTTAAGTTTATTTGCTCCCATTTATGCGTTCTTTCTTGTCCTTTTTTGTCGCTTTATGAAAGCCCTGCTAACTACTTACCACTTACTACTGGCGCTACTTTTGTTGGTTTTTAAATGCTCGCTCGTCTGCCAAAAAAAAAAAAAAAAAACAATAGAAAAAACACACTTAGAGGCAAAAATAGAAATGAAAAGAATAATCTCCTTGTTGCTGTTTATAGTCTTCTTGGGCATCTAGTATTGCTGGTTTCTCACGTTTCTCTAGACACTAAACGGAAATTAAGCATTTCATTTACTGCATTTTAATGCCAACTTTTTTTTTATTATAATTTTCTTTTTACTCTAAAACATGTTGGTATTTTATTATCTTTATTGTCGATGTGACGTATTTGTGGATGTGTCCAACTTATTGCTGTTGTATTCATTTTCTTAAATTGCTAAATTGCTTTGGTTTCGTTATTTGTATGCAGTTGCGCCTTAGAGCAGGCTACAGTTATTTACAGATTTATAACTCAGTGTGGATTAATTTGGCTTAGAATTTTATACTTTAAAAATAATGGCATTTAAGTGCGGTACAAGGAGGCGTTATTTAATAATCAGCTCAGTGCGATAAGGTTTCCTGTTTACGAGTATTGTTACAAATACAATTTTCCATTTATAAAATTCCAAATCAACTGATTCAATATAAATAAAGGATAAAGAAAATAAATAAAATATTAAATAAAGGAATTTTTTTATTGGTTGTTACAAAAATAAAAAAAGCCCCTCATTAGCCCCTCGATGGTATAATGGTTAGTATACCCGCCTGTTACGCAGGTGTCAGGGTTTCAATTCCCCGGGGGAGCCAGAAGCCAAAGGCCTCAGTAGCCAGTGCTTCTATACATATTGCAATTATATTCATATAACTGTAATATTTGGTAAATAAATAAATAAGTAAAAAAAACATGAATTTGAAAAATTTTTTTTGTATGATTTTCAACAAACAGTTTTGAAAAAGAATTCGAAAAACGTGCTTTCTTGCGCCTCTTCTACCAAAAAAACTAAACGATAATCGCAAAAGTGGAATGAAATTAAAAATTTTTCTAATATTTTCTTAAAGCTATTTAAGGTAATGGAGTAAGAAACCCAGTTTGGGGGCATGTAATGCAAATGTCTGGTTTAGTGGAATGAAAACTTAAGAGTTGTAGTTTCAAGATTCCCACATTGCAATTTCGTTTGTCAATATCGTAAACAGAGAAAGAAAGCAACTATTTGAGCGCATTACAAAATAATATTTTATTTCCTAACTCATATAATTATGGATTTCAATATGAATGTCAGGAACTGTTAAAAGTAAGTGGCCCAAAGAAGTTTTATTTTATCTTTACTCATTGCCCTTTCTGCAGATACAAGATACTAAAAGTATTTCGAATATTTCTGCAGCCTAAAAGCATACAATGTTTTCACTCTCTCTTGAATTATTATCAAAATATAATAATCAAATAAATAATAATAATAATAATAATAATAATAATAATAATAATAATAATAATAATAATAATAATAATAATAATAATAATAATAATAATAATAATAATAATAATAATAATAATTAGAATAATAATAATAAAAATAATATATTTTTCATATTTTTTATGCACAAAGAATTTTTTTAACAAAGACAAACCCCAGCAGCATTTTTTAATCAAATGCAATTACACAAGTCAACATTAGTGACGTAATATTACGTAATTCGGTTAATGGCTTAGAGCTGAAATAAGGCACGATGAAAGCAAGCAGCTGTTGCAAATGCAATTGGTTTCTATGATTTTGCTTCTGATTGAGTTAATGACCAGCTGCGTTCTGTGCATATGACACGTCTAATTTAAGCTTTATTGAAACTCACTTGCTTACGTAGTTGTCAGTGCAGCTCTGGTCAGCTTCACATGACACTTCTTATGAAGAAAGAGGACTTGAAAATTAAAACCAACATTTACGTGTTTCATTTTATTTTTGGTGAAAACTTTTCAGGTGCTGCAAAGTGACATTCTATTCATTTGACAGACAAAGCTTAAGCATACACTTCGCCTACTACGGCTCCTTTGTATATACGAGCTCATATGAGAATTTTATGATTTATTTTACCTAAAAGTAACTAAGAAATCACAATTTTGTTTTCTTATTATAATTGCAGATTGTTTTCGTTTTGGCTGCTTTCCTTGCCTGTGCGTATGCCAGACCTGGTGGCCCAGCCGCTTATTCAATTTCTGCGCCCAGTGTAGATCATGCTTCGGTAGGCCAATCACAAGAGCACACCGTCAAGGGCCATTACGGTCAATCTTCCCAATCGGATTACTCAAGTGCTGTCCAAACAGCACATTCACAATCTCATGTTCAACGCTCCAGCATCAGCAATGACGCTGGCTTGGCACCCGGTAAGCATCATCATAAAGAAACTCCAAAACTACTAAATCTTATAAAAATCAAGAGCATTACAAATGCACATACATAAAATACAGTGAAACAAAGTATTAATTGTAACTAGAACTGAATCAGCACTACTCATACAACATCAAGTAAATGCACAGTAAATTTGTGGTCACATCACTATCTCACTAACAGACGTAGTAATATATTAAAACACTCAAGTCACAATACTCCCGACAACTTAGACAACCCTCATAACAGTAGTTCTAGTTCAAAGTATTTGAAATTAACCCCTTGTAATCAATCTAACACTGTATACAAATATGTATATATATATATATATGTATATGTGTGTGTGTGTAAATAAAGGTCATGTAGTTGCTGCAGCTCCAATAGCTCATGCTGTGGCCGCTCCGGCCGTTGTCAGCCACGCCCCCGCTCTGATTGCCCATTCAGCACCGGCCTACTCTCATGGTATTTCTTATGCTGCCGCTGCTCCAGCAATTTCCCACGGCATTTCTTATGCGGCAGCTGCTCCAGCTATTTCTCATGGTATTTCTTATGCTGCACCCGCCATATCGCATGGCATTTCATACGGTCACGGATTGTTATCTCACGGTATCAGTGCAGCTCCAGCAATCGGTAGGTTAAAACCAAAGAACAGGTATTTTTAGTTTTAAGTGCTTTTAACGCTTCCATAGAGTTTGCACGTATTATTTCTTTGCCCAGAAACTTCTCTGCACCGATTTTATTTAGATAATTAACATTAATTTAAGTAGAGAGTGTTTAGTGCTTTTATAATTAAAAATTTTGTGCGATAGTGAAAATATTTAATTGTATTTTTTACTTTTTTTTTTAATTCTCTAAATATTTTTATGTTAAATTTATGAACTAAAAACTAGAATTTCTCTTGTGGTGCGTACATGAAGCAATTTTGCTTGCCGTATTCGTATAATGGAAATCACTCAAAATATGTTTGAGTGAAATAGACTGTACGGATTTGGTAACGCGGCAATTTTACTTTTCATGTAAATTGAAATTCAAAGAATAAAAATGTTAGACATGAAGAATTACTTTCAAGTATTTCTATTCTTGATGTATTTTTATCGCGGCCCTTGAATGGCACGAGCCATGAACTACTGTATTTTAAAATGGGTACTTGTTGCTCTCCCGAGGTCTCTCAGCAAAAAAAAAAATTGCTTCTCATTTATTCAACTTTTCAAGAAATTTTTCACAAAGGCCCAGTACACTGCGGCCCTGTCATCTTTTGTGCAATGTAGTGCCTTCTAATTATATTTCACGGAAGATGGAGGAAGCGTCTAAATCCCTTGCCATCATCCCCAAACCATACTTTATAATAAAGCCTACGTCCATCTCCATTTCCGAGCCGTCCGTCAAGTAAGCCTCGTCGACCTTTTCATAGTAATGAGTTCGATGACTGAGCTTTCACTAAAATCTATTTTCAACGGCCAGTCCTGGTAGTCATACGAAGACTTCCATGCCGGCGTCTTCTGGCACACCGAGGTACGTTTCTAGGCCTCGTCGACCTTTTCCTACTAATGAGTTCGATGGCTGAGCTTTCACTAAAATCTATTTTCAACGGCCAGTCCTGGTAGTCATACGATGACTTCCATGCCGGCGTCTTCTGGTACCCCGAGGTACGTTTCTACGCTTCGTCGACCTTTGCGTGCTAATGAGTTCGATGGCTGAGCCTTCACTAAAATCTATTTTCAACGGCCAGTGCTGGTAGTCATACGATGCCTTCCAAGTCGGCGTCTTCTGGCACACCGAGGTACGTTTCTAGGCCTCGTCGACCTTTTCCTACCAATGAGTTCGATGGCTGAGCTTTCACTAAAATCTATTTTCAACGGCCAGTCCTGGTAGTCATACGATGACTTCCATGCCGGCGTCTTCTGGCACACCGAGGTACGTTTCTAGGCCTCGTCGACCTTTCCGTACTAATGAGTTCGATGGCTGAGCTTTCCCTAAAATATATTTTTAACGGCCCGTGTTGGTAGTCATACGATGACTTCCAGGTCGGCGTCTTTTGGTACCCCGAGGTACGTTTCTAGGCCTCGTCGACCTTTCCGTACTAATGAGTTCGATGGCTGAGCTTTCCCTAAAATATATTTTTAACGGCCAGTGTTGGTAGTCATACGATCACTTCCATGTCGGCGTCTTTTGGTACCCCGAGGTAAGTTTCTAGGCCTCGTCGACCTTTCCGTACTAATGAGTTCGATGGCTAAGCTTTCCCTAAAATATATTTTCAACGGCCAGTGCTGGTAGTCCTACGATGACTTCCAGATCGTCTTCTTCTGGCACACCGAGGTACGTTTCTGAAGGTCTCCTCCTTTACCTAAATTTACTAAAGGAATATACAGTCATTCATATAGTTTCAGACGCAAATAAAATAATAAAATAATTTTTATTACTTCTCAGGGCACTACGCTTGGCTGCAGTCGTAAAGGAAACCATTGCAAAGTGTACAAAGCAAACATGATATGTGATTGTGCATGTGGCCGCACGAGCTCGCATGTGCCTTAAATTAAACAGCATCTCCATTGTTTCCAGCTCTATTGTTTTATTGCTGGAATCCATTAGTGTCATCTAAGAAAATGCGAGCAAAAGCAACCATTTAAACAACTTCATGCCTGTGATTGATGCCCTTTATAGTTGTTCTCCGTAGAATATTCATGAGCCTAGAAAGCATTTTATGCAAAGCAGCACGTTTTTGTACGCTAAAAACATGACTTTGTAATTGAAAATGATTGATTAATATTTGAAATGAAAGAAATTAATTTGCATGTTTGCGTCTGCAGCTGGGCGAATGCAATACAGCAGATAATTTCGATTTAAATGGTCTTGCACTTTCAGCAATAATTAAAAATTTAAAGGCAACAGCTTTATTATCAAATTTGTGTCCTTTTTAAATATTCAAGATGGTGTTTTGAAAGTCATCTGGGAAAATTTGGATTTACGCCTAAAAATATGCACTTAAAAGTTAATTTAAACTTCGCTGATATTTTGATTATTGAAAGAGGCAATGCAAGTCGATGCCGTTTCATTTGCCAGTATTCATGACGTTCAAGATAATTTCGATTGGTTATGGGCTCGTATATCTCGTATCTTCGTATAATTTCGAAAAAGTAATTGGGAAATAAAGATAAAAAATTTATAAGCTGCTGAAAGTTATTTTGATTGCATAATAATTAGGGCTTTAGGAATTGACAGCGTATCTGTTTTAGGCCGAATTCCACTCTGTGGTGCAGGCATAGAGACACGACCTTTTCGTTTTCTTTATATTACACGCAGAGGTTAACTATAGATTGTGTCCTTGAAATAAACATTTTTTTAGTGATCGCTTCCTGTGCATCCCTTTTCTTGTGATGTTACCAGTTTACATCGTTCATCAATCTTTTACATCAGTTTCAAATTGATTATAATTTTGCCAGATATTGATTGATAAAAATTTAACCATCAACTGCTTAACTGAACACTCCATATTCATGTTGCGAGTAAGCGTAGCTGTCGGCTGAACTTCTAAAGCTTTCCTTAAAAAGTAAACTTTCATTGTAAATTGTGACCTTTAAAGCGTTTTATAGCCGAGAAAACGTGTAAAGCTAAATTATTTGGTTCGATGGCCACATTTATTCGTGATATGTTATCAGTGAGAAACTGTTATTATATTCATTTCAGTAAGGATACGGCCAGAGCCTTTATGTTAAAAGTTAAATCCTTTTGATTTTAATTATTCATTCGTTAAATTTATACGTTGCATTGGAAATGATTTAATTAATTTATACTGTTTCACTTTATTAAAATTTATTGTGGAATAAAAATAAGTTCTGGGAAAAACTTTTACGAAAACAGCATCCTGTTTGGTTGTACGAGTATGACTTCAAGACACTCGTGTTCTACAGGATGCTTTCCATAATATGGCCACGAGGAAAAGCACAACTTCTATAAAATTTAGTTTTAAAAAAGAATTCAGAGTTATTTCACCTGATTTACTCTTTAAATATTCAACGAGCAGACAATTTATATGGTATAATTCTATGTTTTTCAAAAAAATTCTTTAAAAGTCATGTGTACGTGTGTGTGTGTGTGTGTGTCTATATGAAGGCATGCAGGGCAAAGTTAAAGCTGAAAACTGAAAAGTGAAACGCAAATTAATTAAAAAATAATTGATTTTCAATCGCAAGTCTGAGATAATTAAGTAAAGAGAAATATCAATCAAGCAATGGCGTTTTAGCTGGACTATCGTGAGCTTTTTTTTTTACTTAACTTCCGCCAATATCTGCTGTTTCCTTATCCGTTCACCACTAGAGTGATTAACAAAAGATGTGTCGTAAAATCTCAGTTTGGTTTTTAATTGCTTTCAAGCTTGTACGAAAAATGTTCTCTCTATTTTAAAATGTGAAAAGCGTTATTATCGAAAGCATACTTTAAGGGGTCAAAATGTATTAAAACTCGCTGCATAATGTCTTCACTCGAAAATAGTACCGCCTGTGTTGAAAGTAGTCAAACATAATTAAATAATTGCCATTCAAATTAAAGTAAATCTTTTTAAGCTTCAGGAATAAATTAATTTTGGAAAAAATAATTTAATATCGATTTCACACGTGCTTGAAAAGTTAAAAAAATTAAAAATTTTTTTTTAAAAAATTAAAAAACTCAAGTTTATATATTTTTTATTTTTCTGAAAGTTATGTTTAATTTTTTTTAAATGTGATAAATTTTTTTAAATATTTGATTGAATACGAAAGTTGGATTTTTCGTTCTTATTATTAATATTTAATTGGTAAAAATTCTAATAATTTATAATAATAATGCAATTTAACTTTTATTAAAATTCTTATTCCTTTTCAATTATTGGTTTAAAAATGGATTCCAAATATTTCAAATAAAAGGTACAATAGATTTAGAAATAATTTTATAAATATTTAACATTTTTAGAGGTAAAACTCTATACAGGTAAAACTATAATACAGCCAATAATTAGTCCTGCTTTACATTTTCTCTGTGAAATTTTTTGAAGCTTTTGAAAAAGTTTAAAACACACAGTTAAGGGATTGTCGATAGCAGTGTTATCGGAATGCAAAAGAAAAAGAAAATTAAAAGAAGCAAGCTATGCCAGCTTCGTCTGTTTGCTTAGTGTGAACAGAGACTCAGAGCAAAAGCCGTTTATAAAATGTTTATTTTCTTTTTATGAAACACGGTTCCAAAGTCCATTTTATAATATTCTGTTACTTGTGCATTTTCTATTACAGCTCATGGTCCAGTTTTAGGTCATGGCGGCCTTTTGGGACATGGTGCTGTCTTGGGTCACGGTGCCGTTTTAGGTCACGGTTTAGGTTTGGCTCCTGCTCATTTGGCTGCCCCAGCTATTGTCAAGTAAGTGTAACGACAACAATGGAAATCGACTATTTAACTTTTGCCTCTACCCTGTTTAAATGAAACAAAAAGCTTTGAAAATGTTTTGTCCTTTTATCCTCTTTCTATCTACAAAAAAAAAAAGACAAAAGCCATTAATTCTGACTACTTTATTTAATTCTTTATAGAGCTGCTCCAGCTTTGGTGCATACATCCGTTGCCGGCCATGGTGTTCATTACGGTTATTAAGCACCTTCAGCGCCATACAAGGAGAAAAGTTAAGGAAAGCAAATAGCAAAACAAAAAAAAACCAGCCAAAATAATACCAACAACAATAATGCTGATATTAAAGAATTTCCGTTTGACTTGCCCTCCGCCCCCAACAACAATAACTCAACTAAAACCGAACGACCTTAACCAACCAGCCATTTTATATTATCTATTCCAAACAAGTCTTTCTTTTCTAAACTTCTTCTTTAAATATTTAAACTTAAAGAGGGGAAAAGAAAAGTTGGAAATATTTTTATGTAAATATTTAATTCACTTTTGTTGCTTTAACGTATGAAACAACTACGCCATCGTAAATGGTTTACAATCGAACACAACACCAGGGGAGAAGAGAGCAAAAAATAGTATTAAAAATCTTATTTTTTATGATTCCTTTTTTCCGAAAAGATTTCCTCTTGAATAAAATAAAATAAAATATATTGTAAATAAATCTTAATCAATTTATCGCGGTTAAATTTTACTATGTAAAACAACAACAACAATAACGAACAACAAGTTTAAAGGATGTATCGAAATAAAATAGAAATATAAAAGTAAAAAAAAAAAATGTTGTTTAAATAATTCCAGGACGATTTCAGGCTTTCAGCTAATTTCAGACAAAGTCATTCATTTATTACTACAAATTTTTTAGCCTGAAAAGGAAAAAGGAATATAAAACAAATACAAGTGCCTCCGCGGGCAAATGAATAATGGACAGCCTATTAAACCGGAGGTCACAGTTTTGATTCCTGCCTAGACTCTGGATATTTTCCTCCACTCAAGCCGAAAGCTTTGCATAAGTCATATATATATATCCTGCTGCAAGGCGAATCTCTGTAAAGTGATCAGCTGATTTTGACTTTCAGGCGATTGGCCGAATCGTACCTTAATGTTCTCCCGGAATATGGGCGGCTGATATTTTTTAACATTACAATTATACTGCGTTGATGTGAACTTTAATTTTACAATATATTTCTTATTACATAATAAATATTAAAACTGTTAATGTGCCTGGGATGTGCCTCGTAATGCAAGGATTCGTGGTTTGATACTGCTTGACATTCGTGGCTTAGCCGATTGTGAGAAGATTAGTTTTCAAGTTTTCGATTTGAAGAAAGATTTAAGCTCAATTTATACCACAACAAAAATACCGAGGACAGACGGACAGACGGACAGACAGATAGAGGGACAGGCCAACAGACAGACGGAAAAAGCTCAACCAACCTCTCTTCTTATGTGGTTCCAGAATATGTAGTTTATAGCGTCGCAAACTAATATTGTAGAAATTACTTACGCCATATCAAAACTGTATAAGCAGAAGTTGCCGTTTCACTACGTAAAATGTTTGCTGGGCAAGCTTTCAGCTTGGGTAGGGCCAAAATGTTTCATGTGCATCCAAAACTTTTGTTCGTTTTGCTTCATACATGTTCCATTGTATGACCAAAAAAGCCAAATGCAGAAAAACCAGAGTTTCGTATTGTGAAAACGTTTAAATTTCCAAAAAAAAAAAAATCGTCAAAATATCACAATTACATATAAAAACTTAAATGCAAACTTCAGATAAAATTTCAATATCATGTTAAAAACATTTGAATTGGAGCGCGTGGATTGAAAGTGTATAATTATTATTTCAGAAACTGCTACGTGTATCACAGCGGATTTCAATGCTGTTTTTTTTTTTTTTTTGAAAAGTAAATTTATTCGCTCACGAACCTGCCAACAATTAAAAGAATCATTAACAAAACACAAGAGAATTAAAGCTTTAGAAACCTGCAGCGGAAGATTAAAAAACAATAGAGCAGAATGAACAATTGTATTGAATTGGGCAAACGAAAAAAAAATATTTTTTAGTTTGTGGAATATTAGCTGCTTAACTTGATTTTTGTGTCGATAATTTTTGTAAAGTTTGATTGAAAAAACAGCACACCAGGCAGGACCTCTACACGTGCCAAGGACTTTCGAGTTGGATTCGCTGGAAGGAGATTATTCCAAAAAGAAACTGTTCTCTCAAGTGGAAAGTGCGATTCGTTGGTTGTCAAATATAACAAAAAAAACGCAACCTACTAAGCCGTAGATCGCCGGTTCGATTCCTGCCTAGAAGCTGGGCATTTTCCTGCCTTTAAGCTGAAAGGCTTGCAGGTTAAAGTAGCTTACAAAAAACAAGAAAAAAACCTTGAGATGATGGTAAGTCGAGTTAAGAGAGTTCGCTAGTCTCCTATTACAGATTAGATTTTTCCCCTTCCCCTCTACGCGTTCGAGTAAACTTTGAAACAGGCGATTTTTATACCAATTTCGGTCAGTTGCAGTTGAAGTAACATGTCTCTCACTTCATATTAAGAAATCGAGGATTTTTTTACAACATAATAAATTCGATCATTCCATTGTAGATCAGGCCAACAATATAGTGGAATTTCTGCGATCTCCATATTTCCAGAAGCAGCAGCGATACGACATCCTACTGCGGGCAAAGCACTGGATTTTGCGAGCTGTAAAATAAATCCGACTAGCATGAACCTATACAAAGACAAAGGAGAATGGGTCGACAGTATTACTGTTTACTCTCTTGCCCAACCCTTGATCTGAGTGGCCTGTCAATCTTTGCATATGAATGATGAAATCTGCTATAACCTTCACGAAGGTCGTAAGGTAGTTTCATACTTTTAAAAATGCAGTAAAAGCAACTACAAATCAAATCAATGACGAGCTGTGGTTTTAGTTCTGAAAAGGATTTTCTTTTATAATTCCTTTCCCATTTTTCAAAAAACCATTTAACCCCTTAAAAGCGATAACATGCATTGGAATGGGATCTGCGGAGGAGTGCTGCTTGCAGACAAAAACCAGAAGTTTGCTGAAACAAATTAACTGCCAGCAGCTCGGCAAATCATTTCATTTGCTAAAAAATTATTAGAAAAATGTCCTGCAAGTGTATGCTGCTGGATTTTAAAAATAAAGCAAAAGTGCAGAGTGAAATGAATTAAAAATTCATTTTTCCACATTTCGTGAAATATTATCGCTGCATTAAAACGCTTTATGAATTTGTAGTTTGAATAATTTTTTTTTTCTTTTTTAATTTTTGGTGGCCGTCAGAAAAGGCGAAACAGTAAATTATACATGTTGGTTGCTGTTGTATCGTAGCTTGTGGCGTTTCAGCTTTGCCTTTAATTTTTGGCTGGTTGGTTTTGTGTTTTTATATATGTATTTTTGCAAGGCAATCTGGTCATATAAAAAATTTTCTTAATAAAAATAAAATGTGAAATGAAATTTTTCATTGTCAGCGAATTTTATTTTAACAACTTCCGCTTTTACACATACAAAAACATAAATGGTTAATTTTTTAATATTCATAAAGTTTATATGCTTGAATGTATATGGGTGTGTATGCCCTACGTTTTGGTGGTGGGTGGGTAAGTGCAACTATGGAAACGTTTTTAAATTTATTCACAATTTTCCAGTTCACTATTTTTTTCATACTTCCGCTTTGCAAGCCACTCTTCCGCTGAGTTCTGTTTAATAATTTTATGGATACCGAAATCTCTGTCATTGTATTTAATTTCATTGCACAGCAAAGCAGCGGAACCAGTTAAAAGTTGGATTGAGTTTTTAAGCTGACAACACATTTAGTCCATTTTATTGTGCAATGAATTTTATGCAATTTGGTTTATTGTGGTCGAATGCTCTCTAATAAACTTGCCCTTTTGAACTTTGAATTTATTTCCTTTGCGGTTTGTGTGCAAGTCCAATACAAGCAGTCGAATGTGGATTTTAAGTGTAACCAGTTTTATTTGGTTTTCCTGTTACTTCTTATAAACATAAATTGTGAAAACTGCATGAGATTGTGAACAGACCTAATATTTATATTGACATAAATAACTTATGATTTTGTATTGACTTTTTGCCAGGATTTCTGCCATTTTAATTCCAAATAACTCAGTCTCCAATAAATTTGTTAAGAAAATCACTGCATTTGTATATAAAATGTTTGCTGGCACATGACTAACCATATGATTACTTCTTGCAGCACTCAACTGCCCAATTAGATTCTGCAACAATTGGTTAAAAATATACATATATATTTTTCATTTTCAGAACATCGCTAATTGTCTTAAAAAAAATAGTAAATTAGAAACTGCATTTTTTTAAGGATTTTTTTTTTTTGTGAAAACAGATCGTGATCTCTTTTTATTTAATACATTGTTTTATTTTTACTACGCCCCTGTTACATTGCTAACTAGTGGTATTCTAATAACTGTTTCACCTCCTCCGAAAATTGGCGATAGCGCATCTGTTTATGTGGCGAGATGTGTGTTATAGAACCAATTTGTTTGCTGGGCAATTTTAAGAGGCCGGTAATTATTTCCTCTTCATTTCCACAAGGCAGCACACAAGAGATCCCAAAACACTTGATAAAGATTCATGACTACCCATTTTTAGTTGACGAACTTATTAAGCGACCACATCCTTAAAGTTGCTCTAAAATTTAGTTACCGAGAATTATTGTGCGTATCCTTTAAAGGAAATTTGTAATTCAATAATTAATATTTTCTGTAAACGCATTCCTTAAAACAATTTTTTGATTTGAAATTTTCCGTTTAAAATTTGTTTTGTCTTTTTGGCAATTTTTTAATTTGCAAGATTTTTCCTTTCATGACGTTTTTGTTTTCTAAGTCTTGAATCTTTCAACGATTTTTTATTTTGTGAATTTCGTTAATCAATAATTTTAATTTATCTCATAATTTTATATGAAATTGATTTCTTCTTTCCTTTGGCGATTTTCTCTTTCATGTATTTTAGTTATTTTATATTTTTCATTGTAGTAATTCATTGGGCGATTTTTTCTATGCCTACTTTGCTTCGTTCATAGATATCCTACGAGTTTGCGATATTAGTTTTGTTTGCTAATTATTTTAGCGATTTTTTCATCTTAAGATATATAGGATTTTTAGGTTTCTTATCTTTTTGGCGATACTTTATTTTAGCGATTTTTACATTTTTAACATATTTTGTATAGTTTTTTTAATTTTTTTCTAATTCTGATGCTGTTTTCTTGTGCATTTTACAGTGACACAATTTGTTGCTTTGGATTCATACATGGACGATTCTCGCATGCATGCGTATCACTGACGACATGAATTAAATTACTCATGGCTCCAATGGGTTGCTGCATTATAAATTATTCAGGTGCAATAAGAGCTGTAAATCGCCGCAATGATGTTTATTACTTTCTGCTTGATGTTTACAATATGTTTACATGAGTATGTGTAGCACAAGTACATGAGTGGCTGTTGGTTTTATTTTGCACATGACTGTCCTGTGCAGATACTAATTACTGTGGAAATTTATAAGGATTCTTGTTCGTTCACTCAAAGGACCAAATCTATTTTCTCAAACAACGTCATAACATATAATTTTTTATTTTATTATTTTTTTTTAAATATTTTTTTTTTAATTTGTTTATAAAATGCTTACAGATTTCTTGTTTGAAAAAATTTTTCCAGCCAAAAATATTTGATCGTTTTTGATAAAATGGCGTTTTGCAAAATTCGGAGTTAGTACTTTTTTGTAATAAATGAGCATTGTATGTGTGCTCAACGTGAATGGTTTTGACGTTTACATTCTTTAGTTGTCTCTTCTCATTAAATCATGGATTCAATGCCGCATAGTTAACATACACATACACAAAATTAGCAAAAATAGAATTGAAAATAAAAAATGTCCTGCCGTCATAGCAAAAGCGAAGGCGAAGATGAAGGCTGGGTATCGATTTCAGTTAAAGTGATTTTCTATTTTTAGTGTTTATTTACACTTTGCGAAAAAAGTTACATTTTTCAATAAGGAAAGTATTGTGGTTTGGCTAGTCATTATTGAATACAAGGAAGGCATTCAAAAGCTCTAAAGCAACGTTAATCAGGCTTTAGTTTAACTTTAACAAAAAAAAAAAAAAAAAAAAAAAAAAAACATGTTTGATGAAGCCATAATCTAAAAGCAATATATGTGTGTGAACCTTCAACCAGGCTCAGATGCCTGGTCGAAAGTCCTACTGCTTCAGTAATTAAAAGAGACATAAATTAGTTATGGCGCTCAGAGTTCGGACAACACTTTCCAGAGCCATTTAAGAGTCTATTGCAATCCATTTCATCTCTACATTCTAGATACTGAATAGTATATCTAAAAGAGCAATACAACTCCCATAGTTGGTCCAGTGCTTCCAGATCGATTTGAAAGTCAATGGACTGTGTACTAGAGAGATATCGCAGAAAGTTCACTACATCAGCTCTTTTAAAGTCACTTTAATGGAATGTGGTCTAGGGAAATCACACTCGAATATCCCGGATATAAGAAATATATTCTTTACTCAGAGCTCACTCATTAACGACAGTGACAAGCCGTTCTTTGAACAGATATATCCCCTGGTAGAATAAAATTTCTATAAAAGCATTTCCGGTGGCAGCAAATATTTCAAAGCTTAAATCACACTACTTCTTCCATCCATCTTTACATTACCAATTTTCCTATTTAGTCCACAAAGCACTAGATGGCTGGAGACCAATAAGGACCGTATTTTGTGATTGAAGAATTTTTCGCTATAATTTTCTTTCATTTGGTTAAATAATTAATTACAAATTGAAAAGGACGTAATAAAGAGAGTTTTTTAAATAAATAAAAATTCAGAGAAATTGAGAGAAGTGCTTGAAGGTTCTAAAGTAATCAAATCCATTTGAATAATTTATCAGATTGAAAAATTAAATAACAAAAAAAATCCGTTTTTCCCGCATTTAAAACTGCAGCCGAGAATAGAAACATTGTTATTGTCAGTGCTACAGGGTGTTACAGTAAGAGGGCTCATTTTCTATAGACCACTATTTTAACAGTTGCTGTAAATGAATGAATGACAAACTGGCCCAATATTTGTTTTTGCAGTTCCCTGTCCATACTGTTTGAGGAATGCGCCATTTTATCCTGTTGTGTCCTTTCTAGGGAATTGTACATTGTGCAGGGGACATCATTCTGTATTTTTCCAAAGCTCACATCTAGTCACCATCCACTATGAAAGATATAAAAATGAGTCCTGTTATTGGAATACCCTGTACCGCATATGTGTACTTGTTAGATACAAAAAGTAATGTTTTACTGACAGAAGTCATAACAAGTTTTGTAAACAACTTTTCCAACGGCCAGCAATACTATCGCAGAATTTCTCATGGCGCGATTTTAAAAATAAAATGTCGGGTAACTTTTTTAGAGTCGCAGTCTTTGACATTGAAGAGGAAAAAAAATTATCAACATTTTCTAGGGACGATTGCAATTAAAACTGATTTTCAGTACATACAATTTTATTTAAATTATAAAAGCTGAGCAACAGGATGAGGCGAACTATCAGGTGAAGGCAAGCGAATTCGCTCTGAAAAATGATGCAAAAATATGTGTGAAATAGCGTAAACCATATATATTCTCATTTGAATTCTCTGGATCTCATAGAAACCAACAGACTCTTTCTACGGTCTTATTTTACAACATTATTAGACAAACTATAAAGCCACGACCACTTTCTGCGTAAATTTTCAGTTTTTAAATTAATTGTAAAATCAATATTATTCGTTTTTTATATTTGAAAGGAGCATAGAAAATTGAAATTCTTTCAAATATTCACGTTGGTTGCTGTTTAATAAATAATTAAATAAAAGGGAATCGCTTGAAAGTCAAAATCAGCTGATCACTTTAGACACATTCGCCTTGAAGCAGAAGATATATGTATATATTTTTTAACTAACTTGACCTGTAAAACTTTTGGTTTGTCCACAGGAAAACACGCAGGATTCAGGCAGGAATCGAACCAGCGATCTCCGTTTTAGTACGTTGTGCGTTATTCATTCGCCTACGGTGGCACATATGAAATAGAGGAATCAATTATATTTCCTGGCCGCATTATAGGAAGACGCTTCACTATTTCTATTTACTCTGATATTCTCAATTTAGTCCGAGTTGGGCAAAGCTGGAACGATGACCCTGTAGACATTTAGCCGTGATGATCTGAAAATAATTATAGGCATATACAAACATGTGCTCAGATTTTGACAGGTTGCAGTCGGTAGCCTGTAGCAGCGTATGTGTTCAATACCACAGTCAGTCAGTTCGTTGCATGGCAAAAAGCCAGCAATTATCAGGTGTCACACATTGTCTAAGAATACTTTCTAAATATGACAACAATAGAATTGTCTGGTCAAATATTTGCCCACTTTGACAGCAAATCATGTTGCTGTTTGCACTTGATTACATTCCATGTAGTAACAATAAAACTTTTGCACAAAAGGATAGCAAATAAGCAAAACAAAAACCATAATAATAATTTTATATCCTTTTTGTCAGGACATTCACATTTGTAATGCATAATTTATATAAAAGTGTTTAAAGTGAAAATTATAAAATACAAAAGTTGCCACAGAATAATTCAATGCAACCAAGAAATGATTTTCTTGATTTTTTTTTTTTTTTTTTTTTTTTTGTCAGCCGTCCAACCGGTAACTTGAGTTTTATTTGAATGGTTGCCAAACAAAAATATTTGTTAACCTTTTCTATGGTGTCCTGGCAGGCCAGTAGCTTGTCTTACAGACAATTGAGGCGAACTAAAAATACATATATTTTTGAAAAAAAAGAAACGTACACGTGGGCTTGATATTTCAATTTAAACAATCTTCTTCATTTGTAAATCTAGATGTATGTGTGTGTGTATATAAAATACATCATTTATCATGTGGTTAATATAAGGATTTTCCTCTACGGGAAAATATATAAATGAATGTGATTCCCGTAACAAAGTGATTTAAAATAAAAAATATTGCAAACATTTAGTGTAAAGAAATTCGTATTGGGTTACCCTTCGCTCTTGTGGAATTCCTTCTGGTGTCTACTTTTAAAATTTTTAGCTTTCAGCTCATTACATAACTTTTATATAGAAAAAGTTTAAGAAACTGACCAGCAAGTGATTCGTATTTCATTACACTTAAGCGACTTAAAATATATTTTTATAGCACAAGTCTCGCCTGAGATTTTCTGCAAAGAACTGATTATAATTATTCTTCCAACTATGCTCGTAATAGTTATGCCTATGCATGTTCGATCATGCTCCGGCTAGTGTTACAGAAAAAACAAAAGTATATTGAAAGTGGTATGCCATAGCGATTTTGCATTTAAATTTTCATGATGGCAGAGGTCCGAGTTCATATTTTATAAAAAGTTTTTCAAGCACCCGTTTAGTGCTGAAATATGTCTTCCAGAAAAATAATAAATTCCAAATTTATTAATATTATTCCCGCAACTTGTGCGAAAATAAAATTTTCTTTTTATTTTTTTATAGAAATCTCTTTTTGAAAATATTAGAAGGGGCTTAAAAAATTTCCCATTATTGACTGTTCCTTTCAATACGCACTTTCAATGTGAAAGCTGCGAGCAAAATTTGCAGCCCCTAAAAGTATGCTAATCTTTTGATTGTGCAGTGTGCTAGCAGCATGCATACACTGTTAACACAAATTGGAAGGAAGAGAAACATTGCTTCTGATTGTTTACTTCGTGTGGAGTATTTTCTTGCAATTAAAATGAGATTTACTGAAATTAACTTTTCTGGTTCGTTTGCAATTTCTTTTAGAATTTATTTTGAAGCGATAAAAATTATTAAAATGGTTTTGGTGAGTAGCAGAACCTGTTTAATGCAGAAGCAGAAACAGAAAGTGAACTGAAGTGAAAGTGAAGTCGAGATGAAAATTTCTAAATTCGTAAGTTTTTATTTAAAAAAAAAAATTCCGTGTACTCGGATATTGCAAAGAGAAATAAATTCATCGCAATGTTTTGATAAAAAATAAAAAGCCATTTTTCTAATATTTTAAAAATTTCTTTTCTAATTTAAAAAATACATTTTCCAATTAAGAACATTTTAATTTTGCTAGACGACAAGAATATGATTCCGAAACAAGAATTAAAATTTTTATGCAATTTTTGATTGTGTTAAGGAATGGGGCGTAACTCGGGAAAAATAAATAATTTAAAAATACGTTTTACGCACAAAAAAAAAAAATAATAATTAATAATAAAATTTGTCAAGGATAAAGGATAAAATGAAATGCCATTGAGACAGCAGTGGAACACAAAAATTGTTGCCATTTAAATGAGGACTCGGGAAATGTGCCACTAAGTTTTAAAAATTGTAGGCCAAATTGCCACTTTGGAATTTGACATGTGAGACTTGATCGGCTGCAGAATATTGCAGGCCATTGCGTGGACCTGTTGTGGTGGTAGCTGCAGATGTACCTGGGGCGGCAGTGCTGGTGAAGGGACTGGCATGTGTGGCCTGAGTAGGAGGTGTGTAGTATTGTTGCTGTTCGTTAAACGTTTGTTGTTGCTGCTGCTGTTGGTGGTGCTGACTGTTCAAGTAGTTGGCATACTGTTCAGCGGTGAAGTACTGATTGGCCTGTTGTGACTGTTCGGCAGGGGTGGGGGCAGCTGTAGGTTGGTTAGAATAGAGTTGTTTCAAAAGTTGTTGCTGCTGTTGTTGGGCATATAACTGTTGCTGCTGTTGTTGCTGCTGTTGTTGCTGCTGCTGTTGCTGGGCATAATAAGCTCTCAATTGTTCAGCGTAATGTTGTTGGGGTTGTTGTTGCTGCTGCTGCTGCTGCTGCTGGAATTGTTGTAAAGTTTGAGCGTATGGAGAGGCTGCTGCTTGATAAGCAGTTTGTTGCGTTGCAGTAGTAGCTGGACTGTATTGCGTCTGTTGCAAAGGCTGGGCATATTGGCTGCTGGCAAATTGCTGTTGTGGCTGGTATTGTTGGTATTGCGGGGTATTGTACTGCAAAGAAAAGAGTGAAGGCAACTATTTAATATTTCTGAATTAAAATAATTTCTTTGGAACTCGAAAGAACCGCGAGGTTTTCTTTTATGTATTGCTCACCATTGCAAAGCAACACTGGTGTGGGCAATTTCGGGGCATCGTTGGCATATTTAATGTTTTCATGTTGCTCATGCTGTTGATTTATATTTTCTCACTTTAAATTTTTTTTTTATATTTTTATCAAATTTTTATTTTTTTATTTATTTAAATTTTAAGCAAAAAAAATTTGTTTTCTTGTCAATATACAGACAAACACGAGTATTTATACAGAAATATAAAAATGAAGAAAATAAATAATTTTAGAATGACTGAAAGTTCAAAGGAATATAATTTTATTTATATTCTCTTGTTTAAAAAAATATTTGTAGCGGCGATATGGTGCGATGGGATTTTTGTTATAGAAAGCAGTCATTATGCAGCCACTGCTTATAAATTATGCAGTTCTTGCAGTGTACTACATGTAGGGTGAATTTGCTTTACAGGCGGCCATTAATTTAGGGGCAAGGGATGGTTAACCCTCATACTGGCTTTTACATTTTTTATAGTTGGGCCCTCCTCGGCGACTGCATATTAATGATGCTTGTTTGAAATGAATATTTTTTCATGTTGATTCTGTGATATAAATGTTTGTTATCCCAGCAAATTGTGCAGTTGTCAATATGCTGGTACACACAACTGGTACGAACAATGCATTTCGCTGTCGAAATTGAGCGACTCGACCTTTTAAAGGTGAACCGACTTACAAATAAAAATAATTGTGGAATAGTTATTTTAAATATATTATATAAAAGAAAGTTTTTATAAATAGGAACAGATAAATAAATCTATTTATTAAAAGCTTTGAAAACTAAAAGCAAGTATGGTCACACTGGTTGTTACTCGGTGGTATACAGGAAAAGATTTATTATGATTTTTAATAAATTTTGCTCTTATGACGATATCTAATATCGTAGTTTATCGGCGCGGATTGCAATAGTCGGAATGCAAATGTGGCCATCGTGTTTCGGAAAATTCGTTTTTTCAGAACCCTCTGCCTTAAATATATACAATAAGCTCTGCTTGAAAGTTCAAAGGCTTTAAAAGTATTTTGATTTCCATGTAGCCAAATGAAATGGGAAAAATGATTGCTTCAACGGTTGCAGTGTCTGTGCACGGTTTCAGCTATAGGTGAATATTGAACACTTCTCCGCCATTTATCGCCACAAATATTTCCTTGCACATGTATATAGCGTGTGTCCGGTATGAATTGCGGTGCGAAAATTTAATAATTAAAAGTTTATTATGCAAGCGAGACATGCGAAATGCTTGTTTGATTGATTATTTTCATGCAATTGTTTAGGCAAGTGTAGCTAAAATTTAAATAAATTTAATTAGAGTTTGTCATTCAAGTGGATTATATGAACTCTAAATTAAAAAAACAAAAAAGACAAATTAAAAGGATCGCGTTTGCAAGTTTATTTTTAACAAAAAAAAAAATAGACAATAATGACATATTTTTGTGTGCCTGCGATATATTGGAGCAGATAAAGAGAAAAAAAAATGTTGCAAATGTACTCTGGTCCAGTACCAATTGGAAGTTACAAGTGAAAGCTGCTAGTCGCAAATATCGACAATCAACAATTCGTGTGGCAAAAGTGGAAAAGAATACATTGAATTTTATTAAAAAAATAAAAACATTTGGAAGCGGCGCACCATGTTTCCATGCCCACTGAGACATTATCCATTATTGGAGAGAATAATGTTAACAATGACGATGTTGGTGATGACGCGAATTGTTTACTGTAAACCGCAGGTGTGTTAAATGATTTTTTTTCCCTGCACAAAAAAGGATTTACATAATTAATTTAATATGATTTTAAGGATCCAAATATGTTTGAAAAGGTGGCGAGCCAGGTAGTCGGTGTAGCTGGAAATATGGCGGAAATGATGGGCAATGCAGGTATGATTAGTAAACAACTGACTTTTGAATTGCCTTTTGCCAGTGCAAAGTCAGATAGTCAGTTTGCTAACGGAGCCGCCATGCGAGATAAGGACTACGACTCTTCAGAAGAGGATAGACGCAAACGTTCAGTTGGCATGCAGGTTGCAGCAATAGATCATCAGCATGTACATCGAGGCAAGCGTTCTGCCTGCCATAAGGGTACTGGTGGCAGCGGTAGCATGCCAAATTATGACGATGATGATGTTGATGTAGCTGAACGTCGCCGTCGTGCTCGTAGACGTAAAGCTGCTCAAAAGATGGCCAGTAGAAGCAAAAGCACAACTAAGAAGAGCAAGAAGAAGCTTGTAAATGATGACACTGATGTTGATTATGACAATCAGGTGTTAGCACGCCGTAAACGTCAATCTGAATTGGATGATTTAAATGACAGCATGGTAAATGGGAGTAAAAATTTTACACAAAAAGCTCAAGAAGTCGCCGAGAAGATACGCAACATGTTCGAGAATGTTGCGAAATCAATAACCGATATGGCTCAAAATTTCAAACATCATTTTAGTGGCCAGGGCTCTACAAATATAATGGAACAATAAGAACGCGTGTGTACCGCCAGAGCGTAGACGGTCCCCTTCTTTTATTATTATTAACTATTTTGATTTTTAAAATGATGTTTTTGAATAAAAACATAACGTATTCAAATTTATTTTTACTCTTGTAAGCAAATCCTTTTCGCAACCATGGAATAAGGCATTTTCTGCGTTCACACTATGAATGTAAAAAAAATGATCGCGTTTTCTTTGAATAAAATACTTAATATTATTGCTGACCATAAATACAAAAATACAAATTTTTCGGGTTTATTTAGTCAGCTGCTCCTCCTAATCGAAGAACCGTTAGGTGTCTGCGTTCACAATATGAAACTTTTCCTCTAAATATCCTAACGTTATAAGTAGGGGGAAAATATTTGAATTGAAGTTGGAAAATAGTCGGGAAATATACTGTGCAAAAATAATTTTTTATTGTGGCACTACTCACACTATGAATTCAGAAAAGAAAATGAACGTAAACTTCTAAAAACTAAAAATAACTTAAGAAACTATACGATTACACTCGCATAACTGAAAGATTAAAGAAAGATATTCTGCATAGTGTAAACGGTGACCACATAAATATGCTATTTAGTAATAAAATTATACAATGGAGCTGTTAAAATTCGTTATCAAAACGATTAAATTTAATATTAAATTTTAGTAAACATTTGCTTTTTTTGCAGTTGTGTCCTTAAACTAGACTTCTTGTCGTCAAATATATAAAATAATGCCCACAGATATCTGCATAAGAACGAAGAGAAACACATACATTTTTGACACTGGCTTGGAGTAGAAGATACATGTGCCTTTAACAGAATTTATGTAATTAAAATTCAAAAGCTTTAAGCAGAGAATTCCAACAAAACCAAATAATGTCTCTTCTATAGTAGCATGCCAGCAGATGTGCTGGCAGTTATAATGCAAAACTAGTTACAACCCAAACTCGGCTGTTTGAATTCATCCGATAGAGAGATGCACAGATGTAGATAAAAGCAATAAACATTTCCGTTACCGCACAGATACAAAAGCTCTAATTAGTGTCAGCCTAATGGCGGCAGTACAGCAAATAAAACTAAAAACTGTAAATAATAACTGTGGTTTGTGAAAATACAACAACAATACTGTATTTGTTGTTCTGGCCATCAATCAATTACGACCAAGATGCTTATACGAGTAATTTTAAATAACATGAATAATTATTAATTAATCTTGTTGTTAAAGCAATCAACGAATTAATAAAAAGGGCTTAGAACAAATGAATCTCGTTTAGTCATCTGTTGACCATCACAGCAGTAATTAAATAATAATAATAATAAAAAAGAAAGAAAATTTAAGGCAAACGGTTTGGCCCCTAAAACGAAATAACAATCTGTCGGGAGTAACTTGAACGCAAGCAAATTTTATTATTTTGTACGTTAATAAAATAACTTGAGCAGAGCTTAACAACGGCAATTAAACACAAATGAAGCATAAAAAAAAGAATTCCCCAACAACAAAACCATGTTTATCCTTTAATTTCAAAGGTTTCGGTATACTTCCCTTGGTGATGTTAATGACTATTGTAATACACAGCCTTTATGGTCATAATGTGGCGGCAAAGTCTTTGCAACGTGTTAAGGTAATTCCAATAAAAATTCCAAGTCTTATATTAAATAATGACTACGGCAAGCAGATAGTAAGGCAGTGAGAGAGTGAGACAGTGAGAGAGTGAGACAGTGAGAGAATGCTTACACATTTTAAATAAATTCAAATTGAGTCTCGCTATTGTTCAGAGTATGATAAATCTCGATATTATAATTATGAGTGTGGAATTTAACGATTAAAATTAAATTACTTTTCGCAATAATGAAGCATTTTTGTAAGAGCCTGTACATTTGGAACAAGCCAAAATAAAAAAAAATAAAAAAAAAATATCTATAAAAATAAATAGTCATTTTAATCATTTCCATTATGTGAAGCATGTAAAACGAAACGGCCCTTTTAAAATGACGACTCGAAAAGTCGTTTATAAACAATTTAAAAAGGTGTTAAAAAGCTTTCAGATATTTCGTTAAAAGTTAAACAAGAAGAGTTCAAGTTTAAAACTTTTAATTTAGAGGAGACTACAGTATTTGTAACCGAGGCAAACCGATTTAGTGTTTTAAAAATAATTTCCATATTAAAGCATACTTTAGGGCTTTGCCGCTATTCATTACCGTGATCAGAAATCAGACACTTTTATTTGCTTTTAAACATACATTTCAAGCTCCATTTTAATTGTTATTTTCGTTTCCTCTATTCTTGCGTTAATCAAACCATAAAAACGAAAAATATATATAGAAAAACCTCAAGCTTTGGAAAGATCCTTCATCGCTAATACAAGTGCGTTATAAACGTGATGCGGGCCCTTTTACAACTGTCGAAGGGGATTATGATGAGGGGAATTATGATGTTTTACCTGATCAAATTTCGCCAAAAGCGGAACAGTTTGCTGAAAGTATTAGAAATATGTGGCAGTCTTTAACCGATTCCGTGCGTCATTGCATTGATGCTTTACGTGCCATGTTCGGTGAAGACGGCATTGAAGAAGAATTAACTCCAGAACAAGAGCAGCAAATATTGGCGGAAATGGAGGAGAGATATCGCTCGAAGCAGCAACATGATAATGAAGTCATAATGAATGTGTATGAGTATAAATTGTAACGTTATAATTGTTACAAATTAATAAATAATAATATTTAATTATTTAATTTTTTTTTTTTTTTTTTTTTGGAAACTGAAGTCAGTAATATTTTTTGTAAGAAAACAATTTTGGGAATAATTTTAAAAAGCGTTTATTAAAAAGTGATATTGGCCAAACACTAAAGAAGGTGATTACAAATCAGAGATCATGGGTTCGAAACCCAGCCTCTGTATTGACAAAAGAAAAATGGTCGTAAATTTTGGTATCCTGATGAAGGCAGCGGCAACAGGTTTTTTTAACGTTTATAGCCGGACTTTTTAAGTACTATTTTATCGCCAAAGTAAAAAGCCATGAATAAAATGGCTGATAAAAGACAGTTCAACAATGGCTAAATTCTACTATGAGGTGGGCCACGCCTGAATCATTTTCTTTTGAAAGGCTTCGCATTCGCGGTTATACAAATAAATTTTATCATATAAAGTTAAATAAGTTTTTTAAACGAATAATTAATATTTTTCTTAAAACTGTATTATTTAAAAAGTGGGATTGCAATCTGATTCCAGCTTCTTGTTTAATTAAAACTTTGCCTATGTGGGGTAAGAAGTTATTTTTCCACAAAAGGTCACTCTCATTAATTCTCATTTTTCTATGATTCCCTTCTAAATCTCTTTACAAAAAGTCAATTTAAAAAAAAAATTATTTTTTTATCAGGTATTTAAAACGATGTATTAAAAAAAAAAATTTAAGAAAGAATTCTGAAAAGGTAGTTTTCATTATAACAAAGAAAGCACTCATTTAAAAAAGTTTATTTAAGAACAATACCTTTTTTATATCTAAAAGTACTTTTTTCTGAAATGTTTTCTAGTAAAATGTTACTTTTCAAAAGCAATTTTTAAAATACGTTTTAAGTTACTTTTTTTACAAAAAAAATTATATTTTATAATTTCAAAACAGAAATTCAATTCAATTGCAAAAATTTCATTAAACGCCGAATATGAAACTTTAACTGCTATATAGCCTTAAAGTATGCTATGGATTTCAGGAAATAAAAGACATGAGCAGTTTTACTACCCTCTCAGCAGCAAATAGGGAATTGAATATTTCACTTAACATTTTTAAAGAATGCCATCCCGCTCACAGCATTCGGTCACTTCTGCGATAAAAAATGTATTGCCGGTATGTGGACTGGGAATCAGCCTCTTTAAGCCGCCTTTTGTTTTTAGGAAATGGCTTCCCTATCCTGTATACTCATACGTATGCCCAAATGGCTTGGGCTGCAGTTCGTAAGGCTTCCACTATTTCTACATATACTGAGTTTAATTTATTAAATTTCTTTTTAAACTTTAACTGCAGTCGGATTCCACTCGCACCTTTGATTTATTGACGCAGGTCGACCATAAATATAACTCCGACGCATTAAAAATATTTTTGTTTATTTTCCATGCAATTCGCAAGCTTGCGGCCAACGGAAATTGATTTTCTTATCTCGTTTGTAAATTCTTGCATGCATAACATTAATTAAATATTTCATTAAAAAGTAAATTTCTATATAAAAACTTTTTATTATTATTTTAATCAATGCCAAATCAGATCAGAGTATTTAATTAATGACACGGAATTGAGGTAAATAAAATGTTTTCTATAAATTAAAGCCCATGTCGATAGCAAGCAGACAACAAGTGGAAGCTGTAAAGGTTTTACAGTGAAATTCGATTACATTGAGACATGATGCGTTTTGTTAAGTTTTTGGCCATTTCAAGCTTTTTGATAGTGCATTCCAAAGTGCATGGCCGGCCGCAGTTTGAAGTATGTTCGAATATAAATTTTGTCTAAATAATTATTTTGCTACAATGATATATTTAGGATATTCCAGGAGCTGCTGTACTGGCCTTTGGCCAGGCGAAGGATCTTTTTGATAATGGGGCCGCTGCCAGTGATAAGAAAGAATTTGAGTTTTTTGGAGCTAAAATTAAAAATGATATGAGTGTAGGCTTCGGGGACGCCATACGATCGAAACGTAATACACATGATTCCAAGGAATTGAATGGTCTTAGGAGAGCCAAGAGATTGTCCAACATTAAGGATTTCTCTAAGCAAATAAGCAACTCGAAGGAAAAGTTCATATCCAAGCGCGCTATAGATGACAGTTATGAATACGATTACTCGTCTTCAGAGTCAGAGGATAGTGAAAGACGCAAGAGATCACCTGGTATTGACCAATTTGTCGAACAACTTTTCCTTCTAAAAAAATGAATTTATTTGTTTTTTCTTTGAAACAAACAATTTTATAAAATTTAATTTTAAATTTCAAATAAATATCAAGTCCAGCATTCAATGATTTAAGTGAACTGAAATGTTACAGCACAGTTTCAATATTGGCCATCAACAAACGGATTTATAGCACTCAACTAACGACAAATGTTGCCAGCATTAATGCGTTTCAAAGGCAACTGTTGCTGTTCTTCACAATCAAAAGAGAACAAATTTCGCATTAAATTTATTTAAACTTTCCAATTATATACTTTGTATTTATATTTCTATTGATATGCCTCCGCCATGAATATGCGAATGAATAATGCGCTGCCTGCTAAAGCGGATGTCGTGGGTTCGATTCTTGCCTAGACCTTGAGTGTTGTCTTGCATTTAAGCCAAAAGCTTTGCAGCTTAAGTTAGTTAAAAAAAGAAAAGCAAAAAAAAGTAGATTTCCCTAGTTATAACTATAAGATTAATCGATTAATTATTGCATTAATAATTATTTGATTAATCGAATGAGAATTATTATATTACAAATACAATCTTAATAAATATTTGATTATTTAAATATTTATTATTTATTGCCCGAATAAAAATTATTGTCTTAAATTATTGTACGATTATTCGAATAATAATTAGTACACTATTTTAATAAAAGTTAATCATTAATTTGCACAAAAACTTTTCCAGTTTTTAATAACATATTATCGTTGCTTGCCAGTCCGCTCTAGAAGCTTTGTGTTTTACTCTGGACGAGCCGAAAGCTTTATAGGTTATGTTAGTTTAAAAAAAAAAATTCTCAATTATTCGAGTAATAATACTCGTATAGGAATGAATTGTGCTGAATTATAATAATTTCTTTAAATATTTTTTAGTTTTCTTTATTCAAAAATTATCCTTATTTGCATATTCGGATAATATTGATACCGCTATTTCTATATCCTTCCAGCTTTATATTTATAGCCGATTGCTCAGCTCCAATTTGCCTTTGCCTCTATTATTTTGCATTTCAATATTTCCATTTACTGATGATTTACATTGAGGGCTTGTAAAATATTCAAGTGTACAAAAAGGGCGAAAAAGCAATTTCTCAATAAAGCGGACCCACGAATATTGAATTTAACAACGGAAAGCACGGGGGCGGGGGGTCAAACAATGTGTGAAAACTTTGTGTTCTTCTTCTTGTCGGCACTTTAATTTTAATTTTTTTTCTTTTTGATTTTTTCTTTATTATTGTTGCCTGGCTTTGTTGTGCAGTGCCTAAACCCACAAAAAAACATACATGCACACACACCCCCAAACACACACACACACACACCCACAATGCCACTCACATTTATATATGTGAATTGAAGGCAATCGTTGTCCTTGTTGACATTTTATTAACAGATGTTCGTTCAATAACAAAACTGTGTAACAAAATAAAAAAAATTCTTACCTGAATTGATTGAGCTGTTTGTTGTTGCAATTGGGGCTGGCCTTGTATTTGGGGCTGATTCTGCTGGGGCTGTTGCGCGGTGGTCCCATACACTCGTGTAAAGCTTTGCTGCAAACTGGGCGTTTTCAGGCTGAACGAATTTGTATTGGCATCAGTGTGATAAGTCAGCTGAGCCGTACACACATTAAGAACGCAAACAATGGCAAACAGACCGACAGTTGCCTTTCTTATTTCACATGCAAACATTTTTAAGTGACTTTATTTACTTCACAGATCCTTTAAAATTGTACAAAAAAGCTCGCTTGAAATTTCTTTGTGATTGGCCGCTTGTGTTACGCACACGGTTCTTCAATGTTTAAACTAATTTTGGAAACTGTTTTGATTTTATATTGTCTTTTTGGTTTTATTACTTTAAAATGTATGCATAAATCCACAAAAAAAAAAAAAAAAAAAAAAAAAAAAAAATAAAAAAAAAAATTGCTTTGAAAGCCACAATTATTATTAATTTCGAATTGTGTTTGCGGTTGAAAAGCGTTTCGCTAACAAGCAGAGAGCAAAAGCAAAAAGTGATAGTTGGTTAGTATGCCAGGGCAGTCGAAGTGAAGAACACACTCACACCCACCTGCAGTCAAACTAGTGACAATTAATGGCAACAATTTGATTTAGTATTCCGCTCATAGTCGTTGCAGAAGAGGCTAAAAATACTTTATATATGATTGTAAAAATTTTCGGCTGTTTTAAAATGCCAGTCAGACGCTCCGGTTCAAATAAATAAAGTTTAAGTAATTTTAATAACTGAAATTTTAATTACAAAATAAAAAATTTTATTTTTTTTTTTTTTTGTTTTTGCTTAAAAAGTTTTGATTAATTTAATTCAGTACGTTGTGAATAAATGCATATTTAATGTTAAAGAAAGTATTATTTTTTCCTTAGCAAACAAAAAACTTTTTTTTTTTAAAAAAAAAAAAACCATAATTTGTTAGTGATGAAATCAAATAAAGGATCTGGCTCAACAGTGAGCCCATAACATTCCCTTCACTTGGCAAAAAGATTTGTATGACTGACGGCTTGTGTTCTTGTTGCAACTTGAATTTTATTAAAACTTTTCGATTGCTTTTAAATCCGCGTGGCCGTTCTAGGAAAGCAATTCGGCTCAACTTTCCCTGATGCTATGAAAGGCGCACAGAAGCCAGCTGGCAATCAATCGAACTTGTAAGCTAATCAGAAACAGTTTACAATTTTTTAAAGAACTTTTTACTTTTTAAGAAAGATTTTCCAGACATCAATAAGCACTTCCTCAGACTTGAGAACAATATTTTGTTTTAAAATCCCCTCTGCCAAAGACAAGAAAGACTAGCCTTCTGCTAATTTCAAATAATTTTTTATTAAAGAGACTTTTTTAAACTGTTTTAAGGCGGTTCTATTGAATTTACACTGCAATTCAGTTTTTGGGCTGAATAATAAAATTTTTCAAAATTTATTTTCCAAAAGCAAAAGTCTGGAATTGGACATTTTTAAGGACAGGATGAGTTGATGAGATTTTTCATTTACTGTAAATGAGAGTATATTTCTCGATGAGGTGTTACCAGAGAGCGCTTCAGTTTCACCTCTTTAGTCCAAAATTTTAAGTTAAATAAGCTTTCTTAGTCAGAGCAACACTCGAGTGTTGTTTCTTTACTCCAGATGAGCTATGCGGCGTTCAAAGCTTTCGCACATGCTGATAAGCACAAATGACAGCAGTAGAAGGGGAGTAGAAACAGAGTAGAAGCGAGTTTCGAATAAATCACATTTAAATAAAACATTTAAAAAAATTGAAATTTATTATTTTTAGATATGACAGAGCTTGAAAAATGTGTCTGGTGCTGCTCTCAGCGACAGCCTTTCGGCTTCCATTTGCATTATTTTAGTTGCATTGTTATTGAAATCCAATTCCAAAGTCCTAATAAATCCCATTACATAATAAATAAAAATTATATATATGTGTTTACATGGTGCAACATACGAGTGGATTCCCTTGTATGCCCAGCATGCTAAAAATGGGTGAATCGCTGCCATGAAAAATGCAATAAAAAAATAAGGCGTGCAAACGGCCTTTCATATTTTTGGACTCGTTATCTAAAACCGAATGCAATAAAATGAATAGTCAAACGTCATTATAAAGTTTGCAATAATAATAGTTTTTTATAATTTTCCCCTAAATAATATTTAAACGCACACGGAGGCACTAAAAGCTCGTGTGCGTTGTGCTGCGTATGAACAACCACAAATTGCAACATTTTCAAACCCACATGCGTGCATTAACTTGCAGGCATAGAAACCGCATTTCTATAATGAAGCTTTTCGATTAAATACAATTCATAATTTCCAAGTGAAGTGGTTCGTATTCAAAGTGACCTTAAAACCCAGTAAGAGGCCAAAATAGGGGGGCACAGTAAGCGATTAGTGAGCTCAATGCAGCAAACATTTCAAGACATAAAACGTTGCTCAATATTTACTTTATTCATTACTTGGAGTTTTCAAAACCGTTTCCCATTATTTGCTACATGAATTGAAAGTAATTATTATTCCGAACCGATATTATGTGATCCATGGATCCACAACTCGCAGCTGTTTTCTTGCCACTCCCTTCTTTTTACATAGAAATTTAATTTTAATAGTTCAATTTGCGCTCTCCCTCGTAATAATAATAGTAATTTATAGAGTTGTGAATAATGTCCATTCACAATAACCAAACATTTTGAACTTCTCGTATGCCATTTTCTGTTTTAATAGCAAAGCACACTGAAAGAACACTGGTTCCGAAATGTGAATTTTGAAGTATGTGAACTTTAGATCTATTTTTGAACCGGCTTCCAAATAATCTAAAAGTTTCTTTTGAATTTCTCATATCAGTTTATTTAATGAAATTTATTATTATCCATTTATTAAATTTTTTTCTTTGTAATTTTTAAAAATAATTACAAACCTGTTTTTAAGAGTTTTCAAGCTAAAATTTGGTTTTTATTATTCAGCTAATAAAATTTATTAATTTTTGTTAAGTATTGAACAGAGTTTCGCTTCAAAATTTAAATTTATGGGCGAGCATTATTTCTATAATTATTGCCATTATAAAAATATTATTTGACTCTAAAGTATTAAATTTTACTTTTTCCAATCAATCAGTTATAAAACTTTACTTCGATAATTAATCGAAAAATAATTCACTTGCATGAATATTTTCAAAAACTAAACGAGAATTGCTTGTCCAATATCGCGTAAACACAATTTATAACATTGTTGTTATTGTAAAAAAAAGCGTGCAAGTCTTGCGTTGCTGGGAAAATAAGAGTTAAACGACAGAGATTTCATTTAATTATAATTAAATTTCATTTCAAAATACTCAGATGCTCATTTAACTATTAAAGTTTATTTAATTGCGTTCAATGTTTTACTTCAAACTTTATTGTCTTGGCGAAGTAATAAATATTTTATTTGAATAAAAGTTTTTACTTCAATACCATAAAAAAAAATTTATATGAAAATTATATATATTTTGATTTTTCCATTTAAATTGCAAAGCTTTCGGCTTGTTCGCAGGAAAACACTGAGGTTCTAGGCACGAATCGAATCCGCGAGTTCCACTTTAGTAGGCCTACGGAGGCGAACTCATTATCTTACAATTATCTGAATAAAATCATAATACGACTGGAAGCACTGGCTGGTGAGGCCGTCGGCTAATTGACAATTAACTTAAACATGTTGTACCGAATAACCGTTTAAAATTTACAACTGCTTACGATTATTTGCAACATTTCACTTTCCCATAATCAGTCAACATTTTTATCGGAATATATTCACGAGCGCATTTAACTGCACGTGCCTCAAACAATAATAAAATTTGTTTACATAAAACATGACAAAAATGGGCGTTTAATAATTAATTAAAAACACAAGCAAACATTTAGGCGGTTGTAAGCCAGAGGAGTCCTTTTTTGTATACACGGCCTGAGTAAATAGCCATGAGCTCAATGTGGAAAACTAAGACCGCAGATAAAGACAATTTCCCTTTAAGCGTGTACGGGTTGCGATTAAATTAGAAAATAAAAGTAAAAACGCTTTAAAATCAGTCGCTTAAGGGAACATTTTCAACAGGAAACCGGCGTTGCCGGAAATTGAAAAAGTTTTTACAATTCTTTTCAATGGCTTTTGGTAACTTTTCGTATAAACATTTCCTGCACAGAAGGCAGGACATCTTCTATGAGATTTTCATATATAAACTGGCGATCGCGTATTTGATTTTATATCCAGACGTTTAAGACTTTGCTCTGGAATAAATTGAAAAATATGGTTACTTGTCACCCCACCTGCTTCGTATCCTAAAATTTCTAATCGCTTTCTTTATCTGACTAATAAGATTATATATAATATTTTTAATAAGTTTAAGAGGACTTGCATTTACACAATATTAACCACATGATCTCAATTGACGTAACAACCACACTTCATCTACTTCAAGCCAAGGTGTACAAATGCGACGTATTGCAATATTCCATACAGTGGATTTATATTCCATAACAATCAAAGTAAACCGGAAATTCCGGGAAACTGTAAAACTGTTTCTGTCATTTACAAAAATGCACTAAAGACTTTATGTACGAGTAATACAATTTTGCAGTAAATAATAGTATGGCTGTGAGGAAAGCGGATTTACACCATTTCCAAAGTAATTCATTTCCTTTGTAAATTTTTTTTTATAAACAAAATGTTTACAGAAAACTGTATTAATTTCTATTTTTAACAAATTTTTTGTGGACTGCACTGAAGGCGTTTTCTGTTTGCATTGGATCTCTGATTTCTCTGTTAGAGCAATTGTGTTTAACTATTTTTTAACTTTCTGTATATTGTATATGCTGAAGAGCCCTAGAGCATCTTTTATTTGAGTTCAATCAATTTTTTTTGCGCCATTTAATAAATGTTATGTTGCAAATATTTCCAAACTTTTTAATTATCATTTATACTATTCGTAAATGTTTACGAGCTGATGGGTTCAGTCCTGTAGCACTGTAGTGAATAGCTGGTCATTATGCTTTGTAGTTGTAAACAAAAATCAGCTGAGTGAATAGTATTGTCTTATGGCGAGCTCACAGGTTAAAAGAAACAATAATTTCTCACAATAACTGGCCGTTAGAGTTAATAAATATTAAACTCCGGATTGTCTGGGATAGCCACTTTGTGCGAAAGATAGTGCTTTGTCGCCTTACACTGGCAGAGTTTCATGCGAGTGTCATGCGAGTGTCATGCGAGTGTCATGCGAGTGTCATGCGAGTGTCATGCGAGTGTCATGCGAGTGTCATGCGAGTGTCATGTATTGTCACAAAAGTTTTGAATTTTCCATTTAGCATTACTGTAACGCATTGCGGAGCCCTAATGAACGAAGAGAATTAATAAATTCAAATTATTTTAAAAATAAGTTTTAGCTTATTTCCTAAAGAATTTGGCAACACTGAGGCCACGTACAGAGTATCTGATTTTAAAGTTTTTTTGTGTATGTGTGTGCGCTCGCATATGAGAACTGCTACTGGCACGAATTAGTCGTATATTAAGTTGTTATTGTACATGTTTCTATTTTACATAAGAGTTATTAACGTTCTGTTTGCTAAAACTTGCAAGGCCTTCATTACAGGGCCCTTCATTTTTGTAGCAAGTTGAAGAATACTTAAACACAATTTCAAACTATCACAAAATTCTTTCAACAGAGTAATCAGGGCTTCAAAGTAGAAGTAGATGGTATCGGGCGTGGTATTATAAAAATTAAAAAGTAAAACAAGCAAATCTTTTCTACTGATGAGAGGGGGGAAAAGAAACCAAAAATAGTGGAAGAGGGGGTTTCTTTTGATATAATACTGTTATGAGGCAATTTTCTTACAGAAACTTTATTTTGTTCCTTTAAAAACCAGTTTATAATTTTGAAGTCCAGAGTCACTGAGCATGCCGACATTGCGGTGAAATTTTGAAAAATTTTAAAATTCTCATCTGACGAGTTTAAATAGTAAAAGATATGAAAATATCCTATTTTACGCAAAGTTATATTTGGCGGCATTGTTTGCTTTACTAGTGAGTGGGTTCGACTAACACCTCTGGGTTCTTTGTGTGTTGAAATTGCATTACAGTTTAATTTATTTGAGAAGTTGGCGGTTTACAGCTCCATTCATCACAAATGTTACATCTCTACCTGCACTGGGAGAGAATGTTATGCCTTCATTGTTACCTTTTCTGGCCATTTAACGGCCCTTCGAACCGATACTACCGCTTCTGTATAACATACTGTTCATTTGCAACAAAACATGTGGAAAATATGGTGATATTGTTGTTATTCGTTATATTGTACTTCGTTATAGAGTCGTATGTTGGTGGGGGAGTATGAGGGTGGATGTACATAACAGTAACTATGTATGTATTTACAAATTATATTTTTATTTCCATTCATAACACGTCCCATACTTAAGCCAATAAACTTAACATTTAACTTTGATACATTAACTACACGTAAACTTATGCAAGCACATGCACGCACGCATCCACACATACAAATTCTTTAAAGCTTTGCAAAGTTATACACACAAAAGTACACATTATGTGTTAATGTCTTCATACTAACAGTGTTGTATGAAATAATAGCACAATCCATTGCACGCCTTTGATAACAAGGATTTGTATAAAATTTGACCGAGTTTCTTGAATCTGTTCAGCTGGTTTAAAAAAAAAATTCAAAGAGAAGAGAATTCATTGCATCGTTTACCCTGGAGCTTGTATATTGCGCAATACCGCAAATGATGTTGCGCAATATTCGACTTCGACTTCGACTTTTTACTTAATGTTTTGTTTGAAAACTCCAATGGATTGGAATTAATTCGAATTCAGTTATTTTCAAGTCATGTAAGAAATGCCTGCAACATCAATGATGGCATAAAGTGTTCGTTAATAATACTTGTTTTTCATATGTGTGATATGCTTCACACGCATTCATATTAATTGAAGTAAATTGCTCGTCTGGATAATAAATAACTTTATTTTACTTATTTATTTATTTATTTATTTATAATTTTAATAAAAAAAAGTTCAGAACTACGAAAACAAGTTTCGGTAACACGCCGTAAATTCACCCACCAAGAAACTCTTTCCTTTCCATTTGTCAACAGAAAAGGTATTTAGTTGGTGGAATTTTTTTTTATTAAATTCAGAAAATGTCTTTGAGCTCTTCCTTCGAGGATCTCTTTAAGGAAAAATGTATATCCGAAATATTTATAGTTCTCGAATTAACGCAATAAAGCTTTTCGTGCGATGTGTTGTAATTGAAAGTGCAGCTGAATGTTGCTGATGCACATTTCACCAGGTTTAAATAATTAAAGGCCCACATAAGTTGGGGCCACTTTTTCTGATTAGATTTGGCGTCCCGGAATATTTTACATTTTTCTTCAATTTCCGAAATCTGTTTTAATTTGTTTTTGCAATGCGATAAAATAAATTGTTGTTTACACATTTTTTAATCAGCACGTATCGCTTTTCTGACGGCGCTTTCTGCAAGCACTCATTCCAGATACTTTAATTGTCAGTACAATGACATTACAAGCCTTTTGACTACAATAACAATCCATTCCCGTAAAATGTTAATTGAACGTTTTGCTGCTACCGATGCCTTAAAGGCACAGTAGGCGCGCACAAGTGTTACATAAAGTCATTTCGCTTACTTTCCACTTTTTCCTCCCCCTCGTTTATGAGTAACAATTGCAAATTCAGCGATTACGCTCAGCTAAATAGATAAATATAAATAAATAAATTATTAGTGAAATAAAAAAATCATAGATACTTTTTCCTGGAACTTCTTTAACACCTCCTACAAGGCATAGAGGGCATGTACAGTACAAACGGCGCCAGACAGCGTTTCGCGAAGCTATTCAGTGAAATAATTCAAAACCAGCTGAAGAACCACCTCAAGCAATAGAAATTAAATTTTTCAAAATTTTGCCACAAAAAAAAATATTTTAGTTTTCACTAGGAAAGAGAAAACTATTTTTGCTTCAATAAATTTTAAAACCGCCGACTTGCTCAAATACACAATTTTCGAAATCATGATCCGCCTCTCTTCTGGCCATACATATAATAAAAATAATAAATTTTTAAAAGAAAAAATATTTTTCAAAAAGACAACAAAAACATTTTTATATCAAATTCAATTCCATTTCATAATTTCTTATAAAATTTATCATACTTTTAACACAAAAGAAATTTTTTTTTTAAAATAAAAAAAAAAATTATTTTGCAGCAAAAAAAAAAATTCTTAAAAATATTTAATTATAAAAATTAAAATATTTTTCTTTCTTTTTTTTCTTTGTGCGAGAGGAACAACTAAATATTCTTTGAGTGCCGTGTTGAGGTCCCCTTTACATGTTGCCATCTCTGCTGATTGTTCTTGCTATTGGCACTCCTGCAGCCGAGGTTTGCACATCCCAGACAAGGAATGCCTGCACAATAAACGTATTTGATTCTTCTACAAGCTTTCGTTGAATTTATAATGCTGCGCAACACCAGTTTTTATTTTATTTCCTCATTTTGTGGCTGTTGTTATTCGCTTTACGCCAGTATTTCGAAAAGAATGCAAATAATTCCAAAAATTAATTTATTTCAAACATGATAAAGTTCAAATTTAACTTTGAGAATGTCTAGATTTTGCTCATCCACGCTTTTTTTATTAACTTTATTGCATTTTCTGAGTCGAATTTAAATGTAGAAAATCTTTCCGCTGAATTAATTGCGAAAATAATTTAAGGTCAAGTTAAAAAGAACATGGAACTCGCCTCACGTTTTTTGGCCATTTAATTGCTTTTTTTTTTGGTATTTTTTTGTTTGCAATTAAAGAGATGCGGGCCTTAATGTACAGGGCCCAGCTGCAACGAGTTTGTATCTGAATGAAAATGCGTAGATTCTCGGTTGAAATAAAAACTTCTTAATTTATATTTTTATTACGCTGTGTGAGCTCTTGCATGGCAACAACAACAACAACAACAACAACAAATTATGCATGCAAACAGGTATGCACTTATTGGAGTCCTTTTGACTACAGCAGAGACTTTTCTAAATTAAATATTTCAACTTTTTTTTTTATTCCGATTAACATTCAAACAGTTATTTGTAAATTTTTTTTCGCGAAACTTTCGATTTTAGAAAATATTTTGTTTCCTTTCTTTTGCCCCGAATACGCATATTAATGTAGAGTTTTTCATTTCCGTTTTAATTTCCCAACTGTGTGAAAAATATGTGTAGAAGGAGTTTTTTTTCTGGTTTCAATGATGAGTACGCTACAACATGCATAAGTGACTGCAGGTGTTGGTTATTCGCACTTTTTATTATTCCCTTTGAATTCTTTAGAAATTTAAAGATTTTTACGCCAAACTCTATCCCCTTTGATTTTTTATTCATTCAAGAGAATTTTTTATTTTCCAACTTCCGGTGACCAATTTTAAAATATTTATTTATTATTCGATACTTATTATTCGATTCAAAATTTTAAATTAAAATTTATTTTTAGTGAAAAATACACAATTTGAATTTGAATTTGATGAGAGTACTTTTGCTACAGCCTTAATTAAACTTTGGTACTTTTTTGTACTTCTCATTTAATTTTAGAATTTTTAAGCTTAAGAACAATTTTTTGAAAACTTTCCAAAATGTGATTTGAAATCTATGATCATTTACAATACGCACTATTGAAACAGGATCATACAGTGGAATTTATTCTGTATCAAAGAATTCCTTTTGTAATCTCTATTTTTTATTGTTTCATATAAAAATGTGGCTCAAGTATTTGTTGCCATTCGTTACGCAAATTTTTCATCAAATGAATTGCATGACGAATTTAATCGATTTACAATATTATTGCGAATTTTACAATCCTTCTCCCTTTTTATTTTCCAATTACATCTCCTCTTGCTAATGGTTTTCCACGAATGCCAATTGCAAACACGAAGTGGTATCTTTAAAATTGTTGCTGCTTTTATATTTACAGAAAATAAAATGTAATTTTTTTTTAATTGACTTGACGACACAAGCAAAGCAATTAATTTGTGAAATAAAAATAGATTTTATATGCCGATCACGTTCACAAAAAAATATGTGTTACATAAAAAATCGAAAGTGAATAATACAGACAAGCACTTTAAAATATCGTTACAGCACAGCCATGTATTGACTTTTATTTGCAATGGCTTTCAGCAGCATATCTGAAATGCGATTGGCAGAAATTATTTGTATGGCCAGAAGAGAGGCGGATAATGATTTCGAAAATTGTGTATTCGAGCAAGTCGGCGGCTTTAAAATGCACAACTAGAGATTCAAAATTCAGACCACGAAAGACAATATCGTGTTTTCAAAACTTTTCTCACCTATCACGTTGTTAAACACTGTTGTCAAGGTTTTTCTTATCATATTGTGGTTTGTTGAATAGCTGTGATATTTGAGTTCGATACCACGTCATTGCTGGTAGTGGCTCAAAAAGTTAAGAATTGTAGTTCAGCATGCAAGTTGGAAAGCAAGCAGCTTTAAGCAGCTGGCAATCGTTAATTGGGGTCGCTGGCCGTGTCATGTATTACAAGTAATACAATGTTTTTTAAATTTGTTGTTTAAGTAATAGTTGTTTTTTATTTTATTCAACAGCAGGTTCCCCATCAGGTTACAAACAGGAACCGGAAATGTGCCAACAAACAACATTGAATGGAAATGCAATAAAAACTTGAAAATATCCCACTAAAAAGTTTTTAATTTAAAATTGCCTCGTATAGATGAACTTAACTTCCGGCAGTACTATTTTTAACCAATTCCAAATTAAAAACTTATTGTGAAGCGCAAAGCTTAAAAGGAGAATAAAACACTCTAAATTAGTCGGCATCGATTTGTTAAAATTTACAAAATTCGAAAAACTTATGGAACATTATTGCATACCTCCATTGGCGAATAGAGGTAGCGGATCCTGGCTCCTTGTCTGCGCACTAGCCGAAAGCTTTGCACGTTAAATTGGTAAGTTCTCAAATAGTGCTCAGAGGCTTAAATATGAAAAGACGGCTGTAATTAAACGTGGTTTAATTTATTATCCTAGGAAAGGTGTTTCCATGTTTCCCTGGCTAGGAATATTAAGAAACAATAGTGTTAAAAGCCTTCTGCTTAAACGTTGAAATTCCTTTGTCAGTCATTCTTTGCTCAAAACACAAGCACCGCCCATGTACTTTATGGGCTTTACACTTGTGCCTCGCAATTTATAGTTTTTTAATGTTTCTGCTTACATCCTCTCTGTAATCGTTTAACCTTTTCACAGGATTCTAATACCGTGTTTCTCTTGCGTCCAACATTAGCGAAAAAAATTCTGCCACTATTGACAGGTTCACGCCTTCAATGACCGTAAATATTCGAGCAAGCGAATTTTTTCTATCATCGCATCCCTTTTTGCTACTCGTAACCACCAGTATTTATGCAACAAAAAAGTGTTGCATGCACTTTTTCCTAAAATGTCATGTATTTTTTTGTGTCCGTTAATGGAAATGGATGGCCAGTTCTTGTTCAGGTCGCTGTTTTTTGTTATTAATTCAGATTTCAGATTGTAATTCCTTTAAGAGGAACCAGTAAATAATAAAGAATACGGTATGTAAAATCACAATGAAAGGATCTTAAGGATCTATTAAATTGGTTAATGGCAGGCTCAATTGTGTGAATTTTATGAACATATAGACCGGTTTTTTCTTCTATTTTACATTAAAAATTGTATGGAAGAGTATGGCGAACGTGACAAAAAATAATGGCAATGTTGTGGAGTAGCAAAATAAAAGTTTACCTTCGACATTATATGAATAATATGGCGAACGTGAGGGAATATACATTACAGCAAGTAGCCACGTTATGGCTCAAACTGTAATAAGTTGTAATTTAATTCTTTGTAAGGATTTTCTAAATAGTGGCAAGTACAGTAAAAAGTAATTAAAAATTAAATTTAGTAAAAAACTTTATTACAATCCAGTAAAAGTTAATGAAAAAATAAAATTAATGAATACCATGAATTGGAATGCATGAAAAAGGCAGCCGGTATTTTCAATTCATATTTTATATACACAGACTTTAAAATTAATAAATACAAGATGACATTTTTGACATTCTTATGAAATTTTATTTATGCAAACGCTTTGGGCTGAAGTCCGTAGCATATTTCTCTCTAGTCAGAATAGCTTTTTTTTAAAATGTTTTCAAAAGTATTTTCAAAAAGTCAACTTTATTTTTGTTAAAAATATTTTCGAGTTTTTTGTATAAATTGAAACTCCTCTCTGCTATTTCTGCTCCGATTACAACCATAAAACTTTGAGTGTGTCAGCTTAAAAGTGAGACATTTGAAGAGAACAGACATAATGAGTGTGTTTGGGCGGTCTGAAGCTCTTCTAAAGCTCAACTTGGTCTGTACGGGCAACTCCAGCAATTTTACTTTCCTTCATTGCCAACAACAATAAAAATGAAATCATTTAATTTTTAATGCAATTATAATTTTTCTCGATTTTGCAATTTATCGCACATGTTCGCATGGCTAAAATGTTATTAGACGTTCATTTATTTTCTTGTGTCTTTTTAAAGCATTCACTCACTTAAAGTGTTACGGCACACAAACGCATTTCCTTGCCCGTACCTGTTTGCTTACACACACGAAGAAGCTCATTATGAGAATGTGTGTTTGTATATTAAGCTGCATTAATTGCATCATTGACAACATATTGCATTTCTGGACACGGCTACGTGCTGAATGGCTGTTGAGTGAGAAACTAATAATAAATTACTGTCAGCGAAGGTGAGTTGTTTGCTCACGCTTTCAATAAAACTATAAAATCGTACATCGATGAGCTGTTTAGAAGGTAAATTGTCGTACGAGTAATTAACAGCATTATTGTTGAGTCCACTGACTCACAGTGCAGAGTCTGCTATGGGAAGGAGAAAAGAAGAGCGATGGTCTGTAGAAAGCCATTGTTTATAGTAGAGGACAAGAAAGGCAATTCTAAAACGCCCACTTTGTATACAAAATGCAAACCCGAATGAAGTTTTGTATTGAAAGTGTGACTGGGAGCTGATGAAAGAACTGCTTTCGATGCAGGCATTAATGTTGGAAGTCATACAGTCTTAGTAAATAGTTTTCATTATTCGGAAATAGGCAGCAACCGAATAAAGACTTGATTTTGAGTACTTCAATGAGGCCACGCCCACTATTCTGTGATTTCATTGCTGTTCATGGAAATAGAGAAATTTTTAATTTGGCGACAGTTGTCTCGTCGGTGGTATAGTCCTGTGGCTGGGTGGCTGTGTGGCTGTGTGGCTGTGTTGTGCTCGTGCAAGCTTGTGTATTTTATTTTTATTATCTGCCACTCACTAGGCAGCCTTGTGAGCTGCCACACTCTGACAAGTGCAAGCCAACCAGACGGTATAATTTTTGTACGAACCTTATTCTTCGTTGTCTTCTCTAGTAAAACCAATTCTGATTTCCTTCTGATATTAAATTTTATTATTTATCTTCACATATTTTCCTGCTATTTGTTAATTTATTTCTATTACTATTTTTCGTTCACATTTATTTTGATTTCAATTCGTTTGCCTCCACCTCCTCTCTTTTCATTGTAAAGCAACAATTTTATTTCTGAAGAATAAAATAATTTTTTTTAGTCTTTAATATTTAATACGAGTAACAATATTTTTTTATTTTCTTTTTTTTTTTTGGTTTTTTTTTCAAGTTTTTACAACAGTTTTATTATTTTTAAATAGAAATTTGTATGAATATGTTTTCATTTTTATATCATTTGGAAAGCTTTTAAGTTTCTGTTTAATATTCAATATTTGTTTCTCTGGAATCTGTGGCTTAAGTTTATAAATTATTTTGTATTTGTTGCTCATATTTGCTTTTTGGTCAAAAAATATTACATTTCTTTTTTTTTTTAGTATTTAGTATTTTCAATACAAAATTCAGTTTTCATTCATTCCCTAAAATATTTAAGCTTGCAAAGTTTCCTTTTATTAGGGCTCAAATGAAAATAAAATAAAACTAAACAAGCTTAATATTTTAAAACCAACTTTTAATTTTTTATTTTTTTTCTGTAGTCCTGTGGAATAAGTTTGTCTCTTTGAGCGTTGTTACATTTATTACAAATTGTTTATATTATAAATTGTTGTAAAGGAATTATTGGCACGTTATTAATTTAATTAAAGAATTCATTGATTCAATGTGAAGTATTTTTAGTTTTTTTTTTATTTCAATAATATTAAATAGATTTGCTAGAAAATGTAGGTGAATGATACCATACCGTGTTAATTAGTTGTAGTAGAAACAGTAGTTATTTTCCATTCAATGGATTTAATACAAACACATACACAAAGTATTAAATTACCACATACACACAAATAATATTAATAAATTTGAATATTTTATATTTTAATAAATAATTCATTAGACACGTTTTCAATTAAAGTCAACCAAAGAACCCCCATAAGCCGGGCATTTGAACTCAGTAACCGCGAATTATACAGGCTTTGCTTGTTGCTCTTAAAAGTGGCTGCCACAAAAAGTGTACCACTTTAAACATTTTGGTCCTAAAAAACTTTGAAAGATTCCTTTTTAAGAAAAAGTATATTTGAAAACCGGATGTAATCAAATCTACATAACTTTTAAAATAAATATCTCTGGCAAAAAATTATATTGCTTAAAAAAAATACTTTTAAATGAATACTTTTTTGAAAGGTACCTTTAAAAGAGTACTTTGCTATTTCAGTACCAAAAGCTGCTCAAAATATTTGCTATTTAAGAAAAAAATTTTGTGGAAAAAACAACTATATAAAGTACCTGTTTGTAAAGCTCACTTGTAAAAATTCTAAAAGAGTTGAAGAAATGCAACAATTAGAAATATTGAAATGGCCTGGAGACGGTGAAATCACGTCATCATGCGTCAGCTTGGGGAAGAACACAAAATTGACGAGTAGTTATTTGATGTTCTGCGGATTTAATATAGAAGAAAATATCACGTTTTATAGTGTTTTCACGCCTCAAGTTAAAACCTAGTTTTAACTTAAAACCTACAAACAGCTGATTTTGTGTTCACATACAATTTTGATAAAATCAGGTTTTATAATATAGTTTGCCAAATAAATTTGTTAATGATAAAATAAATTTTTTGTAGAAATAGGTGTGTTTGTTGTAATTATTCTTCCCACATTTATTTGACAAACTGTACGACAGCTGCTATTGTTTATTTAAAAAAATAAGAAATTTTAAAAATGTGTTCTAAAATTGAAATGATTTTACATTTTGTGAATGAATATTTGTGAATGTGAATGATCTGTCTAACTTGGCAGCACTGAATATGTACTGTATAAAACAAGGTTGTATTTCATAAAATCTACTTTAAATCAATTCAAAAAGGTTTTAAAAATGGTTTTATGAGAATTATTTTGTATGGCAAAACCAGGTTTTAAGGATTGGTTTTAAAGTTAAAACCAAATTTTGTTTTAAAACCAGGTTTTATCCTCAGTGTGAAAACACTATTAATAAGTATACAGTTGGCAGCAAAAGTTATTTATCTTGTTATTTGTTGCTGTTATAGGGTCCCCTTCGATACTTAACGTAAATGCTAGTGACGGTTATAGTGCCACTGCTGTGTTTGCAATTATTTTTCGGTAGATAGTGAGCGCTGTATGTATGCCACTCTGCACTGGTTACGCGATTGCAGTAAAATTTGAATAAAGTTCTCACAAAAAAGTGAAAAGGAAAACTAAATGTATTATTATGTATTGGCGGAACGTAAATTAATTGAAGTGTGCTGCGAGTTTGATCTGATTAAAAAATCAATGAAATTTTGCATTCTCGCTTAAGCAATACTTACGCACCGACCACTGAATGCCGCTACCAAAAACCAATGTTGGGAAATTGGAATACAAATAATGATAGAGCAGTTTGCCTCCAAGTCTACCGCACGTAAAATAATTTAAATTTTTTTATCGCCTGCTGAGCACTATAGACCTCTAAACTGATGGCGCGGAACATCGAGAACGACTATAAAAAATCGTGGCAAAGCTGAACCTGGCGGTTAATCGTGTCCATTCCCGGCCTTAAAATTAAAAATTTTAATATTTATTATGATTTATTAGTTTGTTTTCTTTAGTTTACTTAGTAAAATTATTTTTTATAGAAATTTAAATTTTTTTTTTTTCACAATAACATTTAGAAAATGTAATTTAATTGAAATTATTAACATTTTAATTAAGTAATAAATTCCTTAGATCTACCAGATAGAGATATAACGGTTAAGCTAAGATTATTTCACTGCACTATATAATTTTAATATTTGTTTTATATAATAACTTTTTTTTTCATAAGTATTAACAAGATTATTTTTTTTTTTTTTATATTTTAGTCAAGAGTACAAAAATATATTCATATATTTTATATACATAAATATCAGTATTAATTATAGAGTTTTGTGGTTTTTTATTTAAAGAAAAATATTTATTTTATGTGTAAATTGTAACTTGCATCAAATACGTGCACATCCTTCTACAGGAGCTGGAAATGTAGCCAATTCGCCATCAACTTAATTGTACCAAAAGCTGCGACACCCTCAAATATTTCTCATATGAGAAAAGAAAATTATTTATTTGAAATGTACTTAAAATAATAAAAATGTTATTTAGGTCGTTATTCGCCGTTATTTGCATTCGTTGCCGCTCGTTGCAAATATCTATAATTTAATTGTTACGATTTTCTATATTATACATCGAGTACATGATACGTCTTCAGGCTCTGAATTTCATGATTACTGTGTAACAGAGAACGTGTGGTCGTGTAATTACGTAGTCGAATTGTAGTCAAAATAATATTAACCGATACACTGCAGCCTGCTGCGTTAAATATGTTTATGCTCCCGCCGCAATGTATTAAAATCTAGTGTACTGCAACGAATAGACGAATGCACATTCTAGACCGGAAGTCGCAGGTTCGATACTTGCCCAGAGCCGAGGTGTTTTCCTGCGTTCAAGTTGCAGGTTGATTTGAGCATTAACTTCTGGAAATTCAGAGCCATTTATTGCTTTCATTTGTTGTAGTTCCCTGATGGAACTAAGAAAGAAGCAATAATTGCCATATTGATTTGGCGGCTTTGAAGCAAGTGAAGTACGAATCTTCGAACAGCTTCGCAGCTTTTAAGGTTTTCACATCGCAGATTTTAAAAAGCAATATGCAGCCACAACCACCTTAACAACGAAAATAAATAAAAATAAAACGAAAGAAACGATGACAAGGCAATAACGTAACCATATACAGTGAGCTTTGCAGCTATCTATTTCCACATCCGCTGGGCAACAATTTTCGAAAGAGTGTTGCGGAAATAAAAAAAAACAAAAACAATAAAATTGGAATGTAAGAAAATTACATTATTTTATTAAATTTAAACATAATTTGTTGAAAGCTTTTTTATTTTTAAGTATTGCAAATATATTTTAAATAATCTCTTTAGTTAAAGAAATGAAAACTGCATTTTTGAAATTTTTGTGTTTGTGTTGAGCAAAATAATTAATTGAGTGGCTGCATAGTCGACAATTGCTGATGTACAGGCCGCTGGGATCAATGAGTTTCATGCGTTACAAAAGGCATTTGGGAATTGGATCATGATCACATTCCTGCTCAGTTGAAATTGCCTTCTGCTACCGGTCAGCTGATTTGATGAAACAAAATCTCTGTTTGGCTAATCATATCATTTGAGTGAGTGCAAGTTATTTTTTTATTATTTTTTCTATTCTTCTTCTTATGTCTTGTCATTTCTTCTCGTCTGTCATCGTCACAATTCACTCTGTCAGTTTAGATTATTTATATATTTTGTGGATGTGTATGGGTGTATTTGTGTACCTTTAAAGCTTTTAAAGTATTTCATGTTTGTTCCGTATTGTTTATTGAAGCTTTTCGTTGCATTTATTATTGAACTTTGGGTTGCTGACAAAGCCATTCAGTTTGCTAATTTCGGTTTATATTTATTTTATAATTAAGGTCTAGTTTCTCTGTTTAAATTCATTCTAACAAACTCGTTTAAGTGTTTTTTTTTATTAATTTGGTTTTTGAAAGTTTGTAAAAAGTTTATGTTATAAAAGCAAAAGTAGTACAAAAATTGTTTTGGTTATAAGTGTTCTTTAATAGTTGAGAGGAGTCACAAAGTTTAATTTTTTTTTTTTTTTTTTTTTTTGTTATTGCACTCAAAGTACTTTGAAATACAATGATCTTTTGAAAGAAAGTGTTTGTAAAACGTTTCAAATAGAGGGATTTTAATACAGTGATAGATCGGTGACTATTCCTAATGGTTTCTGCAGCGGGTTTTGCAACCGTTTGCAAGTGTCAAGTGTTCAGTTTTCCTTTTCAATCTTACATCTTTGCAGGATGTATTAGAAGGATTTCCCCCTGAGAAGTCAAATTGTGGAAAATATATATTCCCTTCAATCCTCTTCATATATTTCTTTGCGTACTCATAGTTTGTAAAATTAATTCTAACTATTTTATCTTAAGTAAATAATTTCAGATAGTTTTATGTAAAAAAATTATTTTTTTTAAATCCTTAAAAAACACACCTTAAACCTTGACAAGCACTTTTTAGTATAAATCTGATCAACCTGAGTTGTGCTTACAAATCGGCCAGAAAGTTTTCCCTGAAATCCAGCTCTGGATGTGTGGAGTGGCTTGAGCCATGACCAAAATCGCGCGATTTCATAGAACTGCGTGCCGAGGAAGAAAAGGACGATGTACGGCCACTGCCACTGCCACTGCCACTGCGTCTAACAATACGATTCTCAATCACAGACATTTTCGTTAAGGGCTGAGTGGGGTCCAGCTCTCCAAAAGCACCGGCTATCAAATCGTTGCTATTTAGTGAATTGAAACTATCACGTTTGGACATGCGATGATTGTGGTGATGGTGTGACGCTGAGGAGCTTGGTGTGTGATGTAATGGTTTACGACTTAAACGGCGAGAATACTGATACTGAACAGCATTGCTTACAACAGGGGCCGATGGTGGTAGAATAACGTTGGCATCGCCGGGAGTGTAATCATCGAAAAAGTCGGAGGGCACCTCCTCATCAATGCTACTCTTTTCTGACGACTTCTTTGCGTGTATATTTTCTTTATCGTATGGCAAACTTAGGGAGGCATCATCCTCATCGAGATGGGAAGATAAACTAAAAGAGTCTGTTGTTCTTAAAGGATCTGTGGAAGTGGGCACTTTGGCCGACAGCGAAGTAATGGTAGTATTATTGGAAAGCTCATATGAATACGGCTCGACTTTAAGTTTGGGGGATTTCCGACAAATTTTCTCTATATCCGGCAACTTACGTCGTTCCCCTTCGCGCCTTCTCATTGATTCGTTGTTTTTATCTCTTTTCAATACCTCTTGCATATCTAGATTTGATCTTTCACGCTCAAGTATATCCATTATTTCCATTTCACGTGCCAGCGTACTGGAAGAGTCCATTCGAGAAAATGAACTGGAATCATCAAAAGATACGTCACGACCACGCAAGGCACTGCTTGAATAAATACTCATGCCAGTAGGTTTCTTTTCATAGTATGGCGGTAAACCTGTACTACTGCCAGTGCTAGAGGCTTGCAAAATCATACCGCTTACTATGGAAGAATTCTCGCCATCAGCAAAATTACTAATGTCGCCATCATCCAGCAAGCTGCCGTTGCCATTGCAATACGTAGATGAAGTCAAATTGGAGCACGAGCGATTATCCAAAGATTCTAAAGTTAATTTGCGTTGACCTCCTACCACGCAAGCTGGCCGACAAATGCTTTCATCTATTGAACTAATACGTTTTTGAGTCGAGGCTTTCGCTTTCCCATCCGAAATTATATTAATACGTACATCACTTTGTTGTTCTGAACTGGACCGGACATTTCCTGACCCAACACTAGCCGACTCAGCTCTTAGGGAATCTTTGTTACGTTTGTATTGCTGCACATCGTGATAATTATTATTTGCTGCATTTGTCAAGTAATCATTATTCTTCGATGATTTAACACCTTTGCCGTGCCTTGGAGGTGGCACCCTACCAACTCCATCTCTCATATTTTCATTGCACAACGAATGGTGTTGATATTCCCCACTTTTTTTATTATTATCTAGCCTAGATGTGATTGCTCCTTTAAGAGCAACACTTCTGCCACCACTTCCACCACTCATACAACCTTCACCATTTAATACCACAGCAGCCGTCTGTGTTGTACGCGTACCATTCTTTTCCACTGAATCTTCTCTCGAAGTGGGTGTACTGCCATCGCTAAACTCCACCGCTCTGACAACGGCTCCTCCACTCTCGTTGCAGCCGTTTGCCTGTTTCTTCAGGCATTTACTTGACAAGCGTTTCGAAGATAAACGAAAGTAGCCGCGGAGACGCACTTGCTCCTCCCTGCATTAAAATGTTAATTTGTATGTAAATATTTTATATGCAGTTCGTTGATGCAAGACCAGCGGCAGAACATGATTGCACATTAAAAGGAATATAAAGAAGGAAGTAAAATGTTTTATAAATTTTCTTAACAGAAAAAGAAGATAATAAATCAATAATTGTAAGTACATCCGCGATATTGCATTCCACTACAATTTATTGCAATTAAATTTATTTCAGTTAAAAAGTAAGTATTTCAGTTTCTTTGAAATGATTTAATTTCATTTGCAACAGTGCGCAATCCAGCGGCATGTAGAATTTCGTTTTTCATTTTATTTGCGTACAAAAATTAAGAAAAAGTTCTTATAAAAATATATGCGGCATACCTTCCTTAAAGTTCTTAAGCTAAACAAGAATCTTTTAAAATTGTTAAAACTATTTATTCAAAGTTAGGAAATAATTTTCTTGGAGGAGGAAGACTATGACAGGCATTCCTAATTCTCATCAAAAGATGTACCGCTACCTTCCCAAATTCTATACTCACAAAGAAAAGTATGTTGAAACTGCTTTCTTTTCTCTTGAGTATGTGAGTAAAAGAGTCATGCCGTGTGCACTGAGTTTAAAATTCTTGGCAGGAACATTTTTCTAATTTGTCCACTTTAGTGGTCAAGCAAATATTAAACAGCTTAAATTAAAACTGTTTCACAAATTCATCAAAAAAGTTTCATGAAGCCTAAAAGCTTTTCTAGAAATATGCTCGCAAATAAAAATGTGTTCGTTTGGATACTTTTTTTTAAAAAAAAAAAAGAAAAACAAAACTTTCATAAACTTTGTAAGCTTGCCGGGGCAACAGTTTGAGCCGTTCTGCGAAACAAATTAAAAAAGTATTACGAGTACATTATTAGCATTATTAGTGTTTTTTTATTTATTTCTTTGTTTTAAATGAAAGTGCAGAGTTTCACAATGAGCCATTGATTTTCATGCTTCTTCTATACAAGAGTATTTTCAGCTGGCAACACCTTTTCATAAATAAAACTGCGTAATAAAGAATTTAAAGTATACAATACAAGAAGGACTTGAAAGGTTGAACAAAATAGAATTAAAACCCAATTATGTAACTTTTATGCAACTTTTCCAGCACTCATTTACGGAGAGGATAAACTTTATTTATAATTTATTTAAGTGAATTAGCAATAAATTTATATATTTGGAATTTCACACAAAAAGTAATAGAATAGGAATTTAAAAAAATGAAATTGTATTTTAAAATACAAATAAAAGAAAATATTCTGCTAAATATTAATAAAAATAAAATAAAATAAATTTCTGGTCTTATTTATTATTTATTTCATTCTAAATCTTATTTCTCTTGAGGCCTATTTTAGCAGAGCCTTTTTCACAAATCCTTTTTCAAAGAGATCTTCGATGCAATGGAGCTACTGCGTGGAGAATTCAACTATTCAATTTCAGGTTTTGGAGCAGTGAGTTGGCCTCCAAGATCTTGTGATCTAAAACCATTCGGTTACTTTTAATGGGATAGTTGATTTATGCGAATGGAATGGAATACTGATCGTGGCATCGGTGAACTGTAGCCTACTTTGGATCGAGTATACTAAGCGTGCACAGCCGTGGCGTTCATTTGATTGAAACTGCCTTCAAAACATAGACTGGTAGTTTCTTTTCTCAAAATAAAAAATAATTATCTTCTCGCTTATAGGAGAGCCCCATACATGTAAAAAGCATTACGATGGTAATGCTTAAAATATTCTAAAATCTTTCCCACTCATTTTGCATACAATTTTGCCTTTTTTTTGTTTTTTTTTTTTTTTGTTTGGTTGTTTTGAAAGTTTTCTTCAGAAATACTTTTTAATGTAAATGAATACCAGCGATATTTTATAAAAAATGATGAAGGAAGTGAATAGTAAACGAATAAAGAAATTTGTTTTATTTAATTTTCATCGCCATATTGCAGAATATTAAACTTTTTGTATTTAAAAATACATTAAATTGATTCCTGAGGAATATCAGTTAAAATTAGTATTTTAAAGGATTCATTTTGGGAATTGAATGCAATTTAAGTATTAAATAAATGGAATTAATAATTAACAATTAATAATTCCCATAAACGAAGAATAAATAATTATTTTCACAGCAATGTTGAGCCATTCTGTCACAGTTTAATCATTTTTGGCTGAGATACGAACTGAATACGAGCTGAAGCTGAAACACTATGAGGAAAAACCCACTGGCACATTAACATTCTTTAATGATTTTCACAAAAATCATAAAACGTTATTTTTATTGTCATTATCATTGTTATTACAAGTCTGTCTCTTTCTTGTCTGTCTCCTGCCTGCCTTTCATCAACAATGAAAATATTTATTTGCAAACAATAAATAATTAATTATAAAAGATTAAGCAGCCATTTAAAAGCACTCACCCACCATACAGCTACTTACCTTGGCAATATTTGTGAAGCATAGACACAGGGGAAGACAACAGTGGGCAAGAAGGCAATCCAAACAAACATTAAGTAGGTGAAATCAAAATGCTTTTGATTTTCGTACGTCTCTTCGATGGAGAGACGAGCAAAACGTAAAATCATTAAAGGACACACACAAATAACCTGCACAGCAGCCATTGTGCCAAAATTACGTTGATTCCGCTTCTCACGATTGACATCCCATTCAGCACTGTATAAATCGTATGACCTTGTTGCGGTACCAGTTGAATAAGGTGCCATACTGCTTGATCCGCCAATGGTAGCTGTCGTTGCGCCACTGTATGTACGGTCTACTGAGGAGGCTGATGAATTGCTAAATGAATAATAAAATATAGCAAACTCAACACTTTGCCAAACAGTTCCATTAATTCTACCTTAATTTATGTAAATAATGTTACTTTCTGGTTCTTTAAGTCACTTTAATTCAAATGTTAAATTCTTCTGCTGGAAGTTATTTAAATAATTTGTTTTTAAGCGCGTTTGAGCAGAATATATAAATGCAAATGCTGAAAATGAATTATGGATAATGGCAGGGGAAACGGATATCTAATTTGAGTACTTCTTCAGTACACTGACAAGGAATAAAGTTTTTTGTTAACAAATTTTTACAATCTGATTGAGTACGACACTTTAAATTCCAAAAAGATTTTACAAATGAACTGCGTATAATTGCTTGTAACTGGTTTACCAGTAATTACAATTATAAAATACTTAAAGCGGCTGCTCTTCTTAATGGAATTTATCCCCATGGTTTTTAATTCCCATCAACTATTTTTTCAACTTATCTTTTCTTGAGATTTGAATGCTTCTTACAGAAAGGAAAAACCACATCTTTTGCTTTTCAATGATTAATGTTATTCCAGATCGTGTCTTATTTAGTGATATGACTCATGATGTTCTACTACCATTAACTTTATTTAATTAAACAAAATAATTATGAGGCTTACTTACCGCTGCCTCATTCGGATGTCAACTCGATGTTCATACAGCATTACGGCTAATGGTGCTTCCGGTGGCCGTAATTCTTGGGAAGTGCGTATGTACAGATATGCCAACAAGACGGTAGGCGCGCAATACCTATTTTTGGCATATTTATTGGAAAAAAGCAAAACAGAATGAAACGTGAGAAGATGCAAATGAAGAGTGAACAAGTAACAACTAAAGGAGGATTTCATAATACGAAAAAATTAAAAATTATTTCATTACAATGTTCTTTAATTCCCACTTACATCAATAGGAAAAGCCCTCTAACGTATTCATGCATGTCATCCATAAGGTTCATTACACACAGCCCCATGCCATTGAGTCGTGGAATAAAGTCCTGTAAATAAAATATAAAGGAAGCCAACAGTTATAAAAGCAGTCCTTTTATAAAAATATGTTTTTTCGTCCTTTTTTTCTTCTCTTTATGAGATTATTTTTTATTTAAAATTAGTTTTATTAATTAAAAATATAATTCGCATTTGTAATTTCTTTCTGTACAACGACAGAGATCTTTAGCTTATCTTTAAATTTAATTTCAAAATAAAAGAACTCTGCTAAGATTTTGATTTTTAATAACATTTAGAGGACAAACTGTATGATGAGGTGCCAACATTAATTCAAAGTCATGATCCAGTAATATATTTTTTATTTCGTTTACACTCTGAGCATACTTAACTATTAAAAATATTTATGTCGGCGAATTTAAGCACTTTTAATATTAAACACTGTTGTTGACTTATTACTACTTCAATTTATGCCAACGATATAATCCCCTACAATGGTTGTATTTCGCATGCTGATCGTTCTTTATGTACAACCGGATACATTCGAGAAGTTTCCGATTGTGAACGTAAATTTAAATTTCAGGAAACACAACGAATCTATAAAAAATAATTTAGATCTGGCAATGCCTCATTTATGAACTGAGCGTAATGTGAGTAGTATTTGTAACAATAGCATGCTTTAGAAAAATTCTAAAAGACATAATTTATTGTCACGTTCGCAATAATAGTAAATTATTTAAAGTTTGTTATAAAGTGAAATAGAAGTGAAAGGCAATACAATCAGACAGAAGAGGAATTTCATAGGAAATAATCATATCCGAGAAAATCTTTTCCTATAATATTTCTTTTACAAGTGAAGGTAAAATACTATAGATCCAAAATATGTAGTTTGATTAAAAAGTAGAGGCGATAGCCTGGCTTCTAATAACGTGTAGTTTTTTTAACCAATTTTTAATCCTTTTTTATTTATATTTCTCACAAGTCTGTGTCAATTCCACCGGCTGATCAAAAATAATATAGTTCTCTTACTCTGTAAATTATCCTATTTCAACCATTTTAATCCTTCCAATCCTTCCCCTTTTGTTGGAACTGTGAAAGTGGACAACTGTGATTGCCTATTTCAATATGATTTTTTCGCCCCAAAAATGTTTTAAATTAAGTTTTTATGAAATAAATGATTAGCAATTTTTCTTTTGTGTTTTTCAGGATATTACTTTTCATTGCCAACTAACTGGGCTCGTTACGCTTTACTATACTTCAACGTTATTTAACTTTATTTAAAAGGATTGCGTGTTAGTCTTGATGAATATTTTACATTCGAAACAAAAATCATTTATTTCTTCAAGACAAAAAATACTATTCCGATATTTTAATTCAGTGTTACCCTTTTCTTATTCTGTCTGAAATAGAAACAAAGTAATTTTCTCGCCAATAATTAATCAATGTCAATTCACCAACAGGCATATGCTTAACTCATTTAAATCAAGCAAATGCCACCAAATACAATTTGAAAACAGCAACTGTTGCTGTGAATAACAAAACCATTTGAAAGTTCAAAAGTATAGAAAAATATCAAGTGTAAGTTCTGTGCAATTTGTTATTAAAATGTTTTTGCTTAAAGTTCGTGCTGGTTTCTAAAAAAAAAGCAAAACATTTCTTGTAAAAATATGAATTGTAAACAAAAAGCATTTTTCAACTTTTAGGAAGTTGTTATCCTGGTTAATAAGAAAAACAAAATAACTTGACACTACATATATTTTCCGTAAAGCTCCCAGTAGGTAATAGGCCACAAGTTGCTTTTAAGATGATTTACGCTTAAATGGTGCTGCAGAGTAACGGCCTATTATTATCGATGCAAATGGTTCGCTAGTGCATCCTTTAGTGGCACTGATTTTGATTTGCTTCTCTTAAATGTATAAGTGGCAAGTAAGATTATTTCCCTGTGAATCGTTACTAACTTTTGCTCCAAAGCGAATTTCCAATAATGAAAATCATCTTAATCATCCTAAAAAATCCCACTTTAAAAAGTTAAAAACGTTGAGCACGTCTTTAACTTTTTAAAACAACTTTTTTTGTGTATAAATTTCCTCTTGCTAACAAGCAATAATCACCTTCTTTGAACGTTTTTCGTGAAAATTGGCAAAAAGTTGTTTTATAAAAAAAAAAAAAAATTGGCAAAATTCTTGATAAATTGTATTTACCAAAGAAAGAAATAAAATTGAGCCAAAAAACAAAGCAATTTTGCATAAAGAAATAAAATTCAGTTCATGAAAACATTAAGAAATAAAATAAAAGAAATATTGTTTTATCTATAAATTTTCTTTAAAGCAGACGTTTTTGTATCATGTCCTAAGACAATAAATTATACCAAATATCATTTATTTCTATTTGAAAATACTCGTATATCCTTTTTTCCTTTAGCTTACAAACATGTATTGGACAAATTTTATTGCAATATTATCAATTTATTTCATCTGCTCTTTGCCATTTTAAATTTTGCATGTTTCAATTTGTGTTTCGAAATGAATTCTACGAATTCTTATTTTTCAATTTGTTATATGGCATGTTAAACGAGATTGTTATTATAATGTTTCAAGAATTAATATCCTGAAAACACGATTTCACAATTTTGCACAACTTTTTATAAACAATTGTTTCTTTTTAAACTTCTCTCAAGCACTGTTTTGAATACCAAAACTTTGAGATATTTTTAGCCGTTTAAAGTATTTTAAGCAATGAAAAACTTCTTTTCAAATTAATTATTAAGAAAATTAAATTTCACTTATTAAGGCATTTAGTATTTTATTTCACAGAAAGTACTTTTAGAACTGAGTTTTATTTTAAAAAAAATCTTATTCCTCTGGATGTTTTCCTGCGGCCAAGCCAAAAGCTTTGCATGTTAAATTAGTTTCAAAAAAAGTAAAAATAAAAAAAAATAAAAATTTTCTTAATAATTATTTTTGTAAAAACTATTTTGACAGAAAGCACTTGAATGGCGTACTTTTACGAGGATTTGCGGAACAGAAGAAATAAAGTGTTGAATAGATCTTTTAAAACGTGGACATCTTAAAACCAGAAGCTGCTTTGAAAATGTGAATATTTTTAAAGATTTTCTCAGAAAATTTTTAGAAATAAATAATTAAGAAAAAAAAAATTTAAAAATACATTTATAAATTGGCTCTGTTAAATATATTAAGCATTAAACAAATTTTTTAGTTTAGTTCTCTTTCACATAAATACTCTTGAAATTATTGTTACTCTAATAAAAGCTTTTCCACTCGATTAAACAACATAATAATTAACACATCAGCATTTCTTCAATATTTTAAAATCAGTCTAGAAAAAAGATTAATACCGTTACACATCCAAATTTTCAGTGGTTTCCTTAGAGAAGTATTTTTCAACTTTACATCAAATTGCTTCCCACATTTCCATTTAATGTCCATTTGTTTTTATGAATCCCACATGTAAATACGAAAAGCCACAAAATAAGAATCTGCCTGATAGAAATTAACAGACACATTCCCATGCACATGTAGTTCAATAGTGTGTGCTCACATAATTTTGCTATTGTTGTTGTTTTCATTTCAGTAGTACACTGCAATGTGTTCTGCCTCTCTCTCTCTCTTTCTTTCTCTTTTGAATTTATGGTTTTCGTCCGTAATTTTTTGTTGGTGGTTTTTTGTATTGAAACAAATTTTTTTATATTATTTTATTACGGTGTTTATTGTTGTTTATTGCAAGTTATTTTTCAGTGTTTGCAGAGGTCGTTTTTGTTGTTTTTATAATTTCCTGTATGGTTTCTTATACATTCATTTGTGTTTTTATATGGTTTTAAGGAAAATGTTAAGGGGTCTCGTGTGTGTGTGTGTGCGTGAGCAAGTGTAAAATTTAATGGTGCGTATGAGTGATATTGAATGCATTTGTGTATTTACACAACAATCATACGCACCAGTGACTTCTTAATGGAGAACTAAGTACAAGTGTGAAACATTTGTAGAAGTTTGCGGCTTTTGCTGCCACATTTTTCTAAGGCCAACAGGCGGGGAGCAGCACCTATTCAATACATTGCACCGACATTATAAAAACATGGTATAGTATAGATAGTAGTAGAGAACACAAAATAAGCTTTTTTGGAGCTGCTCCGGTTTTGGTGCCACGAAAGAAGGACGTAGAAGGGTGACGAACTTAGTAACTGGTATTTTTAATGATATAACATATTTAAGCAATCGTTTTCATTTAAGTTACAAACCATTATCAACAAAGATGAATAAAATTAAAGGGCGCATTGCTACCTGCACAAAGAGTTCGATTTGCACTTGAAGTACAGATCGTATAAATCTATGAATAATTTTTTTTTACTCAATTGTTACATTTTAAACATTATTGCAATTGTTTTAAAGAGTAAAGTTTTATTTAAACATTCATAACAATACAAATTGTTGCACAAGAAAATCAAGAAAATAATGTTTCATATAATGTTTTAAATATAATTTGAAAAAGTAAAAAGTAAAGTTAGCAGTAAAGTGCGAACCACAATTATTCCCCTGTAACCTATTGAAACATAACACGTTTTAATATATTCTTGTTTCTATTTCTATCCTAATTGTCAAAAGTCGACGATTCCGACATATTTAGAAGTACTCGTTTGGGATCAAATGTTAAGATACTTCATATATAAAGAATCCTGAATTGTAATTAAAGAATAGAATAAAAACTACATAATAATACTTGAAATTACAGACAAAAAATAAATAAAAACAAAGAAAATAAACGAGAAAATCCACATGTGTTGATGTTTCTTACAACGTATAACAAATCAAAAGAAAATTATGTCTCTGTACAATTTGATCAAGCTTAACGTTACACAAATATTGATTACATTTTCCATAAGAGTGAACATGGCAGTAAGCTTCTTTGCTATTGCCAAAGGTTGTTGGTTGTTTTGATTTTAAAGCCAAAATAAAGCGGAAGCAATGCCAACAGGGGGAATGACATAAACATTGAAAACAAACCCTCCTTAATATTTTCATGCGACATGTTTTTAATTTTTTTTTATGATGAAATAAATCAAAAATAATAAGTCTGCGCCTTTTAACAAACAATATGCTTTTAAATTTATGTTTAAATATTTCCAATCTTATGAATACTTTTAATTTTTCACAAAAGTTAAGATCAACAATTTTTGAGATTTCCATTTAAGTATCTTATATTATATACAAAAAAAATGGAATGCTTGAAATCCCACCAATTATCGTGTTTTGATGTTATTCAAAAAGATTGCTGCGAATAAATATTTCAAGCGCTTACTGTTCGTTGTTCTCATCTCTCTGTTTATTTTGGTGTTTAATATTTAACACTACAAACAATAATTTTGACAATTTTTTTTATTACTAATAAAAATATGCTACAAAAACTGTAATCGCGTTTGTTTTCTTTGCTTATAGAAACACGTAGTTAAAAACTTTTAGTTATATTCCATGAAATCTAATTTTCAAAAAGAAAAACATGTAATATTAATAAAGGACTTTTTAGTTTTTCTTGGGATTACATTTGCCCATCTGTTACTTTTTTCCTAACGATGCCATTAAAATGTGAAACCATTTGGTCGAAAATGTATTGATATGAAAATGAACATTAAAATTGAGAAAATCCAACTCAATCACGATTGAAATGACGGCAGGCAAATTTCAAATTCTTATTTTAAGTGAGCCTTCCTAGTTGATTGTAAGAATCCATACACATCTCTACACACGTAGCTGGAATAGTCCTGCACTTCTGTGTTGCTGCTGATTTTAAAAATTATGTAAACAACAGCATCTTCACCATGCTTGCTTAATAATTCTTTAGCAGCAGTTACCACAAATTTGAATGTGTAAATGTCTGCTATAATTGGATATAAAAACATGAATAAAGTGACTTGAGAAAATTAAATTGAGTTACTCATTATTTAAGTGTAACTTTTGCTGTTCGAATACATAAATATTAACATTTTAGAGCGATCGGCCTTTAGATTTTTAAATATTTGGGGGAGAGGAAAAATAATCACTAAAAATTACATTTATATACTTTCATATAAAAAAGTTTGTTCTTCTCCACTCACAGTAAAATCTTCTTCTTATTTTACGCAAAGCGACTATTGTTGACTTAGCCAACAACAACACGATTACGTTGATGTTGCAGACCCACATTGGCTTTATGTGTTGTTGTGGGTTAATCAACAGGAAAAATGTAGAAGTTGTAAGCGAAACAAAGTGATACAAATATTTTCGCCCACAAAATAATACTAGAAAAGCATATATAAATTAACATAAACACTCGTCCGTCTTTCTTTTCCTTCTATTCAAATTAATTTAAATGAACGTAGCGATGTTTGGAATAAACTGCGTTTCCCTTTCGTTACACTCCATGGAATAGCCAAGCAACACACACTTACATTCATACATTTAAATCCACTTGTGTGCCCCAGCTACGAATTTTAATAAGTGCTTGTAAACATACTCATGTTTATTTTCACTTCTATGTTTATGTCAGTATTTGCTATACGGTTCATTCCATTAGTATTAAGTGAAAGTATTCTTGGGCGGAAAAAGCAGGACACGTATTAAAGCTTTCAATAATACAAGTATTTTGTAATCCCCTGAGCTACACCTGTGTATATGCGTAAGTTTACAGAGAGATTCACAATAACAAAATAATTCTTGAAATGTGGACAGTATTGTACTCTTCTAATTTCCATAGACATTCGAACACGACAACCCGATTAATATATAGCAGTGATATATATACATATATAAATAATATATAATAAAATTTTTTCTTGAATTGTGTTGTATATTTTTGGTAAAAGCTCCAGTTATTTGCATTTGTTGGGCATTTACCATAGATTTTCTGACTGTAAGAAAAAAGAAATAATAGTAAATGCTACCTTAAGAGGTACCAATAATTTATTTATCGGAACAACAAAAATATTGTTGTTTTCTTATGCGAAAAATAAAAAGTTGTGAGCTTTTGCTGCAATCAGATGTCTCTGTAAGCGAAGGAATAATGCGCAGCTTACTAAGCCGGAGATCACAGGTTCGATTCCTGCTGAGGTCCTGGGTGTTTTTCTGCACTCAAGTCGTAAGCTTTGCAGGTTAAGTTAGTTGAAAAAAAATTAACTGTTTCGATAAATGGAAAAAATTTTTGAAATTCATAAATATTGTCCTGCCAACTATTTTAATTAGAGAGAAATATTAATAGAAATTTATCTACTCTTTATTTATTTATATAATCTGAACTCAAAGGGGCAGGGCAAATCTTCACTAACCCATCTGGCCGATGTCTAACAATTAGTTTTCATAAAAAATTTTAATAATTAAATTTAAGAAAAAATTAATTTGTATGCAGGTTATATTTTTGGAAAAAGAACTATTGGCTTCACTTGTGGTATCAGCTCTTAGTGGGATATTAAGACTTGCAAGCAATCGTAAATAGTATCCTTAGCAGACCCTTTTTCATTACATTGTGCCAGCCTCAGCAAACTTAAGTCTCACAGTTTATTTCAACTATATATATATATTTATATTAGCCTGTTTGCCATCAATACGTGACCCAAAGTACGAAAGTAAGGCAACTTTTAACTTTTTTGCATATATTCAGTACTTTCAGAAGAGACATTTCCTTTTTAACCGCATTTTTATTCAGCTTGTTTTAATTCAGCTCGACTTTTGATTGTGTGTGTAAGAACAGCTGATTTAATATCCCCCACAAAATAATTGATGGTGGCGTATGAAGTACAAGTAATTCTTATAGGGCAGAAAATTGAACAATAGCCAGCAATAAAATACGTGCAATGGAATCACTACCAATTTGAGCCCCACCTACAATAATTACAATAATTTTTTAGTTTTGAAATCGTAAGTTTTCATATCATTTACAATTTTTAACGCCAAACAATGGCATTATTAAATATTAATGGTTGGTATTTATTAACGCTAGTCAACGCTATTTAAAAACACCTGCATTTATTAATTTATAAAAATAAGCATTTGTTATTTTTCTGTCAATTATTTTTAAATCCACAACATGGTTGGCGTTTCTGTACCCACATACACTAGCAAGTAACTGCAGCGGCTTCGTATCTGTGTAACTCCAACAAGCATACAATTTGTAGTGCCTTCTTAACATGCAAAGCTTAAATCTTAAAACTCTGTCGTTTTTTTTTTTTTTGTAAAATAAATTTATAAAATAATGATGACAAAATGAAATTTACAAAAATAAATTTTTTTATACAAAATCTTAGTGCGCAAAGCAACATTTTTCATTTCAAATAATAACACAGCGTTACGTTGCGTTTAAACAGCCACAATAAATTAAATATTGACAGATTGATATATTTATTTGGATAACAAAGCTAACAAAATATTCAATATGGTTTTCAAATTACATTGTTCAATTTGGTGCCAAATCACTTATAGGAATTGATTGATGGCAACAAAGAGGATTCTTTAGAACTGCGTATCACTTTGGAAAATAATTGGCAATCGATACATCGTGCCTTTGTTTATTTGCCAAGTGTTCTACGCCAGTACGTCTTCCATTTGATTGGTCAAGTTAATTGGCTGACAACAATATAATTATAAATTTCGTTGGCTTAACGAATATTTGCATAATATAAATATACGAGTATGTGTAAATGCACAGACAGCATATGATTCCAATCAACTTTCAAGAAACAGGAGCAAGTTAAAATAAATCAAAAAGATCCTTCCCCATATCCTTCGCGTATTTTCACAACAAAAAATACACTGTACGATATTTAAGAAGGTGTATAGTACGCCGTTGCGTCTTGTTTGTTGCAAACTACGCCACAATACAAACTAATTTTCAAACATACGAGTATAGGAATAATTAATAATTTATTGTAGTAATTAGTAAAGTGTTTGTTATTATATTAGTGTAATAAAGTAATTTAAACAATAATATTCAGAATTAATTGGCCTCTTTATTTTGCTTTTTAATCAATTTTTTTAAGCTTAAATATATTTTGCCGAGGAAAAAGTGGAATAACAATAAGAAAATAAAAAAAATTAGTTCTTAAGCTTTACGAGTAATTCAAGTATTTGGCAGATGTGTATTATAATATATAATGCGCGCACACGTGTTCTCGTAAACATGCACGTGTGAACACATTTTTTCCCATCGGCCCAAGGCGAAGAAGAAAAGAAAATATTTAAAGACAAAAAACATATATTTAACACGATCTTTTGTTTTACATTTTTCATACAGTTTGTGGTGTTTACAACACTGTTTCCAAATCAAAATCATTTCTTTTCTTTCTAAAAGTAACTGCTGCTTAATTGAATTTTGAGATAATTGGAATCATATTAAAGTGTGTGTGATTGATTTGAATTATTTCATTTTAAATTTAATTTTATTTAATCTTCATTTTCGAACAGTTTTATTAAATTTCTTATTACTCTTTTAAGCAGCCAACAACCAGCTAACAAGCTTTAGTAATCAATTTCAATGCCACACTAAATATTGCTGTTAGAATTTAAGTGAAAATTCGATTTGAAAGAAAAGAGTAAATCTTATTACCTAAAACATAAGCGAGATAGAAAAGCACTGGCTGTGAACCAATTGATTGGCAACACTGCTATACATTTATTTCGTTTGCTTTCGAGCTGAGAAAAGCCAGTACAAGAAAATAAATGTAATTTCCTTGATTGGATTAAAAGAAATATTCCCTCATTTATAATTGGGAACTGGTTGAAAGTTTGTATTTAAAAAATTATTCTCTGGAGTATTAATTTGCAAAAAAAAAAATATTAATTTAATTTATTTAAATTTAATTAAATTTTAGTTTATATTAATTTGAATACAATAGTATTAATAATAATAATAATAATAATCGAATAATCTAATTTATTGAATAATTTTAATATTTAATCAAGCTTTAGATCTTTTAATAACAATTAATTCTATTTTATTAATTATTATTTACGTTTTATATTTTATTTTATAAAATATATGTATATATAAAGAAATATTGAAAAGATAAAATAGAATTAATTTTTATTAAAAGATCTAAAGCTTCACTACAACATTAAAATTATTCAAAAGAGAAAAAAATTAAGAAAATAAAAACAAAAAAAATTAATTTTAAATAAATAAAAGACAATTTAAAAAATTTTAAATGAAAGTAAAAAACAAAAAATATTAAATCATTTTTATTTATTAATAAAAATTTGGAAACCAGTTTATTTAGCCAAATGATTCCAAGCAGCCCGGTAGGTCAAACTTATTGTACTTGTAAAGGAATTATCAGAAACACAAACGTGAAGCGAAAATTAACTATAAATTAATTTCATTTCGTATAATAAAAATTCAACAGAAATTAATTTAGTTTATAAATATAATAAATTTCCTTAAATCCAATTTTCTTTAATCCAACTCAATACAGTTCAATTCAAGTATAATCAAGTCAACTGGAAATATGCTAAAAACATTTTGCCACTTAATGAGAATTGTAGAAGCCACAAGATGGCTTCTTGAAAGCACGTGGCCACTACTGATTTGAAATTTTAATAGAGGAATCATTTCACAAAAAAAAAAAATTACAAAAAGTCTTTGTGCCGCAAATTCTCAAAATTTATAAGAAATTGAATTTTTCAAAGCATTGAAAAAGTTACGATAAAATACAAATTAAAAAATGTTATTTCCACAGTAACCATTTAAATTAAACGTTTTTGCTGCAAAGCTCTTTAATATTTATCAAAACTAGTAATTACAGTAATGCAAAAACTTTTATCCTTCATTGGCCTAACAAGAAGGAAAATTAAAGAGCAAAACGCCAAAAATACTTCACTTAAATAAATTGAAGAAAATATTTATTGGAATGAAAAATTTTATAACTAAACTGTGCCAAGTTTAGTGAAATTCAAATCTATTGGCAAATAAGAATACATGTTACCAAGTAAACGGTTCTCTAAGCGCATTTAACATTGTGCTCCTATTAAACGTTGCCAGGATGCGCCAACGCACTTGCAACAGGCTTCCCATCTACAACCGTTTCACGGCGCGCAGTTATTTATATTGAAGTTCCAATTTATTCTTTTAATAATATTTTTTCTTACTTTTGCAATTATGAAATAGAAGCTTGTGCAAACCCCCGCTTAACATCGGTCGCCATACGGAACGATTCGTGCATATTTCTTCACTGCCGTAAATACATGCAAGTATTTAGAACAGAAATTTATTTATAGTATTGTTGCTCGCAGCTGCGTAAGTATGTGTGTTTTAAATAGTTATCTTGCATACAAGCAAAACTTACCCCAATTTCGACATAAATTGTGTAGATTGGATAAGGTAATGCAATCACCATACCAGTTAGCCAGGTGGCACAGCAACAGACAAAGGCAGGAAATCGTCCTTTCAAAGGATCGCCGAGCCAACGCATACGGTCCCATGCAATCAGTATGTGTGTTATCATGGCAACGTGCAGTGGTATATCCTGCAAATGTGAATATAATTATGGAAATGTTTATAAATATTTAATTGTAAATAAACGAGTGTCTTAACAATTTTATATACAGACATTTTAAAGTAAACGAGGAAATATTCGTTTTATAAATAGCAAATAGTTGTTCTAATATTTTTACTCATATGAACTTTATACGCCAGAGCATTCAGCGTGAGTGGAAGATTTATTTTATTATAATAATACTTATTAAATTATTATTTATACATTTTATTATAAAGCAAAGTTGTATTTTCTCTTTTCCAATTATATAATTTCATAGTTATATAGACGAGTATATCCAGGTGCTATTTATATTTCATGCTACTAAAGGTAGTTTTTTCTATTTCAAAATATGCTTGGTTTAGTTCTGAAATTGGCCGAAAAATATTGAGCGGTTCTATTCATTAATAGAAAAGAAATTCGAACTTACTTCCATGGATTTTAAATCACATTACCGTATAAATTTTTCTAGTTTTTTCGGACCCCCGGGCACATACATACAGCAAACATATCATATATATGATTTTACATAACTTAAAAAGTTTTCGCAAAGTGTAGATAAGCTGCAAATATTAGAAAATGTGGGAAAGAAATCTTATTTGCCAGAGTGCCACAAAATATTCATGCTCTGCTAAGTGTGGCACATTGCCTAACAGAAACCCTTAAAAAGGAATCCCACTCATTTTATAACAAAAAGGAAACGCAAATTAACTTAATTGTCGTTATTGACAAATGTGGATTTTTAAGTCAGTTTTCTATTACTGTTTCACTGATTTCATTTCTGTGTATCACCTCCTAAAAATATGCAGCATATTTGAAAGCATTTTTCAAACAGTTTCCGGTTTGCACATGGATATACAGAATTGTGTTGTATTTATTCTTGCAGCAGATTTTCCCATAAACAGTGTTTAGCTGGCAAGAATTTTCCATTATTTATAACAGAATTTCCGTCCATATCCAGCATTCTGTTTTGCAATTTATTTCAGAGACGTTTGCACTTCCAATTTTTTGGTTTTCTTGTGACAGTTATTTAGTTTTGCATGATTGAGCAATAATTGGCACACATGAAGCCAGCAAGTTTGTGATATTTTACTATCCTGCCCAGCATTTCAAGAGCATTTCTTTTTTATTTAATTTATTTCTTAAATGTAATCATTACGAAAGTGTATATCGATTAATTGCAAATTTGTATGAGTTAATTTCCTCGTCATTAAAGTGTCTTGCCGAGTTCATACGAGAGGGTAGTGCTTTATCAGGTTAGGATTAGGACCCCAGACATGGGCTAATGAATAATGTTCTGGTCCTTCGCGAAGCAAAACCGAAAGCATACCTGCAGGGGCCCCATAAAAAAAGAAGAGGGATTGTTTAAGTGGAGACACCACTCGCCTCAGTCAATAACGATCACTGTAATTGCGAAGAGATTTTGAACATGATGGCGTTAGCTACGAAAAGCTTGAGTTAAATTAAATGAGAATTTTTTGGAAAATCTAAGAAACTTGCACTTTATAAAATTTAACACATTAAGATTTCGAACTGCATTATTTGATTATTTGAATTGTAATTCTGAAATTGTTCATAGAAGAGCTTTGAAAAGTGACAGTGCAAATTACTCATACACATGGCATCTAGTAGAAACACGAACAAACCATTCTTCCTCAATGTCTCCTCTTATTTCTGGAAGAATGTTGAGTTTTTTCTACGATTCGTTTACTGAAAACCTGTAATGATTTTGAATATAAACTGTTCTGCAACCTTTGAAAGCTCTTCTCTGAAGCCTCAAACCTTTTGTGCACTTGTGTGCACTTTAAATCACTCACACTTTATATGAGTTTAAGTACAGCAAAATGTGCCATATTATATATCATTGGAAAGTTCTGGAAGTCTAGTTTTCAGAAACATACAATTTATTATCTTTTAATTTCTATGAATAAATTGAGAAGAAGGTAAAATAAATTAAATAGTGAAAAAAAAATCGATATTCTCTTTGAATAATTTCAAAAGCAGTAACTAAGCCGTATGGGAGGTCTAACTGAACATTAGAAATTCATTCCTTTTCATTTGAATGCAGTGAATTAAACTTTTCTATGAAGCTGCAAACATTCTTTCCCTCTAGTCGGCTCATTCTATTCCTTTTGGAAACAAACACTTTTTTTTATTAATTTTAGGTAATCTTTTTTAAATTTTTTTTTTATTTTCTTTCATATTCATTTGCGTGCGCCTGTATCCAACTCATTTCATTGGTCATGCATAGAAGTAGTCTAAGGCCTTTTGCAGATACACATGCCTGTACACTGCGATATCCGCATCTATAGATGTTTACATGGTGTTATCTATTGGATTGACACTCTGTTGGTATTAAATGTGAAAAATTTATTTACTACAAAGAAGAAACAAAGAACATACAACTATATAACCCTTTTTAGTGCACAAAGGAAATATTAGCTAAACGTATACGAGCCATACTCATTTGTGTGTATGTGTGTGTGCTAGTTGGGACTTTAAAATATGTGAGTGGCTTCAGTCTATAACGGTTATTGGAAGAGAAATTTTACTTTTATCGCAAAGGATGGTAAATTTCAAAAATATCTCATGAATCCTTTTAAAGTGTTTGTAAATTTTAATATCCACCCAAACATATTATTGCGTAAACGCATATACATAGCAATATTTATTTAAGTAGCAAAAATACTTGAATGCTTATTTATTAGACTGCATCCAGGATTGGTGAAGGATCTTACAGTGCCGCTGACTGAGCTGGCTAATAAGCTTATCAACTACAAATCGCTAATATTGTCGATTAGATCCCCACCTCGATTTTTGTTGGGATATTTAAATGACAAACACTTAATCACCGGTCCCTGGTCACCTAACATATACCAGCAAGTAATTTACATTCATGACGACATACATATGAGCGCATAGACTCTCTTTTGCTTATGCTTTAGGGACGTAAAATTATTATCAAAATTGTGACAAAAATATTTTACAGATTCTAGTTCTGTGAAAAAAGGAAGTCTGTCTTCTACACTAATACAACTATAGATTGCTCTTGATTCCTGCACAATGCATTGGACGAGTAGAGACTATTCCTTGAATAAGGATTTGAAATAAAGGATTTCATTGCTAAATAAAGTGCCCACTTCTTTCCAAACGTTGATGCCATTTTCATAAGACAATCATTATTAAATATTGATAAAATATAATTTATTTTAGATGTTAAATTTCAATATGATATGTGTGCTGGTACATTTTCGAATGCGGGCTTGTTTATACGTTTTTAGATTATCCTGAGTAAAACATGCTCCTCCTTCATTTACTTTCTACTCGAACACCAACTAAAAGATATTTTTTAAAAACTTATTTATAGCATGGGAAGTAGAAGTTTATTTTTGTAATAAAATAAAACTGCAGAAGGACAAAGAAAAATATGAAAAAAATCTTCCATCTTGTTTATAAGAAAAAGAATTTATTAGAGGACAAGTTGGAAGTTAACAGAAGCCAAGTAAAATTTGCAAATAATTTTCTTGTTATTTAAGAACAGAAATAAAAAAAATGTTAAAAAATATAAATGAAAGTAATATTATAGAAAGTGGTTTCATGTGAAATAGAAACGTTTTAAGTGATGATTTTAATAATATCGTGTAGTTTTTATAATTCAGATAGTTCGCCGTAATATGACAAGCAGTTTTTGGCCACAACCAAATCTGAATTCTTAAAATTGCAAAAAAATTTTCTCACAAAGAAAACATTTTTTAAAGATTTTGGTTTTAGTTCCTCTTAACATTTAAAATTTTTTAATTTCAAAAATTCTAATTATCTCCCGCTCAAAGTCATCCTGATGATGCCACACAAAGAAGGGCAAAATAACGAGAAAAAAGAATTATATATTTAAATTTTTATATATATATATAAAAAAAAGGGGACCTTCAGCGTGAAATAAAGAACATAAAAAAAAGTTCTTTTTTATTTCATTTCTTTATACAATTTATTGAAAAAAGACAAAAATTTATTTAATAAATAATGCTAGAAATTTCGAAATTTATTTCAAATTTTAAAATATTTTTAGCTTGTAAAGAAAAGCTTGAAAACTTAAAAGAAAAATTCAAAGAACGTGATTTTTGGAGTTTTCAATATTCGAACAATGAAAAATATCACATACACAACTTTACTTACATACAAAATAATTTTTTACTATAAAAAAAATAATTGTAAAATATATTTAAAGCAAAAATAGAAAAAGCAATTCAAAATTTCGAAAATACATTCATAGTCTTCATTTCAAACACAATTTCATTTCTATGGGCACAATTTCAAAAAGTTTCTTGGAAAGAAATTGTTTGCTAAATTGAAACTAAAATATACGAGGATTGAAAAATATATCTAGATAATATATAAGATAACCGTCAGAGTTCACTACTTTAAAATTTTTTTACGCCATAACAGGAAGCGGCTGCTGTCAAGAATTATGTTATAATTACTATCAATGGTTTGCAATGCAATTCCCACTGAAATAAGAAAAAAGGTGGAATCATTATTATACTGCTCGCTTCCGCAAGCTTACTTAATGCTTTCCACAATGCCATTAGTCTTGTGCCAGCTTGAAAAAATATATTAATGCCAAAACGACTAATTTTAATGGCAACTTCGAAGAGAAAAAAAAAATGTAAATGAATGCATGGAAAATTATTAATTCGCACTATTATTGTGCAGCGGATGCGTAAATGTTTCACTTCGTAAAAGCTTTCATGCTTCATAAACATGATAATGGCTTCATCAGCTTGTGAAGCCATTAAAAGGAATTTAGTATGCCCGGAGTATAACTAAATTTCGTCAAAGTAACAAACTTTTTAATTAAGCAGATCATCATGGCAAAAAAAAACCACATACAGATAATTATATGCAACTTACCTGCAGCATTGGCAAAAAGAAGCATAAAAATTGTCCAAAAATCCAATTTTGTATGAGCATAACCATGAGCGAAATCGGCAAAACCACAGCACACTGTACGAAATGGCAAAACGCCAAATTCACAATAAAGGCGTGTGTTACATCCTTGTAGAGGCGCTGGTACATGACGTACGCAATTATGGCGATATTCATGACAATGCCCGTCATTGCCAAAATTGCATATTGTATTATAAAAACCCAGTAGACGTTTTTAATACTGGCTTTTAAAACAGGCCCATTATAACGGTCAATGGCGTTTGTGTCATTAACGTGGCCATCCAAGAAATGGGCTATAATCAGGAGATATTTGTCTGGTTCTTCTTTATCAGCCATGTTAATATCTTGATTTTTCTGATCAACACTGGTGCTGGCTGCCATATGAAATTCTACGGTGCCGTTATAGTCACTAAAACGGGATGGATTTATAATTGGCTGCGGCTGCGTAATGCCTTCTCTTAAACTCATATCTCACAGAGGGATTGATGTGCAAAGAGTCAACGGCAAATAAATCAAATCTGAAACGCCTAATAGAACAAAGGTTAGAATTAAAACATATCATGTTTTCAAAATCAAAATGAGGAAGCTATAAAAAAACCAAAATGCAATAAATAATAATTAGAATAATATAGCGATACCTAAACAATTAATAGTACCCTGAAAGTAAATTAGTAGCCAAGAAGGGAAATAATAAGTACCTAAGAAAGGAAATAGTGAGCAATAAGGGGCAAAAATCTTTTATCCGAGAAAAGGAAGTAGATAGTATCTAAGCGAGAAAATAATTAGTACCCAAGAAAGTAAATAGTTAGTACCTAAGAAATGAAATACTTAGCAACAAAGGGCGAAAGTTTTTTATTCGCGAAAAGCAAGTAGGTAGTATTTAAGGCAGAATGTAATTAGTACCCAAGAAAGGAAATAGTTAATATCTAAGAAATTAAATAGTTAATAATAATTAAATAGAAATACTTAGCAACAAGCGAGAAAAGTAAGTAGGTAGTACCTAGTGAAAAAATAATTTGTGCCCAAGAAAGTAAATAGTTAATACCTAATAAATTAAATAGTTAACAACTAGGAAGTAAAAAGTAGAAAACGAAATGGTTACTACTTAAGGAAGCATATAATTATGCAACATATAGCCACTAAGAAAGAAAGTTTAATGCCCAAAAAAAATCCATAATTAGTACCTAAGAAAGTAAATAGCTAATAGCTTAAAGAGGAATTATTTAATACCTAAAAAAAATAAATAAATAAGTAAGTAAATAATTCGGAAAATAAATATATATCGAAAAAAACAGTTTTGGCATATGGAAATTGTTAATACCTAAGAAATGGATGTTTTAGTACTTAAGTAATAAAAATGTAAAATTAAAATAAGTAAAAAAAAATTGGGAGCTATTCTGCGTTTCGATTTGAATCGAAATTTTCTCCGTCTGTCAACTTTGGTATTCTGCTTCTCGATTCCGCTCAGTTTCTTTCGATTGTATATATTCTGCATTACGATCGGAGCTTCGTTTTTCTCAGTTGTGTTTTTGTTAAAAGAGAAGTTTTTTATCTGTGTTTTTTAGTTAAAATTTTAAAATTGAAAAAAACTCAAGTAGAAAATAATTAAAAATGCTCAGAAGCGATTAAAAAAACACTTAAAAATATTTTTAATTAAATTATTTATTTAAATTAATATTTAAAAATGGTGCAGGTCAAAAACAACAACACCAGAGCAGTATGAAGTAAGAAGTCATAGAATTTCGCTGCATCTCACGAGAAAAGCTGTCTATCAACCTTACACCTTACTCTGTTTATCAACAACTTATTTTTATTATGTATAAATAAACTTTTTGCATTAAATTTAACCTTTGCTTATGAAAATGATAACAAACTTACTTACTTTCCTATATCATTTCAACATTCCACAGTGATGCTATTAATTTTGTAAACGTTGTTGTCTTCTTCTTTTTCTTTCGATTCCGTTTTTCTGCAGAATACCAATTTTCGATCGCAACGGAACTGAATGCGGAGACTTAATCGAAACGCAGAATAGGGGTGATTAAAAATTAGTATAATCAACGCCTAGGCGAAATAATATTATAAGAATGCGTTCTAGCCAAAAACTTGATTCTACTGTAACTTTAAAATACATTTCAGCTAAAAGCTAGATTATTGGAAAATGTCACAAATACGAATACAACATAAATTACAACATAATTTTCGTAAAATTGACATTTAAAATAAAAGAAAATTTAAAAATGTTGTTGTTTTTTACATGTGAAATAAACGATATTAAGAGGCAGAAATTAATTAGAGCTCTGCTAAATATTTGCTGCATGTAAGTACTGCAAACGTGGCAAGAAAGCACAAACACATAATAAATATTTGGCGAACAATCGTGGGGAGCTTGTTATTCATTAAGGACGAATGTTGTACCAAGTGCAAACCAGCCTGTTGGCTTCTTTATTTTTATTGGTAATAAAAGACTTTCGATTTGTACACATGAATGTTGGCTGCGGCTACTCGAGCTGTCAAAGCAGAAAAAATCTTTTAACCTCATCCTTGTATTTGAGTTGCTCACTAAAACAAATATTTTCTTAATTTTTCCTTTCTTTTTAATGAGCAAACGAAACTAATTTAAGGAAGGAAAGATATCGCCGCCATCATAAGAGAACTTAGGAATTCCAATTATTTATATTTTTCTTGTGAAAATAGGAATGCACATGTTTCGTTATTTAATTATTCATCTAGTTGTTCTTTCCTCATTATATAAATGCTTCCCCTCCTCTATTCTAACATGACATTTAATTGAATTGCAGTAATTGCTGAGGGCGTTACGCCTATACAAGCTTGTTTCTACGAGTGGAATCCTTTTAATGGATTTTAGTGTTCAACAGCGAATATAATGTTATTAAGCGAGACTTTTTGAAAGGTAATTAATTATGGTTGCTGTAACAACGAACAGTTGGTTCTATTATTTTCACATAGAAAAACTAATCGCTTTCTGCAATTTATATGAAATACTGTCTCTACAATTGTGAGCAGGGATAAGTAAAATAAATTCATTCATTTAAAATAAAAGTGTAATAACTCCACACGAAGGTCACGTAGATTGCCCTGATTAACTGACTGCTTGCTACACGTTCATAAGGAACGTGCAATAGTTTGTGCCACTTTACTTTTTGTACATAAAATTGTCTCGACTAGCCCGTAGGCTAGTGGAGAGCCACGTACGCTTTATTACGCCGGATGCTGGAGGTAATTATTAGCTTATTTGCAAAGCGCATACAGTCCAACGCATTTGCACAACCCATTGATTTATTGTAAATTAATTTAAAAATTTTTATAAATTTCTATTCATAAATAAATGGGAATATAGAAAAACCTAAAAAAAGGTACACAATTTAAATACCGATTTGAGACTTATGAAAACCACATCAAATAGGAAGGAGACACGCGGGACTAAAGAGAAGGCATTAATTAATATTCAAATCCGCACAAGTTTAGAAGGAAACTGGTTTATTTCTTCGAAATAAAACTATTTTGTTTGAAGGAAATAGTTAATACCTAAGAAACGGAGAGGCTACTGACCTTTTCCTAATTTAACTACTTTAAAAAAAGGCTGGAAAGAAAAGAAAAGAAAGGAAAGGAAAAGAAAAGAAAAAGAAAAAGAAAAGAAATTCAGTAGCTACTACCCGAGAAAAGTAAAAATTGGTATAATCAATGAATATAAATCCTTAGTAGCTAAGCACGCCTAAGTGGAATGATTTTATAGGAATTGCTTCTAGCCAAAGAACCAATTTAGAAGAATTTAGCTTTAATTTTCATTTATATCATTTTCACATAGTAAATATTAAGGCATGATAATATTTGAGCTCAGTATCGCCCAGCGATAAAAATAACACCAACAAGAAATCAAAGTCTATATTTGTTCTTAATTGCCAAAAGCACAATGAAAGCTTAATTTGAAAGCATTAAATTCACTCGTGCTTAATTCATTCTCCGATCTCGTTCGTAAGCTCGTCAACTGTAAATGGAAAAGGAAAGAGCCCCTTCTTTTGCAGTCGCAAAAAATATTTCTGAAAAATTTATATTCAAAGGCCTCAACCTCTTCTATGTTAACGTTTCCGAAATGTGTCAGTGATGAGAGCAATTTAAATCAATGATAGCACAGAGCTGGGTACATACACGTGCCACCGCCCCTTTTCTACTACAGTGTTTCTACGCTGCAGGAAAATTAATTAATCCAATGTTAACAAAACAGCATCGCATAAATCCTTACCACAGAAATTGAAAAAAAATAGTCTAACAATTATGGCTCAGGGGCCTTCATAAGTAATGGGCATCTCCGGAATGGTGGCCTCAAAACACAACTTAAATTTTTATCTGTTTGTCTTATTTTTGAATTATTAATCCGCTAATGTTTTTTCTCAATAAACTACATTTTTATACATTCCTTGCAATTACATATAAACAATACGTACTTAGTTCAATACTCAATTTGATTTAAAATTTTTAACTTTCATATTTTTCACTAACACTCAGTGTTAATGTCGTCCAAGCAAGAGTCCAATCAACGGGGGGTGTTTTTATTATTGATTGCATTTTATGCGCAATAAGAAAAGCTTTCTAATACTCATGCGCTGTAAGTTTTTTTTATATGACTTTTGCATTTAAATCAACTTAACTTGCAAAGCTTTCGGCTTGTGCGCTGGAAAACAACAGGGTCTGGGGAGGCATCGAAGCTGCGACCTTCTATGTACTAGGGGCTGTTCTTTATACATTTGCGGGGACTCCCTATACGGAGGGTTATATTGAATTGCAAAAGTATTTTAAACAACAATATAATTCCCTCCAAAGGAGCGGTTAAGCCTGTGGCTTTATGGTTAAAATTAATTGCGGTTATTATTATTTTTAAGTTTTTTAAAAGTTTTTTGAAATCCCCAACATCTTTCGATATTGCATAAATTTTTTTAATTTTGTTTTATTTCTGAATTTTATTTGATGTAATAAAATTTAAAGAGATGATGTTCTGTGATTGTCATCTTTTCAACAATTTACTGGCTTTATGAAAGTTAATAATATTTAACTATGGAAAAGACTTTCAGCAGACAGATGCTGTACTATTTGTGGTTTCCATTTATTTAACATATGAATCAAACATTATGAAAAAAGAAATAGAAAGGATAAGAATAACATATGAAACAGCAGAAGGAAATAAAATGATTTTTATGGCCAACATAAAAATAAACTTGCAAAATCACATACACAAACACACATCTACACACATCTACACACATACACAATGATATCGAGATGAAAAAACCTCAGAGGGCTGAATTACACAAGCCGCAAACAAATCTCATAGAAGTCAAATCTAAAATGAATCCCACACCAAAACTGAAACCATCAAGTCAACTGCTTACCAGCGAAAAAAGGGATGGAGGTAGAGAGGAAAAAGTGTGCTAATAAACTATTCCAAACCGTTGCCCATACGGCGATAGTAACGGAGCAGACTGCTATGAGAATAGAGCTGCTTATGGTGATGGCAGTTATGATGATGATGATGATAATGATGATGACGATGATGATAATGATGCAGTTCATGATGATCGTGAGGGTGTTGAATGTACCGTATGATGGGAATATTTTCAAATCATTTATGCGTTTCTGTGTGAGTATGGAAATTTTTTTTCTAGTATTCGTTTAGCAATATTTCCACTACATGCTTTTTGTTCCCTTAATAGCAACATTAAACAACTTTCATAAATCAAATTTTCACAAAGAGACATGTGTTGAATGTGCCATGAATGTTTCCAGTAAATGTGCAAATGGAATTGAAACTAGTGAACATTTTTGGCAAGCAAAGAAATTTGTAATTTTAACACTACACAGAAGAGGAGGATCTGCAACGATCCAGCACCGCACTTTTAAATTTTATATTAAATATATATAGTATATTAATTATAAAATGCGTTACTATTTTAATGCAAAAAAAAAAACAAAAACAAAATATTAAAATGAGATTCTTAAATAATGTTCAATAAGAAATTATTGATACCCAAAATAATTTTCACATATTTATTTAATTTAATTTAATTTTCACAAAAATATTCTGCTTTCAAATAACTTATTTGCATGTTTCTGTAGTTTTTAAAGATAATTTCTGAACAATCGAATAATCATAGTCAGTAAAAATTATTCGAATAAAATTTTAAAACCATTTTTTCTTTAATTTATTTAAATTATTATTATTTGTAAATTAATTGCAAATATTTATTTGATACAATTGCTTAAAATATATTGGAGTTTGCTTTTCCATTATTGTTAGCGATTATTCTTCCATTTGTGATTCCCCTTTAAAAAATTCTGCTTTCAAATAACATATTGCACATTTCTGTATTTTTTACAACTCTTTTCTAATTAATCAAATAATCATAGTCGGCTAAATTTATTCGAATAAAATTTTAAAACTATTTCTTTAACTGAATTTTATTTAAAAATTAGAAAAGAAAAATGATTTACATAATAATTCTTATATCGATTAACAAAAAGCTTTTAAGGATATGAATCAAAATGATTGTGAATATTTTTCAGTATCCTGTTTAAAGCTCTTGAGTATGGCCATTCCAGCCAATAATTTGTGCTAGTGTTATAATTCACAGATAAGTGAATTATAACACTAGCGGAATAGCGTACTTACTATATTCGGTTACAATGAAATACTACATCACTAACTGTTATCGGCTAATTAATAGATTGAAAGAAACGTGCAAATAAAGAATTCCTTTTATATTTAAAATGAATTCTTAATAAATTGAAACCAGTAAAATGGATGGCATGTCGCAGCGAATAGTTTAAATTGTTTAAATCTTCTTCAATTTCAGGCCAAACTAAGACCATTGAAGGAACTCCCTTGACAAGCCCAACCGTCCCTCTTTGGAAATTTCACAAAAGTATTTTCAAACTAATCCACAGAAGAAACATGAAGCATAAAAAATGTTAAAAAATAAATTCTGTCATCATTAAAAATAAAAGCAAAACAGAAAATTACATCGCGAAAGTGGATTATGGAAAATATCTTCAGCGAAAATCTTAATTCCTAATATAATAAATTTCATCTGGAAAGGCCTGCACACAGCTAATGATGTTTGTGGCTGAAAGTTATTATTTTGTTTGACTAACTACTCGTGGCAGGCAACCTCAATTCATGTTACGCCTCATCAAACTACTAAACAAAAAGTTTGTTCTGTTTTACATGCGCAAGTATGTAACACGAGTTTAATGTTTTACATTTCGCCAGAGGGAAAAGGAAACGAAATACAAGTTCTTAAACAAGTAAACAAGAGGAAAAGCAACGAACACGAAAGTAAATTGGCCGGCCACAATGTTTTTTTTTTGTTGTTTTTTTTTTCTTTGTTTCTCAAAGGCTGAAGGTTCATTACACTTTGACCAAATCTACTTGCATGCAAGCCAAAAGAGATTTGGAACCAGGCCTCCTTTCTATCCTGCTATTTATTATACATGAACTTATTCAAGTCAATACTTGGTGGAACAAAATCCTAAAATGTGGGCACGGCTCCATGAGAGCACGGCTATATTTGTGCTTAGGACTGTCAACTCGCAGTTGATGGGCATGTAACCAACTGCATGTCCAGAGGTACATTTACTTGTACGACGCGCTTGGAATAAATAAAATTCGTATATCGTCCATTTGTTGGAAGCCAAATTAAGAGAAAATATTTACAAACCATTTGCTAGAAAAGTGGCTTAACTCAAAAAAGTAATTTCTTAACAAATTGCCTCTCAAATGACTCTCTCTAAAATGCCTTCATTTATACAAGTATTACATAAATTATCGGCCATTATCTACGATTTTAACAAATTTTACAAAAATGAATAAAGTATCGTATTAATTTATACTTCACTGTTATTTCAGTTGCACTGCATTCGCAGGAAAAAACTATTCAGCAAAATATTAAATATGCATTGAAACTGATTACCTCTATTGTTAAGTTGCCAGAATTTCAGCTACTTTTGAGACTATTTTTTTAAATCGTCTATTTCTTTTTTAAAAACCCAAGATATCGCCTATTGCACCGAAAACTATTACAACAAAACATTTTATCAAACCTTTCGTTTTAACCGCAGGAGAACAGCCAGGGTCTAAACAGGAATCGAACTCGCGCTCTTTGTTTTAATAGGCTGCGTATTATTCATTCGCCTTCGGAGGCATCCAAAAGATGCCGAAAATAATTTTTATGCAATTAGAAAAAATTAACAGTGGCACGAAAAAGTTGGGTGGGGCCTACGTCAATGCAAGCCAAAAATTTTTTAAGGACAACAATTTTATTCAAACTTTCTGCCCGAATATCGTCAATCGTTAACACAATTTCCTTTACATATGTGTAAACACATATGACAACACAAATCGTATTTAGTACATTTAAACGGAGCACCGGAAACTGTCAACTTTGAACTCATTTAGCACATCACTTCCGCCCGTAGTACAAAATCTTATAAAGCATTTTGGCTTCATGCATGTAGCTTAAAATAAAGAAAAATTCGTGCATTTTGAAGAACGTTTTAAATTTTTTTAAAGTTAATAATAAAACTAAACATGGTGATTATTTATGATTTTGTGTATTGCGAGTTTTCGGATTTGAAACAAAATATCTTTAGAAAAATTCCAAGTGTAACTAAAAACAACTTTAATAATTACTTGTTATCAGTAACTAGACTTGTGGCACAGATTAATTTTATCAGCCGAAAGTGTGTGGAATATTTGGCAAGAAAAGTTAATGCAAGGCCACCTTCCCCCTCTGTACTTGAACGCCACGTACTTATAGGATGCCAAAAGCCACAAAAGCAAATTAAGCATTACAAATTGAACGGAAATGCTCGCTTGAAGCAAATATCACACATATTTGGTTGACCCAAAATTAAATTTAGAAGAAAAAAAAGAATTTATGTAGCAAAAATATAACACTGAGGCAGGTCATACAAGGAATGGTACGGTTACTGCTGACAGTAACTTAATGAAACATCAGTAGCAGTGGGGAAAATTACTTTCTGTATGGAGCTCATTCCCAAGCACGAAAACAGCAAAACTTTCCTGTATCATCCGGAACACAATTGTGTACTGGTAATATGAATAATGGAGCATGTGTTGCAGTTCCTCGTAGTATGTGTTTGTATCTCTGTGTGCTTCTGTGCTTATTATTCATCCGCATTTGTTGACTTGTGTTTTTGCCGGAATACACTTTACTAAACATGTTTTAGATAAAGACAATTTTTGGCTCTTTTGCCAAATAAATTTTAATAAATTCTTTTTCAGATTTTTCTTTTAAACTTAATTAAAGACAAGTGAGTTTTAAAGCGCAGTATAAATACAATAATGAATATTTGAAAGCTGTTTTCATTTTGTTTTGTTTATTCATTTCAAAACCTTAATAATATATAAAATATTTCTGATAAAATATTGAAATGTGAATTGATTTAACAAACTATTCAAACATTTCTATGAAATTTCTAAAACTATTACAACAAAACAAATTCCATAACACCGGGCGCTATCTGGCCGTCTGTGTAAAGCTTATGAGAATCAAGAAATGCACCAGCCGGAAGGACAACGAATATGTTTTGGCTACACGAGGATTTCAATTGACACCATAAGATGTTTAGAAATCCACGTACAACTTCACGTGAACTAAAGCCTTTCTGTTCAATATCGACTTCTTCAGCTGTGACACGGCCGGTGCGTAAAAAATAAAACAATTTAAAGTCATCATATAAGAAGAGTCAATAATTGGTGAAAAGGTGGAGAAAAGTGCCTTATTTTTATTAAAGATGGTTCTGGAAATTTCATACTGAAGAACTATACGAACGAGTACGAATCAATTTGAGGTAACAAATTCAAACATCGTACAGGTAACACTTTCTTTGTCCTTTCAAAAGAAATATTTTAATTGCAAGTTTAATTTACTGACCATAAGCCAGAATGATTAAAAATTTGCTTACCACAATAATTAATTCTTAATTTTTTGTAAATAAAGAGAATGAATAAATTACAATTTCATTAATTCCCGTAAATAAAATGAAGAATTGAACAATTTAAATTTATTAATTGCAGCCAGTCTTTAATAAACTTGTCATTTTATTGGCATTCAAGTTGAAAAAGGGTTCGCCAATGGAAAAATTAAATCTCCACTTCTTCGACGAAAAACTGATGAACTGAAGTAGCACAAAATACTCGTATTTACAGTACAATAAATTTATTTATTATTTAGTTTTAATTAGTTTTAGTCTGCAATAAAAACGTACTACAATATCCGATTTTATTCGTTATCCTTTTTGATCCTTTCCACTCTCTAAGAAAGAACTTTTGTGTACTTGAATATCTGTTACACTGTCATACCAAAAACCATTCACTTTATTGGCATGGAAAAAGGCTAACGGATATGACATAAGGCCAACAGGTCAAACTAAAATTGACCACACATCGAGAATCACGTTTACACATTACAGTGGTCGCAACGCTGACATCACGAATAACGTTCTAGCTGATATTGGCAGAGCTAAGGACTGCCCAAACATGTCTCGAAAATGCTTCTACTCATCCTAAAGTTGATGAAAAGAGTTGGGAAATGCAAACATTGAGCAAAGCCAATAATTTGTTTCTGTAAATCATGCACGTGGCAGACACATGCAGATAAAACACCAATTTACACACATAAATGTTTAAATGTTGTGTGATTTATTATGATGTGATTTTTGTGTTATTCGTTAAATTCCATTCCTTATTGTCTTTTCTTTGTTTACACAATGTGTGCGCTTGTGTGTTTGCATTTCGATAATACGATACATAATTTCACTTGGAATTTCAGGTGAATAAATCAAAAGCTATTTTTGCTTTATTGTCGTAATGCAAATATTTGCGTTTTCTCGAAATGTGTGAGCGTATATAATGCAAAAAAATTATTAAGTTTTTAAATAAAATCATTTCATAAAATTACATTTAATTAATCGTATTATTTTAACATGATTTTATGATTAATTTCATTGAATAAGTAAATAAATAAATAAGAAATTATTCCACCTCATAAGTTTCTCAGCCTTCATTACATTAATGAACAGCTTTTCATTAAAGTAATGAAAGTTTTTTTTTTAAATGTTCTAATACCGAAACATAACACTTAATTAATACTAAAATAATTCTGCTAAAAAAATCTGCTAAAACTACAGTTCCGGAACTTTTTTCAATATTTTCTTTAATATTTGATATTGAAAGAAAAAAATTAACTAACAGCGTTTTTTAGCAAACAAATTTCTTAAATTTTATCACTATGAAACTGGACGATTTTTAGGCAATTACGCATGCGCATACCAGCACGTTCCCCTGGCTGCATTTTGAGCTTCCACTGTCGCTTCGTAACAAAAAATTTGGTTCGGAAAATTTCAATTAAATTCCTCAAGAAAAAAATTCTTTCAATAATTAGTAAATCGTCTAGAGTCCTTGACTTTTAAATCAATAAAATTTAACATAAAAAAATTACATTTAAAGGCAAAAAATTGTTTTTTTCGTATTATTATTGTTTCTATTTGAAACAACAAAAAAAAAAGTCTGGGGTCATTTGGCAATAATCTTTAATCACAGCAAGAATGAGAAAAAATTGAAAAAAAAACAAAAAAAAAGGTTTTAAGAATCAAAAGTTCAGACAGAAAAGGTTAGAATTTGCATACAATGAGCTAATTGACAGTCTTAGCAAGCATATTGACTGTTTTTATTTGTTGTTTGCTAATCGCTTGTCTTTTTCTTTGTCAGTGCAACTTTATACGCATGACAAAAAAAATATATATATTTAAAAATAAAATTGAAATTTCTTTTGTTTTTCAGCAGAAAAAAAATTTATATCACGGCACCCAGAATTCTCAAATAAATTTTTTCTTTATTATTAGCAAAAATATATTTTAAACATTTCAAAACATAAAATAAACAAAAAAACGCAATTTTTTTATTTGAAAATACGCAAACGGACGTTATAAAAGTTTAACGACTTTTGCCCACAAATGCAAAGGGTTCCCCCTTATCAAAAATCAAAATATACCCATAATCTCAAAAAAAAAAATTTTTAATTTTAGCAAAAATATGTTTTAAACATTTGAAAATATACAGGAACAATAAAAACGCAAATATCTCATTCAAAAATACACAAACCGACGTTTAAAAAGTTTAACGATTTTTCCCCTTATCAAAAATTAAAGTATAGCCCAAATCTCAAGAAAAAAAATTTTCTTTAATTTTAGCAAAAATATATTTCTAACATTTGAACATACACAAGACCAATAAAAACGCAATTTTTCATTCAAAAGTACGATTTTTGACGATTTTTGCCCACAAATGCAAAGTTTAACGATTTTTGCCCTTATCAAAAATTAAAATATACCCCAAATCTCTAAAAAAAAAATTTTTGTTTAATTTTAGCAAAAATATATTTTAAACATTTGAAAATATACAAGACCAATAAAAACACAATTTTTTCATTCAAAAATACGATTTTTGACGATTTTTGCCCACAAATGCGAAGTTTAACGATTTTTGGCTTTATCAAAAATTAAAATATACCCCAAATCTCTAAAAAAAAAATTTTTGTTTAATTTTAGCAAAAATATATTTTTAACATTTGAAAATATACAAGACCATTAAAAACGCAATTTTTTCATTCAAAAATACACAAACGAACGTTTTGAATGTTTGACGATTTTTGGCCAAAAATACAAAAAGGGGCATCTTTATCAAAAATTGAAAACCCCGACCCGTTTGTGTTTTAAGCATTCATAATGTGCGAGTTGAATTAGTAAAAGGTAATTCGAAGAAAATTATTCAAATCGAAGATATTTAATAATATATTAATATATTTTTTTTTGGAACTTTTCGCTGCCAAATGTCTGTTTCGATAAATTTGCATTCGCTATTTTGTACTGGAAGCAATGTAAGCCAGCATGAGTATCATGCTTTTTCCATAATTTTTTTTTTTTTGTATAAAGGAAAGCCATTGTGTGCAGGCAGCCGTTGATGGGTCGTCCTTTTTCCAGTATTTGATACAAACTTGCCCAACTTGGCGAACAGGCAGATGATATCAAAAAACTTTCTTTATTGATTTCCATTTTGTAAAAATGGGTTTGTATGTGTTAACTTATTTTATGGCCATTTTGCTTTGACGTTTGGTTGTTTACACATGTCCTTTTCCAATTTTTTTTTTGCCTTCCTTGTTTTTAACAAGGATAAAAACAAAGACAAGAACTGTGCTAAAAAATAAAAGAACGTAAAAGCTTAAAAATCAATAAAATTCAATAAGTGTTGAAGTGTACTGTAAGTGGCTTATATGTGCCATATTCCAACTTGAATAGATGCATATACTCAGAATAGTCAGACTAACAGGCAGGGAGCTGAGCAAAAGGGTAGGTCATTGGCTTTTCCAAAAGGATTTTAAATCATATTAAAGAAGTACATGCATGCCTGCAGCTAAATACAAGTGTTTGCATGAAGTCGCATACATGTATTTCCTCAACTTTAATATAGAAAAGCAAGTGGAAGAAGAGATAGAAAAAGAAGAAGTTCTCTATGAAATGTCAGGCAAATCAAAAATTAAATGAAAACTTCATTCAAAGTTTAACATACACATACACATACATGTATGTTTAGGTATTAAGGTTACGTATTACTTGTTTTAAAATTATTTATCAAGTGAAAAGTGTGATTGACGAAAGCAGATCTGATACTAAACTAATCCAACATCATGTCTTTCATCACTTTGTTTAATTCCTTTTTTAAATTTTAAATTTTTTAAAAACAAAAATAAAAATGATTGGATAGTATTTGCAAGCCTTTAACTCAAAATAGTTGACCAATTTAAAAGAATTGGAAGACAAGATGGGAATTTTTGATAATCAAAATTTTTTAAATCGCAATTCGTTTTCTCTGTGTGCAAAAAAAAATAATTATAAAACGGAAACAAGAAAAATAATAATTAAAATTAAACTTTAATAAAATTTATAACATTGAATAATAAATAAAATTGAAATTATTTATATATTTTTAAAAATTTGATCACAATTTTATTTGAAATATTTACTAATATGCCTTATATAAACATTTTTAATAAAATTCTATCTTTTTCAAATTCATCTTTATGGTGAGCTTTGTAAGGAAATAAAAAAAATTTCGGAAAATTCTAGATGTTACTGGATGTTACTTAAAAATGAGATAATTATTTTAAATAAAACAAATTCCTTGCAAGTATTTGTATTAAATGATTTCTACAAAGTTTTTGGCTGTAGTAAAAATTTGAAATTCCCTGCCTCTCTGAAAGTAATTTAATGCAAAAGATGCATTTATGCATGACAGCGAACTTAGCATTTGAGAATTACTGTGATTGTGTTGTTGTTAATTAAAGTGAAATGAGGAAAATATAGAAATGAATTTACATGTTACTTGTCTCCGTAGGCGAATGAGTAGTGATCAGCCCACTAAACCGTAGGTAGCCGGTTCGATTCCCTCCTAGACCCTGTGTGTTTTCCTGCAATCAAGCCGAAAGCTTTGCAGGTTAAGTTGGTTTAAAAAAAAAATTAATTATGATGAAGTGGACAAAAAATGCACGAAACGTTGGGAAAAATATGCAATAAAATTTAGTTTTATTGGCATAAGAGATGTTAGGCCTTACAAGCTAAAGACATGTGTAAGTAGCACATATAAAAAAATATACATATATTAATTATATTTATTTATAGTAAAAGTACAAAATCAATTATTATTATTTTCTTTAAACTGATTACAAATTTAATAAAAACAACAATACGATACACCCCATGCCAAATCTTGTATACCGTTTATAATCGTTCAAAATAGTACACCCTTCCCATTAAAACAGTAGTGATATGAATAAGTTATTAATGCATTGTTGTTATGTTTTTCTATTTAAAAACGATTTTTTTCAAAAAGTCGTTTTAAGAAATTACTTATTAACAAAAACGAAATGGAAAAAACTTTAACAATATTTGCTGGAAACTTAAAACAATTAAGTAAAGAAAAATTCCTTATTGTCCTCAATATGGCTTGAGTGCCAGTTGCTTGTTATTTGACCCCTTAATGCGGCGATAAATGCATTTGAATCGAACACAAACATCAATAATTCATTTTCTTCTCCTTAATTTGTTTCCATTTATTTTTTCTGTAAATATTTTATTTTATTTTGCTCGCCACTTGAAATTACTGCATTACATTTTCCCAAAAGAGGACAAACAACAAATGAAAATAAATGACGTGCGAGTTTGAGTAACGAATATCAACACGACCAGCAAATGCGCATCTGTGCAAGGACTTGTGTGTGCAATTGCTTGTATGAGTATGTTGAAGGACTTTAACTGATATGACATGAAATGTAATCATGATTGCATAACAATGCATTTGCCGTCTACGAGTAGTTGTAGAACAGTATTAAATTGCTTTTACCAGCTACATTAAATTGCGTGTTCACATTGTTAAATTACTGGTAGAAACCCATCGCACATACTCGCAAGTAATTGTTACACAAACCGTCCTTTAAACTCCTTGTTAATTGAAGTATAGAGGAAAATATTTTTATTTCTTTTTTTCTTCTTTCTACATCATTATCATTCTCCACTTTTTTCACAGAATAAAAATTTTAATTTATTTCTTAATACCATACAATCGTAATGAAATATCCTTGAAATAAAACTTATACATTTTGCCAAACTAACTTTGTTAGTGCGAGAAATGGCAGAAAAGAAAAAGATCAGATGATTCAACATGATGGGAGGCCGTCTGCTCTAAGCTGGCACCTATTTGCAAATGCTTTCGTAACTAAACGTTCTGTCTTTTCTACCTTTTCCAGTAAAATTCTTACCCTCTTGTAGGGCAAAAACAAAAAAAAATCAAAGTTTTTGACTTGACTAGACGAAATCACTTACAAACGAAAAGAACCACCGAAAACCTTCAATTTCCATCTATTTTTTAAACATTTACCAATCAGTAGCCATGAAAACAGCAGGTGATAACTTTTATTTGGCAACAAAAAATTTCCCATTGCAACTTTCAATTAGTAATTAAATACTCGTGCATGTACGTAAGTAAGCTTTTAACCTGCAGCAGACAATAGAATTGTGAACTCGATTTAACCAAAGTTCAGATGCGGTCTTGCACTGCAATATGAAACCAAATCGTCGACATGTTTCTTCGCGAACTTTAAAAAGTTAATGAACAGTGAGAAAAAATTTGGTATACCGCAGACAATCAGTTTGGTGGCTCACACACTTGAATGTAGGAAAGTAAAAATAGTGGAATGCACGAAATTAATTTTAATGATGTGAAAGTTGATTAAATTGTTTAATGTGTATCTAACCAGGAAATGCCTTCCAGGAAATGGGTACTTGAAAAAATATTTTTATTTGCTTACAAATAAGTCAATTTTCATAGCTTCGATATACTCGGCTAACCGACTGTGACTCTTGCAGAGCTCATCCTTCGAAGGATCCATTAGCATTGAATCTGACTTGTTATCTCCACATCAATTCTTATTGTATCCATTTGGCAACTTTTTGATTGCTTCTGAAACGAATGCCATGCAGCAGTTTAAAAATTTAACAACGTTCTCGTTTGTAAATATTTTCTCTTTTCTTTCCTAAATTATATAATTAACGCTGGATGAAATTTTATGGTTATTGAAAATCCCACAGTGCCAACTGCATCCAATTGCATCTACAGTGTGTTGTAGAATTATTCGAGCTCCAATCAAAATGTTATTTTCCATACTTTTTGTACACTGAAAAAACTTGGTAAATAAAAGGAAATGTAACCGAGAAAGTTATTAAATTTTCAGCACCAATCCATCCACATCCATTTCCCGCAAATGAACGTCATTTTCCATCAATTACTAACTACTGGAAAGCACTTTTGGTTAGCCTTGACTGACTATATTGTACTAATTAAGCTGCATTATTTTCATCCAATTAAAGCCACTTACTAGCAGTTCTTGAACAATTTTGTCTGTAAATCTGAATCCGATGGTTTGACTTTAATTTGCCATAATACGCTTTTGTTCAGCAATTTATTTCTTTCCATTCACTCGTCCTGCATAAGGAATACTGTGCATAATTTATGTTCGGTTTGTGTATAAATAAATTAAAGTAAAAAATTTAATTTATGACTTTTTTATTTTCAGAATATATAAACATCTTTTTTCTGCATGCGACCACTAACAACGTACAAGAATGAGCCCACGACATTGTACGCAATGATTAGACCCCAGAAGTTGGAAAATTAGGATGCATATAAAACAGTCACATGAAACCCGTACTGAGTGTAGATTATGGCTTACTGTCAAATATAACTATTTTTGGCGCACTAAGCAAAGTAATGCTGCTAATGTACGTACCTAATAATCGCCGAACACGATTTTAAATCTGAAGCAAGCGTTGCTCTGATGCAAGTTTAATCATAATGCAAGGCCAAACTAAACTACTCACTATATATGGGGGGAATTCTTAAAAAAAGCAATATTGCCAACAGATTGTATTGAACATCTATGAAAAAGCCCAATACAAGAAAAGGGGGAAACACCCTGTTAACGCGCCACAAAATCCCCATGATTGTTTGAAGGATCTGGCAACCAAATTAATCGTTACCGATTACTTTGGTTGTCAGCTTATGATAGCTGTCAAGTAGCGTGACTTCAGTAAAGTAAAAAAAGGCAGCAGCATCCAATTTTCTTAATTTAACGGTGGTTTCTAGATAAAAAAGTATTTTTTTCCACCAGTTGCGGATTACCTGACGTATCAACAGATGCCAATAATAATAATTCGGATCTTATAAAATTTATTCTGAAATAAAGAGAGGATATTACAAATAAAAAAAGGCCTACCTGCCTTCGCATCACCCCCTTTTTAATAATTCCCAACTCTCATCAAATTTTTAGAGGTCGGTCAAAACCTTTTAATATTTCATCTTTCAACGGGGCATCATTTTTGTGGTAAACAAAAAAGAAAATATCGAAAATTGTCTACTTGGATGCGGAGGCGTATGCGGAAGTAAAATTTTACTTCAATTCGGAAACATTAAAATGTACTAATTTTTAAAATGTGAAGAAAAATTGCAATATATTTTTTTAATTCATTTCTTTCCCTCTTCCGTATTTTATTAAAGAAAGAGGTAAAGAAAGAAAGAAAAACAGAAAGAAAATTACTTCGAGGCCAAAAACTTTTATCACAAAATCAAAATCAATCGGCAACAACTTTGACAGCACACGATAAACATCATGATTGTTTTGCATCGATGACTTCAGATGCAAATATTAAAAAAAATATATATTTTTTCCGTATTTCATCAATTGCATTCACTCTGCAGCACTTTCAAAGCAATAGTTTTCCAATAACTTTTTTAAAGAAGTTAATTTTTTTTGTCAAAGCCAATAAACGAAATCGACTTTTATAATACGCAAAGATATTGCAAAGATATTGCGTATAGCAGTTTTCCCTTTTATTTATATAAAAAAAGGAAAAATGCATCAAATCTTACAATTACATACACACACCCCCACTGCCACACAAAATATGAGTAAAACAGAAAATTTGTAAGTGCTAAGGCATTAAACACATTTGTAGCAGAAGGCTGCACGACTACATTATTATCTCGGTGGCAGCAACGAATGCAACAATGTCAATTTCACAATGTTCACATTTAAAAAACAAAATTCTTTATTTAATTCTTTATTATATTATATTTTATTATTTAAAATAGATGAAAATATTTTTACTGCTAAATAACATAAAATTATATTAAAATTCCCCACCTCGATCAATCCGCCTATTGTATCTCATGAAAATGGAATGGATTTAAAGTGGCTATTGCCAAGCCGTGAACATGCAATACCGCACATACGCATATGTAAACGACACTCTTCTTTTCAATTTAAAAGGCAAAAAAAAAAAATAAAAAAAACCCCAGTCATGGTTCACACTATGTAAGTTTGTTTCTGAAATATTCTCTAAGTGCTACTTCATGTCATGTAGTGAAATTTTTGTAAGATCACATTAAGTGACAATTGGAAAAGGAAGGCCTTCAGTTTAGGTCATATCGCCACAAGCGCGACGAAAACACAAGCAAAGTATAACGCAATGCTTTATATTATTTTTCTATTAAGTGACAATTGCAAAAGGGAAGTCTCCTGTTTAGCCCATATCGCCACAAGCATGACGAAAACACAAGCAAAGTATAACGCAATACTTTATATTATTTTTCTATTAAGTGACAATTCCAAAAGGGAAGCCTCCTGTTTAGGCCATATCGCCACAAGTGTGACGAACGCACAACGAAAACACAAACATATAATACTTTATATAGAAAAAAACGAATCAGCCATGACAGTGGCAATTTATAATGCAAGAATCTCTTCTGCTCTCTCATTCATAAAATTGAAAAACTTCATAGTGTGAACGTGGAAAAAAGGAATTCTAATTTATTATTTATTATCGAGTGCAAGAATAAGATTAGAAATAAATAATAAAAAAAAATTTTTACTCAGCAGCTTTTTGAAAGCTACCTAACAACCACTACCGTTTTAAGGAAAATTAATTATTAAACTGTCTACACTTGAAATATTTTAAAAAGGTTTTTATTTATTTATTTATTTTTTATTATTTATTTATTTTTGCGAAAAAAAAGAAATGATATGAAAAAATTGCAGCAGTTACACAATAAATCTTTACACAACTGGCAAACTATTTAACCTCTTCTGGTTACTAAAAAAAAATTCAATTTTTCTTTTTTGAAATAAATGAGTGTCATTTAATTTGGCTTTTTTTATGTTATAAAAACGATTTACATGCGAATATTTCATCATTTACAAGAAAATAAAAATTTATTTCGCAAACATTAAAGTTTCCAAGAGAAATACTCTTTTATTTCATTGTTATCCTTGCCATTAACTGAAAGTAGTACAAGGATGTTAAGCACCAGCAATTCTTTTTCTAGATTTACATAAATATTTAAAATATTTAATACATCATGGTGTACAAATAAAGGAAAACATGGAGCGCCAACAAGCATCTTGGCTAGTAACGGAGTGCCTTGAATGACTTGAGGTAAAAATATGTTTAGCAAATAATTTAAAAAAAAAAAACAAATTTTTCAATTGCTTTCCCAATATTTCTTTTACACGATTATTCGCTAATACAGTGCACTCGGGATATAGTAAACACTTTGTAATATGAACTACCCGATATAATGAGCTGCTTATTTTTCATAGTGGTTACTCTAAATAGTGAACTCCACAAACCTCTATAAAGTTAACAATGGAACAGGGCCGAAAATGCGCTTTCGGTATCTATTGATGATGAATCGAATGCCAGTATCGATGACGAAGATTTTGAGCAGTCAGCAAATATGCAACCCATTCCAGCTACTCAAGCTTTTCAAATTTTTGAATAGGCAATAGAGTGGGCTGAACATAATTCAAATAAATTTGAAGACATTTTACTTTTTCATAAATTTCGTAACTTAGCTTTTCATAAAAAGCAGAAAAGCTTAAAAGATTATTTTGTTACACAATATTACTGAATAAAAAAATTATTATTTTTCTAGATTATATAAAAAAATTTTTTTTTTATTTTTCTTAAACTGTATATAGTGTATAGGCCTGTGCATTAATTAGCTCACTATATCCCGAGTACACTGTACATTCCTTAATATTTATGAGCGTAATTTATTTAATAGATTGCAAAATATGCTTCCAAAAATAATATTTGCATGCATTCCTTTACATAATTTAGTACTTGTTGATTTTATATTAGACATTTCAAAGGACTAAATTGTCGTCTGTGGTATTTTTTCCAAGGCAAAAGTTTTCAAATTAAATAATATTAATAATAATAAAATTATTCACCCAACAATTCGTTAATAGCACGAATGATAAGGAATTAAAAAATATTTCTATTTGGAAATCATATTTTTTGTGAAAATCATTTTATTGCCTTGTAAAGCTTGAATTATTCACCTGTCAAATTTTTATAAATAAATTCATTTTCGAAAAAAGCAATTTTTTTTTGGGAGGGAACCTTTAATTTTCGACTTTACAATACAAATTCCTAAATGTAAAAGCAAAAAGATAGAAAAATAATTATAGAAAATTCATAATTGTTCGAAATATTAAATTTATGTGTCCGTATAGCAAAAAGGATCGAATCTTAACAATTTAATTTAGTGTGGAAAATCCTGCTTAGGGATGCTTCTAAATATCACAATTTGACGTTTTTTTTTAGTTTCAATATAAATTGTCTTTCAATTTCCAATAGCACGTATGCAACTTATAAATCAGCAATTTCTTACAAATGGTCTCATAAAGCAAAAGGAGAAAAAGATGGAAAAAGTTACTCTCATTGGTCTGTGTGTGTTAGTTGGGTTAAAGCTAAAATGAGAACAAGATGTGGAAGCACTCAAATGTCTGAAATAAATTGGTTTATTTAAAATTTATGCCAAAACACAGTATTAAACTCTTATTTATAAACTTTCACAAAGAATGTTGACAAAATAAAGTGTTGCCTACTTCTAGGATGGAATTGTTGTAAAAATTTTAATTAAAAGACTTTGTTTTCGTTAACTAATTTAGTTATATACAATTTATTCGCTTAAAAAATAATTCTTTTGGAAGATATTTTTATACTTTTCAAAAACATTATATTATATTATTATATGAATTCATTACGTAAGTAAACTTCTGCTTTTACAATATTCTGGGGCTCCATTGGGAGACATCTAGAATTCGTAAAATAGGGCCGTTGTTTGGCTTCCATGATCATGCAATCTGGCATCTCTCTGTTATTCCTTGGCTTGTGCTCATAAATCAGGACCAAGTGATGTGCTGAAGATCAATATTGTTTATAATAACCGCGATATACTGCAACTAATGTTAAATATGGTTGCCTGTCTAACATTTAGTTCGTTGTCAATGATTACAAAAATGTTTTTAATTATTTTAAATAATTTAAAATGTTATTAAGCCCTTTTTTATTATTCTCAAGTTAAATGTTCTCAAGTTAAATATTAATAGATTGTGTGACACAAATTGTAAATGATGCTGTTTAATATCTGATGAAATAAATTCAATTATTCAGTAATTCGTTACAGAGACAATTTATAATCTGTCATTATAATTTCCACAGTTTAATTTTTAACATGAGAAAATTATTTGAAAAAGGTGAAATGCTTAAAGTGATTTCCGTCACAGCACACACTTACCGTAATTCCACAAATTTGTAAAATAAATTGAAATGACTTGGCAATGTTTGCAGAGATTCAACAAAACGAATTAAACTGAATAAATAATACAGAAGCATTTTGCATTTATTTGAGTTTTTTTATATCTTTTCAAAAGATTAAAGCCGTAAAAAAACAAAATAATCTTAAACGAGAAAGAGATTGGAATATTTTAAAATAAATTTCTAGACTTACTGAAATTAGCATAATTGGGTATAAAGAAAAATAATGATGTTACTTACGGGTATTCCAAGAGAAGCAGATACTAAATTTATCACTCCTTTAGTCATGGGAGGATAGAGATAATTTTTAAAATTCCCCATTAAAGAAAAATTCAGATATTTCATTTCAAATATCTTATGAAAAAAAGATTTTCTTGAGAAAAAAAATATTGGTCTATTTAAAAGTAAAATATAATTTTAATGCAGTATTTAGATTAACAAACTTAACCCTTTTACTGCCATAGGTTACTTATATCCCCAACTAAAATTTAAAAGATCAAAAAATATAATTATGGGTACACTGAAATTAAAAGAATCGTAGCTTTTGGTAGCTTCTTAAGTTTTTGTTTCATAATCAGCTGATTTGGTTGTATTCAATAAGAAATTTTTTTTTGCAGTGATTTTACAACGAGCTCTATAAATTTTGCGCATATTTATTTTTGCATTCTTAAAACTGTTAATAAATTTATTCTCAAGCAATTTATTCAAACATGGACTGCATTGTGGTTTTGAGAAAAATAAATACTCGTACAACACTCGATAAATAAACAAAGGTATGAAGTATCGATTGGCAACTATTTTCGAAAGTGATACTGCAGCTCTTAATAATCATCTTTGTTTCCATCAATCAATTTCTATAAGTGATTGGGCACTAAATTGAACAATGTAATTTGAAAACCATATTGAATATATTGCAAAAAAAACTAAAACGAGCTGTGTAAATTTCCTCACCTGAAACTGGTCAAAATTATGGAAATATTTTCAGCCATTTTATATTAAATAATCATTTATTTAATTATTTTCATAATATTAGAATTATAGGAACATAATTATAATATATGTATACCATATTCTTATGAATTGCTTTTATTTATTTACTTATTTTTGTTTTGATCTACCGATCTACTTTGTAAACTTTTCCAACAAACATCTCCTAACATATTGAAAGGTAGCACAAGGGTTAAAGTCAATCGTGTTGTAGGGTGATTTGAACGACTGCACTTTGTTACACTGTTATCTGCATGACAACAAAATTGAAATTGATGTGAAAACTTTTTCAACTTAAATATATTTATATATGTACAAAAATAAGAGCTTTTCACAAATAAATATTTTATCTTTGTCCTAGAAAAATTTATTAGAAATAAATTCTTGCAAGCACTTGTTATTTTGCAATACAATTTAAATATTTTTTTTGCCTCTTGGCATAAATTATTATAAATTTTAAAGTCTTTATCAATATTTCCATATTCAAGTTTAGTGACCCTTGTATTCGCAGCAGGAATATATTCTACGAAATCTTCTTAAATCTTTTTGATAAAGTTTCATTATTTTAGAAAAATTCTTATTATTTTAATCTGTCCTTCTTCTTCTAAACATGCAAATAAAACAAATTCAATGTGACATTTTTCTAAGTATTTGTTAAGCCATTCAACTTGAGAGTGAATGCTATTATATGTCTGTTTCCAATAAGTTTAGTTATAGAGTGCGCTCGTTATAATTGATATCACAAGTTTTGAACAGATAGACTGCCTTGAGGTTAATAACAAATAATAAATAAAGACAAAGAATGCTTTTTGTCATTTAAATAAATAAAAGAAATAAATATAATAAAAATGTATATACACAATATATGCGGTAATTCGAAATTTTCCGCTGCTAATTTGAGCTAAAAAGTACACCACGTTGCCGACTTTCTTTAGTTTTTTCCTCTCTTACAAACACCAAAATTAATATTCAATATTTTAGCTTTAAAAAAAAACTAGTAGTGTAATTAAAATAATACATGATAGTTTTAAGTTTTCAAAAAAACAATAAATATTTGTTAAAAAAAAATTCTATGTAATAGAAAAAAAGAAACCTCAGTAAATAAATAACTAATTAACTAACTAGCATTAAAAAAAATTACATTTAAATTTATTAAACCTCTACGTATGCATTACTTGATGCATTTTAACATCACTTACACTTTTGCACTCCAAAAAATATGCTACATTTTTTGAAAATGTTTTGCGTATACGTGATATTTCCTTTAATTGTTTTTAATATTAATCATTCGTCTCTGATGAATAATCGAACTGATGTCTGTATTGTATCTCATATAAAATTTTATTAGCGAAAAGAAACTTTAACAACTGTTTTTTCATGAATATTCTCATCCATTGCGAAAATAAATGTAACGTAAAACAATAAATATTTAATTAATAACTTATTTTGTTTGCTGTGTGCTTAAGCCAGTCTATAAGTCTGCATTTCGTTAGTGCCAAATCCGCACTAATGAAATTAAAATAAATAAAATTATTTAACATTTTTATATGAAAATTAAATTGTGCATGTTTTGCTCACAATTTTTTTTTTTTGCTACTCCTTCTAAATGAATTAAAAAATTTGATTTATAACATTTACATTTCTAGTGTTTCCAGTTTTTTGAATTATAGTTAAATTTACACAATAATATTCATTTCTATCTCAGCAAAAAAAAAAAAAAAAATTCTTAAAATAATTTGAAATTTAATTTTTTCAATAAAATGAAGTAAAATAAAAATAAATTAAAAATGTAGACCAAAAGAAAAATTCAATGAAAGCAACTTTATGAAAAGACTCATGTACGCTAATTGTTTAAAACTTTCTCTTTACAATTAAAATAAACCGTAAAAGTTATTACAACATTAACAGAAAGTTATGACTTTTTACAAGTCATGTTTCTGCCAAACATGAAAACATTCAAAATATTCCAAGTAATGCAATGCTGTTGAAGTTAACTCCTCCAATGAAATTCATCCAGTGTGCAGCAAATAAAAAGGCACGGTGGAAATGTAATTGTAAAATATCATGTAGTACACGGCCTATTTAATTGTTGTCGTTGTATAAAGTTGTGCACACGAATTATAAGTAAAAGCGAAATGAATATTTTTTAAATACAAAAGAAAAGTTGTGACTGGTTTTAAAAATTTTTGTCAAATTTTAATTTTTTTTTTCTGCAAGAAGAGATTTGTTAAAAATTTTATAAAAAGTAGATATTAATAAAAAAATATAAATCCGTGCAAGTATGTCTTGCTATGGAGAGAGTAGAGTCACTAGAAGAGGACGTTAGAGGAAGTTAGGAAGTTAGTTAGACTTGCTTCAGATGCATCATTAGATCCAATTTTGATTTATTTTCGCTGAGAAAGAGTGCAGGCATCGAGTTAATTCTACCAAGTTTTAGTAACAAGTTTTGAAGAACAAAATATATAAATTTTGCAAAATTGAACTTTAAGCTTTTGATTTGATAAAAGTTTGTTCAAATTTTCTTATTAAAATTCAAAGTCAGGTATGGGCCTTATTCATAAATACCTTGAAGTGGAATTATGAGAGTTGGATAGTGATAGATAAGACACGATAAATTTTCTCCGTCCCCTTATTGTTTAACTAGTTCCTGTTAAGCTGTTAATTGGTAACATTTTATTCATTTGTTTCACCATCAAATACTGTTACAAAAGGCTGTCGGAGGAACTGTATGTGTTCGGCTGCGTATTATCATCTTTGCAAATTATTTGCTGTCATATGTTACTTGCATTTAATCTGTGATTAAGTATTTGTCACCCAACAATCCAAAAACAATTAACACAAGACATATTAAAGCTCACGGTAGAAATTAAGAAATTCTTTTATGATTGGAAGAAGAAGGGATTTCACCCACATATACCGCTTCTTGCTATGATTAATTACACATAAATAAGTTAATTAAATAATCGTATTGAAATACAGTGGCTTAACTTAATAAAAATTAAAGCAAATTTGACAAAAAAAAATCCACTACTAGACAATCTAATAATATTAGAAAACCCCTACAATATCTCTATTATATTGTTTATTTATTTTTATTAATTTTAAGTTTATTTAGTTGCGTTCCTTCAAAACCAAATATTCTCACTTTTATTTGTTCGCAATAAAATAAAATATATTTTTCTTAACGTGCAAAACGTGCTAATGGATGTCTGTTTTATTTGTATTAGTGCGTAATAAAAGCAATAACAAGGACTGTATATGTCGTCTACAAATGCCAACACACATTCTCACATACTCGTAAACACAAAAGTCATAAAAAGTTTGCTAAGCGAAGAAAAAATAATAAAAGAAAACCTTAACTCGTGACACTTTTGTGGAGAACTCTTGACCGTAACAGCTGCGTTTTTGTGCATGTATTTCACAAGTACGAGTGTGTGTAATTAATCAGTATGAGTTAACGATGTACATGCAAACTTTGTCTAATGCTTTCTATGGGCCCTACAATTGAATGTCTTTTTTGGAGAAATTTTCAGCTAAAAGAAAGTATAACAAGCAGAATTGTACTTTGCTTTATTTCTCTGTGTTTTATTTAATTGTATTGTCTTTTAATGTGTTTTAGATAATTTTATATAATTTTCACCATTTTCGTGTGATTTCAATTTTGTTATTTAAATTCTTATTGTCTTTTATTCTACTCAGATTCTATTTTAATTGCCTTATTTTATTTCAATTCATTTAATTTGTTTTATTTATTTATTTTTTATTTATTATTTTTTTTATGAATTTTTTCAATTTTTTTCTTTTAGTTTTTTATATATGTACGTTTTGAAAAAATTTGTTATTTATTTTCTTTTGTATTTGTTATTGTTTAATATTTATCTGCTTAATGTTAATTAATTTATTTTGTTGGAAAAGTAATTTTTTTTTATTTTTGTTTTCATTCTATTTAAGTATACATTATTAATAATTAATACGTTATGATATTATGTCACTTAAATTTTACTATAAATTTTGATACAAATAAATTCTTTATTTTTCTGCTAAAATGTTTTCTTATTTATTAAAATTTTAATTTTATTTATTGTTAGAATAAAATTTTCATTTATTAATATTTAATTTAGTTTATTTAATTGCATTTTTTAAATGTTTTGCTTTAATTTAATTTTAGTTATTTTATTGTGCAATGCCTTATATTAATTAAACTTTTTGTGGTTTTACTTTTTTAATATATATATATTTTTTTTAGGTTTAATTTTATATTCCTAAGAATTTTATATTTATTATTTGTATACTTATATATTATATAATATATGTATATAATATATTATTTAATAATTTTTCATTATATTTCGTCTATTTAATTCCCTTTTATTTGAATGCAAATATTTTTTTTGGGTTTTGTTTTATTATGTTGTAATATTATTACTTTTTTAATCCTATATAATTTAATTTTTTTTATAAAATGATCTTTAGATTTTCTTATTTTATTTAATAACATTTTCCCCATAAAAGTTATTTAATTTATTGAAATTATTTTACCTTATAATCTAGCCGGCTATATTTTATTTATTTTTTTATTTTTTTGGTGACTTTTCTTTTTATATACATATTTATATAATAAAGCATTAAATAATATAATAATGTGTTAAATTTCTTTGGTGACTTTTCTTTTTATATACATATTTATATAATAATGTATTAAATAATATAAATATATTGTTGGTTTCAATTGAATTTTGTGTTTATTATATTTTATATGTATATCTATTCTACTTACTTATTTTTAATTATTTAATTACTTTTTTACTTTATTTATTTACGATTTATCTTAATATATTATTTTCTTTATTCTCCTCTATGTTTTTTGTTTTTGTACTCAGAAACTTGAGTTTTTTGTTTTGGTTATTATTTCAGTTAAATCGCAAGCATTGATATTGGCTAACAGAAGTCATGTTCAGAGGGTTAACATAAGTGCCCTTATACAATAGTTTGCTTTCAGTGTATTATCCCTCTTGTTGCAGACATCTGAGATTGCAAATGTGATAATTTGTATGCAAAAGATTCAAAACCAAAAACAACAATAGCATACTCGTAAACATGTATAAAAAACAAAAACAAAAACAAAAACAAAAAATGATAAGAACTTAACGAGTGCTTGAGAATTTTGTTTATGCTACACATACAAAAGCAAAACTATACCGTTAATTTTTTGTACCCATCTCAGCAACCTTGAACTTTTTTTTCTCCTTTTTTATTACAATATTTCTTGTTCGCTTTACTGCCATAAGATGTAGTTGTTGGTGCGGATTTTTTATCTCAACTCTCATTCCCCTGCTACGCCCATTCATTAAAAGAAACAGTGTTTCTGCATGTAAAATGTGTTTGTGTTTTTAGGTGTATTTTTCTTAACAAGAAGTGCAATGTGCATTATTGTGTGTAAAAGATGCGACTTTTTTATTTGTTTTGTTTATTAATGGTTTTCTATGAGTTTTAAACACACATACACATGCAATGCAGTTGCGAAAAGTATCGGCTTAAAATCTGTGCCATAGTTTGTACTTGAACTTTTGCTTGAAAACGGCTGTTTAAGTATCGAGTAAATGTTTATATGAATTGTGTTTTATTTTATTGTAAAAAAATTAATTATTTTCGTTTTGGTTTCATTTTAAAATATATATAAAAAAAATTAAGTATGCATTTTGAAAACTGAATTTTGTTTCGCTCTACGAATTTTACATAAAAAATATGAATTGAATTATTAAAAAATAACTAAAATAAGAGACCTTTTTTTTAAGGTATTTTATTTTAAGATAAAATCTTTTTTGCCTTTATGCAAATAATTCTATTTAGATGTTTAAAAAACTCTAAGTATACACACATAAAATTATAGCATTTACCTTAAAATTAGAGCATCCTCGAAGCAAACACTCCAACAAAGGTTTTATGACTTCTGTTGTTTCCTTTGTCAAGCAACAGCAATCCAACAATAAGTAAACCATATATAAAATATTTTGTACACAAATATACAAAATATTTGTAAATGATATTTAGCTTGGAATTTAAATAAAAATTTTGTAGAGATTTTCTAAGATATCTTCCATTTAATGTAAACATTAATGAGTGGAGAATTTCTTCTTTAGAGTTGCTAGTAGAATGGTCAGTATTAAAGAATACCTAAAAGCCTGCCATTAACTTTAATGCAAACAATTTGTAGGCCTAATTAACACATAGAATAAGTTTGAAGGATTTGTTTCAAAGGATCAATATTTGATGTCTAATACCTAATAAAAGTTGCTTAAATCATTACTGAAATTTGGTGAATCTTGAAATGTGTTGCGTTTTGTGGCAAATCGAATATTTTTGATTTGTGTAGTACTTAAATAAGCTGGCTCAGATTTTTCAAGGCTACAAATTATAATAAATCTGCTGAAATGTGCAAATTTCTCAAAATCATTTTAGAAGTGCATTTTTAAATACTTTTATTATTTGTTGACTTTCTAATGAGCATTGCTTGTTACACAAATTGATTATAATTTTATGGGTGTAGCATTCTCGTATGTCTACTTTTCCAATAACTGAATGAGTATATTTTGACTTGTATTTTTTGACTGTTAATTTATTTACCGGCCTACTTCCATTCGTTAAATATATATTTGACTATAAATACAAACATACACGTTCGCTAGATAAATTCTGTTGGTTTTTGCATGAGTGCATATGCCACTATTTGTGCTGACATATTTATAGCTAATACGTACATATATTTCGATATCTAGCAGTGTAGCGAAAAGAGTAGCACTAAAAGGCTTTGTTAAATGTAAATGTTGAGTATAACGCTTTCTTATGCTACTTGATCACTTGATGAGTATGGCAGCACAAACCAAGTCTCAACAAATGTGGCAGTACTACAACTCAAATGTCAAATGTTTTTCACATGGCATTTCCGCCTTCTTCCTTTTGACAACTCCAAAACAAGTGCAACACGTTTTTATCGCTTTATTTCTTTTTTCTTTTTGCACTAATCATAAATAAACCTTTTTCTAATTAACAACAAAAGTAAATATTGGTTTAAATATTAAGCATTGCCACAAAAATGATAAATATTGTTTGGAGACGTGAAATGAGCTGTAAAACTGTTTATTTATTTTATCTACCGCGCAGCCATTTGCAGACAATATTTTTGCATTTGTTATGGAAAGGAACTGAAACACTACAATGATTTCAAATATATAATATAATAAAAGAAATGTCATTAAAGGAATGCAACAACTAGATAACGGGAGAAGTTCCGGTCACAGAGTTTAAGTTGTAAAAAATCCTCAAACCTCCTTCTCATGTCCTTTAATAACTCTTGCTTTAATGGTTATTGCATTAATTAAGTCGCAAGGGCAGAGTCTTTAAGCTCTTAGCAATTACAAGCACACAAATATTATAAACGATGGTATACATTTTTTTTTTTTTTTGACGAACTCTACCTGCAAAGCTTTTGGCTTGTCCGCAGGAAAACACCTAGGGTCTAGGCAGGAATCGAACCCGCAACCTCCGGTTCAGTAGGCTGAGCATTATTCACTCGCCTACGGAGGGCACATACACCCTTACTCTATCATATTCAATAGCACTATATTTTGTTGGTTTTTACGATTTAATTTGGAGCAAAAAAATTACCAACATAACACATTGCATTGAGTGTTGATCTTAAAAAAAATAATAATAAAAATCTCGAGTAATTATTTCCTTGAGAAGAGTTTATCATACTACACAATTGGGAGTAATTAAAAGATAAGTTGATTTGATTATATGGCTCTAGATAGAAAAACAAATAATTTTAAATAATTTTATAAAAGTTAGGTTACTCTCTATTTACGAATTTCATACATACGCTAATACCATGTTGAATTACATTATTTCTTTCATAACAGTATATGTAATGCAATTCATAGATTTATTTCAATATATGCAACAGATAGATTTGTGCTTGGCATGCTACAGTGAAGGAAACATTTTCTTAATAATAGTCTATGGCAAAGCGCTCGTAATATATTTTCTCTTCTGGCAATTTGTCACCACAGTAAAAATTGCAAGACTCATTTACTGGAAATGTCATAAACAATATCAATTAATAGACTAAAAGCATTTTAATGTTAAATTAACGATTTGACAGGGTCAGCCAACGATAACAATCGTCAGTTCTTACAAAGACATTAAGCGCAACTGTGCTAGCACAGCTACAACACTCAAAACCATTCAAATGTGCAAGAAAAGCGTTGTGGTATCAGTTCATATAAAAGGCCACCAATGTCATTTTAAATAAAATTAATCAACTCTGTACTTGTTATATGAAGCTTTTAGGAAAAAAGAAAAGAAACGTGCTTCAGCATTTACCTTCCACTTGAATATTATTCATATTTTTATAAGTGTGTAACACGTCTGAGCATAAACCATTAGTAGGAGTATTTTATTATATATAGAATAAACCTATTGTAGCTATAAATAATTAAAAAAGAGAAATATGCATTAATCAATCATTAAGCCCACACTTTAACAGTGAGAACACCATAATAATATACATAAAAATATATTCACCACAATCGTATTGTAATAAATCTTGCTTTTGATATACATTACTTGTGTGTTTTGTAAATAAAAATATAGTCTGATGGTGGCTTTTTTCATTTGTCGACTCAAAAGTCTCGAGACTTATAAGTACCACAAACTGAAGAAAAACTCATGTTTATACGTTTATTTACGTACGCATGCATGTGTGAGCCCGTTTATGGCAAAACCAATTACGCACATTACAAAACACATCAACAATAATAACGCGCCTGAAAGTATGCACTAAATGATTTACTGATAACGATGAGAAATTTATTTCACTGAAACACTTGTTTTTTTTCTTCTTCTCTTTGCCATGCTTCATGTACTTTAACAAAATTATCTATTTTTCACAACGTAAAAAGTCTAATAAAATATAATTTATCCTTCGAAAGATAGTTGGGTTATAAATTAAATAAATAGAAAAGTTAATTGTTTGAACTTTGAAAAAGTGTTTTTCACACGTAACAATTTATAATAAGAAACATTTTAATTGGCGCCACAAATGCCTTGAGGTTTACCACATATTTCCTTGATATAATCAATTCGTAATTATCGGGTACAATTCTGATTCGAATAGTGGCAATTACGACAGTTATTTTGCACAATATAGCCCCATACAAAACTCGAATATGATTATGTGATCTAAAAGATACTTTTAAGATAATATAAACATCATTGATGCTTCAAAAAGTGTTTAGGATGTTCTCAGCTCCCATTTAAAAAAAAAAATTTACATTGCCTCACTATAAAGTCCTTTTCGAGTTATTTATATCAAATTATATATATTATATTTTGGCTTTAATTTACTGGAGAAGTAGTTTTTCATTACTATTATTTCAAACAAATCAAGTTCATTATTTTGTTTTTATTTTTTAAAACTACAATTAATAAGTCGTTGAAAAAGACAAGATTTTCAAAATGTAAACCAGCTAATTGAGTTTATTTCTTTAAATTTAAATTTAATGTAAAATGTTTACAAAACCATTTATTAAGGTTTCGCATAGGAATATACAATTATAAAAAAATATTTGAATTTTTTGCAAAATTTAAAAACTGCGAAAATAATAAACAATGTTGGTAATCATTTTTTGTTTCAAGTTTTATTCTAGCTCAACATCCGTTGCTGAGTGATGAAACGATGATGTGCCTTATTTGATATTACACATACGCAAAAGGTAAATAAAGTTAGAGCATATGCATATTAAACTCCCTGCTGATATGCTATACTTTTTTATTTCGCTTTAATCTCCATTCCTAATCTACCTTTTCTAAAATGTCTCAATCGCTTCTTCTATGTATTTTAATAACTACTATTACTTACTAAAATATTTACATATACTAAAACGGTTTTATGAAAGAAAAACAACTTTTATTTATTTATGGCTTGCAGAAGGAACAGAAAAGCTTCGAAAAACATTTTGTTGAAATATTTTAATACATATTTCCTAAACAAAATAACAACAAGTTTATATTGCAAAGCGAAATTGTTGTTGGCCGCTAAAAAAAGTTGCTCATATACAGTTTTCATTGCCTATTTTCGTCATTATTAAATGTTGTTAAAAAGATGCTAAAAAATTTAACTGCTTAATAAAATAATTTGCAATAAAACGTTAAAGAGAAAAAATATAATAAAAAATAAAATAATAAAATATGTAAATAAGAACTAAATCTCGACCGGTGTAATGGTATATGGATTAAATTTCATTGTATGTGCAAACACATCTAAAGCAGTTCTAAAAAGAATAAAGTCAAGCGAATGTTCGCTTAAAACAAGAAATTTTACCATCACTGATGGGTATAAAATTGGCGATGTTCCACAGAACTCATAGAGAAGTCCTTAGTCCTTAGTTTCATTTGTAGAATATCAAATTCTAGAGAACGACGAGAAATATACAAGCTTGGTTTTACTGATGTCTTCGTGTTTGGCTCATCATACCACACAATTGCCTCAACCAGTCAAACCAGTTCCACAATAGTTACCTGAGAGCGAGCTTCGCAACAGTTATAAATCTTTGAGCATTTTAACCATTTCATGTGTTGATGATACCTACTCGTAACTGAGAAGTTTGCCACAGTCATCTGTCATGCTGATTCATTAATAGATGACTAATAAAAATAAAACCTCTTATTGGCATACCCTCTATACTCAAGGAGACGATAAACTTTTTTTCTGTTGTTAATTTTATTGCATTATGAAATAATAAATTAAATTACAAAAACAGCTAAAAAAAAACAATAAGCAACGAAAAATATCCTCTATTGTATTTTACCACTGGCATTTGTCAATAAAAATGTTATCTACGAACATCTTTTACAGCAACAACGGAAAGTATACACAGAAGTACTTTAGGAACTTCATTTGAGTAGCTTTATTATAAATGAAATGCAAATATTTGTGTCGGCTAAAAAATCATTTCCTGAGTATGCGTGTATTCAACGTATATTGATGGCTTTTATTTCATCTTATAGTCTGAATTTTCCTTTTCTTAGACTAAAAATTTACTTTTTTGTGCCTTGTTAAAAATTTTGTAATACAGGATAAAAATTAAATCCTTTTGAGTGCCATAAAACAAGTGAACGAGTGGAAAGGACATAAGATAAACAGTAGGTCTCATCGGCACTGTTAAAAATTGTCAAAACAAGGAAAATAATAATAAAAAAGGAGATCAGCACCAAGAAGATGCCGCTAATCTGTGAACAGCATTTAACTGTCCAGTTTTATAGACTTAATGGTGTTCCATGGTACTTCATGGTGCTTCATGGAGCTATCCATAGTAAAATAGACAAAGTTCTCTGTGGACTGCGTCAACAGATTTATTTATTTATTTATTTTTTCTTTTTTAAATAAATTTCCACAATTTAGAAGCGTAGTTTTGGTGTTAAATGATTTCTGTTCACTTGCCAAATGATGCAAAAGAGAAATGCCAGTCAGTTTGAAATGTTACAGCTGTCAAACAAAATAACCAGAATCAGAAAGGGATTTAGGATAAATTATGTGTACATGAATGAAAATAAATAATACATTAAAGCATTGAATAGAACTCCGTCGCTTCTGTTATGTTATGGCTTTTCAACACAACCACACATTACTGGTAGGCATTAATATAAAAGACTCTTTATAAAAGGAAGTTCATTATTAGCTTTCCCTTCTTAGAAGTCTGACATTTATATATCTGTATGTATGTACATGTACATATGTGTGTGTGTGTGTGTGTGTGTGCATGCGTAGGTGCGTATTGGGTGGGTCCATTTTAATCCACCACTTGACATATATATTTGTAGGTATTCGCAGAGCCACCTAATCGTAGTTAATAATATGCAAAAATACAAGAGCAAACGTTGTGCAGAAAAAAGAAAAGCATGCTTTTAGGCAGCCATTTTTAACTTGTGTATAGCAGAAAAAGATATGGTTAATTATAGATGGCCTTCTTGGACCCCATTGTCTAGTCTTTCTTTCTTTCACTTGTTAACTAAAAAATATGGCCATTTAATGTTTTATAAATAAAGCAGAACGTATAGTTTTAATAACACGTAATAAAATGGCAATGTGTTCCAAATACCAACTACATAGAATTCGTTTATTACCTTGAATAAATTAAATTAGTAAATATATAATTGTAATGACCATATCAAATTTATTAAAGGTTTTACATAAAGCTTTTATATAAAGTTTTTGTGTGTGTTACTTTAATTAATTATTCGTATTAAATTTGTTATTTGCTTTACTAATTTAATTGGAATAAAAGCAAATATTTTCATAATTTGATTAAACAAGTAAATCATATTAAATATTGAAATATTAATACAGATCATAATAAGTGTATTCAACTCGATCACTCATATGTCTTCTTTGTATTGGCACAATTCCGTAATGGTTTTAAGAACTTGTGTTTCTTTAAAAAGGCGATATTTTTGAACATGTTGTTTTTCTTGTATGATCCGATACTGCAGTAATTTTACTGCAAAAAACCTCTATTTCAAATTCAATTTAATAAAATTATTATTAAAAATATATAAATATTTATATATTTATTTATTAATTAATATTATAGTTTTATTGAAAACAATAAGAGGCGAAAGTAGTGGTGTTGTTCTACACGGATTAAACATTATTCGACACTAAGAAAAATCATTTGCTTACTTGCTGGATGCATTTGCCAGTACTCCTGATCTAAGAAATCTAATTTTAAGATTCTACCAATTTCAGCACTGGCCTCGCTTAGACCGAATTATATACAGCACTTATTCATCTTTATTCAAAAATTAACTATTTATTATTTGTGTATTATATTATTTGTTTATTATTTATACAAGAAAGCTTATGTAACACAGTGGGGCATTTCGCTAAATAAACACCCATTTGCAAAATAACAATAAAACGGAAGCTTGTGAAGAGCTTCCGTCTCTTTCGAAAATATGCCAACAATTAAATAAATACGTTTCAAACCAGCGACATCCTCTTTCGATTTTTTTTTAAATTCTTTAACAATATTTATTCTCAAATTTATATTATCGTGTTTTTTTTTTTTGTTCATTTGCTTTCGCCGGTTGTTCATTTATTCTCATTCTATTTGTTAATGTATCTCTTGTCAAAGATTGTCGGTATTTAACTTTTTTTTAACGATTTTTGTCTGGTTAAAGTTAAACAGCAGGATATTTTAGATAAGTAAAATGATGTAAATAAAAAGAAATAAAGTGGCCAAATACTGGTGTATATAAAATAAAAGTACAAAAAGTTTTTAGCTGATTGGCTTCATTTGCCGTTGGTATAGTCGTACGATTTAATTTAAAAGATTAATCTTTGATCTTTTTTATTATTTTAACTAAATTAAGTTTTTTGCAACAAATACTATTGAAACGTGTTTTCTTATGTTCATGTAACTTTAGCTGAGGTATTTTAGAATTCTACCCGCTTCCTAAGAATTGTTAGTAAAAATTTATTTTGTAAATATATTGCTAAATATATATGGTTAGCTGAAATACAGAATACAGAACAAATTCTCCTACCGCATGCTGGGTTAATTTCAACATAGAGAAAATATTTGTTATCCAATAAGTGGCAGAAACTAAAAAAAAAACGTAAATAATATAAAAAAAATAAAAATATTTTGATTTTTTTCATAAAATGGATTTTTTTATTAAGTATAATTTAAGTTAGTAGTAAGTTTTATCCTGTTTTTTTCTTTTTGGAGTTTTATAATGAAACTTATGATGTTTCTATTAGAAAATAAATAGTAGAAAAGTGACTATGCAGTTATAAGATTATAGAACCTGTCACTGGCCTTGCCCGCAATAAACTTTTCCTAAACTAAATTGATTTATAGTTTGAAGACTACCAAAGGAAAATACAATTAATTTATTATTATTATAATATACAGTAATGAATTATATATAATAACTAATTATTAGAAATTAGAAACTAATTATTAGAAATATAAGTTTAATTATTTTTAATTAAGCTTATATTTCCTTTGTAGCTGATTACTCAGTACTGAATGCAAGTTGTTGGTGTTCGATGATTTTCAAATAATTTTAATACTTTTGTTAATATAAAAATAAACTTTGAAAAAAAAATTTCGCAATTAAGAATGGCAAGTTGTAGTTTTTCTTTTTGTGGTTCAAATTTTATAAACAGTACACAACTACATGGATAGCAAGACTGGACTTTGGTTGGTCCAAATATTTCCTAATCATTTGCAATAACAAGCTCTTATCTTTTTTTTTTTTTTTTTTGTCTTATAACATATATTTAAGCCGTTGGAAAGATAGTACGGCTTGGTACTTAAAATAAAATTAAAATTACAAACCGAGCATAAAAATATTGAAAATAAAAATGGCTTATTGATGCGCCGGTTACTGCTTAGATTACCACCTAAAACTATGCTACAGTTTACGGCAATGAGCGCAGATTTTTGCTACTATTCTTCACTGCGAAGTCATAATATCAAGTTTAACATGTAATATGACTTGAAAAATGAACAGACTATAACTTTTAAATCATTTCTTATTAACTTGTTATTGTTATTAACTTAAGAGGAACACAAATGTGAACGACTGTTTATTCACAGCAATAAATGGCAAATAGTCAACAACTTACTCTCTAGTTATGGCAATTATTTAATCCACGCAAAGTATTTGACCACGGAAAATATATATAAATGTTGATATACTTTTTTCTTGGATTATTATTTTCCACTTATAAAAATGTTAATTTTCATGTTAATTTTGTTTGTAGTACTTTTTGCTTTAAAAAAATTTTAAATATTTTTTTAATGTATGTTTTTCTTTATTTATTATTTGTTATTATATTTTTAGATAAACAACTGTAACAACATTCAAATATGTATTTGAAAAAATTATTAAAAAAAATTTAACAAATTTAATTATTTTCCATTTGATTTTGTTAGATTTATTATTTTTATTAATTTTTTATTTTTTTTTTATTTTTGCCTGTGTTTTAATAATTTTTTTGAAAATACATTATTTTATTTTAGTATAAACATAATTTTATTTTAAAACGACTTCTTGGTAACTATTCTAACGATGCTTTTAAAATTTTCAAAAGGAATATTTGTTTTGTTGTTGTTTTTTTTCTTAAATTTATGAAAATTTTATCAAATATAAGCTTGCGGCTGGTATTTTTATTTTATTCTTAACGTTTATCATTCCTTGAATTTTAGCGCATAACTGAAGTTAGTCTGCGAAATGCATGTTATTTAAAATGCAAACATTTAATAAAAGCTCGCCACAAGCAGATGTTCGGAAAATCTAAATCGAAATATGGTTACCTTTAAATAGTGCTTTTCTGAGAATAAGTTGCGCTCTCTTTCTGCCTTAAATCAAAAAGTGAAGCATGCGCTTAGGCTCTGGTTTGTATACAAATAATATTCCGGCTTATAATGTTTACAAAGTGTATCGTACTTTGTTAATTGCCTATGTGCGGTTGTGTTTAAATGTTTATTATTGTTGCATACTTTTAGTAGGCTAAACAAACGTATAGAGCAAGTGGGCCAAATAAACACATGTTGCTTTTTGTTAGTTACAGTAATTAACACATACCACAGATATATTTATCTTTTCTTCCTTTCATTCCCCTTGGAAGTATCTGCAGATGTCAAGTGGTAAGAAAGTTTATCTGTCATTTAAGGTTTTATTACATAAATTAAACAACATTTTTTTACAAAGAAAACAAGAAGTTTACGAAAAATTCTATCACACTTATTTAAATCTAACTTTCTTTTCAACTTTATATTTGAAAACGGGATATTGTAGAAAATATAAAATTAATCTGCTCCATTGGGCCAAACAATTTTCTCTATAAAATCTAAGAAAGCCGCCACTCTTGTATAAAGGCCAGGCGTTGAAGAAGCGCAGCCAAAGCCTGAAGATACCACACCCACCAAGCGATAATCTTTGGAAGATTCTAAATAAAATATTTAACGATTTTAAAAGACTCCCTGAGAGCATCTCAATATAAAAATAATGAAAAAATTTACCATCCACAATCAAATTTAAAGGCCCTCCAGAATCGCCTTGACAAGCATCCTTGATTTGATCTTTATCCTCCGCACAAAGCTGAGTCCGTATTATGCCCTCAGGTATCCTTCTGTTCAGGCCATAATCAGTAAAGCTTCTATTGCAGTTTTCTAACGATGAAGTGTGCAAGGGAGCTTTCAACAAAATGTCGGAGAAGCTGCGAGCTAAAACGTACATAAATTTTCCATTTGTATATTTCTTTGCATATGAATATAATTTAATGAGCAATTTATATATTTTTTAATTTAATCATGTGTTTCTGTTTTTTCTTTAAAACGATTTATGTTTACAAACCAACGCCACAAAGCAGACTCGTTTGTAAACTTTTGTATCGTTTGTGTGTTCTAATATTTTCGCAGCCACTGCATAAGCATACAAAGTTTAACATAATTTAAAAACCTTGTTAATATTAATAATTAAAACCTATTTGTTTTTGGCTGAAGCATGAAATGAAAAAAATATCAAGAGATTATCTAAATTCTTTTAATAAACGCGAACGCAACGAAGTAAAAGTGATAGCATGGCTGAGAACTTTTCATTACAATTAGATCCTTCAATATATCACAGTGTACAACAAAATCTTCTAAATATTTAATTGGTTGCACATGTAAATATTTTACAAGAAAATGTTTTAAGAGTAAACTGTATTTAATACAGTTCTAATATGTAAACAAAAGCTGCTTTAAATTAAAAATGTCTAAAAGTATGCATTGCAAATAAACGATAACTTTAGTTCTGCTACAGAGAAATTGGCTCAAACAGATAGACATTTAATACAAAAAATTATTAAATTTATCTTTGTTAACTTTTTATGTATTTGTATTTAAACTTTTATTATTGTACAGCATCTTCTTAGTAATTTTTAAGTATAATTTTTATTATACGACTATATTGGAACTTTATTATTTGGAATTAAATGCCGAAAAATATTTTAAAAAATATATTTACACGTGTAATAAATTTAATTTTCTATAACTACTATTATAAATGTTGATTTTACACAATGAAGAGCGAATTACTAAAAAATAATTACAATAATCAAATTCTTTTAAAAACATATGGTGAGCAGACAAAATAATTAAATTTAAACTGAAAATGTTAAGAAATATTGATAGAATATTTATTGGTTTTCGGCAGGGAAATAATTATTCCCCTAGTATTGGTCTCAACTATTATTTTTAAAACATTCTAGAAATCTTTAAGTAACTTGAAAAAATTGTCTAACTATTCAATATCATTATCGCATAGATTATTAGAAGTTCATTTCTTTTGTTAATAAGTATTTGTATGATAAAAAGTACTTACTGGTGGTGTTAATAGTACCCCAACCCGTAACCCATAATTTAATTTTTGGATCCGGATCCTTTTCGTTTACATATAAACAAACTGGGTATACGTTTTCGCTATATTCCACATTACGTTCCAATTCCAAAATAGCAATATCGTTATAGGTCAACCGATTTAAATAATCATCATGGATATACGTTTGCTAAATGAAAAGATTCAAATTATAAAATTTTATACTGATATTAGCAGTCTACATTTAAAAACGACCAAATGAAGTTTGGCGGAAAAGATATTTAACTATTTTTATATCTGTAGTCCACATTTTGATTTTTATTTTTTAATAGGTTTTTTAAGATAAAAGAATTAAATCAAATATTAAAATACCAATACTTAAATATGTATTTACTCGAATAATCGTATTAAATGTAATAAGAAAAAAAAATTTATTCAAATATGTACTATTTTATTGAAATGTTCTAAGAATTTTTATACGAATAAAACTTTTGGGATATTTTTAAATCGAATACTTTTTATTTTAATAATGTTTAATCAAATAATTCGAATATTTTTTAAAACAACACGTTGTATTTGAATACTTCTTAAATGATTACATTTTATTCCACTTTTGAATTACTCACCTTTATTTTCACCTCAACGGCCGCTTTCATTTCAATCGGATCTGTGAAATTAACAACACCCAAACGTACAATAGATGGCACATTCTCACGTTCCGAAACACAATGGGCTGCAGTTAAAACGAAACGTTTATCGATTAAAGTGCCACCGCAACGTATGTCATAAGGAGGCTTATCATCGCCACCGATACGACTGTAACCGAGGGCAGCCATGTGGGGAAATTCGCCCAATTCGGCTGGTATACCGCCCAAAATGTGATTTGTTATTGAAACATTCAGACCAGCCGTAATGCGACGACAAGCTAAGAATATACATGCATATAAACAAATAAATGATATATTCATTGAACTTGTGTGTGTGTGCGCGCTGGCAATAACTTACCTCTCACAGCCGGTCTATCTGCTTCTCCTTGAGGATGCTCAGGCTTTATAGGAGTCGTACTGAAATAAATACAGTTTATGGATCATAAACGTTAAAGAGGGGAAAGAGAGAAATATAAAATTATTTTCTTACGCCAACACCAAATAAATTTAGATGTGCATTTAAGAATATTACATGCTTAAAAAACATTAGACATTTTAGCAACACAACAATTTCATAGCCACCTTAATGAATTACTGTCCCCAAGAAATGTGTTTCTATCTGCTGACGTTGGGCGAAAATCGAGTGATTGCAATGGATCCAGTGTTTTAGAAGATGGCGATTGCACAAACTGTTGTTGGGGTGGAATAGATCGTCCCTCCTTACCAGCGGATACTGTATGCGGAGGTTGTTCAATTAATTGTTGGGATATAAGCTGGCCAAAATTTTGTGGAGCCTGAGGCTGTTGTTGGTAAATGACTTCAGGTTGTTGTAGAAATTGTTGGTTCGGGTATTCAGGCTGCATCATAACAAATTTTGTAGGCTGTGATCGAAACTGTTCTTGACTATCCTGAACTTTTACGATATCCAACCCAGCCATGACCAGATTCCCATAAACTGCCTGAGCAGGCTGAAATTCTGAAGTATGAGATGTATGAATTGCATGAACTGGGGTGACTGGCCAATTTTCTATTATGGCTGGCTGTTGTATGAAACTAGTGGATGGTACCTGACTTAAGTCATGGCCAACTATTTGGCTACCAGGGACCGGTATAATTTCAAAATGGCCTAATGGTTCCGGATTTATTAATTCCATTTGCTCGTGTGGAGTGTGAAATCCTACAAAATCTATACCAGCGTTATTATTATTGACTATAGGTCTCGACCATACTGCCGGCTGAGGACTCGGATTTTGATGGTTCTCAACATTGAAGACATTCGCTTCACTGGCACTTTCTTGATTATTGTTGCTTGAGTGTTCAGAATTCGTATTGCCAAAAACATTTTGGATTAGGTCATCAATTTTTTCATTGTTGTTGTTGTTTGGATGATTTGAATTTGGTTCCTGTATATTGTTAAGTGGTAGATCAGGAGTGCGATTTGGCGTAATATCACCATCAAAATAATTGTTTGGTCTCATATTATTGCTAGGAAAAGAAACAAAACCCGAATTTTGATTTGCCAAACCCATATTCGTCCGACCTCTGCCATTATTATGTGGACCACGACCATTAAAATGGCCATTGCCGTTATTATTAGAAGGCCCTCTACCCATATTTTGGCCTCTACCTAAATTTGCCTGGCCCCAACCAAAATTTCCATTATTATCTGCCGAGAAACTATTCGGTTTACCGTTACCTCGGCCATTGTTAAAATGCCTTAAGTTAGGCTGGCGATTCAGATTAACGCCACTTGGTGCAAAATTCCATTGGTTAATATTGTTACGGCCTTCAGGATTTACTGCTACAAAGCCCAGATTAGAATTGCTATTACTACTTGACCCTCTATCGGCCGGATTAGTTAGACCATTGCGCTGTGAGCCACCATTTTGATTACCACCCAGTAAAGCATTAAAATCGAAGAACCCTGAGTTTTCATTTAGTTTTTGATCACCTACCATCAACGGTCTGATTGTGGTGGTGGTGGTCGTGGTTACTACGGTTGGCTTTAACAAATCCAACCAAAAATCGGGAGCTGCTGTTGTCGTACTTGTAGTATTTTGCAATAAATCCAACCAAAAATCTTTTACAGGCGTTTCTTGTGTCGATGTTCTGCGTTTCAGGTTAATAAATTTTATCGTTTAGTGGAAAGTGAAAGGGAAGTGGTAGAAGATTGAAAAATATTACTATAGTGTCAGATACCACTAACCAATTAAATTACATTTAAAAAAAAGAGGACTACAAACAATTTTTGGTACTTGTTATTTCAAATGGATCGAGAACAAATATGTTAGAGAATTTAGTTTTTCAAAGAGAAAGTATTATTTAAAAGCAAAATGAATTTATTAGTTTATTATAACTTATTCATGAAACAACCAAATTTTACTCAAAACACTACAGACAGCAGCTATACAAAGTCTACTCAGTGCAAAAATAAATAAAAATTAATAGTTTCTTACGGTCTGAAACGATTACTATTTTCATCAGTTGTCGTTTCAATTCTTGATTCAGTTTTGATGACAGGACAACAAATTAACTCCTCCTTAATATCAAAACCACAACTGACGACCTCGCGACTTGTATATTCTCCGCCATCTATTAGCGTCTTAATAACAGGACATTCACCCCATCCTTTACAAACTCCAGGTTTATTTTTGCTCACACAGCTGTCGCCTTCTAATACAAAATACAAAGAGAGAAGGAAAGGAAAAGAGAAAGCATATGAGAATATAATATTTATAAAACAACATGATGGGGCAATAAACTAGCGCAGCTAAATATTTTTTATATGTATTTATATATACGAGTATAACGTAACCTGGCTGAGTGTGTTAATTGTTTAAAGGCAGGATAATATACGATTTTATCAAATAAGCTGATATTGATACAAGTTTGGCCAGTTTCCTCTTCTCCTATCCTGTGATCAAAAAGCTTTTATTAAAATTGAAATTTTACATTGCTTTGGCAATAAAATATTAAAAATTGCCAAAAAAAAAATTAATTGAAAATAATGCAACAATATTTCACATTTATTTGATATATTGTCAAAAAAAAAAAACCGGACAACTGTCTTAATATATATATGTATTTTCAGTCTTTGCAAATGTTACTAATTGCAAAGATATACTAAATGCAGCAGCAAATATTTTTACCATTACATATGTAGTGTAAAACTCAGCAGTGTGCGCGTCTGCGCAAATGTTACTAATTGCAAAGATATACTTCACCAGCTATCCTCTGTGGCTATTGCACTGGCGAAGTGAAATCAAGAAGTCCTTTTAAGGCCTGTATTCCCTATCGTACACAATCGCACGATCTGTCAAATATAACATGTCCTTCCGAGAAATGCGATAGTGTGCATTGAAAATGCAACTGTGTAATAGATACATTTTTTTTGACAATTGCCACAATTTAAAAAACTTTATGGAAACTTTCATTTCCTTTAAGCATATGAAGAAGAACGTTTTGGGTCCATCATTCTTTTTGCATGATAGTGTGACGTGACAGAATCCCGCATGACTGTGTAGAATAGTGAATACTCGCACTTAGCAATACAAATGCGCAACAATTTAAATATTATACGTACTGAATTTGGCGGCATCTGTTGTTTTCATCTGTTGCAGCAGCATGATAGACACAATTGTCCAGTGCACCATCTTCACTAGAAATTGCCTCAAATCATTTCTATGTTTGCAGGTTCGTTCTTGCATATTCTTTGGTTTTATTGTCTGTATATAAGTGTGTGTATGTGTGTCTGTCAAAGCTTTTTGTTGAGATTTTTATTATCAAATTCTTACTGATTTATAATGCATTAAGAGTTCATTCGAATCGTCTATCAGTGAAGAAATTTTTCTAAAAATAATATTTTTTTAATTTCAATTATTACAAATTTTTTAAAAATATTAACATTTAAGATAATTTAAAATTTTTATAATTATTTTTAATATATTAAATTGATTTATTTTTGTTATTATTTATTGGACGATCTGTCTTTTTATTTATTGTTTTAATATTCTTGCTTTTGATTCAATATGCGAGTACATAATTTAAAACGAATGTATTTATTTCAAGATCAATATATTTACTCATAAAGCATCATCAATCAATCAAATCAATTAAGAAACTTAATTGTTTACTTAAAAAAACACTTGTTGTTCAAAAAAAGGTTTGTTGAACGGCCGGGTATATATATCTAGTGCTACGAGGGTTGTTATACATGACAAATGATTGCCCAATTTCAATTACATAATGAATACATATATTAAATTTTAAAGCTTTCTGAAATATGTTTCCCATTAGGATTTCTATATAACTGGCTGATACACATTAACATTTTTTAAAGGTGATGACCATTTTTATCGCGCATACGCCACGCTTGTCGCTATATGTGTATATAGAACGATATTGAAATATATTAAGCATTCTCAACCAGTTTAAATATAAACTAGTATATATAACAACCTTCAAGCAAAAGGGGGAAACAATGCAAATAAGTTTTGTACTGCAGTATAAACATTAAGTATTAGTTTCCATTTAGTCTATATTGTGTTTTGAGAAGAAAAATTAGGCTACAGTGGCTGTCAAAAAGTAGCCACAAAAACATTTAACAAGGTATTCTTTTTTTCATGTTCGCAGTAGATAATGAAATTTGAACAAAAAACCACAACTGACTAAATTAAATCCAAACTAAATTTATTAAGAAATTCCAATAGAAATTAAAAAAAAATGCAAAGGGTATCAGTGACTAGACAAAAATAACGTGTAACCACTGAGTATATAAATAACTCAGCAAAACTATTAAATACATAAAACTAAAATATAAAGATTAGCATACTGATAGCAAGGAAAAAAGAGACTATAAAAATAAATTAACTAAACTCACTTAAGATCGCCTCTCAGGTAAAAGCTTGACACATTGAATACCATTCTATATAAAAATGTGGAATTATATCAAGACTTGAAAGTTCTCCAATTTTAGTACTTTGTTTAGTACATTGGAAACAGTATGTTCTATGGGTATGTCACCTAATGTAATCCTATTCTTATTAGCTTTGTTGTCAGCGCTCATTCAGTGCAATTTAATGTCACTCGCGCAGAAAGATAACACTAGAAGTAAACCAGCTCCTTCTGGCCACTGTATCGAAGAACAATTGAGTTGTATCTTTTTTGCAACATATCTTCATATCACGCTTGTAGCTTGTAGTAAGCATTGTGAACGCTTTAACAAAGCAATTGCAGGGAGGTAAATATAGCTGAAAACGCCACAAAATAAATTTGTCTTCTTGCATTTCACTATTTTTAAAATTTGTAATAAAATGGACCAAAAAGGTTTTTGCAAAGGACAAAGTGTCGCAATATTATCCTATTAAAAAAAATTCCGCATATTAAAATCATCTCTCTGTATAAAATCTCTCTCTGTGCATCTGTGTATCCATTTGAGAATATATATAATTATACATGTGATCTTTTTCAATTCTTGACCTCTGCAATGATTTCCAGATTGTATACAACCCGAAAAGTATAACTGCTTCATATTTGCGCCTTGTACAGAATGATTTAATCGTATTCAGAATTCCTTTTAATTGGATCCCAACATATTCGTTTAACTGCCCAACAGTTTTAATCGTTCTTCATGAGTAAAAAATAAACCAGTTTAAATGCACTAAAATATTGTTTTTATATGCAAATTTTGTACTCAGCAGGAGAACAATGTATTATACACTACAGCGTAAAAGTAAAGAACTATTGTAGTAAAAATATTTTGTTTGTTTGCTTTTGCAACTTTTAATTATACATGCCAGTATTTGCCTCTTTAGTACGAGTATGTAAATTACCTTCGGTAGGGAAAAGCGAAATTGTTAATTAAATATTTTTGTTAATTCCTTTTAACTAAATTTCCAGTTTTTGGTTTTTCACAATGACGACTTTTATATTTGGTGTATTTTATTTTTAGAAATTAAACATTAAACAAAAAGCTTTAATTTTTAATATTTTATAATTATATATATTTGCAGTACATCAATTAAATTTACTTTAATATTAACATGATTTTTTCAGTTGATAAAAATTTTTATAGAAAGAAAGTTATCATTTGAAATGCTGCACGCACGCACACACACAAATAAAACGCTTTTATTCTAGAAATTTGTTTGTTAAACAGGCATGCAATGAGTTGTCTTTATGCACTTAATCACGAAAGCTCACTTTAATGTCTAATTTGCAAAGTCTAATCAACTAACAAAATTTACTTTACTCTATTTTTATCACATAATTTCATTTAAAATTTTATAACAAAATCCATCCAACAATACACTACTTGTATTTTATTTTTGGAAAAGGAAAATTAGTAAACTTAAAAATCAAGTAAACGGCATACGAGTCTATTGTAGAAGGAATAATCCTTCAACGATTTGGCATTGCAATCTGAAAATAATTCTTGTACAAGCTAAAAACATGAAAATGAAATTTCCATAGCACCATTATCGATAAGGAAATATATGGCAGCACAAGAAGACACAACAGTTTCCGGATGCAATATTTACTTTCCGGCCTGTGTAGGAAATGCAGCATGATCTGTGTTTACTTAAAGTATTTTATTAGCAAACAGTTCTATTTTATTAGAACGAGTTCGATAGAAAATTTTTTTTTATATTGTTGAAAACAAACGATTTCCTAAGCTTAAAAAAAAATGTTCAATTGCGAAGCAAATAATACTCGGTGGGAAGTCATCCTGTTTAAGTAGAAGTGTAGCCCTTTAAGGAACGTTTAGATAACTATTTCTAAAATGAATATAACAAAATTCCTCAGAGAGTAGTAATTCTGATTTTAAAAGTTTTTTATACTACAAATATCATTTACAGCTCCTTAACATGGACTGAAAGGCGGACAGATGGATAGACAGACAGATGGACAGATGGACAGATGGACAGATGGACATTTATCATAATTCCTGCAACGTTTTTAAAAAACTAAGAAGTGGATATAAAAAAAACATAAAATCAATTTTCCTTTTCTAATTTACCATATAAATTAAATGAAATAAGTATTATTGAAACGTTCTAAATGCGTAGCCCGCTGGCAAGCGACACTTGACATGCCTGTTTGAGTGCGGCTGCGGTATATAAATTTTCTAAAACAGGGCCGAATTTTTGTTAAATGTTTTATAAGCATGATCCTATAAGCAAGATCATTTTTGAAATCATTTTAAATTTCCTTTTTTTTATTTTTAAACCACTTTAGCACATTACCAACCACCTAAAACGGAGATCAAACCAGTCGTGGATCACTTTTTGTTTTTTATTTGCCTCCTTAGATTATAACAGATAAATTATTGATAAATTCTTGTTGCTTGCATACTTGTTTATTTTCAATTTAACTTGTTGTTGTATTTGTGTTATTTAATTTTTTTTATGATTGCTTTTAATTGTTATTTATTTATTTATTTCATATATTTTTTTTATTTATTTTTTTATTTTTTTGTTATGCACTTACTTTGCTGTTATTGATTAACTTAAAGCAAAAGGTTAAGACGTTGTTGGGCCACTTCAATACAAATTGAGTGACCAGTGAAAAACACAACCGCGTTAAAACACGTCTCGCCAACAACTGAACTCAATACAGATTTAGCATCAAACAAAAATGATCTATTCAAGCTTGTGCTCGCTCACAGAGCCCAATAAAACTTTATGAGAAAAACAAAAATATAAATAAAACAAAAAAATTATTACACACAGATATCAATTTATTCCATAAAAGACTCACGAGTATACAATTTAAATTTCTATCCAAATGAGTTTTGTGGTCAGTTGTTGTGGCCGAACGAGAAAAGTTTTTTTTTCGAAATAAATTACTTACCGGTCTGTATAATAAAAAGTTAGTGTACTCGTATCTATTAGCTGCTCTACAATTGCTTTTTTGTATGGTGGATATAAACATTTACTTCACTTAAAGTTCAGTTGGGCATTCGAATAAACGAGTACTCGTATATGGTGTTTACGTATGGCATGCACTTAAAGCCGTGCCTGCATGGATTTTAATTATTCGCAAGTTTTGTTAGATGTCATACACACACATACGAGTATATGTGCGTACAGTGACGCAGGAGCCACATAATTTGAAAATAAATTTTTCACTGTGGGATGCGAGCGGCAGAGGCATTCTAATCTGTATTTAGTATTAGTATTTGACGTTATCACAAAATTATTAATAATATTGGAAAACAATGCTAAGTGAATTACAAAATTGTAAAATAAATAAAGTAACCGTGAATTTTTAGGCCAGTTTAGCGAAATTCTCAAAGACGGATTTAAGAATTCAAGAAGAAGAAAATTATAAAACTATTTTATCGAAATGCATGTTAAGTTCAGCCAACGTTTCGCACTTTTTGCCACAATCGCCCCACCGTAAGGACTGTAGCAAAGAAAATTATCGAAATTAGGAGGATACCACGGCGATCCCAGGTCTGTGATGCCATCCATTGGCCATTTAAGAAAACTTTCCATTATATTTATATTGATTTAAAGACAGAGAGCGCATAATGGCTAACCCTTTATGCACAAATACACAGATATACACGAGCACAGCCGAAACTAACGCTTTTAACAATATGTTGCTTGTTTAAGTTATGCCATAAAATTAACAACCTGCCAATGAATCATCCATATAAGACATATTAAAGTTCCCACAATAAAAATAAATACAATAAAGAGCCACTTTAACTTCAAAAGGCGCAACAATAATTAAACAATAATTCAAATATCAGTTGACTTTAATGCACAATCGCCAAGCGATTTTTTCGCTTATTGCCTACTTTGGGTAAATTACACAGAAGGAAAGTGTGTGTCCACAACGCTGCTTTATATACGATTCTACATCACGCAACTACTTGTTTTTAATTGTTCCGGTTTTATTCAAAACTCTTTTTTATACACACGGGATCACTCCTTTACATGTATTGGGATATATATATATATGAATCACATGCCCATGTTAGCTTGTAGATATGTTGCTAATTTTTTTAAATTCGTCACTGCAACATCGATATAGAATATCGGCGAATTAGAATATACGAGCATATGATCAGACGACTATTATGATCGGTTCCAATTGTTTTACTTATAAATATTAATTGGACTTCTTTACTTGAACACTTCAACAGAGTTAACGCAAGAAATAGTAAAGACGATGAGAAAAACTCAGGAAGTTTTTTTTTTGTTTTATCGGCCTAGGCAAGTCTCAAGCCCTCGATTTATGCTTGATGGCAATTGAATTTATTGCTCAAAATGGATCTCTATACATACATACATACATCCATACATACACATACATTTCTATACATTTTGCGTTTTGCACAAATACTATTTGTTTGTCCGGATAGGTATTTTGATCTGCATACTGGCGAAATTCAGATCAAGCGAAAGATTCCCAAATGAAATAAACATTTTAAAGCTTTTCGGCTTTTCAACCTCCAAATTACGAATTATATACCGCCACTGTGTACGGAGATGACAATATACAAATTTCAAACCGCTGAAAATATTTATGACGGAAAATAAAGGAAATGCAAGTCCACTCAGTGAACAATATTGAACAGCAACACTTTTATGAAAAGCATTATTAACTTATTAGAAAAAAAATTGGAAAAGATATACACAAGGAAGAATGAAGTAAAAAAATATATATATAAATTATTTCGGAATATTTTTAAGCTCATCACCATCTACAGCTGATTAATATTTTCATTGGAACAATAAAATGTGTGATTTCTACTTATTAAGCCTGTGTTAATTTAATCTTGTTTAATTAATCAGTTTTTGCATTTGAATAAGTTTATTTTTTTCACATTTCAAGTGTGGTTGTCATTTAAATAATTAGGGCAATTAAATGGAAATAAGAGAGATATTTTGTAGGTCAAGTAATAAAAATAATATTTACTTATTTACAATATATTTATGAGAGCGAAATATTTCTATAAAAAAAAATATCAATGATGATAAAGTGATGGCATCAATGAATTTTATATTTAAAAACACATTTTAAACAATTTGAAAATCATGAAAATTTTCAGTTGAAAAGCACAAAGTTGAGAAAAAATAATTATTTATTACACTATATGTAAATCTATTCACTTAAAAGCTTATGTCTATTTCACTTCTCTGAACCGAAAAATTAACTTATTCAAAATTAGCTTCCCTTACTAGCTAATCAACGTGACTATGCATGAATACATATGAGTACATGCCAGCTTAGTAAAATTTTCAATTATATACTCGTACTACAATTATTTTCATGATATTACATATGTAACAGCCAGTAACCTTTGGTACTTCCTTCAGCAGCCATTACCTAAATGCAACATGTTAAAGTACAACTAAGCAGTTACATAAATGAGTAAAGTTGTGGTCACATTTAGCAGATACTTGATGAAGCAAATGGCAACACTGAATGCCACTCATTTAAATTTTTCCTGGAGGGGCAGCTCTGCATAACCTGTATAATTTCATAATATTATTTTTGTTTTTATAATCTTATCGTTAAAAATAAAGAAAGTTAGCAATGAAATTAAAAATATCGCTGAAATTAAAAGGCGATAAGAGAGAGTTAAAAATATGCTTAATTTGAAAGAAAGTAATTAAAGTGAATAAAATTGATACTAATCTAATAAATAAAACAAGCAAAAACCAGATTTTAAAATAAAAACATTCTTAAAATTAATAAATAATGAAATTAAATACAAAATGTTGCCAATGTGTACAAAATCGTCAAAAAAAATTTAAAGTACAAAAATTATTAAAAATTAATTCGAATAAAAAAAATGTTTTTAGTGTCGAAGAATTAAAAAAATATATTTAACAGGTATTTTTAATTTTTTTTTTTTTTTTTTAAATATATTTCTTATTGTGTTTCTGCTTACCCACTTTTGGAAAACAGTTAGAAGGATGTGTATCTTGCAACTGCTTTGCAGTTTACTTATAAATATTGTATAACAAAATCCGTCATATTTTATTTCAGATTACTGTGTCATTTATTGCACAACGTAGTGCAAAAATGTGTAAAAAAATGTTCATAGCATTTACTGCCGATATATAGTTGTACTAAATGTTAGGAGATTTTAAAAATACTACGTGTTAAATAAAAAATTGTCTGGCAACACTAAGCTAATTAAATAAAACATTTGAAACTAAAACATACTTTTAGGAGAGAAAAATATTTACACTTATCAAGAACCTTTGGCGAAGAAAACCAAGAAATAGCCTAGCAGAGCATCTACACACCGAAGATGATTACAGTAATGAGAGAACAGCGATATCACCCGAATTTACTTATATACTGAAGCACAAAATAATAGCGATACTTAGAGTTACGTCAGGGTTACGGAGTAAGTGAGCAATCAATACATTTTGGTATTCTGTGGGAAAGCATAGGATAAATAAACAAATATGTACTAATTTATATAATCTGTATGTATAAGATGTATGCATTGGCTATATACTCGTATATATGTATGTTAACTACAGTGTGGCCAAGTGTATTCATGGAATTGAATTTTATCTACATGTTTTGTCTACTCGACACAAAATTTTTAATATATTATCCCAGTACTATAAGTTAGTAATCCTCATCACTCATATATCTTGCTGAATTAGACTACTTTGATAAGATAATAAACAAACCGCAAAATATTGTATGTAGCTGTGAAAGCACACCTGCTGGCAAAATCTTGTTTTTATTACGGAAAGATTTTCGAATAGATAAATTAAAAATGAGAGGAATTGTCCGACAATTTTTAATTTGTAAATTCTGGGCTTGTAAGCTTTCTTTTTGCGAAAAAGGGTCCACAAGTCAGTCGATAGTCCCTACTTGAAGATACAATGCATTGTGGTCCATAGTGGACAGTGGCTATGCTTTCGTCTCTTGTATATCCCCACAAGGATTAGGCAAGAGATATTAAAGTATATGAGGAAAATTCAAGTGGGGTGTTCCCAAAAATTGTTCACAGTAAATTTAGTTTTATTTGGGTAAATTTTTACTAGCCTTAGATATGAAAAATTCTACTGTAAAGATGATTTTGTGAAAATTCGAATAAGTCCTTGAACAATTCTTAAAATTCTGAAAATAAAATTTAGTTCATCTATTAGCAAATCAGGTGTTTGACGTAAGATGTGCTTCTTTTCTTTGACAAACAATTTCATTCCATCAAAATTTTTTCACTGTCGAAAGAGAGGAATTCTGATTGCTTCCAAAATGTAGTTGAACATGTCTACGATAAACTTTTGTTTATTGAAGCTTTTTGATAAAAACTTGAAAAATTAACTTTCATTTGACTTAGCCCGCTCCATATAATAAATTATTTATCTGTTTATAAGGCCAAATTATTTTCTTAACCGCTTGTCTCAATCTTAATGTAAATATAATAATGCGCTGAGGCAAAAATGGTATAAATACTCTCGTATCTACGCCAAAAGCAACACAAACTAAAGATCATTTCACTGATTTAGAAGCAAAGCGATGTTTAACACACAATATCTAAAACAAATGCTATTATTGGCCTATTTTGTGATCAATGTCACCATCGCTTTGAAAGGTACGGGAACTAAATCTAGTGTATCACTTTTACCAAACTAAAACAATTCTTACAATTCATATTTATATTTATATTAATTTTACGAAATTAAATTTTATAATTTGTAGAAAATATTACAGATAATTATCATCTGTACGTTCTGTTCATTCCACGTCTTGGCTAAAAACAAGAGCGGAGTGTATTTTAAACTTTTAAAGGATGTGCAACTCAATTACATCAGCATCATATTGGAAAATTTCATTACGAAACATCATGGAATCCTTAACCACGCCAGACTTGAACATAAGAGACGTAAACTTACCGATTGCCATCAAAAGTGAAATAAAAAATTGGTTGTACAAGTACGGATTTAATAAACCACCAAATTGTTTAGCTAGTGCTAACATCACGACTCTATTTACATCTGGCTTAGTTTTACATCGTAAGGGAGTTGGATTCTTGCTATTGCATCCCAAGGCAAATTTTCACATTTTTATACAATCATAAAAATAAATAAATAAATTTGAATTCAATTCGGAATGCTGTCTAGATTTTATTTAAGCTGAAGTCAATCATACCTATGCACAGAATTATCCAAACACACTTTTTTCTCCTCTTTTAAATTTCTAATGGATTATTGTTTTAATATAAAAAAGCAATTTTTTATACCTTTTTTTTGTCGCCTTCATCCGAAATTTGCAAGTTTTGGAAAAAGAAAATTTCGATAGCACGCTTATTATTTCGTTATAAATTTTTACAATTTGTAAACATTGTTCCGCTGTATAATGCTCCATGATAAAACAACCTTTTGGAAAATATTAATCATCCTACTGGATTACCCTATTGAATATATAAAAAAATATATGAATTTCATTTATTTTGTTATGAAAACTGAGTTGAAAACTCGAGAGCGGCAACTCTTATAGAGGCATATTCTAGGATGCGTACAAAAATTGCAAATGTATTACTTTCCGGAAATAGATTTAAAAAGCTTTTGTATGACACACCTTCTAAATTCAAACATGAACGCATGATTTTGCATGTCGTGTAATTACAATGCAATAATATATTCAGATTTTTGTATAAAGGAAATATACATTTCAAAGCTTTTCCACTTTTCAGCCCCAAATTACGCCAGTGATTACAGAGATGAGGGTATACCATACAGAAAATGGAAATTTCAAACTGAAAATATTTATAAAGGAAAATGACGTAAGCTCACCCAGTGAAAATACTGAACAGAAACACTTTTATGGGAAGTCCGCGGTCCCGGCGTAGGTAGGTCGCTTCGAATTAAATATGGTGGCATTGTACTATGAAACGAAACCAAAAAATTTACATTCCATTAAACTAAACATAAAATAAATTTTTTTAAGAAAGAAAATGTTCTTAGATTTTTCTTTTTCATTCTTCGAGTACTTTGTGATACACAATATTTTTCGTTTTATGTTTCGGTGCCAATACCAAATTAATTGATTTGGTGGCATGATTGAAGGAAGAAGTCCGCTAACCAGTAACTGCATTTAGCATTTTGATTTTAAAGTGGTAGCCCTCATCACCTTTTCAAAACATGAGCAAATACTGAAGTGCATCATACGACCGATGTGTCTCACTAATACGTTACAATTGTCCATTGTTTCGGTGCGTCAGCACATTATCCCGTGACTCGATTTGCTCACCGACAACAATAATGGCAACCTCATCAACTGTCGGTCCACTGTATTGACGTTAGTAGCCTCCATTAAGCCTTTTATACGCTTTAAATACCATTTCATGATCATCTGTTAGCATTCTATCTAACGCGTTCTGAAATAATCCAATCAATTCATTATGGTCTTGAAGCAATCATTGCAATTCTCTGATGATGTTTCCTTTCGTTCTGTTGTACAATGCACTACGATGGAACACACACACCCAAAAACATTTGCTGATATCACCAATGTTGTATCCAAATTCAAAGAATGTTTTGTATAATTTTCAGTCATAGAAATCGATCATCTGATTTAGCAAATCAGGATTTGTTGATTTTCAACCTACAGTGTTGAACAAACAGTTGAAAAATTAAGGAATGAATTCGTAAATTTTTCAAAAGTGTTTTTTTTGGTGAATTAATAGAATGAATTGAGTATATCAAAAAATTATTTAGAATTTTTAGCAAATTTGGCATTTATTTCTACTCTTCTATATATTCTTGTTATCAATTTTAATTTAAAAAACTCACAACATAGCAACGAAAAAATTCGAATCTGTAATGCAGAATGGCCGGCAAACGTTATTGGGTCGAACAAAACACGAATTCGCAAAGTGCAGTACGGACGGTGTAACAGCAATGAATGAAACTATGCAACTGAATCAAATGTAGATATTTTGTAGATCAAAATAGAGGGGAAACGAAACGTCAAGCATATGTACAATAGACAAAACCTCAGTTTCAACAGTTTTTTACTCAACTTGGAGAGCGCCACCACACATGAAACAAAATGGTTTCTCTATTAATCGACAACAGATGGCGCTAGTTTTCGCGTTTTGTTGCAACTTTATCTACTGACGACTGCAAAATATAACACAGTATCACATTATTAAACTTTTGTATATATTTATATTTTATTTGGCACTTATTCAAAAATAAAAGAAGTAGCAAAATGAACTTAATAAAGAAAAATTGGTTTGAGAAGAATTTGGCTGTCAAAAAAATATATAAAGAAGAAAAAAAATTAACTTACTAAAATTTCATTTATTTGTAAATTAATTGGAGAAAAAAAATGAAACTTGTATAATTACAAGAGAAGATATAATTTGGTCTCGGAAGGAAGGGAAGTAAGGAGCTTGGGATGGAAAAGGTTCGCTTAGTAAAGCAGTATGGTGGACGACCTCTAAATGAAGGAAAAAAAAAGGGGGAGTTGAAAACCAAATCAGAAGAAATTAAAAATAAAGAGGATGGGATCAGCAATTTCCAGCTTCGTAAGCAATTAATGGAGTCGGTGTTTGAAGATGAAGCAACATTACAAAGAAATAAAGAAACATTAGATGCAGAGATGAAGGAAGTAAGGTGGAATAGTAATATGCAAGACAATGGGATTTTTGACGGTACTTTCCCAGTTGTTCAAACCAAGAAGAAGAAGTTTGCAGCTGAGGTAATTAAAAAAGGGCATGGAAGTAGTAATAATACTATATAATAGCAAGAATAATAGAAATGCAATATTAGGGAATTTAGATTTGGAAGCGGAAGAGGCAATGAGTAAGAATAATGTAGGGCACGGAGGTCCTGGTGTTAATAAATCTACACGGACTGGGGTTAAGGCCGGGATTTCCAAATGTCCGCCGATTTTCTTGGAAAACGTAAATGTAGGGTCATTGGTTGATCAATTGAAATCGAAGGGGATAGGATTTAAAATTAGGAATCAGTCCCAATTTAGGAGTAAGTTGTATTTGGAGGATGTGTCTGCGCATGTAGAAATGGTGGAATTATTGAAGGAGAAGAATATTTCGGCGTATACTTTTACTCCTAAAGAGTGTAGAAAACAGAGTATTCTTTGTAGGAGGTTGTATTTCAAGTCTGATATCGAAGAGTTTAAGGCTGAAATTGATGAATTGATTCCGGACACTGTTGAATCCATTTCGAAATTCTCTACGGAATATTCGAGGAAACAGGAGATTGACACTGTGCTATTTTTGTTTTTACTGAAACCTGATCGGAGAGTTAATGAATTGATCTCGTTGAAGGTTATATTGAATCAGGTGATGTCATGGGAAAAACCAAGGGCGGTTGCAAGAATACCTCAATGTTGGAGGTGTCAGCGATAGGAATTGTAGTCGCCCAGTTGCTTGTTTGAAATGTAGCGAAGGACACGGTCCGGGGGAGTGCCGTGTTGGTAAAAGGTCCGTTCAGGAGACAAAGAAGACAGGGGAACAGGCTAAGAATAATGTTGCAGTTGCGGTCAAATACTCTGCATTTGTTGCAGATAGGACTTTTGCTAGCCTATTTAGTGAGGTGTCAACAGTGAAAAGGCCACAGAAAACACCGTTGATAGAGGAACTCTTGTTGGTTGCATCATCAGTATGTGGCATGAGTCCCTGGACTCTGGAGGACAAAATGAGAAATTTCTTGGGTACTTATAGGTCTCTAACTAAGGACCAAGCAAAGAAGAAATGTTTGGATATAATGAGGGATAGGAATTGGATACGAATGAGGAATATTCAGAATACATATGGGCCGTAATTTTCTCAAATTACTGACTTTTAATGTTGGCTCTCTTGTACACGTGGGGAGGAGATTGGAACTGAATTTGTTACTGGATGAAATTGAAATTCATATTGCTTTTTTACAGGAAATTTATTTATCAAGGGATAGGAATGTATATCTTGATAATTATTCGGTGGTGTGGGAAGACAGCTCATTAAGTGTAGGTATTGCCATTAAAAGGGGAATGGGTTATTCTACGATTTAGATTTCAGGTGTTAGATTTATGAGTGTGTTTATTGAGGTTAAGATTTTAATCAATGGTGAAATAAGGAGAATTCTTTGTGGTTCGGTGTATTTCGCATCGAACTTTAAGCATGAAGATATTTGTGGAGGACTTTCTTCGATTTTAGATTTTTCAAATGGTTATGATGGATTGGTCTTGGGAGTTTCTTGTGGTGATAATGTGAATAACTTTAATGTTGAAGTTCTTTCGGCTTGGATTCAAAGCGAGACGTTGTCTGTTGCGAGAATTTGTGATGCATATCCCTCTAACCCGGCGGGGGCGTCGCATTTGGATCACTTCATAGTGGGCAATGATATGTTGGATTTTCAGGACCGGAATTTTGGAACATTTACATTACCTACATTCTCCGATCACGTTCCCTTGGCTTTATATATGAAATTGCCAAGCTTTAATTATATTTTAAGTACTCCGGATCAGTTTGTGTCTTGTAAGGGAACTGATTGGAACACGTTTAGGATTGATTTGATTGAGGCTATTTTGAATCATTTTCCTCCTAAGAATAGGAATTTATCTGACAATGAAATAGATGCATTTATTGAGAATAGAAGAATAGGACGTTTAATAGAAGAAATCCACAGTATTTATCAATTTCCAAACAGATTGATTTGATCAAAATGATTATAAGGAATCAAGTTGAACGGGAGCAGGCTAAGTATTTTAATGATAGATTGATGAAAATAAGACCTGGTCCATGAGCTTACAGGGATATCTTTATGATAATTGGGAATAAGAATCGTTCTGATTGTAAGGATATATCTGTGCGAATTGAGGGGTTGAGTGATAAGTTACAGGTCTTCAGGGATCCTTTTTCGGCTGTCTTTGGGCATTCTGCTACTAATGCAAATACTGAATCGTTATCTATGGCGATTAGTGATGTAATTTCTCAGGCTGAGAATCCTATTTTATTTAACAAGGATTGCACATCTTTGAACCGTGGGGGCAGATTGGGTCTAATTAATTTAAGGTATTTGCTGGATATTTCGAAATTGATAAATAATAAGAGATCGTCCGCTATTGAATGAATATCGATATTTATACTGAGGAAATTTCCGGATATGGCGTTCGAATATTTGACTATTTTCTTCAATAACTGTTTGAATAATTGTTATTTTCCTAGGGAGTGGAAAATTGCTAAGACCATACCCATTCCGAAACGGAGGGGAATTAATGATGTAAATATGTTTACACCGATTTCTTTACTTTCTAATATAGGGAAGTTATTTGAGAGGATAATAAGGGATTGAGTGATAGTTATGTTCCTGATAATCAATTTGGTTTCAAAAAAGGTAATTCAACGGTGCATGCACTTTTGAAGTTCCATACTGATGTGGTTTAAAATTTAAGGGAAGGTCAATGTACTGTAGCTGTGTCTCTTGATGTCGAGAAGGCTTTTGATAAGGCGTGCCATGATGGTTTTTTGTGATATAACTTTATTTTATAAAACTTTTCAAAAGTTTTTTCGACGAAAGGAGATTCTGTGTAGGTATTGGAGGAGTGGTGTCATGTCAGGGAAAGGTTTCTTGTGGTGCTCCACAGGGTTCAATGTTGTCGCCTCACTTTTACAGCATTTTCGTTCATGACTTTCCCCATGAATTTTATAATTGTAAGGGTATTCTGTTCGCTGATTACTCTCCTCTTTACACTCGATACGATACGATATATCTCCTGAGGTGGCACTGCAGCGTATTTCATTGTATCTGAGGAATGTTGATGAATTCTACTCTAACTGGGAAATAAAGATTAACACCGAAAAAAGTAATGCCATTTGTTTGAGAAATGCTTCCGGGAAATGTAAATATTTTGTAGTACCGAAGAGCAAAAGATTAAAGCTGGAATTGAATGGCAACTGTATCCCCTTTAAGGACACAATGAAATACCTTGGTGTGAACTTTAATAAACTTCTGAAATTTAATAGTCACGCTCTGTATAATTTAGAGAGGGCAAATCGTGTGAAGGGAATATATGGGAGATTATTTAACAGCAGAAGTTTACCGGTAAGAACCAAATTGCTTCTGTACAAGGTGAGCATTCGGCCACTTCTTCTTTATGCCTTTCCCATATGGTTTGCCATATCTAAAACCTTGAAGGAAAAGGTAGAGATTTTTGAGAGACCGAGAGTGCCGGGAGCAAGCACTGATTGGACCATTAATTAATGTATTTATAATTATAGTTTATAATTATTCTTAGATTGAATAAGCAAGTTGCATAGCCAAGAACTAGTAATGTAATTAAAATAATACATAGTTGTTTTAAGTTTTCAAGAAAAAAATAAATATTTATAAACAAAAAATTTTATGTAATGGAAAAAAAAGAAGCCTCAATAAATAAATAACTAACTAGCTTAATAAAGATATCGCAATCGAAGACAAAAACTTTTTTTGTTTTGATTTATATGGAAAAGCTATAGTCTATCTGACAGTTCAATGGTGATATAATATGTTACATTCAAATTTGATTCTGTTTTGGATGCTGCCAAAATAAATAAATAGAAAATGAAAAAAAACCGAAAAAAACGATTTAACATGCTGGGTGGTCAAAATAAGACATTTTAAAATTATGAATTTTTCAACTTTTTTTTCGACATTTTTTTAAAAAATTTCGTTCTGAGAAAATACTTTTCCATCAAAGTACAAATCATCAAAATCGGTTCAGCCAATCTCGTTATGAAATTACGTCGCTTCGGACATTTTATTTATATATATAAACATATAAATTTTAGAAAAAAAAAATTGCAAAAGAAATACAAAAGGAAGAATAAAGTAAAACAAATATTATTTCGGAATATATTTCAGCTCATCCCCGTCTACAGCTGATTAATATTTTCATTGGAACAATAAAATGTGTGATTTGTAAATTGTTAATTATATAATTATATATAATTTAATTTTATAATTATATATGTAACAGCCGGTAACCTATGACACTTCCTTCAGCAGCCATTACCTAAATGCAACATTTTAAAGTACAACTAAGCAGTCACATAAATGAGTAAAGTTGTGGTCACATTTAGCAGATACTTGATGAAGCAAATGGCAACACTGAATGCCACTCATTTAAACTTTTCCTGGAGGGGCAGCTCTGCATAACCTGTATAATTTCATAATATTATTTTTGTTTTTATAATCTTATCGTTAAAAATAAAGAAAGTTAGCAATGAAATTAAAAATATCGCTGAAATTAAAAGGCGATTAGAGAGAGTTAAAAATATGCTTAATTTGAAAGAAAGTAATTAAAGTGAATAAAATTGATACTAATCTAATAAATAAAACAAGTAAAAACCAGATTTTAAAATAAAAACATTCTTAAAATTAATAAATAATGAAATTAAATACAAAATGTTGCCAACGTGTAAGAAATCGTAAAAAAAAATTTAAAGTAGAAAAATTATGAAAAATTAATTCGAATAAAAAAAATGGTTTTAGTGTCGAAGAATTAAAAAACTATATTAAACAAGAATTTTAAAAGTTGTTTCTTCTATTTTTGTTTTTATGTTATAAAAAATAATATTTATATAATTACAAGTAGTATTTTTTTAAAAATATTTCCTTTTTTATTTTTAAAATATTTGTAGTTTATTTGTATTAGGATTTAACTTTTTTTTTTAATTTTTAATTTAGATGATATTTTATTTTACTATTTAATATTTAATAATATTATGAAGATTGGATGCGACGGATATAAAATAAAATAATTCTATACTATGATTTTATTTTATTTTCATCATTATATATAAAAATAAGCCCGTATATGTACGTCGCCGAACTAAACATAAACGTGTCGTGCGATTTCAACGCTACGTAGGCAGTGGCCCATATATGGTTTGTATGAAGTTTGGTTGAAATCCGATAACGCATGTGTGTACGGTGCGTATGTGAAGTGAGTGTGTTTTTGCCGCAGGCATTTTTTGTACCGCATATATACAGCATTCAGGATGTAAAATGTATTGAATACATTTTGAATTAAAAGTTGAATAATAGGGAACAAAACCAACTTTATTAAAAACAAGTGTGTTTCTTTTCTTATTTTGTTTTGCCGTGCGAAGCAGGCAACGGGCCCGCTAGTCTTTTAATATATTTTTCAATTTAATTTTTTTATTTTATATCAGAAATATATATATTTTCGTGTTAAATAACAAATTCTCTGCCAACACTGGACTGATTAAATAAAACATTTGAAATTAAAACATACCTTTAGGAGAGAAAATAATTTACACTCATCAAGCAGCTTTGGCGAAAACACCAAGAATAGCCTAGCAGAGCACACCGAAGATGAAGCACAAAATAATAGCGATACTCAGACTTAGGTCGGAGTTGCGGAGTAAGTGAGTAAGAAAATGTCAAATTTTTTAATTATATTTTGGCATTCTATGGAAAAGCACCGTATAAATAAACAAATATCTACGAATTTATACAATCTGTATGTATAAGATGAATACATTGACTATATTCTCGTATGTCTGTTAAAGATAGTCTGGGCACGTGTATTCATGGATTTGAATTTTATCTACCTGGTTTTGTCTAAAGTTAGTAAATCCTCATCACTTATCTATCTTGTTGAATTAGGCTACATTTATAAGATAATGAACAGACCGCAAAATATTGTATGTATCTGTGAAAGCACATCTGCTGGCTACACTGCCCGCAAAATCTTATTTTTATTACAGAAAGATTTTCGAATAGATAAAAAAAAGGAAGAGAAACAATTAAATTAAAAATGAGAGGAATTGTGCGCTAAGAACTTTACATACCTACGAAGTCAAAGTTCGTCATTCAGTATGTGATATCTCGAAATGGGCTAGGAGCCCATAACTCCGTTCATTGTATAAGGTCGTGGCTCCCATTCTTAAGAGCACGCAGATTAATTACAGAAAAGAGGAACAAATGGAACAAATTACCGCGTACATATTTATTTCCAACGCCATAAATAAATATTAATTCATTTTTTATAAATTTAAATTAAGTTATATCTTATATCTCGTGTATGTTTTTTAATATGTGAAGAAAATTTTGCTCTTTAAACAGTAGTAGGTTAACGCCTTCTAAAGACATTAACCTCAAGCACAAGTATAAAATACAGTGTGCATGTAAATAAAAGTTTTTGAAAAAATTTTATTCCACTAGTTTTATTATTTTTCTTTGTTTTTAATTCACTCCTTTCATTTAGCAAATATGTACATATCTGAGTTTGAGTGGCTTAATGAATCAACGAATCAAAAATAAATGATTATCAAAATGTACTTGTGGAGTTTTACTGGAGTCTCTGTGAAGCAAGTTTTAACACTATTTGCAAAACTGCAACTTTTAATTTGTAGATTCTGGACTTGTAAGGTTTATTTTTGGGAAAAAGGGTTCACAAGTCAGTCGGTAGTCCCTACTTGAAGATACAATGCATTGTGGTCCGTAGTGGACAGTGGCTATGCTTTCGTCTCTTGTACATCCCCACAAGGATTAGGAGAGAGATATTAAAGTATATGAGGAAAATTCAAGTGGGGTGTTCCCAAAAATTGTTCACAGTAAATTTAGTTTTATTTGGGTAAATTTTTACTAGCCTTAGATATGAAAAATTCTACTGTAAAGATGATTTTGTGAAAATTCGAATAAGTCCTTGAACAATTCTTAAAATTCTGAAAATAAAATTTAGTTCATCTATTAGGAAATACATCACGTGTTTGACGTGAGAAATGCTTCTTTTCTTTGACAAACAATTTCATTCCATCAAAATTTTTTCACTGTCGAAAGAGAGGAATTCTGATTGCTTCCAAAATGCAGTTCAACATGTCTACGATAAACTTTTGTTTATTGAAGTTTTTTAATAAAAAATTCAAAAAAAATTAACTCCAATTTGACTTAAAAACACATTGAAATTGAATGCTGTGTGGTTAGCCCGCTCCATATAAGAAATTATTTATCTGTCAAATAATTTTCTTAATCGCTTGTCTCAATCTTAATGTAAATATAATAATGCGCTGAGGCAAAAATGGTATAAATACTCTCGTATCTACGCCAAAAGCAACACAAACGAAAGATCATTTCACTGATTTAGAAGCAAAGCGATGTTTAACATACAATATCTAAAACAAATGCTATTATTGGCCTATTTTGTGATCAATGTCACCATCGCTTTGAAAGGTACGGGAACTAAATCTAGTGTATCACTTTTACCAAACCAAAACAATTCTTACAATTCATATTTATATTTATATTAATTTTACGAAATTAAATTTTATAATTTGTAGGAAATAATACTGTTAATCATCATTGCGTTCTGCTTTATCCACGTATTGGCTGAAAACAAGGGTGGAGTGTATTTTAAACGTTTAAAGTATATGCAAGCCAATTAAATCAGCATCATATCATTACGAAACATCATGGAATCCTTAACCAGCCCACACTTGCACACAAGGGGCGCAAATTACTTAAAAAATTGGTTCTACAATTACGGATGTCATAAAACACTAAATTGTTTAACTAGTGTTAACATCACGACTCTATTTACATCTGGCTTAGTTTTACATCGTAAGGGAGTTGGATTCTTGCTATTGCATCCCAAGGCAAATTTTCACATTTTTTACACTCATAAAAATAAATAAATAAATTCAGAAACTCAATTCAGAATGCCGATGCGTAGAATTATCCAAACACACTTTTTTCTCCTCTTTTAAATTTATAGTGGAATATTATTTTAATATTAAAAAGGCAATTTTCTATAGCTTATTAGATTTACCAAATTAGTATAAAATAGTCCTTAATCAATGCCACGTTACGAATGACAATAATTTTTCAAAAAATTCTTATATGAAGCAAGATTTTTTTAACAAGCAAAATAAATAATTTAATTCAATAAAAACAAATGAACATCTTATTTTATTTATGAGAGTTATAGACAAAATTGTCTTTATCTGACATTTAAATAGCCAAAAAAAATTCCACAAATTAAAATTCAATATGATACTCACTTTCTTAGTAGAATGTAGCTTTTTAACTTATAAATATTTTAAAACAAGTTGCTGTAAAGTGTCAACTAGATTGTTGAGCAGCTTTAGCCGGACTTAATTAGCTTTCTACTCATTTTCATTAATTTTTTATTTATATTAAATTTCTCTTTCCATAGTGACTGATTTTTTGCCGACTTCCTCCGAAATACGCAATTTTTGTAAAAAGAAAATTTCGATAGCACGAAATTTTTGTAAACATTGTTCCGCTGTATACCTTGAAAAAAAATGTGTACAATATATCTGTCAGAACCGTTTTGGAAAATATTAATAATCCTACTGAGTAACCCTATTTTTTGTTATGAAAACTGGACTGAAAACTCGAGAACGGCAACTCTTATAGAGGCATATTCGAGGATGAGTACATAAATTGCACATGGATCAGTTTCCGAAAATAGACTAAAGTAGCTTTTCAGACATGAAAGCATAATTTTGCATGTCGTGTGAATACAATGTAGTGACAATATTTGCAGTATGTATATATAATATAATACGTAATTACGTCATTCTTCTGAGAACGGTGAACCTCCGCTTTGCTTGCCGCCACATATGCAAGAGAAATAGTCTTGTATTATAATGAGAATGTGTAATTTTGCCACACGTTTATCACAGTCATAACTAAATTAATATTTTTATTATTTATAACGTCTGTTTATAACTGTTTATAACTGTTTATAACTTCTAGTATTATTTCATCAGAATCTGATAAAAAAGGCAGTCGATAAATGAAAATTAAGTGTACTTTTTAATTTAAGCACATCTAATCATGAAACAAAACTCAACGATACTGAATGAAATATTCAGCAACATATGATTCATGAGAACGTTTTATTCACCTCTCATCTCTCATTGACGTAATCACGTAACCAACATGTCTGTACGTTTAATAAAATCGTACTTAAGGTCATGTTTCACTACCCTATAAAATCGTACGATTTGTTAAATATCGCGTCTCTCTTAAAAAAAATAGAATAGTGTAGCCTAAAAATGCCAGATTTTCATGTTACATAATAATCAGTTTCCTTTAACTACGGCTATGAAAGATGCCGTACTTCTTGTCTTCATGTGCCAGCCCATCTAAAGATACAAATTCATATGCATTCGTGTTGTCAGCAATTTCATTTTTGGATTAAGTTCGTATTCAACCCATCAAAAAGGGTTGTGTGATATGACGATGGCAATTTTTATGATATTAATTTGCCAATCTAAAAAGTATATTTATTCTAGATCCATATACAAAAGAGAAGTTAATTGAGCTTTGTCCATATCTCAGTCTGTCTATCCACGATATTTTTGTTGCAGTGTATTTTGCTTTAAATCAATAATTTAAAAACCCTCTGCTCAGGCTTTTCTCGAAATTGCCCAGTATGAAAATTACGAAAACCGGCTAACAAATAAGGGAACTATATGCGAAAAATTATTTTATAAATTTATAGCTAAAAAGGTAATAAAAAAGTTATATGATTACAAAAATGACACCATCACAAGCATTGCACAAAATACGAGAATTTTACTTATTTATTTTTATTCTTAAAATGTTTAATATTTCTAAGTAATGAGAAATATATTTGCAATATATTTCTAGTGTACAACTTCTTGGCGTCCCAACAAATTATTATATAGTATATGGTTGTACCATAATTTGAAAATCGATTTTTATACTCATCATTTAGGATTTTCTTAATAAATCTTCGAGTTCCTGATTAAATTGTTTTACTCCTATAATATATTATTTGCTTTCAGGTAAAGGTTTTGTATGGCCTATGCACAATGGCATTAGTCATATGACCCTTCCTCTTTATCGCTTTCGTTAAATACAGTCGTTTTTGAAAAAGGCCACTTTGAGCAGGACAAATGATTAGTTGAGAGCCCATTTTATATACTAAATTTGATATGTGTGACAAACTATTCACTAAAGAAGTTCGTAAAAATCGCTTAAGTATTTTTGAAGACATGTAGCACCGCCCAACTGCTAGACCACGAACTTACGTGACATTAAGAGTTTAATACGTGCACAATGAAATACATTTGGCAGCAAATGTAAATGAATAATTTGAATTTTGTTATTAATTCAAAAATATGTGAATAGTTTAATTTGTTTGAGACATGTAATCTTAAAATTATGTGGGAGTATCACCGCCCATTTCATAACCAGTATTCTTAAATATAATATATGACAACACAAGCTTAAGGATTATACTATAAATAAAATATTTGTTAAATGTTTTTCTCTTACAAAGATTTTTTAGTAGACAGCCATTTAATCACAGAATTTGCCTTTACATATTCATATGCGGTTTAAGTTTTAATTCAGTTTTTTTTTTTTTTGAGTTTAAGCTTAGTAGCCATACATATAAGCTTGATAACCAAACTTTTGTGTCTGATTGGCGATGATTAGTATTTCGGCATTCTTGTAGCCAATACCGGCACAATTTACAAAATAGGCAGCAGCGTCGGATGTCGATAAATCGGTAACGAACTCAACGTAGCTAAGGGTTCGAACATCGTCACCATCACCTGGATACCATAAGGATACCTCAATGTCGGCCAGACGAGCAAATTGTGTTTCGTCCATGAAAGTTAAAAGCAAGCGGTCACCTTAGATAATTAAAAATATAAATTGTTAGAAATATTATTAAGCAGTATAATTGCTCAATAATTAATAATACAAATAATAATTAAAATTTTATTATTCATTGTATTCAATGTATAATAAACTAATTTATAAATTTTAAACTGAGAACATATTACCAACTCTCTCAAAAACTAAATGAGAGGTATAGTTGCACAAAAGTTTTTAAAAAAAATTGCCAAATTTCCAAACTTAACAATTTTACATCTTTAAAGATTTTTAGTTTTCATTTTAATTTTGTCATGGCTGCCAATAAAATCAATTCAATTAAATATTAAATAAGTATATACGAAACAAATTAAAAGTATAAAAATATTTATTTAAACAAAAATATATTAGATGCTTTTTTTTTAATTTAAAACTTTTAAAATTATTTCAATCACCTATTTAACTGGAAATGTACACAAAGTTATTACACTAATCGGTTTAAACGATTAAACAGCCTCTCACACAACAGACACATTAATAGCTGCTCAATGTTACTAACATTTTGTTAACAGAAAACGGAAATTTAAAAATATTTGATGTTATGAAAAAAAAATCTCAACTATTTACAAATGAGCGGGAGCGGAATATTCTTGTGTGTTTTAGCAATCCAATCACAATTTTTTCGCTCAAGTCGCACAAGAATATTTTAACTCAATCTCATTTGCAAATAATTGATTGTTTCTTCATACTGACTTTTGGCTTAAAAATTAAATACAGATTAAGGAGAAAAACAATTAAATAAAAAAGGATAAGGATAAGGAAAGGAATAAGTTTGAATAAGGAAAATAAATACTAATTAGAAAAGGTAAAAAGATTGAGAAGAATTAAAATTTTGATTAGTCAAGGGGTTAATATTATGCCACTATTGAATATAACATAAATTATTATGGCAAAGGATGACGGCAGGACTTTTAAAGTCCACAAAATACTGAAAATATTCAGGGGAAATATAAAAAATGTATAGCAAAGTGACACACTCTGGAATTTCACCAAACAAAAGAAGAAAAAATTTGTAAGGCCGAAAGAGATACAGATTATGAACTGGTTAGTGACTAATACACATACATATTTTTTATACATATACACATATATATAATATATGTATATATATATATATATTGATTAGTCAAACATATTAGTTATACATATATATAATAAATGTATATATATATATTACCAAGTGGTAATTTACGTATCTGAAATACAAAAGGTTCACAAGTTGGTTGTAAGCAAGTGGAATTCACGGAATAAGTTAACTAAGCTAATACAACTTTACTTTTATACTTGGCTCACGTCCATACATACATATCGTTGGCCTCAAAAAAAAGGCCCTAACTGGAATTAATTTTTGCAAAACATTTTTTTCCCAAGAATTTATTTAGTTCACACATTGAAATCATTAGAAAAAACTCTATTGCAAAAAAATACGAATTGAAGACTTTCTACTTAAGATCAACGTTATATAATATTATATATGCATATGCATATATGCATATAATTCATGGGTACTTCTTAATTTTGCCAAAAATAATTTTATTTCACCACAAAATTAATAAATCTTTCAGAATTCATTTATACTTTATGGAAATTTGCATACATAAAACTAACTGTGATTCTAAATTGGCATTCTTCTCCGTTTTAATGCTTTTTTTTTTATTGTAAAAGAATTTATGTTTAGTATTAATTCACATTCATTTTGCAAACTTACCATCAATACGTTTGCCGGAAGTAAAAATAATATTTCCTTTGGCGTGATTAATTCTAACAAATGGACTGTAAGTGGCGGTTGGATGGCGAACCGAATATCGATCATTATCGTTAACTGTATTAATATCGGTTCTCTGCACATCCGCGCACAGAGTACGATGCGCCACAAGTGCCGACCACAATATTAATACGAAATAAATTTGAAAATTCATTTCTAGATCCCGTTTGAAAAAATAAATATTTTTTAATTTAAAATTTATTGCGCTGAAGTTTCAATATGAGAAACGTTTGCTCGGGCAAGTTGCCGTGACAATTAAACTGTTTGTTTATAATTTTTAACATTTTTATATTTCGTTATCGTAGAAAAGTTTATTTTTCATTTTTAATATATTTTTTTTCTCTCTTTTTTTATGGAACAAAAAGTAAAGAGCTTCAATGCATATACTTCAGTACATACTTATATCCATGTATACATATTTAATCGTACATAATAAAAAATTATAAAAAAAAATAAAATCGATATCTTTGACAAAAAAATTATTTGCTTTATTTTGTGTAGAAACTTTGTTATTGCTTCTGTTAGCGATAACGCTTCGCATTTATTGTTAACCTGGCAAGTGCGTCGGTATGAGGCCCATCTGTAGAATGTGGCACTGATTAAATTTTTCTTTTAACAATAAGCTCAACGCATAGCCATTAATCTATAGACAACATGTAGCCAACTGACATTACATATTTTTAACCTTTTTTTGTCCTTATAATTATTTTAAACAAATTTTTCTTTTCATTAAAAGAATAAAAATTAAAATAATTTTCATATGTAACAAAAAAAATATATTAATAGTATTTTAAATCGTTTCCTACATATAAGGAAATATTTCAGAAATTTGAAATTTGTAGATAAAGATTTGAAGCAATTAGATGTGGAGATGTCCTGTTTTTACAATGCAAACAAGCGGGTTGAGCAAAAAAAAAAACCCTTAAAATTTTGAAAACATTATATAAATGAAGTAAAAGTCGCTGAAATTAAAGCAAATCTTAGATATTACAAATATAAATTTATTGACAAAACATATTTCAATAAATATATGAAAAAATTAAACAATTTGTGTGTGCTGTTGGTACCAAAGTAGCCGAAAGCAATAATCGCATAACGACATTTGTTATATGCAAACGATCCAGCAAATGTCTTTTTATGTATTAGTAAGAATTTTTCCTTTACGCTATTTGTATAATATTATATTAACTAATATTAAAGAACCACTGGACTAAAACTTTTTTATTGGTTTACTAAAAAAAAAAACCAAATTTGTAATCAATAATCAATTGATAACAGTTTGATTTATTTTGCTGCTTTCTTCACGGATCGAGAACAAGTCATTGCCTTAAAATAGTTGAAAATTGGAATTTTCATTATTTCACAGATTATAAGAAGTAATAAAATTGCCACACAATTTCTGTCTTATTAGAACATCAAATAATTTTCGAAATAATTTTGAAAAGAAAAGGCTGGAAAGTTTCTTTATAATTTAAATATTTATCTCAAAAAAGGGAAGTTTATATTTTCTGTTATAGATTTCTAACTGATGATAATACATATTGTTAAATAATTTATATTTGAAAAAAAATTTTAATAGTGAGAAATTTTTTTTATTCAAAACTTGAGTTTAATTTATTTTTTTCTGATAAATTTCGCGTTATAAAAACCATTTTATTCCTACGAACGAGTATTTAACTATATATATATATGCAAAAGTATCAGAAATGCATACTCCCAATATGTTATCTGAAGAATATATATAAGAATGTATATATGTATGTATTTATGTATATACAGTTATTTATATGCAAAGTTATATAGTTATTTCTATTTATATATATATATATATATATATATATTATTTAAATATATATTATTTATATACATACACATATTCTATTACATAGTTATTGGATGTAACTTTTCTTTACACGATTCTTCAGATAACTTTTATATATATACCACATTGCTTTAATTTAAAAACTATGAAAAGATTTACAGAACTCCTACAAGTCAATCTATTTTTCCTTATACTTCTATACCCTTATCCATCAAAAAGTACGGATGAGTACATATTCATTTCATATAGAGTGATTGCAACCCCACGAAATATATATACTCTACATCCGTCTGGCTGTGTGTCGGTGGACGTTATTTTTGCTGCGTTATAAATTGAGCTTAAAACCCCATCTGTTCTGAATTTTCTGAAATTTCAGAACTTTTATAGGTAAAATTTATAGGTAAAAATGCAAAAATATGCCATGAATATCAAGAAGTATGAAACCAGGAGTGCTGGCTTTGCTACAGAACTTGCCTTGCGGTCAAAATCGCTGTTGAGTTTCACTAGCATAAGTACAAAGTTAAGAGAATTTTATCTATTTATTTTTATTACTATAATTTTCAATATTTCTTAATAATGAAAAATTTATTGCAAAATTAAAGTTCATTTCAATGCAATATAATTGTGGTGTCCAAAAATAGCTATGGATGGCTATATAACATTTGACGAGTACAGCACTTTTACTTGTATTTTCTAAATATTATAGTTTAGAACGGTAAATATATAATAAAAAATCTAAATACATATATCTTGTAAAAAAAGAAATTCGAAAAAAATTAAATAAGTTTTCAAATATTTCATTCGTGTCACAAAATACCAAAAGAAGAAAACCATGCAATTGCATTCTTTGGTTTCCTTAATCCAATATATTTTTTAAAGGAGAGAAGCAAACAGTATACATATTTATGTATGGATCCTGTTATTTTGAAAATGATATGAATATCTATGGAATACTTGAAACCTTTTAGTATTTATAGTAATGAGTCACAAACTATATACTCATATACTCTTAGCCAGCTCAATATTATTTTTCAATGTTGCATAGTGTATATTTTTGGTACTCTTTGCTAAATCCAGGTTATTTTTCTGTGTTGTCCAGTGTTGTATACATATATTCAATTAAAAATTAATCAATAAAAATAAAAAATATTTATATCATCAGTTTATATTTAGAATTCATATAAAATTTTACAATACCGAATTATCTCTCATCGCTGGACTGCTTTATTCGATTTTAAACCAGTTACTTGAAAAATAAACAAAAATAGTACGTGACGGAAGAAAACCGTTTTGCTAGCAGATTATTTAAAACTTTTATAAAAATAAGTAATCGAAAAGAAAAAAGAAGAATATAATAATTTGCCCATACTGTTATCCGATTTGCCCATAATGCGAGTGAGCTTTCACACGCCAGAACAATCCTATTACAATTACGACAGCTTATTAGACAGGCGTAGGGAGAGAATAGTTTCTTATTAACAGCACGGAAGCAATACATACACACACACACTTCAAAGCAAAAGGAAATGCAATATCACTACCACATAGATGTACAAGCGTATAGATTTTATGGCATTGTGGCGTGTGTGAAGCGCCAGTAAATATCTACACATAGTGTTGATTACGGCTGCGGAAGCATGTATATACTACATACAGTATTTACATAAGATTGTATATACTCATAATTGTAAATTTTTCAAAAAAATTGTTATTGACAGTTTCATTAATTATTTGAAAAATTTTATCGTTTTAAATCAGTTGTATCTGGTTTTAACATGCACACATGGGCCAGCGTGATTCATTTTTGATAAAATGAAATCAAAATATGAAATCGTATAATTGACAATTATGAAAAGTGCCTTTGATTATTTTTTTTTTTTGTTTCTACCGATAAAGACTGTAATCTCAGCACGTAATCAATAAATCTTATGTCTGAAGAACTATAATGCTAAAAGCGTTTAAATTTTTAAGTTTATACAACGCTTACAGCGTAAACGCTTTGCGTAGAAGCTTTAGCCGAAAAAATTAAGCCACAGAAATTAAGTACACAGTTAAAGACGAAATATAATTTTTATAAATAATTTTAGCAAAAAGAAATCAAGATTCATCCAATAGAAAAAATGCCACACTAAAACTAATATTATAAAAAAATCATGAAAAGGAAAATAAATTGGAGCAAATAAATACAAAGTAAAAACAAGAAAATTTCTCAAAAAAAAATGCCAAATTAATATTTAAAAATTTTAGTATTTAATAAGATCTAAAATAACAAAAGAAATCAAATCAAATTGCCCATACCAAAAAAAAATGGCAAAAAAAAATTACTAAAAATTTGTGAAAATAAAATTTTAATAATAATCGCTAAAAATAAAAAGCAATTAAAAACTTCAGCATAATGTTTTAAATTAAAAATAACTACGTTATGTTATTGAGCTCTAGTGGACCAGTATGTTTTACACATGAAAATAATCTAAAGAAAGAATTTCTTAAAAGTGGAAAAAACAGCTAAAAAACATAAATATTTAAAAATATTTTCAATTATATAAATAATCCAGCAAAAAATCATCTGCATAGTTTTAGTTCTGTATTTAGGTAGCAATCGCTTAGAAATAAAAATATTGTAAGTTATAATTGTTCATTTTATGCCGGTGTGTTTCACAGCGCAACATAACTCATGTCTCACGATAATGTAAAATTATTGTAAATGGTTTGGTAAATAAATTACTATTAATGGAGCGCACGATAATGTTCGACATCGTATGCTAAAATATTCTAGTTAATATGCTTTAAGGAACTATTCGTTTCAGTTGTTGCATATTTGTATAGGAAGAACAATTTTTATTTGCTTACAAATTTACCAGTTTCATTTTTTGTTATTTTAGTAGATACGATAAAAGAATAATTTGTAAAAGAAAAAAATATCAATCTATTAAAGAAAATTAAGAATCAAATGAAAGCAGTGCAGTTCACACAGCAAACAAAATCAAAGCAAATGTTCTTTTAGAACTTGTTTTTTTTTAATTATCGGAATTTAAGTACGGTTCCTTTATGGATTTGCAGCAGTAATTAATTTGCAATTAATTCTGTTGCCTAAGTTGCAATAAAAACCTGTTTATTTCACTGCATTTAAAATATATTCGTTTAATATTTGTTTCATATTATTTTTAAATCTTCAGACTTATAGCAATCTAGATATTTTTTCAAAAGTGAAATAACTAAATTCCTAGGAAATAATATAAATGATATTACTTTAATCGTTATAAAAAAATCATAGTTATAAATATTTTTAATATCTTTTAAAGACAATGAAAACTGTAATAAAATTTTATTAATTTAGAAAAAATTAAGCAAATATATTTAAAATTTATATATATAGTGGTATTCCTTGTTAGAACAGATATAACATCATATTAATATCAATAGGTCAAAAAGTAAGATATTTCTTAAAGAAAACTTAGCAATTAGCAACACAGAAGTAATACTAATAAGACTGGAAATTTAAAAAATCTACAAGTTTTTTAAAACAATTATAGTAAAAAAAAAATTAAAATGAATTAGTTATGTATGTACATAAGTATGCAATTGCAATAGAAAAGTTTCGAGACGATTATTTTTAACCAATCCCAAATGTTCGATATAAAAACTTTTGCACAAAAAAAAACAATAGAACGATAATAAAAACATATTTTATATTAATATTCTATATTAATATTATAAGAATAGTATTCTCATACTGGAATAGAAATTTTAATATGTTAAATAAAACTTTTTATTAGTTGTTTACAAAAATTATTTGTATTGATATTCTAAAAAAAAATTATTTCAAAAACTTATAACCTGCTTTGAAAACCACTCCCTCTCAAAATATGCACAAATGCTCACTTAGTAAGTAGGATTTTATTTTTTTTTCTAGCTTAGCTTTAGTTTTAAATTGCCTAGTAAATATAATTACATATGTACGTAAACATACATACATACATATTCATAATTTCAATATTGCTCATAATTAGGTATGCCATTCACTCGGTTTGAAATACCATTGTTGGTAGGCATCATTAGGATCACAGTTAGCCGAATAAAGTTGCAGATTGTAAGGACGCACAGCCATACATTTATTGAAGGAACGATGTAACAAGTGCTGTGTTTGCTCATTATAGATCCAGGGTCCATCAACAGTTCCCAATCGACAGACGCTCAATTTAATACTGTCGCGATCAGCTTCTACGCAACGTTCACCTACGCCCAATTGGCCCGCAGCGTTAAGTCTTATTAATTGATTATTACCACTACCGTGGCAAGGTGACAAGCCCATCATTGAGGGCGGTTGGTTACCCAAAGAGTCGAGGCATTTATCGGTAGCCACTGATCGCAATTCACCCCAGTGTAAGTTCGCCGGCAATGCAGGAAACTTGTCGTAAACATCATAGGCAATATTATCCATATACCACTGGAATGATTTGCAATTTAAACGTTTTTTTAAAGCCAATTGCTCCGAAATATCACCCATATCTAAAAATCTGGCGAGCGGCTCTCTAGTGTAAAAATATTCTTTGTGTGTTTCGTCAAACCAAGTCTCTATTACACGCTTATAATTAATTGTTATCAAGGATCCTTTTTTCTTCTGTGCCAATTTACCAAAATTGTACGGCATAAAACCACGATAAACATGGCCAACATGTGAACAAGGCACCCATTCAATACTGCCCCCACATTGCCAGATTTTAAAGCTTAATTCGAAATTTTCGCCACCCCAAACCAAAAGTCCCGGATCGTACGCTCCCAACTCCAAAAAGTATTCCCGATTAATAGCAAACAAGCCACCGGCATGCGTGGGACTACGATACGGTTCCGAATTATGTTGTCTACGACGTTGTTCACGCTTCGGCACTTCATTCTCCTTGTACAGCATACCCCATTCGAAAATCCCTCGGAAATGATTTTCGCTGCCATATACTGAACGATATTCGAATGTTTTGTGATCAATTCCATCGATGATTGGCACCGTCATTATAGTGCGATCGCGATAAATTGGTGCCAACAATGGTGGCAGCCAGTTAAGGTTAACTTCGCAATGTGCGTCTAAGAAAACAATAACTTCACCTACAACGAAATAAAAATGATATTTAAGAATTTTAAATATTCGTCTGTTAGTTTTATGACTTTATGTAAGAATATAAAATTCCAAGTTAACCTTACAAATCTTTTTAAACTCATATTTTTTAAACAATGTATTTTGACATAATTTTACCTGTTGCCACAGAAGCACCTCGAGATCTTGTGCGTATCAAACCTTCTCGTTCTTTATTCCGCACCAATTTTACTAAACCATTAAATTGTTCTATATATTCCTCTAATTTTTCCTTGAGGTTCTCTTTGTCCGAATAATCATCAACCAAGACAATTTCATGCAAAACATGTTTTGGAGAACGATCTATCACAGAATGGACGGTGCGCATCAAAACTGAAAAGCCTTCATTATGAAAAACAATAATGATACTAGTCTTGGGCAAATCATAAGGATAATTCCAATGTCTGCACTCTTCTAAACGAGTATCCCGAACACTGCGATGCATTGAAATTTCATCAGAGCAGGCCATGTTCATCCCATATTCCAATTCAGAGTTGTCAGCAGCACTCTTTTTGTGGGCGGGCAAATGATATGATTCGCCATTTTCTCCCGGGCCTTCTCGGCCTTCTAACTCTGTTGGCTCAAAGTTACCTAAGCCTGTTAGGAGAAAATAATTTAAAAGAAAAAACCAAAAATGTTGTTTCCATATTTGATAAAACAAAAGCTAATATTATACTTGATATACATAAAAATTGCACACTCTTCTAACCTTCTACTAGAATAGGAACTTCTTTAGGTCTGCTCTCTAAGTACTTATAATTCGGCCGACCGGAACCAAATTTTCCTTCATATGGCATCTTCTTGTGGCCATCGCTCCAAGTGCTGAGTAAATACAATAGCGGTAAAATAACCAAACAGACAAGAGCCAAACGGCACAGGCGTGCACTACGTATATTGCTAACACGCATTTTGTACAATCCACACTTTTATCACGATTGGAAAATTTTACCTTTGGAACACAAAATTGCATTTATTTTCTTACAGAATCTTGTCGACGTGTCTTTGTGTCTGTAGCAAAACTTTTACTTTTCTATACCTACACAGTTGATCGTTCTTAAGGTGGTCTATTAACTCCTCACACACGATAATAAACACAACAATAAATACAAAAAGAACTGCATTACATCTTCAATTCATCGCTAAGACAAGTTTATAAGAGACCACAGAGTCAACTTTAAACTGCAACAATTCTCTACTAAGCCCAATACACGTGAACTACAAAAGCCGCAAAAGAGATTTAAAAAAGCTAAATTAAAGTTTTGTTCAGACTAAACTAATTAAAAAGATATTAAACTGTCAAGTCAATAACAACCCAGATGCCACTTGACATTTACTGCAGCTGTCAAACTACTGACTCCGGTAAATAAGTTATCCAAAGCTTTTTCTAAAAAAATTAGTTCAGTCTGAACTAAATTTAAAAGTAAATTATTTCATACTTTGGTAAGGCGTAGTAATGTGTGGCGAAGAAGTGATGTGATCACATTGAGTTAGCTAATTAAAATTTGGATTAAAAAATGTGAATTTTCGTAGTAAAATAAATTCAGAAACTAATTTTATGCCCGGTATGTCATAAAACTATAAAATTTCTTGAACCATTTAAACATAACACAGGACAGCGAAAAAAATTTCACAGTGTACTTAAATGTCAACTGCAGTTTCGTGGTCACCTAGTATGAAACTTTTGGTACTAATTATTAAAAAACTTGGCATCACTAATCACTCACTCACAATATAAACACTAGAAAGGCCTTGAACAAGAAGAAAATATGTCTCGTGTGTTTTCGATAAATAATTTATAATAAAGTGGTCTGTACCCTGTGTTTGTGATTTGTTTGGCTGTGATAAAGCTTTGGAGAATCAGTGGATTTTGTACAACGAATTCGTGCTGTGCTTACACATGAGCCACAAAGTAAAAATTGAAGTAGTTTATGGTTTCAAAAAAGAACGAAGTTCCATTTACAATTTAATTTGTGTCTATGGGAAAATAATGAATTGCAATCATTCTAACCGATCAAATCGTGACTTACCAAATACCCCCCGGGTTAATGATAAAATAATAAAATATTTTAGAGAATTTGGACAAGAACGGGATTTGCAAAAGTACATGCGTTTGTATTCCCCTGTCAGCAGCCAGGACAGTCAAAATACCCAAGCTTACTGCGTTTCATCAGATAATAGTTGCAAACAAACAAAAAGCCGCGAAACAGTTGCATCGGTAGACCATTTTGAAGACCTAAGTATGATGCCATTGAATACTTGTGGTATCGCAAACAGCAAAAGCTTGCCGAATATTGATGTACAACACGGGCAACCTGGTAGTAAAAGAGAATACTTTTCTTCAAATGATGTGCTGGTTGATGTTACCATTGAAGCAAAGGGAGAAAAAGAAAAGGTATTTAAGTTATTTTATATTCCGATTAGGTTTTGTATTTGGAGTTCTATCATGCATTAGCTTAAATGGAAGCAAAAATATGATAAATATATATGTATGTATGGGCGTATATACGGGTGTACATCCCCATATATGTGTGCATATGGAAATAGAGGGAACAATTGTAATTATACACCAATGTGGACGAAAGAGATGTTCTATTTCAAATTTAATATTACGCTACGTTTTCAAATATGGGATCAACTTACTTTTCTTATTGAAGTTTCAATATTTAATTCGTATTAATAGTGTAGCATACAACTTTTCAGATTCTCAGCATATCAACCGAAAATTTTGAAACTCCCTCGAAAACATTTAAGAGTACCAAAACGCAAACCCCCGATTCAGTGGCCAAAACTCACAAACGCCTGGAGTGGGACTCTTTAGGTGATGTTGGGTATAAAAAGTCAATGTCTACTAGCAATATAAGTACTATAGAAAGGTCTTTGCTAAGGGAGTTTTTTAAGGAAAAAAGAGTTCCCTTGGAGACAAGCACCTCTGCAGATGGAAAAATGAAAAACATTACAAATGAAAATACAATGGTAAAATTAAAAAGAACTGAAGTAGAGCATAGCACTCCACCGTTAGCATGCAGTACTTTGGTTACAAGAGAAAATGGTGCAAAACCTAAAAAAATATCACAATCTACTTCCTCTACCTCACTGTATGAACAGTTTGAGAAATACGTTCAAACGTCTCTACCAAAACCACCCTCAGTTCTGTCTCAAGCAATACAATGTACCATGTCATCTTCAAACTCTACTGTGGAGAGTACACCTTCTAGCTTTGAATATTACTCTTCCAAATCATCTGAAAATTTAAGAAATACGAATTCAAAAAAGCAATTTAAACCATTGAATCATCCATTTATTACAAGTATCACAGAATTGTTAATGGAAAGAAAAACTATGGATGAGAAAAATCAACAAAAACGTTGTGCCAATATACACGAACTTCAAACCAAATTTCGAGCTGCCTTAAACGAAAACAAAGAGAATCAATCTCATTCTACAGTAGATTCATCAACTGCCTCTTCGTTTTCGATTAGCAAACAAGCGCCTGAATTAGATTTAGGCATACAGTTGATTTGTTCACTTATCGAAGCCAAGAATATAAATATCAAACAGAAGAAGCAATTAATACGTGATATTATTAAGCGTATACAATTCTTAGAATCTGAAGACAAAACTAACAGTACTACTCCAGTCAATACTGGTGAGGTAACAACTACCAATTCCATTGACTGTCATCATTATGATACTGTAAGTTCAAATGTTAATAATGTACATCAACGAGAAGTTATGGAAACGTATTCAACAAAATTTACATTAGTGCCTGCAACTAAAGAAAAAGCCAACTCGCAGGAACAATCTGTAAGATCTGCAAACAACACATGTGACAATAGTATTTCAGGTGAGTTACAAAAACTTATTATATTCATCGCAATACACTGAAAAAAGATAGATAAAAAGCATTTTGTGGCAAAAATTTTTGAATAACAACTATTTGAAAAATGTAAGAATTTCGTAATAAAATTTTAAATACATTTTTTAGGTGCAAAGTTTTTAAACTTTACCAAATGTCACACTTTCCAACATAGAAGTAAATGTGGCTGCAAACACTTTCCATATAATATAAATTTGAATAAAAATCCTAAAAAAGAAATTAGCGAAGACGTGTCAAGGGCAGCCGTAGCTAAAATTGACAAAGAAACTCAAAGTGGATTAATTAGGATGGAGCAAAATAAGCACGCAAATAAACAAACAACATTCAATAGAAAATTAACGACTAAAGCCGCATTACAGACAGAATATTTAAAAATGTTTCCAGACAAAAAATGGAATCGTTGGACACAAACCTCAAAAACTTCTTTAAATAGCACATTAGACACCAGCTCAACACCAGATGTAATAACTGAAAAGCTTGTAGTCAGTCCTTGCAATGAATTCAATAACTCCAATACTGATACCGAGCAACCAACACTAAGAGAATGTTTAAATCCGTTAACTCAGTCAGAAATTGAATATGAAGAGAAAAAAGAAACACAATTAAGACAAAAAGCTGCAGCGCAGCAAAAAAAGTTACTAAATAAATCTAAGAACGATTACGGCCGTTTCCAGCAAATAAACTGGATTGAAAATGAAATACAAAGACTGGAATGTTTAAAGGATCTTCTCTTAACGGATGAAACCACTAGAAAAAGTTCAATGACCGCCTCAAGTCTTAACCATTCACCACAGAAAAATTTAAATAAGGAGCCATTACGAACAGATAAATTATATGACACTGTTTACTCAGAGAAATCGTCGGCTTTAACAGAGAGCGGTGAGCCCTTAATGCAAGAAGTCGAAATATTATTGGAAGAGTCACATGAAGACGATATTAATCTAAAAGACAATACAAAACGTACCAGAGACAAGACAAAGGAAACAAAAATACAGTATGAGAGACAAAAAGATAAGTTAGGGAAAAGCAAAATTAATTCAATACCCAAATTTCGTGTTGTAAACGAAAATATTAAAGTTCACGAAGAACAACTATTAAATAGCACAAATAATGAAACGAATCCCAAAGAACAACAGCAAAGAGAAAAGATGGATACTCCCAGTACCAATAAAAGTGAAATGTCGGAAAGTTGGAGAGATTTAGTACTGCAAAGGAACAGAGAATTTATGGAGGCTTACAAATCAAAACGGCGCCATCACTGTGACGCTCTTAAGCAGCAGCAAAGGGAAGATTTGAATTATTTAAACTTACAACGAAAATTAAGAGAAAATACAAAAAGCGCTACGGATTCTGAACACTATTCAGTACCTCATACATTGCCAAGAAAATATTCGTTATCTTTACCACAAACCAAAATAGAATCTATAAAAAAGTCTTCTGATCGCCAAGCTAGCCGTAAAATATCAATAGCTCAGCAGCAAAGTTCAACGCAGAGTAGCCATGCAACTAACAATAGTTGTTCTAGTAAAAATGATAACACGAAAAATTCTTCATCTTCAATGTTTTGCGAATCCTCCGAAGTGTCGGTGCCTATGGGATCACAGGACAATTCCTCCACACCCACTACTACTCATCAATATGATGATGTAACGGCCGCTACTAATGCAGCTGAGGTTGCTGTACAAACTTCTGATTCTATTATGCGTTCCAACCCCATTTTTGGGCCAACATTAGCCTTACATGCCACCGTCCCTACTTTTTGCAGTACAGCCTGTACCCAAGTTAAACCTAAAGGAATTGCATATATTATAGAATTTGATGACAATAAAAATTCATCATCAAACCTTACCTCATGTAACGAAATAAACTCAAGCAATGAGCTCCGAAACCCCTATGCAATATCTAACCATTCCATTACAAAACAATTAACAAATAATTTTAAATGCTTGAAACCATTTGAAGCACTATTAACGCTTCAGGATCATTTAGAAAAACGGAAACCGAAATTTCTACAACAATGTAAGGAACGCAAAGTCGTACTTAATAAATTGCAATCGTTACGGCAGGAACGCGATCGCCAATTAAGAGAAATAATCGATAATACAAGTTATAGTTCAATAAACAGGCGTTTAGAATATTTGCCACCGCCACCCATACGTAAGTTTTTCATACACACCAAAAGATAAAAAATTAATAAGAATCTTTTTTAATATATGTATATAGAAAATACACGTATTCTGAAGACCAAGGAAATGAAAGCGCTAACATATAAACGTTTTGCGAACTTACCCGAAGTCGTAGCCATGCAAGAACGTGAAACTGAGGAGAAGAGACGTCGTGGTAATCGCATTTTAAGAGACGTCTTTAATAAAGTAAATAAGCTGTATATATAATTTAAACAATCTTCTTAATTAATTTTTTATTTTTAGCGCCTACAAAACCGTGTACGTAGTGGGAAACTATCTTTAAATCACAGCAAAACTATAATTTAATAAATCTACATTATAAAATTACAACACAGTCAATTCAATTAAATAGACAATTGAGGCATTTTTTTACGAAATATGTATTTTTAAACTCAATACCTTTAAGAAAATGTAAAAAGTTCAAAATTAAAAAAAAATAATATTATAATAATGAAAAGAAACTGACAATAACTTTTAAAAACTATAAAGCTGGAAACTCATATTAGACTGAAGACATCCTTCTAAATATAAATTTCTTTATTTTTATTTCATGATTTTCCTACATTTGACGTGTCGTATAGTTTATGTAATTTCGGTAAATGTTAGCAAATATGCTATTCGTATTTCGCAAGTACATTTAAAACTATTCACTTTCAGAATCTTAATGGTGTATAATGGTCAATTCAAATATGATAGGGATGCGAAATACAGATTGGAAAGTTGATAACGAATTTTCAGGTCCACTTAAACATAAAATAAATATTTTTATATACATATTTTTATTGTTTCCATTAACTTGTTTGCATTCCGTTTGTTCTCTATTAGTTTTAATAAAACCCAAATCATTTTACAATAAAAAGTGTCTCAGCAAACAAACAGAACAATTTTAAAAACAAAATATTTTGAAGTTTTAAGAAATGGAAACCGTTCGCTAAATTTACTTATGGTTTTTTATGAGTAAAACTTCATGTCTTATTATTCTGCCGACCTTTCGTAGTTGCCAATAGTCAATAAATAATAAATAAAAAATCTACGAAGCGTCGAGACAATAATAAAAACCACTAAACATTCTGGCTAAAAAACAAATAAAACTTAAAATATGTTGAAGAGTTTTATTAACGTTTCTATTGTTTTTAAATAATTTTATAACTGCTTATCAATTCATTATTTTATTTAAGTATTACATTGTAACGTAATAATATCTAATGTTTCACAAAATTCTTTAAATTATTAAAGGTGTAAAATAAATACATAAACATTGCTAATAATATATGTAAAGATCCAATTATTTAAAATATACATAAAATATTTAGTTATAAGCAACTTTTCCAGGAGTATTAATTTCATATTTTTCTACTTTGCTATTTAACAATTATTTTACTTTTTTCTGTTTAACTTTTAACAACGCTATACAATCATAGTGGTGTGGTGTCTTGCTTCTGTTTAAAAATTATATATATCTTTTCAATATATCTAAAGTGTGGGTGCAAAAATATTGACAATATAGAATTTTGTGTTACAATGGAATATTTATGATAATATCAATCACTTCAGAGTTAATATTGTTTAACTTATTAGCTAATAATTTTAAAAGTTAAATGTATGTCAAGAAGAAAAACCACACATATATTACAATAAACGAAATCTAATTATTAGCAGCAATAATTTTTATGAAAATTTAAGTGAGCAGCTTTGGAATGTATCAAGGGTCTGTCAATGGTTTTACTTTTTGGAAATTTTTAGTAAAACGCAGCAGTAAGCGTTCACAAATTTTGGAAGCATTTGGCTTCCGGCATATGCATTTTTAACATAAAAAATTTGTTAATGCCAAGCATATCGTTTTACGAAATAAGTCTCTAAAAATAACTGATAGCTTTATTGTTTACAAAAACAAAAAATATTAATAATTAACTTAAATTTGATTTGTAATTTGAAGCACATCCTAGTGATTTTTTATTATAGCCCTTCTTGTTTTATCGCTCAAATTAATTAAACAAAGTTTTTCATGCTGTGTTTTTTCCATGAGTATAAGTACGTTTTTAAGCTTTTTGCATTTGGTTTTATAATAAATAAATTTACTTTGTGGTTTGCAAGATATATATTTTGGATATATGCTTAAGTTTTCCTATAATTTATTTTATCCGCCAACTTACAATATTGCTGTAATATAATTGGTTAGTATGTATATATTTTTATTATTTTCAGAAAACCACATTGAGCTCAACAATGGACATGTTCAAACTGTTGCGTAGTAGTTAGTGTTTAGCCATCATATCTAGACCACCTTCCTCCTCCATTTTTGAAAGGAATTTTATAGCACGGTGTTGAGGTTCTGTTTGACGTACCATATCAATGAGAGCCAATAACTTCTTAATGCCAATAAAGACGCTTCAATTGTAAGAGGGAAAAAATTATAATTATTTTACTAAATAATTAAAAATGTTTGCATAGTGATGTTTTGTTATTATAGTGTATTCAATTTTATGCCTGAAATTAATAATTATTAACAGCCACCGCTAAACAAAAAGTTCGTTTCTACTACAACTTTTATAAAATAAATGAATAAAATACTACAATCCCTTTCAGCTCCAACGTAGTTTAACGTTGTTGGTTGTACCATAATTACTATTAATGAACCCACATATGTGAAAAGTGTATCTATAGATACGTAACATTAAATGTATAATGCCTTTGATTTGGTTCTTATGATAAGGGATAGTCTTACATTGCATTTAAACATTTTACAAATTTTTTGGAAAGCTGTAGAATGCAGCAGAGCTGTAGCAAACCGTAACACAACACTATGTAAAGAAAACATAAGCCACAGCTCAACTCATCTGCAAATATTATGAATACTGACAGTGACTGGCAGAATTAGACTCATTCTAATTTCGAAACAGATATTCGAATTAAAAATAAAATTTGAATATGAAACCAATTTTAAATGTTAACATTATAGATAAACTAAATATAATTCTCATAATGAGAATATTTATTCTAATTTTTATTTAATTATTGCACTTGCAATACTTCTCGAATAAATAAATAGGTTTTGCTTGTTGGTTGGTTGTAGGTTAAGAATTAAGTTTGGATCTTAACTGAAAACCTGAAAACGTTTTACACAGGAAAATGGGTTTTAATATTATTTTACAACCGAATATTAAAATGTAAAGATTTTTACTAATATTGAAAGCTCTAATTCAATTGCTTAGCTGGTTTTCTTATCAAAAAAAAAATATTTTTATAACCAAGTCTCTTACCGCTTTCCCGACATTTTCTTGCCAATCGCTTGAAGTTCTCCCTTACTGAAGATGTCAGCGTCTTCTAATACAGCCACAACATGTTCAGGATGAGAAAGATTATGTACATGTAGAACCGATGTAAAAGCTGACAACATTTCCATTTCCTCCAATACCTCGCTATAAAATAAAACAATTACAATATCCAATCTGTAAAATATGTGATAATAAAAAGAATGTCTTACCGTCTACTGGAGGTAACCAAAATTAATAATTTACGACCTTTTGGAGGCTGTTTCTTAAGCAACACCAACAAAGCTTGCAATGTCAAATTCGAATATCGTGGACCAATGGGGCCATAATCTAACAAACGCTCAACATTATCAACTACAATACAGCTTAACGTAGAACGATAAGCATCGTCGAAAATCTAAAAATTAAAATACAAAAGGACTTACATTCATTTAGTAAATATCTTTAAATTACGATTTTGGCAGCATACTCTTACCTTTCGAATATTTAAGCACTTCGCCGATTCAGTGTAGCCTACCATATCTTCCGGCGAACAGACTTTAACAAATGGAAAATCTGACATTTTGGCCAGCTTGGCAGCTAAAGCTGATTTGCCAGAATTTGGGGGACCTTCTATTAATACCGAAACTAGACCGGAACTTTCAGTAGCTTTTGCTTGTTGGACGTACAACATACCGTCCTCTAATATATTAGCAACTGGCTGACCCCAGTTAATAATACCTCTGGAAAGCATGTTCTCTAATATTTCGAGGGCTGTGCCAAAAGCTGGTTTAATATCATTTTCTAAAGCATGCAAGAAGTCAGAACGCGTAACCTTTAGTTTCTCCATGGCTTCAGGATCCACAGTTACTTTTGCATCAGCTTTGATAAGACGATTCATAGCTGTTGATTGGGCAGCGCGAACCAAACCTTCCAATTCAGCACCGCTAAAGTTTTTAGTTAAAGTAGCTATTTCTTTAGAATCAACATCGGGAGCGATTTTATTAAATTCCCGCATACGCTTTGTATGAATATTTAAAATTTGCACACGTCCCTGTTCATTGGGCAAGCTAATTTCCATTTGGACCTCTAAACGACCTGGACGCAATAATGCATCATCAATCATATCTCGACGATTTGTCATACCAATAACTAAAATGTTATTCAACTGCTCTACGCCATCGATTTTGGCCAGCAATTGATTTACCACCGTATCATGGACACCACTGTTACCGGCTACAGAGCCTCGCTGCTTACAAATGGCATCAATTTCGTCAAAAATTATTATATGCAGACCACTGTTTGGGCCCAACTGTAAGAAGCAGAAACGTTAATAAATTTACAATAATTAAAATTTTTTCTTGCCACCTACTCTCTTCTCCTCCTCCTCTGCTTCGGCAAAAAGACGTCTGATGTTGGCTTCAGATTCGCCCACATATTTATCCAAAATTTGGGGGCCATTAACAATTTTTGGCTCCCTGGCATTTAACATGTTACCGATTTGTCGCGCCATCAATGTTTTACCAGTACCCGGTGGGCCATATAACAATATGCCTTTCACATGTTTACAACCCAGTTGCTCAACCAGCTCTGGTGGAAAGACCCGAGAGGCAAACGCTCTTCTAAAAATTGCATTAAACTCCTTGTCCAAGCCACCGATACCCATTTTGCCAAAGTCCCAATCAGGATTTATAATAGATTGACGAACGATTTTGCCTTTAGATTTGCCTTGTAAATTTAATGCGGAATTTTCCGCCTTTTCAAATTGCACTATAGTATTGCCAGTAATGCGTCCGAATCTAACATTTCTAGTAGTCGATTCTTTACCTTCGCTTATTGTTTTAGGGTCAACCGCTTTAATATGTATACAAGTACTTACATAAATATAAAAATAGTTTTGTCAGATTTGCAAAATGCACTCTTCTTACCCTCTAGAGTTTTAACCGCCAATCCCAAAAGTTTCTTATCCTGGAAACTAAATACTAATGTCTGGCCTACAGTTAAGGCCATACCAGCAAACTGCATTAAGAATTCTTTAGCCATTAAGTCCGAATCGTAAGGCTCTTGAGAAGTTCTGAAAATAGTTTTTTTGTCCGACTTTTTTTTATTAATTCAACTTTAGGGGCTAGTTATGAGCACTACCTACATACATACATACAAACATCTAGCAATCCACATTAGTTTAAATTGTGAATGAATTAATTTTTATAATTTTTTTTTTGTGTGATTTCATTATTATTTTTTATATTTTCTGTTGCTCTACTTTAAATTTTGAATCAGTTATCATTTATTGGAGGCAATCTTGGCATGACATGCCTCCTATAAAACAAATTCATAAGTACTTATTTAAAAAAAAGTATAATGAATAATTATAAGTAATTCCCTGAAGAACCTCTTACAAAGGTTGGCTAAATAGTAGAAATTGCAAATAAAAAGGAAAAGAATATAATAAAAAAATATATTACGCAAATATTTAGTTCTCTTATGGGAAACTAATGCGCTTGATTGCCCAGCAGAGCAATATGACATAATTTGATATAAATCAAAAGTTTGTCAAAAACTGCATTATAATGTTTGACATTCTTGGCAAAGGAACAAAAAATTCTCATTTAACTTTAAATTGTTAGTGCAGTCGAGCATTGATTTTTGGGGTATTAAAAATATTTGCACTGATTACATGCTGCATGTTGTTCCGTCATGTTGACCTTGATAAAATATGTAGAAGCACATATATGTATGTGTACTCTGTAAATAGTATGTATGTTAAACGAGCCAATTATCCAAAGAGTAAATCTTATTATTAATACACCGCATATACAAGTTTTTACATACATGTAAAAAAGAAGTTATTTGTTTTCAAATATACACACATATCCATACAGGCACATGTATTTACATGCTTTATTTTACAAAGGATATATTTGATACGCGAAAACTTATATATGTATATAAATTCAGGCACATGCATTTTTATAATTAAATGCAAAGTACTTATAATAATAACTTAAATATATTTTTAAATATTTTAGTATGCGAAGAAGAACTTTAAATGTATAAAATCTATTCACCCACATCGCAAAAAACCGTGATATTAGAACTAAAATATAGTTTGTATATATTATATTGCCATTCATATTAACTGTTAATTTATATCTTTTTTTCTTATAATTCTATCGACGGTTTTTTATTTTGGCACACATACATAATTTTTTTTTCATTCAGCTTTAGGTGAATTTCATTTATGTGCATACATATACATATGTATGTATAAGACCTTTTTTATTGTATGTATATATTTCTACCGGAAATATCGTAAAAGAATAAAATATTTACGAGGTTAAGTAAATAACCTTTGCAAAAATTAATGTAAAAAATATGCATACATACATTAGCAATAGTAAATTGGGTCACATCAAAATAGCAACTTTTTACATCATATAAACATACATACATATACACATGCGTGGATATGCAATTGCATGATACATACATACATACATATGTGCATACATAATTTTCGAACAAAGTGAAACATTTTTTTTTACATTAACTAAATATTAACTTACGTTTTCTTTTGCAAAAAATCAGTTTCAAATGAGACCAAAGTAATAATGTCGGAATTTCCATCAAAGCGATAAGGGCGTATATCAATTTCTTGATTAATAGATAGAGTGGCCCACTTGCGCTGAACTAATGAAAACCCAACATGACCTCGTGGCACTTCGGAAGTACGTTCCAAAGCAAAAATATAATGCTGACCTGGACCAGGTGAGATATCTGCATACCTAAACAAAAATTTTCGGTCTTAGTCCTTAAACTAATAACGCCATTCTGATGTACTTACTTTATATCTTCTGGGAAATCGTTAATATTTACAATGGCCTTGTTGGTCAACGAAAGTTCATCTGTTGGACATTTAGTAGCTCTCATACGCTAAAAAAAAATTTATTATCTTTTTATTTGTTCTATGCAGAAATGGTATATTAACGATACTTACATAGGACATTTTGAGAAAAAAAGGAAGATTTCTTCGATAATAATTAACGCAGTCTAAATTATACTTTGTGGTCTAAGTGTGTGTAAGCTTCTAAACGCATAACAAACACACCAAACAGCTGTTACAACAATTCTCTCTGTTTACTTTCTGTTTAATAAACTTGGTTTCTCTTTGCTTTGGTGAGGGTAGGTTTAATTTCTTCCCTTCGCAGTGGGAGGCCAAGCTGTAAGAAATATCGATCCATTATACAATTTTTTCAATTTTTTTACTATAAATTTTAACTTTTAAACCAACTTATTTATAATTTAAATTTAATTTCGAACAAAAATTTTATTTCATTGATTTAAATAAGTACAGATTCTTATTTTAATAATTTGGTAGCACATTTATATTTTAATTTTAATTATTTTTTATATTAAACTTTTTAAATGGAAGATTATGCCACTACGTTACACTTATAGAACCAGCTTAGTATTAACACAAGTGTTTAGGGAACTCAATAATTTCTGTTATATGAATGTATGAACTTATGGTTGCAATATTTAAGGAAGGACACAACAATTCAACAGCAGTATGACTCAATACATCGGTTTCAAATAACAAATACAATAAGCATATTTCGCTTATTAAAACCGCCACATGTCACAAACAACTGCCAATTACATGAAGAAAATATGTGAAATGGTGAAAGCAAACAACCTGACTTTGTATATCTATATTTATGTTAGCTCTTATGTGAATAAATACTCAATATAAATTTGATTTGATTTAATTTAACTTTGAAAAGTGTATATCCTTTTTAATTTTTTATCATGTATATATTCTTCTGTTTATCAAGTCATCTGGCGATTAATTTTTACCCACTAGCTGTCAAAAGCAGTATAAAGTTTGCGTAAGTCATTTTCAAGTAATAAAAACGTGTATGCTAATTTTCTGACAACTACTACATTTTTATAATGTTATCAAGACATCATAATAACAAAGAATACTTGGTTGTCATTTAATTTGAACTTGAAGAAAATCCGAAATAATTCCTGTGCTCCTCGTTGTCCGAAAAATGGATTCAATAGATTTGGAGAGCAAAATTTGCCGCATTTGCTTAACAAATATTGTAATATTTAATTGGAATGATGGTATTTTTGAGCCAGGTGGTATAACCTATAAAGATTGTTACTACAAATACACACGACTGAAGGAATATGGTAAGGAAATCTTGTTTTAGCTTAGGACTACTACAAAAATATTTTTCTTAGATTCAGATTCCTATCCAACAAATTTATGCGAAATCTGTGCAAAGGAGCTGAGAACTGCTCATATATTATTTGTAAAAGCTTTGGAATCTTTCGAAATTCTTCAAACACTTCTGAAGAAAAATAAACAACTTGAATACAAATCTTCCGATAGTGGCATTTGTAATAATCTGGCTGATATTAAATGTGGAGTTGAAGATCTTAACGTAGTTGATTACGGAATAGATGATAACAGGTTAACAGGAACTAAATACGAATCACAATCGTCACCACAATTTAAAATAAATGATAGTGAAAAAACGCCAATGGGTAAAGATGTGACTTCGCAAGCAGGATATTTTATAGATATACAAAACTTAAAATCTATTACCGATACCGCATTTTCACAATGTACAGTTAAGGATAATACCTATAGTAAAAAGAAAAAAATAAAATCAGTGCCACTAACCATCTTATTGGAGTCTCGTCAAAGTGAAGCAAGCAATTCTAAAACACAAAAACCAAAACAACATGCTAACACAAGAAAGAGACGTCACCATTTGCTCAAAGCTTCAATGGAACAAAAAACTGATGTAACCTTATTAGAGCAGATCGTTACTGAAAGCAACGAACACAATGCTCTTCCATCAAGTACTAGAAAAATTAAGAAATCAAACGAAAAATACGTACTGATTTGCGCGTACTGTTGTAAGTAGTATTTTATAATATTTACTAATATGTAAGTTACTTATAAAAAAAAGCAATTAATTTTATATAATCCCAAAATTTTTTTAATCATTTCCAACAAGACTTAAGTTATCTTCATACTTATGAACGATTTGGAACAATAAAATTTTATTATTGAAATTATTTTAAGTGTCCCGCGCATCTTTATTAGACAAATGTTATAAAAAGTAATAATATTAATTTTCTGTACAATAACTTGCTTAACTTATTCTTCCTATTAAATATTGTCATTTTATTTAAAGCACAGAAGGTTCGAGGTCCTGCCAAGCTTGCAGAACATGAAGCTAGACACAGTGAGAATAGAAAAAGGAATGAAGAGTGTCCAAAATGCGGTATTAAGCTTTACACCAAAGATTCATTAAATGATCATATGAAAATCCATGTTGAGAATCGGCAAAAGGATCATAAATGTGAATTCTGTGAAAAAGCGTTCTTTAATAAAGGCGCGTTAAATGTTCATAGGCGTATACATCTTGGCTTAATGGTAAAATGCAAAATATGTTCCAAAGAATATTTTCGGCAAATTGATTTGGACAAACATTTAGTAAAACATTCTGCATCTCCTCTAGAAAGAAATATTGAAAAGGTATTTTTTTTTTTTTTGATACAAGAGCTTATATGCCATGTCCATACACACATTTAATAATATATAATTATTTTTGATTGCAGAAAACATATCTTGTACAGTGTGAGTATTGCAACAAATCGGTAAAGACAACCTATTTTAAGGCACATTTTGCTGCCCATATGGATCAACCCCAAGTGAAATGTAAAATTTGTGATAAAAATTTTTTTTCTAAAGCCAAGTAATTTTGTTTAAATAGATAATTGTCTACATATTTACAAATAATTTATGGCTTTGTTTCTTACAGATGTACAAAACATTTAAAACAAGTACACCATAAGAAATTGAATGAATATGAAGACTTCATTCATTATTATGTTGACTGTAACCAACGTATGACTACATTAATCATGAAACAAAAGTTTACTGTGCAAACGGTTACGGAATAAAATCTATATTGTAAGAAAGTACATTGAAAAATAATCTAAATTACAACAAAGTTTTATACCAGTAATTAAACTTAAATTTATGTACCTTATTCCGCCATTTGTGGACGTAACAATCCCATAGGTTAAAAAAAATCAATTTTTAGTATCAATAAATTATTTAAAGAAGTTTTTCTTTATTCCAAAAAAAAGGAAAACGAAATTATTATCGGTAAGTTTCGTATAGTTTTCATTAACAAAAAAAAAAAAAAAAATGATTTATATGTTTACATATTTAAAAAAAATCATTTTAAGCTGCTTAATTTGACAAAAGAAACTAGAAATTTGTTATGTTTCTCGCATATACTTTAATAAAAAGAAATACAATATGCAATAGTACTGTAAAAAGCGTAATTTATATACACAATTTACAATGACACAATAAATCCTTTAATAAACAAATTATTTTAGTTCTATATTCTTCAAACTTCAGTTATTATTATATATTTGTTAATCTGAACAATTTGTTTTGGTCGTATTATTAATTTTTTTAATCCCAATATTTCCCGAAATTTTTCGTGAGCTTCTTGTACAATTAAATTCCCCGCGCTACAACTTGTGTTTTCTTTTTTACATTCAAATATCAAAATGCGTTATAAAGCGGTAAACCAATAATCTGAAATTTTAAACAAGAAAAAGTAGAAACTCACCACTATTAAATTTATAGACATCTCTGTCAAAATGTTCGAATTGTTCTTCTCACACACACACATGCATGTTCGTTTGTGTTCTATTTATTTACGTTTGCATATTTTTACTGTAGAAATATTTCCCATTTAAGTAGCAAATGATGGATTCCTCAAAGTTAAACGAGAATACATGCCGCATTTGTCTCAAAAACGGCATTAAATTCAATTGGAATGATGAGATTTTAGACTTTTGTGGAATAAGCTATAAAGATTGTTACTACAAATACACACGTCTGAAGGAATATGGTAAGTAAGGCTTGTTTTTGCTTAGGACTACTACAAAAATAGTTTCCTTAGATTCAGATTCCTATCCAACAAGTTTATGCGAAATGTGTGCAAAGGAACTCAAGGCTGCTCATATTTTATTTGTAAAAGCTTTGGAGTCTTTTGAAATTCTTCAAGGTATTTTGAAGAAGAATAAACAACTTGAACCCAAATATATCGATAGTGACATTTGTGATAACTTAGCTAATATGAAATGTGAAGTGGAACAATTTGGCGAAGTTGGTATATATGATAGCAGGTTAACAGGAAATGAATATGAAACAAGCTCATCATCTTTGCTTGGTAACGCAGTGCTGCCCTACACAGAAAGTGATATAAACGATTGTAAGGATATTAAAATGAATGAAGATGTAACTATACAACCGGCGCATTTTATAGATATACAAAATCTAAAGCCTTTCGCCCACAATGAATTACCACAATCTCCGACTACTGTAAATAATCGTAATAAAAGAAAAAAATTCACACCGTTGCCAGTCCCCTTATTGGAAACGTATTTAAGCGAAGCGAGCAATTCCAAAACATCTGCAAATAAAAGGACTAGTAATAAAAGAAAAGTACGTCATCATTCATCCAAAACTTCAATGGAACAAGAAACTGATATAACCTTATTGAAGCATATCGTTACTGAGAATAGTGAAAGAAAGTCTGTTCCATTAGATACTGGGACAATTAAGAAATCAAGAGAAAAGTATCTCCTGATGTGCGCATACTGTTGTAAGTAGTATCTTATAATGTTTACAAATATTTAGGTTACTTATGACACTGCATTGCTCTTCATATTTATAAACACTTTTAAACTATAAATGTATATTATCGTAAGTATTTTAAGTAGACCAGTATGTTTATTAGGCATATAATATAAGAAGTCATAATACTAATTTTCTAAACAACAATGCTTAGCTTATTCCTGTAAATAAATCTTTCATCTTTTTTGAAGCTCTGAAGGTTGAAGGAGCGTGCAAGCTTGCAAAACATGAAGCTACACACAGTGAGAATAGAAAACGGACAGAAGCTTGCCCAAAATGCGGAATTAAACTTTACACCAAATTATCATTGAGTGAGCACATGAAAATCCATGATGAGAATCGGCAAAAGAATCACAAATGTGAATTCTGTGAAAAGGCGTTCTTTAATAAAGGCGCGTTAAATGTTCATAGGCGTATACATTTGGGGTTAATGGTGAAATGCAAGATCTGTTCCAAGGATTTTTTTCGACAAGTTGATTTGGACAAACATTTGCTAAAACATTCCGCATCGCCTTTACAAAAAAATGTTGGAAAGGTGAGTTTTTAATTGATTAGTAAGAAGTAGCTGAGTATGTACATCGATATTCACCTATTTTCATAACAGAAAAAATATGCGGTGCAGTGTCAGTACTGCAATAAATCAGTATTGACAGATAAATTTAAGGAACATGTTGCTGCCCATATGGATCAACCTCAAGTGAAATGTAAAATTTGTGATAAAAATTTTTTTTCTAGATCCAAGTAATTTTGTTAAAATAGATAATTATCTACATGTTCACAAATAATTTATGGCTTGGTTTTCTTACAGATGTACAAAACATTTAAGACAAGTACACCATAAGAAATTGAGTGAATATGAAGAGTTCATTCATTATTATGTTGACCGTAATCAACGAATGTCTAGTTTAATGATGAAGCAAAAGTTTACTGTGCAGCCGCTTACGGAATAAAATCTCTCTCCCACTCAAGTACCATGAACACTAATTTTAAGTGAATTTAAATTGCAAATAGTTTTTGTTTGCAGTATTTAAAGCATTCGCGTTTGAAATACGCTGCTGAATTTGACAAAAAAAATTATTTCTAAGCCTTTCAATGTTTAGAATGTATGTATTACCTATCGCATGTAAATAGAAATAAAATTTACAATTTTTGAAATTCATAACTACTGCGATATGCATTCCGGAGGTAGGATATCAATTAGAATCCGATAAGTTTAAAAAAATATTGAATGCGAGTTAGCAATCGGATTCTCGTCAATTTCGAAGTGTGATATAGCACCTTCTTCAGCTACTAATTACAAATTTCGTTTTTTCTATCCCACCATCTGACAGTCATAACCGAAAATTCCTAGACTGACGGAGTGATACCCTCTGGTTATACAACATTTTATTTGTAATTTATATGGAAAAAAGAAATAGCTGTTAATATAAAGGACAAAATTAATATTAAAGAAATAAGGTAAGCTAAACAATTTTATCAACAAATAAATATCAATATATATATTTATTGACATTCATTAGATATTTATATATATATATTAAAAATATAAGTATATTTATTTATTTTATTTTATTTATTTATTTTTTTGTTGTGTGGTTTGGTGTGCCATGTAAGCTAGCTGTCTGATAAAACCAAACTTGTCAATGCACCTTCAAAACAGCACTTTTTTTCAATCAATCATATGTTAAAAATAAATTTTTTTTTGCAAACAGTTTCATTAAATAAATATAATTACAACTTTGATACAATTTTTAATTTTAATAAAAATATGAAATAAAGATCCTTAACATGTTTCTCTCAGTATAATTTGGAGTTGGTACTTTATAAAATCGGTTATAAATGATTCACTGCAATGCATCTTTCAAAGTATGTTTTGTATCTGAAATATACACTGTAAAAAAAAGGCTTTCATTTGCATTTCATTTTAAATTTTAAGTGTATTTTAAATGTAAATTAATTACCAATGTGGGACTTTAAAGACCACATTTTATACTAACTTTTATAAGACTAGTTTAGTTCTGTGTCACCACAATTTTCAAATATTTTATCTTAGTAAATATGTTTACAAATTAAGCAAATTTAGTTACTTACTTTTTTTTTTTTGCAAACAGTTCCATAACATTATATGAATTACACATTTTAACTGATGGAGCAAAACACACGGGAATGTGGCATTTCTTCATGTGTATAGGAATGCTTATTTAGGGTCTTCAATACCTTGATGCTCACACATATGTGAGCTCAGATGTTTCTTTAATGTAAATTCTTGTTCACATACAGTGCATTTGAATGGAAGCTCTGTTTTGTGAAATCGCATGTGAACTTTTAGTTCACAATTGCGATTAAATTGTTCGCCGCATAAATTACAATCAGTGGTTTGTCCATCATGTAAACGTTTATGGTTGCTGAGCGCAGATTTTGAGACATATTGCTAGCATATAAAACCGTTTTGTTAAATATTTTAATTGTAGAATGTCCTAATTTTTACCTTGTTGCAATAATTGCATGTGTGTATTTCTCTCTCGCCGAAATGCGCTAACATATGTTGGGACAGCCTACGTGGTAAGGAATATTGTTTGTAACATATTTCACACTTGTTTTTTGCTTGAGCTTTTTCTCGCCTATGAAATCTCTGATGTACACTGAACTCGTAACTACCGTTGAATTGCTTTCCACATTCGCTACAAGTTAATGTTTCTCCTTGGTGAATACGTTTGTGACTAGTTAAGGCAGTTTTAGAAACATATTCCTAGAAAATTTTTAACAAGTATAACTAATGAATAACCTATATGCAGTTTTAGAAACATATTCCTAGAAAATTTTTAACAAGTATAACTAATGAATAACCTATATACTATACACTTTATGATTAAAAATAAAAAGATATTCATATACATAAACATATTTATCAAAAAGGGGGAAAATTACAAAAGTAACGATTTTACACGAAATTTGTACCTTGTCGCAGTATTGGCATTTATGTATCTCGCGACAATCTTCATGCTCAATCATATGCTGGGTCAAATAACGTTGCAAAGAAAATGATTCGCCACATATTTTACAACCATATGGTTTACTTCCTACATTTCTGCGTTTATGATAACTTAGATGAACTTTTAATAGACGCTCTGTGGTATAGGCACGATCTAAAATAATATAAAATTGAATAAATTCTGTTTATTCGAATAATAAAAAAAATTATTTGTTAATCTGAAAAATGTAAAAATGACAATAACAAATAACAAATTCGTCTTTTTTAAAATTCAAAATCATTCCCAAATTTATATGTCTAACAAATATTTATTATATATTGCTTTTGGTTTTGACTTTCAATAATATTTGTGTACACTTGAAGCTCGGAAATCCCAAGATACAACTTTAATCCAAATACGAAATTAACTATTCTCATTTTTTTCTTTCCATATTATTTCATTTTGTAATTTTATGAAGTCAAATTGACTCAATGAAGGATTAAATTGTGTAATCATTACATACATTTCAGTCATTTTTTGATAGACAAAATTTGAGAGTTAGCTATTAAAAGAAAAAGTAAATAGTCTGTTGATAAATTTACTTACTGCAAATATGGCATTTATATTTCTTAGGAATAAAAATGTACGAATTGTTTTGTGAAGTTTTGTTATTATCCTCAAATCCTTCGTTTTCATGGAAAAACTCATTTTTCTCATAGTCTGAAACTAAATACACAAGTATTAGATAATTTTATATATAAAATAGAATTGATACCAAAGGTTAAAACACGCAAAAGTTGTTTTTATATGTTTCAATTTAACACTTTTTCTTGAAAATCGTTTACACATGGAATGGAATTAGCATTGGTCACATTGCTTATAGCTTTTAATATGAAGTTTTTAACAAATTTTCTAAATACAATCAGTTACGTGTTATTAACATTTGCTTATCAATTATTAGAAGTTGGCATAACACCAATGCATAAAAGATTTTGACATTCTACCTGTAACAAAAGAAAAAGATTTTATGAAATATTAATTGCCATGATAAGTAATTATGATAAATGAAAAATAGTTTTATATATATATAAAAAGCAAGATGTGTATACTTGAAAAATGTAAAAAAAAAATATCTTACAAAAATTAAATTTACCTAAATATAAAAAATGCATTATTATTGATTTCTATTTTTAAAATATTAGTCAGAAAAATTATACACTTTCTTATCTTTAGTAAGTGGAATAAATTAAGCTTAGAATATTTCGTCGCATCTTTATTTTCTAAACTTGAAAAATGTTACAAATAATTAACATGATGACAACATTCATTATAAGTTGAAACTGCTTAGTTATATGTTACAACATATGAATGCATATCCTTTTGTTCACATTTTATTGATTAAATAATTAAAATTAGTTTTTAGAAACAACAAAATCAGGCAGTGCTACGTACTGGCTTTTCGACATTGGTGTGAAATGTGTTTTATAAAACTTACTACATCTGAAAGAGTCATCCATATTGCAATCATCATTGTTGTCCAGAGCTTCAGTTGATTGAAAGAAATCTTTTGATGAGTCATCTCCATCATTCGAGAACTGGTCGAACTCATTTGAAAGCTCATTGGAGTGATTGGATTCTTCCGCATCTAAGCTTTCAGTATATGTATCTATCTAATAATAGTATTAACTTTTACGAAACATGCGATTGTTTTTAGTGTGCAATTGAATACTTACAACATCAACCTCGTCACACTTTTCTATTGCAATTTCCGTGTGTTCAATAATTTCTTTACTGCAATTTCGTAACCAGCTTTCTTCCAGAATGGTTTGAGCATTTTTAACCTTTTGTAAGAATTTATAAACAACTTGCAGTTCAGCTCCACATTCTGTGCATAAGCCTTGTGGTGCATCCACATTCTCGTCAATGGGTAAATTTGTACACAGACGCAGGCATTGTAAATAGTTTATCTCATCCGGATTTCCCTGTGGTATTGTGGGATCATCATCGCACTCGAAGCGCGTTTCGAAACTAATGTAATCCTTTGTGATGTTTAAGCAAACACGACAAATCTGTGGAACACACTCCATCTTAAAATACTCTAAATAAATATGTAAATACTGTTCCTAAACAATTTTTCTTAATAAATTCTGTTCTTGGTGACAGGGATGGCAATTATTATACATTTGAATTTACAAATGAATAGAAATAATCTTGTACTTAAATTAGCTAGCTAACTTTTGATTTAATATTTACATCAGTTGTACACTCCCATATATAGGAATATACATACATTTACACACACACATATATCTATATATATATATATAAAAGTGAAATGCAAAAATATTATGCGATAGTTCATGTAAACTTCAAAATACTAGTTTCCATCTCTGTTGCAGTGTAAAAAAACGATGTTATATATTAAATTTGGCGGCGTTAGTTCCTGACGAACTCTAAATTATCGGCGCCCAGACTAGTGCATTAGATTAATGCCCCTCACATATTCAATTCTCTTTATAATTATTTAATATCTATATATTTATTTTAATTTTTTATTGTTTTTTCTCATATTTGTCACCCGTGTGAATATGGTATACATCAGATAAAATCGTTAGTAATATTTTATCACATTGGATTCTCAGATACAATGGATTGACAAACATCAGCGATATGTTATACCAGCTGCAGTGGCTCTCGGTAAATCAACGACTTCTGACGAATACTTTTTTATTCATTTTTAAAATTAAAACAGAACATCGGCCATCTTACGAGTATATGAGCCAATTGTTGGTCAAACGCGAATGACTTCAGCCTGTTTTCTGAAACAACAACTTTTTCCGAAAATGTGAGGTTTTATCTACAATAAAATTCCTAAAGAAATAAAAAATTTAAATAATTTCTGGTTGTTTAAAAGAGAAATTTTTTTATATGTAAGTAAATTGGTCATATTCTTAATTTCAGTAACCAAAATATATTAAGCTTAGATATTTTTGCATTTCCCTATTTTACATTAAAGGTTTGGAGATATTTTTTACTTACGACTTGTTAATTAATTTACAGCAAAAGACTCAAATAATTTTTCAAATATTTATTTTTAACAATTTTATAACTTAAATATAATATTTATGTGAAAAAATTGCAAAACATATAGTATACAAATACACTGACATTCAATAACTATATTATTGTGACTAAACGGATACAGAAAGGAAGTCAGTAATGTATGTGGCGAGAAACATGTTATTTTTAGACCTAAATAATATTATGAATTTAGGTTCTTAACTAGACATGTGTCTTTCTTTTTTTATACCTGCGAAATTTTTATCTTGTTTGTAACAAATGAAGTTATCTTTTAAAAAGATAACAACTGATAAACAAAATCATTTTAAACTACAGTGAGATTAATATAAGCAGTCATATAGAAATGTAAGCAACTTGAAATAAGATTCCTTTTTACCATAATTTTTAACTTTTTGGCATTCTTATTAATGATTCCACAATTATCTACAAGTATGTATATCATACCAAAATTAAGTTTTGATTTGTTTCTTCCTCAATAATAGAATGGGTGAGGTACAAAAAAAAATCTTCAAATAACAAATATTTAATAAAATATAATCTTTAAATGAACAAACAAAACAAAGGAATATAATTTAATTGTAACACATCTAGAGAGCCATAATACCAATTCTAGTATCCAAGAGTGAATAATTAAAAATATATTTATTATTTATAAAAATATATTATAGGTGTTTAGTTTATTCGGTGGCGATAGAGTAGGAAGTTACAGAGCTTTCCAAAGACCATCACTCTCCAGCATTCCAATACACATACATAACTGCGAAATCTTAGAACTTTTATAGATTATAAATGCCTCAAATCTATATATTAAATTAAAATTTCTTAAATATTCACTAGTTTCAAAAAAGTTGTTAATGAGTCAAATGTAACACAATTAAAATATTTAGTTAAATGTAAAATATAGAATTCGAAAGTTTTTAAAATTTAATTTAGTAAAAGGTGCAAAACATATCGGATTAAACTGGTTGAAAATTTTTATTTTATACTTCTTATTATTTATTTCATATTTTAATTATTAATAACAATTAATATATAAACATTCTTATTTATTCAACATTTATTTTAAAATAATTTCATTAAAAAATATATTTCTCTCTATATTTATGTATATAGAAAATATGTGTAAATATATATATATATATATGTCTATACATGTGTATGAATATAATTTATATAGTGTAATTTAATTAAATTGTTATATATTTTTTTTATATTTAAACCAACAATATATGATAGGTTTTTATTAAAACAGTCTTTTTTGGCATTTTACATTTCATTTGAACAATGCTTCTTATATATAATTTCCGATATATATATTTCTATGTGTAAAACACTTGTTTTAGGAACATGCATAGGTAATGTATATGAAATTTTATACAGTGCTTTTAAAAAATTAAATAAAAATAGAAATTAGAATAAGACAGACATAGTTTAATAATAACAAATAGTATAATTTCTGAACTCCAATTTAATGAATAAATTACATATCACTGGTAGCAAGTAGAATGCCCTAACATGCATTTTATTGCAATAGAATATACATTGAAATCACATTGCAAAAAAAAAATGCGTGTTAGGGCCTTCTACTTGCTACCAATGATATCTATGTATTTACATGGTAATATTTACATTCGCTGTTGTCTATTGGTATTCAATTATGAGAGTATGTATGTTGCAATATTCAAACCAATTCCTTATTTTTTGCTATATCGCCGTTTAAATGCAAATCGGAAAAGGTAAGCTACTCTAACTTCCCTCACAACGATAAGTTGCAGCATTTAGGAGCGGCATAAAAATTATTTGGTTTTTCTAATATAAACATGGCGTGCGCGTGAGGTTCGAAATTAAAACTTTACTTTGAATGTTAATCTCAATTATTATTTATAATTTCAATTATTATCTCAATTATATTTTGAATTCAATGTTGTGTCCGTATATATTTTGTGTTACTCAATAAATTCGTTCACTTCTAGTTATGAAACTCCAAGTAAGGTTCTATACCGTGCAAAGTTTCGAGAATACAACCTAATATGATATTTCAAAACTAAAAGTATTTGACTACAAGTACACTCATAAGCTCTATAAAAGTGACCGTTTTTATATATCGTCTACCTGTTCTCTAAGGAACTATAGACGAGTGGCAAATGCCTTTGAGTCCACTTATCACAGAAAAAAATGTTTTTTTTACAATGTCTTTTTATTCACTGAGATCAAATGCCAAATTTAATGGTATAATATATACACAATGTATATCTCATCCAAAGAGGCGTGGGCAAAATACCACCTATCAATTCTTATGATTCAGTAAATAATTGCATTGCAAATGCGTGCATAAATATTCATTTGCACTGCAGTTATTCACCGAAGTGGATTACTTTTTTGTAATGATGTCCTTGGCTACAAAACGAATCCAATTATTGCCTATGTATATGCATATTTATGTATGAATATGTTGTGGAAAAAATAAATTTTACATAAAATTATGAAAGTCACAAGTACCTTAAAATATAATTTTATATAAAAAAAATAGCGACAAGAAATTGCATGAAAATAGTGATAATTATTTTTGAAGAGTTAAAATTTTGTTTTATTTATTTATGTTTATTTTATTACACTATACATAGAACACAATTTAATGTTATTTTCTTTTCAATAATTGTACTTAAATTATATTTCTACAGTAAAAATTAACAAAAAACTATATTTCTATTAGTTATTTTTAATAATAAATTGCACCAAGTTTTACTTAATTTTTTTTACAATATAATTTTTATTTTGACAATATTTAAACAATAGTAGTAAAAAAATTTCAATTAAAATTAAATATAATTATAACATTTATATGTAATAATAATAGTTATAATAGTTATAATGATAATAACCTTAATAATAATTATTTAATAATAGTAACAATAATAAAAGTAATAATAATATAAAAATATTTTTAGCTTATAAACAATCCTGTATGCAGTGTGGAACAGATTTATTGCAACAATTTATTTAACTAAAGATTTGTCTAGCTAATATAACCAGTGATTACTATTTAATGTACATATTTCATTTCTAAAAGATAAGTTAAAATGTTTTTTTTTTTTTGTTTTGTATTTTAACACAAACTTTTTCCATTTGAATACATCATTATTTCTGTAAGAAGTGATCAGTGTTGGAACATTCTAATATTAAACATGATTAAAGAAGTTTCAAGGAAAGTATTCACTGTGTTTGTGATTTCTTAAGTTAATTATTCAACTTAAAAGTTTGTTTGTTTGTTGTTCGTTTTAAGATTCCAATCTTATTTATAAATAAATAAAAAAAAATAACAGCAAAGAAATATTCTGTCGTTGTTGTTCTTAATCGTGCGATTGATTATTGAGGTTCTTCCAAATCATTATTTGATTTGATCATCGCTGAAACTGCTTTCAGAGTGTTTTCGTTGAACTTCAAATTCGTTGCTGATATTTTTATACATTTCCTGTTGTTTCTGATGTTCTTTCTGTAAGAGAGCAAACATAAAATATAAATATATACACATGTATATGTATGTACGAGTATGTATTTATGTATAACATTAAATAGAATTAGCTGGAGGCTCCAGAAAAAAAGGAGGATGAACTGTTTTAGTGGAAAGATACCACTCAATGCATTCGATTTCGATCACTGCAAGTCCATAGGAATTTTAAATTCTACTTTGCCGTCAAAAAAAATGTACTACATATACTCGTATGTATTTATATGGATGTACCAAACCGAAAATTTTATTGAAATATGCGAACGAATAATAAAACAAGAATGCTGTTCGCATAGATTATGAAGACCATACAATTCACATTATTTCGCAAAATCTAAGTGCAAATTAAAACTCAAAAAAGGATACTGAATTGTAATAATAATAATTACAGATAATTTTTTTTGAACTGATATCGGCAGGGCTATCAGTTTTCTTCAGATCTCAGTTCCAATTTTCAATTTTCGTATCCTAAAAATCCTCTTAATTCATTGTAAAGTAAAATGAATGAAGTCGCTCATAATACAGCAAACAAATGTGCAGGCATAGACACATAGAATACTTCATATGTATACTTTGTCCCCGTTAATCGTTAATCACAAGTATTCCGGTATTCTTTGGTTTTTTACTACATTTTTATTCAGTTGGTTGTTTGCAATTGATCTTGGATCTTTAATATCAATTAACAAAGTATTGACTGTGGCAAATGTTTTTCTATTGCCACCCTAATGTAAATTGAGAGCGTACAAAGTATACGTATTCTGTGTGAACAGGTCTTCAGTTTTTGCATTTAATTATTTTTAAATTTGCAACCTGATGGGAAGAATTATAAGGATTGCGCAAGTCCAGAATGAATTAATATTGTATTAATTATATTTGGTAAGGATACGATATTTTAAATCCAGGAGCTTAGTAACTTAAATACTGAAACAATAGGAGTGTATAATAGAGAGACTTAAAAAAATTGAAAGCCGGACCAGAGTAGGAAACTTACCATAATATCGGCTATACGTTCTTCGGTGTGAGGTAGTTCATATCTTTGCCCCTGATCTCTTAATTCCTTAGCCGTATTAAGTTGTTCATTAAGTCTATTATTAATTTGTTGTAATGAGTTTGAGAGCACATTTTCAATGGCTAAAATCCAAAAAAATATACGTAAGACTATATATATTGGGCAATGTATTATTTATTAATGTTTTCTATACACGTACCTCGTCGCTGAGTTGGTATAATGTAATCTTCGGTATCAGCTTGCGAATCCGTATAGTGTAGTTTCCTCTTCGCAGCAACAGAAGATGTGCAATATCTGCTCATATCTTGTTCTGAGTTAGTTGAGTATCTGCCACCTTCTGTATTAAGCGAAGAAGACATTGCAACATCATCTGTTACACCACTTGTCTGATTACAAGAACATACAGGTGGACAATTGTTATCATGCACAATTTCATCGGTGGAGTACAAAAATTTTGCGGCTGTTGTTTTTACCACATTTACACTTTTAGTTATAGAATTTTTAATTGAATCCGCGGCTGGAGGTATTAAAGCTATGGGAGGTGTTTTGGTTGAACGTTGTGGCGAATTCGTTGAAAATAATGATGAGGACGTAAGAGCATCAGAATTGCCAGTAGTACTTGAAGTAGATTTTAGATTTTGTATTAAACATAGAACTGCTTTTTCTAACTGTTGGGGGTTTTCCGCGGCAGGCAAATCGTTTGATGATTGGGGTATTTGTGTATTGATGATAACCGAAAATTTCTTTTTCATATTTTCTATGCGAGTTTTACCTTCCTCTTCACTTAATTCGGTATTTACGCAAACAAATGAATGAACCTTATTTGTAGACTTATCGATCTCTAGGAATCCTTTTGTATGCAAATATATAATTTTGCTGTTGCGAGTAAATAGGCGATAGGTGGATTCACCGTAGCTGCTTTTGCAATCATACACTTTTGTTCGAAAATTAAAGAAGAATTAAATATGATTGAGAATAAATAAACCGAACTAACTTACTCTCCCTTAAAGCCACTATCACCCATCGTACATCATCCTGATGGATGAAGGTGAATGGACTTAAATTAAGAACTTCATCTGTCATGTAACCAGCCACTAAACTTATGCGTTGGTCACAATCTACAATACGGCCGTCGATTAAGTGACGTGTCCTATACTCCATGCGATTGGCTTCAATTAGCTGATGTCTAATTGGTGGCGGCACTCTACTAGCAATGGCAATTAAAACCTAAAGAATTTCCAAGGCAGTATATTTTTTCAATATATTACGGTTAAGATAAGTTACAATTTTATATTCAAAAATTAAAACAAGACAAGCGATATTTAATATGTGGTGTGGAATATATATATATATATATGGTGTGGATAATATATATGTGGTGTGGAATATATATATATATATGGTGTGGATAATATATATGTGGTGTGGAAGTTTCACTTTCGTCTAACCGATACTTGAAACATGGTGCCATTCGTGTAGCAATATAGCGCAAAATCATGGCTCACTAAATATGGGAGGCATTACAATTGTCACACCTTTTACATCGCAATATGAAACTGAGCGGCTATATGAAAATTGCGTGACAATTTAAGTGGGGAATTCCAAGAAAATATTTTTCACTTTTACATATAAATGGTGGTAAACTATTCGTTGGAATTACATGATTTGCCCCATCTCTAAGCCATATTTCCTATATATGTACATATGTATGTCATATTATATAAATGTATGTAGTTTCTATCTCCATCACCGAAAGAAAAAGTACCACAACAGCCGATTGAGGTATATAATTTTATTTTGTGTGGAATTTATTTGTAAGCATTGGAAGAATTTACTGATAATAAATATAATATGAATATTATATGACTTACAACATCGTTGCTATTGGCATGCAGTGGAATTATTTCGTCGCGATACCGATTTCGCCGCGTCAATTGTGTTGAAAGAGGAAACATATTTGTTCTTGGGCCCGTTTCTGCCATATCACTCCGCCGAAAACAGCCATCTATTTTCAATAGTTCATAAACTGTGGGTTCCGTCTTAAGTCCAGATCTGGCCATTCTATGTAAATGATGTGCCCAACTGTATAAGAAGTAAAGTTAGGATTTCTCATGCACTTACCTTACGACAAAACTCCTTTTCTCGTTTAGTAATTTTCGATCGATTTCATCTATTTCAGCTTGCGTTCGCTGTCTAACTTCTCCTTTATCATCTTCCGACTTCATACCAAATATATTATCTAGATCTGCAGGTAATAGTTTGTCTTTCATAATTTCGCGGTCATCAGGATGTATAAAATTGATAATGTTTTGCCCATATATATCATTCTAAAAGTATTCAATTTCAATGTTAACACTCCTCTTATAAACGCTACAACCTTCAATTGCATTGTGTGCATTTACAGTGCATATTTTATTTTAGAAAACTTAAGAATGCCTTTAAACAAATGACACGAACGCACGGTTTGCTGTTGGTCAACAATGCAATAATTGTTGCCGCAATATCTAAATCTATAACATCAATATAATGTCACGTACGTTGGCGTACATACTCGTACATGTTCATATATTGAATTGAATTTTATTTTTATGCAATTGAATTTTATCGATTACAAACATACATAGAAATAAAGCTTACCTGAATGTGACCTAAGATTTGCTCTATGCTAGAACTTACTAAAACAATTTGACCAGTACATGTCACCGCTATTAGGAAACTGTCCAAAAATTTCATGAGAGCATCTATTGTTTGCATTGAGCCGCTTTTATTGGGGCTCCTGCCAAATACTTTAGAAGAAAATAAAAATTTAATTAATTTTGCTAAATTGTAAAAGCGTGTAACAGCCAATTAAATGAAATATCGATATACTGCACCAAGTTATTAATGGGGGTGACGTGTTTCAGAGTTTCCTGTACACATATATATATATAATATAATGACACTTTTAAAATATTTACCATAGTGAATACGTAGTCCATGAGCGGCTAATCTTAACACAGCCGTCTTATCCAGACGTTTGTTAGATTCTGCCGCATGTGGCACCATTGTGGAAAGCTGCTGTATGGATCCATTTAATTTGTCTCGCCTATTTTTTTCAGCTCGATTTCTCGCTTCACGACTACTGAAAGTAAATAGCATATGTGCGTGTTAGTAGTATACTGCTTTAAAATGCAGGGCAGGAAAACTGGCAAATGGACAAATTTAAAATATGCATGTAGTTGTTCAATGTTAATCTGTAGACGTCCAAGAATGTAAAGGATTTCTTATTAAGCGCACTCTTTTTTACAATTTAAATAAAACAAAATATGGCTGAAATATGATTAAAATATTTTATTCATTCGAAAGAACTGTCGCTGTCGTTACGTATGGAAAATAATGTTGTGCAAATGTCTATCACTTATTCGCCGCACAGCAAATCGACGAGATCACATCTGAAGATCGGCAAAACTCTTGTAACCACCGTTAAATGAGCGAAGCGAGCGATTTTATTTTTCCACATGTTTGTCTATTTGCTCCATCAGTCCATGGTGGTTCGAATAAAATACTGCATAAATGTCGGCCTCTCTCAACTGGTAATGCTCGGAGGTCGCGTTTGAAAGATCTGTTATACGACGGTATCTTTGATTCCTGAAGTTGTTCCTTCATAAATGTCAAGATGCTATCTGGTTTAACAAACGGTACCCCTTTAACACATATCAGGATTGACTCGTCAAGCATTGCGTCTTCGCGAGCAAGGAGGGAAGTGAAAAGTTTTAGAAAATTTTATGCTTGAAAATTTAAGATTTAAAACTCATTAAGTAAACCTGATGTGTGCCAAGGGATACTAAGCGAAAATATTTCTTACATTTCAATATTTCAAACCACTATATTAAAATTTAGTTTCGCAGCATATTTTACATGCGCAATTGCAGCCAGTAATAAAGAAAATTTAAAGTTGATTAATTTTAAGGCCGATCCATTTCCACCCGATTAATTTTCTTTGCGAACTGCCCATATATCAGCCCACTAAATAAATTATTTACATTTTATCCGTAACTAAATTTATCGTCTCTTTAAAATTTTCATATCAAGATTTCCTTTAAGACATAATTTCGACAGACTTGCTTGTTTAACTGATAAAAGTGCATTTGCCCTAAATTATCAAAAGGTTTAATACAATTAATATAAAAGTAAAGAAATGTGGAATACAATTGAAATTGAACAGATGTATTTTAAAGGTGATTGTTTTCTTTTGTGCCTGTTGCCATGTCAGCATTTGCATACAGTAGAACAATTGAGTTGAGCAGTTCCAAATGTGATGAAGCCAGCTCACACTAAGTGTTAACAATTTGAATTTAAATTGCAAGCCTTCTAATGCACTTATGTTTATGCGTATGTTTGCATTCATGTATATTAGTATGTGTAATTTGTGCATTGATGTCAGTTCGATAATCATGCAGTGGCGGCAAATACTCATGCACGCTGAGAGATCCTACTTATACCTACACATGTAACTAAAATGGAAACTGCTCATATTTATAAGAATCTGAATTCATAAGCTTTAGTACACATGTGTACTCATATGGGAGTATGAAACCTTAATAAAATTACCGTATTGTATGAAAACTTGTAATAGTGTTATGCAAAATGATTAATGTACGTTAAATCGAGGAGTAAGTCCAAAGGGCACATATCGCGCTCAACTGTGGCGTTAACAAGGAACATTAGCTCAGTTGGGCCAAGAATAATTTGATTGCAAATAAATAGATATGTGTGTGTGTGTGTAATTTTAACGATATCGGTTGTTGTATATCAATATAGTTTCGCATATTCGGACCCACTTGTAAATGTACAAGATGGCGCACTTAATATTTATTCGATCCCACAGGAGTTCCCACATGGAGTTGGTTGTAGATACATACATACATATGTAGCTGTAATTTCGGAAAACAGATATTAAGCTAATTATGTATTGATTTACATAAATACATACATATATAAATGAAAAGCATAATTATTCAGCTCATACATTGAAATCACTAGAAAAAATATTGAAAAATAACCTCCATTAGGCCCTTTCTATCTGAGTTCTACAATATGCAGTTGTTCAATATCTACAAACTCCGGTTAAAAAGAAACAATAACTCCGGTTATATATATATATGCATATGTATAATATATATGTAATATTGATTATTTTGGAAAATTATTATTGTCAATGGTTAAAAAAAGATTTATAATTAAACGCATATTGCATACAATCACAACACATGACTATAATTAACTATAAATAAACAGAAATGTATCTGCAGGCACACACACATACATCTGCATGTATGTTTGCATATTTGCCTCATAGACACTACGTCCTCATATTCCCGTAAACATTAATACATAGAACTGTGGCCTGCATGTGTGCGAAAGTATGTGCGCACATACGCATGTTCATGGGGCTTGTTTGACTTCGTCCTACAATCTCGATTTATTCTACTATTGTGAAGCTGTAGTTGCTAATTGTATTAAACTGTTTCGAGATATCGCACACCCCACGTGTAAGAGTCCTGCGGGAGACTTGATTTCATTTCATTTCGGCTGATGGTTTTCAAGTGAAGTTGGCATTCACTTGTTTATGAATTATAATTTCATTCATGATGTTTGTGGTTGGTTGTGTGTTTGTTTGTATCAATTTTTTCCATATCCTGTAGTGGAGACATATTTTGCGTGGTCGTTTAGTTCAATGCTGGTTGTTTGCTAAATTTGAATTAAATTTATGCTTTTTTTCAAGAAATATAAATGAAAATTATTATACTGAAGTACTGGCACATGTTTTATAAATATTTTCAAAAAAAAAAAAAATTAAATTTAGCAATTTTTTTGTTTAGATAAGAATGCGAAAAAATGTGGCAAATACGTCATACCAAGAGACAGTATATATCTACATGCAGATATGTGTTGAACACATAGACTTCAGTAACCTACGTGACTGCAATTGTCGCTATTTCAGATACTTGACATTTTAACCAATAGCACTATTGGAAAAATTTAAATGAATAAAATCTTTATTATTATTATTATTGTTTCTCTGATTGAGTTTAAGATATTTTTTAAAAAAAAAATTAAAAAAAATAATTTTAAGCCTTTTTTGGAAGTACTTTTTTTAGCTAATAAAATTAAAAGTTAATATAAAGAATTTACATGATTCGATTGGTTGAATAAAGTTTAGTTTCAAACACTTTGCAAAAATATTCATTTATACTATATGATAAATCGAAAGTAAGAAATAGATTAATTTTTAATTCGTGTTCTTATTCTTACCTGTTTGATAATTGAAACACGTCCTTCATTTGATTATGAGATGCTTGAGTGTCATACGTTGAACCGTAGGTCCGGTAACTAATGTAAGGCGTATTGGGGTACCACATGTTGGGATGAAAGGAGTCGGAATTTGTGTGTGCATTTGTTGTGTAATTGGACGATTTTGCTGAAGTTGAAGTGCTTGGCTTATTAGCATACAAAAGGGATGAAGGCGTTGAATTCGACTGTGAATTTATTGAGAAATTTGATGGGGTTGGTGACGGTGTTGCAGACGTTGAGCTGCTACTAATATCTTGATTAATGCCGTGTAAAAGCGGTTTTGTTTGTATGGATATAGCGGGAGTTTTGCACATTAAATGCTGTGTTGAGTTAGAAGATTCTTGTAGCAACATATCCGAAGGATTCAATTTAATTGAGTCATCATACTGTTGTTCGCTGGAGAGATCTTGCAGGTTTGTTCGAGCAGATATATGATCAGGCTGGACCGCTGGAAATTCTGAATAGTATGAATCGATTTGGTGTATATGGTCATCTTGGTAACCTATATTATCCGACAGTGTGCCTGCACCATCAATTGGCCAACAGTTTATGTTACCGCTGAAGTCATCTGTTTCAATTTTAAAATTTATGTCATCCATAACAATTTCCGAGTAGTTTGTATTTTCCTGATCAAGGCTCTTTTCGAATTTATCCATTAAATAACTAAAACCATTGGCAGCCCGACTGATTTGTGTATTTAAATGCTCATTTATTGCAAGATTTAGGAAATGTTTAATATCTTGAACAATTTCTGTTCTGTCGCTGTTCATAGTGAAGCATACACTGAAAAAGTAAAAGAGTAGCAACAATATTAAATGAAGCATTTTAAAAAATTTATTTTTATACTCTTAATTAAAATCCTTGTTGTTAAGACATGCGTTATTAAACACGTTTTTAATAAACCGGAAGGGGGCACAACAATTTTTCATATCTTATATTTTTGACTAGTGACACATTTTTCCCATTTCCCTAGTTCTTTTTCAGAACTTTCAAGTTACGATGGCTGCAATGCATGTTTTCTACAAGAATTTGTATAATAAAAATCTCCAACAGAGGCAAAGGAGTTAAATTTTGAACCTGTAAAATGTCACCACTTAATATATTCCTGTGAACACGTTGAAAGAAAGACCATAAGTATTATTTTTTTCTAAAGTCCTCGCTCGGCTTAGTATTTTAGCTCACATAGCAATTGATTAAACTGTATCAAAATGCCAAATGTATCATTTAACAATTTTCTAAATAAACTAGTTGTTATTAATTAATTGCAATTGCATTATTATTTATTGCTTATTAATTTACTTCAATTACCCTGGGGGACAAATAAAATATGATAATTTTTTGTCAGGTGCAATTATGTCATGGTACAAACAAATCTATAATCCGATTATAGTGGAATGTGATACAGTAAATATAAAAAAATCATTTCCCATATTCACAATTGGACCTTCTCTCGGACAAGATGGGCCGAACATTTTCACGAGGAATCATGAATAGATATTTTAGAATATAGTTGGTATACTGTTAGGTTTGCATTTAGAAATTTTGAGAGGAATCTTTAAAAGATAAAATTTAGAGAATGGCCATTTTACTCATGATCAACCGAGCTTTAAAAATGAAATTATAATTGGCATGTTCTCCATAAGAAAGTACTGTAAGGTGTGTTTCCAAAATGTAGAAAAATAAAAATATATATATATTTATTAAAAAAATATGCACAAACGAGTATATCGTAGGTCTGCTTCAGCGTAATATATGTATATAGCGTTTGAAAGGTGCAAGTCTTTTCATTGGAAACAGATTTATAAATTTCAAATTGGATACCTTACATGCTAAAAAGCGCTTACGGGAGCAAAAACCTTTCCTTTTGCGCTCGTGACTCTAGATTGTGAAGATGTGTGCAAAGCCTCAAAAATTAAAAAAAAATTTCTCGACATCTGTATGGTATTTTGTGTATTTTGGGCATTTTTGGATAGGTATGGTCTCAAATTTAATTTTCATATATTGCTAATATGCCCATTTATACAGAAAAAAGCTTCATTGTTGAAAGTGATTTTTTAAAGAAACTAGTAAAAGTAATTTTGTGGAAAGTGTTTTAAAGAATCATCCAAAAACGTATGATTATTGTTATTTTCTTTTGTCGTAGAATGTACCCCTACCTCTTGACCATTTTCCTGTTTGCACTAAGTTTGCAAATATTTGCTGAATATTTTGAAACTATTGTTTTTGAACCAAGTTATGAGCATATTTCGTTTTGAAGTTGCTTTCGAAAAACGAAAAACATTAAAAAATTAAGCCAGAAAAATGTAAAATATTTCTTTGATTCTACTGTAGCGGTTAACTCACTATTTTTCACTCACGACCCCATATAAAACAAAACAAGGTGTTATCTTACGAAATTAATTTGAGCAAGCGATGATGGGTTGTATGATTGCATGAGCACATGAGAGCAAAAGTTTGTAAACAAAGATCAGTGAACCGATACATTTCAAACACCAACAAACATGTACTCAATACAAACAATTTACTTATTGATTTTTACATACTTTGTATCTTATTTGTAAACACAACTGAGAGTTTTTGCACGTGTTTGTTGTGAATAGGATTCCAACACCGGAAAATTACGACAATTACTACAAAAAATTAGATTTCTGTACACATGCCATGGAACATCCACCCTCTTCAGCATTACGTTTAACCGCTCACAATTAATTATTGGTTTATGTATAGACTTGTTTCTATGTTTTTACCTTATTTTTAATTTTGTGCCCAAATGGATGTGTCAAATACGATATACTCGTATTAACATGCCGCACTTTGAATTTGTTTTAATGAGCTTATTTATACGAGTTTTTAATATATACGAGTACACACACATACATATATGCATACACATGAATATTATCACTAAACTATTTGCTATAGTTGGAGTGGTCGAAAAGAGATTTTGCGTGCTCTCACAAATTTTGGAACCGCTTTGATTAACATACATACATCCATGTGTAAAAGATGGTGTAAAAGAACCAAATATGTGATATTTAGTAGATTTTTCAAGGACAAGGTCAAACTGAATGCCGTTGAACTTTTTAAACAAACTCAGTAAAGCGTCTACACGCATGCACACACACGTATGCATACGTCATTGCGGGAAGGGAATTCTTGTTCTATTGGGAATTGAATTGTTATTTACGGACTTACTCGTATCTACTCATCTGTATATGTATGGGTATATTATGCATGCATATGTAACACAAAAACGCTTACTTATTATTGTAGAATCTTGAAAGCTTGAAAGCTCGTCTAAGTTAACTGAAGAGCTCCTATAAAATATTCACTTCTCTGCTAATTTTGTTGAGCATGTTTTGAAGATTGCCATAAGCTGAAACTAGGAAGTCACTCATCGAAAAATGTATTCCGCAGCCAAGAATCAAAACACTACGAAAAAAATTAATATGTAAATAAATACGTACATACATACATATGTATGTAGATACATATACACATACATTTGTATCCAGTTTTTTGCGCACGCAAATTATAGGTAATGACTCTAAGATTGATAGTACAGCCAATAAAATTAAATTCAACACTAATTTTTTCATTACAATGAAAGCAAATTAATTACCTTTCTATATATGTATGGCCCTCAGCGGAAATCGACTAAAAGCACAAACTATACTTATGTAAATGTACATATGTATGTACATATGTATATATATATTTTGTGATGAAAATAGAAAAATATGTTAACATAAATCCATAAATGAAGAGGAATATGAATAACATAAAAAAGGTGTGTTTCTTATGTATCTATGTAGGCACACACACAAACATATACATACATATATCTATGTACAATTACATATAGCTATATACTTATGTGTAAGTGTAGTGCGCAAAATTTCCTTATACCGGCGTCGCCAGTTTTTGGGATTTGTACTCAAATAGGCTATTTTTATTTTTAATTGCGGACCAAAATTTTTTAAGAATTCCCAGGGACTTTTTATAGCACAACACTTTTTCCGTTGCAGATGTTTTTTGAGATTAAACATTATAAATTGTATTGGAGTGAATTACTTCAAAACTAATATAAAGCTCGGAAAATTGTTTTCGCCTTTGATATATTTGTAAAATCAAATGTACGTTAGAATTTTGATGTGTTTCTCTTTTTGAATATTTTCACCCTTTTTTTTTTGGTTAATTTTTTATTGTCAAAAATTTTTTTACACACGCGGGGTATGTATAATAAATCATATTGCTTGTGGCAAAATTGGAAATTTTTTTTCTACATGTGTGTGTTTATAAGTAAATTATATTCAATATTGGGGTTATATTTAGCTAAGCTAGTTAATAAGTTTTCTAACATTATCCGGCAGTAGTAAGAAAGCTAAATTTTCCTTTTAATTTTTCTCAAGAGCTTAAACGTGTCATGTATTTATGATACTTTTCCATTTGTCATAATTCCGATACAATGTATTGCATAAGTTTTAGGTACGCTATCAGTGATGGAGTATAATGAGTTAAGGAACTTTCTGGAGTTACATAAATTGAAAATTGGGTATAAGGCTTAGGGAATTAGTGGCAAACCTGGTGTACACAGATGCTTATAACAGGAACTTTCGATTTGCTTCTATTTGTGTACTAAATGAAGCATCATTCGCATTGTAAAATATTAAGAGGTTTCTTTTGACAGTTAAAAATTGCTTAAAGTTAATAGTGAATTTGTTTGTAGGCGGTTATACAAAACACAATATTTTACTGGATACGCTGGGATGTAATACTAAAGCTTTTATCACCTCCATACATATCCATATGTATGTATGTATGTATGTAAATTGGACAAGGCGATGTGTTATTAAATAGGGCACTTCATTTGCATATAATATGACACAAAAGCATGCTTTACAACTACATACCAACATACAAAGTGAAGCTACCACTGCACCAGGCTTGGCACGGGTAATCAAAAAGTGAATAAATAAGGTGAATAAAAAGTGAATAATAAAATATGTAATTTTATTATATTTCAATGATAATGAATTTAAAACGATGCGTGAACCTCTTTAGAAACATATTCCAAAAATATTATGTTGGGTATAGTTTACTTATCAACAACATGGTGTCAGCCATTTTTCTTGCTAAATTTTTTTATTTATTTATTTACATAACAACGTCGATATATACATATATCGACGTTGTTTCATAGGACAACATTTCATTCAGGTAGTGAATAAAAAGCAATAAAGTAGGGGCACAGCCGAATTAAATTATGTATTTATTTTGTATATGTTCTAAATATGGAAACTAGACATGAAGCATGGTTAATAGTGTGTGGGAAACAAGACAACTTCCTTGCAACATAATATATTTACGAGCATGTACATATGTATGTATCCAGAAGGTAATGGAGACACTGTTAAATTTATTATGCAATTAATGTTACAATTGTTGCGAGTTGCTATTTATGTATGGTATCGTATGTATTTATGCATATGCAACCTAAAGTTGCTTTCTTGTTTGCATAATGAAGAAGACAAAGTTGTAAACAATATTGATATCCGAAGTTGAATCTGTTACGAAATGTACCCACACACACATACACGCTTATTCATATCCATACATGTCTTCACGTAACCTGCCTGTAGTTTTTAATTACAAAGTGTCAGGACTTTAATATTACTTTTATGACATATTTGTAGTAATTAATTACAAATTGCCAGGGCTTTAATATTACTTTTATTACATATTTGATCATTTTTATTCTTTTAGAAATAAGCATGTTGGTATAATTACGCTAAATCCGACTAAAGTGAATATTAATTGACATTTTTGAATTAAGTTTGATCTTAATAATATCTGGCAGATAATGCAAATACGCTTTCAATTTTTTTCACAAAAATTCTCCTTGCTGTGCAGTGGAAGCTGCTTTACATTAAAGTCTGGGAGAACGCTTTGCGAAACATACATATGTATGTAAGTGTGTATGGAGAACAAAATATTTATTTATTGAAAGCACTTAAGGGGCACTGACGCGGAACATCCTATAACAAAAAACCGAAAATGGTTAGTAGTACTGTTCAAATACTAGCAAAGCAATTAATTTAAAGTCAACTCCCTTTAATACTATATGTGGAGTCATCACACAAGAGTTTTTAGCCAATTTTTTCCGAATTAAAACTTTTATCTATTTTTAATAATTTTTTCAACCGTGTTTGTAGTAGTTAATCTGTGTTTTGTTATTTAACTTGATTTACGACTTTGTAATTTAAAATAAATATTTTTTGCCTTTATAGTTATTTATCGTAATAGATTTGGTTTAGTTTATTTTTCATTTGAAATTTGTTAATAAAAATTTTTATAAAATAATAGCTAACCACAAAAGTTATATATCTGTTATTAATTTAATTAGAAAAATTGTGTTATTTATGAATGGTTTTTTTTTTGGGGGGGAATTTACTTTTTTATTAAATATTAAAGTTTGGGTTATAATTTAATTTTTAATAGTTAAACAAATTAAATATTTAATAGTTTTACTTGGACATACTTGCAATATTTTTATACTTTAGTTTTATGGCACTCATTATTTTTATGTAAATTTAATATTCTTTAGGATTTATTGTTAATTGATTTTCATTTTCATTTACTATTTTATCTTCTGACTAATTTTAAAACAAATTACTTACATTCATCTTTGAATTACCTTAAATAAAACGATTTTAAATATAATTTAAAATAGTTTTTATCTTTAATGATTTATTTAATTCGCAGTATATGCATATACATATATATATTTTTCTGAAATCCTTAATGCGAATAATGCACAATCTGTTCTATAGGCAAAATTTCAAAAAAAAAAAAAAAAATAAAAATGGCACAATAAAAAATTAAAAAAGAAATTATTTAGTTCAGCACTTCTTAAGCAAATATATCATTTTACTTAAATTTTCCTGGGACATAAAAGAAAATGCTTAAAATGAATAAAAAGCAATTTCTTTTCCCATCTCTGAAAGTGTTGGCGTATGTTTAACAGGTGTAACAAATGTTGATCATAAGAATAACTAAAGTTTATTTTAGTAAAAAAATCAATTTTTTATACCTGTTTAGTTACTACTTATGAGTATAATATGTATATAAATGAAATTCTGTCTTATAATTCATTTTTCTTGAATAAAGTTATTTATTTTTCTATAATGGTTTTTCGTTTCGGTCGGCTGCCTCACATTGGAATTCATACCATTCACTGGTGTGAATTTCACTTCAATCAAAATGTAATAATATTGAGATTTAATAAATCTATTTGCAATTTCATCAATGTGATTACAAACATTCTGTGCCTTTTCATAAATGTTGCGTAACGTTGGCAAGAAATGAAATTAGGAAGAAATTAGAAGAAGCTGTTTATTTGAGAGCAACTAATAAAACACAAAAAATAGCATAGCAAAAAAAGTTAGACTTAGGAAAAAATTGTGGCTGCCATATTGTATAGCAAAATATTTAATTAAGGTCTTAAGGCAGTAGATACCTTTTAGCTTAATTTCTATCAAAACCGCCTTTGGCGCTATATGAGAGCCAATTTGAACCTCGAATTACATAAATTTGTTATTTTTCAGTGTAGGACACCAGAGCCACGAACAGAATGTTTTAGAAAACGTTAGATGTCACTCTTTTTCAGTACCATTGATTTGCTTTCATCATTCTTGGTGAAGACTTTTCAATAATGTTCTAAGACATTATCTGGTAATTAACTGGCTAACTCGCTAAGTGCTGAATGCATAATTTGCATTTTACCAAACAATGTCTCTTGATATGCTTGCATTTGTTGCTGCCGTATTTGCAACTTTTCGCTTACATGTACAGACATGTTTTTTGCTCAAATACATGCTAAAAGATACCTGCATGTTAAAGTAATGGAATAAAAGAAGCATCAAAACCAGTCCAGGCAGTTAATTTAATTTCTTTTATACACATAGCATGTCTGTCGCTATACACATATTTAATTTTTTGCGAAAGTAAAACAACAACAAATATGGAAATGCATAAAATTACACTTTTCAGACAAGAACAGGAACATGAAACGATCAAAATAATGCCAAACATGACAGCTACAATTAAGCATTTGAATTTTAACGAAAAAAGTCGCAAAAAGTTGCGACAGCATTTTGTTAGTGCATTTTTCGGCGTGAACAAAAAACTTAAAATCGATGTTTGAACGTTGATAATTTTTGACCTGAAAAGTTATTTCTCAGGAAAGAGACGTATTTATGTAGCTGAAACAAAGTCATGCATGCATGCATGTATATGTGATAGTAGTGAAATTACGGCGCGTTAATATAATCAAGTTCTTAAATTCTGTATTTGTTAATTTCTTTTTAGATTTTTAAGAATTCTTTTACTTAGTTTCAGCTTAGGCTCTTTTTTAATACAATTTAAATATTGTATTTACTTTTTCAAATATTCCTTCAGTGCGTCGTGTAGAGGAAGCGGCACATCGTCAAGAAAAATATTAATTACAAAAAATGGAATTTTTCATGGATGTAACCGTATATGTTTTTATACAATTTTTCTGATTGCTAACTCAAATTAATAAAAATTCTAATATGTAATACTAACCAAAAACTCTAACCATAATAATATTGCAAGTTTCTAGTCATTTTAATTTGCAAAAACTTTATTAATTTTTTTCATTTTTTTTACTATTCAAACTTTCTTAATTTGCATATATCTACACATATTTTCAATTCTTTAAATTTTAGATTGTTTTTTTTTTTTTTTTGTTAAAAAATGTTATTATTATATTTAATATATTCCTGTAGAAGTTACTCAAAGTGATAACGAAATATTGAAAAGAAAAATAAAATAGAAAAATTTCTTATTAAATAAAAATATAATGTAAAATCAAAAGAATTAAAAATATATATAAATAATAAATTAAATGGTAAATTGAAAAAGTTAAAAAAGTTGAGAAATTTGAACTATTATATTATTATAAACTATTGCAAAAGTGTATGTGTGTAAGCGGTTGCCTGTAGTTAATTAAGTTACTGAAAGAGTGGCGTTATGTTAGCGAATTTGTTAAAATTCATTCCTCCAACTGGGATGTGTGAAGAATTCGTTTGAACAAATATTCATCACAAGAATAAAAACGGTTTAGCGAAACTCTCAGTATTTGGTTCGAGTCTCGTTGCGCCAAAAGTTCATTTCTACTTCTTATGATGTATGTGAAGATTAATATGCCGAGTTAAATATGTTGTGATGTAAAATCTTATGTAGTTACATACTTTCTCACTAATCTTATTTACCATTCAAATATTACAAGATATTAAAACAAATTTTTAATTTAAAAAGATTTCATGTAATCTGAATTGTATTTGTGAATTTCAAAAAAAAATTTACATCGTATGAATTTTCTACGACCTATGACCTATTCACCATATAGAAATGGAAGGCAAAAAATTTTAAATATACAAAAAATATTACACGGGCAAAGTTAATATCCGGACAAAAATCAAATTAAAATTTATTTCAATTAATTAAGTTAAATTACGTAAGTTCTTACGTCAAAGCATATTTAACTCTGCTTATTTCTCTTCAGGCATATCTTCTTACATCGTTAAATTACACTAAAATTGGTAGGGTAGAGTTTTGAATCCAATTTTTGCTTTACAAACTGTTTTCTATGTTTATTCGAATTAATATCATTCTTACTTAAAATCCTGTTATCTTTAATATTTATTTCTTTTTAATACTATCCCATTAACACCGAAAAGCTAAGCTGAACTGAAGAAAAAATGATAATCGCCTACGAGTAATCTGTCAAGCAAAGATTATGAAAATAAAAATAAAACACCAGAGATGTCTGAGCAAATGGTTTGTCTTCCAACGTAATTATACTGCAATGGAAAAATTTTTTGGAAAAAAGTTCTTGTTAACGAACTCGCTTCTTTTGTGGGCGGTGCGTCGTTATACTTTAAAAATTTGTGGAAATGTATGTGTATCGATTTATTAAAGCGATATGCATGTATGTAAACATGTACAGAATTAAAGGAAATATCCTTTAAAACCAATTTTTAAGATTTTTTTTTTCTTATTTCAAAAATATATATTTTTATTGTTAGTGCTTCTGTAAGTACATCCAGTATCTAAATGATATACATCACAAAGTGCGAAACGTATATTGGGATAACAAAATAATTATATATCATTTAAAATAAAACTTAGGCTTGGGAAATGGATCCAGCAATACTAATATACAGCTTCAATATAAAAATATATTTATTCAAATTAAAAGATAATACTATAATGAATATGTTTGACAGTTGTTCGTAAACTGTGCCGTACATACGCAAACTAAAAATGGTATTTCGCTTTCTGCCTTCTGCCTTCTGCCTTCTTCGTTTCTTCAACACTTAGAACTTGTAAATAATTTCTTGAATAGAAATTAGCTTTTTCTGACCAAAGAAACAAATCTATAAATTACTTTTAATTTATTACTTAACACAAATAACATTTTATGCCCAGTTTGCTGGTAGTAGGGTTCATAAGTTAGTAATTCTCTTCATATTTTTCAGTAAGTCGATTCCGATTGCAATAATTTAATATGTAATTGCAATTGTTATTCATATTTACATAGACTAGACTCGCATTACAAAATATTACGTATTACAAAATATTTACTTAAACTTTGATCCTATTTTTAGTAATACTCGGTATGCTTCTGCGCTTTACCATATACTTTCTGCTCAAACCACAGGCGTTTACATTTATGAATGTGCTAATAAAAAATAAAATAAATTGGCATAAAGTGACTTGGGATTTTTCTATCTTGATGCAACAGCATACGTATGCGTACAGACAGACAAACAATAACAACGAAAATAACAAAAGCGCTACAAGTAGAAGAATTACTTGTTAATTACACATTGGCAACTAAAGCAAAAACGAGAACGAGCAATGAAAATGCTGTGCCAATTAAATGCCATTTTCCCTTTTGTATTGCTGAAATGGCACGAAATCAGGACAGTCGAAAGCTCAATATACGAAAAAAATAAGGTAGGAAGGAAGCAGAAGAGGATATAAGGCCCTTGCAAGAAAGCAAGTGGTACACTTCTTCTCCATTATTAAAATTCTCGTACATTGTTCGCATGGAGGTTTACTTTTTTTTATACAAAAAATCTGTCAGACTTTTCTCAAAATTATCCAGTATGAAGGTCATAAAAATCGGGTAATAAAGGAAAAGAAATACACATAGCCAAAAAATTATTTTATATATTTATAGATAAAAATCACGAACTCTTGCATTAACATCCACATGAAGATAAAACTTCTCTTATTTAAATATTTATATTATTAAAATTTTTAATATTCCTTAGTAATGAGAAATATATTGCAAAATTAAGGTTTACTTCAATGCAGCATAAACGCAGGGTAAAAAAATTGTTATGGAATATATTCTTGGAGAAGAGTATATAAGATTCGGCACATCCAAATTTATTTTTGTCTTATTGGAAGCAAAATAGTCTTATTAGTGCAAATTCAAAACTACTTTTTCCATCCCTGATATTAACACTTCTAATCGGTATTACCGCTCATAGAAAGTTATCTTATCTTTCATTTCTTATTTCAATAAGACAAATAGATTAATTTGTCAAAAAAAGAAAAAGTTTTTAGAATCATATATTTTGCACTTTTTGTGCATTCATAAATTCTCGTTTTTTTCGAATAGCAGAGCAAGTAAATAGTACATGTTGTTAATACTTTTCATTTTTTATAGGATTTGTAGACAAATTGGCTTTATTTGATATACATACATATTTAAATCGCACTGAAATCCCAAATATAATATTCCGCACAAGAAAAATTTTTTACTTAATTTACTTAATTTTTTTACTTATTTTTACTTTTTTGCTCCCAAGAGCAAACATACACACATATCCACACAAACCTATATTAATATACATTAATATACAAATAAAGGGAAGAATACGTGTACATGCCCGTAGTATGCAATAAGTTAATTAACAGACGTTATAAATAATATTATATGCAAATAATTTACGGTTTATTGTTATCAGATTTAATAAAACAAATAAAAATACTTTGAAATCGATTATTGCAAATTTTACTGCTGCTAAAACAGAACAAGTGAGAACTTTTAACTATTAATTTCTAACGTATTTATTTATACTTTATGTGTGTTTTTTTAAATGCCATAAAAATGTAAGAAAATAATTATGAAATGGCTAATCAAATTTTATAAATCAAAAAATTTAAATCCTCTTAATTCAGGGTCCGTACAGATGTGATAATGCATGTATTTATGTAAATATATATGTATGTGTTAAATTTAGAAATAAGCGGTAGAAAATAGATTTTTAAAAATTGAAAATTTTAAATTAAATTTATTGTTAATCGTTTGATTATATTTTTGATTAGAGACCGACCACTCACGTGATATATACATGATCAAGAACGATCGTGAGTACATTTTTTTCTGGATTTCGAATACAAAAAAATCAGTATCAATGCGCATGCTTGATCTTAATTAGACGTATAGTTTTCTCCATTATTTAAGATCTTCCAAATAAAAATTACTAATAGATTTCAGTTGTTTACAAAAACAAATAACACAAAAAAATGGGTTCAAGTAACTCATTTGACATTTATCTTCATTCAATTATAGACCAACATTCAAAGAAAAAGCTTTTCAAATCGCTGATACTCATTACAACTAACTTCTCGATACACCAAAAGGGCAAAGATCAATAGAAATCGCAGCGCGAAACATGGTCGACGTCAGAAAGAAATTAAACCAATTCATGATAAGAAACGAAGTCAGACTTGGCTTCAGAACACGGGCTACAGCCAGTTACAAACAAGGCTGAAATTATACTAATGACCTGAGTGCACTTGACGCTGCAAGTTAATTTACAGATTTTAGACGTGCACTTAATTAGACAAAAGGCCGTGAAGTTCCTGCGAGTGAAGATCGACTGCATGTTCACAAAAGCAATACGCGTCAAAAAAGGCAGCAAAGCTAAGGTATGCTAAGCAGGCTAATGTCAAATGTTGACAGCTCAGCACAGAGTAAAAGCAAGCATACAGAGCTAGGACGAGCATTAGAAGTCATCTGAACTGAGTTTGCAAAATAGCCCAGTGCGTCTGTTTCAAAATTTACTCACTTTTATGCTCACTTTATAAAACATTACTATAGCAGTTGTTATTACTATAATCACTATTGTGGCTAAATGTAGTAAAGGCCGTGCTCAGCATTCGCTTTGTAAAGCGTTACAACTACTGGATATCGGCCTGTGAATATAATGTTAATTATTCCATTTGTATGAGGAAATGTGAATGAACGAGCAGTGAATGTGGAATACGGAGGGAGCATAAGCAAACACTTTTCTGCTTTTCTTTTTATTTAGTCTTTTTGGGATTTTTAAAAATATTTTAAATTATGAAGTTTTGCCAACAATTGTTGCTAATCGGTGATAATAAAGTGCTAAAAATTACTTAATGTCAGATCAATAATAAATGTATATATGTGAACTTTGTTGTGAGTACAAAATACCATATTATGGTATTTGGAATAAATATGAGTGAATGCGGGTACGTGTGTGAAACAACGTTTCTAAATTTTATTTTCTGATATTGAAGCGATGACGAATAAGAAAAACTGAGATAAAGTTAAAAAGAATTCATGCAACAATAGATGCATGCATACATACATACATACATATGCATATCTATAAAGAATGCAAATTTGGAATAATTCAAATATTCGAATACTACCTCAGTCCTGCCCTGCTGGTCATAAGAGACGACAAATTATTCCAACAGTAGCTTTTATTTTTAATTAAATGTAGAAAGCAAACGAATTTTCCAGTCAATATTAGTGTTGGCAATTATTCGAGTTTGAAAATTATGGCCAATACAAGCTCATGATCAAATAATTTATATTTCATTCGAATCACTGAAGTAATGAATGATATAAGTACGATACGTACATCAATAGGTTGTTGTTTAAATTTATACGACTTATACTAAATCATGTTAAATTTTTTATTAAGAAAATTCTTAATAAACTTCGCTTATAATAAACGAAACCAAAATTATTAGCGAATAATTTGAAAATGTTGTAAAAAGCACGAACATAAAACACTCCTCTACAGATGCACAGTGGTTTGAGATATTATAAATTGGAAGTAAATGTGATATAAATTAATCTTACATTTGGGTACCGAAATAAATTGTTAATTATAAATAGCAAAATGTTTAACCATCTTACTTTGTTTTCTTTTTATATATTTATTATCAGCATTTAATTGTATTGTTTTTTATAGCGATAAGAATGTTATTGTTTTTTTTTACAATACCATAAACAGATTTACTAAATAAAAATTGTATTCAAAATAAAATGTTTAAGTGAAACTGTTCAGCTGGTTTTTTTTTTTCTTCCTTATAAAACTGATCGTTTTCGCTGGTAGGATCTTCTGCCTAGGCCTCTATTTGGTGCATCATTATACATAGTTGCATTGTTATAGATATGTTATTGTGCAAATAAAGGTGCGTTTTAGGAATCTTAATGAAAGAAAAGTAAAAAAATCCACAAACTTAAAAAAATACTTAGAAAATGAAAATATGATTTTACTGAACAACGTTGCAAGTGAAAGTAATCGCCAAAAAACAAGTATTACAAAGTAGTTTTCATTATAGCTAAAGGCTATTATACTTCTATTATCTATCGCACTTGGTCACACCTACCATATTTTGCTGTATCCCGTGCATATAAGCAACTCTAAATAAACATATACGTGTACTTCGTAAATAGGTCAGTAAGTACGGGTACTGTGTTAAATAAACATTCTGTTTGTACAGGATGTGCATTCAGTCCTTTTGCCGAAATAGCAGATTGCAGCTGACTGCAAATTATATCATTTTTTTCATTCTAGGGATAATTTCCAATTTGACGACTTCGTTTCATTTTAGTAACTCCTTGTTTTCGATTCTATTATGCATTTATTTGAATAAATAACCCCCTTCACCTCGTGATTAAAATCTTACTTTTAACAATATTAATTTTGGGAATTTAATGCATTTCGATTCAAAATGCAAATAAAACCTTTTCTAAAAAAAAAATGAATACCTTTTCTTAAAAATAAACCAAAAAATTATTTAGTTTATTTGAATTGCAGAAAGAGTGTGTTTTTATTTCAGAAGGATCGCCGTCAATATTTGTATATGACACTAACACTTAAAAATATAAAAACATATTTGTATACATCTCCATATGCACATACATACATATATGTATGTATGTGCGCATGCAAGGTACACATTAAATTTGTTTATTTTTGCAATACATTTTTTTAACAAATTAAAACATTTTTATAAAGAAATATATAGAAAAGGAAAGAGAAATAATACCAAATGTTTAAGCTTTTTAAATTGTTCCTTAAATTTCGCGGTACTGTTGTAGTACGTCAGCCACCTTTTTAAAAACAAGATAATAAAATACACTTTTATTAGTTTTTTATACTTTTGGATCTTGTGTACATACAAAAATATTAACAAACAAATTGATTATTTTGTTGTGCCGGTATTGCCATTTCGACGGTATTTAAACACATCTTTCTCGGATACTATTTTACTATGTTACCCTTTTTGCTTTATATGCCACATTACAATAAATTGTGCTTTGCTTTTCTAGTATGGAATATATATTATTTTCTATTTTCATAAAAGTATTATTTTTTGAATAAAATAAAACGTTAATATGTTATCAGATATAATTAATGTTAATTTGATTATTTATTCAAGACGAATTCAAACAGATTTATTTTTAAAAACATGTATACGAACTCAATTTTCAGTTAAACCAAAAACAGGAAAGTAAAAAAGGAATATTGAAAATTATCAAATTATTAAAAAAGATATATTCTGAAACACATGTTTTCAATGACAAAATTAAATATATTTTAATTTTAATAAGCACGATGTCCTGGGTATGCACTCCCATTTTTTCTGGCATTTATTTATCATATAATATAACAATTGTAATAATACAAATAATAATAATAATAAAATATTTCTTCACAGGCACCATGAAGTAGTAGGACCTTAAGCTCAACTTGTATTAATTAGTATTTTTTTAGTTTGTATTTTTCTGATCGGTTTCAAATCACACAAAGTCCAAAGGTCAGTGTGCAGAATCCCTTTTTTGCAATTTGAAATCACTTTCATAAAGGGGGATTTACAGGACATACCTGCAATCCATTACGCATACATTTTATTTATCACGGCGCATACATACATTTTTTGTTTGGCAGTTCTTGATATTTAATATTTTATTATATATTATTAAATAATAATATAAAAATATTATAAATGTGAACTACAGATACTCCAATAAATAAAAACATAATTTTTTTTTTAATATCGGTCATTTGATTTCAAACAAAGTTAAAATATTATTCATATAATTGTTATTTTTATTCTAAATTTAATATAATTTTGAATATTTTTTTATTTTAATTAGTCCATAATCAAATTGTTTATAGTTGCTTTTGCTTTGCTCTTCCCCAAATATTTCAGCATTCTGCTCTGTTTATACTACTACTTACTATGTCATAAAAAATATAATTTTATTGATAAAACAAAATTATTTTATTTTATATAAAAAACGTACTAAATTTTAGCGCAAATTTTTAGAAAAATTCAGTTTTAATAATGTACACCAGCAACAGAAACGCACACAAGCATTCTGAGATATAAAAATTGCACATATACACATACACAGCCATACGTAAGTCTAAATGTATATGTACCGGCGTCAGCAGTGTGACTAACTGTGTATTTTTATAGAAAATACTGCCACTATTACATGAAATTTTTCTCAAATTTTATTAAAATTGAAATTTCATGGTAAAGTTCGAAAAGCGCGCTATTATTGATTTCTGTTCTCCAATAATATTTAATATTATCTTTAATGTGCACACAAAACTAAAAAAGTTGATATTTTTTATACGAAGTTTTCATTTAAACATGTTATTGATTTTATATATAAAATATTTTCTACCATATTTTCCGTATGCTGCTACAAAATCATATTAATGTAAATAGGAAATTTTCGACATGATGGCGAACTAACGAGTTAAAATGTAGAATAATATAAGAGTTTTGCTAATTCGTAAGCCTAAAAAAATTTTGCAGGATCGTCTTGAAACACATAGGCCATGTCGTATTTTATTATTAAAGAGTATCTTTAATTTAGAGAAAAATCATTGCCAAAAATGCTAAAGTAGCCACACTGAACGTTGCAATAAAAACAAAAAAGAACTTGAAAGAGTAGAAAGAAAAATATATAAGAGAAAGCAATAAAAAACGAATTCGCAAAATTGCCGAGACGGCACGACATATATAAACTGAAATGATATACATATATTCAGCTAAAAATTCGTTGGACAGTATCATGTATACTTGTCAAACTTATAAATTTTATTTAGTCATTTTTTTTATCTTCCATTTAGGGTTCTTCTTGCGGTTTGTTTTTCCTTTACAAAATTAGTTTGCATTCGATTTAGAAAAATTCACACCGTACATGATAGATAAATGGCTAAATGTTACTCTTTAAATTAAAAATACGTCGTCATATTTATTTACATAATACGCATAAGTAAATATTTACAAATTTTTTTAAAACAACAATTTAAAAGAATAAGAAGAACACAAACCATTTTGTTTGCAAAGGTTTTGTTAGTATTACTAATTCGTGGGAAGACTGTCAAATGTATTGTGCAGTCGAAGATAAGCAATCGGTGACATTATCGTCATTCCCAGTTGTTTTGAGTACAACGGAAACACAATCTACTTTATTTCGTTTACTGCACTTTTTCGTAATTATAAAACAACTTATTTTAAACTCACTATAATGAAAATGCCATTTTTATAGAACACGGCGACTTGCATCCCCAAATTCCGAAAGCAAAAAGGAAATAAAAACGGGGCATGGCATTACTACCTACAATTTATGTTTGTTATACTAGATACTTTTTTATTTGCAAGTACATTTACGTATAAGATTTTTTAGAGTAAGAATAAAATTATAATAATATTATAATAATTATAGAATAAAATAATGCTCAGGAATTTGTCTCAATGTAATATATCTCAGCTCTTAATAGTTAACGAACTCATAGTCACACCAACAATTTATCAAATATAATATAGAACTTAGCAAACATAGAATCCTTCACACTTCTTCTGTTATAGTAAATGGAAGACGAAGCAATTGCTACTAAGATAATGCTAACAAAAAAAAAAAACAGCCTTTCCAGATACAGCCATCAAGACTAGCTTAACCTTACAGCAAAGAAAACTAAATAACGAAAATGGGGGAATGCCCCAAATAATAATAATAATATATTTCAAAAAATATTTTCGCAGTACTCAGTATAAAAGCAGAAAATATGAAAAGAGCACTTATTCGTGAATAAATTCTGAGTTTTACAATGATAATGTTGCTGCTGTACTTTCATTAAGAAACCCCTTTATTTTCAGCGAAGTAAACCCATATTTTTATTTTTAGGAGGGGAGTATAATTTGCTATGAGTGTTTTTTCGCTCGAAGATGGGGCCTTTTTCATATTAGGGTAAAATAAAAATTCTAATTATAAATAAGGGAAAGCATTGGATTTGATTTTTATATTTAACAACGAATTTAATTAAGTTAATACAGATTTACTTGCTATTAAAAAAATTAAATTTTTACCAATATTCACTTTCTTCTCTATTCACTTACCTATTTTAAAATGTCATTAACAATTCATAATGCACACACATTCATAAATAATTATCGTTATTTTTCTCACAGCCGATATTAAACGACAACGATTTCGTATACGTATAAGTTTTATGCTTTATGAAGCCGGCTACGGGAGAAGAATAAATAAATTAACACATTTATTGTATGTACATCATACGCCACTTTGCACTGATTTACAAAACTTTTTGGGTTTGCAGGACACACGAAATATGGGAGGGATTTGTCAGATATACAATTAATTACAGTCAATCAACCACTTCGAAGTTATTTTGCGTATTATAAAATGTTAATTGATTCATTTGATAAACTTACGAAGGGAATGTTATATTTTATGAATAATTTTATACATTATTTTGTTTTATATTTTTATGATAATGTGCCTTTGACATTGCTGTTGTTGGTTTAATAAACAACTATATTTGTATGTACTTATGTATGCATGTGTACAATATTAAATCATTAACACTGATGTGCTGATTTTAATATTCAAATATATATGAAATAATTTAATACACAACACACACTGTTATATTATGTGACTTTAAATTAATAATTTATTTATTTCATATTTTTTTTGTTTTTGTTAACTTTGTGATTGCTTTATATTTTTAATACACATAAATACATGCATATATAAATGTGTTCGCATCCATACAAACATGTGTACATATTACTTGTATAAAGATTTCAATATAAGGGTATATATAGATATACATATATATATATTTATATATAATAAATAATATATATAGGTATATTCATGTCTACATATACACACATCTTAATGTATGTATATACATACATATGCATATTATTTAATTATAATTCATATTCATTCACTGGATGATCATCAACCCGATTTGCTTTAACACTACACAATCGATTTATAATTTAAAAACAACAAACAATTATTTAATTTATTCTTGGCATAAAACGACGTATTATAAAAACAAATTAATAAAACGCCAAGTTGACGCAAAAGACGTAGAAAAGAAACCACCAGGTAAACTGAGCTTTATTATTGATGCAAATTTTTTTTACAAACATTTATTATTTAGCTTTTTTTATTGTTTCTTTTTTTTTAAATAACTATCACAAAATAATACACAATTTCAAATATTTAGAACGAAAATGAACGAAATGCTCTATCTCGACCGGTCTCCCTTTTTTCGATTTAATTAACATTAAGAATCAACAATATATGTTTGCATATTAATGTGTACATACATATACGTACATAGATTATATATATATATATATATCTGTATGTATATGTAGCAAAAGAAATACGCAGAAGATCAACCGTTTTTATTAACACACCAGCCGTTCATGACAAGCAAGTTTAATAAACTAAACGTTGAGTTGTTATTTACGGCGAAATTTTTCACACATTTACTTTTATTTCATGTATGTTTTTAGCCCGTTCTTTTTCCTAAAAGCTCCTGAATAGAGCAAAAGCGAAATTTCACAAATAGTTCTTTGCTTGCATATACACATACACATATATACATATGTGTACCCGTACTTTGTGAGCAGAGAAAAAGCTTTTTTCCTCCAATGAAATAATTATTAAAAGTCCAGTGTGCAGCAGTTCTAATTAAGATTTTTATGTTACTATGAGAAATAAGCATTTGTATATATGTATGTATATTCATATATACTTACGTATGTTCCTACTTATACACAAATGTATGTATGAATATTTTTACTTGTTCGATTTTTCCTGAGAAGGAAAACAATATTCCGGCATTTCTAGAAAAATGAATGAAATGAAGTGTGTGATATACATTAAGTTGTACCTCATTCTACGACTGAGGTCAGTTCCACAACGATAAATTTTGCAGTTCGCGGTAACTCCCCGCTCCTTTGCCAATGAAAAATTGTTACTGTACTATTGGCTATAACTATCAAAATAATTTATTTTCGCAGTTGCGGAAACAAAAAAACGTGATATTATCAATCGATATTGCACCTACAAATCGTGCATGTTTTGCCAACACATTATCTTATTGTATTGCAAATCATTCTTAAAATTAACGAGGGTGTACTTCCCTTTTATTTATTAGCGCAAAAAAATGTTTTTCAGCTTAAATGCTTGATAATGCTGTTCTAAAAACCTATGAATTTTTGAATATATTTATTTAAAAATTCTTGTAAATCGTACGACTAGCAAGAATTCTATCTATCGGACATATGAAAGCATTCTGAAAGCTCAAGAAAACGCCGAAGGACACTGTTTAAATGTGATGGCATGAAACAGGTAACATGGAAGTGCTGAAGGTATTAGGTTTTCCAATATATACTCCACACTTGTGAATAATCTGTATATAAATGTGTATCACTTCTCTACTTCTCGCAATTCCCGCTCAATGTTCGCATGAGTTGCAACTATACATGGGTGCTGGTAATTCTTAACACGCAGAAAATGAAGGACCTCTGCATTCCTCTACAATTGGAAACATACACATATATATATATATGTGTATATGCGTTTATATATATGTGTCATACTTACATCTGCATATATACATTTTGTTTCGCAAATTTATAATGAATTTTCCATTGCTTTTTGGTAAAAGCAATAGTGATATATGTATGTACATACATACATACATGTGTATTATATGTACACAACAAGCTCATTCATAATTTTTGCTTTTAAATTCCAATGCGTAAACTAATAAGAGACAAATTAAAAATGAATAGCTTTAAGAAAAGCTTTTCCCCCAAACTATTTCTATATTGTTTTCATGGTCATTGTCAATGTAAAAAAGCTTTCTTTAATGATATTATTATGGAACGCCTGGATTAGTACCAACATATTATTATAAATTACAAAAATCGATTCAATTAGAGTAACCAAAAGCATTCAGGGATAACATGAATATTGTTAAAATATCTCCACTAGTTTTTGCGGATTTTGATACGTACTCGTATTGTCATGGGCTGCCTCTCGAAGAATATGTAGTATCGTCGTTTTTTTATTACTATCTAGTACAGATTTGTATTAGATTTATTAAAACGTATATTATGTACCCACTCAACATTGTACGTGTACATATTTTTATATAGTATTTGTTTACTATTTATTAAAAGCTTACCGTGAAGAATGGGACTTTACTGGTAAATACATACATATGTATGATATATATATGTTTTTATATTACACTTCTTTTATTAAAAAACTTTTGCCTTTCTTATGTAATAAATACTTACATACTTTCTTATGTAAGTATGTAAGTATTTATTTACAATGAAGTATAGGCCATAAATTGGGAGAGACATTTAAATATGGTCTATTAGTAACACGAAAAGTTATTATACATACATTATTTATATATATTATATTATTGCTTATATTTTTATATATGTTTAAATATTCTATTGGAAATAGTAATAAATAATAAAAATAGGATAATAATTTCAATACATATATAGTCGCTATATAAGCAATCCGGAATATGTATAATTCGTACATTCACACCCTCTGTATTTCAAAACTGACTAAGAGCAAAATGTTACTAAACTGTAAAGATGTTGGAGGCTACAAATACTAGTCAAGAAATTAAAAAATTAATTATTTTTTAAAATCTATAAAATAAAATAATAAAATTATAAACTAATTCAAAAATGCCAGATACAAATATTTTTTTAAATTTTTACTTTTATATCTGAAATAAACAATTTTTTTTGCTGGCAATATAACTCATGCTGGATATACTTTTTATTGCTTGAAGATATAAAAATTATTATTCCTCAAGAGGAATTTCAAAAAAGCACCAGAAATTTTTTAAACCAAAATTTGTAACTAGTTATGACATTCATAATGAATAATATAATTTTATTTTCAGAATTTCGTTATATTAATAAGTTATAGTTTTAAGTATTATCAGATTAATTGATCTAATAAAAAATAAATGTAGATTCTCATTTAATATGACGATAAGTATTTTTTTTAAATTTATATAAGATGGCAATTTTCTTATTCTATATATCAGTTTTCATATTTTATTTTGATACTGGCAACAATAAGAATATTTATGTGGCAATTTTATAAACACCTATTTCTTTCTGCTTTTACCAACTACTTTTAATATGTGAAGTTTATATTTTCCTTTCTCTCTACATACTATAATGAAAGATTGCCACATGTTTTACGAATATAGTGAATCCTGTAATTATACGACCTTTAAAAATATTTTCACATTTTTCGCAATATTTTTGTTTCATATTAAATTATTTTAATACTTTTCATAATAACCTTTTATATTTTTCAGCAAACATTGCATTAAAATGTAATAAATGTGTCAGTCGTTTTAGCTGGCAATACCTTTAAGTTGGTTTGCTGCAATCGTTTATTCTCTCTTCGGAAGTGTTGTGAAGTGGTTGTGCAAATCAATTTATAAGTATTTGATTGGAATTAAGACAGTTTGCAATTAAATTTTTCTATATATTGTCAAAATAAACATTAATGTAAATTAAGAATATAAAAAGAAAACAAACAATATAACGTTGTGTGAAAGCAATAATAAATTTGTAATTATATATCAGTAAAAAATTTTAAGGCGAAGAAAAATGTCGGAACATGAACACCAAGAAAGCAATGGGACTTCTAATGGCGACGTGCCAGAAATTGAATTGATTATTAAGGTTTGTATTTAATATACGTATATAATTACATACATGTACATACAAATATGTATGTAAATATATAAAACAAATCATTTCTTCTGTGAGAGATAAAAGAAATGGTGAAACCGATGTGTTGTTTTGTAATTGTAATATTTTCAACTGTATATTAAATTTTGTTTTAATGAAAAATCAAAATGCACTCTGTATTAGTTCTTTTTGTAGTATGTTGCAACTTACATACGCACATACATAAGTATATGAAACAGGTTTCCTGTCACTCCCCACTACAGTTATATGTGAGTATATCATTGCCTGCAGTGCAAAGATGAGGGCAGCCTCTTTCCATCGTCTTAAGATTGTACAGTGGAAAATTTTTAGTAGATTACGAAAGTTGTGTATCATTAGTTATTTTTTTTTTTTTTTCATTTAACTTTTTAATCTTAATTTTGTATAGGCCAGGAAAAGACCTTACGCTTTAAATATAGCAAGCATTTAATAAAAGAAAGTAATCATTGGAGATATACATATTTTACTAAGCGTTAAGTAAACCACAAAAGCTTTGTTCTTAAAATTTAACCTTAAATAAACTAAACTATAGTAAACATTTTATTTTGGTATTGTAGGCGCAAGCTCCCAATACTAATTTACACAAAAACAAATTGCAGCTTAATACGTCAGAAGTATTTTTTTTTTTGTGTGTTATCAAAATTATAATCTGATCTTAAAATCGGATTAAAAACAAAAAAAAATTTATATTGCTTTGTAAATGCAAAATGGTTTTTAGTTTATCATAATTAAATTGTTTCCTTTTATAGTTATTCCTCTTTATGCATGAATGTTTTCCCAATGTTTATTTTATTTATTGCCAACTATTCTTTTTTTCGCGTATGTTCTATTTGTTTGTTCAAAATATTTATTAAGTTAGTGTTCGTCTGATGCGTCATCACTTCGATTACCAATCTATGTACACATATATACATCCATATGTATGTATAAAATATGAGCATATGCATTGAATATTTACCTCAATAATCTCTTAAAATCTATTAGTAATGGATATTTTTTTTAGACAGCATAAAATTTAAGTTTATTCAAGGTAACTGTAAGTAGTCGCCGAGTATTTGTAATATTTTGTAATAGAGTAGGGAAACTTTGTCATATATCATGTTCACAAGAAAAGCAAATATCTCGAGGTTCGCACGCTCATTCATGATTCCATGGCGAACTTGGATGAAACCTACTACTTTCACAATGCGTAATTTTAATAGTAAAACCACATGTTCCATTTTGAATCCGGTAGCGACCCCGTATAATTTACTAACAGCTCAAAATTTTGATAACAAAATATTGATAAAAAATATCAGAACAAATAAAATATGATATTAAAGAATAATTCTAACTTAGTTATGAATATCTTAGAAGAAACTCCTATACCGCAACGGAACGAATCATTTATATGTTTTCCAATTTATGACCGATTGCACAGAAATTGGCAACACTTATTAGGAGTAAAAGCATGAAAGATGTTGTGAACGCTCTTAAAAATAACCAGCTTATTTGTGCTTATTATTGTTATGCAGTTCATACAGTTTGACCCAAATATGGTGACTAGCAATACATATATATAATCCAACGTATACTTACTTTAAGTTTCTAATATTGTTTTCTACACTTTCTTGTGCCGCTCACATTGTCATCATACGAGTTGAGTTACAGCTTCAAAAATATTTGTTACTGCATTCCATTGTAAGACGGGAGAAAGTGAAAGTTTTTAATAAAACGAAATAGAAAAATTTAGTATGTAGTTAATCGAAACATGATCACAGATATCCGTAACTTGAAATGTTAATTCTAGCTGAATTTCCAACTGGATTTCTAAGAAAGTTAAGTATAGTTGTGCACATATAGCTGCATATACATACATACATATGTGTTTTCTAATACTTTTACTCTTTCTGTGAAAATATATGATCAAACTTCTCTATAATTATCGTGTGTGCAGCAGTGATAATAGTGTGTAATCAAAAAACCCAAAACCTTAAAATTCATAATGTTGATCCCAAAATTGGCGCGATTTTAATTTTCGGTCTTGTGTTTCTTTATTTACTTTTATGTCCGTTTCATTACACGGGTATATATATTTTTGAAATTTGTTTTTCGATATCGCGTTAACAATTTGTTAACATTTGTATTTTACTAGAATTGTATTTAGGGAATTGAATGCCACTATTATAAGATCATTAGCTCAATCTCCGATAGCCTTGCTATATCACTCCATGTATAGAAATGGGGAATCTTGCTGTCACTGATAAAAGCGTAATGTAAGCAATCTAAATAAAGTCCATTCAGTATGTATTAAAACAAAATTGTTGCTAGAGAAAAATAATTTGCTTCTAAATTAGAAATACCAGAAAGTTATCAAAATTTAATGAAACATTACAATATATGTATGTATATTTGTATGTGCATATATTATTCGTTGTGTTTAAACATTTCATTTAGTGCTAAAACTAATTAATTTGCATTGCAACGATACTGTATTGGATATTCTGAAATTATATACTTACGTGTACATAAACATATCTATATATATGTATGTACCTTATTTTTGTTAAATTTTAAAGTTATCCACGCAATCTAAAATAATAAAAAATCTTGAATCTCTAATGAACTTTGCCGAAATGCACGCAATAGTAATAGCAATGTTTACCTATTTCTTCTTTTTATTTTTCTCTCTCAATTAATGAAAGTAAGACGAGTTTGTTTTCATTTTTCTTTACATCGCTGTATTAATAATGTAAAGAAATGTTTTCATGACATAATATGGTTATTGGCAGCTAATGTTTAAATTAAATTATTGACAAGAAATGTTTTACATTCTTTTTTCAGTGACATTCCAAAATAAACAGCATTTTATATGTACATGTACACACAAAAATACCTATTTGCATTCATTCGTGTATATATGCATACATATAAAGATTAATAAACTCATATTTTAAGTCATATTATTAAAATAACAAAATAAAAGTAAAAGCACAGTAAAATTAAAGTTTTCAGTTTGTATGCTCGACTTGTGCGAGCGCATGTAGTGGACGGTGAAATATATAAAATCAGATCATTTTCACTGTAATCCAATTTTTAGTGCATTTTCATAGAAAACATGTTTTTGAAATTAATTTCTTTATAGGGAATGCAATTTATTTAAATACATCGTCTTCGTACTAATAAAACGAGACATTTAAATGTATCCTTGAGACATTAAAATAAGATCGGAAAAATTCTCGTAGCAGGAAAAATTCAGATATAAATACATATATTTGAATTTTACGAGGACACTATTATAAGATCATTAGCTCACTCCATGTATAGAAATGGGAATCTTGCTGTCACTGATAAAAGCGTAATGTAAGCAATCTAAATAAAGTCCATTCAGTATGTATTAAAACAAAATTGTTACTAGAGAAAAATAATTTGCTTCTAAAATAGAAACACATGAATGTTATCAAAAATTTAAAAATTATGGCTAATAAGCTATTTTTAAGCAAGTGCGATATGAATAGTGATTAAATTGTATGTATTGTCCGTAACGTTCCGATAAGATGAACGCAAACTTAACGTATTTATTTATTTGTTATTAAGATAATAAAGGCATGTCAGTAATGTAAATATGTTTATATTGTATTGCTATAAAGTTTTTATGTTTTGTTAGCACAAAAATATGTTGTATTGCAGTTAAAAATTTATTTAGGTATATACAATCTTGGTCGAGCATTTGTGATACTGTTGCTGATATTATTTATTCTAAAGACATGCAATATTAAAGCCACTTGAAATTGTGTAGATAAAACCAAATTGAAATGCGCTTAGAAATTCAATGAATTTTTTTTAAATTTGAAACCTTTTTTTTTTTAAATTTTAAAAGTTTGTTTAATTGTTTTGAATTTGTAATCAATTCATGCTAAAATGTTTCCACCATATTTTTTATGTTAATAGATCTTAGCAATTACTAGATCTTCAATTTGAATTGTATGGTGCTTTAAATCTCAGGATGATTCAAAGATCGGATGTTTCTGAAAATAATAAGAAGTTGTATTTTACAAACAGTGTTTCAACATATGAAATATTACTAAGTTTGGTTATTTTTTCAAATTTTATATTAAGGCTTTAAACTAAAAAGGCATGCCACGTTTCATAAGCATCACTTATTCGCTGCACTATTGCTTGCCTCATGTAAAGCATTATTGTTGAAATCATAAATTTCTTATTTTCTATATTTCTTAATTTCATTTAAAGGGCGGTATTTTAATATATTTATATTTTATATTGAAATAAAATATAACTTCTTTTTTGTTTACATTTTTCAAATCATAAAACATAAATTTATTTAATTTATAATTAAATAAATATATTAATATAAATATTAAAATGCACTTAATTTATAGTCATATGATTGTTTTAAGCATAAAAAACTGAGTGTGTTTGTTTTCACACAATTTTAAAATATACATATATAATATTTGTGATAATAAATTCCGACATAATAAAAAAAAGAAATAACAGAAACAAAATATGGAAATATTTTTTCCAAATTCAGAAAAGCGATTTTAGCATTGTCAAGGGGATTTTGATTTGCAAAAAAAAAAAAAAACAAATAATAAATATTCCCTTATTCCAGTCATAAAATGTAATATTTTTTTTTTGTTTTTGTAAAACAACCTTGCTTAAAACATGTTATTTACATGTGTAATTATCAAAAGTTTTGTAGAAAAGTATTCAAAACAATATTGTTTTGCTGCTTTTTCGTATGTATGAGTGATTTGCAAAGAAAGCAACTAAAATTTTTATTCATGCTTAAGCATTATTCACTTTTTTATGTTAAGCGCCAGCTATGTATTCATTATACAAAATACAAAAATATATGCCGTTGGAATCGTCTTTCGTATTTCTGTTATGTATCACAATCAAACCAAGTTATTCTTTCTCATTACCTATTTCGCAGAATTAAACTCTGAGAAGTAACTACTTTTTTATCAGCAAAATTATATTTCCTACATAATATGCACTTCTCTAAAAGAATGTTAAATGCAAAAGCAAGATAAAATTTTTCACTTTCAGCTTCTCTTCAAAACTCATAACTAGCAAGAAATTTCTCTACTTTTTATGTTTTTTATATTATTCTTTTAAAAAAGCAAAACTCAATCGTAAGAAATAAGCAAGTGAATTGTTATCTCAAGAATATTTCGAATGACATCATCATTCATAATCGTTACTGAAGCTGTTACTATTTAAAAGGTATTTGCTGTTAAGAACAATTAGCAATTGGGAAAGTTATTAATTTACAAATTAACTGCCTTAATTATTTTTTATTATTATTTTTATATATGTATATAACGCTTGTTTCTTGAAGAAAGGCCCTAACTCGCATTTTCCTTTCAATAGATTTTCTTAGTTATTTTTATGTACATATATATTAACTTCATATATTGAAATCACTAAAAGAAACATACAACAAAAAAAATGGAAGTTAGGTCCTTTCTGCGGAAGTGAGTCTGATTTTATAAAAAAAAAAATGATGTATTTATTATTAATTTTTAGTTGAACTTTATAAAACTGTTATTTTCTGAATGCAATTTCGTTCGCAGTAAACTATTTTTTTATCAAATTTGTTGTATTTTAATTAATATTTGCTGTTTTATTTGAGCAGCATTTTTCTTTTTATTTTCTATCTTTTTCTTTTGAAACCAATATTTTGCTTATATAAATTATTATCAGTAATAATAAAAAAATAATCCAATTTTAATTAAAATTTTTTCAAATTAAGTACATTTCATGATTCTAGCCACAAATCTAAAAAAATTAAAGAAAAAAAAGCTATTTGCAGAGAAAAAATATATGTATGTGTATACACTATTAGCAGGACACAATTATAAAATATCCTTTTAGATTTGCACAATATACAGCCACTGCTTATAATCTTATTTACTGAGTTTTCTTTGAAAATTCACTAAATTTTTTTTATTTTATTTTTCAATGTAATTATGGATGTGTGCATGACATATATTTGAAGACTTTTTGTATTTAAGTATATTATTAATTTTTTTTTTTTTGTATTATGCTTTACTATTGGGCATGCGTAAACGTCAGTACGAGTGATCGGCTGATTATATACAAGTATGTATGTGCTATATGTCTACAATATAATTTTCGTCGATAAATTTTTATGGGTCAAAGTTCGCAACATAAGGATATGTAAAAATTATCTTTGTTTAAAATATATGTTGGTACACATTTGTATTGAGTTCTCCTAATATTTCCAACTTGTAGATACCAGTATAAATTGTACTTATCGCTGATCACGTGGTTTTTCACATTTAATATTCAGTTTAGTTTATTTGTGAACACATAATGTGTGTGATGTCATACGATAAATATTGTGCCGGCAGAACGACTTGTCAATTCTTCAATTAATTATGTACATACGTACATTCATATGAATGGATGGATATGTGTAATTAACGTTTTTTTAGTGGCGCATACATGCAAACATGTGCATTCAGTTATTTATTTTCTACTCACAAATTTTTTAAATTTAAATTTTTAGCAAATGGATTTTTATGCTTTTATAAATAAGACAAAAAGAATACTAAAACTATACAATAAATGTTTGCGTAATTATTAATAAATTATTTTATATTTATCTATTTCAGTCTCGAAGCGTTTAAACTAGCTTTGAACTATTGCGCATGAGTTTACTATTTAGGCAGTTAAATTTAAAATTCTCACAAAAAATATATTTAAAAAACAAATTTAGTATTTATTTGGCCAATAACCAATTTTACTTACATCAATATACACCTACACTAGCATATACATATTATAAGGTTTAAATATTGGTTCTGCAAATGTTCGTAAGACCAGAATTACGAAGTGGTACCTACCAATCTAGGCAATGTTATAATGATATTTGACACTTGTTTACTTGGGTAACGTTTTAAACTACTACGTCATATCCTTTTTTCCTCTCTTAGATTTAATAAATCGTAAATCGATCTGAATAAATTAGTTATAAACCTCAACCTGTATTTTTCAATTGAATGCACAATGATATAAAAGATCGCTATAGATAAGTTCGACCATATCAATACAAATGTAGATAATTGAGTATATATGAGTATTTGAACTTAGAGGCTAAAACCAATTTAAAAAATTAAATACAATGAAGAAATGATTTGTGTCCGATAAATTAAATAAATATGCTGATGAATTAAATGTGTTATTTCCAGGCGTCAACAATAGACGGTCGTCGCAAGGGAGCATGTCTTTTCTGTCAGGAATATTTCATGGACTTGTACCTTTTGGCAGAGCTAAAAACAATTAGTCTTAAAGTAACGACAGTTGATATGCAAAAACCTCCACCCGATTTTCGTACCAATTTTGAAGCAACACATCCACCCATTTTAATTGACAATGGTTTGGCCATACTAGAAAATGACAAAATCGAAAGGCATATAATGAAAAATATTCCCGGCGGATACAATCTTTTTGTCCAGGTGAGGAGTACTGTTGAAAATTTTTTTATGAGTACATAAATGATATAAATTAAGTGCATATAAAAAGAAAGCTTTTCAAACTTTTTTCAATTCATCAATTTTTTCACACATTTGTTTTATTTTATGAATTCTAGGACAAAGAAGTGGCAACTCTGATTGAAAATTTGTATGTTAAACTTAAGCTGATGTTGGTCAAGAAGGATGAAGCAAAAAACAATGCTTTGTTGGCTCATTTAAAGAAAATCAATGACCATTTGGCAAATCGTAATACACGTTTTCTTACTGGCGATACAATGTGTTGCTTTGATTGTGAATTAATGCCGCGCATGCAGCATATTAGAGTGGCAGGCAAATATTTTGTAGATTTCGAAATTCCAGTAAGTAAAATCACTTCCTAAACAAACATATTTTAGGAATAAAATTTTAATTTTTTATTTTCAGACACACTATACTGCTTTGTGGAGGTACATGTATCATATGTATCAATTAGATGCGTTTACTCAATCATGTCCTGCTGATCAGGATATTATTAATCATTACAAATTGCAACAGATGTTAAAAATGAAAAAACACGAAGAGCTGGAAACACCTACATTTACTACATCCATTCCAATTGATATTTCAGAATAAGATGTGCGGGTGTGGTCAACACTTTATATACTTATTTGTTTTTTTCTTCTAATTTTTAATGCCCCACCCACTTTTTGAGTAGTGCAAACTTTAATTTACGTATTGATAAAAATAAATAATATATTTTGGTTTCATTTATGTTAATGTTAGATTTTTAGTGACATTTAATTTTGTTTATATAATATTTGTATGTAAGCATGTATATTGTATGTATGCATGTACATATATATATATATATATTGTTGAAGATTCTGTTTTGCAATAATTTTGTTAAGTCCAATGTTCCTTCTTTTAACTGCATAAATCTACTTGGGCTAACTATGAAGCTTTCAGTTTTTTTTTTTTTTTTTTTTTTGTTATGCCACCTTAGTTATTTAAGCTGGTATTTTCATATAAAATGCTTTCCTACGCGTAAACATGACCATAAATTCTAAAAAAAAAAAAAAAATTATAATGGATTAACTTTATGCAACCAAGCAAACCAATTAACAATTTTGTACTAACAAAAAGTGTGTTTTTATAGCATGAAATTTAATTAAAATATAATTGCATATATTTTTGTATATACACGTACACTCACAAAACAAAACATAATAAAGTATTTCTTATATTTGATACTATTACTATTCCCATTTTTATTTGTATGGTGGCTTGCAATCAGATATAATATATATGAACTCAAGATATAATTTTTAAAAACTCCTAATTCTCAATTCTTGCATAACTTGGTGCTGCATTCGAATAAAGACATATAGCTTTATTTTCAATTATTATAAAGGTTAAATTATCGGTTGATATATTCATAGTTAATCAAGTGCATAATTGAAATCTAAGTAAACATAGTAATTTATAGTTGTTTGTCTGAAAGAAATAAAACTATACGCAGTTTTTTATATTATGATGAGATTAATCTCAATTTATTTAACTTAATTTTGCAAATTTTATACGCACTTTTACTGGAAATACGTTAAAAGATTGTATAGATTTGTACCTTTAATCATTAAATACAATTTAACCAACTAACTTTCAACGATTTAGGTCTGTACATGTATATCACATTGAAATAAAACAAAAAAACTTCAGGCGCATAATACGGTGTGAAAAAGATCACTGCCCTGGATGATTTCATATACACATGGTGTTGTATCATTAACAACAGCGAAGAATGAATTTTAAAATTTATATTCATAATCATTTCTTGTGATTTCATAGAAAGGTAAAAAAGCGTATAGATTGCTGGTTTAATTTCCCAAGATTTGAATTCATAATCTCCATTTAATTGCGAACTCTGGTAGAAATAAATATATAAAATTTTTTAACATTATTGTAAAATTAATTTTTTACTCATGTATTGGTACAACGCTTTTTCATATGCATTTTGGCCTGAATGGTATAAATCCATAAAATTATAATTAATAGCAGTTTTATACAATATATTACAGAAAAATACTATTATTGGTGCATTCTCATTAAAAACTATTCCTTATTAGCAGTTACTTCACAAAGCGTCAGAGGTAAAAATTAAATACATACATATATACATATTTCTACATATTTGCAATTAGTTTTGTTACCATTAGGAAGGATTACTTTTATAAGATTTTATAAATTTGACACGATTTTGTATATTATTCGATTCAAGTGGGAGAAAACTGTTCAAGAAAATATTGGTTATAAAACCCGTAACTCCCCAAATTCGTTTGTTATCCACTAGAAACACTGGCGAGGAATATCCATTTTTAAATTGCGTGTAATACAAATTTTGTGGACTAGCTAGTTTTGTAATTGGTATTGTAAAAGCTTCCTCTACTTCAGCAGTATTTAGCTTAAGTTCGCTCTCCTTAAAATGTTTCACTACACCAATCACTGGCATAATTGCAGCCGTATGCGGAGGTGATATGAGACTACCTGTACCCCAGATTTCCACTCGACTAGGAGATAAACCAATTTCTTCTTGTGTTTCTCTTAACGCACATTCAACAAAGTCTTCATTACTTTCCTTTATGCCACCCGGAAATGATATTTGTCTCTTATGGCGGCTCAATAAATGTGATCGTCTTGTATACAAAAGAGAAACCGATTTCCTGTAAAAAAAAAATTACCATTTCATTGCTATTATCTAATTTTTCTTACTAAGTGCACACATTTTTTCATTAGTACACAAAGCAATTAATACAGCTGCAAATTTTGTTTCGTTGGTAGTTCCTCTTAGCTGTATTCGAACTGGAGGAGATCGACAAATTCTTTCCATGCATTTTCGACGATTTTCATCAGATAATAGCAATTTCTCCTCCAAATCATAATCAGGCAATATTGTGTAGCATTTTTTAGTTATGCAGTTCTTCAAAAACTTCTCTCTGGCAATTTTATTTTTTAAGAAAAAACTTTTTAATTTATAACTCCTACCTAATAAAAACATCATACTACATTCGCACGTTATTCAAAAGTCCTAACGTTATAGCTTCCAAAATATTTATATTTATTTTGTTAACAACAGCTGATTTGTTCTGTCAATCAGTCTTAACTAATTTATACATCAAGATGCCACCTCTGCTCATTTTTGTATGTATTTTGTGTACAAAAAAATCATCGATGATTCAATTCGTAGCATTTACTTTTTAAATACTATTCATTACAAAAACATTATTAGCTTTACGAATTACTTTCTGATTATTAAATTATACACATTCAAATTTACTATACTATTCATTACAAAAAACAAAATTGGTTTGCATGTTATTAAAAAAGCATTGATTGAGAATTTAGGTACCTATTAACTTATCTACCTTATATTTATATATATTACCGTTATAAATCGTATTTCCCGTTTACTGCCCACCACTTATTAAGGGATGCCATATAGAATTAGAAATCTTCCAAGTGACAGAGATAAAAATAACAAATATTAAGGTAACAATTTCATACAAAAAAGGATATTAATGGAAAAGAATTTCAAACATTTACATTTAGAAAGGAAAAGCGAAAATATATAAAATTTATTCAAATGCTACCAACAAATATGTTCGTGGGGATGTATATAATATTCATATTCTGTACTCTTTTCGATTTAATAAACTCCAGAACATCGACTATGTGGAAATTAAATGTTGAAACAGGAATAATTGAGAGTCTCGACTTATATAGTGATAAATTAAGTATCTATTCATCATTAGATGAAAATATGCTTTTAAATTTTAATGCTATGGCCGATGTATATTCCAGAGACGAAACATTTTTTACCATTGTAACTACCACACGCATTGGCAAGCACAATGGTTGGTTACGTCAGTCAGCTGAAAAATCTTTGGAGTCGTTAAAATCCAGAAAGATACAGACTAAAACTAACAATAAACATACAACTTTTTTTGACAAGAAAGAAAACGAGGAAAGTAAAAAATTATTAAAAAATAGTTCTCAAAATTTCAATACTTTGGATTGTGGAGAACCGGTAAACTATACCAACTATGATTACATTATAAATTTAGGCGCCCAAAGTAAACACAAGAAACCACCCAGCATGCCTGAACCGGACGTAAGAGCATCTTAAAGAATAAACGTAAAACTTATTTAATTTATATCTAACTTCCAGGTGATATATTTCTTTTTGCCGTCTCATAACCAAGCGGAGTATAAAAATTTTAATGTAGAAGCCCTAGGGACACGTTTAAAGTATTTTAAGAAGCGCAATCCATTATCAGCTGAACTTTATCATCACATAGGAAATTATTGGCGTATTATTGGACAGCCCGTACAAGCAATTAAATGTTTTCGACGATCACTAGATATATCGCCCTCAGGATCCGAGGTTATGTACGATTTGGCTAAAGTACTATATAATTTACAATATCTAGATGATGCCATAAATATGGCACGCAGGTTACATTAATTATACATATTTTTGTACAAATATAATTGTTTATTGCTTGCAGATCTATTGAATTTCAAGCACGACCATTTTCTGCGTGGCGCCAATATTTATTACTTGGTGACATAATGAAAACATATGGTGATATAAGAGGTTCTATCCACTATTATCGTTTGGCGCTGGAACTAAATCCATCTCAAGAACTTATTTTACGATCATTAAATGAAGCCGAGCAGAAACCGCAGTCAACTTTTCATGTGTACACTATTTTAATAATAATTGTGTTAGTAAGTACTTAATTTATAACAAAATATTCCATGTGATCGTACCGAATTTATCTACATCTACAGAAAATTAAAAATATTTTTCTGCTTGTGTTACAGGTTGCTGCGGTTTTAATTGTAATTTTAACCACTCTGGTAAGTGATGTAAGAGGAGACTATTATATAAATGGTAACTATGCCAGCAGTACAGAAGCGTGTGATATGAAACCGCAGCGTCATTTCAATCGAGCTATGGCAATGCGTTCCTTAAAGGGATTATCAACATCACGATCTATTCGGCAACGTAAATATTGAAAATTTGTATACTCGAAAACTTTATGTGTATGTATGTATATCAATAATTTGCATATTTATGCATTATATGGACGTTTTACATTTTATTTCATTCATATTGACTGTGATATCCACAAAATTTGGTAATAATTTTTAGTTTTGTTTTAAAGTGTTTAATATGTATATATGCGTGTATTTCAATATTCTTTGTACTTAAAATACACCTACTACCGCCCTTCTATTGCAAAGTAGTCACATCTCAAAGTCACAAATTTTAAGTTACTTAAAAAAACTATTTACTAATCAATAGTTTCTTTACATGACAAAATTCAGCAGTATACGCGAAACTGAACCGAAACGTTTTTATATACTACTGATTTTTATAAATACATATATATGGTATCAAATAGTAGTTTTCTTTAAGTATCTTCAAATTTAGATAAGATGTGACTACATTGTAAAAAATGAGCCATATAATAAAATATCACACCAAAGATAACAAACAAATCCAAATATTTTCAAAATTAAACATGTTATTGTTTTAAATTTTTTTTAGGTTAGAAACATTTTAAAAAAATAATTATAGGCATTATTGTTATTATTTAGCAAATAAAAAATAATTTCTGGAAATTAAATTGACGTGTAACCATATTCTGTACTATCATTTATTGTTAATTTAATTTTTTCACATTTCTCGGCAACTGAACTATTTGGTGAGTCCTTACGAAGCTTAATTTCCCTTCCCCCTATGCATGAGTAAACAGATCCGTAAACACTTTTGTTTCTTTCTCCAAACTTCTGAAAAGCTTGACTCTAATGACATTTTCTGTATCATGAAAAAATCATTCTAGTATACAACCGAGGATTTAGACACATATTATTTGTATATATATGAGCGAAGGTTTTTTTAAGACGCTGTTTAATTCAATCCTTTTCTTCCAGTTAGTGTTATTGAAACACCTATTGACCTCTGCCTCCCGGCAAACTCATGGTTTTTTTATCCACTTAAAATTAGATCAATATATAAACATATTTCCTTTATACCAGAAAACTCTAGTCTTCACTCTTTGTACAAAGGACTGCAAGTTGGATTAAAATTATTTTTTCTAGCTAATTGTTTCTACTGATTTTTTCGTATACAAGATCAACCTTCATTTCTAAATCATTTATTTTTCATGCAGAATAATAATAATAAGTTATTTTGCAGAAAAATTAAAAAAAAAATGCATTTCCCTTGTTTGATTCGTTTAATTATCTGTGAATTAACACAAAATACCAAACGACAAAAAAAATATATAAACAATGAATCCTGAAAAGACTTGATTCATGTGTTTTTTTTTTCTCTGATATACATACAAACAGTGCATTAAGTTTCGCATTATATCTATATCTTTGGTGTCATCACCAACTCTATACTGTCCTTAGCGTTCAGGATGTTTAACTTTAAGATGATTAAAAATTATTTTACTATTTTATTTTATTTATGAACAAAATAAATTACGTATGCACACAATTAAGAGCCAATAAACATGCTTACAAAGGAAATTTAAAAGATTTTTTAATTATTATTTATTAAAAATGCTTTAGAAAAAATAATAAGAAAAGTGGGCGAAATGGAACATAAAAAATATTTAGGCTGTGTTATGGATATTTAGACGGAAAATATCATGAGCACAGAAAAAGGTTCCAGCCAATGGCCTCAGAACAAAAATTTGTGAAAAGGCATGTGGAGGGTCGTCGTCACACTGCAAGAAAATAGGAAATTGAGTGAATACAAATAAATTGGTAATAATTTATTTCTAAGGTAGATAAATTTGAATTTATAGGTTATATGACGCATGTCTGGTTTTTATTCTACAAAGTCTATAAGTAAGAAGTATATTAATCCCTTTCTAATACACAAGCCAATTGAGTTCACGATTGTAGTACCATCGTGATACCCGTAAAGGTATCTACACAATTATGTTAATTATTTTTAACCGATTCTGAAAACCATGAATAGTCTTAAATTAATAATAAGTTTGGGATGTGTAATGAGTGAATCGAGATGTACAATGTATATCTATGTACATCTATATTATGATTTATAAATTAAATAAAATATTACTAGGTGGGAAGAAATTTAAATTAAACACGCCTGTAACATATAAGTTGTGTAAACGATAAAATCGTAAAAAAATACTTAATACTGTGTTTCGTAGCCTAAATTGAGCAAAAACTTACTTGTAAACGACCAAGGACATTAATAAGAACACCACCATCATACATGGGTTGGCAATCTACAGCTGTTATAACTCTATTAATTTTTTGAAACGTAAGGCTCTATAAAACATATACACAAAGAATATATATAAAATAAATGCAGCTCATAATCTTAAAAGTAATGCAAACTTACATTTAATTTCTCCATAATTTTTGGTGATCCCTGAATTTGTAAATCTTCGAAGGACATAAAGGATTCAGTGGCCTATAAAATATGTTATGTTAGAATAATGAATATTAAGTAAAAAAAATACCATTTTGAAGCTCATTAAATTATGTGGGACAGACCGTCAGCATATGTTTACACGATCGCAGTATTTTATTGATAAGTGACAGAAATATTTAAATTTTTTTTAATGCATGTAGGAAAATAATCACTATTTGTGCTTTCTTTACCATGTTATGTTGTTACATATATATTAGTTAATTTTAATCTTTCTTTATATCCCTAAATCAAATAACTTTCAAATAATAAATTGTTTGCTTGTAGAAGTTCCAAAAATATAAAAAAAATAAAAAATCAGACAAGTCGCTCTACATATATATTTATATGTATGTACATACATAAGTATGTAGTGAAAAATGTTTTAGAAATCACGTGGTTTTCAGAGCAGGACCAGATATGTGTACGTATATATAAATATGTATGAGCTTTATATATTTCCGGGGAGGCTTACAAACTGACCACACCCACGAACAATTCATTTAGTATTTTTTAATCTTGGAAAGTTTTACATATGTATCTATTTATGTATGCGTGAGCATACTGCAATTTCTTTTATGTAGATATTTATACATACTTAAAATAGAAAATATAAATATGTAATTAAATGAATTTTCTTCGTACGTTTATCTATTCCCTAAATGTAAGTAAAATCCAGAAAATTTACAAGTTAATGATTTACTAACAAGTTGCAAAGATATTACATACATATGTATATAAGCATGGACAAATATACTTTTCATATGCGTAAGGTTCGTACCTTCGGAAACGTAATGAATACGTGCTCCGATCGTATGTTCCTACATATATAAGGTGTATGGCTTTGTCAGACCTGCTTGCATTAACTATATATATATATTTATGAATATTCATGTAACTAATTGCATTAATTCGTTTTTTCTTAGATTTGCAAATACTTATTCATTCCAAGGGGTGAACTTAACTAAATCTTTGATACTATATTTTTCCATTTATGGCAAGATATTTCCTTTTTTACTTACGCTATAGAAGTTACCCACATTCCTTCGTTGCAACGGATCGTCAAAAAGTGAGTAGTACTGTTGAACAAACCCCTTACCAATATCCTCGTACTGTGGATTTAATGCCATTATATTTATTATCTTGAAATTGCAATATTACAAAATTTCTTTTTTCTTTTTATCGCACAAGTAAAGAGGAGCAAAATTCCGTCAGTTGCTAGCAAACACACGCATACGTCCCCATCGAATTTAATGATTTTGGGAATCAATCTATTTACGACAATATGGCCATATCGGAAGGGATTAATATGTAGACTCATGCATAGGACACTGAAATATCAGAGCAACCAAAATGGTCATAAAATATTTCTTATTTATTAAATTCTATTATTTAATTTTATTATTATGTATTTATTAATTTTTTTGAAAATGATGTTATTTTAAACTACACAAACAGCGTGTGCTGCCATATTTTCAATACAATTAAACTTTATTTCTATGTAAATACGCCTAAGGCGAATTTAATTAGCTAAAACTGCTTTCCTATATCTCCAAACAAATCGAGTTCGTATGGGGTAGACCTGATCATAAACATTTTGACAATACCCATTTATTTATTTTAAGTCGCCTTGGGCATTACATAGATAGCAATACCTAAGTAAATTGAGAAAAAATTTGAATTTCCGAAATAAATGTCATGGATACCTGTTAATTGTTTCGAATACATCTAGTGTTACCACCTAATAAACTTAACAAAGAATTATTAATAATCACAATTGTAGCAGCACTAATATCAAATAATTAAGTTTTTTTTTGTGATCAAAAGAAAAAAGAAAGTTATAATCAAAAATTTTAAAGTTCTTTAATTTTTTTAATATATTCTAATAATGAATTTGTTTGAAATGTTTAATTTTTGATAGTTTTCTTCTTACCGCTTAAAATAAACAAACATTGATTCTAAAAAATGACAACAAAAAACATTTGCCAATTCAAAAAAACTAATTTACAACTGATCATCAATTGGAAAGATAAGACCAGCTGGTAGTTAATTCGCCTGACTTCAACTGACTTTGTTCCGCGATATAATTAAATCCAGAAGTTATAGTTTGTGATAAAATTGGCCGTACATATGTAATACAACATACATATATACATCAATTATATTTTTACACGCGCCTTGGAAAATTGCACTAAACGCGTGGTTTACTCAACATAAAGTAATTTCCCACTAAAGTGACTGAACTGTCATAATATTTGAATTGTTTTTAAAATCCTGCTTTTAAAAGGCGGATTGAATATTCAACATGAATCAAATAGTGCCGCAACTGCCGGAAGGTTTTTGTTTACTAGAGAATCAGGTGGCCGGCCATACTTTTTCAAAGGAAAATCAAACTATGGGTATGCTGAAATGTGAATCCGTTGAATGTGTATTAAAACCGATGTGTAAGCCGCAATGCGGTGAAAGGGAATTGAGTTTCTACGAAAATGTAACAAATGCCACTGAAGGCGTGTTGTTGGAACTTCGTGATTTCGTCCCAAAGTTTTACGATAAAGTAAATCTGCAAGTTAATTCCAAAGAATATACATTTTTGAAAATGGAAGATCTTTCGCATGGTATGATAAAGCCTTGTATAATGGATATTAAAATAGGGAAACGAACTTGGGATCCATTGGCTTCGCCGCACAAACGTCAAGTAGAAGAAAACAAATACCTGCAAAGTAAGCAAGTACTGGGACTATGTTTGCCTGGACTGCAAGTTTACAAAAACGGTATACTACATAAGTATGGTAAAGATTACGGCAAACAACTGAATGAAGCTGGCGTACGAGAAACTATTCGCCAATTCTTAAATGCCGAGCAAAAAATATGTTATCCTTTAATACGAGAAATATTAAAACAACTTTATGCAATACGTGATTGGTTTATACAACAAACTGCCATGCACTTTTATGCAAGTTCCTTGTTGATTGTATACGACTATGAGGCCTTAGAATTAGTACAACAGGCAGAATCAAATGGCAATATGTTCATTAATGGTGATGCCAAAGCACAACATAGAAGTTCCAATCAAATGAATTTTATCCCACCAAATGACGATACTAGTCTCGATATTTTTACTCCGAATACTCAAGCCATTAAAACTGAAGATTTCGTGCGAGTACGAATGATCGATTTTGCTCATGTTTTTTCTGTTGAAGATGGATCACTAGACAAGAATTACTTATTTGGATTGGAAAACCTTATAGAGATTATTGAAGAAATAAATGTTTAAGATAAATTACAAAATTACATTATCTCACTGGACTCTCACTTGTTAAAAACAATAAGCAATCAACATTGTTAGTATCGAATATGATTGTCATTGTACCATTCCTTAATTTATCCGGTTTATACTTAAGTTTGTTATCATTTATAAGTATTGTAGCCTTGTATGTCTGTCTGTATAATATTTATAAAACCATAAATTTATAACATTTTTGTTTTTTATTTTTTCAAAATAATAAAATCTTGGTAGACGTGTATGTATATAGATAAAACAAGTTTGTATTCTTACTATTAAATAGTTCAAATGCTTTGATTGCATACCAGCGACTTGTCCTAACCAATTGTTATGCCATAGATCTCCACTTCCAACACTTTCCTTAAGAAATATTCTGTTCAGTCTATGTTGTATAACTTTTATCTGTTGCGGATTTTTTTTTAAGTTTATGATCTATATATTATATAGATCATAAATTAGCACTGATAAATGTGTGTCGGGATATTGTTTTAAGTTGGGGCGTGTTGACAGCGTTGCCATTCGTAGGCAGTTTCTTCTGTTAACATATATTAGAAGAATATGTGGCGGGAATATGATGAAGGTATATTGTAGAGTAATGGTATGGTTAGTATTCTTTTAGGTTATCAGTTTTTAAGTGGATGTGTTTTTAAATAAGATACAGAAATATTTCCTAGGCACATTCCCACTGCGTTTCATAACAGGACGAAAAGATCGCTTACAAAATAGATTAATAAAAAACAAACAAAAAGGTTCTGTGGGTCAAGTACGAAAGAAAATAAATACAGATATATTGTAAGTGAATAAAAAAATTTTATTGAATATTTTAAGATAAGTATTCTATTGTATATGGTCTTTGATTTGTAATCCTTACAGTGTGTAGTCAAGTTCATAACGTTCATATTGATTTTTTGGATCATTTGTTATACGTGGGTAACCTGCTATCAACGCGTCTTGTCCGCCAATATAAAGAGAATTGTAAATCTTCCAGTAGACATCCCGAACTTTGCGAGCAGGATGGAAAAGACCTTGTAATGTATACTGCAAAATTTTAATAGGGCCCAAAGATACACGCAAGCCCTCGACAGCATCCATAAAGGCTTGAACCAAATGAGGAGATGTTTCAAATATATTTGGCCAAACATAGTTCAGCAAATGAACGAGTGCATCTTCGCAGCCGAAACCGTAAACTCCCAAAGACATATGCTTGATTGCAGCACAGGCTGTTTGTCGATGCACCAAATCGCGATCCATAAGAGCATCTTCTAAGAGAGGACATACTGCATAAATATAATCTTTACCCATTTCGCCAATATATTCGAAAAGAAATGATAGTGATTTGAGTACCCCATTTTGAACATTAAGTTCTGGAACGCGATATTCATTCATTAAAGCAGGTAATACCGTAAATGGACGGCAAGTCTCAGCAACAATGGCTATAGCCACTGTAGTGCAAACACGATTTTGACGTTCCTGTACTTTAAGGTTGTTGAGTAAAGTAGCCAGCACATCATGAGGGCCGATAGCCTTAGCAATGTACCCAAATGTGTTTACCGTAGCTCGCCGAATCGCCTTTTTATGAGCTTTCAATAACTCCAGCAGTTCGAAGCATATACGCATCCACTCTCTGGCAGAGACATACTCTGGTCCTCTATCTGCAATACGGCCTACTAAATCAATGCAATTCTCTTGTACTTTTTCGTGCCGATTTTTTAAAATGGGTGTTAAACGAGGTAATAAATCTTTAATTGGTGGCGTCATTTTGGTCATGCCAATAACATTAACAATTGCTTTAAGTGCGCCAAGTATACTACCCAATACTTCGGGATATTCTTCCCCAAGATATTCGTACAACACTACACCTAAATGGCCCATTAGTTTTTCCTCTTGACATGTTTTCATTACGATTGCAATGCGAGAAATCAAGTCTGCCGCCTGCTGTCTCACTTTGGCTGATTTATTATTTAACCGCCAAAGTATTGTACCGCAAATTTGGGGTAAGTATGGTTTAACACGCTTACCCAGTTGATTAACAATGGTGCCAAAACCATTTAACATTACTACATCTTCAGTGGTTTGTTCTTGAAAAGCGTATAGTATGCCATCTATAAGCTGTTCTTCTAGACGAGAATCTATATCAGCAGCCCCCAAATTACCCATTATTTTTTCAATTGTTTCCATCACCATTTTTCTGTATTGTTCGTTTTCATCCTTGAGATCGTCAACAATACGATTGATAATTTCGGATGCACCAACTTTATTAGCTATTTCAACTGTCGTATCAACCAATTGTCTATAATTACGGCGATCCAAAGCCATACGATGATTCCAAAAGAATTTGAAAAAGTGTGGTAAAATTTCCTCTTTTATGTACTGAGCTTCCACACCATCAGTGGCACAGCATTGTTTTACTACTTTTAAAACGATTTTCTTCATTTCTTCATCCGGAGATTGGAACTCACGAATTAATATAAGCATTACTTCACGTGTGTAATAATTAGCATATTCGGCATCCATTAGTGGAATTAAATAACCAATTGCTTTTAGAAAGGCTGCTAAACCTTTTCCACGATGTGTGCGTATACCTTTCCACAATGGTTTGAGAACTGAATCGAATGATTCTATTCCATATGGCGTAGCAGCCTCAGCCAAAGCGGCTATAGCCAAAGCAGTAATAGTCCGAACTTTCTGCTGCTCATCTACTAAACCATGCTCAATAATTTCAACAAGAGCTTTTAGATGAGGTAATATAGCACATCCCATTAAAATAGCAATTTGTTGTACAATTTTAATACCCGTGTGTCGAGCCTGCCAGGACTTTTTCGATTTACAGACAGCTTTAAGAAAAGGTAATAGAGAAGGTATACCTAAGGCAGAAGCAACAACAGCAAATGCTCGAGCGGTCGTGTTTCGAACATATTCATCTATATTGTCGATATCAGGACGCATTGTAGAGATCATAGTGGCCAGTCCCGCGGCTTTAGCTAAATTTGATATAATTTCTCGACCCTCAACACGTGCGTAGTAATCTTCATCGATCAATAAAGGTTCAATAACAACGAGAATTTTGTGAACATAAGGCCTTACTAAATCATCTAGTTTATATAAAACCCGATCGATAACTTTCACTAAAAGATGTCTTTCTTGATCTTCCAATGTGGGAGACATAAGCAATGGCAAGATTTGATTAAATAATGGTCCAGCACCAAATTCTCTGGCTTTATCTGTAATTTGTCTTAAAGCTGATTTCCGCATTGGAGGGGAACCATTCTTTATAGTCAACAAAAGTTTCATTATTTTACGTTCCTTCATTTCTTCTGGAGATAAAGTATCTTCATCAACATCTACAAGCAGCTTGTCAAAATATTGGGCATCTTCGGGCTTCATAAATGGTAGGTTTTGACCTTTAGGTTGATTGTCCATGAATTTTGCATTTTTATCCTCTACTTGAATAAAGAAACCGGCAGGAGTGCCCGCTATGGGAGTAGGTGTAGCCATTAATTTTCGTCCAGGTGTGCGCAGTGGTACATAACCTGCAGGGGGAGGCAAGATTTTATACCCAGGAGGAAACATTTGATCTAGTTCCTCATCAGTGAATGGGCGATTTCGCTCATCAATTTCTTTTTCCCACCGGTAAGCTTGTAATTGTTCTGGTGTCATAGCAGCCAAAGCCCCAGGGGTTGGCGTAGCCATTGCCATTGCTTTAACACCAATAGGTGTAGAGCCGCCAGGAGTTAACATAGGTGTTACATGTCCTGGTGTGGCATGTGGTGTCATGCTTGGAGTCATGCTCGGCGTCATAGCAGAAGGCGTAGCATTAGACGGCGTCTCATCCCAACGAGATCTTCTTTTGGAAGCACCTGGTGTAGATTCTGCAACAACATTGTCGCTTGTTCCTCTATCGGGCTTAGGTGTCTCAGCCCATCCACTATGTCCAGGAGTTTCTCTTTCAGTTTTTGGGGTCTCATCCCAACGATTTCTTCTTACAGACTTTTCATGGCCTGGTGTTTCATGACCTGGTGTCATTGAATGGGCTGGTGTAGCATCCCAAATACGTGTACTTATTCCCGGAGTGGCTCCTGGTGTTTCTGATCCCGTTTTATGAGCAGGGGTCTCATCCCAACGATGATCGGCCGGAGTTTTCTTAAAAAAAAACAAGCCGAATTAATTATTTTAATTTCCATTTTAATGTACTCTTCTTACCTCTTCCCATTGTGGAGTCGCAGCACTACTTGGTGTAGCAGCTACCTTAGCGGGCACAAAGCTGTCACTTACAGTCTGATCCCACCGCCCACGTTTGCGACCACCCTCTTTTGGAGGATCTGGTACAGTTTTTAACAAAGTACCATCCTTCGACTTTTCTATAATTTTACGTCTCAACTCACTTTCTTCACCTTTCAACATTTGTTCTCTCATAATGTCCGTATAAGTACGTGAACCAACATCCGGTGTTTTCCCCCCTTCTGCGAAGGGATCAGCCCGTTCAGGGGAAATAATAACGCGCCGACGCTTTTGCTTATATTCATCTTCACGATCAGCTATAGTGGGTCGTCTACGATCAGCTAAAGGGTCAACTTCTTCTTTTCCCTGCAAACATATAGCTATTAAGAGTTTACACATTTAATATGATATGTGTTACCTGTGTTACATCATTAAGTATAGATTTAGGGGCCGTATAAGTAGTACGCTTTTGTGCCACTGGCAAGCCCTCGTCTTCATCTTCATCTACTTCGTCGTTAGCAGCAATTGAATTGTGGTACCCATCATACCGATTTTTGCTTTTTCCTCCTTCATCATAAAAATCTGTGTCATAAAAGTTGCCACTATCCAATAAACCTACACCTTCGTTACTACTTTTCTGAACATCTTTCTTTTTCGATTGGAGGTCGGAAATTTGAGCCTCAATATCTGAAAAAGAAGTAACTGTTTATAGAAATGCTATAATTTTTGGATAATGTAACTCTTACCTTCATGCGTTCTAGGTATATTTTCCATTTTTTCTTTTATACTCGGTAAAAAACTTACTTTACTTTAGAAGAAAATGCATATGCCTACCCTGTGACTGTAATGAATATAACAAAGAATAACATGGTATATAATCGAAAAATTTCGGCGTTGCCAGTTTCAAGGATTCACCACAAAATAAAGGATTTTTGTATTACGATTTTATATAAATCCCTCAAGCATATTTTGGAGAATTTTAGAAATAAAATATTTAAAATCGAATTGATGACTTTCAAGTAAATATTTATCAAAGAAGTGAACATTGACGTCAAAACAAAGTTTGAATAATAATTTTTATTTTCTATATAACTCTAAAATCAAAAATACGTAAGAATTTTAACACCTTGCTTTCTCTTTGATTCATTAATGGCGTTTTCTTTTCTACAAAAAAAGGCAAAACTACCCGCAAAATCTTGCGTGTTCTTTTCCAAAAAATTTTGCCCTTTCGTACTGCAACAGGGCATTGCACTTTTGCCCTGTTCAAATCAACAGGGCAGAAATTGCCCTGTAAAACACATGGTTTTTATTCTTGCATAGCGTTACCAGAAAATCCTCAAAAAAAAGTATTTTGAGTTAAAAGAGTCAGATAATTAGATTTTAATATTTATTTTTTTATTTTGTATCGTATAAAACAAACAAAAGACCACTATGCGACAGCTTATTTGTATGACATATTAAAAAAAACATTTGTTTTCTCAAGCAGATGAATTAGCAATCTGGCAACTGAACATTTTTGTATACACATTTCATAAAATATACAGAAAAAGTTTGTTTATCAGCTGTTAAAAAAAAGGCATTACACTTTTTTCTAATTTGTGTTCTTTTCTCGCTATATAAAAAATTGCTCTTTCACAGGGCGGGCAAAACATTTTAAAAAGACACCTTTTCACAGGGCAACATTTTTAATGTAGAAAAGAAAACGCCATAAGATTCATTTACATATGTATGTTTTTAAACCAAATTGCAAATGAAAATTATAAGTTCTCCAGCAACCACCGGTAGTAATAAAATGTAGAAATGTTACCAAAAGTCGGCCTAACTACTAAAAAGAAATCAATCTTTTCTAGTAGTATCCATTTCTCATTATTATGGTACATATATAAATATTAATCAAAAAAAGGTTTGCACATTTTTCCTTACTAATAGTAATGTCACTTGTATAATAAACAAGAACATATATATGCAATTTCTTATTTAAATGCTACATCAAGGATAATTGATTAGTGAGTTTTTGGTTTTAATGTTGAATGGCATTTATATCATAGAATAAAAATTAAAATTATCTATCTTAGACATTTGAAGTAATGGCACAGGTAATAATTTTGTTATCATGTCTTAAATGCCGTTAGGACGTTTTTATATGAGATCAATGATATAGTGAAATTCAAAAATCGGTGATTTTTACATTTTCAAATAACATTATTCAATATTTGAAACATTTTTTTTTGACAGGTCTGTCATCACTGCTATAACGTAACACTGCTGTCAAGCAAAAATTTTACCGACGCAGTTTTATTGTTTTCCAAAATTATAATTTATGTGCAAAGTGCTACGTGAAATTTGTTAATATAAATTAATTTTTCCTGGAGTGTACATATAAAATAAATTCATCATTTGTTTAATTTGAATAATAAAATATTTAAAAGGGTGTAAAGAAAGAAATGAAACTAAAGCATACTCTCCTATCGTTTAGTCATTTTGCTTTTGTAATTTATTTTTAAGATTACTGTGAAACCAGTTAGAAACGAAAAACAAGGAATCCCTTTAAAGTTATTTCTTTAATTAATTTACAATATACATGCACAATATATATATATATATATACATAAATAAATATATGAATATTTATGTATATATATATAGACATGTATTTTCCGTATAAACATATAAACATATTTTAATTTGGTTAAATTTTAAATATTAAATTATAAACCATTATGTGGTATTTAGTACAACAATGTGGTATCAATTAATTCAGTAACAAAAGAAAACTAAGAAATTGTTTAATAAAGTATAACATACATATATATAAAAAACTAACGTGAATTAAAACTCAAGCAAAGAATTGCTTTTAAAGCTGGAGAAGTGGAAGAGAACTCGGTCCTCTAGAAAACGAATGGATCATCCTAACAAAGGTGGGGGGAGTGCTGGTGGTAAAGGTAGCATATCAACATCTGATAAGCCACCAATTTTGGAAGGTATGGGTTTTTAATGGCTTTAAATTTGGATGACATAGAATTTAAAATATTGATAAATATACATATTTGTCTGTATGTATTTATTTATTAGTTGCAACCTCTTTTCATTCAATACAATCAAAGATCACAATTTTTTTCCACATTAAATAGTTGTTAATTTTGAAATACCAAAAATTATTAAACCTAAATTTTGTATATAAATCTTTCATTATTTCTTTATGCAAAACATCTTTAAGTATAAATATATATATTCACATATATGGATATGTAAAGGCATATAAATATGTAAAAATTACACACATCTATATATAAATGAATGCAAGTAAAAAGAACAGTGCCAAATATACTCTATTGATTTTTCTTTAGTAAGTAAAGTATAACCTGTTGCATGAGGTTTTTTTTTTCAATGCTACAAATGTTAGAACATATGAACGTAATAAAAATGTTATCGTTACATTAAGTGGCGTCAGTGATGGCAAAAATTAATATAGGTTTGATCCCCTAAGAAAGAGTCGGTTGAAAATACGTGGACAAATATATTTGATAAAATTAGGTAATTTGTGTAAGATGAAAAACATTGTTTTGTAAACACATTATCTCCCATACAAGTTACTCCATTCGCTTTGCCAATAATGTGCAACAATTTTTTTTTCACAATATTTCATTCGGAGAGAACCGGAATCGGTTTCTGACAATATTTACAAATTCTAAATTTATTCGGTACTGAATTCAAATACAAATATTCTGTTCTATTCTTATTTTATTTTTAAATTATATTATAAGCGTAAAGTCAAATTTTTATTTCAATATATTTTCTTTCAATAAAAAAATTATCGGTCAAATTTTTTACGAAATAATAAAATATAAATAATTTATTTTATATAAAAATTAATTTCGTTAATTTTTCTAGATGTTCCGCAACAATTATGGTTATGGCTATGTACTCGTACGGGTACATAAATAAGGTTAAATAATTAAAAAAATTTAATTTAAATTTATTGCGGATACAGTCTTGTAGTTACATCTGTTTAAATTTAGTTTAAAAACAGTAGCACAGTGTAAAAAATAATTAACAACAAGCTGAAAATAATTTAAGCAGCATACATATGATACGTACTACTATGGTTTCCTTGTTAAGGTAGACATAAAAATATGCGATAAATGCAGGGTTTCAAGCAATTCGTTTTTATGCTTGTTAAATGTGTGTGTCTAGTTATATTCATGCATAAGTATATATATATGCGTACACCCACACACACACACACACATATATATATATATATATATATATATAAATCATATATCTATATATATAGATATATATATATATGCATGTTAGAGCGTGTGTTATATAATATATTAATGTATTATATAATATAACTACTTCATGTAATAATTTAAATGATTGCAGATAAATTTATAATTAAATATTTTTAAAATAAATAAAAATTCACATACAAATTTGCATATAAATAAATTAAATATACATTTTAAGCTACAATAAACCTTTTAAATATTTGACGATATTTTTAAATTTAGTAAAAGGGGGTGTATTTTATCCATCGACTTTATGTAAGACAGCTAATAGTTATATATATACGACGTGGAGATGTGTGTGAAAATAAATACGTGGCCTTAAATACGTAATGCGACATATAGTAGTAAATCTTCCCACACATTCAAAAATCTAACCATTTCATTTGCGGGATATTGTTTGTTTCATGTAAATCCGTGAAGTGCTTTAGAAGTAAGGTGTTTTTTAAACCTTTTTCCCAAATTGGTTTCATTTGGGTGCGGAAAATTGTCCATAGCGGACTTATATTTCGCAAATAAATTTCTACGGATACCAAAAATTTATTTAAAGTAATCTAGAGACTGTCGAATACTCTTCAATGTGGATAAGTGGCTCGGAGAGAAAAATAAAAAAATATTCCTGTTTGTCACACACGTGCACAATATTCAAATAAATCACTATTCCATGAATAGTTAAGACACAGCGCCCATATGCCCCTAGGAGTCATGTGTAGGTTTGACCGACTAAATCAAAGTGGTTTCGCAACATTGTTCAATCGCACTCAGAAGTGCTATATATGACCATCATATTTTCAAAGGGGTTTAAAAACTTTTAGAAATAAATTTGGGATGCTCTATAAATCCAGTTTAGTAGTCTAATGTGATTGCCTGACTGTAGATGTAGTGAAGAAACTTCTAGAAAGAAAAAGTGAAATTTAATATGAATTTTTTTACCATTTAAAAACGTTTTTAACTCGATGTGTTTATCTTTGCACCCATATTGAGAATTGTGAAGTTCTATAATTATATTACTTTTGTAATGTATTTAATTTAAAATGCAAAGTTATATTTATAATTTTATTTATTTTAAAACCAAAAAAAGTCAATGAATTTCTTATGCAATTTCAAAATTACAAATTTTATTTACCATTTTCGCAATTTTTAATTGAAATTTCGATTTAAATTGAGATTTTTTATAAAAACTAAACTTTTGTTATAGGAGTTTTAAATCAGTTGTTTGATGGATTGTCCGACAAAGATGAAACCGTACGGATATCGATACAATCGGCCTTGGTTAAAATATTTGAAACGCACCCAGTTAGAGCCACAGATATTCTGATGCAGTACAAAGAAAAGCATCCTAAAATGGCCGAACAAACCATGGCTATGATTTTAAAGTACGTGAAAAATAATATTTCTACAAAAAATATAACCCATTTTGCTATTATATAAAATCGCATCGTTACAGAGCAATTGAAAAAGTGGTGGAATCTGAAATCTCAGTACCGTCGGAGGCCCATAAGAAACTGATTTCTTTAAGTTTAGAAGAACTTACGCGGTCTTCAGAACACATTCCCAATATACAAAATCATGCTTTATCTGTATTGGTTAATATTAGTCGTAGTGATGATTGCAAGGTAGTTGTGACAGGTCTCATGAATCATATAAAGGATGGTGCTGTGGCACATTTTATGGTTATGCAATGTTTGGGTAACATTGCATCTTTAAATATGCAAGGGATAGTACCTTTTATTAAACCGATATTATCCTCGATCATACCCACTTTGAATGGTATTAAATTGGATCAACTCAAACAAGCATATGCTTATGGTAAGAGTCAAAAAAAAAAAAAAAATTTTATTATAAGGTTTCTTCGCATATGTATGTATATATACATATATATTTATTTTCAGCTATTGGTCGTTTCAGTGAAGCTTTGTTGGAACACTCTTCGACGAATGCAACCCCAGTACCTTCCATACATAGCGATAAGAACGAAGTTATATCGCCTACAGCCGCTGAAGTAGAATCGTTAACAAATTGCTCTACTGAAATTTCGATATCTTACGATGTTCTTTTCAACCAATGGTTGCAGTCCAGGGAACCAAAAGTTTGTGTAGAAATTTTACAAGCACTTTCTTCAATGTTCCCTCTCCTGCCAGCAGATAAAATACAAGATCGAACTCCTCGTCTCATACCACAAATATTAAATTTATATCGGCGTTCAATAGAACGTAATTCTGTAACGCAATTCTTATCAGCAGTATTGAAAACTAACATTTCTCTTCAGCCCTCAGTTTTGGACGTAGTTGCGGAACAGTTGATATCAAACTTGTTCGACTTGATTTGTGTGTACCCAGACTATGAAAAGCCCCAAACCGTAAAGGGACACTATGAAACCTTAAGATGTTTTCATTTGCTTTCCAGTGTATATGCCGCTAAAATAATGGATACTTTGCTAATGCATTTAAGAAATAACAGCGAAAGAGAACGTATTAAAAGCCTGTTGATCTTGACTCATCTTCTAAATACGTCTACAGTAAATATTGAAAATAAACTCCTATCATTTATGGACATTTTAAAGCAGATGATTACTAGCGAGAAAAGTATTAAAATAAAATTGACGTTATTAAAATGCGTAGTAGCCCTGGCGCAAAAATCTTTAATTAAAGAAAAAGAGTTCGTGTGGTTTATAGTTCGCTATAGCTGTAAATTTACAAAGGTCAACCAGGAATATGGATCTTTAGAAGAACATGCAAATTTCGTACAGTGTTGTGAGAATTCTTTATTTATTTTAGCTTCAACAGTGGGTACAATGGATGAATTGTTAAAGAGAGAGCTTTTAAATTATTTTGTTTTGCTGGATTACACAGACGTGTGTTCCAACTTGGCCAAATGCTTGGCTTGCCTATTTAGTAAATCACCATATATTGAATTCGAGGTTGCACCGGAGGAAGATGAGGGTGACAAAAAAGAGGGTGCTGTGGGAATAGAAGAGAGTACAGGAAAATCAGTCACTCCCGACTTTAGTAAATGTGGTAAAATTGTGGTGCCATCTGCGGAAACAATATACGCCAGGTGTTTGGCATTGTTGGGCAATTATCATTGCACAAAAAGGGTTACTAATATCTTATCTTTCTTAAAATATTATTACCCTCATTTGAATCCAGAACTAGCTGAATTGTGGGACAAACATATATCAGATTTGTTATCAAATACAAATAAGGAAAGTTCGTACATCACAAAATTAACATTATTCATAACAGAAAGCAATGATTTGTTAACCAAAGATGATGAACATTTTGCTGAAAGGTTGGTAAATAAAATGTCAGAGCAAATGATCATTTATCCTTTGGTATTGCCTCACAATGAGTACGTGATTCCAACTTTAACCACTGAAAGAGGTATGCTAGCTAAAGCCATTGCTTTGACTTTATATCATGTTAATGACGCTCAAATTGTTAATGCTAAAGTAGATTTAATCATTAACATAGCCCGTCAAGAAAAGCTGGACAAACATACAAAACATTGGGAATATGAAGAAAAAATAATACCATTTGCATTGGCTATTGGTTATATTTCTCGTAAACATCTAACTCTTGTAATAAAAAAATTGTCCGAATTAGCTCATATTGGAGGCAGAAAACATTCAACGGGATTCTTTTCAAATCTGCACTTTATTAAAGACACGCACAAAGAATTGGAAAACTTTAAAACAAATTTATTGGTGATAAAAGCATTTGGTCATATAATGGAGGAAGCCGATCCTCTGGAATCCTTGAGTAGTTTAGATGATACTCTTTTAAATTTTTTAATTTTGCAGCTGACCAATACTAAAGATCAGTGCGTGATGTCAGCCATTTTAAAAACTTTACTGTGTATTTGCAATCAGATTATAAAAACAAGAGGAAAAATTACAGCTCCTTTGAAATATCGTAAACAAATAATGGAATCTGTTTTTAGCATACCAATAGAACAACCTTTTGAGGACTTGCCACTGCTTCCTACTATTCTGAAATTAGGTACTGATTTTATTCGTATTGGAGACGAATCAGTCGAATCTGCAGATAATGGCGTCATATTTGAAATTGCCTGCAAAAATTTTTTCTCTTGTGCTCAAAATTTAAAAATGAAATTCGAATCTCAGGAAGAAGATGAACGTAATAGTTTTTTAGCCAAATATCTAAATGAATCTTTACCAGAACTCAATCATTTGGTTAAAGTTATAATTGAACAGGATCCTTCTCCATCAACGTTAGATTTGATCATTTCAATATTAGAAACATGGATAAGAGATAAAAACTCCGAAGTTCGCATATGCTCTAGTCATGTCTATAACAACGCATTGGATGTTTATATCAAGTCAATGAAGATTGGCTGCGAGGCTCCATCGAAATTCAATCAGACTGGTCAAATGTTAGGTAAAATTGTTCCACGTTGCATCGATTCTAACGGTACAGTACGTCAAGTATCTGTGGATATTTTGCAAAAAACATTAGAAATTGCTTGCATTTATGAAACGCTTACAATTGCTGATAGTTCAACAGATTGGATAAAAGAAATTGAAATGGTTAAAGATCAAATAATTACCGACGATCCGAAAAAAATTTATAATATTGCTGGCGACATTGCTAAAATTATTTCTCTACGCATTTCCAACTTCCAATATTTGCAATTTTGGTAAGTAATGAAATCCTTGGCTAATCGGAGTATTATTATTGTCTACGGTATATATAGTATTATTTTTATATTTATTCGTTTTATTAATAGTAATAATTACATGACTTCTTTCTTATGTAGAAAATTTAAATTTTTTTAATGAAACATTTAAATATTTTTTTTAACGAATTGATAACGATATACTTTAGTATCGTAATTATCAAACTCGCTGAATTTGTTAATGTATGTTTACTGAGGGCGGGCTTATTTATAAAGCAATTTTGACAATATTTTTTACAATAGCTATTTAGTTTTTTATTTATTACTTAATATTACAATTATATGAATATATTTATAATATTGCTAGAAGTACTAGCTGCTGAGGCCATCGGCTCATAGTCATAGTTTTATATTTTCGTTGTTGGGTTAGTGTAAAATATTTCTTAAAGAATTAGATGTATATACTTTTTTTATATATATTTAGGCATTGCAATAATAAACGCGTATATAATATTTTTTTAATTTTAGTAAAACTTTGTTGGTTAGTCTGAAAGACCCAGAGCAGAGTTCAGCCATTGGCGCTTCAGTGGTTCTAAAATTTTTCATTCAACAAAAGGGTTCAGAATTGTTTCATGCCATACCAGATATTGTGAAAGAATGTTTGACGGTACGTTTGCATGCAATTTTTTTTTAATTTCTTTTTACCATAAATAATTTGCCCATACCAAACTCATTAAATTTATGCAATTCCCCACTTTTCTAAAATACGAAAGTGAAATGGGGATTTTAGAAAAGTTCTCTTCAATTATATTCAGCTTGCAAAAGCTGTGACAGTTCTAAAAAAAAAAACAAACAAAAAATAATTGTATATATATATATATATATATAGGCTATTAATGGATGTGATGTAAATAGGGCTAAATCAGGTGTACTTAAAGCACTGGTAGCTTTAACCAAACACCATCCGAAATTGGTGTCATGTGAAATGCTTGCACAACAATTACCTTTCGAAGAGTAAGAATGAGAATTTTTAAAATGTTTATACATTGATTAATGAAGCTTTATAAATATTGCAGGAATGTGGTAGAATATTGGCATTTGGTATGCACAGATAACGACTTAACTTATATTTTATTAGAATACTTCCTACAAATAATATCATCATCATGTTTGTATGAACCAAATGAACCCTGCGTGGAAAGACAAAAGATTGCTAGTGTTCAACCTTTTTCAATATTTTGTGCTCTACATGAAATGATGCCGTGCAAGGATATAAAAGAAGTATGATTCATTGCATTATTTATTTCTTTTATTTTGATATATATATATTTATTTTTTTTACCCAGCAACTGGAAATAAAATTTTCGGAACTGTTTACCATGCTGTTAACATCTTTGGCTTCGTATACCAATCTAGCAGCACCAATGAATACAGGCATACGTAGCAATTCTCCCACATTAGCGACTACGTCAAATAACTCGTTGACATCGGCTACAAAAACAAAATTCGGATTTGTACCCAATAAGGATATAGTGAAACTTAATCCCTGCCAAATTGTAATGGAAACATTTCGACAGTTTTTGGACAGCTTAGAAATGGAACAAATTTCTACCGTACTAACTATACACACACATTTAGCCTCTAGTACAGATCTCAAAAATTTTATTGAATTATTAGCACCCATGGCAATAGGCCTATCAAATCAAATCGATATCGGTTCGAATACGATGAAAAATGTGGTAACTACTTTAACTAAATATGTACCATCACCCTATGATGGTCAACGTGTAGCAGCTGTGGGATTATTTTCGCGCCTGGTTCCCCTTGGACCATGTGGCGAGGTGTCTTCTATTATAATGGATCACTTAACTTCTGCGCTAAGTGACCCGAATGCAGTAGTTCGGGGCTTAAGTATTCAAGGAATGGGTTACGTAGGCCAATTGGCTGCGGATGATATAGAAAAATATGATGAGACTGCAATTACAGCGTTACTTAAGGGTATTGATGATACAGAAAGGTGTGTATTTGTTTTATAAAAATTATCAGATAAACATAAATTTTTCATTTTATTATTCTAGTGAATGCTTGATAAACATACCACTTGAAAGTATGCGCGGATTAGCTCGTATCTTACAAAACTTACCAAGTAATCGTGTACAATCTTTTCATGTTTCTTTGGCCATACGTATACGCCCATTCTTTGGTAGTTATCATTTGGAAATTCGTGAAGCAGCCATTATTCTGTTTGGAGACTTATGCCAATCGAAAATGTCTCTTAGTAATGGAACAGTTTCACCTACTTCTTCAAATGAAGCTTTGAAAGAACAATGGATTGCAAATTTATTTCCTCTGCTCTTACATCTAAGTGAAGGAGAACCAGCCATCATAAGGGTAATAAAAATTTCGAATTAAATTGAAAATATACATATACTAATTGAATTGTACTTTCTGTAGGCTTGTAAAGGTACTTTACGTAAAGTTTGTAGCCTACTACATTCTATTAAAATTAGTGATATGGCTCAGCGTCATTTGTTAGATCATGGTCAATTAAATTACAATGCTTTTATTGTGGATTTTGTTAAAGTTATTGTAAGACCAGATATAATTTCTATTTTTCATAAGTAGTGACATTTTATTGTAATTTTAGGCAATGGAATTAACCGAATATATTCAAGATTTTATAGATTCTTGTATACCTAAATTACGTAGCCAATGGGCAGAAGTTAGAGGGAGTGCTGCTATAGTTATTGGTAAGTATGCATTGTACTAATATAATGAAGTGACTAATCTGTGACATGGTATAACTTTTTCCCAATAAAATCTAATATAATTTGTGATATATATATAAAAATATAATTTGCTGTCCAAAATATATATATTGCTTTAGTTTTTTTAAATTCCTAAATATTATTATCGAGTTTAAGATTCTTTTTTTTTTGGAAAAAACCTATTTTTTATTTTTAATACTTCGTTATAGCTATGGGTAACTTCTTCAGGAATTGTTGAAAATTAATATTATTTATTAATTTATATATTTATATAAAATTCTCTATCGTTCAAGCTCTTCTTTTTTGTTATTAAAAATTTAAATATATAGTTCTTTTTCTCGATATTTCCCTACTTTTTTGTGTAGCATCATCAGGAAAAATATAAATATATATGCATACATATATGTATATAGATTTATAATTCTTCATATATATTTTATAGTTAATTCTTTGTAATTTAAAAAAATTAACTAAAGACTTCCGTTTAAGGATATAAATCTGGACAGAAATATTCTCGTAGAAGTACTACACGTACACAAAAAAGAGCATTAGCATTACATTACAATAATACTAATCGTTATCGTGATTTTAATAACACAGATTTTGCGTAGAAAATATAGATATGTGTTAGAAATGTTGCACGCAAAGAATATAAATATCAAATAAATTTTTTTAATTTTAATGTAGGAACGATATTTTTCTTTGCATTAGGGAAACAAGCAGTGTCGTCACTCTTAAATGAAATATTATATACATTTGCTAATAAATCTTTTAGGTATTCTACATAACTTCCTTGCCGAACGGAATACACAAACCGAGGCTGTTGGCAATAAAATAGCTGCATTACTTAAGGATGATAATCACCTTGTAAAGGCAAAAGCAGCTACTGCATTGGGTTATTTCTTTGGCGACGTTTAGAGCAAAATATGAATACACATTAGTAACAGTGTTCGACCTAGGCACTTAAGCCTAATCTTATTTATGAGCGTATTTTTTTAATATCTATAATTTCATAAGGACAAATAACATGAAGTAACAACTTCAATAATTTTTTTTTTGACTTTATTTCGCAGGAAATTTAATATCCGTAAAACGTAATTCTAAACTTTTGAGATTGTTGTCTGAAGCATATTAAAAAGTGAGACACAATATATGTATTGTTATTGAATGGACTTCAATTATGCCAAAACTTAATGAATTTAAACTAATTAATATGTTAAAACTATAGATGTATTATGTGATCTTTTTCCGAATGATTTTTATATTTTTTGAACTATATGAAATCAGTTACAAAAAACGAGTGATTTCTTATATTGCTATATTTTAAACGTAGAAAACTTTTTAATAACACCATAATGTGCCCCCGATTCTTCTTTAACTGCATACATATTATATTTACCTAAATTGTAAATATTTATTAGAATGTGTTACATATACTAAATGCATAATTTCTTATAAATAAAAAAATTTATATGTATACACATACATATTTGTTGAAAAATATTTTTATTATTTTATTATACAATTACAATGGAATTCCACTCAATATTTTTAATTGCTAAGCAATCTTTTGCTAATGTGTGAAATTTAATGAAATAAAATGATAACAGTTCTGTTCAAAATTCTATATATATTAAAGATTGATATCTATTACATATTGTTGAAAGGAAAGTATTGTATACGGCCGCTGGACCATCCTATAGTTAAAACGGTATCTAAATTTCTTTTATTTTTATTTTGAAAACAAATATATGAAGGATACTCATCACCGATGCCAGCAAGTAAAAAGCAGGGTGACATATTTAAGTTGAATTTCTGAATACATGTGGAGAAAATAGCAATGCAATTCGTGTCTTTGAATGTAATTGCCAAATAGAGACCGTTCGGGTCCCAAACCATAGATTGCGGATGCCCACCAACTTCCCGTTGGCCTATTAATATTTTTGTTAAATCTGCTACAGGTAAAGCCTGTTTGGTTCCGGTACTACCTATAACATTGAAAATACAATGTTAATTACCTGTATTAGAGTTTATATTCTTTTGCGACATAATTGTAGGCAGCATTATACAAATTATTAGCGGGACTCTAGCTAAAATTTACCTGCAGCTTGCCTTGTAGAACGAAATGTTTAATTTAGCAGTTTTTTTTTTTAATTATCAAGACACCATTCAATATGCTTTAATTTTAAGCAAGTGAATTATCTACTGCCTAAAATTTTACTAGTTGAGGTTCAACACTTACTTTGAAAGAACTGCTCTTCGAAAATCTGCAAACGGTATAATATGGGTTCCTCAGAGGTTATAAATAACAGAAAAATACCACAGGGGGACCAACAAGCGGACTGCAAAGTGCCGGCGGTGAGCGTCCATCTTTCAGGCTCCCACTTCTTGTCGCAATACCAAACGCGAAACACATTTCCCACTGTCGATGAAAATAAACACGAACCATCAGGAGACCACTTTAATATTGAGCACGGAGGTCCCACCCTCTTTAATGCCGTACTTTGCATCTTGTCAACGTTCCACACTATAACATCTGAATCATTGATGGAGGCCGAAGCCAACAGTGTTCCATCAGAGTTCCATTGCAAAGAAGTTACAGGACAGTGATTTGCTCTTTATTATAATAAAAGAAAAATTATTATTTTTTCCTTGTATATAAAACCTATAAATACTTTTCTAAGAACACCGCCTGTGATGTTGAACGTGTGATATTCATATTGTTATCCATAGTCCAGACACATATACCTCCTTGGCAACCTACTGCTAGGTCGCCGGAGATGTAAGGACGCCAAGCCATCGATGTTATCCATTTTTGTGTAGTACTCTGCCATAAATATTTGTGAAAATGCAGAAAGAAATTTGAAGAAGAGCAGTTGCTAATTTTGTTAATGAAGAGATACAAACTCGAAAATTGAATCAGACTTACAACCATTTTGTTCAAAAAGTAAGTGTTTAATTGGTAATGGAATGCGTTATTGAGATCGTAAACTATTAGTAATTGTATAAAAAAGAGCAATAAGAAGAAAATGTCGATCACATACCATTGATTTAAAGAAGTAAAAACCCGGAAATCTTGATTTTTAATCAAATTTTAATTTTTGATATCTATTCAAGCATGACTTATATTAATAATAATGTAAAACAAAACGCGAAAAAGATATGGCGAAAAATTTTTTGTGATATATAAATTTTGGATTATTTAAATCAATAAAATTTGCATGCAGCAAAACAAAAAGTGTTTGTTACCAACAATAAACTAAATAAAATCCTTTGGTCGATAACTTACCTTTAATACTGGCACCAAAAAGGGTTCGTCTGTATATACGCGAACGATATCATCCAATCCAGCAACAGCTATTTTAAAACAATTTGGATGCCAGGCAATATAACGTATATATGATCTTATCCAATTCCTATAATGTTTTATATAAAGTTTAAATTTTATTAAGAACATATTTCAAATTTCCACCTGGTTTCCGAATGTTTAGCTATACTATCTACATTTTGTTCTTTTGTATGAGGAAAAACTTTAGATTGTAGGCGTTTTAAAAAGTCTACAGCTTTAAATATATATTCAGCTGTTGCAGAAATCACAGGGTTAGAGTTGACAGTTGTGTGATTCCTAGCTTCATTCAAAGCCTCGCTGAATCCACTTTCAAAAAAAGTACGTATAATTCGTTTTAATACACCTTCATTCACAGGTACCATAACATTGCGCCAAGAATCGACGCATTTATTAGACGAAGAAGACCCGGCCATCGAAGTGCTATTTAAAGCATCAAAATTTAGGTTTATTTCAGGATAATTTTCTTGCTAGAAATCAAAATTGAAACATGTTTGCCCATGAATACTAAACATATTAAATATTAACATATCGAGGGTACATTACCACATGAGAGTTTCCTAGTATTTCTTGTTGGGGCAAAAAACATAGATTGCCCGTTTTTTCACATGTTGTCATAGAGCTAGGAGAATGTATCGTAGACATATCTCGTAATGAAACCATATCGATATTATTATTATTACAATTATTGTAAACTTGCGATTCTTTAATTAATACTCATATGTTTATCTGTGTTCATATACTGAGAGATATTGCCGCTAATTTTATTGTTTGTTCTGTACGTAAGTATTGCCAGACACACACTTTCCGTATTGTCAACTTAGAAGTAATTTTTTGGCGATTTTTTCTGCAAATTATATTTACACAGATGCCCTTAGGAATCCTAGATGCTACAAAAACATTTTATTAGATGGAGGAAAAAAACTTTTTACGAAAGATTGAGAAACGGCATCATAAGTAATCACTTTTAGTTGGAGTTTTACTTCTCATAGCTTGGGAAAAAATAAGGCCATTAAGTATTTTTTTAGTTACGTTTTTTTAAAAATAGTTACCGAAATCCAACTGCTGTTGCTTTTTGTTTTCCTAGTATTGCACAAAAAAAGAAATATAAAAATTGCAATATCCCATGATTTTTTACATATGTGTTTATAACTTCCTTGTTTTCAATGATAACTTTATACAGTTTGGTAAGATGATAGAGTAGATATTATAAAAAAATATCTGTATACTCCCTCATTAAGGATAAAATATTCGAGTATTTGTTTTGTTGTTCTTGTTCCATACTTTGCAGAGGTGCAACAGACGTCGAAACTTATCTTTTTGAAGCTCCTTTCATTAAAGTCGGTCAAATGGTTCTGGAGCTATAGTAGGTACAACTTTACGCAACATCTGTAATTTATAGGTACGTCTAAATATGTAATTCGCCGTCACTACATTTTACATATGTAAAGCCCTTCATTGCAGAGAAATAATAGACATCTCTGGTTTTGTTTATTTTGCCTTCATATCTTCTTTTTATCTTTCGTAACATTTTTCCTTTAATGAAAACGCCAAAAATTTTTTATGAAGAACCAATATATAAAAATTTATTATTACAATATTGGCATTTAATTAATTACTAATATTAGTCCTGTTTCGTAAATGTTTCAATGTGTAAATGTGAGAAATTGGGATTCAACACTCAGTAAAGTTGGAGGCAAAAGTAAAATTCTTTAAAGCAATGCCAATGATTTGTGTACATTGTATTTTGTAGCTTTAATTATAAAAATATATTAACAAGTTTTTGGAAAATTTTAATTGAATTGGGATGCTTTAAAAAAATTTATCTATGGTTTAGAAGTATAAAGTGTAAAGTAAAACTACTCAGAAATATGCATATAAATTAGTAGTTAATATATTTACACAAAAATTTGTATAAAAGACGTTTATACATGAGGAATACATAAAATTTTTTAATTTTGAAATAAAATCATTATTTATTTACAATTGTGAATAAAATTTAGCAGAATGTTGTGGTATTATTGACCCCCTTTAAGAAAGTGATAAAGATATAAACAAATCGTATTTCTTCTAATTAGATCACACCTTACGTTATTTGCGTCACAAGGGCATTCCCAACCTTGGAAATAGAAAGTCAAGCAGCAGTGATAAGATAGATTTTGTAATTTTTTTTGCAATTAAATGTATTGTGTGGATGTTGCATCTATGTGTGTACCTATGCAGCAACATCTCATCCTTGATTAATGTTTTTATTTTTAGGAGAGAAGTCAAAAAGGCCATCACATGCTTTAAATTCTAAGTGAAGATATTGCAAGTGCTACAGATTTTTCGCGGACAATAATGGCGGGAGGTGCAGCTTCTATATTACGCAATAATACCGAACAACGTAATACTTCTTCGGCAGCTATTAATGGCGATAACAACACATCTTATTTACGTACTCAACAGTCTAATTTTATGTTAACATCGCATTCAGAAGCCCTACTCCAGGGCCTTAATGCATTAAGATGCTCCGACAAATTATTTGATGTCACCCTCATTGTAGAGGGTAGAACTTTTAAAGTAAGCTTAATCAACATTCTTACATGCAATTTATTGTATTGCTTACACCATACGACTACAAATTCCATTAAAATTTTAAATTAATTGTTTAAAATTCACAGATAGCTTGGAAGCATTTTCATTCTTCGATAGTTTATCGAATATTCAGTATTTGAATTTTTGCTTTTTAGTTAAGAAAATCAGTTCAGAAACTCCTTAGGATTGCGTAAACCCTAGAAATGTGGGCAGAATCTAAGAAATATGATGCTGATGCTAGATTTTGTTTTTTAATTCACAAATACAATTGCTCAATTTTTTTTAAAATTTAAAATAAATTATGCATAATTTGTTAATTATTCCCAGACATCTTTCATACTTTCAAACACGTTTGAGTGGTCAGAAAAAGGTAGATTTAAACGGATTTTGAAAAATCCTAAAGTTCTTATGAAATAAAATGCAAGTAATTAAGTTTTCCTGAAATGCTAAATGTGTTGGATTCTTTAGACCCAAAATTAAATCCCGAGTTTCTTGAATTTAATAATCTGTGCTAGATGTATGCTTCAATTACGTATAAATATAAAAAATTTCCGTTATGCAAGTTTTGAATAATTTTTTAGAATTTAATAATAAACTTTTTATATTTTTGTTATGGTGTCTGGCATTTAAATTACAACATTCAAGAATATAAAGTTTCTTTTCTAAGGACAAACATTTAACCCGGAGTTTGGAAAATAATCATAATTAATTGTATAGCATTTGTATTTTTATAATCCTCAATTTGTATTTTTCATTGCAGGCTCATCGAGTTGTTTTAGCAGCATGCAGTGACTACTTTTGCGCTATGTTTACAGATGCTATGCGGGAAGCACGACAATCAGAAATAAAATTAAATGGTGTTAATGCCCGTGGCATTGAATTGTTGATAGAATATGCTTACACCTCTAAGCTTGAGTTAGATCGTAATAATATTCAAGATGTATTATCCGTTTCAACACACGTTCAAATGAAAGCAGTCATTGAAGCTTGTTCAAATTATTTGGAATCTCAAATTGACTTGGAAAATTGTGTAACTATTGCAGCTTTAGCCGATTTATATGCATTAGATGTGCTAAAACGAAAAACGTATCGCTTTATATGTGCACGACTTGATGAGTTCTCGCAAACACCCGACCTAATTAATCTATCATGGGATCAGTTAGAATATATTTTGTCATGTAACTATCCGGTGGATTGTTCGGAGCAAAGAGTGTTGCAAATAATATTGCAGTTTTGTTTTGAGACGAAGCTTAAAGCAGAATTAAGTAGATTGCTTTTCGCTAAAGTGCGTTTCAATCAAATTGACGTTAATGCACTAAACACTTTGCTATTGAGTGCAGAAGAATCTGCAGAAGAAATGCAACCGTATATTGACAGTATAAAGACCGAAGTTATTAAACAGAAACAAATAACAAAACATACAGCTGAAAATGAAGAAGTGATATCTTTAAGTGTCTTAACAAATTCACGCGGTATGGAATTAGCCTTAGTCAAAATTGGAGGTTTTGAAACGAACGGCTTAACAAATCAAATAACTTGCTACTTGCCATCTGTCGGGAAATGGGAGGATTTAACAGTTATTCCACACATAGAACAATGTAATTTTATTTCATGGAACCATTTAAATAATATTGCCAAATAAAGCAGAAACTAATAGCGTTTATTTGTAGGTAATTATGGGACGGCAGTCCTTGGCAATGATCTGTATATTGTTGGCGGGTCATATGATGTTTGCTTAAAAGAATATATACATCCATTTGGCTTTCGATATTGCCCCACAAAGGATAGATGGAAAACTATTGCGCCAATTCAAGCCGATCGTTGTCGTTTTTCATTAAATGCCATGGGTAATAATTTTCTATATGCCGTTGGTGGTGTTTGTGAGCTAAATGATGTTGATAGCGATCATTATGTTAATGAAATGGCAACATCGAATTGTGAGCGTTACAACGCCAGTGTAGATCGTTGGGAATACTTACCGGCGTTATCCGAGCATCGTAGTCAACATGCCGGTGTTGTTTTGGGCGAAAAGTTATATATATCAGGTTAGTAAGTGAAATTATAATTCTCTTGATTTATGTATTAGATTGTGCATTCGAATTCTTATTTTTAAAGTCATAATGCATTTACATGAGTTACATGAGTTGTTGGCTTAATCTGTAATTTGTTGTTTTTATTGCCGGGTAATTGTCGTGTTCGTGTTTAGGTGGCATTGACCGTCATACGGTCTTGGATTCACTCTGGAGTTTTGATACAAAAAATGATAAATGGATAAAATTGTGCCCAATGCCAACACCTAGAGCTGATCATATACTTATTGCATTGGAGCAAAATATATACGCTTGTGGTGGATGGTACGAAGACTCTATAACCGAATCAAGAATCCTAGCAGAAACGATAGACATTTATGATGTTAAAACGGATACATGGTCTACTGAAACGAAAAATCCAATGCCAAAATATTATACTGGAGTGGCAGCAGTCAAACGACGAATTTATTTTATTGGCGGACTACTATCGACAAACACAATCAATCGTGCCACTTCTGCTGTCCAATGCTACGATTTAGATACCAAACAGTGGTCTTTCAATGGTGAATGGGAGTATCCCAAAGAAGTATGGGAATGCACATGTGCAGCTTTTTATGTACCACGAGAACGTGATGATTTCGTATTGTCCTTTTATGGAATGTAAACGCATTAATGTTATTTAAAAAAAATATATACGTATATAAATTATTTTGTACTTTTTATAAACGAAAAAGAAAAAAACAAACGCGAACAAATGTTAGAACATTTTAAAACTTCTAATCTCATTTTATCTTTAAAAAGTATTTATTAATATGTTAGGATAACAAGAAAAAAATGCAATTCTTTCTAAATATAACTTTATTTATAAGTTTATTATATCTCTGGAAAACCAAATTGAAAATGTGAAATTTATAATATGTATTTGCAAAATCTCTACTGTATACAAAACAAAAGTAAGATAGAAAAACGTAACTTTTCTAGACATTTGAATGTTGTATACAAAGTATTACAAAAATTTTATATTTGAATATACGTACATATATCTATACATACAGTCAACAATAAAGCTTAAATACACGAGTCAAAGTTATTGTTCCATAAAAAAAAGTAAATATTTTTCCTGCTAAATCTAATGTTTTTAAAGTGATTTTTTTTTTTTTGTGAAAATTTATACATATTTTTGTAAATTCATAAATTTAAGTATTTCAACTAAGGCGTCGAACAAGTACAAGAAATGTTTTTACAAGAACTAAATTAATGGAACTTTATTTATTATTATTGCTCAACTTTATTCTGGGAAACTGCCAGCGCACATACACCAAATATCACTTTTTGACGAAGAAATCGCAAAATCTGGTAAGACTGATGATTCCAAGTGTTTATTTAAGAATATCCAAGTTATCGCATACAATTTATAAAGTTCAAATACTTCTTTTCGACTTGCCATTTTTCACAATGACAAGACACTGACAACAGTGGTCAACTTCTACATACATTATACAAATATTTTTTGACTCCAGTTGTTGAATATGTATTTAAACCATAATGTCTGGCTGTATAGTTTTTAATGTTTAACTTTTCATTTTGTAATACGAGGCTCATATTTTTATTTTGCTAACTTATAGTAATATATTTTGAATTAAATAATCGCTTTAGAATTTTTGTATTTTTTTTTTACTTTTAATTTAATTATTACCTTATAGCAGAAATACTTGTTATATATATATTGCATTGGTTTTTGTTTTGTTTAATTTTACTAATGCAATATCTGAATCATATAGACGTTTACATTTTCTTTTTTTTACTTTTTTAAAATTTGTGGCAGGGCCATTTATAAATTAATATAAATTTTAAATAAACTCTAATAGAAGAGAAGTAGAGAGTATGTAATAGAGTCGTCTTCACACGTATTGTTTTATTTTGAATAAAAAAAAGAGGACATAGAGAACTAGAAACATTTTCAAAATCTTTTAACTGATTAGAAATCTTTTAATAAATACAATGAATTATGTAAAACAGAAACTGCTTTTATCATTTGAGACACATGTATATTATAAACCTCCCACCGTGAAGCCAATGCCGGATACAACATCATCATTTACATCTTTATCTACAAAGGTATACACCTAACAAGGAATGTAATATTAATATATCATTAATGTCATTACCATATATTGCAGTTCTGCCTTTTGGTTCAAATTACACCATTCGTCTGCGGAAGTAGCAATTTTTCCAACGTCTTTTATCATACAAAATATATTTGGATCGTAGTAACAAGTATCATTTAAATGCAATGAGCGAAAAGAAAAATTAAAAATTGCTAAAAGTGTAGAAAGCACCAAATCCTCACAAGAAGTTTTTGGCGGGAATGCATCAGGTTTGTACAAGATAAACTTTCTCTCTTGAAATTCCTTCTACTTTCTTAATTATAACGCAGAAAAGACAGTTCCAGTGGCTCTAAGAAAGTTTCCTTTAATTCTCCTTAATATTTTATTCCGTAGCAAATCCTGCCTTTTTATTCCAACATTAACACGATTTTCTAAAAAAAGCAAAATCTATTTTCATATTAATATAAACGACTCAACCGTTGTCAAGGTGAAAAATCGTACGACTGTGCAAAGAAATTCCAGCAAGAGCACTTTTATTATGCGAACACCAAAGAAAATTCAAAGCAGAAAAAAGGTAAGAAAATAGTGAGATATTTTATTTCAAATAAATAAAGTTATTATTTTTATTTATTTTCATTTGGTTATAACTCCATTATGGCGTGTATAAAGTAAAACACACATATTGAAAACTTTTTTCAAAGTCCAATAATTTTTCTTTCTCATATATATATATAGTAAATACATATTATATAATACATACATACAACATAGTTTTGTTCCATTTAAAGCTTCTTTGTTCTATAGTAAAATATGTATTAATTAATCATTTTATATTTCCTTGCTATTAAATATATTTATGTTTAAATATTATTTTTTCTAGTAAAAACCTCTATAACACTCATACATTTATTCCATTTATAAAATAAAGAAAGTGTCTTCTACAAAGATTTGCCTTCATTTGATTAAAAAATTGTTGGGCCAATTTTATCGAGTATTAAACTAAAAAAGAATAAAGTTTTGATACTTATTAACGTACACACATTTTTGAGCACAATATGTTTTTGTTAAAATATTTTTTTACAAAATAAATTTTGGAAATATTTGCATTCAATACAAGGCGCAAATTGTGTAAAGGGGATTTTAAGGAAAAGAACAATTTTTTAATGTGTTTCTTAAATATACATACATACATATATATATTTAAAATATTCAGTAAACCATTCTTATCGAAAAACATAATTTAATAGTTTTTTTTCAGAAATTTAATTTTTTGTAAAATAAGTGTCTGTTTTTTTTTAAAGGTGAAGGATATTTTCATTTATATTGTAAGCTAAAAGGAGATTTTGCTCATAACAAGTACACTTCACCTGATTTATGTTTGAATTTATTTAATTTTTGGACTTAGATTCCCTCCAAAGATTTTAACTGTGTCAATCAGCTTGGAAAATGAATATAAAAAATGATTAATCGGAGAAATGTAATTGTGTTGCAGCGTCTCTGGTGAAACCTTTTTATTGATTGTTCTACTTCAACGAGGGAAAAATGTTACAAAAAGCAGGACAGGATGTTCATGATCATCCCTGTTTAAGAAAACAGTTAACAGAAATGAAAAACTGGGAAAAACTCAAGATAATATTCTTATGATTGTCGGAGTTCGGTATGGAACCCATCACTTTAATTGTACGACATTCCAACTATAATTAACATAAACGAAAAGCTTAGAAAGTCACAATAATAAATATTTCTGTACCTTTTGGAGGCGAATATCGAATTCATGATTTTATTTATTCATAGTTAACACATCTAGCGATGCCTTCAAGGCAAACTCATCCCATCCACGAAGATGAAGCAGTTGAAATAGCTGTTAGGGGACAAATTTTCTCTACAAACATTTTTCTTTCAGATAACCAATATCTTCAAACACAAACATTTTGAAAAGAAAAGTTTGCAAAAATAAAAATATTTTTAAAATGGTAAACAATGCTGAATATTAATATGGAATTTAAAAAATCTGAAAAATTTGAAAAAGTCGCATAATTGAAAAGATGATCAAAACATTATTTATTTAAAATTTGTTCGTGTTTCGGTTATATAAAATAATTTTCCGAATTGTTACATATTTAGAAAAATATAGTAAAATAAAAAAACCTTTTAATTGTGTATTAATATTTATTTTTATTTGCTTTACAAAATGAGGCTTTTAATTCAAATAACCAATATTTCGGTTCTAATATTATAATATAATTTCAAGCGAAATTTCAAAATGGCTTTGCTTCCTTAACAGAAAATTATACATTTTTTTAACAAGAAAAAAAAGTAACTAAAACTTACTAAAAATAAATAACTGGTCGATTTGCGAATTATATTTTCTAAGGATCTGTTCGTTCGGTTTGTTTTAAATACGTTTAAAATACACATTTAAAAGTTTTTTATTACATATTTGAAAGGAAAGTTAAATATCACATATATTTCATAAATGAAAAATAATATAAAATGAAATACAATAAAATAAACTTAATTATTAAGCAAAATAGTCGATTTAAAAAATAACATAAAATATTCTATATTGATGTGTTTAAGTTTATTTTTTTCTTGCGTTATAAAACAAGGACTAGCTTCGTTTTGGTTCTTTTTTCAACTTAAAAACAAAATTGCAAAAAATCCCATTTCTTAAGTTATATTAAAAATAAAAATAAAAATATATATGTATATGATTAGTATGTATGCATGTATACTAATTTATGTGCGCTGCGTAAAGAACTGCCAATAAAATTATATTTATATTCAGGCCATGTTGAAAGCTAAATAAATAACAGAACAATAAACTTCATTTTTTGCCAAAAATGTTTCTATAAATTATAAATAAATTCTATCGCTACTAAATGCGTTAAATGCCTTCTTTTGAAGTTTTCATTTAAGCATACGATTGAGTATATTTCGAATATATTCGTCCAGGTTTTAAAGCGACCATTCACTTAAGCCAGTAGTAGCTCCTCATGCAGCCCTTCCGAATCCAAAGACTTGTTTGACTTAAAAATATAATTGGAGTCTGCCTGGCTGGAATTTTGAGATTTCGCACTGAATGCAATGTTGTAAATGTCATCAAGATCTTCACTGCGCCTAAAGCTAATAGAAAAAACAAACATATATTTGTACTTATTTCAATTACTACTTTAAAATCAAAAGGACCGCCTAATTCAAAAAAGAAATAAAAAATCTTTATATATTTTTTTTTTATTTGAACTTTCCACAAGTTGGAGATTTTCAAGTCGGAGCAGACCAGTTTTCCAGGCAATGCCATACTAGCCGTATGCCATAATGGCCGTATTAAGCCAAATGAGTTAGGGCCTTTTAGTTATTAAGGTAGCACTATATGTATGTATATGAAAGTGTATACCTGCTCACTGGGCGGCTGTATGTTGAATTTGCAGGACTATCGGCATTATTACTATTGTTGCTATCGTTATCTTCATTCTCTTTGTAATTTTGACTGCTATTATAGAGATCGCAATTGTCCAAGTATTCACCCCTTAAATAGTTGTCCAAATCGTTCTCCTCGTCCTCCTCATCATTATAACTTTCGTTATTGTCTTCGTGTTGTTGTGACTCCACCATACACAGCCATTGGGAGTTGTGATTGCGGAATTTTTCCAACTAAAATCATATTTTCTTTAGTTAATTGCAATTGTTTTTAAAAGGGTTTTTTTTTTCAAATATATATATTTAATTCCCTCCCACGAAACAGATACCTGAAAAGTTATTCTTTGGGGGAATAACCCGAAAAGGAAATTGTGGCTAGAAATTGCATTATTATTTTTTTTTTTGGTCATTAATTTAACCTGCAAAGCTTTCGGTTTATCCGCAGGAAACATCCAGGGTCTAGGCAGGAATCGTATCCTCGACCTCTGGTTTAGTAAGCTGAGCATTTTTTATTCGCCTACGGAGGCAGAAGACTTACCTTAATACGTTTCGCCCATTCGTTATCGCTGATAGCAATAATATCCAAACAGTAGTCGCACACTTTACGTATCTCAGAATTCTTATCGTGCATCAAATCGATGAGATACGCTGGTGACTCGGTCTCCTTAATCATGTATTCCCGTGTGCTCTCATGCCTTAAAATCTGCTGGAATACAAAAATGATTTGCAAAACAATTTCATCATCCTCCTGTTTGGCTTTCAGTAATTCTATTAAAGAAAGTACAACATTGGCGCGACAAAATAGCAGAGCACAGAGTTCATCATGGGCACAGGTGCCTAAATATACAATTGTATCTAAAACGAGATCATCCAATTTTGCTCCCGGTATTAAAATATTTCTAATCCACGGTATCAATTGGAAATTCTGTAAAATGTGTGAATAGTCTAAGTCTGCCAGGGACAGATTGCCTAAAATGCCTAAACATTCCACCATAAAGGCCTCGTCGTCGCAGATGGTAAGTATGCGTGCCAAATCGCCTACGTAGTCAATGAAAAGGGGCTGCAATGATTCGTGCTGGGATAGATTGCGTAGCAGTTTCATGAGTAATGCGTCTTGATATTTGAAAGTACGATCCATAAGATTGTGCAGGCGATTGCCTTCGACCATAATTTGAGCATTGCGACGATTAAGCGACAGATTAATGCAGAGTGCGATTAGGTCCAAGTCAACTTTCGAATTTAAATTCAAAATTATAGCATCTGTGGCCATTTGAACGCATTCGGTGTGAGTAAACATGGCTTTAACCTGCAAAATATATTTAAATAGGTTATACTGTTTGCATATACAATTACAGTAGAGCATCGAAAAGATTGCGTGCAAAGTTTTCCAAACGGTTTTTAAAATAATATGTATTCAACGTTTGTTTGAAAAACCGGATTCTGAAATTTCTTTACCTTATCCTACTTTTTTTGAGATTCTACTGTATTGAGATTCTAAGGCCTTTTGCAAAATAACTCAAGTCCACTTTTTTCAACTTTTTTAGAAAAGCAAAATCTTACAACTAATTACTATATAATTGTATTGCAGGAAATTTTTCAGAAAGTGTAAATAATAAAAATGAATTATTCTTCTAACTCGAGTTAGTACTTTTGTGCAAATAACTTGAGTATTAAGCACATTTGCCACAGTTGGCTACACGAACAAACTACTGTTGCGTAGTTCTGTAGTCCGTTATTCCATATTTTGAAGGAGACATCGACATTATAAAGATTTGTTACCGAGTAGTTAAACGATGCCGCTGGCAAAGATTTCGCAATTGTGAAAATGAAAAAAAAAGTAGACTTAAGTTAGGCCCAGCTACAAAGGTGGCCCTGGTTGTCGCCATGTAGCCCTTTTGTAGGGGACATAATAACTATCATGGGAACACATTTGTTCTACCAGTATTTTTGGCTGGTTGTGGACGATAGACTGCTGTAGCGAATGGGCTTTTAGCATCACATATACGGGTATACGTATGCACATACTAGTATGTATGTACATATGTATGTATGTACATATGTGCTCATCTATTCTTCATTTACCTTATCATCCAAACTCATGTGATATAAAATTTTTACCACAATGCCATGATGCTTTTCATCATTGATGAACATGACCAACAGCGGCAAGTAGCCGGCCACAATCATTTTTTTCCGTAGGTGACCGTCAAACGATAAATTGAAAATCAATTTGAGGGTTACTTGTACAAGGTCCGTGTGACCGCTTTGGAAGAGCCTTGGCAATTTAGACACAATATTCAGTTCGCTCATGTCGTCTTTATTGTCGCCGACTATCGAAAGCTTTTTTAAAAATGTTGTTACCAGCATTAGCAAGTCGATATTCTGACGGTCTAATGCTTTAACCAACATCTTCACAATATTCTTGCGACGCATTTTCTCTTCCAGTTTAACATTTTCGGCCATATTGAGCAGCAAGTAGAAGGCCACCCTTAAAAGTTGTTCTTGTTTCTTTGCAAAAATTTTCAATTGTTTATTTAAACGATCGATTTCTTCCTTTTTTGCTTTTGGATCATTGCGATCGAGAGCCTCATTGCTGGTGGCCTTCATGTCACCATTAGTTGAGATACCTGAGTCGGGAGTCTGGGCCCCAGCTGAGAGAGCCTCATGATAACTGCTGTTAAGTATTTGACTTTTTATTAATGATGATGACATGGAACTGTGAAAACTGGACCAGTTACCCGATTTGGGACGTTGCTTTAACTCGGGTATGCGACGTCGTGGTGGCTCCATCTAATACAATTTCATACACATACATCAACATTTATATAATAAATGCATCTCAAATGAATTGCTTTTACCTCTTTTGGTTTTTCTTCATTCATTAGATCTAGAAAGTCATCGGAACTGTTATTTAATTTTTCTTTGCTAGCCTTAGCGGACAGTGGAGCTGAACCGCCCGGATTTTTACGAATATCCAACTCATTACGCATGCTCTCGTAACGGCGTAATTCGTATTCTATAACATCCATACATAAAGAACCAATCTAAGGTTGCAAAGAAAGTTTAATTATTTCATCTTAAATGATAAAATCAAATGCGAAACAAATAAAAATATTTTATACAGAGACATGTGGGGCGGCGGCGTTACCTTGTATTGAACTATAACTGAGTGAAATTTTGTATATGTAGAGAAGCAAAAGAATATATATATTATATTCGTAGACAAGTCAAGACTCTTGCGCCAGTCTTCACGTAAAACACGCGAAAGGGCACTCAAGCAAGATTCTGCAATGAATAAAAAAAGCAAACAAGTAAACAAACGGAAATAAAAAATAATAATAAAATGTGATTAATTAATTATAAAAATAAAAAAGCAAAAAATTTTTTCCACCAACCATTTTTTTCTAATTCCTCTAAGTTGTCGGGATTGCGTGCCACTTGCAGGATCATGGCCGAGCCACGTATTCTTTCACACAAGTCTTCATACAACAATTCCACATATTCGTCTATATGATTAATGGAAATATCTGAGGAATCTGAGGACTTCGATTGTGTTGAAGAGGACATGCTCGCCGTCATTGAAGTGTGTGGCCTAGCCGACGACCTGTGGGAGGCTAGAGCGGAACGATGGTGACCCATATTGTTCTCAGCTGCATCTGCAAAGTAACAATTTCAAAAATATGTTATCCGTATTATTCAATCTTCAAATAGTAAATTTTACTTATACCAGCATTATCTTTACGATTTTTCAAATAAAATATTATTTGCTCTACTTCGGCTAACTGAGACTTGTGTATTAAATCGCATTTCTCAACAACTTCACGTGCAAGTGCTGCAGGATCTGTTTTAGCACTTAGGGAACGCAGTCGTATAATTTTCTGACAGTTCTGAAAATAGAGTTTCGAAAGAAAATAAGTCAATAATTATTGGAAGGTTTAAAGGTCAGGAGCAAAATTTATTACTTCATGTTAAAAGATTGTCACAAATTGTTGTGCCATAAATCGTTCTCAAGAAAACGACATGCCCAAACACGCACATTCAATGTTTTTTGGTATGGACAACATGCAACTCACACGCACACACGTAAAAACACAAAAGTTTCTATTACAAACTGAATGAGATTAACAAATTTATAATCTATGTATGTATGTATAAGTCTGTATGATGTATGCACATACGAGGTGTGATCAAAAACTAAACGTTACTTTCAATATTCTCCAAAAGTATTTATTTATTCATTAATAACTAACTTGACCCCTTCAAAGTAATACCCCTTAGATATAATCCACATATGCCAGGGTTTTTTCCAATAGCCGAGACACTTTTAAAACACGGTCTATGGTATCGCCAATGGCTACTATTTCGATTCTTCTTCTATCTCCTCAATCGTAGCAAAATGCTTTCTTTCCATCGATGTCTTTAGGTTTGGCAAGAGGGCACTAAGAAGAGGGGTTGGGGCCAAATCCGGCAAATGCCTCTGGTTGAGGCATGATTACGGTCTAGTTTTTGGCCAAAAACTGGCACACCAGCATCGATGTGTATACAGTGTTCTGTATACAGATATTGAACGAATGTGGAACGAGAATAGGTGCAGAATTTTCCATGCACAGTACTACATTGGGTTTGGAACCCTTTGAACCTTGAAGAAATTCAATTGAACCGCTCAGGACACAATTTGTATACTTATTCAAAAATATTACAAGTATTCACTTTTCTTTTATTTTACAATTATATGTGTAGTAGCCGATGGCCGAAAATCCTGAGACCATAGGCTAAGCTCCCCGACGGGCATTTGAACATCGGTCTCCCGCGAGACGGTCGGCTTTACTGACCACTATACAATCGAGAACCTTTCAAATAATTTGAAAATCCTTTTTCCCAGCTTATTTTGTTCATAGAAAATATTTTTAAATATCAATAAAATTGTTTGTACACTCAAAAAATTCAGTTAGTAAAAATCGAGAGAATTTATATACTTTTAGTTGAACCTGATTAAATTTTGATATTTAAAAGTTTCTGCTTGATATTATAAACTGCTTAAAAACTGATGAGATTTATGCAACAAATTTATTTTCCTTTTTTTTTATATTATCTTTTTTTAGAGAAAATTAAATTTGACAATAATACACAAAAAAAAATTAATTAAATATGTACATTTTGTAAATGGAATTTTGAAAGATTTTTGCATTTTTTGGGACCAACAATTTATAAATTTCTATATTTTCATAAAAATTATCAAACATTTATTGAAAATGTATTTTGTATGTGTGTTTTTGTCCTGAAGTAAAAGTCGAATAAAGTGAAGTACAGTCGAACACGGTTATAACGAACTCAAAGGATCCGAGCATTTTAGTTCGTAATAGATTTTGTGGAAAAATTTGTCAAAACCATACAAAGAGAAAAAATTATAAAATTACAAATAATGTGGATTTTGGAATCTTATAAAGTTCACCGATTTGTTATTGTTTACTTTTGTTGCCTTTCACAACTTTATTAATTATTTGCATTTTTGTTGCAACCGAAATGGAATTTCTTTTAATTTTGTTCATATATCACTTTTTGACTTTCTTAGAAATTAAAACTCATCAATCATCTGTTTGGATTGTTTATTTAAATAGTCTGAAACAGCTGTAAAGTGACGTTGCGTACAAGTCTTGAATTGTGGCGATTTTTTTTTAATTGGAATTTGTCTTTGCAAATTCATTGTGTTCGCTTTAAAAAAAAAGTTCGTTATAAACGTGTTCGACTGTATATTAATTGAAAACAAATTTTATTTCTAGCAAAAATTTTGAGCGTAATCTCTGGACAAAAAGCGTTAATTGAACATTTAATTTTTGACACGGAGCGACTATAAAACTCACAAAAGCTATCAAAAGGATAAAAGGACAAAGGGCTGATGTAAGTACAAAATTATGTCATATGTGTCATAACAAATCAAGCGGTTTATCCTCTGCAAGATGAAGTCATGAAGTGTTTAAATTGGCGATAAAAGTGTTTCTATTCACTTGAGCTCTCTCACCTTTTCTTTAGTCCTCTAAGGAGTTAAAGGACTTTTCGTAACTTAACAACCAGCATTGCCTCTCGCATTTCTAGCTGCTTATAAAGCAGCGCAATTAGCCAGAATGAGCTCCAACTACTTTTCAATGTTATTTATAGGAAAATTTTTATTAATATTAAACAATATTGATTTTAAATTGACATCGTTTGTAATAAAATAATGTTAAGTTTTGAATGATTATTATCGCTTGAATGTTGTTAAAGAGGCGGCATTTTCTTGTCATGTTGTACAAAGGAAACCCTGAATTATAATATATTATAATTATTATTGACCGAATTTTAGTACCTCATAGACGTTTGAAACTAATTAAGGAAAAAAAAACAAGGACGAATTTAATGAACGAACTTTTTTTTCTATTTAAAAATTTCCTTACAATTAAAGATTACATTTATTAGAACTGGGTAATGAAATGCTTAAAGGACGAAAGGATAAAAGAAAAATAGAAAAAAAAATATATTAAATTGAAATATGATAAAATAATATAATTAACATATTGTTTGGACTTCCTTCTTTATTCAAAGGGTTAAGCAAACACTCAATCCATTGAGCAGTAAATTTAACTAAAATTAAGCAAGTAAAGGATATCAAGGATGTAGGGTTCTTTTTAATTTCAATATTTTTGATTAAATAATGTCGAAATTGTAAAAGAGTGAATAAAAGTGAACATTTCTAAAAAGAAATTTTTCACCAGTGATTGAAATAGTCATCCCTTAGTCTTCGTAATGATAATTGAAAGCGTATACGTTATACGCAATTACGCTAAATTCTATATAATTTATACGTAACGATACAAAATTCTGTCACGGTGTGAGTGAGCAATTGGAATACATAATTTAAAATTCCTGGATGTAAACACTTAACTTCAACTTTAAGTGGGGAAAAATCATCAAACGCAGCCTTCTGGTGCAATTAGAATGCCAAGAACGTAATCAGCGTAATAAAGTTCAGCTAAAGCGATCCTTAAGTATTTTTCATTATTGCAAATTGCCAGTAAATTTAAATTGGCAGATTAAGAGCAGAAATCCGATCGCATTTATAAAACTACAGTGGAATACCGATTATACGTTTCACGCGCCCAATAATATTGTGTATGTATATGTATCTGCATATCTTGAGGTGCATTCTCATATAAAATAAAAAAAAATATTATGTTTATTGAAATACGAAATTTTAAGCTCAAAAATATTTGTGCCAACTTGTATACCACTATATATCGATACAATTTGTAATCAGTATATCGATTTTTGGAACCATATTGCAAAATTTTATTGTTTTTTCTTATATCGAGTACTGTTTTTGAAAGCATCAACTATATATACATATATGTATGTATATATGTGACTTCTTATGTTAATAAAAGCAATTTTATCCTTCTATTACCTGCTTTGATGTTTAGCAATTTGAACCTAAAAGAAAATACCAGAGAAAAAAAAAATAAAAAAACGCGCGTTTTAAAAATAGTAATCACCGATTTTTAAATTATATTTGTTTGCGATTGTGTAAAGCAACCCATACACGATTCAACCGTTGGCACAACTTCGGTAGGTTGTAATCAAGGTTGTAACGTATGTGGGCCTGTTGTATGACGTTGTGTCTCGGTTGTATGAAAAATCAAAATTTTTTGATTTTTTGGCAAGTTGTGGCAACGCGTTGCATAGTTTGTGGGTTAGTCATGCGAATTCGTACATCATTCTCATTTTAATTTTGCGATAGAAAGACGTGTCGTCGGTTAATTTGGTTTTTGAAAGCAAAGAAAACTAAGTGAATACTAATAAAAAAATGGAAGACTCAGCTGAAATAAAACTAGAGCACAATTCTACGATGAATTATTTAATGATATTAAATAATATAAAATATTAGTAAATTATATGCAATTAAAAACAGTTTATTGAAGTTTTATTTTTTAAAGTTTTTTTTTTTTATTTTTTTTTTATTTTTTAAAAATCTTTTAGATTAAAAAAAATTTGAATGTCAATAAATATTTAATTTACTTAAAGAGCTTTCAATTGTTTTATTGCTTCACAAAATTTAAGCCTAATTTGTTTTGCTTCATGGGATGCGTGTTTATTATTTGTTGTTTCCAGCTGTAAATTTTTTGCAAAATGAAGTTGTACGAAGAGGTTTTATCGTATGTGGGCACAGCACACAACTTGATTACTAAGCGAATTGTGCCAACGGTTGAATCGTGTATGGCTTGCATAAGAACAGAACTTGTGTCTATAGTACAGATAATTAAACAATGCGGTTATAAAGCAAGAGGTCTACATAATCGAGATTCGATTGTATTTCGAAGTGTAATGATAAACAAATATTTCCTTATACGCCTAAAATTATGCAATATTTTCCCCAGCTATTTCGCCTATATGAATTTTGCAATACTTTTTCATAAGGAAATATTGTTGCAATTCTGGGCAGGGACTGTAAACCCATAGTATGAGGGTACAGCTTAGATGACCGATAAAAAACCGTCGTCGGCTAATGCCAATTTACAATAATCCCTTCAAACGGGTCAAACTCGAAGAAGAAAAATGGTTGCAAGACTGAGAAATCATCAGCCAATATACGCAACTGCTTTTTCTACTAAAGTCAGTGCAGCGCAAGCTCCTGCTGTTTTAAATATCGCATTAGTATGCTGATCACATATAAAGTTCTACGAATTATGTATGCCCAGGTGTACCCAAGTGCGCTTTCGACTAATGACGATAGTTAGTATTGGAAAAGCGAAAAAAGGAGTAGAAGAAGAAAAAATTGCCAAAGTAAAAGTTCAAATATAAAGCTTCATGCTACTTGTAATTTGCGTTTCTTGCATAATTTGCTTGTGTTGTGCGTTATACATTTCATCATATAAAGCATTAAATTAACATATTCTTTTTACTAGATAATCCCTTTTTATGTTGTTTGTGCTACCATAACGACAATTTGTTGTCACCAAACATTTAAAGCAGAGCTTTGTAAGGGAATCACCTAAAAAGTCATTGGCTTTTTAAGACACAAAGAATGGAAAATGCAAAGGAATATTATTATTTGTAATTTAGAATTGCTTCAAAGGCCAAGTGCCTTTTATTACTGAGTGAATTATTGTCGTTTCTCTTTCGTTTTTACAGAATTTGCATAATAAGTATACAAATAGAAATATTTAATGTATAAATAATCATAATAAAATACAAACAAACTTACATAATACAAGAAATGCACGTAAGAAATGTACGGATATAACACCATAAACAGACATTGGCTGATAAATAAAGAGACTGATAGACAGGCAGACAGACAGAGAGATAGACAGACAGACAGACAGACAGGCGACCGCATTTGCAGAAATACAGGCGAAATATTTTTTATAAAGATGTTGACAGAACAACATTCCCATCGTTTGCAAAGGAAACTAATAAATGGAAATGAGTATAGCGATGGCTTAATTAAATACGCTGCTTTTTATGCGACTTTGTGTGTATACGTGTGTGCGTATGTATATCGAATCTGCAAGAAACAAAAAAAAAAGCTACCAAAGGAGTGCGGAGAGAAAATGAAATTTTCATTTCGTGTTAAATTAGAAAATACTAAGAAAAGGATTTTTTTTCGATTTAGTAAATCGATAAACTTGTTAAAGGCCTGGTAAGGAGTTTTCCTTACATTTTTATCTTGAGGCTTCCAAAATCTGTCAGCATTTTATGATGCGTACACAACTTGGACGAAGAACTAATTTTTAGACGCGAATACTCGTTGCAAAAAAAAAAACTTTTCGCGGGATTCATCGAAGTTCCTACAACGCGGCGAACTCTGCAGTACATCAGTATTATTTCATAATGCCACGACACTGGCAATGAATCACTATTATGTGCCTGGATTTCTTCCGAATTTTTTTGTATTTATTATTGTTGTAGTTGTAATCATTCCACAGCTTACAAACACTACTGTGTTATTGTGTTTGTGTTTTTTAGGTGTTTTATTAAATGCAGAGTTTGTTGTATGTAGTAGTTGTTATTTTTATTTTAATTAATTTATGAATGCTTTAAAGTACATTCAAATGGCATTGCCAGATGTAAGTTTTTTGCATAGCAGTTTTGTTGTTGCTGAAGTTTAAATTAATGTTCACAACCGGAAATTTCTCGAATGTATCCGCTTCTATATAAGCAGCCATCATTATGCGATTGATCGCCACTGTAGCAAATACGATCACTAGACGATCACAGTTGCCTGCTAAAACAGTCTAAATGCTTTTCTTAAATGCAGTTTCTTAAGCTTATGTGCATAAAAGCTTTAAAATGATAAAGATTTGGCATAATGAATGCTCGAAACTCTGTTAACTTTATAATAAATAATTAAATTTTTTTTCGCATTATTTTCTATTCAGTAAGTATTTTTATTTGCATAATAAAATATTATGTATGTATGATTAATATTGCTTAACTTTTTTATTATGAACAAGTGAGTGCTTTTAATTTATTTTACAGTCGCCTCATAGAATACTTTTCATTCGCAATTTGCATGCAGTGAGGTGGGGGGAAAATAATAAGTGCTGATGCTGGCACCCGCACTGCAAGCACTTGTATAAATTTAACTGTTTTGAAAACATAATCAACTTAATTCGTTCCCCAGAGTAAAGCGGAGCCAACGTGGAAATTGTTTTCTTAAGTAGAAATTACACATTCTCATTATTTGTTATTACTGTCTTTAATAGATTGCACTGCCAGTCCTTTAAAGAATTAATTTATCAAAAAAGTTAAGAATATCATTTTTAGTTGAAATTGTTGTGTTTTGCATATAAATTAATTAATTAAAATTAATGGGATTATTTGCCAAATAAAATACAGTACAGTCGACAAAAAATGAAGCCTGTGCTCAATAGGAGGTTTTCAGGATTGAAAACGTCCGTTTGTGTATCGTCATTCTTTGAAAACGTCCGTTTGTGTATTTTTGAATGAAAAACCTGCGGATTTATTGCTCTTCTATGTTTATTTTATGTTTTCAAATGTTTAAAATATATTTTTCCTAAAAATAAAGAAAAAGAAATTTTTTCGATTTTTGGGAAAATTTTCAATCTTTGATAAGGGGGTACACTTTTGCATTTTTGGCCTAAAATCGTCATTCTTTGAAAACGTCCGTTTGTGTATTTTTGAATGAAAAACCTGCGGATTTATTGCTCTTCTATGTTTATTTTATGTTTTCAAATGTTTAAAATATATTTTTCCTAAAAATAAAGAAAAAGAAATTTTTTCGATTTTTGGGAAAATTTTCAATTTTTGATAAGGGGGTACACTTTTGCATTTTTGGCCCAAAATCGTCATTCTTTGAAAACGTCCGTTTGTGTATTTTTGAATGAAAAACCTGCGGATTTATTGTTCTTCTATGTTTATTTTATGTTTTCAAATGTTTAAAATATATTTTTCCTAAAAATAAAGAAAAAGAAATTTTTTCGATTTTTGGGAAAATTTTCAATTTTTGATAAGGGGGTACACTTTTGCATTTTTGGCCTAAAATCGTCATTCTTTGAAAACGTCCGTTTGTGTATTTTTGAATGAAAAACCTGCGGATTTATTGCTCTTCTATGTTTATTTTATGTTTTCAAATGTTTAAAATATATTTTTCCTAAAAATAAAGAAAAAGAAATTTTTTCGATTTTTGGGAAAATTTTCAATATTTTATAAGGGGGTACACTTTTGCATTTTTGGCCCAAAATCGTCATTCTTTGAAAACGTCCGTTTGTGTATTTTTGAATGAAAAACCTGCGATTTTATTGCTCTGATATGATTATTTTATGTTTTCAAATGTATTAAATATATATTTGCTAGTTATAAATATGATTTCCGATACAAACTGAGTAGATGTTGATCACTGCCAGTGGCGTGGCATTAGGAAATAGTAGTAGATCTATCGCAGAGTTCATAGCGTTTAAGGAATTTTGATTGTGCACATGTTCATATACACAAAAAATTCTTTTGGAGACGAATGGTCGTGGTTAAAAATTCGTCCTTCCTTCAACAGCCAGTAGGCTGTGTCAAAGTTCATATTCCCTCTTGCTGATTTTGATACAAACTGATCATATGTTGATTTGCACAGAGTGGTTTAAGGAAGAAGTAGAAGTTGGTGTGGTGAATATCCTTTCCGATAACTGATCCTACAATTTTATATCAGCTAAAGAAGTTGAAAAATTGCCATACAATTATTTTTAGTCTAATAAATCTGCAGATAACTGGATAGGAGTTGCAAAGGTAAGGGGCACGCTCTGGCACGCCAATTAATTATTTAAATTTGAAAGTTATTCGTATAGAAGTTTACAATGCTTTATAGTCGAATTTTCCTTTATTACTTTTATGTGTGAATATTTGAATATAAATCGATATAAGAATTTTTAATCATTTTAAGAAAATTATTTTTGTTGGTTTTCTTTTTCTTTCCATTTAGATTTAATATTAATAATTTTTGAAATGTTCCGCAAATAAAATTGTGCTTATGCCTTAAAATCTTCGTTCTACTCCATTAAATTACAGCAATTTTTTCATCATCAAAAAAATGATGTCAATTACAAATTAAGCTTTAGCTTTGTATAATATTCATTTATATGAAAGGGTGTTCTCTTAGGAGGTTTATGTACAGTAAAATAAAAAAATAAATAAAAAATCTTTTATTAACAAAAGATTTTTTGAAAAAAGAATTTAAAATTGATTGATATCATTTTAATTCAATAAAGCGGACGAGGGGAGAAAGCTGAGGATGGACTAAAGTCCTTGAGTATCAAAATATCATTTATACAAGTACAATTTTAAATGACTACGGAAGTAGTCAAACTAAAATCCCGACGAGGTTAATTTTGAATAGAAAATCACTATCGCATACAGTGAGTCATTTCTGTAAAGGATTATTAAAAAATTATACGATAAAAAGTCTACAGGCCACTGTGAATTTTTGGCTAAAATTACGTATCCATTGTTTACCTAATGCAAAACAGCGATTTGCGTAAAACAATAATATAAATAAAATGAATATAGTTTTGAGTTTTTATTAATAAGTCGAATGTCTGAATTAAGCAAGCAGCAGATTAATAAAGAGTTTTAAATATTTTTGAATTTTTGTCCAACAAACTAACCAAAAAAAAAAATACCCTGTAGGTCTACTCAACAGCTAACTGCTGTCGTCGTTGTTTAAAAATCACTAATTTCATATTCTTTATGCATAAGTATTTTCAGAACTTACACACTGTTTTAAGTTTTATACTGAATAAAAAAATCTAAAGGAAGATACATCCAATCAATCACATATCAATCGTGGGAAGTTTACAATCAAATGATAGTCACATCGCCATACACACACACATGTACAGGCTAAAATATTTGCATTTGCTGCAGAGAGAAATCGGATTGAGATTAAAATTTATTCGATTATACCGCAAAGAGTTCTACCCTTGCAAAACATATTATAGAGGCGACTTTGATGTGAAATATTTAGTGATGTGTGTTACAGGGTAACGTGAATACCTGCCAATATAGCTTTACTTCACGGTGCTCTTAACACTGGGTGAATATAATGCGTCCACCAGCGCCCCCACACATGAGTGTGAGTACCAGCGGAAAGTTATGCATTTGGACATAAGTTTTCCCCCTTGGTTTGGGTCGGAGCCTGTCTAAAACCCTTGCCGGTCTTTGGGTCACGGCAACCGGTTGCAATGCAACTCCACACCGAGCTAATGCTCTGCCCGCGATATGGGCATCAAACACAGCCACTGCGAGCTTCCCGAAGGGCCTCACCAACTAAATTTGGTGATTAGAAATAAACCGAAAATCTGTATTTCATGTTGTGAAATCGACTATTTTTTAGTCAAAGACCATCTGTCAATAGTTGCTTAGTAACGCTAATCGAAGTCAATTATGAGAGATAATTATGAAAGTTAACATTTTAAAAATGAAAAAACAACCAAAAAAAAAAAAAAATTATTTCAAAAGCTGCAGGGACCTCAAGACGTTCATATCGTATAAAACATCGAAAATGAGGTTGCGATAAATAATTTATTCGAAAAGTGGGAATTTGTATGCATTTGTGAAAACTATTAGAAACTCATGCAGATGAAGACAACAGATACCTTGTAGAGCAGACAAACGGGGGGGAAACTTAGCATTTTAGAGGTATTCAATATACCATATACATGTATGTATATATTATTCGGTTTAATATATTATTCTGTTTACATTAAAATACAGGGTACTTTTCATAGGAAACATGATATGAATTTAGCACACCAAACTGATCCCCGATAATTTGCCCGCTTTTAATAGATCTGATAAACATATTTATCTGATATATACCATTATACATTGGCACATTGTCTACATTGAAATATAGTACGCGAAAGATTGCTAGTTTGCTAGCTGTACACTTTGCGCTAAATGTGTCACACCAGCAAAAGTTGGTATGAAATTAAATGTGCATAAAAACTCATAATATCGATTATGTGCGATGCGAGGTTTTTATTAGTTGTTGTTAAAAATCTTATTTCATTTACTAAGTACGGCGAATTAGATTTGCCACGAATCGAAAGAGTCATGTTTGTGTCCACTATTATGTATCCGCTACCATACATACCCACATCCAAATACATATAAATATACTATATATGCGTGCAAATGCATGCATGCATGCAAGAACCCACTTTGGCATTCTTTGACTACAGTTTAACCAACATTATCATTTGCTACCGATATGCTCAAGCATGCATACATATGCATGCACCCATACATACTTATGTATGTATGCATGTGGTTGTAATGGGGTCATCAATAAGAATTTAACATCATTATTAATATTGCTATACGATATTCACATCATTATGGTCTTCATCTTGATGATGCTCGTGAGGACGGACTTTTGTAATGCCTTCTGTACCAGTTATAAGGAAGGAAACAGTCTCTTGTGTATCGTCAACAAATTGGGCATGTTTCCAAAACAGTTTTATGCTTTTGGCATCATGCTGATTGTGTTGTTTTACTTGGTTCTCCTATTTGTATTTGTTTCTTATTACTCTTGTTGTCTTGCTAGGACTTATGGAATTAAAAGAAAACAACAAAAAACAAAACAAGGAAAAAAAAAGGAAAAGAAAAGAAAAAGAAGAGAACATAAGACATTTGAAGAACCCTGAGTGATGTCAACTTTAAACATTTTAATACAAACAATGCAGAAAAGATATTTAATTCCATGCATTTGTGTACATGCAAACAAGAAATATAAATATATTTCATTTTTATATGGCCGTGTGCATGAGTGTGGGTATAAATGAATGCTCATCTTGACGTAGAGTAGATATTTGCTTTGCCATAATTATTATTTACACACACACATGCATAAAGAATTGGAGATGTATTCGCAGGTGTGAGTTGTATATTTAATTATGTCAAGAATATTTCATCCTTTTCCAATTTGTCTTACAGGCGTACTCTTATTTTTTTTCAAACTATTTAGTCTGTTTTTTTTTTATTATTTTAAGGGACTATTCGCCACTTGCTAAATAGAAGTTTATGCATTTTTGTTATACTAAAATATTCCTCATGCAAATTCTCATGATTGTAAAGGAAAATGTTTTTCTAAAATTGTTTTCACAAATTATTTTTAAATATTACGAAGAACATTGGAATTATGAAATATTTCAGGACATTTTAATCCTCCACAAAACATGGTAACACTACACTCTTTACAGATTTATTACAATTCGGCATCGTCGTATCTAATTTAATACACTAAATAGTAAAGACAATATTTTTGCACAATAAAATATATTTTTGGTGCAATAAAATTTTTTTTTGTGTATTTTTATTAATATTTTTTTTTTGTCAGATGAATAAAGAATTTATTTTATATTTTTCTTTAACGTTACAGATTTAATTGCCTACAATAAATTATTTATTTTAATTCCATTTCATGTTAAATGTAATTGCTGGAGTATCACGAATTGCATTCCCAAAAATGTAATTGTAACTGAAAAGCTTTTTTAATTATAATATTAATGTGAAATTGGTTGTATTTTATAATTACAATTGTAAATAATTAATTCTCTACTCGTATTTCCTTTATTAAGAATCATTGCAATAGGTGGGTTAAAGACTAACACACACCTTGTAATAAAAACAAACTGCATTTATCCTTTCAAGAATCATTTCCTTTAGTTGGAATTAAACTTAAATCAGGTTCATTTCATTTTAAATATAATTTATCAAATCCTTTTTTCCATTTATTTCATTACACATGCACGAATTTATTTTTTTTACACTTTTTTCTGTTTGTTTTTGTACTGCTAGTGACAATGGCATTGACCCATATTATCCTTCCTGTCACAGAAGAAGAACGTGCTAACACATATATAAAAATGAGTGTGTGTGCGTAACAAGGGATCCAAATGAAATTAATTGTTACTGCTACGCTTTGTTCTTTTGTACAGCTACAAATAAAGTTTAAACAGAAATAAAAAAGAGCGAAAAATATATAAAGTATTTTTTCCGAATGTACCAGATACTTTATTTTATTTGTGTTTCTAAAAGGGTTTAAAAGCACACACATACATACACACACACATACAAAATATCTGAGTTGGAAGAATGATCATTTTTCAATAAGGACTCGCATTAATATAGTCAGAGAAGGATAAAGCAAAAATATGAAAACCTAACTTTCCTTAAGGCTGCACATGCGCAGTTTGTTTTAGTAAAAAAAAAAATACTTTTTGTAAATATTATATTTTTTAATTTTTTTAAATATTTAGTTTGGCTTTCAGAAGTCGCAATTTTATTGAAAATTTTTTTAAATTCAAGAATTTTTCGGACACAAAGCAATTTTTTTTTTTTTTTTTTTTTTGGTTGCAATAAAATGATTTGCCTGCTTTCCCTTCTTTGTTACTGTCGAACGAAAAGAAATTTATTAAATTTTTGAGAATTCGAAAATAAAATCATTGTTTGGTTGAAGTTATTAAAGTCCGCCCATCAATAATGAAAGGAAATATTCATGCAGCTAACAATTTAATGGCTACTTTTAACATACACTGTTCCCATCCTTGGCATACACATAGGTACACACTCACACATACAGCCGTATTAAAATACAGCTCAGGTGTGTGACCACTCTAGTAGTCGTTTGGAGAATATTAAAACGAAATGGTGCCATTAAATTGCGCTTTTTATGTTCATGGCTGCTGTTGCCCACTTTATTTTTTGTAGTTTTCCATTTCATTTTTCTTTCATTTGATCCTTTACACAATATGATTTAAATAAATGTTTTTTTCCAATAGAGTAAAAAGAATTAGGAAATAACGTGAAAAAATTTAATATTTAAACAAATTTCAATCGTATTTAAAGCGCCGTAAAAAAATTAATGTTCAGTAGAGTAAAACTCTTTAGTTTTAAAAATACATGGAAATGGATTCCTGAGAAGAATCGGAATCATACGGGATTAAGACAATTTTTTTTTTCATTTCAAATACGAGGTGTGATCGAGTTTTAGATCACGCTCCGTATAAAAGATTTTATTTTTTATAATTTAATTAATTTTTTTTTTAACAATTTAAAGAAGAGTAAGGAATTAGTAAATCATTTCTTGTACAAGTCACTATCTGAAAATTGTGTAATAAAAAGTGCTGAATAACAAATTGCAATTTTAATAATAAAATTCTTTCAAAGTTTTTATTTTAATTTTAATAGTCAGAGAGAGAGAAAGAGAGAGAGAATTTTTCAAGACTTTTCACAGAACTACGCCCATAACTTAATGTTCTGGAAATATTGAGAAAATACATTAAATATATGAAATATATGAGCAGTAATGCAAACATCGAGTAATTATCTTAATGTATAAATACTTTTCTTTAAAATTATATATATATATGTATAATTTTCCTAAGATTATAAGATAAACCTCTTTATTGCAAAAGTTTCTACAAGAATTTTTCAAAATTTAATTTTTCAAATTTAATAATCAAACTCAAGTTGGACTCTGCCAACCAAACTCATGCTGTTTTATAAAAAAAAAAAAATAAATATTTTATGTATGAAACTCCAGGATAATCATTAATAGAAAGTTTGCTTGAAAAGCCGCAAACTTGTACAACAATTAAAACCCAACAACTGTAATCTGAATTCTATTAAAACTTTTTGAACTAAAATAAGATTTAATACAAATTTTGCTCATCTCTGCAGAGGAAATTGTCATTTAATAAACAAAAAACTTTTGTTATCAAGTTTAAAACAGTTAACCCATTCATGCAAATTGGCGTTAAGCCATTTCAACAAAAAGGTAGCGACCCACAAAGGATATGATGTGAAAAAACCTTCTTTTGTTTTAGAAGAATCCCTTTAATTCAAATTTCAAGAAATAAATTCTCAATTGTCAAATGAATACACTCGTGCCAAATCAGTTTATGAAAGAACTTAAAACATAAAACTAAAACTGAAATTAGTTTAGGATAATGTTAAATCCTTGTGATTTATTTTGTGTTACATTTAAATTGCAAGGATTAAATTTAGCCTATAGTTTTTTGTTTGGATATTATTTTAGTTCTTCTCCATTTGCAATATATGCTGTTGTCTCTATTGTTATTGTTTTCTTGCAACCACCACATAAACTCAACAATAAAAAATATAATTATTTTATGTGCAGCAGGAAATCCATACGGCACGTACAGACAACCTCCTGTAATTGGAATCGTATTTATTTATTTGAAAAATTTCTCATTTTCAGTAATAAATTATTTACAAAGAACAAGCACATACTTGTAAATATGTAAATATATTTATGCAAATTGGAATTTATAATGCAACAAATTAATTTACAAATTAATCAAGTCTTGATAGGCTTGAGCACGGTAGTCCAACGTTGTTGGTGGCGGTTGGCTGAGTAGAAGTTCCCCTCCGAGTTAATAGATAAATTCAATTCAAATGTATTATGCAGGCTAAAGTGTGTAGTGGGGAGCTCATTAGAGGTCATATCTTTGATTTAGCATCAATTTCAATGTTAAAACATCTCATCTATATAGTCACATTGTTCTTGTTCTTACTTTCGGCGATTAGCATTCTAACAGGAGTTTTACATGTTCTGTACGCCAATGTGGGTAGTGCGTACATTCTTGTAATGTAAAGATGGAAGCGTATTGTGAATCAGTGTAATGTAAAAGAAACGAATTTGAATCGAATGTTTCTACAAATTTAAATAAACAAAACTTTTTATAACTCAGCAATTAAATTTGCAAATATTTTTAGCAATTTATAAATGTTTTTGAACAAAATTAATTATAGATTTAAATAATTTTTTTTTAACAAAAATTGTGTAATTAATTATAATTTTTCATGCATGATCTAACAAAAAAAAATGCACAAAATGGAATCATTGATTTGCAAATTCTTTTTCTACTGATTATTTCAGACAATTTCTTTAACAACACAACTATTGAACCCCCACCAGGGGTTAATAGCAACACCAATAAGCTTGTTGTATTTAGCTCGCAAATGATTGTTTCGAGCCAACTTAATACTCGCAAGAAATCAATATTCTTAATGTTTTTAAAATAAAATCAAAAAATAGCCTTAAAACAAAAAACTGAACACTAAATAGAATATTATAAATATTAAATAACATGTTGTTACGCCAACGTAATTTTATTTTATTACGTGCATATAAAGACAATTGAAATAACCAACAACGAGACCAGACAAGAATACCTTTAAGACGCTCATCAACGCCACTAATTGTCATCATCGTCGTCCGCACATCCCACCCATATTAACACTTCAAGTTCATTAACTCATTAATAAAAAAGTTATAACTTAAAAACTAAACGTATGACCACGCCAAATTGGCCGCACCTGCGTCCACATAGTAGTTCTCAATAAAACACGATATTTTCTTTGGATTAAATATATTTCTACACAAGAATATCTGTTTACAAGTAAAAGACTGACGGAATGGTATCAATATTTCAGTGACTCTAATCGCTGGCACAGTATAAGTTAGTGGTGTTTGTTAATAGGTCTATTCATACATTTTGCATTTTCTACAATTTTTCCAAATCTCTCAAATATATAAAGGGCGAAAGGACAACCGATAGATGGCAAAAGTCTCGTAGTAACCAGGCTGTTAAAATTGTTTGGTATCAAGAAGAATTACCCACAAATTTCTACTGCTATCCTTGAACCGATATCGGGATAGACTGCATAGTTAGTTCTTACTTTAATTGATTGTTTTATTCTTCTTACCACTTTAATTTAGATATACTTCCCGTTTATATTTAATTCGGAAAATTCCAGCGCTGGGAAAGCTGGGCATTAAATTACTAATATCCCGCCATAATCCAAATTCAATGCTTTTTTAATATTTCTATTTTTGGGAATTCAGTACAGTTTTCTTACTTTCACTGATACTTTGAAGGAGATCTAATTTCCTGATATTATTATTATTAATTATGAATATCTTTTAAACTATTATATAAGAATTGCTACCTTTACGATAGTCTGTGAATAAAACATTGTTGCATTTTAGTCTTACATTTTATTATCCATTTATTTTTTATTCTTTTATTGCCGATTTGTCCTGTTATGGAAATAGATCTGAATGTAAATATTTTTCTGAAAAACCATTTTATTGTTAAGAATCCAATATATGGCCAAATGTTGGGAGTTTCTTTTTAGAGATTTACATCTTCGAGTTGGCAACACTGCTTTGTTTTACAACCCATTTAACAGCTGATAATTACTATTTGTTAATGTATAAACTTATACTAGAGCTGCGCTAGCGAATGAATGCGATCGAAAAAAATAGGATTGTTGTACTTTAAGTGGGAATACTTCACAACTTTTTGTCAAAACCGCAAACTGTTTTATGGGATGGCGGCGCTATTCGTGCCAACCACATCAGAAATGATGATAGTGAGAATGTTACTGTCCATGATGATAGGTGATGCGGAAGTGCATAGAAATTTATTCGCAACTCAATTAGCTGACATTAATCTTGCTGTCATGTGGTTCCAAAGGGACAAAACCACAGGATGCTAGACAACAGGCTACAATTGTTTTATGCAAAGTAATTTTAGATAAAGGAATTATTTCAGAAAGTTATCTTATTAACAGATCACCAAGATCCTGAGATTTTACTCCATTGGTTTATTTCCTTGGGTTTCATATAAAGTTATTTGTCTGCGGAAATAAACTTGGCAATCAATAATCGAACAGTTATGGGCGAAATACGCGCTCATATGATACGAAATCTTTGCTAGCACCAGCAGTGGCGGTCACATATTCGATATTAAATTTAAACATTAATATCGTAATATCATTGCCACGAAATGTATACACCTTTGCTTTATTATAGTTTAAACTTCTGTAACTCTAAAAGAACACCCTGTGCTAATGTGTACCTATATACTTTATAGGTGGTTTTTGAGGCATCTTTTAGAAGTATTAAAGTAGCGAAAAATTTTTTATTTTTTATAATATAAATCTTAGATATGTGAGGTCATGTATGTGTGCACAAAATATATTTTCCCAATTAAATCTTTTCTTTGCGATTGCCAGAGAAAATTCTATTTTTGTCAAGGTTATCTTTTTTAGGAAATGCAAAAAATTATAGTACAAATATAATTAAATAATTTTGCTTATATAAAACTAAAAATAATTATACAATTCACACATGTTGCAGACAATTTCTTTATAAACATTTGTTTATAAACATTCTATTGCAAATATTGATAGAAATATATTTGCAAAACGTATGAAATTTTTAACTACAATTAACAGATGAATGCATTAAAGCACTTTCAGAAGAATTCATGCGAACGAGTTTAATAAGCCGTTCATTTAAGAATTGATAGTTAAGAGGATACTTTTACAATTATATGTATGAGTACCGCAGTACTCCACATATACATCCACATCCATATGGTTATTAGTGTGGTTATAATTTTTGCTTAAAAGACACTCTCCTATGAATGCCCTTAATGTTCACTTCAATGAATAATTGCTTCGAACATTCAATAACTTTTAAAATTTTTTGGCATCGCCCAGCTTTGCTGAGTTAAACAAAAATTAAAAACTGAAAACAACAACAAAAGTAAAAATAAGCAAAAGTCAGCCAACCCACACTTTAAGAATTAAATGAAAATATATTTTGTTTTAGTAGTGGTTAGCTGTGATGTTCTCTAGTTGCCTGCCTGATGGTGAGTGTATATGTTGTTGTTGTTGTTGTTGTTGTTGTTGTTGGCTTAATTGTCAATCATGCGTCACTCTTTAAACTTTTTATGTGAACAATCAGAGTAAAAAGCCTAAATAGTTATAATATTTACTGGCTGAATATCTCAAGCCCATAAAAATATCTTGCTTTATTTTTCGTTATCGTATGTCAACTTTTGTTACCCATTTTTATACTTTATAGTTTTATTTTTTGAATATACGTGTACATATATAAATAATTCTATAAAAGTGACCTCTCCATATTTTTTGTTTTAATTAAAAACTTTACATTTAAGGTTGCATTTATATTAATATTTTTAAGCAATTATTTAAGTCTTAAAAAAATAATTTGTTTTGCTCACATTTGTGTTATAAACATTAAAGCGATTTTGATTAGCTTTTCATTTCTGTTTATGATAATTATTATTTTTGCTACTGGTTAAGAGGTAAATTAAAAAAAAGAAGCAAATCGCATGCCAGTGTCATGAAATAATTATGCGATGTTTGAAGACTAGTTTGAAATTAATAGCTTTTTTATAAGCGTGGATGGACAATAATAAATCTTTTTTAATCGAATAATCGAAAAGGTTTTTCGAATATATTCGCTTTAAATTACTTCGAATTTTTTTATTTTAAAAATGTCGAAGTCAATAACATTTATTTTACTTCCGTCAGTACTTTTCCAAATATTTCTTTTTATTTGAAAATTTCCAAATAACATTATTTTACTTCCGTCAGTACTTTTCCAAATATTTCTTTTTATTTGAAAATTTCCAACAAAGCTTTTAAAAACTTTTTTTTTAAAAAAATTTATAATAATTGCTAAAACAAACCGAACATGCATTAATATGTTGTAGGGTTTTGATTATTTTTTAATAAAATTTGTTTGCGGATTCATTTGTTTGTGGATTTCACTTATTTTAATTTATAGTGTGAAATTAAACGTTTTTTTTTTTATTTTTTCAAAGTCCATTATTTTTGTACTAGTTGGGCCTTTTTAAAAATTAGTTTGTTCTTCAATTTGTTTTTAAAATAAAGCTTGAGAAATTATACTGAAAAATTTGATTACAAATAGAAAGCTTCCTCATTAATTCCCAGGGTAAAGGCCTTTATAACCGATCGGCTGCCAATGAACGATAAATAATAATACTGATTTTTTCAACAATATTATCTATTAAAGCCAATATTTATACTTAATTGAATAAGGTAATAAAACCACAAACGTTTTATCAATTCATTGAGCAATATGATAAAGATATTAAATTAAATTTAAAGATAATTTTACATTAAAAACAAAACACATATGTGCACACACACATGCCGCGTATTATAAAAATGAAAAAAAGAAATATAAAACTAAAAATTCACTTACCGCCACAGGTGATTTGCCCATTGTAGCAAAAAAAAAAATTAAGAAATCAACTTTTAAATACGAAACGAAACTAATGCTGGAATTACAAAAAATTATTTTTAATTTTTTTTTGCAATACATTCAAGCACCATTAATTGCTAATTATGAGGATTCCGAATTTCAAACCAACGTCAAGATCATTAACACAATGTGACTAAAAAAGGTTATCAAATAATTGCAATTCTTTCTGGCTCTTCTTGATATGTTATTTTTTTAAATATTTAATTATTAATAAATACACAACAAAAATTAAAAGAAAAAATAAAAAAAGTTTTTTAAACATCATCACACATTTGAGCATTAAAATTTCTTTAGAATTCAACTAGTTTGTGAGAATGACATCATATTTCTTCTTATAATTTAAATAATTTTTTTTTTAATTTTAATTTGTTTTCTGTGTTTTTTTGGTTTTTTTTATATTTTATAACTATTGAAATTTACAGGCAAGATAATTAATGTACTTTTTTTTTGCTATTCAAGTTTTATATAATTACTACGAATTAGTAAGTATATGGCCGAATATTATAGCCGAATATTTGCATTTAATAATTTAATTTTGTAAGTCGTTAAGCTCAACAAAATTACTAAAAAAACTATCGATACAAGCATATACCCAGCGAACATTTTGTTAGCCTAATAATAATAATATGACAAATGATAGTTTTAAAAATTTAGAAAACTAGACCAAGAACTCGTTGCATTTCCACCGCAAAAAAAAAATTTATTGCCGATAAATTTCTAGGCTTAACTAAAGATGGGTTTTAACAGCAAAGAGTCTCGAGAAGATTTGTCATTGCTAGCAAACAGGAAAAAGAAAACTTTTTAAACGGTGCATTATTTCATGTAAAGAAAAACTATACAATATTGTACTTTAGATGACTTGCTATTCATACGATTCAGAAACTTGATATGCACATGTACGATCGTAAGTACGATCTGCCAAATATGGCATGTGTGGCCTAAAAATGCATATGTGCAATAGATTTCTTTGACAACTCGTATAACTTGCAAATGTTTTTGGAATTTTTTTTTGCCTTTATTTTATTTTTATGATTGCGTGGCTCGAGGAACGCCATTTTAGTGTGAATTTTTAAAATAGGCATATTATCACTGTATAGCATAGAGGAGCATAGCACTCGAAAAATATTTGCATTGGTGGGATGTGTATTCATAACTGTTTATGTTTTTAGAATCACATGTGAGTGCATAAATACGAATGGAAAGAAATATTAATAATAATTTTCTAATGCTTGGCCCCACGCTGCTTATGAGTATGCTTGTATGCACATCACGTTTTAATTACAATTATTATATTTTAATTACAACTGCAAATTTAATTATTTGCATATTTCAAAAATGCAGCAGCACAAAATATAAACAAAACGATAATTATTAGCGTAACATGCTTGTAGATCCACAAACAGGTGTATATGTGCCCAGTCGTAATTGTATTAGTTCATGAAACTACCGCAATCTAAGGAGTCGATTACTTAGCGATTAACATCTGATTACAAAACACTTTGTTTTAGTTTTTAATTTTCTTGATTTTCTATTTTTAGTTTTTCTTCGTTACATCGCCAGCAATATGTGCACGAGTATGTGTTCAAGTTAAAAGTTTATGAGATACTGACTTAAAAACATCTCTTTCCATACTACTTTTCCACAAGCTATACGTATGTATATACTCGTAATGCAGCCAGCAGAAAGTCTAAGCACACAACCAACTCGTGAGAGAAGCTCAACATTGTGTTCAATTTGCAAATGAAAAAAAAAAAAATGAAAACAAAATATCACAATAAATAAACGTATAAAATAAATTATTTGTAATTTGGTCACAATGCACAGTGCTCGGCTTTGTGGACACAAATTAAAGAAATTATTCAATAAATATTTAATATATGTATGCTATACTCTCCATGAGCAGAGTTCAGTATAAACGGAAGCCAAAATAGTCAAAAAGGCCTTCTCTTAATTTTTATTACATTCTAATTTGTATTTGTAACAGCATATTCGTGGTCCAACTTATCATCATATAAAAGAAGAAGTCTTTGAGTGAATTTCCGATTTATACAACATTTAAAAAGATTCTCATATGGTGGGCAGTACACATTCTCGGGAGCCATACCTTTTCATAAAAACTATTCTAAATATAAAAGCGGCAAAAATTGTTATGCACAATATTGATAGAAAAAATTACAAAGGAATAGCAAGGAATAGTGCTAACTCCCCACCTCATTAGGGTTTCAGTCCAGTTCAAATATAGCCTAACAAAAGTCTAAAAATATTAAAATATTTTATAATAATCATTAAGCCTTCACACACGAAAACCATTAGCCAGCATAATAAGAGTGCACTTTTGGAAGAGGTAAGAAGAGAACGAAGTTTTGTTTCAACAAGATATAAAGCCACACTAGTAGCACAACCAATATATACGATTAAAAACAAAATAAAATAAAACTAAATCCATTTAATAGTAAAGGCCATGCTTCACTATCCTAAGTAGTCATCAGGCGCAACCCTGCTGACATTTTATGCTACTTTAAAAAATTGCATCGAAATGGTGTTTTAGATGCTACACTATTGTACAAATATAATGCAAATAAATTTTTTCTTTGCTAGTTTGAAGTAAATGCAACTCTGATCGCATGAAAATTGTCATTTTATGAAAATTTTCATAAACTTATGTTTGTCAAAAAAATTTGACATTTTTACATCTGCACTATCCTATTTTTTAACCACACATACCATATTTCACAGATCGTATGATTATCTAGCATAGTGAATCATTACCTTAAACACCCAAAACTCTGTATGTATACGTTCGTCGTATGTCACGTCAGGTGAATATCACACTGTGTGCTACGAATACCATAAGAACTGTTCTCGTGTGTGAAGCTCCAATCAAAAAAATACTCGCATAAAAGTCTAGTTTATTAATTATCGTGAGGAATTAGGGGAATTTTTCAATAATACATACATATCTAAATATAACAATTATGGCATATGCAATATAATATACGAGTATATATAACAGAAAATTTTTTTAGTCTAAGATTCGTATAATAAATATATTGATATCGTAAATATATTGATAAAATTGGGCCCTTAAATCGGTTTTCTATTACATTAATAAATTTTACAGCTGTTTTTATGCAACCCATACACGATACAACCGTTGGCACAACTTGCCAAAAAATCTAAAAATTTTGATTTTTCATACAACCGAGACACAACTTCATACAACAGGCCCACACACGTTACAATCTTGATTACAACCTGCCCAAATTGTGCCAACGGTTGTATCGTGTATGGGTTGCATTATGATCTTATGCTGTTCACTGTGCAACATCGACTGAGTGAGAAAAAAACCAAAACTGCTGTCTAGTTTGTGCATTTTGTGTTAATTTTGAGAGGAGCTGCAATACTGGTTATTAAATGCGTTTAAACTTTAAAGCTGCTCAAACGTCAAATAGCTGACTGATGCTCGTATAAATAAAAGAAAACATTATTCATGCCAGCTACTTTGGGGAAGGAACCTTTAAAACTTTTTTTACCCTCATACAAACATATAAGGAAGTTGCTTAAGTAAAATTTGCATTCACGAGAAGACCATGAAAGTTTTTTTGCGGCCAGTGTGTTTTGAATTTGCGATTATTGTAGAAATCAATGAAATCAATTTGGTGATAATCCATTAGAGTTTACTCTTATCAATCGCCAATTTTTTATTTACAAATATTATTAATTTCATTTTTAATAAATAAGTACAGTTTGTCGAAGAAATGTTGTTAAACAAAAAATTCTGTTTAATTTGTTCCTTGAATTTTATTGACAGCACAAGTTTAATGTTATTCGCATACAACAATTGAAAAATATTTTTTCGTATACGCTTTATATTTTTCATAAAGCAGATGGTTCTTATTTAAGTTGAATCTTCATTCAAACGTCAAACAAATAAACTATACTTCCATTTCCTTATATAGTAGTTTCGTAAAATATCATGCAAGCCAAGCAACAGCCAACTTATTGTGGTCGCCTTCAATCAAAAGAACTAAAAGATTTTTTCTTCTGCACTAACATGATTAAAGTTGTTTACATTACATTGTTCTTATTGTTAACGCAAGCATTTAAATAAAAAAAGAGAAATACTTATTTGACAATCTGTATGTATTTAAATTAAAATAAAATGCACAGAATTTTTCATCTATTAATCCTGCAGTGCAGCAAGCGTACTTAAATCCCGGCAACAACATTGATCATACTATTTCCAACGAACTGCAAACCAAATTATTTTTTGAAAACCTAATTTAGAATCAAAGCCCGTAACATTAGGTTCGTTCCCCAAAAAATTTTCTTATTTGTATATCAAAACTACACTAAATGTTTTTGGATATTTTAGATGGGTTGTTGCCGTTGTTGCCGTTGCTGCCATTGTTTTCTGTGTTTGTTATGATTGCAGCAAGTGTAGCTGCAAAAAACAAGATATGAAACAATGTACAAACGAGCACAAGTTTGTTTGCTTCCACAGTGACAAGGAGGAGGTGCCCTCTTCTGTTACAGCTATAATTTTAAAACAACAATGTGTGACTAGAACTCGTTTAATAAAAGGAAATATGTATTTTATTTACATTTTTTCATTTAATATAAAACGCACACACACACCCACACATACGCATTCACACACACAACACAGCATGCAAATAAACTAACCAACCCACCAACAAAAATGACAACATGAATATCAGCCAACATATAAACGACTATCCGTACACATGTGTCACTTATGAATGAAATGCAAAAAAAGAATTAGTTTTTTATAAAAATTTTTTTTTTCTGCAAAATTAATTAAACACATAATGAATTTTTATTGCTTTATTCAGTTGTCGTACAATCTCCCTCCCCACTCACTCTCACTTACAACTGCAATTTAACGAATGCAAAAAGGGTTAAATGAATGATTGAATTGTGTGTTGAAAATTTCTATAAAAGTAGACGCAGAAAAAAAGCCAAGTTATCATAAAAAAGTAATTGAAAGAAAATGGGAAAATGCATTTAATCGGTAATCTTGGCATAAGCTAAGAACAGTGGGCTTAGAAGGTAAATAAAGCTGTATTTTTATGCCGGAAAAGCTTTATACTATATTAACACATATGTATGTAAGTATGTTCGTAAAGGATTTAGGCAAAATGCTAATACTCTCACACACGAGAGCACACGAAATAATAAAAATGTATAAATAAATAAAATAAATACCAAATTGTTGAGGTAAAGCTTCTTCCAAAAATTAAACATTTTAGTTTTCTTTTAGTAAATAAATCCTAAGAAATTAAATTATTGTACGTATGTGCCTTTTTAACTGCACCATACTGGAGAAATGAAGAGTTCTATGTTCATATGCAAAATAGCAGTACACATATTGCATATATGAACTCATCAGCTGTTTTTTAAGCAAGTCAATCCGCAAAGGTTTTGGCAGTAAAGCACCCATGTTGTGGACAGGAATTAAACCTTCGGCTGCCGGTTTAGTAGGTTGTCACTTATTTATTTGCCTCCGTAGACTTTGCAATTTCTAAAAATTTTCATTTAAATAATTTCAAATAAAATCTATATGTAATTATTCATTTTGCTAATGAAAAGTTTCATTAATAGAAAAACATCTATTCAAGATAACAATTTCTGCAAAAAATGCTTTTTTGTTTAGTTATAATTTTTTATAATCTTTACCACTGTGCTTTGGAATATCTTAGCTCTGTTAACATATTGAAAAATAAATATTTAATATAGTCATTTGTTTGCCAAATGCATTAAAATGTTAAGAACTTTTTTCGTATTTGCTTTCAGCAAAATACATAATAAAAAGTTTTTAAAAGCCTTGAAGGTTTACTGTACTCAAAATAGCAAAAAAAATAATATAAAAAATTCAGTAAATTAAGGAACTTAAAAATTTGCTATTTTACATATTTGTAGTAATTTTATTTTCCTGCTTACAGGAAAAAAAAAATAATTCCGCAAAAGGCATCCCTTGACGTTCCTAAATAGTACAAGTATTGTTTATCGCTCATGTGGCTAGCGAAATCTAACCATAAAGGAAGTTAAAATCAGTTTGCTTAGGGCTTGAAAAATTTCTTTGTGCATTTTGCACACACAGACACACACACACGTATGAAAATCCTTATATCCGGTCTTTTCTTTGTCAAATGGCAGAGTTAGCGCCGATTTCCCCCTGTCGCTGGCAGCTAGACGAGTGAGACTGCTGCCAAATTTTTAAGATTTTTTAGCTTGATGGAATCCACTCTTGCACAATATAAATTTGAATAGCTTGATGGAATCCACTCTTGTACAATATAACTTTGAATAGCAAAAAAAAAAAAAAAATTAATACTTTATTTCCTTTAAAACTTGCCAAGTCTGTTAATTAATTAATTTTTATTATTTAAAAAATAGAATAACAATATTTTGCTGGCAAAAAATAATAGGTGTTAACAGTTCCTTTTCTTATAACCGTACAAATTGCTATCTCATTTGCCTTGAGCTTGAGGCCAGGCCAGCATTTAGCTTTAGGCGTATTAAAAATGCTTTTAGGTCTGTCTGCTTGTTTATTTCCAGTTAATGAATTGACTGACACTTTATTTTATTTTATACATACAAACTAAATTATGTTTAAAGTTTTCTCGGGGTCTCTGCAGTAACACAGCTTAAGGGAACTTGTTATTCGAATATAGTAAACGTGGTACTCGTATTAATATATTTGAAAATAAATTTTAAGTTTCAAATTAAAATAAGAGAGAAGAGCACGAAAAATTGTTCTGACTCAATAAATCCGGCGTGAATAAGTCACGACACGAAGGTATGAAAAAGTACATCGGTTTAAATATATCAAATCTGTGAAGTTTTCGGAAAACGCTTTTATTTGGAGTGGCAATAGTGTTCTAACTGGAATTGTCTTACATCGAACGTCATAATCCGAAATTATATTTTTTTCTTACATTGTAGTCTGTTGAAATATCAAACGAAATTTTAAAGAAATCGCTTAAGTTTCAGCGAAAAATTTATCAGTATATATTAAAAAAAAAGAAAAACGATAAACATTATATTTTACTTATATCATATTATATACAGTGGTATTCCAGGTTGAAGACAGCGATATTCAAAAAAAAAAAAAGTATTCTTTCTAAATTTAAAAAGTCTAAAAATTAATTATGGAGAGAAATATAAAATATGTATTTCACATTTAAAAAACAGGATAAAATTATTTTATTATGATATTATACGTAACATCATTGGAACGTATATCTACAGGATTGTGGGCCGGTGGATTAGCTGTATTTTGTTTTATTTAAATGTAAAGTGTCTTGAATCGGTTACATGTTAAATAACAACTGAAAAGTCGCTTCACTTTTTCGCTCGTGTAAAGCGGTTTCATACGAGTACAATATATAACATCATTGGAACGTATCTACAGCATTGTGGGCCGGTGGATTAGCTGTATTTTGTTTTATTTAAATGTAAAGTGTGTTGAATCGGTTACATGTTAAATAAATATTGAAAAGTCGCTTCACTTTTTCGCTCGTGTAAAGCGGTTTCATACGAGTACAATATATAACATCATTGGAACGTATATCTACAGCATTGTGGGCCGGTGGATTAGCTGTATTTTGTTTTATTTAAATGTAAAGTGTGTTGAATCGGTTACATGTTAAATAAATATTGAAAAGTCGCTTCACTTTTTCGCTCGTGTAAAGCGGTTTCATACGAGTACAATATATAACATCATTGGAACATATCTACATCGTTTTGGGCTGGCGGATTACCGCATTTGAAAATGATTGCAATCCTTTAATAGACGATACCAAGTACAAGCTTAAAACAACACTTTTACGAACTTGAAAAATCATACCAAAAATGTGTACTGCAACTACAAAGTAAACTCACACATACGAATATATTTTAAACCCTATTCAACACTTTCAAAGCTCTAAAGCTCAAAGAATAAAATATAAAAAAAGCAAATGCATTAGCGCAAACATAATTTAAGGCATCTATTAACACAAAAATACATGTGTATGCATATATGATTGAGCTCAATATGTTACAGTACCTCTTCCCATTTATATTATTTTCCATGCTTTGTTTTTAAACTCTTATTGATTTTTCTCAAATAAGAAATAAAAATATTCCACACAATAAAATAAAATAGTTACAATTCAATTGTTTGTTTTATTGTGCAGCAACAAAAGCACCTTAAAAGCCAGTGATTTTTCAAACCTCCCAAAAAAAAAAACAATTGAAAAAATTTCAAGCCATAAAAAACCAAACCGAAAGTTAAATAAAATGTTAAAATAGCACACTGTGGCCTAGAGGGGGAAAATGGGGAAATAAAATTGCACAAGTATAAAAGACTTGCCAGTGGGGGAACTGGAAGCTGTGCTGGCTGTTGTTCAAATGGTTTCCTTAAAATGCTTTCAGTCTTCGAGATATATGCCGACATTAGCATAACCAGAGACCGCTTGGCCATTTTAATATGATATGCAGTTTTTTTACCACCGACATGTACGAGAACATTTTACAAAAATAACGATATAGATTTCATAAAGATCGGTGCTCAACCTTTAATTTTATTCTAAGTTTAGTTAAGATATCTCAGTGAAATTATAACGAAATAAAATCTGTCATTTGAAAACAGAAAAAAAAATCTGTCATTGAATTCAAAAGTTTACCTGAATGTATAAATTTCTGGGATTTGAGAAGTTCTTGTTAAAAGCTCTTCTTTTTAGCATCTCATTTGCAAAACGTGTTAAAATTTTTCTTAAAATTGAAACTAGAAAAATTTTGAGACATTCAGATGTATGTATATTTACCCTGCTTAGCTCAGATTGATACATTTTTCCACTAGATTTAGCCCCACTGTACATTGTATACAAGGCACTCGATAGCTATTTGGAAAATTTAAAAGGTTGCATGCAACATTATCTAGGCTGCAACATGAAAAGTAAGCAAATCATTTCCCTCCCCTTTGTCTGCACAAATTGGCTTCAAAATGTTGTTGCCAGTTAAGCGGTATATGGCCGAAATAGGTGGTAAATTGTTAACTAAAATGAATGTGTTTGAATGTTTGTATGGAAAGCAAATCAACATTTTAACTACAAATTTCGTCATCATGGTAACGTAGCGTTAAAAATAGAAAAATTACAAATAAGAAACCAACGCCACCAAATTACTATTATTACTGACGAAAGTATAAAAATAAATACAATAAATTATATGTATGCAACGTGAATGTGGTCTGATAGAAAGAAATATAAAAATGTGCCTTTAAATAGGACATGGAAGAGGCTCTTTATCTACTAAAGGTGACTTTGTGTGCCAAAAGCTAAAATATCTTATTTAAACTTGCTCCAAAAAAAAAGATTTCCTAATCGTTAAATCGCCATATATTTTCTCCATTTTAGGGTTTGCAACGAGAAGGAATAATTATTCAATTGCCTACACAGCATCATAAGATCTGTGATTACATAGAATTTATATATACTTTTTATTATAGGACTACGAATCAAGGGCAGGGGTCTAATCATGTACTACCCTGTGTCTGCACTGGGAAATGTAATTTTGTTAGCGATGTTTGAGGTAGCAGTGTAGAATATAACTATTTTATTGAAAATACTTTTAAATTGGTTACTGATGGCTTTTAGGTAGTTCCCATTAGCGTTTCGCTACGAGCCTATGCGACGACGTCAGGCAACATTCGGCAACATTTGCTTGAAACCAATAGCACACTTTACAGCAAACCTTCTCTTACAAACAAATGAGCAGTTTTCTTAGAATCAATACAATAATTATTCAAAATGCATTCACTTCCTGTTTCCGGCTTTAAAAGATGCTTATTAGTGGTATGGGCTGTTCGGCCATAGAATTCACAATTTTCACTGAAATGTGTTGCGCAAGTCAATGTCAAATTCAGTTGATAACAAATGATAACACTGATGACGAAAACAAGATCCTTAAAATATATCGAATATGGAGAATGAGTTGCTTGATTTGATTAGATAATATATCATCAACTTTTTCTCTCTCTAACTCTTTCTCATCTGCGCTTTGATTAACAATCTTAAACATTAACGTGAAATAAAGCACGAAATGGAGTTAGCCGGTATATGCATCAAACAGTGTATATGTTGGACGTCTAAATATGGATTGATTTGACGTGTATTTCTTAATTAATTTTAGCACATTAATTATAAAGTTATGAGGCGCACATATGGTTTGTTTTTCACTTTTAACCATATGAACATAGCGTCGCTTGAAATGCAAAGGTGCCCACACAAAACATTTTATTAAACGAAATACATGTTCTCCCCATCAACTTTTATTTTTATGTGCTCAAGAACTTTAGCTTGGCTAGAGTTCTTCAGTAAGTACTATGATATGCGCTCTAATAAAAGGAACTATTGGGATTGACGTAAAAAATACTACTGTAAGCCGAAAACTCTACCCAAGAACACCAAGCACACCATTAGCACGTTCCCTATTTTTTTTTTTGGAAACGTTGATATTTTTCTTATAAAATGTCTATGTTTTGTCGGCAACTTTTCATTTTACCTGACGATATGCAAGTATATATCGATGAGTACGTATACAAGTATATTTTTTTTAATGCATGTATTCGTAACAGTATGGAAGACTCGCACAAGGTTTTCCAACTCAATTGTTTTTTTACAAATGCGGCCAAGTATTATTATACTAGTACCCTACATTCAATATTTAAATTAAGATATTACAAATATCTAAAAAAAATTTTCGTATTTAACTAAAAATTGCCCAATAAAAAAAAAAACTTTCAGAAAGTGCTCAGAATTAGAATGAAGAATGGGCACGACTAATATTTGATCGGTGTACTCCCTACAGGTCCAGCTTTACCCACCACTTTTATGTGTTTTACTGTTACACAGTAGCAACTGTTTTTCACCAGATCTAAAACAACTCTTTATAATTTACATAATAAGAAAATTGTTAACATAACTTTTATAGAGTTGGGAAGGAGAAATCGCTTTAGATTACATATATTTCAGAGGAAGATGGTGTAGAGATTTTTTCGCATTTGTAGTCCGTTTGAAAACACTTCTTTGCTCTTTGGCCAAAATTAAGGTTGCGTACTTTCAATTTTGCGTTGAGCACACTGACAGTAGGGTGTCTTCGAAACTATTTTTCACAGTATTTTTCAGAATTGCTGTTTCAACGAAACTCACAAAATTTGTAGACCATCTTGTCGTTAGTAATACTATTTTTTAATAAAATATGTACGAGCAGATATCCATGTATGTTGTACACTCATTAGAAGAACTAAGCGCTGTGTGTGTCTGAGTAAGTGCCTCCACAAATGAGTCATGCAAGCAATAAGCAGTAGTGAGCAGTAGTTCAGTGTTGCATGGAAAATGCGTAATTGTTGCAATATTCGTTATATTATTATACAATCTCTGTTTTCTATTTTGATACTACTTTTATTTATTTTAAGTTTTTATTAACAAATAAGCAGTAAAAATTAAGTAATAAAAAAAAAACAAGAAAAATAAAACAAATTTGGTAAATAAAAATTAAACCACTTTGCTATAATAATTCTATGAAATTAAATGAAAGCAGTAATAATTTTAGAACAGTATTAAAATACGTCATACCAAATATAACAGTTGCCATTTCCGCTTTCGCTTTGTGGCCTTTTGCAGAATATTGTTTCTAGAATTTAGTTACATTATTGTTGAATTGCTGGTAGAAGTCAATTTCCTTTGACATTTCAGATGTCAACATGAAATTTCATTTTATTTTCATTTGGTTCTGGATGCTGCTTGCTGCTTTCGATCTTTCAATAGCTCAGAACAAACTAAATCAACTTCCGGTTTGTGCATGTCAAAATTCTCATTATTAGATTTTCTGCCTTCACGAGGCTGACGCAGTCAAAAAAATCCTTCTCAAATATTTTGCACTTTTAATAGAATTTTATTACAAATGATGGTTGCAGGTAACGATTTTAAAGCAACAAAAGAAAAAGAAAAAAGAGTAGGTCGGGGTCACAGGATTAGGACCAAAAATGAAAACTCGACTCTGCCTCACATTTTGTTAATTAACTGATAACTTACCAACCATCGGTAAGCCAGACAAAATTCTTATATTTTCATCATTTTTTTACGACAATTGATGACATTTTATTTTTATTTGCGATATTTCAATAAGATATTATCATTTGTTCTGAAAACCATATTGAGATTCTCTATAAAAACTGCAACGGTTTGAAAAAGTAAAGGTCTAAGATCGTGGTTTCGAACTCAAATTCTGGCATTGATAAACTGAAAAATTATCATGAATTTTTCAAAAGTGCTCAGCATCAGCGCTATTAATTGCTGTCAGACTGCTTATGCAGCAAACGTAAGACCAGTGGTAAAAAAAAAAATATTTTTTTAATTTTTGTCCAATTGCCCAGTTACTGAATGTTATCCATACTAGAGTGATCATTATTTTTTTAGAATAAAATTTTTGTGCATCCGCCCGCCTATTGATAGTTTTTCTTAGAATAAAACTTTGCCGGTCTTGGAAGTGATACTTTTTGACAGAATTACATTTTTGTTTATCCTTTTATCAATTGGCTGTTGTTCTTCTTGTTTCGCAAAAATACATTTATTGTCGTCTATTCATTGTTGTCCGTCTTAGAAAGACACATTTGTCAGAATGAAATATTTATCCGTCCGCCAGTATTTTTAATGGTGCCCATCTTAAAAGGACCCATTTTGGCAGAATGAAATTTGTTGTCTATTAAATTTTTGTCCGGTCATAATTTTTGTCCGGATATTAATTGCTGCCGGTATGCCTCCCTATTAATTTTGCTTTGTCTGCCTAGTTCGTCTTTAAGTTATCCCTTTTCTTATTCCCGTTGTTAAATATATCCCCATATTGTATGACCCTTTGGCTATAATTTGTATATGGTGGCAATGAGGCAAAGGCAAAGGTGTGTCAGAAACAGATTTAAATCAAGATATTTATCTTTACACACAATAAGTTTCGCATTTTTAAAAATCGAATACTCAAATCCTATACTGATTTTTAATATATCACTTCCTCTAAAATCCATAAGAGATCGTCTTTCCGATCCAGTTGCATGTATTGCCGCTCCATTTCATTTTTCCCCGATATTTTTATTCTCAATAATTGGTAGTTTTACTGATAATTCAGTATTATTAATAATGGAGCGCATTATTCTGATCGCAGTATCAGAATGAAAATCATTGACTCTTCACAGATTTCGGTTACATAAAAACTTAAAAAATGTTATCCATTAACTTTGGAATTTCCCAATTCATTTAGTAGCTGCAATTGTTAAAGATTAATAAATAATTAGTTATACTTTTAAGTGTCAGAAAACCTTTTATGTGGAACCCTAAAATGTTAAAATAAAATAAATGCAATCTGAAAATCTGAGTAATTTGTTCCATTCCATCAGGATATGCCGCGATATACAAATTCAAATACCTTTTAAACACTTTCGTTTGCGATCAACGATACATGCATAAGAAATAATTAATATTTTGATTTCCTCATTAATAACTGCAGACTCAAATGTAATTAAAGTACAATTATCACTTGTAATTTTCGTGATCATTAAAAAATTTAAAACACATATCTCAACATTTATGTTCCCATATGACAAGCACATACAGTAACCACTTATACAGTATATGGGTGGCTGAACTAGTAAGTTCGTTAGCAGCAAATAGTTCAGGTTGTGAATTTGTTCTATATTTCCAGCAGTCATGAGTATACCTCATATGCTTTTAGATATTGTATGTAAGTTGAAGTTTGAAACAGTCAAAGCTTGTCTGCAGCAGAGTTTCATTCAGTAAAATCGTTATTAAAATAGCTTAACTCTTTATACAAGTTCTCCACCTCTATATCGTTTTCCAAAATTTCATCACATTAGTAGAGAATATTCCTTGACCTCCCAACTTTAATATAGAACAGAAAACCTTAATAAAAATCACTGTTTCATTACATATCAACTGCTTCAATTTTTTTTTCCTTGCAGGAACACGCTAAACAAAAATTTTCTTATCAAGGACTTGTACAGCCAAAATCTATCGGAGTATACTAAAAACCTTTTTGAGAAGAAACAATACGGACTTTCTGTATTAAGGTACCGATACACAAATCTAATGTCGTTTTCCTTAAAAATGTAGTTTAGGCGGAAAGCCGTTACACGTTTAGACAAACAATATTAATGACTGCCAGAATTTGCATACACTCAAGATCAGTAACCGTTCGAAACTATAGAATTTCAAATACATAAAGATTATTTTTTATCGTGCAAACGAACTTTTTTCATACTCTAAGTGTTAAATAAATATTTATTTTTAACATAAATTAACGCCCAAGTGTAGAATGGATGTCCATGTTCTCTTTATGGTCATTAACAAATAATAATAAACAAACAAAAAAGAGGAAACACATAGAGATACAAAATGCATACAACAGCAAATTTTAAACAAAGTTTTGCCTAAAACAAAAAAAAAATATTTTTTTTTGGAAATTCACTTTCAAAATTATCACGTTTAATATATTTTTCTCTTTGTGCTTTTTTAACTCAAAAGCGTTTAACGTAAAGCGTTAATTAATTGGCAAACAACAATAATAATTGGCAAGTGGATACGTTTGCTTTACACTGAAGTTACTCGCCGTAGCCGTATGAGAAAATCATTAAAATATATTAATTAATATTTTATAATGTTTAATTCATTTATATTTGTTTTTTCGTTAACGATTTTTATTTATACAGTAGAATCTTTCTTGTTGATCTCACTTAAAATAACTCAAATTTTGAATAAATTAATAACATTGAGAAGATCTAAATACACAAATCCACACACACACAATCATACAAAATATGTTCAATTTTTGAAAATACCATATTGTTTATAAGATGTGCATATACATACACACACCTATATACATACATACATACATACATATATACATACAGACATACATATTCACAAACACTTCCCCTGACTGTTTAATTCAATCTCATAATTCATTACTTTAACACAATAATGTACTGGTATTTTGCTACAAGGCCTGAAGTAAAGTAACAAATCATTTCAGAAAAGAAAGAAAATTCCAACAACAATAACAACAACAAGAAATGTGTCTGCAACATTCATTAAAAAAGTGTATCAAAATAAAAAAGTAAAAAGAACATTTTTCATTTCACATTCTTGCATATATGTGTGTATGTACGTACGTATTGGCCATTAGTCATTTTGACTAAAACAATACACACATGCACTCACCCATACACATACATACAGATGTGTATTAAATATTAAACCCTGAAGGTGGGGTCTGCACGGGTTTATGGCGAAAATGTTATTTTTTTATAATTTCCACTTTTGATCGATGAAAACAATCAGAATTTAGTCTGATAGTCTCTTTGTTTTCTGCTATAATTTCTGACATCGTATCTATATATTTAAACCTTAAAACTAATTTTTTTTTTAATTTTTTCTTTTGTTTAAAAGTTTATCATTTTTTGCATTAAAAATAATATTCAACATATAAATTAAGCATTAAAATTAATTTGAAATTGATTTGACTATGTGAAGTTGTTTAAATTTTTTAATGCATCGAACTAAATACACATTTTAATTTAGGAAAACTATTTTAAACTTGACAAATCAAATAATCAATATCTTGAGTTATATGCCAATATGTTTCATATAATAACTGTATGCAAGAATTTTAAAGGACTTTTGAATTATTATATCATATGTACATAAGTATGTATCCCATATATTCAGAACTAAATTTGATGTTGCGTTGTAATAATAAGCAAACACATGTTTGATCGCCATACAAAAAGCACAGCGATTCGAAGACAAACTAAGAAACCAGTTAAATGACTTTTAAAATTCATGTACAGTGTATTTCGTACTTGTTCAAAAGGATCGTTTGTTGTTACTTATTTCCTGTTGCTACACAGTAACGCAAGTTTTACACCAAATCAAACATGTTCATAACTGTATATACATACACATGTGTACCAACTACATTTAAGAATTCACAATCCAATTAATAAAAGTAATGAAATTTCAAACATAAACTCACCTTCTTCTCTTCCAACATGGGATTATTAGGATCACCAAACACTGTAGCCTCCAGTTGATAGTTAACAATTAAGGCTTTATCAGTGGGATGCGGTTCAATACTGCCACCTTTCCAACGTCTGCTTTTATCAAATTTTTATGTGAATTTTTAATATAAATTTGTTTTAATTATTGCATTTTTAGTGCAGGAGGTTGCAATATGATTAAGCAAAAATAATAGACAAAAAATTGTATTGAATTTTTTTTTATAAGATTTTAGTAGAACAAAAAAAAAAACAAAACAGAAAAAAAATTTACAACTTTTATGTGTTTTTTTTTTTATTTTACTCCTTTTCACATATTTCTATATACTTACATACATAAATATTTATGTATGTGTGTAAATATATTTCCGTAGATTTATTTTGCTTATGCTTATTTACGGAGATTTATTTTACTTTATAATTCTTAACTATGAGTATTCCATTTTCTTTAATAAAACTTTTCAAAATTTGTTTTTTTAATCGGTGTTCCTTTTTTAAGTACATGGATAATACATATAAACTGCCTACATACCGTTATATTTCAAGTGATTTTCTACTGAGAGAGTGCAGTGGTCAATGTATGTGTAAAGTTTGTTTTTTTTTATTTTGCATTGTTGTCTGCACAATGTGCAATATTATTTAATAGCCAAAGTTGCCAGATTATTAAATTTGTGGTTTGTGTATTGAAAATGCCAATGGTGCTAATTTTTGATCTACAATTGAATATTTATAATTTTGCTCAAAAAGAATTTTACTTAAGGTCCTGATACACGGTCCTAAGCATTATCTGCTGAAAAAATGGGATAGTGTGGGATAAAAATCTCCGAGTTTTTATGACAAGAAAACGTTTATGAAAATTTTCATAAAATGGCATTTTTCATCCGATCAGAAGAAATAAAATTGTTTGCATAATTTTTGCATAGTAGGATGGCACTAACAACGTCATTTTTGTCCGATTTTTTAAAGTACGTGTTATCGCTATCAGATTTTCTGGTGAATGAATATCACGACCATGTAGCTTAGTGAAACATGACATTTAATGACTATAGAGTGAGCAATAGCGCTATATAAGATATACTGGTGGAAGTTTCGTTTTGTCATTTCTAATTGCATTACTCTGCATAGTTTCGCATTTTACAATTTATCACTTTCAATAATTTCATGTATTTAAAAATTCCCCGAAACTTTTGAGTTTTTTTTGCCATAAAGGAGATTTTTATACCAGCAATAAAGTTTAATCCATCAGTGAAGCAGTCTGGCATTACTATGTAAATGGGTGGCTGCATGCGCGGAAAATATGTCGTTCATGTATACCTATAGAAAAAATACTTATGAAAGGAAAATGGGAAAATCGATAAAACTGACGGCAGACACAGTAAAAAGGCATAGAAAATTTCAAAAGAAATTTTTAGCTTTTTTCAACATTTTTTTGAATATTTTTGCACACTTGTTTAAATAGATTAAAAACACTTTTTAATACAATGCCGGCTTTTAACATATACATATGTACATATGTATTTATTTTATTGAGGATACAAAATTATATTTTTACTTTTAACTTTTCCTTATAAATATTTTCACTCACTTTTTAATAAATTTAGCATCATCTGAGGTTTGTTGCATTTTTTTAACTTTAACCGAAATTTTGCTGAAATTCCGTTCGTCACTTGCCTCAAATGGCGTTCTTACGTGGGAATCAATAGCAATCGCACCACCGCACGTTTCTTGCAATTGTTGTAAAAATTCTTTAGTTGTTAATAAAGTCTGAAGGAAATCGCGTATGATGGCATTAAATATGTAACTTAAATAATGCAATAAAAATACGATGAGTGCTATGCCCGCAACTACTTGAAAGAGAAGTAGCAGCACAACTGGCATGCGACACACGAAACAGTCAAAGCAATTTTATATTTTGTTGGTGAATTTTTTGTTGTCTTCCTTTGCCTTTGATGCGATAGTAACCGTTGTATTTTGAGTCTTTCTATTGTATGTGCATACATACACACATGCATACGTACATATACATATATTTGTATAATTCGTTTTTTCGCACTATTCCATTAACAACTTATAACAACACTACTTATCCCACTAAACAGTCACATGGAAGTTTATGTACTCGTATGTGTCTACTTTTGTATGAAAATACAAATAAAAGGAGGAGACCCTTAAAAGCTTATTCACTTCCTAGTTACGCTGTGTGTTTTACTTAATTTCATTAATTAATTCTCTTCTGTGCTTGCTCTTCTTACAACTACCGTTAATTACAAAGTTTGTTATGATTTTTAGTTATTTTTGTTTTGTTTGCTGTTGTTACCGACGGATGTACGTAAGCGCGCGTATCGATATAACAGACTCGTCTCTAGCACTGCTCGCAACGTTCTGATTTGTATTTTTAGCGAATGTTATGCTTTGCGCTTTTTGTGTTTGCATTTCTGATTAGACATTGGTATTTGACATTCGTTTTTTGGTTTCCTTACAAATTTTCCTTCTTATTGTTTTCACTTTTATGTTATTTGGTTTTTATTTTGATTACGGATTTACAATTGTTTATTTGCCTTTGTTTACCTGTACGTCGTATTTCTTTCCAGTTCGCAAATTGTGGTTTTTTCGCTTCGTTTTATTAACAACTTCTAATTTACACAAATTTGGCATTACTTTTGCAAAATGTTGCCAGGCCAAATTCTTTAAGGCGTTGCCATAACGTTTCCTCTTGTTTTCTGAGAGATTTAAACATTGAACGAAAAATAAATACCGAAAAGGAGAGTCTTTAATACAGCTTTGTAAAAAGTGAAATATATATTTTTTAAAGGTGCCCTACTAATATCTCATCGGTTAAATTTAAACATATAATCCTAAGCAATATGAACTTTGCCAAGTAAATATTATATGTGTTTATGAATTTTCCGAGCCGAAACAACTTAATTCACATAATTCTAATATATAAGTATATAAATAAAAATCATATATAGTTTATCATATATACTTGTATTCATAGATACGTAGCATATTCATTTCTAAGTATACATAATTTACTATACAAAAACATTTATTTCGTCTGTAATATAAATACACAAAATAATTTGTTACAACGTTACACTTCTAAATATACTCTTTACTAACTACCCTTTTCTTCCTGCTTCACTTCCTTTTTAATGGCATTTTTACTGCTCACTAAATTCACATTTAGCTCTCTCAATCCGGAACCCCATTCAGCTACCTTTTTAAAAAATTCATCATCTACCAATTCAATTATGCGAACATTTTTAGGGTTTTTGTCCACCTCTTGTAAATGATCCAAGACCATTTGACCACGCGTGTGTCCATTTAGGTCTACCACACAATGCCACAGACTTTGTTTCAAAACGATTTGAGTACCGAAAAGAAATGACGCCACTAGCAAAGCATCGCAAGGATTCCAGTACTTTAACCCGAGCGGCAAATACTGGGCAGCTTCAACAAGGTTTAATATATCGACGGCTGGATTTTGACTGGCTTTTGCACCAAAATGCTCTAGTCGCCATTTCTACAGATAAAAAGGCAATGATTATTAATATATAGTTTCTTCTAAAGATTAATGATAAACTGAAAATGGTGACTTATACAATAATATTTTAAAATTATTTTTATCTTAAAGGCTGGTGAACAATTATGTATTGTACATACACTTTTACAAACTTATATATACATATGTATACGATTTTTGGGAGTTAAAGTGACAATCACTGTATTTAAAAACGTTCATAAAACTTACGATACAAATGGAGAATCTGTCGCTCATGCAGGGTTCCCAAGGTAATATTGTAATGGGGCACTTTGATTTCGTCAAAACAATATGGGCAGCTTCTGGATCAGAATAAAAATTGAATTCAGCCGATCGAGAACAATTGCCAACACCTAAAAAAAAATTAAGTTATTAATATTTTAAAAAAATTACTTCAAATTAAGCAAGTTTATATTTCTAATAGAGAAAAGTTTGTAAAAATTAACAGAGAGAGAGATATTTCGATACCGATATACATATGTATATATTTATATATATGTTACATTGGGTGGAAATTCATTCGAAATTAATAAATGATTTCAATAAGAAAGTTTAATTTTAAAGAAATTTAAATTTTCTTTTATGTACAAAATTTATTTACATTTTTAATGCGGGAAAAAGTTTAATCCGCATTTATTAAAAAGGTGGAAGGATCAAGGCATTTTTGTCAGGTACGGTTGTGTGGCAATGAAATATATTGAAATCTCTCTAACCGATTTTTGAAATTCGGTTATATGTTTTGTTTTGAAAAGGTTTAATTTAATTCACTAAATTTTAATCAGATACTCGTTGAGAAGAGCGACAGAAAATATTAAAATAAAATTATAAGAAATTGTGTTCCACTCAAGATACAAAACATATAGTGATAGACGAAGGTAATAGGTGAAAATTTTAAAGAATAACTAACAGGGATAATCATTTTGCACGTTTTTTTTTTGCCTTGAAGTCTGTTAAGCATAAATTATAAATTTTCAGATAACCAGCACTTACCCTGATGATTGCCGCCCATAATATATAAGTCCTTAACATTATAAGAAAACTCTTCGCCATACATCGAATAGCATAGTGCTATATTTGTTAAGGGGCCAATAGCAATTACTGTAACTTGCCTGGGATTCTAGAGTAAAATACAATATCAATACATGTTACAAAATATAATAGAAATGTGTTCACACTTCTAAGCAAAATTGATTTATAGCTGCTACCGCATGTTCACCCTCAACCATTTCTTGAACATCGATTTCTTCATCCTGGGACAATACGTCGCCAAAACCATCTTTGCCATGAAACTTGACACCCTTTACATGATCGGAATTTGATAGCAGAGATTCAGCAGCACCCAAAAATATCGGTATCTAAAAGGAAAGATTGTAATAAATGAATGGAATGAAAACGCTCAAATAATCGCCATCGTACTTCATCTCTCCGGCACGCCTTCAGAATTCTTAGCATATTGTAAGCGGCATTATGTAAATTTGTATTACCGCTGCCACATATCGTTATGCCTAAAATAGTTAAATGATTTTCTGCTTCGGCTTTAAGCAATAATAATAATGCCCAAGCATCGTCACTGCCACCATCACAGTCTAATATCACATAGTTTCTCATCGACATTGCTGGCAAATATGTATACAACGTTCTTCTCTGCTCCTTAAGATTGCCTTTTCAAATATTTTGTCGCCCTGTTTCTGCGTTATTGACTCCTCTCCAGCACAAGTATGCTTAGGTGGGTTAAAAGAGGGAAGCAAAAGCTTTTTTGTTTTTACTCGTGTATTGGTAAATTATAATTTTTTAGTGAAATTTAAATTACAATTTTATCGATGAAGTAATTGTTATCTAGGTTGTTTGTTCTGTAGTTAGAGCCTAACCCAATAACGGCATTCGATAGAGTTTGCATTGAAATTTATTAAAAAACGTAATAGATTTTTATTTCATTGTACTAGACCAAAATCATATGGCTGCTTAAAATGTAAAGAAAGAAATTACGAATATTGAAAAAAATAGTATTGAAAAAACTATGTATAGAACTTGTGAGATTCGCTTTAGTAAATTGCTGCTGGTGCTATAGCTTTTCCAACCTTTAAATTTATTCAATAATTTAGAATTTCACAAAAATATATTCGAAGATTTTAACAGAAGGCAAAATTGTTAAAGAAAATTGAAACACGTACATGTTCCATATAAAACCAAATTTTTAAAATCAGAAACAATATTTAAAATTTAAAATCGAAAAACTAAAGTTAAGAAAAGCTCATGCAGCTCATAGTAGAAGGTGACCAATTTTCGGAAAACAAATTATATTAACCATTGCATTATAGTGTCCAGATAAGATTAGATGAGTATCGTTTAACCCACTTAAGCAAATAACGAAGGAAACCATTTATTGTACTGCAGTTGCAAATTTTGTATGTGTATAAGCAGTACATGCATACACACATCAGTACATGAATACGTACATAGATCTAAATACATACATTTCTATGATATGTATGTTTACACTTATGTACCTATGTATATATAAGCATGGTGCACGTAATATGCACCTATGAAGCTAATTTTCTTGTAAACTATTCTAAAGTATTTAAATGAACTTGTTTTTGTGTGCACGACTTCATTTTATGAAATTCCTTTCATCCTTATTAATTCACTACAGCAACAGTTCATAGCACAATTCATTTAGTTTAATAATATTTTTAATTCTAATCTGAAAACTATCAAAAATTATAACACCGTGTATCTGAAAGCGTACCGGATGAATTGTGGTGAATGACAATGATTACAAAATTAAACTAAATACGATGAAGGCAAGTAAAAAGATTGACAACAAAAGTAAGAAAATAACAACATAAATGTAAGTGCAGAGCTGGAAAACTCAATACCTTTGTTAAATATGTACAGGCTGTTTATTATTACGTGCTAGTTATTACGTAATTGTGTATTCGCTATGCTACACAACTACGCGATTTGTCAAATATGGCAACTCTATCGCAAATATAATATATAGTGACTTCATCACTCAATTTACTTGATCAATACATTTACGATTACACTAAAATGACTATTTTTAATAAAGGTATCACCAATATTATTTTCCGAGCTTCCTTGTCTCCTCCCTTTAATATACAACAATATTAAAACATCCATGTATGATTTGCAAAACTTTATGAAAATGTTCATGAAATGATTGTTTCTGTGCCATCAGCTGAACTAAAAAATTTTTTTCTGCTTCATTTTTGTGTAATAGTGTTACATATTAAAACCGTATTTGCATAGTATGAGTATAGAAATTTCGATACGTAAAACATGAAAAGTTTATAATTACAACTATATAAATATGTATAACGGGGAATTTTTATTAGATCTAAATTTCAACTTTTTCTCTCCAAAAGAGAAATCGATATTCAAACGCCTTCATATGTTCTTATTTGATATAAAAAATAAATATACATATATGGAAATTTTATTAATGTAATGGGTGAAATGGAAAGGTTCGGCGAATTGTGCTGGGAGAACGTGTTAAAAAAAAAAACAAAAAAAAAACAAATTTATTCCATTAAATCGATAGATGAAGCCAATAAAAACTTTAAACTGGTCCGTCTATAAATCTTCACTAGACATAATAGTGCAGTGCAACTTGAAATTAATATTCTTTTAATTAAAATTTACAAGAAGTGATTTTCCATTCCTGTCATTCCCTTCATTACGTTCGACCAGGCCTGCCAGCACAATCAGATAATAACACTGCTCCAACAAATACTACACAACCAAAAACACACGAGATTTGTTAATATAACCAGGTGTTAGCAAAAACCCAGCTGGTTGGTGTTTACAATAACAAGACTGTCAAAATTTACTTACCAGCTGGTGTTTATTGTATTAAAAGTGATTTCTTAAAACACACACCTCTCTTTACTTTATCTCTTACTTTAGCAATTTCATGTTTCTTTCTAACAACAAAATTAGTTTATTTTTGTTGTTGGAATATGGTTGTAGAAGAGGTGGTATCTGGTTACCTGCCTTGAAACAAGCGCCAATAAGACTGTGGTATAAGCAGCAAACTTAAATTACAGTGAAGCCCGCTGCTGAGGAACTGTGCCATTCTGCATATATAATTCATTGACCTTCTATGTTGACAATGATATTTTTGTTGCGAGTTATTTATAATAAAGAAAGATAAGAGTCAGAATAGAGCATTGCGAGTGATAATCGGCAACATTTGGAAACGCTTGAGATTTAAAAAAAAGGTTCGTTAATGCTAGTATCAGGTTAACATGGCAAAGCGATTTGCGTTGGTTAACAATATTGAGGATCTACTGCATAAAAAAAAAATTTGCTCTGATAAGAGTAGACTTCTTATGGTTTATAGGCATTATTAGATAGATGTGGTTAGATATGCATAAACACTCAGGTATATGTATATGGATTTATATATGTATGGATGTACAAGAACGCACGTACAACCGGTGTTATTTATATCTAATGGCTTCTTTAAATGTAAGAAGGCGAAAGATTTAAATGTATGTGTGTGTGTATGTAATTATGTTATTAATTAAAATTTTTTTAAAACTAATGTATATGAAGATTTGCTGCAACGCTTTGCTCTAGCTATTACAATAACAATAAAAGTGTGTAGGTGTTTGTAAGATGGTTTTGCATCCGAGAGATTTCTACTCATATTACAGTGTTACCAGAACAAATTTTCAAAATTTTAAAAAAGGCAAATATGTATAATATGCAAATTTCGCGCTGATAATGTGGCTCATCGGCACTAATTTTTTTAAATATTTTGCTTAGGGGTTGGGCAGTTATAAACAATTTTTTTATAATGTGCAATTAAAATGTTCTTAATCTTTATGTATGTAAGAAGTTATTAAATTTATTACTGATATTAAAAATAATGTATTTACAAAAGTCTTATTTACACGAATTATTATATTTTACCGCTTGCCAAACACAGTTCATGATAATGTGTAATCGAATAAAATTTCTTTGCTTTCAATGCTTCCTTTGATTGTGTTTTTTAAGTTCTCAATTAATTAATATCTACAAAGGTTTGGCATTATTTCTCTAGACCGTTTATTTGAAAGTCTACTAATGAGTTTGTCTTAGCACCAATGAAGTGCAGCCATCTAGGAAAGCTTAACCACACACAGACGGACTCATACAAGAAAATAATAAACAAACCGTTTAAATTTGAATTGTTCCTAAAAAGAAAATCCTCTTTTTTCATCTTATTTTATTTAAATCTTTATTTAGTTAATTTAAATTATTTCGCATATAAATGGATTTGTTTTACAATGCTCAATTATTATTTATAAGTTTTAGGGTTAATAATAACAACAGCAACATCCGAAAAGAGAATAAATTTATTTTAATAATTTATTTGAGCAAATTCATTTAATTAGAGAGCGCAGCCGTTTGGAGAATAATTAAGCACATAAAAGCAGAGTAGTTGGCAATTACAGCAGCTTGACATCAGATAATTTAGTTGTCCGCAGTTGTTACTATATAGAACAACTGTAGTGCATTAAGTTGGCGAAAGGAGGATCTGATTATGGTACGTCTTTGGTATTTTTAATCAAAAAACATTTCTGGATTTTGTCAGCTGAGCAAGTTTTATTATTTTTATAAATTTATGTAACAGTAAAATTGTTTTGTAGGTTAGCAAAGGTGTTTACAACAGCAGACAGTTATTGCAAGCATAAGCCAAAAAAATTCAAATTTATTTTAACCCAAAAACGTGTTGAGTAAAATTATTTACACAGTTTTGGAAATACACAACAATAAACAATGTCAACAGTTGGTGGTTTTGTGATTTATGACTGTGACATTGGCATTGACGATGCCTGGGGCCTTCTCATGCTAATCAAAGGTGAGCAATTTTTTCGCAAGCTCTCACAAAATGTTAAAGCTGATGTGAATAAAGAGAAATTACCTGATATTTTTAAAATACTGGCAATAACATGCGTGCATGGAAATACAGATGTTGACAATTGTGCACGAAATGCTTTAAGAGTGCTAGACAGCGTCGATAGATTAGATGTAAGTACTGGCACAAAATTACAAATAATTTATTTTGATGTAATTTTATACCAAAAAAATTAAATTTAATCAATTCCTAGCAAGTTATACTCAATACATAATTTTAATTATTTATTTAATATTAATAATTTTAATTATTTCGGTTCACCAGCTAATAACATTTATTATTTTTTTCTGCTGAACAAAAATCCTAATATTAGACAATTTTTGAATTGATAAATAAGATATTTGGATATATTTCAGATACCTGTTTACAAAGGCTGCAACAATCCAATATTACCCCGTTCATGGGAACGTTCAAAGTATTTTTATGGAGTAGATGGTTTCGGTGATATTTCCGATTTGCCACAAGTCAAGACCACACAACCACAAACGCAGCATGCCGTTAATATTATGTACTCTCTGGTTTGCACGGTGAGATTTTGGCTTTTAAATTTGAAAATATAACACATGCTTAAGTGAACATATTCGAAATGTATTCGCCAGTATCCTTATATGATAGATTTTATTTTGGTTGGCCCATTAACAAATTTTGCCAACTGCATCAACATGTATGGAGATGAGTTTTTAAGTAAAGTCCGTAATATTTATGTAATGGGTGGTAATTACAGAGGTAAAAAGAATACAGTCGGCTTATTAACTTTTTCCTATTTTTATAAAAATTCGCTCTTCCAGGTAAAGGAAATATAACAAAATCTGCTGAATTTAATTTTATGATGGATCCGGAAGCGGCGCATATAGTTTTCCAAAGTGTTAAGGAGCATGTCATCACAATTCTGCCCTGGGAAACTTGTGTTGATGGCGATATGAATTTAGAAATGGTAATTAAAAAGTAATTTTTTTATTGAAGCTCCGAAATTTAATGGTCTTCTTTCTTAAACTTACTAAATTGGTAATTTTCTTACGCAAAAGGATTGGCGTATTAATGAACTGGGTAAAGTGGAAACAAAGGCAATGCAGCTAATGAACACGGTAGAATGTGCAGTATATTTGCCAAAAGGGTTCGTGAAATGGATTGTATGTGATGCTATACTCGTGGCTGCTTATTGCTTTCAAAAATTTTCCATTACAAAGCAACGACTGTATCATGCTACAGTTGAGCTGACTGGTACGCATACAAGGGGCCAAATGGTACTGGACCATTTACGGAGCGACATTGAAAATGTTCAGGTTATTATGGAAATGCATAAGGCTAGTTACGAGCAAATTATATCTTGGACTGGTGGCTTAATAGAAGACACAAGTATGGAAAATTGGCTGTTGGAGAAAATGGAAAAATAAAATATATAAAATAAAGTTTCCTGAATAACTTGAATTCATATAAGAATATCTCAAGAACAAGTGGTAAAGTATTTGATTAACAGTGCAACATAAATCTGGACCGCCCTTGTACGATTTCTTGCTGAAAATATTTTCCCCTAAGTTATTGGTAAATATTGGTTAGGCTTCTTAGAATTAATATATTAATTAAAGCAAAATAAATAACAAAATCGCACACGCAAATCCAACTAATTAATTTTTTTAAATAATTGTCATTTTTATTACTTTAATTAGTTGCATTTAAAAAAAAAATGTATCTTTAATTAGTTGCAAAGTATTGTAATTGCTGTCAAGCGAAGCAACCACTTATGGGTTATTTATCTTTAATCAACTTCTAAAAAAAAGCAATCTATGAAGAACACACTGTTCTTTTTATACATTCGATGCCCAAGGTATTTTTTATCACAGCATGAATATAGATGATTGTCAGATTTTTCTTACGTTAGTTTGATAGAAGCAATTTAGTTAAGGTTTTTAACGCCAACTCTAGAATCTTAATACTAAATAAAAAGGTATTTAAGGTTATCTAAGATAAATTTGGCATACCTTTAATGAATGAACTTTATATTAAAGAAAGCATAATATCTTGATTTGTAAAAACAGCAGGAAATAACGTAAGAATATAAAATAATAATATTAGATGAATTTAATAAGCGTAATTTTAAATAGAAAAGCTTGTGACACCACCGCTATTTATTATTGTCCGCATTACTACACTAAAGAGAGTAGAGTTTTTTTGTAATATTAAGGATTATTATAATATTTTATATTATATTATTATATAATATTATAATATATTATTATTTGTTACAATATTTAGCAATTATTAAAATGTAGTCAACAGCAGCTGTTTTTCTAAGATTTGATTTTCCATTTACAAAACCGGCTACAATTGATTTAAATATAAAACATTCATTACATTTCCTTTTTACTGAATAGTCGTACTGATAATTTATAAAAATTGAAAAAGTCAAAACATAGAAAAATTATATACACTAAAGTTATGCAAAATATACGTTAATGATTAATGATTTTTACCTATACACACACTTGTCTATCCTAGTTATAAATATATAAAATAAAAAATGTAAATAATGTACGCAATTTATGAAAAAGTTATAAGTACAATCATTGTTCACAAAGGTATAATAAAATTTTTCTTAATCTAAATCTAATTTAAAAAGACATCAGAAATACGAAAATTAGTAAACTTGGAAACTAAAAATCGTTACAATTCAGAGCAAAGTGTTTCTCTTATTTAAACAGTTAAATCAAAATACCATTGAAAATAAAACTATTACAATTTCTTATTACTGTTGATTACATTAATGTTATTCCACTGTATCACACTGCACTACTACTTCCCAAATACAGATTAAATTTTTTCTATCGTTTGGGTTGTGGAAACCGCACGCAAGCAGGACCGACAAAACTATGTATCTATTCATATGTATATTTATGCATGCATTTATTAATGTATGTATGTATAGATGTATGTACGTATGTGAGCATTAGCACATCATAAAAATATCTCCTGGAATTACAATCGATAAGCCTTATGCACCAACATCTGTATATGTGTGCATATATGCATTTTATATAATACTTTCAAAATATACAACAGAAACGAAAATTACTTAATTTAAAAATTTAATATCTATTAAATTCAAACTCTGTGTGAGCAGCAATAACACATGCTGACATTCAGATAAATATAAAAAAAATCCAAAAAGGAATGCTAACAAAGCACAAACCCACACAGGCACAGAAATACACCCAATAAATATTTGTGGGGAAGTGCCAACAACAATAACAAAACAAAACTAACTTTTAACAAAAGCAGACACAAATACAAATAAATGAAAGAGAAAACGCAACAACACCACATGTACGAGTAGACATAAAAAAACAACAACTTCAAATAAAAATAAAACTACAATGTCAGACAAAATACTGGGTTGGAAGCCGAAAAATAGGGGTTTTCATACGACAATGCAACGTGTATTAATAGCCTGCATTTTAAAGTTTTCTCTTTATATTTTCTTTGCCATTTGATATGCAAATTACAATACAAACGATTGTCCGTAAACTGCACATTGTCTTTAGTGGATCCGAAAAGCGGAAGTAAAGCATTTTAACCCTAATTGGAAAATGTTGCAATTAAGGGAGAATTAATACAATTTAATATATTTATATGCTATATATACATATATAGAAAAATTTCCAGTTAAGCATATTGTTGATCAGCATTATATAATAATTTCGGCCTTATCGCTAGTTATGCGATTTCTATATCGTCTAAGCTAATATGCAGATCAACGCAAGCTCCCAAAGTATTTTCCTGCTTTTTTCGCTCATACAAAAACGGAAGTGAGGCATGGCATGGCAGCCCCAATTGGAAAATTTTGTACGAGATTCCCAACAACTTTTCCAATTAAAGGAGTATAACGTAAAAGGTGTAGTGAACACATATCGCTTTTGTACCTTCTTTTACAATAACAATGACAACAAGCACGGCTAGTGCCTGATTAATTAAATATTTTATGTACGACGTGAGTCAGCCATTGAGTGAGTTATTGTTGCATCAAATGTTGGTGGTAGTTTCTCTTGTGAGAGATGGTTGCTTTTTTTTGATCGATTTTGTACGCAAATGGGCGTAGATGGGTTTGTTTGTTGGGATGTATGCAGTGCTTTATAAAGATTTGTGTGTATATGTAAATATCGGTGTACAGAGTTTATTGTATTTTTGCGGCGACTTCATTTCACTTGTGTGCATGTGCTTATTTGTTGTTGTTGTTCTCAAGTTTTGTCTGAATGCTTGTTTGTGTTTTAGCATTTTAGTTATTCAGTTGCTGGGAGTCCGTTTATAGTTAAATCACAAGTTTGACGTTTCATTCGTGAGTAACATTTCAACCAACAAGACGTGTTAAACGCGTAAAGCAAAATATATAATATTTAAAAACAAATTTGAATTTAAAAAAAAACCGTTGTTTATTACAATTGATAAAAAAGAATCACAAAATTATTTCACAAATATAACGAGGGTGTGTACATTTGTGGTGGACTGTATAGTTATTTTTATTCCCTTTTGCTTTTAATATTTATCAAAATTATTTTTTTTTTCATAAGAATTTAAAACTTTTTGAGATTAATGTCTTTAAATTATTTTCTTTATTTTTTTTTTTGTAACTTTTTGTTGGTTTCATTTCATTGGTTTGATTGGCTTGCAGTTCAGTGTTCCTTTGCTGCCTCCTCTAAATACTTTGGCGTATTTATTTCATTTAAGATAAAATATATACACAGCTACATATATATACATACATAAGTAGATACTTTTGTATATGAATACATACGTACAAGTATAAAAAATAACGCAAAAATTTATAAAGAAAAAATTAAATAAAGAAAAATATTGTTCCCCAACATCGGTTTTCCCCAGTTCTTTTCCATTCAAGAAAAAAGACACAAATTGTGGCCGTGTGTGCTAAATAAAATTAAGAAGAAAAAAATTACAAAACCGGCATTGTAACAATAAAGCGGAGCTCTTAAAGCCATAAAGAATCAGCGACGAAAGTACGACCAGAACGTGCAGCATCTCAAAATCAGCAACATCATCGTCTGTCTCACCAAGCACTGGAATCAGTCAGCTAAAGGCAAATACAAGTAGTGACTGAGAACTGTATAACACTAAAGTTGAAATCGCCTTCAGTTAAGTACAACAATAATAACAACAGCAACAACAACAGAAGCAACTGTAACAAGATGTCAGACGGTATTGAAGTTGAACAAATGGTTGAGTCCAAACCAAGAAGGGTATGTGTTCGTTTTTCTCTACATATTCCTTTTCTTAAACTTTTCTCGCTTTGTGTGTCCTTATTTCTTAACATTCCTTTATATATTTAACCCCAGTGTTTTATCATAAAAAGTCAAGTTAGACATGTCTAGCTTCAAATGGGAACAAGTGCTTCTTTCCAGAACTGAAAAATGAAATCGTTTAGGAAAGTTTTAAATTTCATTTTTCCTACGGTCTTGTTCATTGCTTAATTTAGATAAACTCTTCTTTTTTGTTACATTTGAGACACACACCCACCTACGTGTATATGCATGCTTGCATGTGTGTGTGCATTAGCCACCTGAACGAGAAGGCAGGTTCAAATGTTTTGCTTTAAATAATCCTGGCATAGTCGCGTGGAATTTCTTAATTAGATAATTTTATTAATTCCTTTTTTGAAACAACGTTTCTTTCAAACAGACTTCAAAGAACATGTTCGATATAAATCTAGTTTTAAGCACAAGTCTTGCATCGAACCTCTATCGTTTCAATGTGCTGTGTGGCAAAGTTTTAAGTTTAGGAAGATAGTCACTAAAGGGGTGATTAAAGGAAGGGCAGTCCACTGGAGTTGTTTCGAACTCCATCAAATGAAATAGTTGGAGTGGCTCGATTTGAAATTCTTTAGCATGATCGCATACATTTAAATTAAAGAAATTTTTGTCTAAAACTTACAACTGCACGAATCGAAAAATTCATTTTAGTTCAAAAAGGTGTTTGGAAAATTTATTGACTCATGTATGTGAAACTCGCTCAATACGACTCACTCTATCAAACTCTTTTATGGAACAGCACAACAACAGCTGTCAGACCCACAAAACCACAAAACCATATTAGATTTATTTTTATTCAATATAAAAAAAGGTGAAAATAGGCATTATTAGCTCTCTAATTGATAAAAACAAAATGTTGTTGAAATCCGATATTTTTTATAAAAATACTCAAACGTGTCTACAATTGCTGTTGCTTGCAATTGTCGGTTTGTAGTTTTCCACTGAATAATATTTACATTAAAAGCAACATCAGCTAACATTCTCACGCCTTTATATAATTTTTAAGAAAATAAAACTTTTCATTTAAAATATAATAATATAATTATATAATAATAATTTTTATTTTCTGCTCTCTCTCTCTGTAAAACTGAGAAAGAAATATTTTAAGCACTCATATTCAGCTCATTTTGAGTGAGCTCAGCTAATTGTCGACTATGAAAAAAGTAGCTTAGCTTGGCGACAGTCATATCCTCGTACTGTAGTTTGTAGTTTGTTGCCCGTAATGTGCTTTTAAGCACTTTCTTAAAACAATGTTTGATTCAAACCGAATGCAAGCAATCTAATAGAATGAGTTCGACACAAGTCACATTCTATACAAATACAATGATGAAAGAGCACACAAATAAGTGCCCAAAATGCCGGATCCGGAAATGTTGCAAATTGTTTCTTTCTTTAAGTGATTAAAGTGAAGAGCATTAATATCGTATGTTTGAGTACATATAGTGTAGTATGGAAATGCCCATATCTATAAATATATTATAGAGAATTTTTTAAATTAATATTTTCGAGAACATTTCGTTACAAAAATAAATGCAAATACCTTTTTGCTTGCTGTTGAGGAGCACATATTATATTATTTGGAAGTAACGAAAATGTAAAAGAAATCTTTTGGATATCGGCATATAATGAATTTCTTTTAATAAAAACAATGAAGCATTCTAGCTTAGATTACTCTACACCTTCTCAAAAAATATATTAAACTAAAATGGCTTAAAGCAGAAGAGTTCATCAGGAGGTGCCTCTCAACGGAGTCAATGTTTTGACTCACTGCTAATCTAATCAATCACACTTTCACGCTGAAATTACAATTAAACAAACAGCCAACACCCGTTTCAACACTTTAATTTGTTAATTGTTGCCAAGTTTAATTTTGCAAAATCTTTCTGTTGACACAGTAATTTCATATTCTAAGAAGAGATGTTATCAATGCCTGTGCAGGGGAGATACGGAGTAAGTCAATAAGAAATAATGTCAAGTAAAATGAAAACAATAAAACCTTGTTTTATATGAGTTTTTGTTTTTCTTTATTTTTTTTTATAACATAGAAATTATATAAACTGATAAAATGTGAATTAAAAAAGAAGTAAAACAATATTGCAAAACGTCTTCCACAAGAAAAATTAAATTAAAAAAATAATCTGGTTTTACCGTTTTCGACTGCTCTCTCTTCTTCTGATTTGAAATTGATATTTAATTGAATGTAACCATGACGATCTATTTAGACTTTAACAGTTTGAAAAATAAAATTAAAGAAAATTACCAGTTTTCGTATTAACTCCGATTCATTAGCAAATAATGATTGATTATTAATTTTATTATTTTCAAATTCTGATACGATGCACTCCCTGTATACATTGGCATCAAGCCTGCAAGCCATCGATATCATTTAATTTAAATCATTTCTAAATTTAGAGAAATGCGAGCATATGCAATTCGAAATGCGCTGCGAAAATATTTAATATTTAAGCGAAAACAATAAAAAAAAAAATCGGCGAAAAATTAAGAAAATCGCTAAGATACAAAAAACGCCAGAAAAATGGGGAAAAGTTGAAAAAAGGCGCTACATTTTTTTTTTCATTTTAAATTAACTTACCTGCGAAGCCTTCGAGTTGATCGCAGGAAAACAACTAGGGTTTAGGCAGGAATCGAACCTGAGACCTCCGGTTTAGTAGGTTGCGCATTATTCATTCACCAACGGAGGCACCTGAAGTACAGCATAATTAAATCTTTAATAATTAATTTAAATAAATAATTTATAAAATATAAAATTAATAATATATTAGCAAAAAGAAAAAAAAATTATCTAAATTCTTATAATTTATTCATATAAATAAATATTTCATGAAAAATTTAAGACTTCAAATTTTACCTATTAAATATTAAATATATGATAAATTAATAAGTTTATATTAATATATATATAATTGATTAGTTATTATTATTTTGTTATATATTTATAAAAGAAAAAATAATATAACAGTTATACATATATGTATGATCAATTAATAAATTTATATTATAAATATATAATATATAATATATTAATTTTACCTATTAAATTTTACCTATTAAATATTTACATATATTAAATATTTACATATATGATAAATTAATAAATTTATATTAATATATATATAATTGATTAGTTATTATTTTGTTATAAAAGAAAAAATAATATAACAGTTATACATATATTTATGATCAATTAATAAATTGATATTACAAATATATATATATATATAATATATAATATATTAATTTTACCTATTTAATTTTTTCTATTAAATATTTACATATATTAAATATTTACATATATGATAAATTAATAAATTTATATTAATATATATATAATTGATTAGTTATTATTATTATATATATATATTATATATTATATTTTAATTAATATTTTGTTATATATTTATAAACGAGAAAAAAATATAACAAATATTTGCATATATATGTATATATATGTATATACATATATATGAAATATTTATTAATGAAAGGAAACACCAAGAAAATAGGAAAAATCGGGACAATATCAGAAAATAAAACAGGATTTATAAACAATTAAGCATAGAGGAATTGATAACGCCAGACAGAAATTAATTAATAAAAAAAAGACAAAAATGCAAAAAGAAAATCGACAAAGTTAAAATGAAAATGTCGCTCAAACAAAAAAATCAGCTAAATTAAAAAAAGAAAAAAAAAAAAAATAAAGGGGAAGAGATTAAATAAAATATATATGTATATATATTCTATATGCTTGTAGATATATTGCTTTAAAAATCTTTAGTCACTTATTAGTATTTATTTAAAAGAAATCTGCTTACCAAATGATGATGACGTTGATGGGCAAGTATGATAAAACAAATTACTTTTCAGCCGCTAAAATCGAAAAGGAAAATATTTTACAAAACTATAGAATTTCGTAAACTTTCGAAAATATATAAATGGATACGTAAAGATACGATTTTAATTGCCGCTTTCAATTTTACTCGTGTATAATTAAATAAAAACAGAAGAAAAAAAAAACATTTGCACTGTACTTTCAATGCTGTTACCAAAAACAGCTGCGTTACAAAGCAATTTACGAATGTTTGCTCTGATTAATCATTTCTTTTTCTTTGCCTTTCATATTCGAACTGATTTAAATTAATTTCATTTGCTTTTATTTGTAAAAAACATTCTTGTTAGTGCTATAAATTAAGCCAAAAACCAAAAGAGTAAACGGGTTAATAACGTTACCGTTTTAAGTTGACTCCAAGTGGAATAAATGAAACAAAAAGAAAAAAAAAAACGTCGGCAAAAATTGCCACAATTTTTTCTGTTTTTTTTTTGTTTTTTACGTGTGTTCTTTAGAAAGGTGTTTGGTATAATTTTCCTCTCTTTCTGAAATGGTCTTAAGACGTTTTGGCAGAAGGAGAAAATAAAAACGAGTTATTTGCTTTCATAATACAGTTTTAGACTTTTAGCCATCGCATTTTAATATTTAAGAGCAAAAAAAAAAACCAAAAAAAAAAATCGCAGAAAAACTGCACATTTAATGCGTCAGCGACGGCGACAAAAACAAAATCATTCATTAATCTGAGCGGTTGCAAAACTGTACTTGAATAGTTTCCCACAACTAATTACATTATTTAATATAGAATACATATTAATAAAATACAAAATATAAAATGACATGAAACGAGAAAAACTAAAAAGGAAAAAGAAAAAACATGTCATATGAGACCTTCTTAAAATACATCAGAAACTCATTTAGATAAAGTGTTTGTTGGGCTCTGTAGCTTTGTATCTGTATCTCTGAGATGTGTCAGCCAGCCGTATCGTGTTGTTGGTTTGTTCTACTCCATACAAGATTTCTAATTAACTCACTTTAAAATATTTCAAGTGGCCCTGCTTTAAGAATTCAAACATGGAGAAGAAACCACACAATAATTATCTGCGAGGAAAAATGCGCTCTGCTTAACGAATTTATTTTAAATGTGTTTTCATTAGAAAAACAACACCAAACAATTAATGCAAAGTGTTTCTAATTTTAGTTTTATTATGTTTTTATCAGATACACTGATGTTGCAGTATTTAAATGTAATTTAAATGTTCAAATAGATTTTAAATTCTAATTTGTTTCAAATGCAGGCTGCAGCATGGAAGTGATTTTATTAATTCTTATAATAAGTTGGAAACTGTAGTGGCTGCCAGAAGTAGTGAAACACACTTATTTTGCATATAAAAATAATTTTAAATTTTATACAAAAAAGAGGGAGCTTAATGCACTTGGCGAACTGATTTTTTATGGCCTTTGAAGACTTTTAGTCTATTTAAAATGACTCTTAGCTATAGCAAAATATAGCTACAGTAGAATCCCGAAGAAGTTAACTCGCGAAGAAGCAAAATGCTAAATGCTTTAAAAAGTTTACTTTTCTGAGTGTGTAATTTTCTTTGTCAATCCAACCCTTTGAAATAAGCTAGATTTCAATATAGATTATACTGAAATTTGAAGCAAGTAAGGCAGGTAATAAGGCAGGATAATGATTTTAAAGAATTTATTAAGCCATAACTCGTTAGATAGCAAAAGTTATCATATGCACAGCATTTGGAGCGGATTACAGAATAAATAACGATGTAAATCAGCTAGCTGATCCAATATCCCAATATGCGTCCGAAGATCACCTTTCATGGCGAAAAAAAAAATAATAATATTTGTATTCAATTAACGATAATTATGCCGGCAAATTTTCAATTTTGAAAATCTTTTACAAAAGCTAACATTTAGCAACACTTACATATTTACGTTTAGTTTTATTTTTCATTTTATCTGAAGGTGTACCTAATACGGACCAATACATGTTTATTAAAGTTTCCAGTTCTCAGCATAAGTACCTATTTAGTTAACATTTACATTTTATGGCCCGAGGGCACACATCAAACGAGCCTGTCAAATTCCACATGTACGGCTTGCTGCGGCCCATATATGTATCTGATGCATCGAATGTGCTTTAGAAAAACTACAGAACCGTTGCATTAACAGATTAAATACTTATATTGATACACCTACACATACACACATTGTCTAAGTATGCATGCATTTGTGCATGTGTACATGTATGCACATAGATAAGAGATAGAGTTAAGCTAATAAATAGGAAAAGCAAAGTATTAGAGAAGAAGAAAATACAACAGAATTTAATCAAAATGAATTGTTTTCTGCAGGCCATAAAAAATAACCCGTGATTTCATAACAGAAACACTTTTTATTTAATATATTAACATGGTATTATCTTTATGTGAACATTGTTTTAATCGCATCAATAATTACTTTTAATGGAAAGTTTCATAAAAAAAAATTACAAATTTTTTTTTTAACAATTGTACGTTTACAATGAGGGCAACAAAACATTTATTAATATCATGCTTGGACAGAAAATGCTTTATATTCTGATGGCACAAGCACAAGCCCAAGCACAAGAGCAACACAACCATACGCACATAAATACATACACACATGCGTTCATATTGACACAATTTTATTAAAGAAAAAAATAAAACCAAATAGTTTATGAACATCTAAAAAGAAAATAGTTATTATTCTTAATTGTCTCATTTCAACAATTAATTAAAAAGTTCTTGTTTGTTTATTTTCATAGTGATCTTTAAGAATGGAGCAGCAACATTTATTTAACTCTTTTTAAAAGAAAGAAAAAAAAAATTGTGCGTGCCAGTGATAAGCAGGGCAGTCTTTTTCCCATTTTTCCTTTCTAAAAACGAGTATTGTAGTAAATAAAATTGTAATAGAGAGACTACATTTGTAATGCAGTGTTTGAAAGTATTTTAATTTGGGCCCAAACCACATAGAGACAGAGAGACAGATAGTGAGGGAAAGACAGAGAGATGTCTTCTAAAAATCAGGCTATTCCATTTAAAAGTAGAGAGAGACGGAGAGATGCAGAGAAGTGGCGTCAGAGAGAAGGAGACGGAGAGATGTTTTCTAAAAATCGGACTATTCCATTTAAAAACACAGAGAGAGAGAGATAGGCGGAGAGGGAGATACAGATGATGTCTCAATGGTCACCTAGCGACGAAATTTCAGGACATTGTTTTCCGCATTTTTTCATTCTAAATACGAGTATTACAGTAAATGAAATTGCAAATAGAGCGACTACATTTGTAGTGCACTGTTTAAAAGTAATTTGACCCTAAACCAAATAGAGGAAGAGAGAGAGACAGATAGAAAGGGAGAGACAGAGAGATGCCTTCTAAAAATCAGGCTATTCCATTTAATAACACAGAAAGAGGAAGAGAAGCAGAGAGGGGCGCCAGAGAGAAGGAGACAGAGATAAGCCCTCTAAATGTCAGGTTATTCCATTTAAAACACAGAGAGAGAGAGGAATAGAGGCAGGGAGGACAGAAAGAGAGGGGAGAGGGAGAGATATCTTCTAAAAATCAGGCTATTCCATTTTTTGCCGTGCATGTTCATACATGTCTCAATGGTCTCCTGGGGACGGAATTTCATATAAAATAATGTAAAATATCTTCAAATTGTTGATGTCAATTATATAAATAAATAAAATTGTGCTCTACCTTCTACAGTGAATTCGCCTTAGGCGAATTAAGGGAATTGATGAAGAAAACGAAATTTTTGCAACTTTACATAAAGTGCCTGACAAAAGTCTACCTATGACCACAAGTTTTGCTATATTATGCGATCAACAAGTAGTAAATAAAAAAAAATACTAATGCCCTTTTGTATGAAATCTATTTTTATTTATATATTAAAAAGACTCTGTTCTATTCGTAATTAAAACTGTAACAAAAAAAATTTTCATTAAAGTGTAGGACTGGGCACATTGTACGTAGGCTTTTGGTACATATGCCCCGATACATATGCATATTTAACTATAATTCTAATCTTTGCTCAATATTTGCTCAATATTGCAATGATGTTGGTAGACAAGAAGGAACTATTGAAAAAAATATATACAATATTTAAATATTTTCGAAAAGACGGCCTTGAACTTGAAATAATTGCGAAAATTCTAATTGAATTTAGGAAATTTATTAAAAAATTAAATATGTGCTGATTTTAATTACTTCAAATTTGCTTCTTTAAGAAGGTACTATTAATGCGGAAAGAAGTACTTAAAGAAGTACAATTTAAAATCTATAGTGCCCAACGCTAGTCCATACATACATGGTTACATGTGCGAGCATAATTATGCGACTGGTCATAAATTTCAATAAAGCGGCAACAATTTCTATTCTTAATGAAATGTACGCATTATTGTGCCATTTGATAAAATCGTGCAATTTAAATGTCTGAACGCGCTCACACGCTTTGTGGTCCAGTAGTGACTACAATAAATTAACGTATATGCTCGCACATGGATACACACATACATATACTCGTATTGTACAGAGTGTGGGCTAGCTTGCGGCTATAAAGTAGTTTAACTTTAAAATATGCTTTTTAACACTACTCTGACACATGCGAGGTGTGTTCAAAAAATAACCGTTATTTCCAATTTCGTGAATATATGTATGTATGTTGTCAATATCAGCTATTTGGATTGTCAGTTTGTTTCTGACACATAAAAACCTTAATCGTGTTTTGATGTGCCCCTCAATTTTTACTATTTTTTTTTACCAAATTTTGAGCAAAAACAACGTCGCATGGGCGCTATTGAACCTCGTCAAAGACGAGCCAGATATGCTCAAAAAGGTCATTACTGCTGACGAATCATGGTTGTATGGCTATGACAGTGAAAGCAGAGCCCAATCATCACCATGGAAGCTTCCAGAAGAGCCAAGACAGAAAAAAGCACATCAAAGTCGGCCATATGTGAAGGTTGTGCTTACTGTTTTCAGCGATGGCAATGGCGTCGTGCATCATGAATTCTTACCATTAGATTATACGATTAATAAGGAATTTTACCTTAAAGTTATGCGCCGTTTGAGCGAAGCAATTCGTTAGAAACGCACAGAATTGTGGGAAAACCAATCATGGATTTTGCATTACGATAACGCAGCAGCTCACACAGCGATGCTCGTGCTTTAGTTTTTGGCCGAAAACAAAAACCGAAATCATTCCTCAACTTAGGGGCTGCTGAATTTTTCCTTTTTACAAAACTGAAGATACCGATGAAAGGAAAGCGTTTTGTTACAATTGAGCAGATAATCGTAAGCGGTTGGCTATACCAAAAATCGCAATTCAGAAGTGTTTCGGAGATTGTACTATATATCTGAGGGGGATTACTTTCAAGGGGTCCTGATTGTTATTGATGAATAAATAAATACTTTTGGAAAAAATGGAAAATAACGGTAATTTTTTGATCACCCCTCGTATAAGGAAAGCTGTCTCCTGCTCTGTTCACAAAATTCTGAACCAAATTACCTTTCTCAACATTAATGGAAACTTCGTGATTTGCTGCCGGATCTTTCAAAGTCCTAAAAGGGAATTACAAAATTAAGAGTCCACGAATTGACTCTGCCAATGTCACTTGTTAATTTCTCTATTTAAGACCAGATGCCACAAGATTGTATTGTCCATGTCTTCTTTCCATCGTCATCTGTCTAAGTCTGCTTCTCTGCACTCCTCTCTAAACTGGAAACTTTTCGCATTTACTTGAAAATTTTCCGCCTCTTTCGTTAAATCTTTGTGGTTAAACAATTTTTTGTTTTTGTTTTTATTTTTGTTTTTGTTTTGTTGTTTTAAAATGTTAATCATGTAGCATGTATTCAGCGTAGTGTCACTGTGTGGCGTTGGTAGCAACAAAAGCTTTTTCTTTAACTTCAATGCAGATTTGTAATTGCAGTGCGAAATTAGCAAGAATTGCACGTTCACGAAAAACGCAGCACTTTTAATTTTACTATGAATTTTATTTCAGGATTTTTTTTACTGCCAGACTGCATACAAAATAACCACTTTTTAAATGTTGTTGCAGACAAAATGCAATTGATTAATGTTTTCTTTTATTGGAAGCGACAACAAGTTGAGAAGAAACTTTAGCGCAGCAGATACTTTACGGCAATTGAGTACGCTAAAATAAAATTTATGGATGATTAATAATTAAAAATTAACAAAACAAAAAGATTAAAAATGTAGCCGATACGTCGAGTTCCGATATATTAATTTTGTCCTTCAAACGAGTCCGTATACACGTAACGCATACGAGTGCTTGTATGCGAAAATTAAAAATTGTAGAGGGAAGCTGATGGCCAATAGAGAGAATTGCAAAATTTGAAACATGATGAAAAAATTACGGAAAAAATATTAAATCGGCCACGAATTGTTTTACAGCCGCCAGTAAATCGCATTGACAACATTTCGAATTTTTCTTTAAATGGAGTATCCCAGCACACAAATAGACTGCAGTTTCTGTGACCCTTTATAGAAATAAACTCTGTATAGGCGACTAAGAAGTTGCTTTCTATATAGGCATTTCAAAAATGCAACTATTTATTTGCATTCTTAATATTAAATTGAAGTAATTCTTCTTCTTCAAAACGAGTATTTTGATTTAAAAATATTCTTGATTCCATTTTCAATAAAAACCTTCACTAAGCGGTACGTGCAGAGAATTTTTCTAAATTTAGGCCGCCATCTAACAATAATTGAGCAAAAACACATTTTTCTGCACAATTTTCATAAGCAAAAATTGAAATAAATGTACTTCATGCCATCCTTGTTGTGCTTGGCATTTTTTATACGAACATGTGTTGTTTAGTGTGACTTCTTCCGAACACAACAAAACTGAAGCAAAAAACTAACTGATATTGAAAATAAATATTATTTAAAACCATTAAATTGGTTGCTTGAACTTTATGCCATCCTTGTTGTGCTTGGCATTTTTTATACGAACATGAACAAGTGTTGTTTAGTGTGACTTCTTCAAAACGCAACAAAACTGAAGCAAAAAACTAACTGATATTGAAAATAAATATTATTTAAAACCATTAAGTATATTGCTTGAACTTTATGCCATCCTCGTTGTGCTTGGCATTTTTTATATGAACTTGAACAAATGTTGTTTACTGTGACTTCTTCCGAACGCAACAAAACTGAAGCAAAAAACTAACTGATATTGAAAATAAATATTATTTAAAACCATTAAGTATATTGCTTGAACTTTATGCCATCCTTGTTGTGCTTGGCATTTTTTATACGAACATGAACAAGTGTTGTTTAGTGTGACTTCTTCAAAACGCAACAAAACTGAAGCAAAAAACTAACTGATATTGAAAATAAATATTATTTAAAACCATTAAGTATATTGCTTGAACTTTATGCCATCCTCGTTGTGCTTGGCATTTTTTATATGAACATGAACAAGTGTTGTTTACTGTGACTTCTTCCGAACGCAACAAAACTGAAGCAAAAAACTAACTGATATTGAAAATAAATATTATTTAAAACCATTAAGTATATTGCTTGAATTTTATGCCATCCTCGTTGTGCTTGGCATTTTTTATATGAACATGAACAAGTGTTGTTTAGTGTGACTTCTTCAAAACGCAACAAAACTGAAGCAAAAAACTAACTGATATTGAAAATAAATATTATTTAAAACAATTAAATTGGTTGCTTGAACTTTATGCCATCCTTGTTGTGCTTGGCATTTTTTATATGAACATACTCTGTTGTTTAGTGTGACTTCTTCAAAACACAACAAAACTGAAGCAAAAAACTTACTGATATTGAAAATAAATATTATTTAAAACCATTAAATTGGTTGCTTGAACTTTATGCCATCCTCGTTGTGCTTGGCATTTTTTATATGAACATGAACAAGTGTTGTTTAATGTGACTTCTTCAAAACGCAACAAAACTGAAGCAAAAAACTAACTGATATTGAAAATAAATATTATTTAAAACCATTAAGTATATTGCTTGAAAGGTTTTTGTATATAATTTTGTTCATTTTCTTCTGAGTGTAATTGAAATCAGAAAAAATGTTTTTTATTTCCTTTTTGAAATACATACATATATTATTTCTAATCCACTATTTACGTATGTGTGGCCATACCCCACGCTCCATTTGCAGCATTCAGCTGTAGGGTACACTTGTTTATAGACAATAAGCACACTCACGCGCGCACACACACACACACACACACACACACACACACACACACACACACACACACACACACACACACACACACACACATACACACACACACATGCTAAGCTTTTCATCATTGGAAAGAAATCATGGTCTAATATATATTTTTTGTATATATTTAAACACTTTCTTTCAATTTTTTTTAAGCGATTACCAATTTAATCGCGCAGATAAATGCAGCAAGTGGTTGGAGCAATAACAACTGCTTTGTACACTTTTGGTTAATGATAAGAAAAGTTTTACTCTTCACAAAAACAAATCTAATGATGGATATTTAAACGTTTTTACGACAATCAAAAGAAATAAAAAGCTTATAAAGAAGTCATGGTTATTTTGAAAAGCTTATAAAACAGACAGCTGCAAAATACAAAATGAAAACTTATTTAAGCAATAAAATTGAAAAGGTATTAGGAACCCCCGTACCTCCGAAAATATAATTAGAAAGTAGTGATACGATTATACGTTTCATTAAGCAAATCTTTACAAATCATTGCGATTGCGCAAAGAAATCCGCAGAAATTTAGACTCGAAAAGTTACGATCGGAGAGAATCAAATTAGTAATCATTTCTCCAGCACAATCTTTTACGGTAAATTGCATCGTATGCACTACTGTTAATTTCCTAGAGGGTTGTCATTTGGCTACAGTGTCTTATAATTTTTAATAATTAGAGTTTCAATTTAAGCTGATTGGTAGTGAGTAGAGCAAGTACTTGAATATGGGTGGTAAGCGAGAAATAGCAGAGCGAAGCTGGTTCGCCTAAAGTAAAATTAGTAAAAAAAACCTGCCGAATTTCAACTCTCATTTCACCATTTTTCCGCTACAAGCATACATTCCTGTAAATGAAAGGATTTCGGGAAAAGGTTAGCCGCGCAGGATTATATATATATATATATTTTTTCGTGTTTAATTTGAAAGGTTGTACGAAACCTGTGGCAGTGGTAATTTGGACTTGGTTGAGGTAGTGAATTTTTATAATTTATTTTATTAAAAATTCGTTTTGAGATTAAGGCAAGCAATCGAAAAAGAACGGCCAGAACTGATCAACAGAAAATGCTTCATCTTCCATCAGGACAATGCTAGACCACTCAAAAACTGAAAGAGTTTCCCTGGGAAGTTTTGATGCATCGACCATGTCAATGTCCCTGTCCTTGTCAATGTCGCAGTTTTTCGCCGAGAAACCAGAAAAGTTTTACACTGGTGGAATAATGTCTCTCTTGATTTTTGGGTTTTTGAATAAAATATTTTTTTCTTTTATAAATAACTAAAAACAATGATTTTGATTTTCTCCGAGAGAGAGGCAGTTCAAAATAAAAGAAGAATTTAGGATCCGGTACGCCAGTAACGCGGACCGGGGCCAGCGAGTTATAAATATAAACAAAAATAAATTGAAGTTTTGATTAGAAATACGAAAAGACTTTTTCACCTACCCTACATATAAACATTTAAAACTTTTGCTTGCCACGCCCATTCTGCAAGTATGATTCTGCAAAGAGAAAATCATTTTTGCTGCATCTGCGGTTACTTAATTTATATGTTTTTGGCAACAAGTGCTGGCAGGAGAACGTCTTCACGCATATTCACCAGCTCTGGCACCAATTGACCAAATGGGAAATTTTTGGTTAAATCACTTAAAATATAGTATAATAAAATAAATAAATAATAAATCACTTGAAAATTGTTTTATTCATTTGCCAAGCGCATTTGTGAAAATGTTTCCCTCCTTTCAAGTTTTTTGGTCCAGAGTGTTGGATAGTGAGGACATTTTAGCCACAAATATCTGTTGCAATTGTTGTTCCTGTTTTAGATTCATTTTATTCAAAGTCAAGTGCAACAAGAACACCACAAACAACAACAACAACAACAACAAGAGAGGTTTTATTTAACTGTTTAATAGTTCAGGGCCTCTTAAGCAGAAGTTTCCATTTTCATTTTCATTTAACATCTTGTGTATGTGTGTGTGTGTGTGTGCTTTTGATTAGTTTGATTTCTTTTTTGATTGTTAAACTCAATGAATGGAGGAGGTTTTCTCATTTTCTTGTGGAGTTTCATGATTCATAAGACGTTCAGTTTCAATATAAAGAAATACTGAAATCTGTTATTTTTATTAATATTGAATTTCATTTTTCAATTTCATTTTGTGTTGGCATTTAAAAATATTTTTTCATGTGTGTGTGTGTAGGTGTGTGTGGGTGTGTACATATCCATACTAAATGCATTTAAATGAGAACACAAGCGCATGTATACATGAACACATACAATCGTATATCAAATCGTATTTCAAAGTTTATTGTTAATTTTATTTTATTGTTTTCATTTTCTCATAATTTTACATGTTAATTTTTGTTTTAGTATGTGTGTGTTCACTTCCTAAAGAGGAAATTTCTTGCAGTCCGTATCAAATTTCATTTAATTTTCTTATTACCATTAAATGTCCACTTGACACGCTAAACAGGGGCGAGTCCTGTCTGCCGTTGTCTGCTTAACTCTCAAGCGCCATTCGCAATTACATCAAGAACTACACAGTAAAAAAAATTTAATAAAAATAACAAGAATTTATTTAAATTGAAATGCACTGTTACTAAAAATATGAAAGAGAACATTTTTTATAAAATTAGTTTCGTTTTCAATGCAGTTTTTAATTAATTTTTGGAAATACTTTTGTTAGTTAAATAAATTTATCAGACGAACTGATACAAGGCTTATGAGTGTTTCTAGCCAACCACGGTCCGAGTCTACCATTAATTAGAAAAAGTTACCACAAAGCCTGGATTTGGAAATTTCTTTCCTCAATTTCAAGCAAAACAAAGTCCAAGTTGTCATTTCTTTATTTTAAGAAAACATTCTCTCTGTGTAACTTTTCTTTTTATTGGTATAATTTTGCTGAGTGTAGACCAGGCATTTCTTTAAGTTGCTTTGCAAAAATCTTATGAATTTGCAATAACATTGAAACGCATTTTCCTTGGAGAAAATTTTTCCAGGTGCGTCTGACTCTACATTGTGTAAAGTATAATTTACACTTTGTGGTTGCTGTTTCGATGGGGGCGTTCTTAAAAGAACACAACAATAACAATAATAACAAACAAATGCATTAAAGAGAATAATGCATTAAGAATAAAGAAAATTTATAGATTTAGATTTCTTTGAAATATTGTATTTAATTGATATTCACAATTTGACTTTAAGCCTCTACTAACTTAAATAATTATCTGCCAAGAGCGAGATAATTTGTTGCAATGCAGCAACAACATTTTTAAGCAATAAATATTAGAGCTTTAAGATTATATGACATGATAAGAAGTGCAATCATACTTTGGGGCGTGGCAAAACTAAAAGACCTCATCACTGGTGCTCGCTGGACGCGCTGTCGTTGCCACACTAGCAACAATTGTCGTCAATTCTTATTCAAATGTTTGATTTGAAGCAACATACGGGAGAGTACATTTCGCCACAAACGGCTGCGATCGATCGCTTGTTCTCTGGCTGATCTCATTTGAGTTTTTAAATTTAGCTATCAATGGTTTTTCTTTAAGAAGAGCAGATATTTAACGCTCGATTCGTAAAGCTCTGTTTGAAAAGACTGGCGTGCATGTGTATTACGGACAATGATTTCTGTTTGCATATGTTCATATCGTTAGCTGAAAAGGAAAACGACATGGTGTAATCACTTTTCTTAAATATGTTTTCTTCTTAACTAACTTAACTTTTAAAGCTTTCGGCCTGTTTGCTGGAAAACACCCATGGTCTAGGTAGGAAACGAGAACCCCTGATATCCCTTAGTAGATTGTTCATTATTCATTCGTCTAAAGAGGCATGATTACCTTTCAACTGACAACTAAGTTGAAATGCATGTATTCTCATCAGCTTGAGATGCATCTCCGCTTAAGTATTAAAGATGGGCCTTTGAACTTGCTTTATTTGGCTTTATTGCTACTAAGCTTTATGTAATTGACTGTCTGTTAGCGAGGTAAAAATTGCTAGTCTGGATGTTTTCAATTTCAGGTGGCGATATATGTGTATGTACATATGAGTTATATAGTACGAGTGAATACATTTTGGTTTTCGACTAGAGTTTTATTAAAACAATGATTTCCCTGTTCTGAATTTATACTCGTAATCGTAATCGTAATCGTAATCGCATTTGTATTTTATTGCCATCACTTTATCGCAACAAAAGCTCCTTTTTGTATGAAATGAATTTATAAATTTAAAAATTTAAGCAACAAAATGTTTGTGAAGTCCAACATTTCTATTTCACAGAAACGAACATGTATCGTATCATTAGCATGACACCATGAAAAATGTTGATGGCAGCAGCGAATTAGTAAATATTGAAATGAACATGAAGCGGGCACACAATTTGTATATACATATGTGTGTCTTTGGATGTACATACATATGTATGCATATATTTGCTAGTCCATCTGCATGTCCACCATCTGTGTTTGACTGTCTGATGTTCTGTCTATATTTGCCTGCTTTCAGCAAACAAGCAGCATAACGCAAACATGAGGCGCATTCGCTTAAATTTCTTTACTTCGTCTCTCCCAATGCGTTGTGCTTCAGCTCATTAGTAACTATTAGTGACCAGCCTTTAAATGCTTGTTTGACAGTGACAGGATTGACTCACCTCTTTTTTTTTGCAAAGTTTTTTCCACTTTTTTTTTTAAATTATTTTTAATTTAAAGGAAATAAAAGTTTGTACGATAAAAAAATAAAATCATTTTTGAAATTCTTTGAAACATTTTCCAAGTAATGAGTAAACTTTACAAATACATACATAGGCAAGTCGTCGCATGCATGAACATGCACACACTCACACACACACACACACACTACACACCATAAGCTTTTTATTTTCTTTGCTTGATTTTAATTGTGAGTCACATTTCCCCGTTTACTCATAAAATGCTAACAAAATGTTAAACTGTCCGTCTAGATATTTTTTGTATCACATATTTTTTCCTTTCTTTTTTTTTTTGGATTTTTAGTCACACACACAAACACACAGTCACACATACAAAAAAAGCGTTTTGTTACAATTGAGCAGATAATCGTAAGCGGTTGGCTATACCAAAAATCGCAATTCAGAAGTGTTTCGGAGATTGTACTATATATCTGAGGGGGATTACTTTCAAGGGGTCCTGATTGTTATTGATGAATAAATAAATACTTTTGGAAAAAATGGAAAATAACGGTAATTTTTTGATCACCCCTCGTATAAGGAAAGCTGTCTCCTGCTCTGTTCACAAAATTCTGAACCAAATTACCTTTCTCAACATTAATGGAAACTTCGTGATTTGCTGCCGGATCTTTCAAAGTCCTAAAAGGGAATTACAAAATTAAGAGTCCACGAATTGACTCTGCCAATGTCACTTGTTAATTTCTCTATTTAAGACCAGATGCCACAAGATTGTATTGTCCATGTCTTCTTTCCATCGTCATCTGTCTAAGTCTGCTTCTCTGCACTCCTCTCTAAACTGGAAACTTTTCGCATTTACTTGAAAATTTTCCGCCTCTTTCGTTAAATCTTTGTGGTTAAACAATTTTTTGTTTTTGTTTTTATTTTTGTTTTTGTTTTGTTGTTTTAAAATGTTAATCATGTAGCATGTATTCAGCGTAGTGTCACTGTGTGGCGTTGGTAGCAACAAAAGCTTTTTCTTTAACTTCAATGCAGATTTGTAATTGCAGTGCGAAATTAGCAAGAATTGCACGTTCACGAAAAACGCAGCACTTTTAATTTTACTATGAATTTTATTTCAGGATTTTTTTTACTGCCAGACTGCATACAAAATAACCACTTTTTAAATGTTGTTGCAGACAAAATGCAATTGATTAATGTTTTCTTTTATTGGAAGCGACAACAAGTTGAGAAGAAACTTTAGCGCAGCAGATACTTTACGGCAATTGAGTACGCTAAAATAAAATTTATGGATGATTAATAATTAAAAATTAACAAAACAAAAAGATTAAAAATGTAGCCGATACGTCGAGTTCCGATATATTAATTTTGTCCTTCAAACGAGTCCGTATACACGTAACGCATACGAGTGCTTGTATGCGAAAATTAAAAATTGTAGAGGGAAGCTGATGGCCAATAGAGAGAATTGCAAAATTTGAAACATGATGAAAAAATTACGGAAAAAATATTAAATCGGCCACGAATTGTTTTACAGCCGCCAGTAAATCGCATTGACAACATTTCGAATTTTTCTTTAAATGGAGTATCCCAGCACACAAATAGACTGCAGTTTCTGTGACCCTTTATAGAAATAAACTCTGTATAGGCGACTAAGAAGTTGCTTTCTATATAGGCATTTCAAAAATGCAACTATTTATTTGCATTCTTAATATTAAATTGAAGTAATTCTTCTTCTTCAAAACGAGTATTTTGATTTAAAAATATTCTTGATTCCATTTTCAATAAAAACCTTCACTAAGCGGTACGTGCAGAGAATTTTTCTAAATTTAGGCCGCCATCTAACAATAATTGAGCAAAAACACATTTTTCTGCACAATTTTCATAAGCAAAAATTGAAATAAATGTACTTCATGCCATCCTTGTTGTGCTTGGCATTTTTTATACGAACATGTGTTGTTTAGTGTGACTTCTTCCGAACACAACAAAACTGAAGCAAAAAACTAACTGATATTGAAAATAAATATTATTTAAAACCATTAAATTGGTTGCTTGAACTTTATGCCATCCTTGTTGTGCTTGGCATTTTTTATACGAACATGAACAAGTGTTGTTTAGTGTGACTTCTTCAAAACGCAACAAAACTGAAGCAAAAAACTAACTGATATTGAAAATAAATATTATTTAAAACCATTAAGTATATTGCTTGAACTTTATGCCATCCTCGTTGTGCTTGGCATTTTTTATATGAACTTGAACAAATGTTGTTTACTGTGACTTCTTCCGAACGCAACAAAACTGAAGCAAAAAACTAACTGATATTGAAAATAAATATTATTTAAAACCATTAAGTATATTGCTTGAACTTTATGCCATCCTTGTTGTGCTTGGCATTTTTTATACGAACATGAACAAGTGTTGTTTAGTGTGACTTCTTCAAAACGCAACAAAACTGAAGCAAAAAACTAACTGATATTGAAAATAAATATTATTTAAAACCATTAAGTATATTGCTTGAACTTTATGCCATCCTCGTTGTGCTTGGCATTTTTTATATGAACATGAACAAGTGTTGTTTACTGTGACTTCTTCCGAACGCAACAAAACTGAAGCAAAAAACTAACTGATATTGAAAATAAATATTATTTAAAACCATTAAGTATATTGCTTGAATTTTATGCCATCCTCGTTGTGCTTGGCATTTTTTATATGAACATGAACAAGTGTTGTTTAGTGTGACTTCTTCAAAACGCAACAAAACTGAAGCAAAAAACTAACTGATATTGAAAATAAATATTATTTAAAACAATTAAATTGGTTGCTTGAACTTTATGCCATCCTTGTTGTGCTTGGCATTTTTTATATGAACATACTCTGTTGTTTAGTGTGACTTCTTCAAAACACAACAAAACTGAAGCAAAAAACTTACTGATATTGAAAATAAATATTATTTAAAACCATTAAATTGGTTGCTTGAACTTTATGCCATCCTCGTTGTGCTTGGCATTTTTTATATGAACATGAACAAGTGTTGTTTAATGTGACTTCTTCAAAACGCAACAAAACTGAAGCAAAAAACTAACTGATATTGAAAATAAATATTATTTAAAACCATTAAGTATATTGCTTGAAAGGTTTTTGTATATAATTTTGTTCATTTTCTTCTGAGTGTAATTGAAATCAGAAAAAATGTTTTTTATTTCCTTTTTGAAATACATACATATATTATTTCTAATCCACTATTTACGTATGTGTGGCCATACCCCACGCTCCATTTGCAGCATTCAGCTGTAGGGTACACTTGTTTATAGACAATAAGCACACTCACGCGCGCACACACACACACACACACACACACACACACACACACACACACACACACACACACACACACACATACACACACACATGCTAAGCTTTTCATCATTGGAAAGAAATCATGGTCTAATATATATTTTTTGTATATATTTAAACACTTTCTTTCAATTTTTTTTAAGCGATTACCAATTTAATCGCGCAGATAAATGCAGCAAGTGGTTGGAGCAATAACAACTGCTTTGTACACTTTTGGTTAATGATAAGAAAAGTTTTACTCTTCACAAAAACAAATCTAATGATGGATATTTAAACGTTTTTACGACAATCAAAAGAAATAAAAAGCTTATAAAGAAGTCATGGTTATTTTGAAAAGCTTATAAAACAGACAGCTGCAAAATACAAAATGAAAACTTATTTAAGCAATAAAATTGAAAAGGTATTAGGAACCCCCGTACCTCCGAAAATATAATTAGAAAGTAGTGATACGATTATACGTTTCATTAAGCAAATCTTTACAAATCATTGCGATTGCGCAAAGAAATCCGCAGAAATTTAGACTCGAAAAGTTACGATCGGAGAGAATCAAATTAGTAATCATTTCTCCAGCACAATCTTTTACGGTAAATTGCATCGTATGCACTACTGTTAATTTCCTAGAGGGTTGTCATTTGGCTACAGTGTCTTATAATTTTTAATAATTAGAGTTTCAATTTAAGCTGATTGGTAGTGAGTAGAGCAAGTACTTGAATATGGGTGGTAAGCGAGAAATAGCAGAGCGAAGCTGGTTCGCCTAAAGTAAAATTAGTAAAAAAAACCTGCCGAATTTCAACTCTCATTTCACCATTTTTCCGCTACAAGCATACATTCCTGTAAATGAAAGGATTTCGGGAAAAGGTTAGCCGCGCAGGATTATATATATATATATATTTTTTCGTGTTTAATTTGAAAGGTTGTACGAAACCTGTGGCAGTGGTAATTTGGACTTGGTTGAGGTAGTGAATTTTTATAATTTATTTTATTAAAAATTCGTTTTGAGATTAAGGCAAGCAATCGAAAAAGAACGGCCAGAACTGATCAACAGAAAATGCTTCATCTTCCATCAGGACAATGCTAGACCACTCAAAAACTGAAAGAGTTTCCCTGGGAAGTTTTGATGCATCGACCATGTCAATGTCCCTGTCCTTGTCAATGTCGCAGTTTTTCGCCGAGAAACCAGAAAAGTTTTACACTGGTGGAATAATGTCTCTCTTGATTTTTGGGTTTTTGAATAAAATATTTTTTTCTTTTATAAATAACTAAAAACAATGATTTTGATTTTCTCCGAGAGAGAGGCAGTTCAAAATAAAAGAAGAATTTAGGATCCGGTACGCCAGTAACGCGGACCGGGGCCAGCGAGTTATAAATATAAACAAAAATAAATTGAAGTTTTGATTAGAAATACGAAAAGACTTTTTCACCTACCCTACATATAAACATTTAAAACTTTTGCTTGCCACGCCCATTCTGCAAGTATGATTCTGCAAAGAGAAAATCATTTTTGCTGCATCTGCGGTTACTTAATTTATATGTTTTTGGCAACAAGTGCTGGCAGGAGAACGTCTTCACGCATATTCACCAGCTCTGGCACCAATTGACCAAATGGGAAATTTTTGGTTAAATCACTTAAAATATAGTATAATAAAATAAATAAATAATAAATCACTTGAAAATTGTTTTATTCATTTGCCAAGCGCATTTGTGAAAATGTTTCCCTCCTTTCAAGTTTTTTGGTCCAGAGTGTTGGATAGTGAGGACATTTTAGCCACAAATATCTGTTGCAATTGTTGTTCCTGTTTTAGATTCATTTTATTCAAAGTCAAGTGCAACAAGAACACCACAAACAACAACAACAACAACAACAAGAGAGGTTTTATTTAACTGTTTAATAGTTCAGGGCCTCTTAAGCAGAAGTTTCCATTTTCATTTTCATTTAACATCTTGTGTATGTGTGTGTGTGTGTGTGCTTTTGATTAGTTTGATTTCTTTTTTGATTGTTAAACTCAATGAATGGAGGAGGTTTTCTCATTTTCTTGTGGAGTTTCATGATTCATAAGACGTTCAGTTTCAATATAAAGAAATACTGAAATCTGTTATTTTTATTAATATTGAATTTCATTTTTCAATTTCATTTTGTGTTGGCATTTAAAAATATTTTTTCATGTGTGTGTGTGTAGGTGTGTGTGGGTGTGTACATATCCATACTAAATGCATTTAAATGAGAACACAAGCGCATGTATACATGAACACATACAATCGTATATCAAATCGTATTTCAAAGTTTATTGTTAATTTTATTTTATTGTTTTCATTTTCTCATAATTTTACATGTTAATTTTTGTTTTAGTATGTGTGTGTTCACTTCCTAAAGAGGAAATTTCTTGCAGTCCGTATCAAATTTCATTTAATTTTCTTATTACCATTAAATGTCCACTTGACACGCTAAACAGGGGCGAGTCCTGTCTGCCGTTGTCTGCTTAACTCTCAAGCGCCATTCGCAATTACATCAAGAACTACACAGTAAAAAAAATTTAATAAAAATAACAAGAATTTATTTAAATTGAAATGCACTGTTACTAAAAATATGAAAGAGAACATTTTTTATAAAATTAGTTTCGTTTTCAATGCAGTTTTTAATTAATTTTTGGAAATACTTTTGTTAGTTAAATAAATTTATCAGACGAACTGATACAAGGCTTATGAGTGTTTCTAGCCAACCACGGTCCGAGTCTACCATTAATTAGAAAAAGTTACCACAAAGCCTGGATTTGGAAATTTCTTTCCTCAATTTCAAGCAAAACAAAGTCCAAGTTGTCATTTCTTTATTTTAAGAAAACATTCTCTCTGTGTAACTTTTCTTTTTATTGGTATAATTTTGCTGAGTGTAGACCAGGCATTTCTTTAAGTTGCTTTGCAAAAATCTTATGAATTTGCAATAACATTGAAACGCATTTTCCTTGGAGAAAATTTTTCCAGGTGCGTCTGACTCTACATTGTGTAAAGTATAATTTACACTTTGTGGTTGCTGTTTCGATGGGGGCGTTCTTAAAAGAACACAACAATAACAATAATAACAAACAAATGCATTAAAGAGAATAATGCATTAAGAATAAAGAAAATTTATAGATTTAGATTTCTTTGAAATATTGTATTTAATTGATATTCACAATTTGACTTTAAGCCTCTACTAACTTAAATAATTATCTGCCAAGAGCGAGATAATTTGTTGCAATGCAGCAACAACATTTTTAAGCAATAAATATTAGAGCTTTAAGATTATATGACATGATAAGAAGTGCAATCATACTTTGGGGCGTGGCAAAACTAAAAGACCTCATCACTGGTGCTCGCTGGACGCGCTGTCGTTGCCACACTAGCAACAATTGTCGTCAATTCTTATTCAAATGTTTGATTTGAAGCAACATACGGGAGAGTACATTTCGCCACAAACGGCTGCGATCGATCGCTTGTTCTCTGGCTGATCTCATTTGAGTTTTTAAATTTAGCTATCAATGGTTTTTCTTTAAGAAGAGCAGATATTTAACGCTCGATTCGTAAAGCTCTGTTTGAAAAGACTGGCGTGCATGTGTATTACGGACAATGATTTCTGTTTGCATATGTTCATATCGTTAGCTGAAAAGGAAAACGACATGGTGTAATCACTTTTCTTAAATATGTTTTCTTCTTAACTAACTTAACTTTTAAAGCTTTCGGCCTGTTTGCTGGAAAACACCCATGGTCTAGGTAGGAAACGAGAACCCCTGATATCCCTTAGTAGATTGTTCATTATTCATTCGTCTAAAGAGGCATGATTACCTTTCAACTGACAACTAAGTTGAAATGCATGTATTCTCATCAGCTTGAGATGCATCTCCGCTTAAGTATTAAAGATGGGCCTTTGAACTTGCTTTATTTGGCTTTATTGCTACTAAGCTTTATGTAATTGACTGTCTGTTAGCGAGGTAAAAATTGCTAGTCTGGATGTTTTCAATTTCAGGTGGCGATATATGTGTATGTACATATGAGTTATATAGTACGAGTGAATACATTTTGGTTTTCGACTAGAGTTTTATTAAAACAATGATTTCCCTGTTCTGAATTTATACTCGTAATCGTAATCGTAATCGTAATCGCATTTGTATTTTATTGCCATCACTTTATCGCAACAAAAGCTCCTTTTTGTATGAAATGAATTTATAAATTTAAAAATTTAAGCAACAAAATGTTTGTGAAGTCCAACATTTCTATTTCACAGAAACGAACATGTATCGTATCATTAGCATGACACCATGAAAAATGTTGATGGCAGCAGCGAATTAGTAAATATTGAAATGAACATGAAGCGGGCACACAATTTGTATATACATATGTGTGTCTTTGGATGTACATACATATGTATGCATATATTTGCTAGTCCATCTGCATGTCCACCATCTGTGTTTGACTGTCTGATGTTCTGTCTATATTTGCCTGCTTTCAGCAAACAAGCAGCATAACGCAAACATGAGGCGCATTCGCTTAAATTTCTTTACTTCGTCTCTCCCAATGCGTTGTGCTTCAGCTCATTAGTAACTATTAGTGACCAGCCTTTAAATGCTTGTTTGACAGTGACAGGATTGACTCACCTCTTTTTTTTTGCAAAGTTTTTTCCACTTTTTTTTTTAAATTATTTTTAATTTAAAGGAAATAAAAGTTTGTACGATAAAAAAATAAAATCATTTTTGAAATTCTTTGAAACATTTTCCAAGTAATGAGTAAACTTTACAAATACATACATAGGCAAGTCGTCGCATGCATGAACATGCACACACTCACACACACACACACACACTACACACCATAAGCTTTTTATTTTCTTTGCTTGATTTTAATTGTGAGTCACATTTCCCCGTTTACTCATAAAATGCTAACAAAATGTTAAACTGTCCGTCTAGATATTTTTTGTATCACATATTTTTTCCTTTCTTTTTTTTTTTGGATTTTTAGTCACACACACAAACACACAGTCACACATACAAAAACATTTTCTTTCCTTTATTTTGCTTTGGCGTAAAGTGCAGTTTGTATCGATTGCATCGCTGCCTATGCGCTTTGTTTAGTTTTAGCAGCAAGACAAAACATTAATATTTTTATTATTAATAGTACGTGTAGAAAATATAGCCCCTACGCCCTTCACCACCAACCTAAGCTGAAACTACAAAAGTCCTTAAAAGTTGTAGTAGAACTCGAACATCTGTGAAACTCCACGGAGTGAAACAGTTTCACAAGTGAATAAAATACAATATTTTCCAAATGATACATAAACTTAGTTATTGGAAACAATTCCAATAAAAGTTTCTCTTTTTGCCCCTCCCCGATTTAAGGCTGAGTCACACCGAATCTGCTACATTTAGCTCATACTTCAACCTTTCAATTGGCAGCCAAGTTTAAATACATGTACTCCTATTCTTATCCTTTTGCTTGCTATCTCTTAATCTCTGCTTAACTTAAACTCTGCTTTGAACTTTTGACGTACGTCGTGAACTTTGACAGCTGTCAGCTGTTTTTTTTGTAATTGCATGTGTGTTGTGCCAACATATTAATGACTTTTGAAAAAGTTGACGTATGACGCATATAAATAATTTTCCAAGTGACGTGCAGTTCTTCAGCTAAAATAACTATCCAGCCCTTTTAACGATGAATGAATGATATATGAATAGTATAATTCAAAAGGTCAAAACGATCATATGATCCGCTAATACGAATACTTAAACACCCTGCAGATCAATAGATCTCCAAACAATCAATATAATGAGGAACAGAAAACTTTACAAAACCATTTCTTGTTTTTTTCTCTCTTAACAACAAAGTTGGCGGCAATTAAAACTGCAACACATATCTAAATTGACTGCTGGGTTGCATGAAGCGAATGGAGCAAAAAACAATCCGTATCCATAAAATGCGTATGACTAAATGCGCTTCGTGTTGTATTTGTTCGTGTTGCATTGCTTTTTTAGCGCATTATGATGAAGATTTATTTTTAAAATTCAATGCAAAAATATTAAAAAATGAAAATAAAAAGTTAAAATATTTACACACACACACACACCCAGCCACACGCGCACGTACATATTTAAATGTAAAAATCATCTTTTTGTGCAGTTTACAACATGTGCATGCACGAGTATTTATTTATGGATTTTTTAATCTTTCTTTTGCTGCGGTTTTCCCTGATATGATACCCTGACGAACATTGATGTTGGCAGCGACGTCGTCTACTATTGAAGATGATGTTGATATTCCATGATTCCACATTTTAAACTCTGGCTAATGTGTGGATTTGTATAGTTTTACATAAATGCACAATTTCTTTATTTGTTAAGTATAGAAAAAATGTGCAATCAGTAATAAAAGTTTTTTTTTTATTCCTTTTTTTCTTTCTGTTTATTATTTGTTTTTATAATTTAAATCAAAATATTTTTGTGCCGGATACGGATGTGATATATGAAGATTTTAGAATTAAAAAGAAATAAATGTAAAATATGTAAGTATTTATATTTATATTTATGTACACTGCCGGTCATTTTAATAAGGAAACTATGCTTTTATATCCGGAGTAGAGGTAATAATGGAAAATAAGTTTGGACTTTTGAAACTATTTTACTGATTATTTAGAAGCGAAAGCAATTACATAGTTTACACATTTTCCTTGTTTGCAATATAAACTATTATATATGAAATTTACGCCGCAATGGGCCAGGGCTACTTTTATTTTGCTTAACCAAAATTTTGATACAAAATTAAATTCTCGAATATTTTGCCACTCCTTCATACATGAAGTCCTCTTCCTCTTATATATGTATGTGTATAAGAGAAAAACGGTTGGCAAAGAATATGAAGGGAAAAACCCAAAATTAGAAGAAAAATTCCAATGCGTCTTAACAAGTTTCATAGTGTGAAGGGGTTTCAACAGAAATATCTGAATAGAGTGAAATTTTCGTTGTAATTAAATTACAGTAGTTTTCCTACTCAACCTTTTTCTAAAAGGAATAGCGCCCTCTATTTCTCTTTCAAAACTCTAATTATAAGTATGTGTTTTTAATATTTTATAATAAGAAAAAATGTATAAAACATTGTTTTCAAAATTGCTTAAAAGGTCTTCCTTTGATTTAAGCATTGGCCGCCCATAGTTTTTACATAAATCGCCTCGAAATTTACATACTTTCTTAGCAGTTTTGTGGTAACAATTGTGTTTTTTATTTAATTTTACTTTGGTTCGTTATACCGAGTACCAAATAAAATTTTGGTTTCTTATAAAGGCTGGTCCAAGTATAATGCTTACTGTTTTAAAAGCCTTGTTTCACTATCCCACACAGTCTAACGACTCATTTACAAGGAAGTGTTTACCTTATATTCCTTATCCTTTATGAAATCAAATAAAAATGGCGTATCTGGTGATACACGACATTTTAAATGTATTATGAAAACATATGTTTTATGTTTGTTACATAGATACATACATACAAACAAAGTAATTTACTCTATTTGGTGCTTTTATACAAAGACAAAAAAATTAATATATTACAACTTTATGCATTAAAAATAATAAAAAAAAGTAAAATCAACCCTGATCAGCTGATATCTTTCATTTTATGAATATTTTAAAAAACTTTTGCAAGTGGTATTCGACTGCCAAAAAAAAATAATATGGTTTTAGGTTACACTATAATGCTTTTTCATAATACATGCCAAATTTGGCATGTGTCAATGCTGTGTGGGATAGTGCAACAAGCCCTTAATTGTGAGCCACAAGGAGAGTTGCCGTATTTGAGTAAATGAGAATCCAGAAGACATTATTCAAAAGCTGGATATTCACGAACAAAGATTCACTGATTAATGCGGTTTATGGGGCAGGTCAGCATCGGTACGTACTATTTCGAAAAGAAGGTCAGCCCAGCAGTTACCGTGAAGGATTTTTGCTAACGCTAAATGATGAAGGATTTCTGATAGCCAGAAACTGAGAATATTGACATGAACAATATGTGGTTCCGACAGGATGGCGCCAGTCGGCGATCATTTGACCAATTTTTGATTTGCACATAATTGTCGCAGATCTTTCTCTCATAGTAGAAAAATATATTCAAAAATTTGGATTTTCTTTGGACCATCTATTATACTCATTATGCAAGATACTCCATACTTTGCTCATTGAATTGATTGTACGTTAAATCGTAGAACTATTGAATTGTGGAGGAGGAAAGAAATTTTCGTATTTCGTATTTTTGGTATTTCTTTCCGATACCATAAAGGATGCGACTACAATACAGATCCTTAAATAATATCGAATAGATTTTTCTATCTTATCACAATATTTGTTCAGTATGCAATTAATGAAAATATATAAATTTATGTTTCCTGATGTGCATCACACCTGATTGTGTTATTGATATTAATCGTCAGCAGTCAGTTGGCTGTAAAAATACGTGATGTACTTGAAAACTTCATAAAATCGAGGCAAAAATACGCCACCATGAAAAACTTCATTAAAAATTTTCGAGAGGTGATATTTTTTCATTTGGGTTGAAATGCTGCTTAAAAATTTGTTTTTTTTTTCTTAATAAAACGATAATTTATTGCATCTGTGTGTGAATGCATTTTTTTATACATATAAATCAATTTATAATTACAGTATGATCTCGATGGTGTGGATAAGTAAAACTCAAGTGGAATGCGAAATAACCTAATGTCCGAATTTCCGAAACAAGAGAGCAATTAAAGTAGTCTTTTGTAAATGTATGTATATGCATCCTATGCATGTATGTATATGTACTGTGTCGAACAAACTTATTTTTATTTACAAGAAATTAATTTTAAAATAAATTTAATTTGCGTCTGAGAAAAAATTAATAATTTTTATAAAATTGTTATATTAATTGTTGCACTAATTGTTGGTTATTTTCATCTGTCGAGGTTTAGTATCGTTATGCTTTTTTACGCAACATCTCAGAGGCTTTTTAGTTTTAAAATATCCCCCGCAGGAAGTTCTTCCCCTTTGCAATGTTTTATATAGCGACTGATTCAACCTCATCATATTCTGCAGTCTTGTCATCATTGCTTTAAACTCCGTCATTCAACCAATCATTTGCTTAGTGAACAAGTAAATGAATTACTTTGGCGGAATCGTTCCGTGTCAGTCTTGCTAGAGGCACTTCACCGTCTGTGCCCCTTTCGTCTTTATAAAGAATTTTATTAAAGTACTTTTTTAGAAATATTTGCACCAACTTTATGCCAAGTATTGGAAATCAAAAAGAACACTTTTTTCTAATGTAAACGTTTCAAGAACATCTACGAGATTTTCTGAACTTGATAAAATATCGGACAAAAACACTTTTGCGATAATTAATTTTTACTGCAAAAGCGAAAGAAATAAATGCTGGCCTAATTGTCCTATAGAGTCCTTAATGTCAAGCAATTAAACGTCTGAGTTATCGCCTTGCACGGATTGCCAGGTGCCCCTGATATCGAGATTTTACTGTATATGAATAAGAAAGCGTTTTCCAAAAAAAAAAACCTTAAAACCCCTACTTGGTTATAAACAAAATTATAAAACAAAAAAAAATAATAATAAATAATTGCATTTAAAATAAAATATAATAAAATTTTTTCGTGGCTTGACCATAAAAGGAGTTGTTGTTGCGTGTACAAAAACAAAAAAAAAAAAAATATAAAAAATAAAAATAAAAAAAAAATCTAAATTCCTTAAGTGTGTCTGTGTTGTTGTGTTGTTTGTTGTTTTCAATAAAGTTCATGACTAAGTTAATTGTTTTGTTCAAATTGTTGTGTTAAATGAAAATAAAATGCTTTTTTTTTTGGTTGCAACAAAGTTGCATGTTGGCTTTATTTTATTTTGGAGCTTTTCCATTTATTTATGCATTTTGTTTGAAGCCGTTGTTAACAAAGTGTTTTAAAGCTGTAAGAAAAACTTTCGTTTTCATTTTCAGCCATTGGAAAATAAACATTTTATTGTTATTTTCAAGTTATTTTAAGTATTTCTGTGAAATATTTCTTTTTGCGTTTCAAAGCAAATTTAAGTTATGAAATTGTTCATTTCATAATAAAAATAATTAAAAAAATTTTAATTACATTTGTTTGACTAAAAAGGGTAAATTGGTGTCGAATTCCTCTGACATTCGTAAAGGATTGAAGGAGAGTTTGAATGCTGTATTGCAAAGTCGGGTTTCGATATTGAGAAGATTTAAGATAAATGCGGCGCTTCCAAGCGTTTCCATTTCAGACATAAAAGAAAAATAAAAATTGGTGGCGGAAATGGCAGAGTCGTTGAAATAATAAATATTTCTCTAATATTCGAGAGCAAAGCTTTGCACGTTTGTGTGAAGGCCGTTTCAAGGAGAACAAGAATTCTTTTAAAATCATTTTTATTCGAATAATAGAAAAATGCCAATTTGTTTCTGCTTCAAATGGTTTTCCGAAACACGTAATTAAGAATTCATGAATTAGAAAATCCACACATCCGATTAAAATAGAACACTATAAATGTTTTCGGATAAAATAATTTCTCATTAACAATTTTTCAAACAATTTTTATTCGAATAATTTAAATAGAACCATTTATATTGGATTTTTTTCATTTGTACTTTTTTACACCCTTTTTTTTCAAATAATTCATATTGTATAAATTTCTTATGAATTTTTATTTCAATATATGTAATCAAATAATTTTTATTCGAATAAAAATACTTTCACATGTAATTTGATTTTAAATTGAACCATTTATATTGGACTTTTTTCATTTGTACTTTTTTACAAACTTTTTTTTAAATAATTTATATCGTATAAATTTCTTATGAATTTTTATTTCAATATATGTAATCAAATAATTTTTATTCGAATAAAATTACTTTCACATGTAATTTGAATTTAAATTGAACCATTTATATTGAATTTTTTTCATTGGTACTTTTTTACACCCTTTTTTTTCAAATAATTTATATTGTATAAATTTCTTATGAATTTTTATTTCAATATATGTAATCAAATAATTTTTATTCGAATAAAAATACTTTCACATGTAATTTGATTTTAAATTGAACCATTTATATTGGACTTTTTTCATTGGTACTTTTTTACACCCTTTTTTTCAAATAATTTATATTGTATAAATTTCTTATGAATTTTTATTTCAATATATGTAATCAAATAATTTTTATTCGAATAAAAATACTTCCACATGTAATTTGATTTTAAATTGAACCATTTATATTGGACTTTTTTCATTGGTACTTTTTTACACCCTTTTTTTCAAATAATTTATATTGTATAAATTTCTTATGAATTTTTATTTCAATATATGTAATCAAATAATTTTTATTCGAATAATAATACTTTCACATGTAATTTGATTTTAAATTGAACCATTTATATTGGACTTTTTTCATTTATACTTTTTTTCACCCTTTTTTCAAAATATTTATATTGTATAAATTTCTTATGAATTTTTATTTCAATATATGTAATCAAATTATTTTTATTCGAATGAAAATACTTTTGTTTAGTATTATTGCAATAATTGTTTGTTTGGATACAATTTTATTCGAGTAATTACAATGAAATAAATTTGGTCCGAACAGTTTTTGCTTTAAGCATTTTAATTCCAATAATTCAAACAATTTATAAAGTTTATTTGAAGAATTCGAGTTAGATGATTCGAATTATTTGAATAATTTTTTTTTTTTTCAAATATCGAGTCAGTTGTTGATCTATCTGTCAACGTAATTATTATTAATTTTTATAAAAATGAGTAATTATTTATTAAACAAAATAAATATGTGTATTAATTTATTTTTTCTTATTAATTTAACCGCAGGATAAGAAATTGTTCTTTCTTGGCATGTAAAAAATCATTCGACCTCTATTTTTTTATAAGACTAAAAATTGTTTATTCCTCAGAGGTTTTTGACTTTTCCATTTACTTTTTCTTTTGCAATAAAAATTTAATTAATCATTAAAACTTTCAAAATGCACAGTTTGTAATCATGTGAGTTAACCAGGATTGTTTCACTTGATTTATTTTAGATGCCAATGGCTACTTCATTAGACAAGGATGCTATACGAGAAGCCTATGAGGATGTGCGATCTGATCTCACCGACACAGAATGGTAACATAAGAATTAATAAAACCTCTAAAGTCACGATCAATCACACATATTTATATATATTTTCATTAGGGCTGTGTTCAAATTCGATGGTGCTCAAATTATATGTTCCGCCCGTGGTCAATGCTTTGAGGAGTTTCGCCAGCAGTTCGGTGACAATGAACGGGCCTTTGGTTATATACGCATACAAATGGGTGATGAAATGTCCAAGAGAAAAAAGTTTATATTCTTGACATGGATTGGTCAGGACGTGGGTGTCATACAAAGAGCCAAAATGTCCACGGATAAAGCTATAATTAAGGATGTTTTAAATGTAACTTTTACTTTTGCCTGATCTTTTTATATAATTAATTTTTTATAATCTTTGGCGCTTTTAGAACTTTGCCGTTGAACTGCAGGCAGGTGCTGATACTGAACTGGACATTGAACTATTCCGGGATGCTTTAAATCGTGCCGGTGGTGCTAATTATGGTACTGGTATTCGCAATTTCTAATTTGCCAAACAACATTTTAAATGTTTCCACAAAATTTACTTCATATTTTATGCAATTTATTTTTCGATACAAAAGAAAAAAAACACAATTTAAAAATATCGAAAAAGAAACAGAACCAATTTTAAAGATGCAACTTTCCGTATTGCAAAGAAAGCAAAATAATTTTGCCGTTTTAAATAATAAACTTTTTTAAGCATAAGAGAGCAAAATGTTGCAATAAAAGTCCTGATTAGCTACTAAGTGTATTTAAGACATTAAATTTTTAAATAATACATTTTTATGTTTATGTTTTGTTTTGAAATAATTCAATATTTTTTCACTACTCTTCACATTTCTCCTCTTCTGTTCTTCTTCAAACCAATTACTGGACGATTAACCCATAAACAAGCAATAATTTCGTACAGCATTTTCTCATAAATGTAACGTTGATGTTATTTTTTAAAAACTTTCCTTTTGAAACATGTATTTTTATAAATTAAGATAAAATACATACTTTTAATAAAGTCAAATAAATTCTAATGAAAATTTCGTGTAATATTTTCATTCAGGCACACATACACAAGCACTGTCAATTTTAAAACAAATTGGCTTTTATATACTCGTACATACAACACCGACTGCAAGTGTAAGTCATTAAAAGCAGCAAAAATTTATAGAGTGAATAAATTTCCAGAGCTCTAGGAACAGTGGGAATGTAATATGAATATTATGGAATATAATAAATAAATGTAAGTGACTACTATTCGCCAGACAGTCGTTGTTATTATAAACTGTCAAATAGTCGCATACAACACAGTTAATTATGACTTTGGCTCGGTAGTAGAGAGAACAAATCGCTATTTGTTGAGTTCCGGAGATTTTATTCGACGCATCTTTTTTTTGTTTGCATAAACTGTTAACAGAAAATGGCTTTAACCACTTGCACACCTCCATGCCCAAAATACCGTTTTTATTTTTATATATTTATATTTATTTACATAAATATGCTTAAAGTAACTAAACACCTTTTTAACAAATTATATATTAGGTTGTCAAAAAAGTCTTGCGGTATTTTCGCAAGCTTGTCTTTGCGATAAAATCGCTGAATTGATCGAAAGAGACCGGCATAGTAGCAGCCGTAGCATCGGCCAAGAGCTGGGCATGAGTCATCAAACCGTTTTAAACCATTTGAAGAAGCTTGGATTCAAAAAGAAGCTTGATGTATGGGTCCCACACGAGTTGACGCAAAGAAACATTTTTGCCCGTATGGATGCATGTGAATCGCTTTTGAATCGCAACAGAATCGACCCGTTTTTGAAGCGGATGGTGACTGGCGATGAAAAGTGGATCACTTACGACAACGTGAAGCGCCAACGGTCGTGGTCGAAAAGCGGTGAACCTGCCCAGACAGTGGTCAAGCGTGGATTGGCGGCCAGGAAGGTTCTTCTGTGTGTTTGGTGGGATTGGCAGGGAATCATCCACTATGAGCTGCTCCCCTATGGCCAAACGCTCAATTCGGACCTGTACTGCCAACAACTGGACCGCTTGAATGCAGCACTCATGCAGAAGAGGCCATCTTTGATCAACAGAGGCCGAATTGTCTTCCATCAGGATAACGCCAGGCCACACACATCTTTGGTGACGCGCCAGAAGCTCCGGGAGCTCGGATGGGAGGTTCTTTTGCATCCACCGTATAGTCCAGATCTCGCACCAAGTGATTACCACCTATTTCTGTCCATGGCGAACGAGCTTGGTAATCAGAAGTTGGCCACAAGAGAGTCCTGTGAAAATTGGCTCTCCGAGTTTTTTGATAATAGGGAAGCGAGCTTCTATAAGAGGGGCATCATGAATTTGGTATCTCGTTGGGAACTTATCATCGAACAAAACGGCGCATATTTGACTTAAATCGCATTATTATAACCAATTTTATGAACAATCAAAAATTCAATAAAAATACCGCAAGACTTTTTTGACAACCATATATATATATAAAAAAAGAAAAAATGAATTGGATTTCAAATCCGATTTACAGATAAAATTTAGTGGCTCGAAATGGTTTTCCCCAACAACAGCTTTTTACATGGAAATATTTTAATAGATCGGAAACATGAAATTTAAAACATCATTTAATTATTTTTATGATTTGTTGCACTACAAACTGAAAGTAATTATAATACACAACATTCCCAACCAGTGAGTTTTGTTTATTTCTAGTTGTTTCTGTCACGGATGAACATCTGCTTTTTAATTTTAAATAATTAAATTGCTACAAATTATAAGATCGTCATGCAAATGCGTAAAAAGTTGCAATATTTGAATAACTTGGCCAACAATTTCGCATCATACGAGTATACACCATTTTAAATAATTAATAAATTATTTTGAATAAAATACGTCAAAAAAAACATATAAAACTTCGTTTAACTTAACACAGAAAATTTGCAACAACTGCACCGCCCATCTTATGACATTTGGCATTCTGAAATCATGAACGCAATGAAGTGATTTACAAAATGGATTTAATGTTTTTTTGTTTTTAATGTAACGACAAACCTTTAACTTTTTTAAGTCCAATGTAGCAAGCAAGACTGTGTGATTTTAATTTCATATATTATTTTTTTTTTTGGTACGAAAAATCGGAAACGCAAAGCTTCTCGAGAATCTTTATTTCAACACTAAAAACTTGTCATGCACAGTTACGGCGGGAGGGCGTTTGTCTTAACACACAATGAATAAAATAAAAATTAAATGCCTATAAAAACAACAAATTTAAATAATAGGCAATAACTCAAATAATCCTGAAACCGAATTTTCCTTAACGAATTTACCGATATGAATTTACTTGATTTATCCTTTTTGCACACCTTTCTTACGGTGAAGTAGAAATTCATATAGAAGTTGGAACACTATAATTTCTTTCATACTGATCAATTACGAGAGGTAACCTCGTAGCATTCCGATGAGAGTGCTACCATCTGAAACTGGTAAGGATGAAATAGGTAAACAGAAAAGATCCGTTTCTGACTTACGTCTGTGCAACTTACTTCCCACACAAGATTTTTCTTAATTTACTACACAAATTACGGCCCAATGTGAAAACATATATTTTATTAAATTCCCAATGCATCAATAAAATGTCGCAGGAGAACGCTAAAGTAAAAACAGCAATCCAAATTAAATTAGCCAACACATATTGCGTTTGTGTAAACTTCTTATGGTGTATTCTATTTGACATACACCAAGTTATATAAAATAACCTAATCCCACATTTCACTAAAACATCGTACGATAGTACATGAAATGACAGCACACTTATTTTTGAAGAATTGTTTTTTTTTTTTTGATAAACAATTAAATACGAGTATATATAAAAATTATAATAGTTTAAAAGATTTAAATAAAATAAAGCTCACCTTCGATTATTTTTTATGGTTGAAAAGTAGATATTTATTGGAATTGTGTTGCATTCTTTCTGACATATTATATGAAACTGTTTAAAAAAAGGTCAGTATATAAATGTATTTCTTTTAAAGAATATACGAAATATGTAAGAAAAATAAGACATTAAATTTTACAAAACTATTTAAAATTTATATATATCTCAATGAAAAGATATACATTACAATTCATTTGATATTCGTCTTTTGATTTTAAAATGTGAATTTTTAGGCGAAATGCAAGTCTCCGGGTCAAAGTTTAAGTTTATTTAACTAAAGTCATGCGCTTAGTTTCATATAATATAAATAATTTGGTTGTATTATTGTTTATTATGATTTTGCTTTGTTTACATTTTTTCTCAGTTAATCTGAATTTCATTTAACACTTATGACGCTGAAATAAAACTTTATGCAGAGCATCGATATCGATTTCTAAGGAAGTCTTTTTTGATGAATATGAACTGTAAGAATAGAAGGAAGAAAACATAGAATACATTAAGTATTTGTAAAATTTTAGGAGCATACAACCTTAGGCTCACCTTGACGAGCGAATTGCGGGTGCTGTTGGCTTATTTGATGCTCTCGGATTGACTAACAAGCATTTCATAGGCTGACCATCTAACTGACGGTTGTGATAAGTGTCTACCGCTTTTTCAGCATCAACTAATGACTTGTAGATAACTTCGGCTACACCGGGCCGAACAATACGTGAATCGTAGAGTTCGCCAATATCCTCAAATAGTTCTTTGATGTCGGACTGGGTCACACTGGTGTGTAAGTTGCTTACCACTATGCGATACCCAGATGACGACGGCATTGTTGACGCACTTCCAAACGATGATGATGACATTTTACTAGGATTTGAAAAAATACCCATGGATGCGTGAGGATCAGGAGCATGTTCTAAGCGGGAACGCATCTCATAGGATAAATGTGAGGTTTGTTCAGGTTGATAATGTCTGGAATAAATATCTGGGCTATGTTCTCTTAATGATGTTGAGCGCAAAATCCCTTTACCAGACGGGGCTAATATATCTGGAGACATTCGACGTTCATGCCGTGTAGAATAGGGTACCTCATATACGTCAAATGGATCAAAGTGTTCATTTGAAATGGACCCCCACGAATCCAAACGTCTAGGAGCTGGTGGTGCTAATTCATAAGCCATGTCATTCTGTACAGTACGACTAAGGCGTGAAGCGGCTGCATATTCTTCTGGAATTACAAAAGTTGACATTTAACATTTTGCAATGATAATTTCTATTGTGAAATATATATATAATCGGACTAGTTCAACTAAAACATGGTTATAATTACCAATATTTCTGTGTATCGCGTCCTTGTTATGCCAGCCAAAATACTCACCCTCTTCCATTTTCGCCATATTGTCATAGTCGACATACCCACGAGGTATATCAAAACGGTTTTCTCGTCTTCTAGTCGTTAGCGAAGTTTTATAATTAGAATTTTTGGTTTTCAACCCTCCTGATGGTATTTTAGTTATGCCAATATTTCTCCTTCCAGAACTAATGCTGCCGTTGCCATTTGTAGCATTTTTATATTTGTAAGCAGACGGCTCTTGCTTTTGCATTAGCTTTTTACGTATATCACCATTATTTCGTGTGATTTCTACCAATTTATCACGAGCATCTCGAATTTTAGAACGATTACTTTGTATAATTTTCAACCTGGCGTCAGTAATACGCCTACTTTCCTTGAAGACTGAATTGTTTTGAGTTTTCCTCAAGTTTTGTGCTGCAAGCTTATTGGCCCCACTTTAATGAAATCATAAATATTGATCATTAGTCTTATTTCAAATTTCTTTTCAACGCCATTTTTCTAAATGTGTATTATTTTTTTTACTTACAACTTTTTCGAGGGTGCTAAAGTTTTCTTTTTAGTTCTAATTATATCATCGAGACTCATATCCATTTTATGGCCAGGTTTGTTTGTTCAATGCTTTAGAATATATTATTTTTTTTAATTATTTCATTTAAAATCTCAGTGTAGAATATCTTGCAATCTTTAAATTATTTAGAAAAAAAGTAGCGGCGCTTGCAATCTTTCTTTCTATAAGATATTGATAGTGAAGCTGGCTGCAGTAGTTTTCAATGATGATGCCATATTAAAAAGTATAAGAAATTGCATACGTACTTAATAACAGGGTGGTCTTTGTACATAGAATACTGGCAATATTTTAATAACAAAAAAATTTTGTTAAATGTACTGAAATTATCAAACTTTATATACTTTATATATCAGAAATTTATTCTGATATGATAATTGTTAGCTTAATGACAATATGTATACCTAACATTCTCCAGTAAACGTTTTTAAAATTCAAAATTTTTTTGTTGATATGGCAACTTTATTTGCTTTTAATTGTTGTCAACACTGCTTTGTGTAAACTTCATTTCATTGTGTTTCATTTATTTTGTAAATTGCTGTGAAAGAGTGTAAGACAATTTAAGCAGCGAAAGAATAGTGCAGTCCAATAGAATTTTTGTATTCAAGATACATATGAACTGCAAATATTAAAAGAAATTAATGTATCAATTTATTTATAAGTTAATTAATGCATATAGTGCGCAAAATAATGTGTGAATCTGAAAAAAGGCATTTGCGAAAAATTAAGAAAATGTGTGCAGAGTGATAGAAAAAATAAATTTGAATCAAAATAAATGCAAACCTTGAAGACAGAAAGGAGAATATTGCTTTTCGTGTAAATAATACTATTAAATGGGCAATGCGAAATCAAGGACTAAAAATTCAGCTACTATTGACAACGAAATTTCAAGGAACCCAGTAGAATTTTCCGAGACATCAAGTGCGACATTTCAGAAGGATGATAATATAAAAGTTGATGGGGCAGCAGCAAGAGCAACAACAACAACAATAATAACAACAACAACACCAACTACTGCTGTTAATACTGTAGGAGGGCCATTATTGGTGGAGGTTAAAAATACAGCCACAAAAACCACATCGAAATTTAACAAAGCTGATAAAGATCCCCAAGAAGTGCAAGAAACCTACAATCGAAATCAACGACAACAAAAAGCAGCTGATAAATCTGCTGGCTCATTAGTAGCAGAGCAGCAACGTTTAAAACAGGTAACTTGCATTGTATTTTGTTTTCGTGTAAAAGACAATAAGAAACAGTGGTTAATAGTTAACGGCGATAATAATAGTGGAAAAAGCTATAACTAAAGATTGTACATTAATAGCAATAATAGGTCACTAACAACCACTTTGCTCACTGCATTATGTATGTAGCTCCAATAATCATAGAGCCAATTTTTGACAGCCAACCCGTTCCCAGCAGAGCGAGCGAGCAAAGAGTTAGTTGGTACTAAAAGCTTCTTTTAAAATTATGTACATGTACCGTCTTAATGTCATTTGTAAAGTAATTAAAAGTTAACTGCCCCACATACAGTTCACTTCTAGCTTCAAATTTTATTTGTGGTGGCAATCACCCAACTCTTGCTATTTTTGCAGTTGGTTCTATTTGCGAAGAGTTGGTCAAAGTTTGGGAAAAACAACGTCAAGAGTTTATTGGCTTCAATACATTTAATATCACATTTTACAACGAAAATAAAAAAGCAAAACGATACCACCCAACTGTCAGGCCCCTTTTTTTTGAAACCATTAATTCCTTGGTCTTCATTTTGTTTATATCATTTTCTCTGGGGGATGATGTAGAAAAGGAAAATATTTTCTTTTAACTTGATTTTCTATCTGTTTTGTTAGGAAGTAAGTGCTAACATGTTGCTGTGTAGTGAGTATACATATATATGATTAATACATACTCTCATATTTTAATGTATGTAGATATGTGCGTGTATTCATGTACTGTATATTATACATGTGGATATAAATATCTATTATGGCTGAAAGACTACCCCTTTATAACTTTAAGTTTGACAATGAAGTGAAAAAACTTTATTAACAAAGGTTTTCTAAGGTATTTGCTGAAGTTTATGCTCCTTGGCCTTCTCCGTTCACATATGCTTACACTCAGCAGTTCTCAGGCTAAAAAAATATCTTCAAGCAATTCTCAAAATATTCCACCAAAAAATTTTATTTAAATTTATGTCATGTTACCACTTTAATATGAAAAATATTAAAAAATAATATGAAAATAAAGAATTAATGTAATTTAGTTTGCAACTTGCGTGTGGTTAAGCTAGTCCGAATTAGTGTATAAAATTAAATAAATTGAACTTCAGTAAAAATTTTTTTAAAATAAAATTTTATTTGTTATTCAATTCTTAATATTTTTAATTATATTCGCAAATATATGGCCAAGGAATTTGCACCAAAAAACTTATTGAGTCTCGTTTTTCACCCATTAGAAGTCACCTACATTTATCATTGACTTTGATTTCAATATCTTAGTAGCTAGTAGAATACTAGTCGGGAAGTTGCAGAACTAATCATATTCACGCTTACATACAGAATAGATTACAGAATTATTAGAACTTATTTCTCTTAGTAATAAAGAAATTTTCGAAACACCAAAAGTTTCAAGTTTCCAATAAAATATTGAATAAACGAGTACCTTCGACATTGTGCAAAGTGCATCCATTTTACATTACATTACTTTGTTCCTGCAACTGTGTGCTACTTACCTCTACCCAGTTCTTACTGGACCTTATGACTATTTTAGTTAAAAATTGGTAATGGTGGTTAGAAATTTTAAATTATTAATCAATTCTAGTTCTTGAAAACAAAGTTGACAATATAAAATAAAATTCCTTCAAAAATACGCATTTTAAAACTATTTATTAAAGTCGGTTTGTAATTTTATTTGCAACAGGAAATGTTAAATTGTTTTTCAGTGCAAATAATTGAAATGTGCTTCCATTATTTCAGTGTGTCCTTTATTTGTTTGTGTCTTTTGCATTTTCTCTTTTTGATTTCATCGCAGCTGTTCTTATCACAAGCCTGCGCTCTAACATAAACAAAACTGGCTTGTTATTTGATTGTATTGCTTTACAATATAAACTATACGTGCTTTTTAAAACACCACATTGCTGCAAAATTTATTTTCAACTCAACGTGCAATACATTCAGCGTGACCATTCTGGATTCATTTCGAATAAATTAGTATTTAAAAATTCCTCTAAATGAAGTTGGCTTTTGCATTATTCCTGCAATTGCATGCCAGAAAAAGTTTTCTTTTCTAAAAAGCAAAAAGTTTTCTACTTGGCTTGTAATTAAGTTAAAAAAAAATTCATTTCAGTAGATTTAAAAATACACAGAAACAAACCTTACTTGAGCCATACGCAGATGTATATGAGTATTTTAAACGGTATTGGTTTTTTTTTATTTTTTATTTTTTATTTTTTATTTTTTATTTTTTATTTTTTATTTTTTATTTTTTATTTTTTATTTTTTTTTTATAAAGACATGGTCACACTGATTGTATCAGGCAAATGAAGGTGAAATTAGGGTATTCACCACTGTTGTTAGCGATGTATGTGGAAATGTGTAAATAGCAAATAGGTGTGCATATGGCTCGTTGGTCTAGGGGTATGATTCTCGCTTCGGGTGCGAGAGGTCCCGGGTTCAATTCCCGGACGAGCCCAACATCAAGTGTTGGTTTTTTTCAAGCGGGAATAATAAATTTCCCTAGATTTAAATTTTTTCTTTTTTTTTTTATTTAAAACATATTTTTTAAAAAAAAGTTTTTGTTTTTATTTATATTTTTCTATTTGGTATAATTTATACGATAAGACTTATAACAGCGCAAAATCAAAATAACTTTTTATGTATGTGGTGTGAAGAGCTGCTTCTGGCAGTACAACTACACTGCTATTGTTTGTCAATGTAGTGAATGGTTGCTTTCAGTATGAAGTAAAACAGTAGACCATCCATTCCTGCTAATTGGTGAGTTCAACAGCTCAACAGGCAATTATTTTTAGATTTTTATCAAATTAATACGGTCCAGGCTTGTATGCTTATTGCGAGTTATAATTTTTGCTCCATTCATAAAAATAATTAGTTTTGGTGGGTTAGCCTAGCCTACGTGTTTTTGTTGAAAGATATTTTAAACAAAATAAACTAAATTATGATGATTGGGGAATGCTTGTCCATTTCATCTCTGAAAATAAATATTTTTTAAAATTTATATATGTATATGTATATATATATTTATATATATACTTACATATAGATACAAATACATAAATCTAGCTTTGGGTATTTACGGGATTTTTTTACAGTTTTATAGAGATATACATTCCTGGTTTGCTTAAAATATGCTTGTGTATTTTATATCGCGCGAAAATAATATATTCTATTAAAACTATATCTTCTTCCGATGTACTAATTGTAAAAGATTATTCTTAATTCTGGAGGCTGTGGGTTTTTGATTTTATTTATTTTAAATTATACTTTCTTTTTGTGATCCCTCAATTTTTTATAAAATTATTTTTCGCACAGGGCATTTACCATTGAAGATACTTGTACTAAATAAAAAAGATACTTGTGTGTTTGAGGAGGAAATTATTATAAAAACAAAATATAAATAATTTTTTTTCCCAAATTTTACTTATTATTCAATAATAATTTTTATAATCAACATTCGGTAAACGTTTCGACAACGTAAAATCATGTATGTATGGATGTGTACACGTTGTTATGTTTTTGCAGGTAAATCTTATTTTATACAAAACTTAGAACATGTTACTTCAATATTTTGTCTAAGGTTTCAAAGTTATTTGTTTTTGGCCTCAAATACCAATGACAATTAAATACATACATATGTATTATATACCATGTATGTGTGTATTTATGTATGTACGCATGTGTGCTTTCTCTTCTTTTTATAGCCTGCTCACATAATCGTTTCTTAAATTACGCACTTTGAAATATTAATAAAATATTCTGTACGTTAACGAGGAATGCGAACACAATTTCAAATAATAATTGCCGCTGTTTTAATTTTGTCAATGGAAATTGTGCAGATACATTGGGAATTCAAATGTGTGTATGTGTTTGAATGTGTGAGTGGACTTGGCTATGTGTGCATGTAATAGTGAATTTTTACATTTCACTGAAAATTTTTCTAAGGCGAATATATATTTACTTATTGTATGTACACATGGGTGTATGTATCTTTACGTATTTATGTATGTATGTATGTATGTATGTACATGTGTATCATTAACATTCAGAAAACGTTTCTTTTTATGTTTTTGGCAAGAACTTCATAAATATGAATTTCAGGCACTTGCCTATATGTATTACATATCTACAGTATGCATCCATATGTATCTACTTATACCCAAACATCCATATATATGTATGTAAATATGTATATGCAGTTGGGCTGATGCAATTTGCATAGTTCAGAAAATTGTATTTACTGATTATTGCAAATTGGGAAACTCCGTCTTGTTTCTATAAGGACGATCAGTAAAAGTAACTACAGTAAAACGTCATCTAGTTGGCTAAGAATTTAGCTATCCAAATGATTGCCATGCATGCGAGTGCATGTAAGTCTGCATGCATGTGGCGACAAGACACCTCTACATATATATTATATATTATATATTTTTGTGTACATAAATATGTGTGTATGTATGTTTTTATGTACATATAATATGCATGCATGTATTCGCGTGTATATATGCAAGCACAATATTGATGTTATGAAGTATGAAATGAACTATTCAAACTATTTTGCATTTTAGCTGACGATATAATGACCGCCTGTTAAAACAGCTCCCATTGCATACAATTTTTCGTTGGATTGCATTTATTTTCAATCAAAAAAATAAACAATTTGGTTTAGATCTAATAGAGTGTGAACATGTCGTGTGTCTATTTCCATGTACGAGTGTACATGCACATCCCAATAAAGCAGTTCGTTCCAATGTGAGTTCTTGATTATAATCATGATCAAATTCATTTGTTTTGACTGACGATTTATTTTCTTATATCATTATTGTCGTTTTTATTAATTAAGTGCTGGTGAGGCAATGACAACGATGTTAGCATTTACTAGCTTTGTTTATGCCAACTTTTTTCCCCCTTTGTTTTCGATTCTACATTATTCTATTTTGTGTGTTTCAGTTTCAGTTTCAGTTTCGTTTTCTTTTTCTACGCTATCCATTAGTTTTGATTCTATTAGTAATAATATAAAAAAATGCACATATTTTGATACACATGTATCTATATATCTGTACATGTGTGGATGTGTATATTTATCTTTTACTACCGCGTAGTTTATATACAACTTTTTTTTATTATTTTTTTTTTTTTATTATTATTTCAAAATCAACACGTTTTTCTTTATATGAATTCTATCAAGCTAGACAGACATGTGTTAAATAATCTTTCATTAAATAAATAAACAAATTATAGTTTTTACAACACTTTTTTACCGCACTTAAAAGAATACGATTTACAGTGGGGAAGAAAATTAAACGGACGGCATTATTTTGTTTAAGCGATAACAGTTACTGCGGTTGAAGAATTTCGAGAAAAGGATAACCGAAATCAGTCAAGGAGAATTCATTTTTTCCAATTAGGAAAGTAAAACCTTGAAAATGGTTAAGATTCATTTTGTGTACTTTTTTTTTTTTTTTTAAAATCGAATTTCTTATTAAAAATTGTAGTTAGATTTAATCTGTATCGCTTGGCGTAATTTTCATTGTTCCTATATATTAATTCGTTTAGAGAAGTTCAAATTTATATTGTTCAAAATATTTAGATTGCAATCAAAATTCACAAAAAAGTATGCGATTTAATTAAAAAAATAAATAACGTATCCGCCACTCAGTATCATGAATGCTGAACATGTGCTCCCAGCTGAAGGTGTTATTATGCTATTTTAAGAAAAAAAAAAATTTTCCGTGATGATGCTTATCTTTAGATAAATTTTGGATGATTTTTAGTTGTCAAAACTCAGCTGTTTAATAAAATAATTTGACAATTTGACAATTTGACAGCTTGAACTCTCACTTGCAAATGCAAATGCTAAATAAGGAAAAGGTGATAAGAAAATTTTAAGTACAGTAATATTGGCGCCATCAACACAGAGACACACCTGCCTGTCTGCATTTCCTTAGGTAAAGAGGAGTTGTGAAATTCAGAATTTTAGACAGATTACATACTATAGTGAAGGTATTACATTTTGTGGGATTTTTCGAAAATGTTTTTGATAAGTAATGAATAGCAGCCAGTTGTGTATGACAAGTCAGTGCAGTTTAACGTTGTATATAATACACATCGCCGCGTGAATTAAAAATATGTGTTCATCTTTATTAAATAACGTGACTTGATGCAATTTCGCAATATTTTTGTTTGATAAGAAATTCATTTCCTTGCGAGCAGTCTTCAATAAATAAATACGCTGATGAAATTAATGCATGAATTGAAAGTAAAACTATTTAATATGTAATCATATAATTTTTTTTTAACTATCTTAAGATGAATTCACTAGTGCAACAACTGCCACTAATTAATCCATGTGTGTGTGTAAATAAGCTTTAAAAGCACATATTAAAATTGGCTTTATTTGAAGAAAGCAACCAGAAAATTTATACTATTTGAACTGACTGCGTCAGCATCTATTCAGGCCATATTGTCAATGATTAAAACAGTAGAAAGAATAAAAAAAACTAATTTGTACACCGGGCTGAATAAACTTTTTTTAGTCACTGTACGTGTTTTTTTTTGTTCAAAAATATTTAAAGTGAAGCACTCGACATTTGTAGTTAAAAGTTCGCCACACAATTTTTTGTCCACTTGTAATTTAATTAGTTTTTGTTGTTTCTAAAGCGTTGTTTAATAAAAAATATTACGACCCCTCGTTTGCCGCAAATATACATATTTACATACAACATACACACACACCCACACATAGTTTCATTCGTCTAACATAGGTTAGTGCGGGGGCAGAGAAGTTTACTTCGTCTAGAATTGAGTAGATAAGATATAGATTAAAAAAAAACTTTACATATCCATGCATGCATACACTCACCCATTCACACATTCACACATTGATATGTAGTATAAGCGGTTCAGCAATTCAAGAGCCTGCAGATGATGAAACTCTGTAATTTCATTCGAAAAGAAATGTATGGGTTCTAATTTGTATGGCAGCTTTTGACATTTCGGGGGCTGAGAATTATAAAGTGGAACTCCAGCTTTCCGCTGTCCACTATCAAAGGACTGCCATTTTTATTTAGCAATAGATGTTTTTTTTTTTGGGCAGGAAACAATGGCTGTTTCCTTTTTCGCAAAGGAATTGTTTTCTCGGAATGGAAAAAAAATTGAAATCAGGAAATTTTGTGCGATTTCTTTCTTTTCAATTGAACTGATTATGACTTCTGTAAAGCTGATTTGTTTCTTGTCATATTTTTTTTGGTTTTTCCTTTTTTTATTACATTTTATTTTATTGTCATTAAAAGCGTTAAATCGTAGTGAAAGTTTGTGTTTATGCTTAATATATTTTATATATGTATGTATGTCTGTGGGTAGGCTTGTATGCCAGTATGTACAGTAGAATCTCTATTAAATTATATTATTTTTAAAACAATTTCTCAGTATTCATACAAAAGTTAGGGAACATATCAAAGTTGCTGATTTCAAAGTGGCAGAATAATAACTGGGCAAGCTTAATTAGCGCAAAAGATATTCATCAGCTTCTCGAAAGTATAAATAGTTTGGCAACGCCCTTTCGTTAGTAATATCAGTAAAAATCAGATGGCTGAATTTACCAATATGCAACCGATAGTTGTGAAAAAATATTGATTAGAAAAGTTAATTTTCCTTGGAATACTTCTTTGTTGCGTTTTTGTGAGATTCCACTGTATCTATGAGTATCTGCGAGTATGATAGTACATGCGTACATTCGTAGGGACATCCATATTTGTATATGCCTATATTTTAAGGCATTTGCCGTTATGACCCAATTGTGTGCAACTAAACAACACCGCCAACTAAAATTGTTACTCTCCCTTAGAAATCGTTTTCATTATAAATCAAATTGTAGCCCAATTATATACCATTTAGGTTGTGAAAATATGAAACGTGTTTGTATTTCATGTTGTATCACCGCTGTATTTAGAAGTACATACACAAGTGCATATGCATTTGTATGTGCCCACTTACACAAATGCAATTGAATAAATTTCAATACATTAAAATCAATAATCCTCACAATTAGTCTGGAATCTTTTATTTTATTTTCATTAAATGTCATTATTATTTTGCAAAAGGTTCACACTTTTCTTTATCAGTTTTTAAATAAACACAAGAAATAAATTAATTAATTGAACGTAAAGCAAATGAAAGATTTTGTTGTTTTTTTGTTTTCTTGTTTTTAGTTTTTGTTTTTGTTTTGTTTTTTTTTTTCAAGAAACGTAATTCCTCGAAAGGTTAAGAAAGTTGTTTGTATAGTGTTGAGTCACTGATATAGCGCACATAATCTTTGTTAGCAAATAAATAATATTGTTTAATAACAAATAACGCAATAATTACTTGTAGTGAAGAGTACACTGGGTGGCAAAAGTAACCTGTTAGGAAATGGAAAACCAATTCACTTTACAGACGTGTGTATTCCACAGCAAGTAATATTTCGCTGTTATTTAAGTGATCGATTTAAAAAGCGCTGCCGCTTCTCGGCGATTGTGCATAGGAAAATAAATAGATCAGCTGGTTTATTAGCCGCATCTGCTATCTACTCGTCTAGCACTACAAAAACATTCAAATTTTTGAAGGGTATTCACTACAAATTCCATCTAATTTATAACTGTATCCTATTTTTTCTCTTGAACTGTCTTCTGAATAAATGTTGAATTTTTATAGAATGCAACCGATCATACATTAAGATCGGTTACACATTCTTTTCTGTCTTGTAGTAAACTAATAAGCTATTACTAATTTAGAATTATGTCCTAAAATGATTAACCTTTGCTTTCTCTAAGAGCTTTTTGTATGATTATGAGATTAAGAAGAAGTTTATTTATGCATATGCAATGAATTTGTGAATTCCCAACACAAATCAGTACTTCTGAATTTCAGGCATCATCGCTATTTATCTAAAGTTAGATTTGATAAAAAAAAGAATACGAGAATTACAGAAATATAATAAGTCCTTGTAGGTTATGTTTACGTACGAAATTAGTATTTTGTATTTTAAGTTAATATCATCTCATGAAGAGCTTGTCTTTGCCTAAGCATTTGCTTTTATAGGCTCTGTTCGTGAATAAGTTTGCTGCTTATCTTTTTTACTTCAATATCTATTTCGGCCGATGGTTCCCTAATACATCATTATGCATACGATGCGATTTTAAGCGTCAACAGTCTTTTAAAATATTTCTCGTCAGAACTTTTCCATTTACAATTTTTGCAAATTCTATATGTACACATTGTGTTTACAGTCTTATCAGTCTTATCTGATCGGTTGAATTACTTTATATAATTTGGACCGTGATTACTTAATCTTTTTTTTATTTACATCTACATTCATACACAGCCTTTTTTCATATTTACAAGTTTAAGTCATATTAAAACAAAGAAATATGTATTTCATATCAATGAAACGGCCTTTATGGGCTACACGGCGCAATATGGAACACCAATTTCACAAACTTTTTGCATCATTTGCAGCTGTATTTTTAAATCTTCAACTGTCTCTTGGCAAGGGACTTTAAATAATTCCAAATAACATTCTGACCATTACCCATTTTCAAGTCATGTGCTTTGAAAAAATGCTTGTGTATTGCCCTCCCTCCATGTGAATCAATTCCGCTTATTTACTGTCCTATTCTAAGAAAAATGGGCTTCATGTGAAAACACGATCTGAATTTGCTTTAGTCCATTCGCAGCATTTACTGCAGCGTAAGTCTAACCATAATGAATTGTCAACTGAAACTAAAAAAAAGCAATTATCAGCTGTTGAATGACCTGTCAAATAATGCCACCTCAAGTTGTGAACCTGCAAAACACTCTCTGTACGGCTATACAAAAAGGCATTTGCCATTTTCTTTTTAGTCGAGTTATGAGTTTTTAGTGGGCTTTTACCGGATTTATTTTTAATTTTTTCTTTTCTGTATTTGGATTCAGCCGTTTGACAGATACAATATTTTTAACTGCGATCGGCTGTGCAATTGTAAAGATATAATTTTTTATGTTATTTCGTAAGCTTTGTTTGAATGTTGTTTCTTATACATACGTATTTCCGTAAACAAGTATAAGTTACAGTGATGTGTAGCAAAATAAATAAAATAAATCGAAAATGCTGCATATATTAATATATTTATTTAATCGTCTTACATTATTTGTAGGCATCTTCTTTTTGGAGTTTGGGGAGTCTTAATTGGAATCTTTCATATACTGGCCGCTATTCCTTTAAGCAACGTCAGAGATCGTCTATAAAAGGGTAAATTGCCAGTATTCCACAACATTTGTTAAACTTTTAATCATTTCATTGGGTTGTTTCGGCCTTTATTATCTACTTGCAGTTATAACACTTTACAATACCAGCGCAAAAGTTCTAAGACACGTTGGCATAAACCTTTAACAAATGTCATTTTCAGTTCACATTTTAAGGACTCCAGTCGTAACGGAAAGTTTCATATTGAGCATTTGGTAGCTAAGGGTGCATTTGGTGTCGTTTTCAAAGTAATTGATAAGAAATGTGTAAAAGATGAGCTGCAGGAAGCGGAAGATCAACCATTGTCCACAGCTGAAACCTCTTGTAGTTATCCTACTGCTTATGCTCTGAAAGTTTTAAAGAAATCCAAGGTATGCAACCTCCTACCAAGCTGCAATTTGTTAAAAAAATATCTTTCTTTTTTATAGATTATTAGTGAGAATAGTTTGCAGCAAATTAAAGACGAAGTTGACATACAAAAACTTTGTGGCCATCATCCGTTCATTGTGAAACAAATTGACTTTTGGCAAAATCGTTATAATTTACATATACGTGAGTAAATAGTTGAACTTTAACGCATTCAATTAACGGGCTGTTCTTTGCCAATAAAACCCATACACATTTTTGAACTTTCAAAAAATATCTACAAAAGCTTTTTATAGATTTTATAAATGAAATTACAAACTTTTAATTTAAAATTCCTTTTAAATGCATACCATTTAAATTTAAATTGCTACATTTGTTTTTACATAATGTATTTTTCTTAAGTATTTATTTTTAATAATATAGATTTCCTTTCGGATACGAGTTTTCTCCCAATTCATCTACTAATATTTATATTGTTTGTTGAGTGGTTAAGCTAATCTCTGTAGATTTTACGTCATCGTGAATTTTATACTAAGCGCTAAGGGCAGCTGCAGTTAGTGCAGAAGTGTGCCACACTATTGCCTTTATACTTTGTTGACAAAATGTTGTGAAGATTTTTGGAATCTGTTTTATAAACTAAACAATTGCTGAATATTAGTGTTTGGGATCATTAGTTAATTAAAAAAATAGCAATTAACTATTAGTTAATTTTTTTCTATTTCGAAAATATGTTCGAATTTTCGAACAGCTTTTTGTTTTCACTTTTGCATAAAAACAATTATATTAATATTACAAATTAATTATATTACATCTATCGATGAACTATAAGGGGTTTTTAAAATGTACGAGATATATGGCAGAGTTTATTAAATAATCAGCGAATTAATGTACAAAACTAATGTTTCGAGATCTTCCAAAAAGTACGCATATGCACGTCTACTTCGCCTTATGATCAGCTACGGTCAAATAGCACGTCTACTTCGCCTTATGGTCAGCTACTTGAGGTCTTGATTGACTTTTCTGTACAGCCGTTTGATTCATTCCCCTCTGTTTTTAACAATCCCATCCAAATGGCGTTGTAACTGTCATACTGTTATGCAAATAGGATGCAAACAAATTTTTTGTTAGCTGATTATAGTGAATGTAAGCCTGATTTATTATAATCTATTATAAATTGCTTATTAAAAAAACTTTTACACGGATGCAAACATGACATTCGATTCTGTAGGATAGTGAATAACGACCATTAATGATGGTGAAAATGATAGCAAAAATTGTAAGCTGCTGACATTCCATATTTTATATTTAAGAAACTTAAATCATTTCAAAAACATGCCCAGACTTTTTTTTATTGATTTTAAGTATTAATTTTCCTAATAGTTTTTTAGCATACTTTTAGGGGTATACAATTTTTGTACATAAAAAATATTTTAAATGCTACTTTAGTGCTTTAAGGTAATAAAATTTAACTGACGTTCATGAATTAAAAATTATGTTTGTTAATTTCTCAACAAAATAAATCGATCAAGGGTGATCTATATAATGAAATATATTGATCATTTATGACAACAAATACGTATCTTAGATATTAATCCATAAATGGTATTATTTGCAGTTTCGGAATATTTACCAAACGGCGAACTGTTCTCAACAATACGCACATTTTCAATCAATTTAGTACGTCTATATTTGGCGGAGATAGCTTTAGCTTTAGGCAAGTAAACGCTGTTTAAATTTAAAATTTCAAATTTAGTTGCTAATTTATTTCTTATTTGTTTTTACAATAGATTTTCTACACAACGCTGGTGTTATATATCGCGATGCAAAACCAGAAAATATATTACTAACACATGATTATCATCTGAAATTAACCGATTTCGGTCTGAGCAAGTGGTTGAAATTGGGATTAACTACAAAAACTATGTGCGGAACATTGCAATATATGGGTACGATTTAAATAAATATTTCTTCTTACATCTACTACTAAAATAGGAAGCTAAAATTTTAGAATTACAAAATAAAAAAACAGTGATAAATTAGTTGTTTAGTAAAAAAAAAAAAAAAAAAATCAAACAAGCGGCTTGTAAAAATGAATGCCCGCTCACAAGTATTCGACTTGACCATGGAAGGTCGTCAAGTGGATGAAGCTGTTGCTAGTATTTTTCATACGGTGCTATTCCATCGCTGCCTTGGTAAATATATGTATACCGGTGATGCTCAATATTCTATTGGCACTGTGGGTTATACCGATGTAGATTGTGAGTATGTTGACTTCACTTATGTCTGCTGTACTTCCGACAGTCTACAGCGTACTGTCAAACGAGCCATCAATGGCTTCAGCGAAAAGCTACGATCGAACGAAAGCTGCGGCTCGGGCCAGATAAGTTTAGAGTTTTTCCAAAAGAAAAAATCACGTTGGCCCTTTGCAGCTGAATGTATACCGTGGGAAGTATGGACAATACATTTGAATTTAATTAAATATGAGAACGAAGATGAACGACATATGTGTCGCGAAAACCTGGCCGATTTGTTGACGGAGAAAGTTTTTTATATAACAGAAATCATGAATCGGCATGACTACGTACCTAAGACGCCAAGTCAAAGTGAATTGGATTTAATTTTTGACACCACTTATCCAGATATTCAACCATATTTATTTAAATTTGTATCATCCACATCGGACACAGAAGCCTCGTCCATGGGCAATGCCGTAAAAAAAATTATTAAAGAGACGCTTTCATTGTGACGCGTTGCAAAATCGTTAATTTTAACGAAAACTCCTCAAATAAGAAGCCCTGAAATAGAACTTCAAACGTTGCGTCTACTTACTGATACACAAAAATGTATTGATAGAAATTATTGTAGCAAGTTTCAAATGGATAACAAGTCTTACACAAACATTCAAAGTGATATTGAAATGACCAATCATGATGTTAATTATCTTAAAGCGGTGGAAGACAATGCTTGCTTGTATAAGCACCGTTCTAAAAACAAAAAGGACTTGATTGTGTGCTATAATTCCCCCAGAAAAGTAACTTGCCCTTGTCAACAGCGAACCGGCAATTATTTCTTGCAAAATATTGCTTATAATTTTATGTTTCTGTGCTTTTGTCGTTCTTATCACCAGTATCCCTCCAGACGTTTGGGCACATTCTAAATTATCACTTGCATCTTAGACGTCTTAAACAAAAGTAAGTTTTTCTGTGTCCACCAGTAAAAGCAAATGCATCTCTTAATTTTTTCTTAAGTCTGCTCTCTAATTTTTGAACTGTTTCCACAAAATTCATATGTATGTAGTTATTTTTTGACTATTTAATGTTGATTGAATCATAAGAATTCAGTTAAACAAATCTAAATTGCAATATTTTTATCTGCTACAAACTAAAGCGGGTGTTTATTATTACATAATAAGGGGAAGGAAATTAAGATTTACTTAATTTCTTATTGCACATCTTAAAGACAAAAAAAAAAAAAAAAAAAAAAAAAAAATTAAGTAAATCATTTTAATCGTGCAGAATTAATTTAAAACAAATGAAAATATCTAAAATAACAAAAGCCCATCGTTTAGTTATTTAAGTACCTAAATATGTGTGTAAAATTAAACATTTGCTTATTCATTTACCTTTCCCAAATTTAGAATAATAATAATAATTAAAAACAAAAATCGAAACACCAATTTTCAGATGGACCATTCTAGATTAATTAGTACTTTTATAATTTTCTTTTATACTTATTTTTATCTTAACTTAAACTTACATATAAATTAGAAGTAAAAACTGCCACATTTGCATAAGAAAATAATTGCGTGTAATTAAAGATTTTTGAATATCGATTTTGTTTTCCAGCTTTATGTAAATACATTTCTTCCGAAAGTAATGAAATATCTACTGTATCTCATATCCAAAAGTAACTAAATTACATTCACTTCATGACCCCCTTCCAAATTCCATTGCAAAATGTGCAAAATAATTTTGAAAACAAATTTTGTCAAGCATTTACATTGGAATTTATATGGGAAATTGCTTTTTTTTTGCCATCAAATCCGTATCAGGAGCTAGCCCTTTTTCTATATATTGGATACGCCTTTATAACATCTTTATGATTTTACAAAATTTAAATAAACGATTTAAAGTCATATTAAAGTTTTAGAAAATTAAATCGGACATTTGAGGTCGCAGATTTTCTGATAATCAAAATATAGATATTTGAACAATTAATTTAAAAGTTAATGTTCTGACTACCAAGTATGATTTTCTTTATCATCTAGTACATTATTTAATTTGTAGTGCGCATACTTTGTTTTTGTTTTGTTTTCCAGTTTCGGTAAGAACTAAAATTTCTCCACTATTTTTATTTATCAATTTGCTTATTATTAGCAAATAATTTTTAAATGTTTATTTACGGCTGAAAAGAAAAGATATCTCTAAATAGATTATAATGAAATTCAATCAAAACTCATGCACACAAACAGTTCATTCAGCACTTAAATATTAATAATTTTAGTCCTGCGGAAGTGATTTTTTTTTCTCATTTGTGGTGTACATTTTACAGGCATGTAATATTTTGTGGCAAATAACTTAACACAGCAACATTTAATTGCATTATGAGTTGTTAATATTCCTTGTTGTCACATTTCTGTTCGCTACAGCGTGAAATGCGCTAATGTTCAATCTCAGTAATATTGCAATACAAAATATAACAGCGGTATAAATTTAATTCACATTTATGTAACAAATATATTTTTATAATTAATATGCAGAAATGAATTTAAGGATATTGTTTTAACATGAGATACGCTTAAAAATTATATAAAATAAAAATAATGTTACAAGTAAAGCTTTTTTGAAATATTTTTGAAGATTCTCGTCCTTTTAAATATCAGTTTTTCGCTCAAAATTCTGCTTTTGTAAATTTTACCAATTTTCATCATATTTCATTTTAAACTTTTGGTATGTGTAGAGAGGTTTCTTGGAACCATGTTCTTTATTTACAACCAGCAAAGATGTGATGTGTCATCAGTAGAGGCATTTGGTGCAAGCAAAGATCATACGACTTGCAGATGTTGTCATTTCTTATTATGGTATATATATATTGTATATAAAATTCTTGTTGATTCGTTGTTTGCATACCATCTATAAAAAATTTTTCGTATAAGTTCTGAATATCTCAATCAGTTATATATTATGATTTTTTTCTTCATAGAGTACAAATCAAAAAAAAAAAAAAAATAAAAAAATAATTATCTTATTTTAGTTTTTTTTCGATCGTGTTATATTATTCTTACTTTGTTTTACCGCGCTCAAGATCTTTGTACTATTTGTAAAAAACGTTTCTTATTCAATTATGAACCAGGGATATTGCTATCCCAGTATATGTCAAATAATTTGAAAAGTTATGAAAATTACAGCTAACATACCCAAGAAATATAAAAATAAAACTTTATTTATAAAACTCGATAAAATAAAATAATAAAAATAATTCTTATAACTAATCTTTCGCTGCTCAAAGACCAAATTATTTATATCTATACAGCCAACTAATATCATTTTTGATCACTGAATTATAACGTATGTTGGAATAATTTTTGAATATTTTGAGTGTCAAAAATAAATCAATTAATGCTTACTTTGTGGCCACGTACAAATTTTTTTAGTGAAACTTGACTTTGAAAATAAACTTTAGGTATACGAACAATATGTAGAAGTACATATAATGAATAATTCAAAATTGGAATTTTTAATGAAAGTTTGTTTGCAACGAATGGCCGCTCAATTTCATGCATTTAAATTCCTCAATGTTTCTATGGCGTACTTAATAACAAATGATCTTTTGAGAATTCTCTAAATTATTTCCTCTTGAGTTTTATTGCAAGCATACAAACATATGTAACACAAGTATTGAGGAAATAAATGTAAGAATGTTTTTTTTTAACTTTTTATTTTATTTTTGATTCTAAAATAATACATATATTTATTTTATCAATATGTTGATTTTCATGATTTTTTGAGATTAAATTTTCTATTAAATCTTTGGTCCACATTTTTTTAAAATTATTTTGTTTGTCCACAAGAGCAGCCCAATTTTATTTTCGTTCACACTTGACTGGTTTAAAAAAATTGGCCTCATTGGCAACGCTGCTCATTTTTTTTAATTTTAATAATAGTTTTTATTTTTATTGGAGTGTAGCCAAAATTAAGAGAACATAAACATAAAAAAAAATGGTACACTGGCAACACTGCTCATGTAAGCAAAAGAAATACAAGAGAGAGCAAATGATGTAAAAGAGAGGATTGTAAAGGAAATGATTGTCGCTTCAAATGCTAGTATGTGTGATTTTTTTTTAACTGTGACACTTTGGGATTGATTACGAATCCTTGTACGAGTATATGATAAAAAATTTTAGATGTGTTATGATTTCAATCATTCAGTTCGTTGGCTTTCGTGGATTTGTTTCGTGATTCGAATAATTGTAATGCAGTTTTTAATGCAGAATAATAAGAAACTGATGCACGTTCCTCTCGTTACTGATATTTATATTTGTTTGTAAGATGTGACAGGTGTGGCACATGAGCCATTTTGTTTCCTTTTCTCTATATTTTTTACACAGTTCCTCTTTGAAGATCTAATTTACCAATGCATGTACTAAAGATCGCTTTCTATGATATGAGATTCAGATATAAGCCTAAAGTTATAACTTTAAATTGAATAATAGTTATTTATATATACAAATATTTAAAATTTTTAATTGGTTTTAAATCATAATTTTTTGGGCAATTTTATGACTTGAAAAGAACAAATTACAACCAGTGTACCGAGTATTTTAGTGAGACTATTAATTATTAAATTATTTTAAATATTATTTTTATTTAGCATTTCGATATTGTGCCAGTTTTTTTTTTTTGTAATGTAATAAAATCTATTTTATCCACGGAAACGACTTGCTAGGTGCAGTCTATTTTAAATAGAATTATTCTATAATTTATAGAATTTTAATATTTTTGACGTATACAAAGTTTGATAGTCCAAGCTCACCACAGTTTAAAAGTAATTAATTTTTAGAGGTTCTATAATGTTTTCATCAGAATGATATGCCAAGATTACTTCAGAAAATTATCTTTTTATTTTTATGTTTTTTTCAATATGGTGATTTCCATTAGGTGGCTACACGCTTTAAATTTAAATAAAGCAAGAACTATTTAAGATATAGAGAAAATTTTTTTTTGGTTTTTATTTTTTTAAATGAAATTACTAGTTTATATTTTGAAGACAATTTCATTAAAATGATTGGCCTTTAGAGCACCACGAAGCACATCTAGTGGGAAAGCCGATATTTATATATATATTAAAACAGTGTCTGTTACTCTAACAAAAATAGTATTTTTAAAAAAAGTTTAATCCTTATCTGCCGTTAGTAAAAATATGCGCTTTATAAAAGAAAATATACAATGTTTGAACTGAAGTTGAAGTTTTCAAGTATATTTTAAATTTTATTAAACTGCGAATTTGTCATTATTTTGAAAATTTTCTAATCCTATTTGTATTTTGCACTATTGATAAAAATTTGTGTGGCTCCCTACAGAAAGTAATTTTATTTAATTCATAAATATGTTTATTTATATAATATTTATTATTAAATATATTTATCAATATATTGTGAACTTGTATTGGCAACTAGTTTTCGAAATTAAATTCGAATTTTTTGATCTGATGAAACTGATACACGGTAAACTTGTTATATAAACGAAGTATTTATATATTTAATAAAAATTTAAATGCACATTATAAGTTAAGTTTAAAACAAACAAACAAATAAAAAAAGACAAAGATAAGAATAATTTTGAATATTTTCCAAAGTTGTAAGAGTTTGACTGGAGGCGAAAAATAAACAGAAAGAAAACCACATAACAAAATTATGTTTCTCATATATGAAGCCGTTGTTGCAAGAACTCTAAAGAGCTTTGATAGTTTTCGTCTGAGGTATTATGTTGTAGCAATAAGTATTGAAATATTTCAGTTCATTTAATATGAATTGAAGAGAATACTTTATGCGCATATCTTTTTTTGTGGGCAATTAAAGTGTCGGAAGAAATTTTTCCGAACTTATTTCTCTGCTCTATGTGAAAATATGTAAAACATTAAGATTACATATGGGCATATCCACAGGAAAGTTTCATTTCTTGTCATGCTAGTGATTTTCTCCTTTATTTGCTTTAATTTTTCAACCATACAACCGCTAAATTGGGTAGCAAAACAAAATTGTAATATTTAAACTAAAGAGTTATATATCGGTCGTTTTTTAACTAATTAAAACTTAATGGCGGGCGTAAAAAAAAAATCTGAATACTGATACTTCTTTGTAATTTTAAACACGTGTTTGAGTTTTTAATCTTAAATTCTTGTACAATTACATATATGCAGATGAGTGTGCATTTTTTGGCCCTCTTTCCGTTCACATTAATTTGTGAGTAATTGTGGCTCGTGTTCTTCAAAGGCATCTTTGTAAATTGAAAACAAAATCATCACAAAATCATTATTTGATATAAACTTATTCGATAATTTATTGTATTAATAACATTGTTAAGCGTAAATAAATGAATTAAGAAATTGATATTAAGCAGAAGTGATTTAAATTAAACATGCACATTATTATCTCGTTATAGTTACAAATAAATATAAATATGTGTGTATGTTTTTCATTAAATAAATAGCACTTTTAATTTGTGATTTAAATAATTAATTAAACAATAGAGCAACAACTTGAAAACTTCTTACATAATTTAAATGTCTGTATACGTTGCAGTTTCATAGTTTCCTTTTTCTATTAATTATAATCGTGACGTAGAAATTTAAAATAGTTTTCAATGTGATTTGCTAGTAAGTTTTAATATAATTATGAATTTGAATAATTGAAATTAACTGTACGAGTATTTAAAGAAAGTCTTTTATTTGGCGAACTTGCCTCAAAAATGCCTCCTTGGCGCAGAGGCCATATAAAATATTGTATAATATAGTATAAAACAAAAAATTAAAATTAAAATTAAATGAATAATTCCTTTTAAAACAAAAGAGAGAAAATATTAATTTAAAGAAAAAAAAAAAAAAAAACAAAACAAAAATAATAATAAAAATAATGCAACATCAAAGTTTGTTTGTTATGCATAAACACTCTTTTGTAAACCAATTCGGCATAAAGTATGTTTGAAAATGTTTTTTCTCTTATTGATATAAGTAAATATTATTATTAGTATTGATAATAATAATTATTAACAAATTAATTTTAAACAACAAAAAACAAACAAAAAAATTGCTGTGTAAATATAAATATTAATTATAAATGTTTCTCTAAGTTTAATTTAAATATTTACATAAGTTGAAAAGATAGAATCTAAAACAAAAACAAAAACAAAAGCAAAAAAAAAAAATGAAATCAATTAAAAGAAATATGAATCAAAACTTGTATGAAAAACATGAAGATTGTGTTTTATTTATGTGCAATTTGGTTTTATTTATTGAATTTTTAATTTAATTTTTTGTTCATTGTGTTTTAAAGCGGGTAAGTAAAGCCGTATTGTTTTGATTTCTATTTTCAGCTCCTGAAATTTTACGCGGTGAACCGTATACTCATGCTGTCGATTGGTGGTCATTAGGCATAATTGTTTGTCAAATGCTTACTGAGAAGGTGAGTCCAAATATGTTTTTTATAAAAATGTCGTCAAGTTTTTTGGTTTTAAGTTTTAAGTTTTAAGTTTTGCAAGAGCTACAACCGACTGACTTTCTTAATTTTTGTTTCAAAATGTAATCGAAAAAGTGGTCCAAATCGGCATTATTTACCATTTTAATTATGGGTACAACCAGTTTATTATTTCGAAGGTAATAAATATTTAGAGCGCGTTTTGAAGACATTTTTTTTAATCAAAGAAAACATAAAACAACCTCTTGGCCTCGATTTCTTCACATGCTTCACATAATATTTCTTGCAAAAAAAAAAAAAAAAAAAGAAAATTGAAATAAAAAATTAACTAAATTGAATTTTGCATTATTTATAAGTTTTTTATGACACTTATTCGTTTGCGATAAGTCTCAGTTCGTTTTTATTGCACATTTAAAAATAATTAAATGCACACATAGAGATCTGGAGCTGAGCACTATAAACCATATACACTTCTTAACGGCTTAGAGAGTTCCCCAAAGACCATCGATTTTATATACTTTCCATTATAAATTAATTAAAAACAATTTTATTTTTTCTTAACATCTAACATAAATTTAATAATTTTGCACAAATGAAAATAATAAATAAAAAAAAAAAAAAGTTAAAAGATAAAGTTTAGAATCGCTAAAAATAAAAGAAATAGTTTTTTTTTTAAAAATTGTTATCCGGTCATATTTTTGTTAAAAAATAATCAAAATTAATGAAATTAAATCGGAGAATTAAAAATGTTCACGATTAAGCCTTCCCTCTCTTTCTTCCTGTTCTAGAGACTCCTGAAGAAAAGAGAACTTATTTAATTTAACAAGCTAATTTGCCATTTCCGCTTATTAAACGGCGGAAGTATGAAATGATTATTTTTTTTATTATTTCCTAAAAAATTTTCTTTACCAGCGACAAGTAATTGAGAAGGGGAGAAATACCGCGGAAAATCAAGATTTTGGTAATGAGAGCAGCACAGGTTTCTTATAATTTAATTATTGCACTTTTCAATTTTTACTCTCATTGGGAGCTACATAGATTTAATACATATTTATGTGCTTTGCCAAATGAATTTAGTTCTTTCCTGTTGCTTGCCTAATTGCAACATACGAAAGATATATTTAAATTAAAATCGAAGGAAATTTTGAATTCCATGACAAAGTGTTTATAATTAGCTTAAGTTGAATGTAAGGCTAGCGATCAGAGGGCAAGCTCTTAAAAATGCTATTAGGGAATTACTCGCAAATGGGGGAAAGTGTGTGCTACAGTTTACGTGATTACCTGCCTATGAAGGCTTAACTTCACGGTACACTTAGCACTGAGTAAATTAATTCATTCACTAAGGCCCCTGTGCAAGCACAGGTGGCAAATCTTGATTAGAAGATTCAGTCCCAACCAAGCGCCTTGCTAAGACGTTCGGCACTGTCCAAGCCTTACCAATAGGCACTTCGCAATATAACTCTCCCGCCATCTTCGGGGTAAGCCACATCTGTATATTCAAACCATTACATTCGTAAATATATTTTTCAAAATATATGTAATTAATAAAATTACATTTTCCATATTTCATTCATTCACTTTTTATATATTCAGTAACAAATCAAAGAGTTGCAGCGTCTGTTGCCTACCAGCGTCTGTTGCCTACTAGCGTCTGTTGAATGGCAACAGCACCTAGATAACTAATCACTTGACCGGATCGCATCGAGCGTTAGCATCAATGCGATGCCAGCCACTCAATAGAAATCTCCCAAGCAACTTTTGGTATCAACCACATGCCACCACGTGATCTTCGAAGAGGCCTCACCAAAACCGGCCACAATTTCATTCAATTAATTCATTCAAAAAGTCGTTGTGGGGCTGCCGGTGCCCGTGGCGTCAGTATACAGCCACTGGTGGTGCTTTCGGAGAGAACCCTCAAGAGAGAACTCTCCTACAATATTCAACCCTGAATCGATTTGGTTATGCTAGACCTAATCCCAGACAGATAAGCATAGCTTGCTTTTGTCTTTTAATTACCTGTAAGCACATCCGTTGCTATGTTATTTCATGGATTGGGCAGTGGCAGACAGGTTTTACCGGTGTCTGCCAAAGGCCTTGGTCTGGAAACGCAGGATACCGTCTCCCCAGTGTGCACCCCACCCACATGTAAATATCATCTAGGTGCATACCGTACTACCCTGGGGGTGCAAAAGGGGGAAAGGAATGATTTTAGAGAAGACAGAAGACCGTCATTATTTTACAAAGCCTCCCCTTTTGGTAGCATTTTATAACTTGTTGCTACTACGCCGCTGAAATACTGGTACAGAAGAACGTCATATCTGAACAGATGTCCATTGTCAGCCATGTAATTACGAGTGATTATGGCTACGTTATTTATTCGCCTCCTTAGGCGAAGTTAGTTAAAAAAAAGATGTGAGATCTTGGTTTTTATTTTTGATAACTTTGACACGTAGGGATTGAACGCAAGCTCGTTCAGTGCATCAACGACGCATTGATTGGCCAACTTTGTTTTACATTGCAGTAAAGCGTAGTCGTTCTCTTTTCGGATGTGCGCTTTCTGTTTATCGTACAGCAGAGGCCGCTCTTAGTGTGACCAAAATTTTTCCTGTCAAAATTTCCCCTTTAAAGAATAGTAAACACATTGATGTGGGGCTTAGGTTGTATGAAATACCCTCCGTCGCTTCACACTTGAAGTTTCTAAATACACTAACTCATTGCGGTGTGGGTGCACCTCCTTCCTTCATGTATCCTTTTAAAAGCAAAATGTAATAGTTGAATGTGTTCTAATGCCTTCGCATTATTCAGAGAATATGCTAGTGCGCCCCATTCGCCCACTAAAACAACATTTTCAAATTATTTTCTTTATTACTTTAAAATTTTATTCATCTTCAGTCTATGTAAAAAAAATCATCATACAAAAAAAATATTTATTTACTTCTTTAATTCGTTGAATCCTCAAAATGTACAAACTTTTAATAACTTATTGGAAAGCATTGTAGCGAACTGTGCCGGGGCGCAGACATTAAAAACATATCGTATCGACTTGCCAATGGCGAAAAATGCGACTTTTCCGAAAAAGCAAAAGTTCATACATTGAGAAGTCGTCAATTGAAATTCGACAAAGAATATAATTAAATTAAACGAATTATAAAAGCGTTGCGTTGTGCTACAAACGAATCAATTGCATATGCCAGCAGAGAGTAGAAGTTTTACACAATATGAAATATTATATAATTAATTATTAATAGTAATTAATAAGAAATATAAGGAATTAAAATTAATTATAGTGCACGATTACAATACAAAATCCTGATAATAAAATGTTCGTCTTTTTTCTATTAAGTTTACAAACAATACAGTGGGATATAAAAAAGAAAAAAAAATTAGGAATAGGAGACATAATTAAAATTACATTCTTGTTAAATAATAATTAATAATTATTTATAAAAAACTATAATAATGTTTCCTTTTATTTATTATAAGTATATTGCTTGTATTCTGTAAAATAATTAAAATTATGCCATCATATGGGTTTGTCCTTTCTGTTGTTTTAATTCAAAACAGTTTTTTTTTCGGTGTCTTTCTCTTTTGCTGCAGTGCTTCTTTTATAACGGTGCATTGCTTAAATGTTGAAAGCGTTGTTTTATTGTTTGTTGTTTGTTGTTTGTTCTCTATTTATTATCACTGTACTATTCTCTAAGTGTTTTGTGTGCTTTTGTTACTCTCTCTTTAATTATGTATGTTTGTTCCCTATTTCTATTCTCTATCTGTTGTTTTTCTTGTATTTGTATTTTCTAAATTTGTGATGTTTTTTTTTGTCTCCTGGCGGTCCCTTTATTTGTCCATTATCTCATCTTCCTCTTTATGTCGTAGTTCTCTTTTATGATTTCTTCTTTATTAAGCTTTTTGTTTTAATTTTACAACTAAAATAACTAACTAGTATTTTAACTTAAGAGTTTTGAGCATCTCCTGTTTGCTCCCTCTAAACGCTACACGATTTTGAAATGCGTTGAAAAAAGACAGTAAAAAGGAAAAAAAAATTGGAATGGTTGGGAGCTTCTTTTTTTTGGGGGAGTTTTTAGGGTGAGCTGTTTGTTAGTAATTTGGAGTGGAAGGTTAAGTGAACCTTAAGCGTTTGTTAATGTTAAAGTAGCAATTCTAATTAGATTTAATTTCCTCTTTAGATTCTTTAGATTCTTCAGATTCTTTTGATTCTTTTGATTCATCGGACTCCTTGGAATCGGCAGGTTTGTTGGCTTCGGTGGAGTTCTTCTCTTCAGCTGCTGGGGCGTTTTCTTGTTTTTTGTCATCGACCTTTTCTGCTTCTTGTGGTTGTTCTTTGGGCTTCTCTTCGGAGGCCATGGCTATGGGTTCTTCAATTTTGTTACCTTCGGCGTTTTGATCTTCGGGTTTAGCTGGCGATTCTTCGGGCTGTAATTTTTCGCTTGCGTCTGAACCACTTTCAGCTGGGGTGGGAGCGGCATCTTGGATGGGAGCGGAAGCGGTAGGGGAAGCCAAATCCTCTGCCGGTGCAGCATGAGTTGCATCTTCAGCTTTCTCTTCTTCATTATCTAAAGCTGTACGTTCTTGGCGGACGGGTGCATCCTCTTTTTTTTCTTCAATTGGCGATTCAGTGCTCAATTCTTCGGGTTGGCTTTCAGAAGTAGCTTCCGGCAATGAGTCCGAACTATTTTGCTCAGCTGGAGCAGATTCGGGTTGAATTTCTTGTTCGTTTGCTTTGGGTTCGTCAACAGCTTGCTTAGGTTCCTCGTTCAAACCGGCAGCTATGGGTTCTGCAGCCTCCTCTTCGCTACGGGTTTGTTTCGGGGCTGAAATTTCGGATTTGCTTTCATCTTCATTTTTCTCCTCTGGGACCAATGCAGCATCTGTTTGGCTTTCTTCGGTTGGTCTAGGCGTTTCTGATATGGATTCATCTTGGATTTGGTTTAATTCTGGTTTGGGATTTTCATCCGCTAGCTTTTCAGCTTCTGGTTCAGGTTTGCTATCAGATGCAGGCTGTATAGGCGACACTTCCTCATCGGGTACGGGTAAAGCGAAGGCGCACACCAAAAGGGCAGATAAAATGACTAATTGGAACTTCATGCTGAAACAAAAACAAATATATAAAACAATAATTAAAACAAATCTCTTTCACATATATGTATATGTTTGCATGATTAGACTTATAAATTTATTTTATTTTCCTGCTTTTCCCAGCCAATTTAAAAAGACGTTGAACTTCAACTTGTGGAAATGAGGTGATTTCGTTGTCGTGATTATCATTTCAATTCAACTACAATGCTTCGAGAACAATTTAAATTGTAAAAAAATTATAAATAAATAACAAAACAGAACTTCCGCCAACCACTATCGTACGAACAAATTAAATTCTTGAGCGGCAGTTAAGCCAAGCTGGAAGATCAGTCGGTCAATTTACAAAAAAAAAAAAAAAAAAAAAAAAAAAAAAAAAAAAAAAAAAAAAAAAAAAAAGAAGAAGAATGAAAAAGACTTTCAATTAAATTAACAGCTTTGCAAACGACAAAGCTGATATTGTGGGGTGGATGTGGTGGAAGGAGTGCTTTAGGGCAAGTGTGTTCTATGAGCATGAATACTGTCTCAGTTTTGTAATATTTGAAATCTTTTCGCGAACAATGTTTCTTCTTCGCAGAATAGGACAAGCCCACTGCGCTGGCTACATTGAGCAAACAAAAAACATAATTGCGCAATTTTTAATTTTTATCTTTCTGTTCTTTATTTTTTCATTATGTGCAAAAATTACAACCACAAAGAATTCTTTAATTTTTTTTTTTTTTTATTTTATTTTATTTTTTTTTTGTTGCTCTGTGTAACATTATGACAATGATTATGTGGATGAATTTATAAAAACCGAAAAACAGCAATGAGTTATAAAGTGCCAGTCAGTAGAATTTGTTTTTCTAAACGCAGATTTTATATCTTCTATGACCTCTAGGAGTAGAGCTTTAAAAGCAAAGTCGTTTTATTTTTGCATGCCCGCTTTTTTCTTTTGCTTGGCTTAATTAATTTGTTTCGCTTCATGACGATCTTTCGTTGTGTGAGTACAATGACGATGAGAAAAATGATGTAAAAAATCTCAGTTTAAAAAAAACCACAAGCATTTCAATTTGAGAACCTCCAAAAGAATCTCGCAAGTTTAATAACTTTTATGTAAAATAATGTTTTGTAATTTGGATTCTTTCGTTTGTTTATCCGACAAACTTTAATTTATTGCAATTAATAATTTCAGCGCACAAATACATAAAGAAACGCTTAGCTCCATTATGTATGGATGTCTGTATTTATGGATGTGTGTATCTATGTTTGTGTGTATCGATTGCATGCATATCCATCCATGCACTTATTCAGTTTCTTCTGTTAGCAAAGCCAAACTTTAGTTTTTCTTAGTTTCAAGGAAATTGCAATTCCATTGCATTTTACATGCATTTTGTCAACTCTGCATTCAGTCGTTTAATAATGAAATTAAAGAAAAGACCAAACAACAAGACACACAAAATAAACAGTGTAATGCCGTCCGTTTAACAGGGCCATTTATTTTATAAGTGACCCAAGTCCATAGGCCAATGGGTTGAAATTGTAACCATCGCTGGAGTGCCAATGAAATGACATTTATAAACTGCATACAATGTACTCAATTGTACACACTATACGACTCTGCTATTGTGTATACACACACACATGCATTGACTATAATTTATGCCATTTTCTACAAACAAGCGAAACTTTCTAATATTTCAGTCTAACATCTGGATAATTATACAACACTAACGAAAATGTTCGTAGCACACATGAATTCTTCATACATTCTATGAAATCGGTACTTAAATTTATTTTACATCCGATCACACCTAAGAATTCTTATTAAGCATTAACTCAATTATTTATGCCACGTTAAAAACTTTTCTATTTGGTTTAAATTAATGGCCGACATAGAGAGGAATTTTTAGGCCAGCACTAGTGGTCAGGTCTTGCAACAGTGGTTTAAAATATTAAAAGGGTGGAGGGAAGGATCAAGTAATAATTACAATACAATATTTTACATTCGTTACTCTTACTTTTGTACTTCTTTGTCCGTCTGTCTGTCTGGCAAGTTGCATGTAGTTTCACTTTTGTACTGCAGTATCAAATTTTGGATTTTCTATAATTAACGCTGTCAGAACAAGTTGCACTAGACGAAGTTGTACTGTATGTACCAGCCGGAACTCATGAATTTCATAAATGAATTATTATTTTCATAAGCACACATTTCAATTCCACCACGCACACATCTACGCACAGTACTTCCCAGTTAGAGTGGCAGAGGCAAGCACTATTTATTCATAGATTATCTTAAATGCTGCAAATGGAAATGGATCAAATAAATGTTGCTTTAGAAAATGCACATGAAGAAAGAATTCTGATTAGGGTGTTCGTGGTGAGCCGTGATATTGCCCATACCAACAGTGGCAAGCAGTAGATTCGAATCTAGTAGATGAAATTGTTTTCATGAAATCATTTGCAACATAAGTTTAAGCTGGTGCCTTTTTGTTAGCAGCAAGTGTTTATGGCGAAAGTTGCCATGTGTGTGTACATGGAGCAACTCTTATACAGAGTGTAACAAAGACTCCTCTCCTCAACATTAAATTTTAATTTACACACTTTAGATTCGTCATATGACGCAGGCTTTTACGAACGTGTTACCAATTACTGCAATAAATTAATTTTGTATTTATTGCTACATTGATGAATTCAAATTATTTACGTTTTAAAATTTCAAGGGACAGCAGAATATTTATGAGACTTTCGTAATATAGTTAAATATGTCGTTAACTATATTTAATATCGGTAGGCGATGAGATGTTCTAATACCAGTTACCAGCAGAAATCTATTTTTGTATTTATCGCATCATTTACGGATTGAAAGTATTCACGCTTTAAGATTTTAAGGGACAGCAGAATATTTATGAGACTTTCGTAATATAGTTAAATATGTCGTTAACTATATTTAATATCGGTAGGCGATGAGATGTTCTAATACCAGTTACCAAAAGAAATCTATTTTTGTATTTATCGCATCATTTACGGATTGAAAGTATTCACGCTTTAAGATTTTAAGGGACAGCAGAATATTTATGAGACTTTCGTAATATAGTTAAATATTTCGTTAACTATATTTAATATCGGTAGGCGATGAGATGTTCTAATACCAGTTACCAGAAGAAATCTATTTTTGTATTTATCGCATCATTTATGAATTGAAAGTATTCATGTTTTAAAATTTTAAGGGACAGCAGAATATTTATGAGACTTTCGTAATATAGTTAAATATGTCGTTAGTTAAATTTAATATCGGTAGGTGATGAGATGTTCTAATACCAGTTACCAGAAGAAATCTATTTTTGTATTTATCGCATCATTTATGAATTGAAAGTATTCACGCTTTAAGATTTTAAGGGACAGCAGAATATTTATGAGACTTTCGTAATATAGTTAAATATGTCGTTAACTATATTTAATATCGGTAGGCGATGAGATGTTCCAATACCAGTTACCAGAAGAAATCTATTTTTGTATTAATCGCATCATTTATGGATTGAAAGTATTTACATTTTAAAATTTTAAGGGACAGATATTTTTTATATAATTAATTACCCCGTTGGCTACATTTTATATCGGTAAATTATATCGTTATGTGATGGAATACCAGTTACCAGAAGAAATCTATTTTTGTATTTATCGCATCATTTATGAATTCAAAGTATTTGAGTTTCAAAATTTTAAGGGGCTGGAAAATCTGAGATTTGTTTGATGTAATTAAATACGTCGTTAGCTATATTTCATATCGGGGTTCCAACACGGAATTTTTTTTTGAAAGCAATTCTTTTGCGTTTTTAATTTTGACTTTGTATCAACAAATCTTCGAATCTTATCTTTATACGACCAATTAGACCCCTTTTAAACACGCAAAGTTCACTTTATTTAGACAAAAAAGTGTAAGAAAATATGTTAAATTTTGCTAATTTAATTTTTTAATTTGAATTTATTTGAAATTAGCGTATATTTTGCTTACTTTTCCCTCTCCTTGCCGAATTTAGGAGCATGTAGAGACAGTTAATTGCGTCCAAAGTTTCATTCAGATGTTGCCAATTTAAAAAAAACGATTGTTTTTGCGATGTATACTATTTCCCTTTCGTGTGGAATCAATATCGTGAGACAGGTGGTAAACCCTGTTTACACGCAAAAATTTTTATTTAGTTAAATTTAATAGTGTTCGTCTACAGAGAAAGTAACGATTTTTTTTCTGCCAATCTGCTTCTAATAACTAAAGCAAACAAATACTGGCCAAAAAATTATTATTAAACAAATTATTAAATAATAAACGTAAATGTTTTCTGTTTGCATCAACATGTTGGTCATTTCTAAAGGTGATAATAAATTAAAAACATATTAAATTATATTATCTTTTTTTTCATATTTTATCAATGGAATATTTTTAATGGTAAATCACAACATATTTGATAACCCTTATGTCATTTCGAACTCACAAACATAATAAGTTTTAATCTAATTTAGCCATCAGTTATGAATGTAAGTATAGACCAAAAAACCAAAACAAAAAAAAAAAAGATCAAAAATTTATTAAAAACACAAAAGAAATCAGAAAATGCATACAATAAATTATTCATAAATATTTAACAAGCATTAAATGATTAAATATACATGAGTTGTATAAAAATTGGGTCAATAGTTAATTAATTTTGTTTGTTTATTTTGTTAAAGTTCAAGCAGACGCTTTAAAGTATGAGTTCATTATCTTACAGAATCGTTTGCTCGCTCGTTGACATTTTCTTTTTTTTATTATCTTTTATAAGTGGAATATTTTGTTTATTTAGAGGGTTAAGGGTGAGCTGCTTATCAATCCATATGCGTTTTAACTAGAAATTTAAGAATTGGTAATCGAAATCTTTAAAAAAATAAACACTTTTTAGGAAAATAGTTCTTAATAATATTTTTGATAACAACAGTAATTGATTCAATAATGATGTTAATTAAAACAATTTCTGTTTTGTAGTTGGCTGTACTGAAAGGAAAAATGAGAACGTAATTTAAAATAGATTTATATTAAAAGTCTATGTTTACATATACCACGAGTTATTGATAACAATTATATATATATATATATATATTTTTTTTTGCTCTTTAAACTTTCTATGGGGTTTATGGGTTGCTTCTATATTTTGAAAAGGGGACCACGAAACGAATTGTAATATTATATTGAGTAACTATAGGACACCGTCTTTTCCTTTCTAGCTTTTGCTTTACACTTGAATTATATTTACTCGTAACTTTACAGTACGGTAATTTTAAATGAAATAATAATACTTTTTATAGTTAATTTTTTTGAATTTTGTCGGCAGGATTATCTCTACTTTGTTTAGATTTTTGGCTATTTTTTCCAATAATAGGCAAAAACTATCCCTTCGAATTTAATAAAATTTGAAAGCAGCTGGAAAAATTAGGCAACAGCTGTTACTTTGTTACTTCTGCTAACTTTGCAGCAGAATAATAAATTTCAGTTAAAGTTGGCACCAGTTAAAATGGCGAAAAGAGATATTTATATTACTCACAGGTCTACCAACAATGGGAAGTATAACTGGAAAACATTTGTCACATGCTCGTATTGAAAGTATTTCTGTTATTATAGGGAATTCGTACCCGTTTTTTTGCCATTGCCTTCCATCAGCCCTCTCACTTATACAGTTTGTGGGAGAGAGGCACTTCTAGTTAATAATGCTACTTTTCAGTCAGAATAATCATAAATAGGTAATTGGCATCGCCAGAAGTTAGAAGTTAGATGCATTACCTGCAGGCGAAATACACTGTGGAGCAAATGCTTTATTATTACATTAATTGTTTTTCTTGTTTTTTTTTTTTTTTTTTTATAATAATTCAGACATCGTTTTCGAGTGTTTGAAAACCATTTCAATCTTGTGGAATTTTTAAAGGCTTGTTGTCGTTTAAATATTTTTTACATTTTACCTGTCCAGACATATTTTACAGCTTACCGTTGTAAACTGTAAATGTGTATGCGTATGTGTGTGTGTGGCTGTGTCTGTGCTGTGCCATTCATGATTGTAAATTTTTCCCAACATTTATTGCAAAAGGCCGTTATATAATAGCAAGAAAAATAGCAGAAATAATATATTGTATCGCATCGGATAACTTGATTAAAGCACTACTAACTTAAATCTCTTACCATTGAAACAGGTTTGCCACGTTTTACCATTTTTGAAACGTCATTTTTGCGTTAAAAAATGAAAATAATGCTAAACAACAGATAAAAGGAAGCAGTTGTTGCCTGTTTGTGACTTGGCGAAAAATTAAGTAAACCGTTTATATGGGAATAAAAATCATGTCAAAATATAAGAAAAAAAAAAAAAAAATTAAATAATCAATACACCAGATACTTAGACTCGTGCTTAAAGAGCAATGACTTTTTCTAAAAGAAATTGTGATTTTTTACAAGAACTTGTTTCTTGAAAGAAGCTTTTGAAAAGAGGACTCACGAATACGCTGTTGTTGGGTTGCGGTTGCAATCATTTTTTTTCCTCAAATTCCTTTTTGTAGGAAGCAAATTTTTGGTTAAGTCATGCTGCCTTATGGAACGATTTTTCCTTCTCCTCTCCTCTCCTTTTTTGTTGCATCACATTTTATGCAAAGGCTAAGTGCAAGCAAAATAAGGTGAAAGATACAGATAAGGCACACAAAAATTTTGCGATTGTTGATTCTTGTTGTTTTTTATTTTTTTTTTTTTTTTGCTTTTTTACTTAATTACAGTGAGATAAAATTATGTTCAATGTGAAGCTTGGAATGGCTTTTTCGAAAAAACAAAACGATAGCAGTTTCAGAAATACTCCATTCATAAGTTAATTATTATTATAAAAAATAATAAAAAAAATATTTTAATTCTTTTCAACTCTTTTTCCGCTTAAAACATTCGTATGAGATTGAAATTTGCAAAATTTTTAAAATTTTCAAAATTAAAAAATTGTAATTAAATATCAAACAAACTTAATACATATTTTTTTATATTTATATTTTTATTTTGCACTATATTTAACAAAAGCAAGACAAATTGATATAAATAACTAAAATGATTGATGACGTCATATGAATTCATACAATAAAATGATTATGAAAAAAAGTAAATACACAAGAAAAAAAAACAAAAAATAAAAATAGTAATTTAAAAAAAAAAAAATATAATTTTATGTGTAACAATCATATACGATAAAATGCTAATTAAAATTATTTAAAAAGGTTGGACGGACAGATTAAAATAATTTTTCTCATTTTTTGTCTATTTCGAATATAAATATAAAACTTTATCAATTTGTACAGAAATATTTAAATTTAAAAAGAAAATAAATTAAAGTTTTTTTATTGTGGAAATTTAATAAAATAAAAAAAAATGTAATTAATTAAATGAAATTATTTAAATGCGTTTGGTCTGCAAAATTGGCACTTTCCCAAATTTCGAAAGGAATTTCGAACTTTCGTGCTAAGACTTTATTATTAGTTGTGGACTTTTTGTTTCACTTTCGAGGAAGTGAAAGTAATAAAATTTCGAATTTCCAATCATATTCAAATGAAAAAATATTAATTTCTCAGACCTTAACGAAATTTATCAGATATTAGAAAGCATTAAATAAAATGAAAAGCATTTTAAAATAAATAATTAGATTTTTCGATGGCATCGTATTAGCCTTTGTTTTTCGATCACCATAAAAATTTTATCTCAAAAAAGAAACCTGAATGTTAATTTTGAAAAGATTTCAACATTTTTAATTAGTTATTATTTTCTTTTGTAAATATTAAAAGTTTGGAGAAAAGCAATGTGTACCAAAGTTATCTATGCAATGCAGCGACTGGCCTCGTTTATTCATTTACATTGATATAGTGTTCTTCAGGTCTTATGACTATATTTTAAGAACTTGTTTAATTCAACCTTTCAGTGGCTTTGTTTCTTACAAGTTTGACATTAAAAGCACATAAGTTGATAGAATTTTAAGAGATTAGTATTACAAAAAGCTTAAATGTTAGCCTTTATGTGCAGCAAGTATTTTTCCACTCATTTAAAACTGTCATACTATCTGCGTTCCTTTTTTTTTGTGTTTTTTTTTATGTTTTTTTTTTTTCTTTAATTTTATAACTATTTAAAAGTTTGAATGTGTCTGACCGGCCCGGCAATTTGGCATTTGTTTGTTTAAAATATCATTAAGTATTCAGCAAACATAGTGTCAGCTTTCAGTTTTGTTTAAATAAATATTCACTTGCTCTGCATAAATATTAGGGGTATACCGAACAGAATTTTAACGAAACTGTCTACTCAGCGGCATATTAACTAAAATGCTAAATAAACTTTTTCATAATACATTTTTTTAAGACTGATTCTACAAGTGTAAAAGAGCAGGCCCCTACTCATTAGTCTTTTAAAATAGTGTAATTTCCGGCTTCTTCTCGGGATTTAATTGTTTTTGAAAGGAAATAGCTGTTAAAAAGTTTATGTACTTTTTTCTTTGCCTGTATATGTCAAAGACTTTTATAATTCATATTCGGTTAAACTAGTTTTGAAGTTTTTCAAAAGTTCAATGTCAAGGCTAAATTGAATGGATTCAAATTCTGTGCAGTCACAACTACAATATGATTTCTATCGAACGTGTTTTTTTTACCTGAATAGTTCTAAATTGCCAACACTGTTTTTCTGTATTTGACAGTTAAGTTTGTCAGCTAGTCACGCATAGACTGCCATGCATCAACAAAAATGTGCCAACTTGTACAAATTGATTGGCAGACATCAGTTAGATTTTTAGTACTGTGTGTGTTACTCGTCCATTTTTGTCTGAATTTCTGTCAGGTGTTATTAAATATATTATGCTGAAGGAAATTATACCAAAAATAACGAAAATATTTAACACTCATATTGTAACAAGTGATCATTTTTAGTAATATATCACAAATCTTGTTTTGTCCTTTTACCATGTTTTACCAACTTTCTGAAGGGAAATGGTGTATTTCTGGCAGATAGTATTGGGAAGCATTATTTATTAAATTGTTTATGAAACAAGATCAATTTGAGCACTTCAGTATGAATTATTTCATAATTGCGTTGCATAAAGTTAATTCGTTACCAAAAATGTTAAATTTGAATAGTACCGAAAACGTGCAAACGAATAACGATACGGAATAACTTCATGATAAAAGCTTGAAGGCCGCATAGTGTGTGGAAACAACTTTGTGGCAGAGTATTTATGTAAAATTTTGAAAATAAATTTGAAAAGGATTTTCTAAAGTTATATCTCAGTATCTAAAAGAATTTTTTGTCAGCACTTTTTTCCCCCAAAAAGGGTTTGATTTTGCATAGTTTTGTAAAAAGGACATCTCTGAAGACTCATAATTAATATACAGAAAAGGCTTTAAGATCAGCAAATGCATTAACTGATCGCAAGCAAATTTATTTAAAATTCATTTTTCTTTTTTTTTCACTTTTCTACACCTTTTTTTAAATTCAATAATTTATATTCTATTTTATTTAATTAATTCTAATTAAATCTCGTATGATTTTTCTGAAAACATTAGAGGAAATTTTTTATTTGAGACTTTCAGTCTCATCTTAATTAAAAATAAGTTTCATGATAAGCTGTTGATTTGTGAACTGTGCGGACAAAATTGAAGTGTAATGCGTTTGTAGTTCATGTTCAAGGACCGAAACTTGGAAAATGTTTCATGATATAAAATCTTTCGCTGGGCGCATTGTAATACTCATCTGCGCAGCTCTTGTTTATATTATTTTTTAATGGCAGCCCCACCACATACTTCTTATTTTTATTCAAAATTAAATAAAATATTAAATCATATTAAATAAAATGTTTTTTCGGATAATCTTGAAATTATAAAATTGGCCTTTTAATTTTATATATTATACGCCTTAGTGGAAATAATTTTAAGATTAAGGAGTTTTTTTTAGGAGTTTTAAGGATTTTTTTTTTAAACAATTTGTTTGAATAAAAATACAAAAAAAATTATTTTAACATTTTTCTCACCTATTTAATTATTATTTAAATTTAATGAAGTAAGTAAATTTACTAAAGTAATGGAATTTTCAGCTAAAGGGCTCCTTAAAGATACCCTGTTAAGAATTTCCTAATAAAAGTATGAAATTTAAGGTCATACAAATATATAAAATATTGTCAAGAGATTTTTTAATTGAAAAATTTTGAATTAAATTTTTATTTTAGTAAAATTCTAATAAAATTTCTAGGTCCAAAATTTCAAGCCATATTTTCAAGTTTCTTTAGAAAAAAAATCAGAAACCAATTTTTAATAAGATTATTAATAAATTATTTAATAAATCAATTCAATTAAATATTAATTGAAAAAGAAAAAATCTGGAAACTAATCATTAAAATATTTTGTAAATTTTATATAAAGCGGATCTGGTTCAGATTTGTCTAGTTTGTTTAAAAGAGCATTACTTGACTTACCTTAAAATTTGCACTTTTCTTTTTTATAACTTATGCTTTTAATTTATAAAAAATATGTATTTTCAAAATCCTTGAAAAAATATTTTACAAAGAATTCCAATTTGTTGTTAATTTAAAAATATCACAAAGTTTTTCCGTTTATGTTGAGAAAAAAAGCACCACAGTTTAAAATTTCTGCTTTATTTTCTTTGAATTTTTTGCTGGATCTGTTGAAACTTTCCACTGGTGTTTTAAGTAAAATATTAATATTTTAACTTAAACGTTTTTTATTTTTTTATGTTTAATGAATAGAAATTAAATCAAATAAGTAATAAAAATAATTCGATGCTGTTTGTTGTTGCACTGCGTTCAGTAACAAAAATCACTTTGAATGGTTACAGTGATGCTCAACTGCTTTTATATCCCTGTCAGTGGTGAATATTGAAATAAATTTATTGTTGTGATTTTTTTTTCTTCTTTTTGTTGTTCTTTATCTATAATATAGTGTTAGTGTGAGAGGTAGTTAGTGAATGTATGTTTGTGTAAGTAATACGGCTATTTTATTCAACGTTGCCAGAAACTCGAAATTAAAATGATCATGTGGGAAAATAAAAATGAAAAAAATAGAATTTCTATGCAGCAGAGTAAACCGAAAATTCGGCAAAAAGTTTAAAAGACAAAAAAAAGTAGAATACAAAAAATAGAACGTGAAGGGATGCTTTAAGTTAAGTTGCGGTGTCTGGAGACGAATATGATATTCAGTGATTTCTTCCAAGGCGTTTTACCTTGTTATACGAGTAATCCTTTCCTCCCTATGAATAGGTTTAATATTGGAATGGTAATTTCTATAGATAACATATATGTATATATTCGCGATCCATGCAAGAAGCTAAAGTGAAAGATTTTGATCCGTCTCTTTCTCTCTCTCTCTCTGTCTGTCCTCAATACGTATATTTTGTTATACATACATATACAAATTAGTGTTTAGTGAAACGAACACTCGGCTGTCAATATGTTCAATATGTTATTGCACGTAAACGGCAACATTGACTTTCCTGCACATACATTTACACAACCTATTACAATATGTTTGTTCTTTTATCGTACAATATTCCTATTTTTTTTATTATTATTATTTTTTTTTTTTGAAAAGTGCCTTCATCTTATGCTACTGGTAAATCTGTGTTCCATAGATACATGTACACACACACGCACACACACACACACATTAACACATTCTTCTAAGTATAGCATGTAAGCGAGCATAGTTTAACAGTGGAGATTACAATGTATCCATTAACTTTATACATATGTATGTACGTACGCTTTATTAATTTGTGTTTGTATAGGAAATTGTATCTGTGCATATGGAATGGGTATTTTGTTCATCTGAAATTGATTTGGTTTTTTGGTAAAGTCTACTGCCAATAGTAGCCAGACTAATGCATTTTTTATTTACTCTAAACGACCAAATTTTGAATAATTTTAAAGAAGTCACAATGCCAGCTTATTGTTTTGATTCTTTTATAATACATTTATTTTCTTTGCTTGAAGTTAAACTAATACATTTACAAGTATTTGTTTGTGAAGCTCCCTGCCAATTCTTAGCACAGGTGGAAAATATTTTTTTTTTGTCAGTATCAAAAAACATCTCAAACGGATCTTTCTTGAACTAAAGTGTGCTAAATAATTTTTTTTTAATTCTTGTACGCACTCAACATTTTAAAAATATCTTTTTCCTTTACGATTTATTTCATAACTATGGAATTTTTTAATATAAATTACATTGTTAAAAACAAAAGCTCTGCGCAGTATGGTAGACGGTTTTTTAAAATTTCTTCAATCCAAATAGTAAAAATAATAATTCTAAAATATTATAAGCCCAGACTAGTCAAACATTTGAAAGGAGAAAGAACACAAGTAGAGTAGACACAAATTAGAAAATTATTTTTCTTCATTTGTTTTCTTTGTTATTATTATTATAATTTTTTTTTAAAATGTAGATACACACGTACATACATATATTACTTTTTGCTAAATTTAATATACAACTAAAGAAGTTAGAAGTGGTAATGCGATATATCTTAAACTCAATAAAATGAAATAAGAGTGAAGAAGAAGAAGCTACGCAAAATAAAAGCGGAATATTGCAATATTAATACTTATTAATTATATAATAATTTTAATTGTTTAGCTTAAGTTTGTTTTAATTAACCTCTGCACTTGGTAGCTGAAATTCTTTGGCAGGACATCATGCTGTTTTTAGCACATATTACGAGCAGATATCGGTTAGAGAACAAGAGCAAATAAATATTAGGCTCGGTTTACATATAACAAATATACTTCAAATGTTCGAGAAGAGAACGATAGGAATAAATGGACCGGTTGGATGAACTGATTCATACAATAATAATAATAATATTTTAAATAAGACAAAAATAATGTTTTTCAAAAGAATTAAAGAAAATCTCACGAAGAAACTTTCATATTGTGAATCGAGACTTTTATATTAATTTCCATCTCGCTCTACGAAAGCTGAAAAAATAAACAAGTGAAACTAGTGAAAAGGTTGTGTCTATTTTGTTATAAAATGAAATGTGGTAGTATTGGAAGATGAGTTGGATTATAAAAAGCGAAAGCAAATTAAATTATCTTACAAGACGACAAAACTTTGAGAGAGTTAACTTATTTCTGAACAAGTTTAATATTGTCAAGATTGTAATTTCGAATTTAAAAAAATACAAAAAAAATTTTCCAATTCTTATCTGTGCGCTGTGCGTGCTTGGTTACAGGAAATTACCATTTTCGCTTACAAGTCTGCAAAGTATTTTCAAGTCATAAAATCTGGCAACCGAGCTTTTGCTCTCTAATGCCTAATACACAAGCTTTAGTTCTCATTTCAAGCATACTTTTCTAATCTCATATTAAAAAGTTTAATTTAAAGACCGGTGACCAGTGCTTGAGCGTGTACTGACTAGATAAATTAGAATGTGGTGAATTTGTAGCTTTTTTATAATTTTTATTTGCTTTTTATATTGTTCAATTTATTTAGTTTATTTGCAAACTGTTTGTTTTTCCCCCACCCCCCTTTTCATTTCGGTTACTTTGAATTGTGCTTGCATGTAAATTGCGGTGCCTTCTTCTGGTCGTTAACAGTTGCAGAAGCAAAGAATACCAAAAAGTGTTAAAAATAAAATCTTGAAATTTCTAATCTAGGACAACTTTTATTTTGCCAACTACATACGAGTATATTTGCAATAAAATAAATTTTTTCACTAATTTGTGAACCATTAAGGTTTGAAAACTTTTCCAAAACCATTACGTGCTAAGAATCAAGAAATTTGCCATTATTGAGTTAAATGCGCGTATAAATCGTTCAACTGATGATTGGTGATTTGGTGATTGGTGATTGATTTGTGCAGGCGAACAATTATATTTCGTAACTTTTAATGTGAAAGTGTATCAAACGTTCCCTCATTAGCACGAGTCGTCACCTGCTTTTCATGTACCATACAGTACATACCAAACATGTGTTTCGATTAGGTTTTGCGCAAAAGCTATTTCAGTTTTATGGAGGGAAAATATTTTTTCTGTTTTAGAAATGTTTATGAGAAACGTAAACTTAATTGAATAGTTTTCCTATAAGAGGGATCGAAATTATTATGAAGGATTTTTTAGATGAGAATTCATTCAGTGTGCCCATTTTTTATATACTCGTATATAGAAACAGTTTCGGAAAGCCAAATGCCGTCAAAGTAAATATTAAAATTCTCTTTGTAAGTGAGTTTTTTCGCGGACTGTTCGATACTGATAATCAGAAGTTCACATATTTCATTACTGCCTGGAATAGGAACGTTTTGGAAATTGAAACACAAAGGCTCTGAAGTGTCTCTCAGGTCAATTAAAGTGCCATGATTTTCCCTTAAGGATTGTCTTGCAACTAAACTCGAATGACACTTAATATTAGTAATAAATAAAAAAAAGAAGAGAAAAGAGGGATTAATTGGTCGGTGCCTCTATACTGCTTGGGAGATAGTACTACCTCAAATCCAGTGACGTAGAAGCAAATATCAGTCATCTCCCCCACCGTTAAACCACATTAGGTTCATCTATAATATTTTTTTTTGAAGTGCGATAATAGAAATCGTACTGTACTGGGTTTTGGAGAAATGAACTAAGATTGAATTCTCAATTATTCTCGCTTTATTTCAGCACTCATATCGGCTATAAAGTAAAGCCTATTTATTTATATGACAGCTTAAGAAAAATAAAAAAGGACCAAGTGATGCCTTTTAATGGGGTTTCTTGTGCTTGTCGAAGAGGTTATGAAAGAGCGTGAATCGTCAATGTTTTTTAGTGCGTCCTCCTTATGTACTTTACTTTGTGCAAGTACAAAGCAATTCAGGGTTTGGAACTCAGCCAAAAGCTAAAGTTGGCAATAGCATAATCGTCCAATAGAAATCGCTCGCAACAGCTAAGCACGATGAAAGATCATAAAAACTTCAGATACTTAAAATTGAATTTCATGCAGTAGAAATAATTGTTTGACACATTCCCATGATGGGAAGAAGTCCTGATATCTTTGCGTTGCCTTAAGTTATGGCCAGTCTGATGGATAGATAACAATTACACCTGTTAACTTGTTAATTGTTAATTAACAATTGGACCTGTTTGCAATGCTGCGTTATGAAAAACATAAATTTTAGCGTCGCTAGAAAACGATACGTAATGATTGAGAGAGTCCTTTTAAACAAATAAAAACAAAATTAGGAAACAATACAACTTTCAGGAGCATTAAATATTCTCCTTTGCTATGCCAGAGCCGTGCCATTACAAATGAGCCGATATTTATATTTGCTTACATTCGATAATTATATTCCTAAAAGATAATTAGCAAAGACTACACCAGATTTAATCGCTTAGAGTGGAAAAGAGACCCCAGTTATTGAAACAAAAATTGGCGAGCAGTGTGTTCTCACATGAGCTTAAAAATCGCTTTTTTCGAAATTCAAATTTAAGAATAAATTTTGGTCTTTCAATTAAATGGAAATTTGCACGCTGGTTTATTCAAAAGTCTACGAGTATTAAACAACATAGGAAAGTGTTAACGATTTGTTAACGATTTTTTGACGATTTGTGCAATCGCTAAATTGATTTTAGCTTCTTCACGTTTCCAACGACAAAAGTTGGAAAATATATATAAAAAAAACAATTTTTTAATATTTTTATTTGAATAATTTCTTTTTAAAAAATCTTGTTTTATTAAAAAGTAAAAAATATATATAAAAATGACGTATATGTTCGTGATGGATAAACTCCAAAACTACTGCACCGATTTTAACCAAATTTTATATGCATGCTCTATGGGCCGTGAGGAGTGTTTCTGTGTAGTTTGAAGTTCGGCCGACAGATTACGCTATATTTAGTTTTTCTGTGCTTTGTCCGATAGAGAGTAGCGCGACAACCCTTTGCTCTGCTTCGCTGAAAGCGTTGGGTGCTTAATCGGTATGTAGCGACGTTAATTACCCCAATACCGGATCATACATAAATATCTCTAACTTTTAACCTCTATGTGTGCGATAAGTCTATGCTAGGTTTCGCTGAAGGCATTGGGCCTTTAGTCAGCCTGTAGTGGCGTTAATAAAAAGCTCCGAGAGGCAGCTCAAAATAAAAGCAAAATTTGAGGCCAGCAATGCGGACTGCGCTCAGCTTTTATTCTATGTTTATTTGAATATTGAAGTAGGAACGGTTGAATACATAAATTTCTTGAAATTGATTTTAAGTTTTTTAGTTAAATGCAATTAAATCAAATGAATCTTTTGTTCTGTGATCTTATCAAATAAAGGGACGACTTCATTTCCGCTTACATTCGCTTGCTATCAAAATGTTTTAATACTTAAAAGTGATGAAATAAGTTTGCAATAAGCAGCAGAGTAAAATAAAATGAATAAATAAAGAAGACAATAATACTTAAAGGAATTAAGAGCTTTTGGTTGCTTTTATTGCTTTAAATTTCTTTTACAGTTTCCAAGTATTGAACCAAATGACATGAAATCTATTCAACGATTGGAGTCAATCCTTCTGCGATTTTAATAATTTTTTCTCAGAATGACCTTTTTTTCGTTTTTTTCCTGCATTATAAAACAATTATTTCTTTTTCATACATTTGCAATAATTCATGCTTTTTGGAGGGGCTTCTGAAATTTATTTCTAAAAATAAGCGGCAATATTTTTTCTTAACGTGTATTAGGAGCCACAAAAGGTAAATGAAGTAAGAAAAAATGGGAAAAATTGAAAAAAAAGCCTTAAAAAAGGAACCGGTTTTTGGTTCATTGTGTTCAACTGACCAACCATCCATTCTTTTTGATGTTAAATATACGACGCGATTGCTTTTATTGCCAACAATTTGATCTTTTCTATTTTTGTCTTCTTCAGCGTTGGAACCTTTTCTTTTTTATTGTCTTTTTTTTCAATTCTTTTGGTAATTTTTGTTGTTCTTTGTTGAGTTGTTATAATTTTTGTGGCTTTTCTTGCTGTTGTTGCTGTTGTTGTTGTTGTTGTTGGTCTGAAATCAAAATCAAAGAGTTTGCACTCTATAATTTCAATTTTAAGTTTAACTCTAGAATGGCACAGTGGGGCGGAATGAAGAAAGCTTTTTTATTTTTATTTATTTTTTTTTTAAACAAATTGGTTATACGCAGAAGCGTAAGAAGTGCAATTAATTATGAATTTTAAACTGAATTATGGCTGAATGCAGTTTCAAGCCATTTGGCCAGTTCGCATGGAAACTGCAGCGTGGAAATACTAATTACTTGATATCCTCTTATCACTCCTAACGTTATTTACGTACTGCCATAATAGCACCAATAAAATTGCTACCTTACACAATTGATTTTTATAAAGATTTATAATTTTTTATTTATCGAGTGGATCGCGTACTTATTTAATATACAGAAATTTTTAAATCCATAAGAATTCTAAAATATGGACTAGAATAATTGCTTAATTTTATTGTTGTCATTCGTTGCCAATATTAATCTATATTTAATGTTTTCCCAGCCTTTTCTTCGGACTTAACGTTTTTTTCTTTTATTATAAAACTTTTAAAGTTTATATCAGGGAAAGATGGATTTTAAGTTCCATTAATTGTAATACATTGTATATGTTGAGAATTGAATTAACGCATTAAAAATGTACTTTTTTATTGTTAATAAAATTTCCAGAATCGTTTTATAAAATCAAAATATAGTAACCATATCTGAGCTTTTCCCAAAACTACAAGCAGTTCTTTTAGAGGTTCACAACTGTAAAGTGACCACACGGCTTTTATTTGACAACACATTTAACAGCTGATAGTCGCATTTTTCTTAGTTCTATTTGACACTTCATTATGTGTAGACTTAAGACTTATATGTCATACTATACATAAATTGATGTTCATATGGGATGCACCTTCCACAAGATTGTGATGAATGTGTGAATGGGATGAATAAAGTGAATTTACACATTTAGATTGTAAATATTCTACTACTTTTTGTCGAAATACAAAAAAAAAAAAAAAAAAATTAAAGTTTAGAGCGTCTTATACGCTGGTAGAGTTATCTGCTGATATCACTTCAGAAACGGTGGGGGCCGGAATGTTATTACCGAGTTATATGCCAAGAACTAAACCCATAATAACAAAAAACTTACAATTTTTGAACATTGTGCAGGCATGCTGCAGTTCATCATCTGATTGTATTAAAGTGCCCAAAGGCAAGAATTCTGTAGCAATTTTTTTTATCTGACTTTTTGTATGCGATTACAAGAACGGATAACGAAGAAATTCAAAGTGAATAGATAAATAGTTTTACTATACAAAATGTCGCTTGTTTGGAAAGTCAGAGAAAAGTGGTGCCAAATTGTAGCAAAAAAAAACTCAAGTTAAAGCAGCTGATTTTAAAGTTTTTTAATATCTTAATTTAATGCGAGTATAGTTTTTTTTAAAATACTAGAAAAAGATGGTCTGAGTATGATATAATTAAAATTTGCTTTGCTATGAAGGCCTCTCGATGTAATAATAAATATGGAATGACTTCATGTACTTCCAACACATCCTTAAATTGAAAACTGCATTGGCAAAAGAATAGAAGCAGAAAACTATTAATGTTCTCTCAATATTCATTTCCTTCCTTCGTTAATTTTCTCATAGGAAAAAGTCTTTTTATACTCTTCTCCAAGGGAATATGAGAGGTGAGAGGTCATCGCAATCAGCTGTATTGCATGGCATCACTACTGTCGCATTATAACAAGAGAAAAACTAAAATAATTTAAATTTATTTAAATAAATAATAAATTTGATAATTTGGTAAAAAAGTTTCAAAGACGAAAAATTTAAAACTTTTCGAAGGTTTTCAATTCACAAGAAAAGAAATGGAATGAAAAAAAATTTTTTCTTTTTCGAAAATTGTATTTACATAGGAATTTCCACAGAAGTAAGATTTTAGATTTTTTTGTAAAATTTTTTTTACTTTGTAAAAATATCCTTTACTTTTCTGTATTTGAATAAAAAAAGTTAGTCTGAACTCGGTATCTTCGTATTGAATGAAATGATTGCCATGCAAAATAGCAGAGATTTTGAACCCAGATTTTATGCTTTTCATTATTCTAGGATTTTTTTTTTGGACATTCTACTGTATTGAGTAGATTTGAATTTGGGGACCAAGACCAATAGCTACCGACAATGTTCTCTTGACTGCCAATATGATGATGCTGCTGTAATGGAAAATTCGTCTTCTAAGTTCAGCTGTATAGTTAGAAAGAACTTAGATTAATGAATTTCAGTTTTAATGGTTTTCAATGAAATGAGGACAGTTAAAGAAAATTATATCGAGAAGAAAATAATAAAAGAAAAAAAAAACGCTACATTGACAATATACAATCCTTTACAGAAGACAAAAAATATTTTTACAAGAACAAGATGATTTGCAGCAAAAATTGATTGGGGTTGTTGGTGTGGCAGCCGGAAAAAATCTGTTGCTGAAAAAATGTCAAGCAGTATGATGTTGACCATTTACTATGCAGGACATGTTTCGTTTGTGTATCGTGTAAGAAGACAATGCAAACAAGAAGCGGAAAGGAAAGAATTACAAACCTCAAGAACAACCACAGCCAGAGAATAAATAATAATCGTTGTAATGATAAATGTGTGTGTATAGAAGAATGAAAATTGGTAAGCAGTGCTGGTCAAGAGCGCTGCCCAACGATGGCCACTTACCATACGAGCACTCGTATCGAGTATTTGTTGGTGTTAAATACTTACTACGCTTTGATATTTAGACTTGAAACCAATTTCGCCGACATCAAGTACCAATAATTTTTTCTATGGATTTTGATTCTTGTTTTCTCCTTGCCTTCTTTTTATAAACAACGCAACGACGACGACGACGACAACGACAACGACAAGATGATCGCAATAAAGAGCTGCATAAGAGGACGCCTAATAAAATTCAGTACATGTTATTGTGGTTGATTTCTTTTTTATTCTTTCATTTAAAAAAAATATAGAAAAAAAAACCTTTCAAAGTGAGGCGAGCGACTACTTGCAATCAGGAAGACTCATACACATACGCTCTTCAGCGAAGCGGCCAGTTACTTAGTCAATCAGACCAAACCATCCATAATCCATAAAAAAATATCTATTATTAGTATTATGAATAGAATCTTTTAACTACAATTCAGTTTACTCAGCTCTTGCTTATTGAAGTTGTCTATAATGATGATGGTGATGGCTATGGCGATTCTGATGACGCTGACAATGGTGAGATATTTTCTCGCACGGCTTAACTACTTTGTTGTGAATTTTATAAGATTCGCTTCCTAAATACTTTTTTCTCTATTTCTTTTTATTGAAATTCTAGTTTTTGTTGCCTCCAGCACTTGAAATAATTTTCCCATTTTGTTTTGAAACAAAAACAAAAAAAATTATTACATGCCAATTTCTAAGATTTATCAAGAACACTCACAGAAAAAAGCTGGGAAACTGTGAAAATTGTGTAAAAGCTTTTATTAGCAATTGAAAAGAAAATGGTTTTGCAGTTTTAATGTGTAAATGCTCAACCTGTGAGCATTTTTTTTTTTTAACTAATCTAACAGTGAAAAGCTTTCGATCTACTCAGGAATTGAACCCGCGATCTGCGGTTTAGTAGGTTGTGCGTTATTCATTCGCCTACGGCGGCATCCGATATAATTATGCAAGTCCCTTTTAAGCATTCTCCTTACTAACGAAAAACTGAGGTTGATAACTCATGAGTAATCACCGGTTACACGTGCGTTACTTAAGCATTACAATTTTTGATTAATTTAACCGGCAAAGCTTTCGGGTTGTCTGTAGAAAAACTCCCGGTGTCAAGACAGACATCGAACCCGCGACCTCCACCTTAGTAGGCTGTGCATTATTCATTCGCCTACGGGAGAAATTTTTATTTTCTGACTGCTGAAGTGTGGCAGCTACACTTGACTGGCTTACAGTTCAGCCAATAAAGCTCATGACTTGACTTTTTAAATGGTTTAAATAATTGATATAGAAAACAAAAAAATGCTGTGGTTTAAAAAAAAAAAAGAATTTAACTGAGGAAATGATAACATTAAATGGATACGGCTCAATTTGGCAAGATCGCTCCATTTCTATTCCATTTCTCACACTTTTAAAAAAATTATATTTGGCCACCATCTACACATCATGAAGCCTATTTTAATTATTTTCCAAGTGTAGCAAAAGAATAGAAACCAACAAGAAAATTATAACAATGGCAAGAAATTTCGAAAAACGTCTTTTTGATATGATCGCCACATTATTGATGATGTCTCTTTTGCACGTTTTTTTTTTTTTATCAATATTTAAGTTTTCGTTTAAAACTTGTGCGTTTGTTGTACGTACCAAAAGGTCTGGTGTCTTGGAATTGCCAATAAAGCCTATTTGAAAATCGTGGAGCAGCTTTTTTTTTATATGTTATTTATACATTTTTTATATTCATCGTTTAGCAGCGGCTATTTATAGTTGAAACTAGTTGCTTTTGTCTTTAATTTTTATTATATGCCAGTACTTTTTTTGTACTCGCACTCGTACTCGTACTCGTACTGCTAGTCGTTCTCGTACCATTGATGGCACAACATAATTTCTTTTTAATTTTTTTCCAATCTTCTATAAAGTATAAGAATCCATTGCACAGCTTTATAAGAGCCAATCTTTGTAAGAAGGTGTCTCGTTTGGAGTTTTTTTTAGTTGTTCGATAGAAAAACAGAACATCCTTTTGACTTCTGGGAAGAAGCTCTGATATTGATGATAATTCTTCTGTTTATGATAAATAATGAAAATTGTTGTCCATTCAATGTTATTAATAGAAAAGAATGCGGTTCGAACAGGCTTTCTTTCGTATACATCCATCCAATTGCTACATCCATCCATCCGCACATGCATACAAACATACAAGCAATTGTTCATTTAAAATACTTGTAATTGAAATAAATAAGAAGCAAAAGTGTTGTTTTCTACTATGTCGAATCTTATATATCCTTGCCCAAGAATATGCGCCATTTCCATTTATACTACACTGCCCTACACTACAATTACATTCCACGGAATGTCTTTACTAAAAAATATTAAAAATTTTAATAATAAAATTAAATAAACAAAATGCTCTTGTCTTCTTGCTTATACTAATGAAATTTAGCAGCAAGTTTGACTACAAGGCAAGTGCGTTCCTGCGCTATATTTCCTTTATGTTTTAACCGATTTTTCTGATTTTCATAATGAATAATTTATTTAAAAATATTCTGAGCAGAAGGATTTTTAAATTTTTGATTTTTGGCAAAATGTAAGCTTAATTCATACAGCAACAAAAACTCATAGGGCAGAAGGACATAAAATAGTTAGACAGACGGACAAAGCTCGATAAACTTCCCTTCTTACATGGATCCAGAATATAGATACTTTATAGATCCAACTAATATTGTAGATATTTCCATTGCACTTATCAAACATCACCATATCACAATTTTTTTAGTTTTAAAATACTTTGCGAATATTTTTTGTTTATTCTGAGTGGTTTTTAGGGGACAACTTTTAAGAAAAATTTTTTTAAAATAACATTTTCTGCATTCCTTTAATTTTTAGTTTTTTAAAATACGATGTGTGATAAAAAATTTTCGTTATTTTAAATTTTCTCTAAAAGTATTTATTTATTCATCACAATCTTGACCCCTTCAAAGTAATACCCCTCAGATATAATACAGTTATGCCAGCGTTTTTTCTAGTCCTCGAAACAATTTTGAAAAACACTTTCTGGTATCTCCAACCGCTCCTGTCTCCCTTTCATCGGTGTCTTCAGTTTTGGGAAGAGGAAAAATTCAGCAGCCGCCAAATTCGGCGAATACGGTGGTTGAGGCCTGATTACGATTTTGCTTTTGGCTACAAACTGACGGACAACCATCGATGTGTGAGTGGCGCGTTTTTCCACAATTCTGTGGGCTTCTGACAAATTGCCTCGCGCAAACTTACAACCTTCTGGCAAGAATCCATGATGTACCATACCATTCTAATCGAAGAAAGCACATTTGACCGAACTTGACGTGCTTTTTTCGGTCTAGGTTCTTCTGGACGCGTCCATTGGGATGATTTAGTAAACAATTGTAAAAAATCGAAGAGAAACACGACTAACCTTTTTATCTGTCAAAAACAAACTGACATCTAAAATGCTAAAATCGAAATTTGAAAGTAACGGTTATTTTTTGATCACAACCCGAATTTCTTTTAAAAAGTACCTTCTTAAAACACATTATATTTTATATATAAAAATATTTTTAAGGTTTATGTTTTAAGCCCTACTTATCATAGAAAAAAATCTTTTCTTAAGAGAGCCTTTTTTAAAATAAATCCTTTTAAAAAGACTTTTTTGGGCGCCTTAAAATGTATTTTTTTACTTTCTTTTTTGTGCCAGATTATTTATTTGGCAGATATTTTATATAAAATATACGTTTTTAAAGAGGCATGGAAACGCTATTTGTTAAAAAAGTATTTTCTTTTTATAAACACTTTTTCGTAAAGGATATTTTTCAAACTATGCGTTCTTAAAAGGGAATTTAAAACAACATTTTGTGAATTAAAATTATCTAAAGTAATAAAATAACATAAATAATCATAAATCAAAATAAAAAAAAAATAAATAATAATAAATAATGTAAAATAAATATTATGAAATTTATTTTTAAAAACATTTCAAGCGTGTTAATGATTATATATGTAGTAATAGAAAGAGCAAGAAGTTCAGTTCAAATAGAAATAATTAATATTTTTAAACAAATTTCATAATTGATAAAAACAATTAATTGAGTAAGAAAATAATTTTCTTGTTGATCTAAGTAATCAAAAATATTCGTATTTTTAAATTTTTTTCTAAATAATTTTTTATGGTTTCAGGCTTAAACAAAATATTTAATTGCGGCAACTACCAAATAATAAATAGTTGTTCGTTTTATTAATATTCAGCAGAATTGGAATTAGCTGATTCCAGGGAATGATCAATCTAAATTTATAATTAAATAAATAATTAAATTATTTGATTGATACCAAACAATTTGTTTGCACGAGAGCTTTTCAAACAAAAATTTCTTTCCCAGAATAATTGATCGCTTTTCAAAACAGTTGTCAGCTGAATTGATAAGAGAGGCCATGAAAAGGCTGAGCATTCAAGAACGTCATGTCAAAAAGTAAAGAGCGAACATGCAATATGTTGCGTGTTGGTCGTTGGTCTCGCTTGCACTTTAAAGGAGAAATCTCACGAATGCGCTTTATGTGTATCTTTTCGGAATTTTCCACTTTCACAAATTTGTAATAGCTGGCAAATTAGTGATTCTTTCCTTTGTCCCTGTGTCTCTCTACCCGTCTCTCTCTATCTCGCTGTCCCTTTAGTTGATTTTATTTCTTTTTATCACTCCACTGTTTTAAGTTTTTATGCATTTGCTATAGAATTACCAAATAAAAATAGAATTAAAAAAGTAATAATAATAAATAAATAAATTCAACACACATGCATGCACACACACACTCACACACACGCACATATATATAAAGAGACTTCTTTTATTTTTATTTTTTTTATTACATGGAAATAAAATTTTATAGGTGAAATTTTTATTTCTCGAGTTTAAATTTAAATTTAAATTTAAATACATCGAAAATAAGATCAAGCCAAAGAGTCATCAGCAGTTGAATGAACTTTTTAGTTGAAATCTTATAGGCCATAAAATTGTTTTAAAACGCCATTTGACTGCGTTTTTTGATTAAGTATTTTAATAATTTTTTTTTTTTTTTTTTTTTTTTAATTTAATTTATGCAAAAATCTTTAGTTATGCTAAATAGTTGAGGCGTCAAACAGTCGTGCAGTTCATTACAAGTTTAGTGGGTAATTTGGATGCATAAATTTGAATGCTCGTTACTCTTATTTCCTTTCTTGAAATGGCTATTTGATAAAGTAAAATTATAAATGTTAATTTTATATCTGTGTGTGCCTACACGTTGTCTTCTCTATACGATGCAATACTTTTTTATAAATCATTAAGTGTCGTTAGTTTTCACCTCGTCTTGTAAAAAATTTCTTTAAAATTTTAATTGTTAATTTGTTTTTGCTAGTCTAGAGTTCGGCTAGTGTACAGTGGGGTCTGCATAGTAGCGTCAAATAAATAGATAGTAGTAATAATAAATAAATAGAAAAATAAATAGATAAATAAATAAATAAAGATAATTGAATCTATTAGATTGCGAAATGCATAAAGACATAAAACGATAAATGTAATGATAAAAAAAAGTAAAAGTTAAATTCATTTTAAAACGTGTTTAAAATGTGGCAGCCCTCTGCTACACTCACGCATTAATTTTCTTTACTTGCATTCATTTTTCGAGCTATAAAAGCGAGTTGTGAAAGACTCTGTTGCGATAGTATAAAGTGTTGTTAAATAGGTTGAGACCTGGATCCTTCTCTTCTGCTGTTATGAAATGAAATTAATATTCACTTTAAAAATGGGAATGTGAAAACTAACTGAACTTTAATGAATTCAATTGATTTAGTAAAACAGAAGCAACCTCACAGCTTGTAAACAAATTCCAAATGTTGATTTCTTTCAGCCATTTTAATGGGATTATAAGGTTTTTATTGTTATTGTATTTCATAAAAATTCATGTAAGCAATTCATAATTTATTTTGCATATTTATTTAAAATCTATTTTTAGTTTTCTCTTATAAATAATTTTATTGTTACACGGTGGGAAACCGATTCGAGAAAGATTGTAGAAAAAGTCCAACATATTCATTTCAAATAAAATTTAAATAAATATTTATAAGTTTCTCAATTTATTATGCTTAAAAGTAAAACTGTTTAATATCGTTTTTCGTTTAATATCGTTAAGCTGATGGCTTAACCAGTAAAATGTGGGCCACAGCATGAAAATCAAAATATCTTCTTTTAAATATCTTTGTTAAGGTTGGTTAAAAAGTATGCCGGAAAACTGCATTAACTAAACAAAATTTCTAACTAAAATATGTTTTATGAATATTTGCCAGCGCATCGCTATCACTTAATTCGATTAATTAATTCGTATTTTCTCCCATTAATTAGCATTAATTTTTTTTTTTTTCATTTTCTTCTCATTCCATAATATTGCATTTATTACTTACATTTGAATACGCCAATTAATTTTTTCACACTTAAAAAAATTACAATTTTAATTATAAATTCAGCTCGCAGGCATGATATTTAATTATTAAATTTGAAATTTAATAAACAATTCTCATAGATATTTGATTTAAAAGTCTCCTTTAAAAAGCTTACAAATGCGATTTCTTGAATATACAATTCTAGTGCAACCTGACACTGCAAAATATATTCAATTATAATAAACAAGCAAATAGTTGGTTAACAAAACTTGGCTGCTGGTCTCGTCTGGCTGTTCCAGAATATGAAAGAAGAAGCCTTAAGCAAAAACATTCTAAGCAATCATCATATTTAAATAGAAATGCAATTAAACGGGGGGAAAAAATTAAATTAAACAGTCAAGAAATTCAAATGTTTTTTATTCAAATTAAGCATTGACAGAACCATACAATTTAAACCGATTTTGCCTAACAGGGAGTAACAAAAAAATAACACTATTTGATCTACACTTAGAAAAAGTGGTGATTTAATTATTACAAAATATTTTAAAACATGTCGCAAAAGAGCCACTAAAACAAAACAATTTTATTAAGAAATAAGAAAACTTTTTAAACTAATTCCACTTCCACTTGAAGGCAACAGCGTTGCCAGTGACACCTATTTGTTTTTTGGCAAATCTATGTCGAGATTTTAAAAAATTAATATGCATATAAGAAAATCATAAAATTTATTAAGCACATTTTTTCTTTTCTTTTTTTGATAAAAATTAAAATTTGCTATGAAAACTGCAATAATGGCAACGCCGGCAGCAGCAATTCTTTATTAAATTAAGACAATTGTGCTGGTCTGTAGCATAAATTGTGTAAATGTTATCTTCATTTATCTATTGTTTGATGCTGATTGTTGCTAGAATGTATTAACTCCATTAAAAAGGTCTGCTTCAAATACTCAACATTCGAGCCACATATTATACTGTGTATCAAAATATCAAAAGATATTAAAAAAAAAAAAAAGATATTAAAAAAAAATAAATGCCAGAACATGATTTATTTCTTAGTTTTCATTTATTTTTTGGCTTATTTTCGCATACTTCCTGTTTTTATTCTAGCCTTTCAGGAAAACACTTTATAAATAAAAAAATTAATTGCAATTAAATTATTGTTTTTAAGCAGCCTTTTGTAAATAATTCGTGTTTCGCATATAATTATTTCGTTGCTTGAATCATAACATTTTTTTTTAAATATATTTTTTCAAGTTGTTTATATTTTTACAAAACAAAATAATAGCTGAGGAAATAAAAAATAAAAATTCTGCTCTACAACTTTAGTTTCCTCATTGGAATAATTTCGGCATTAATTACTTTCAATATTAAATATATAAACAATTATATAAACAATATATAAAAATATATAATTATATAGTTTATATATAATATATAAACAATTAAAAATGTTATTCATTAAAAATATATTAAAAATATTAAAATTGTAAAAATTAATTAAATTAAAAGTTCAAAATATTATAATTAAAATAATAATTTAATAATTATGGCCCTAATTTGTTTCAATATTAAAAATATTAAAATAAATATTAAAAATAAAAAATATCATTAATTAAAAATATATAAAAAATATAAAAAAAATTGAAATATTAAAAATAATAACATTAAAAGCTAAAAGTATTACCATTTATAATAATAATTTAATAATTGCGGCATTAATTTCTTTCACTATTAAAAATATTAAAATAAGTATTAAAAATTAAAAATAGTATTAATTAAAAATATATTAAAAGTATTAAAAAAAATTAAAATATTAAAAATAATAATATTAAAAGTTAAAAATATTGCAATTTAAAATAATAATTTAATAATTGCTGCATTAATGGTTTTCAATATTAAAATGACTAAAATAAATATTAAAAGTTAAAAATATTAAAAATATATTAAAAATATAAAAATTTTAAAAATTAATATTAAAAATTAAAAATATTAATAATTAAAAATATATTAAAAATATTAACATACTAAAAATTAATATTAAAAATAATAACATTAAAAGTTAAAAATATTATAATTTAAAATTATAATTTAATAATTGCGGCACTAATTTCTCTCGATATTAAAAATATTAAAAATACTAAAAAAAAAAATTGATATTAAGAATAATAATATTAAAAGTTAAAAATATTATTAATTAAAAAAATAATTATTAATTGCGGCATTAATTAAAATTAAAAAAAATTTTTGAAAAAACATTAAAAAAATATATAAAATTAATAATAAAAGTTAAAAATATTATTAAATAAAATAATAATTTAATAATTTCGGCTTTAATGTTTTTTAATATTAAAAATATTAAATAAATATTATTAATTAAAAATGTATAAAAAAATATAAAAAAAATTAAAATATTAAAAATAATAATATTAAAAGTTCAAAATATTACGATTTAAAATAATAATTTTATAATTGCGCCATTAATTTCTTTCAATATTAAAAAAATTGAAAAAATATTATTTATTAAAAATATATTAAAAATATTAAACAAATTAAAATACTAAAATTAATAGTATTAAAAGTTAAAAATATTGTTAAGTTATAATTTAATAATTTCGGCATTAATATTTTTCATAATTAAAAATATTAAAAAATATTAAAAAAATATTATTAATTAAAAATATATAAGAAATATTAAAAAAATTAAAATATTAGAAATAATAATACTAAATTATTATAGTTAACAATATTATAGTTAACAATATTATTAATTAAAAAATATTAAAAATTTTAAAAGTTTTTTTTTTGACTTATCCGCCCAAAATAACATTTGACAAGTTTTTTTTGTGAATAATAAATAATTAAATTTTCCATAATAAAAAGTTTGAGATTCTTCGATGGGAAATCTAAAATAAATGAAAAATTTCCTATTGAGAAAACACAACTGAAAGAAAATTTTCTTTCTTCATTCTCACTTAAAGTCCACATAACAGAATTTATTCCAATATCTCCGGCAAAGGCAATGACTGGCAGTTGCCATCCTTTCCTATAAGTTAAATTTTTTTTTTCCAGCAGTTTATTACTCAGTGTGAAGGCGACTCTGCTGCCGCTTATAAGTGGACTGTGAAAGCTTTCTTTTGTACATTGAAAGAATTAGAAAGATGTACAAATAAATTTGTAATAAAGTGAATTATTATCAATAGAATAATAGATCAACAACAAATTCACATGCATGCACGCATGCATACACACACACATACATACACGTAATTACTCGTAATTACTCGTAATTTACACAATACTTTTAAATATTCACTCATTTTTAGCAAAAGAAATGAAAAAAAACGAATAAACAAATTTATAAAAATTTATAAATTCTTCTAATAGTTTGTGTACGATTACAAGAAACTAAACGATTATTTCTTCAACTCGAATTTCTTTGATGGAAGAAGAAGAATGCACCCAAGTAAATAGTGGGAGTAGTCTGCTTTCATGCATTTTATGGAAATATTTTTAGTTTCGATCCCTCTTATTTAATTTTTTTTTTATTACACAGTTCTAAAGAATTTCAAAAGATTTCGAAATTTTGTTTATCTCTGTTGTCTAAAAACTTCCGTGCGCCATCAATTGAAAGTAAGACAGACAAAACTGACAGTAAGTTCATTCATTATTCACCATCATTTTTGTCGTGTGGGATTATGCCCACAAATTTAATGTAGACACATGCACGAGTAAGTGCAAGTATAAATGGGTATGTAAATCATACAATTACCTTTACCCTCATATCGCATTGGACAAACTATAATATATATTTTTCATGCGAGATCCGCTCAAGAATTCAAACTCCTTAGTCCGACACAACTTAATTATATACACAATTTAAGCTATATTAAATTCTAGGAATTTTCCTCAAATGCCATGCAGTCCCCACAGATTCGATGCAGATTGACAACACTGCTCCACGTAATTCTCGAACCAGATTTGATCCCATTGTTCCACAATGATTATAGGCAGAGCGTAACGTATTTGCGAGACTGACAATGAATTCTTCACTTGGCTGTGGAATAAATCTATTCGATTTATTTTAATCAATATCAACAGGACTTTTTTAACCATTATTAATAATTAAATTATTCGTTAAATTCAGAGTCACTTGTCAGAGTACTTTCTTCGTTAATCGGTTGGAAGCCAGACTTGAGTGAGAAGAACTAATTTTGCCAGCTGTAAATGGGCCTGCTCTAAATAAAACTAAACTTTTCGCATTGAAATCGTCACCACAGAAAAATTTATTCGAATAATTTTATTCGCAATTTTTTTTAATTCTTCCGTGATGCCATTTTAAACGGGAAAAGCTTACTTTCATTCAGAGCAGGAGCATTTAGAGCTGGCAAAATTAGTTCTTGCGACTCAAGTCTTGCTTTCAAAGGGCTATTCGACAGGCAGCGTTTAAGAGTTTCCTGGATTTCTTTTTTGTTGATATACCTCTCTTAAAATTTGGCTGCTTTTGCTTGGTGGCTTGGAATACAGATTAACTATTACGTGCTAGTAATTTTCAATCCAAAAATTTTATTTCGATAAATTTCGCTTGAATGTTTATTTTTTTCTTAATTCGAATAAATATAGGCGAATAATTATAATATTGTAATAATAAATAATTAAGTTATGTGTGAGTGCATGCTTAGCATTTCCTACAAAAAATTATAAACTTTTAATCGTTAATTTTTTTATATAATATTTGTATTAATAACTTTTATTCGCATAGTTTTTGTCTTGGAAAATTTTTATAATTCCTGCTTAATCGGACGATTTGTTAAATATTGTATGTGTGGTAAAAAAGTGTGATAGAGTGTCCTAAAAATGGTTTAATAAATGGTTAAATGGTAATTTCGGGGCTTTCAGAGTTGCATTTAAATCAATCAACAAGGAAAAAATCTGTTTACATCATATTCGTATGAAGGTGAGGCACTTACAACGATGTTTCGATGGGATTTTTTAAAACCGTATGGATGAATCGTGCGACTTTTGGTATAGCGAATCGTGGCCTTTAGATAAAGTTATTAACGTCTGGCTGTCCTGACGTATCCAACTGCCTGTTTTCTGCTTTTCAAAAATAATTTTAAATTAAAAAAGAAGGCGAGTGGAAACCAATGCAACCGTGTACTTCTCTAATTTATAATTTCTTAACGACCTTTGAGTATTATGTATTTCGCTTTGACTTTTCCACTGAGCCTCGTACATAAGTAAATAGTGTATTTTGGAAAAGTCGCGAAGTTTATTTGTAAACTGATTAAATATATTTGTGGAAAGAATAAATACGAGTAAATAAACGTCACTAAATTTGTAGGTATTGTTGCTGAGTTTAAAAAGTTTCTTAGTAAATGTTCTTACTAAGTATGAAAGAGCAAGTTGTTAATGTGCAACAGTGTGTGTGTACGAGTATATAACGAAGAGTATATAGAGCTTTTCAGAAATTGCTCGTATGGCACTTGAATATTTGTCGAGTCAAGTCAACTTTAAATGACATGATTGATAATGTGACTTAATTTTTGTGTCATAAATTGAATGCACAGCACATTTAGCTGTTAAATTTTCTTTATTTTCACTTTGTCTGAGAATTATAACTCAGAAAGAATGTGACAACCAATCATGTAATCGCAGCAACCGTTATTAACGTCATTATCGTCATTAATGTTATCGCGTAAATAAAACAGAATATTATTCAATTTTATATCCGCCTTTGAAAACTTGGCATCACTTTCACAAATTTAAAAAAAAAAACAAAACGAATAAAAAGCATTTTACGAATTTCTTCCCCAACTCATTAAACTTTTAAAATAAATTATTGAAAATATTTTTTTTTTATAAGAGAAAATAAAATTGATCACGCGCAGCGAATGATTTGTATGCATTTGATGAAAGTTTTCTGAGGAGATTTGCCAAACAGATAAAAGTCGGGGAGTATTTTTTTATAAAAGTAAATTTTTTAAGAAAATTTATATTGAGAGAAAATGAAGATGTAGAAATTATAAATAAATATTTATGTAAATCAATGATTAAATTATACGAAACTTTATTTATTAACTAAAAATAATCTTTCAGCTGGGAAAAGCTTTCAAAGATTAATTAAATGCACGTCAGCTGCAATAACTTACAGCTGTGCATGTGTTTTCTTGAAATAAAATTATAGAAAAAAAAAAATCTAGCATTTAATTTAGACACGTGATTTGAATATCACAATTTAAATGTCAAAATAAATAAACGCATCAGATCGATACATTTAAAAATAGTTTCTACAAAAAAAAAAAAAAAGAAAAAAAAAGTTAAAAATGTCAAGCTTTTGTAGCATTTTTTCCATCGTACTACGAGTCTAGACGTTGGTGTACCGTTTTCTCAAATACCTGTTGTTCAAACATTATCTATAAAGGGTGTTTTTTTCAAAGTTGGACCAAGCTAAATGGAAATAGAAACAGTTTTAGGAGGATACACAAATTTGCTTTGTTTACTTTAGATTTGTTTTTATATTCTTCAATACTTCCTCACTCTCTTTCTAACTCTCCTGTGCAGAATCGCCATGGTCTTTTCAAGATTCGCAATTTATTTCTTAAATGCTACTTCCATTTAGAGGAATATCTGCAGCGCTCTATAAAATCTCCATTAACGATTCTTCTATATGAATATAACCAAAGGCCTTGATTCACTATCCCACACAATCGTAGAATCTCAATTATCGCATGTGTGCTTAAGAAATAGAATATTGTAATTAAAAAAACATCTGTGCAAGCGTTTTTTTAACAAGTCGTACGATTTGTAAAACTTTATGAAAATTTTCATATAATAGTAATTCAAACAGCCATTACTGAGATAGAACGCTGGACAGTGAAATGGCGTATAAAACTCAACGAAACCAAATCTGTGCATGTTGATTTCACTAATAAAAGAATCGACCACAAACCAGTCTATATAAATGATCAAATAGTTCCGTACGAGAATTCAGCGAAATATCTTGGCATGACCCTTGATGCAAAACTGAGGTGGAAACCACACGTCAAGAAAAAACAAGAAGAACTCAAATTAAAATACAGAAAAATGTACTGGCTATTGGGTAGACATTCTGCCCTGTCAATATACAACAAGTTACTCTTGTATCAGCAAGTCCTCAAGCCAATCTGGACTTATGGTATTCAGCTCTGGGGCTGCACCAGTCAAAGCAATAGAATGATTATTCAACGATTTCAAAATAAAGTAATTCGTGCCATAGTTAATGCTCCGTGGTACATCAGAAATGACAATATACATAAGGATTTGGATGTGGAGATTGTCGACAACGTTATCAAAAAATTTGCACAAAGTCATGAACAAAGACTTCAACACCATATCAACACTGAGGCTCACCAGCTCCTCGGCAATGTTGACATAATCAGACGATTAAAACGAGTGAAACCTTTTGAACTTGTGTAAAATAGTGAGCTAACTACAGACAAAACATCAAACTCAGTCGCATGAACGTATATAGTGACCAAAATATTTAACTTTAAGAGAAATAAAAAGTATATATCATAGGATAAGTACTTTGTAATTTTAACCGTATCAATTTAAGTTAAAGTCAAATAGCTTATTAGTGTTAAGATACTAGATTGCTATAAAATAAATGCACCAATAGGTGTTGTTTATACAAAAAAAAAAAAAAAAAAAAAAAAATATAATAGTAATTGCTAGAGTTCCAGAGTTGCATTTACTTCAATCAGTAAAGTAACAATTTTATTGATTCGTATTTATATCATAGTGTGGTACCAGAAACACCATTTTCATGCGATTTTTTAAAATAGAATAGATAGATTTTCCTGTGAATGAATCTCAAACGAATGCATAGTATAATGAAGCATGCCAATAATCAACAAAACTTTTTCTTTGCATCTCTACTAATTTGCCGTCGACTTTGCGAATTTTTAATTCGTTATCCTCTTAATTTTTGATTAATTTTTTAATTGAAAATTAAAAAATTTAGGTTGTTTAAGTATTACATTAGGTTTAAGTATACAAAAGTCTTCAGGAGAAGTAAATAAATTTTTCTCTGTCATGCAAAAAGTTTATTTTTTTTTTTATTAATTTCAAAAACGCGTAAATTTTGATTAAATTTTTAATTGAGAAGTTGTTGAACATCATTTTCTCTTTATATCAGTATTAAGCAGAAGTATAAAAAATAATCAAGCAAAGTAAATAAATTTTTCCATGTCGCTATAATTGTTTATTTTTCTACTGGAATTAATTTTAATTACTTTTATATGTTGTTTTTGTCTTATTAATAAATTTTTTGCTTAATATGATTAAGGTTTAACTCAATATTAAAGTTCTATGTATTTTAAAAACTTATTTATTTGCCCACGTACACATACACATACACATTACAAATCTACTAATTAATCATCTTCTATACTGGCTACCATTTAATACACCATTTAATCAACACTACGACTGGAAATACCGAATTACTGTAGAAAAACCTACAATTAAATTCAATAACCTATAAAATTAATTATTTATTAAATTGTTAATAACCGCAAATCTTCTTCTCAATTCTAGATAATTTCGAATATTCAAGGAAAAATGTAGCCACGATTAGAAAATGTGCAATTCCAAAAAAAAAAAAAAAAAATTACCAGAGAAACAAAAATTATAATAATAATCAATTAAAATTGAATTCTTAATATTTTTTATGCGAAATTTATTTATAAAATCTTCAATTAAAGTTGGTAAATAATAATTTTGATCTACTCTGGCATTCATGTTGTCTGCTCCGTCTTGTACTCGTATATGTCTATGGGGCCGAGCGGAAAAGTGTACGTTTTCTTTCTGGTTGAGGGTGACCTCTGCAGATTAGAATGTTCTGCGAAATTGGGTTTAGATCCTATTGAGTCCATTTTTGTATATTGTCGAATATATTACAAATACAGTCGTTGTCATGGGCATAATCCTTATTTGGCGCCTGTAATCATATACCATCTTATTCCATCCTTATTCTGGGGTTTCTCTTCCCGGCATGGCTTTCTGTATTACTTCCGCTGGGACCAGAACATCGTTCTGGTCATCCTAGCCCCTTATCCTTTTCTATTGCATTAAAGTCTAGTTTTTTTCTCCGTTGTATGGACAACCTTTTAGTAGCACGACCTTTTAGTAGCGCTCACACTCCAAAATATATTTTTTCAGTTTCATGTGAATCATATCTTGTGGCACTGCTTCAATAATTAGCTCTCACGCTCCAACATTTTGGTTGCCACACGGACCAAAATCCTTAAATTTTTTCAGTTTCTTTCATATCTTATGGCACTGCTTCAATAATTAGCTCTCACGCTCCAACATTTTGGTTGCCACACGGACCAAAATCCATATATTTTTTCAGTTTCTTTCATATCTTGTGGCACTGCTTCAATAATTAGCTCTCACGCTCCAACATTTTGGTTGCCACAGGGACCAAAATCCATATATTTTTTCAGTTTTTTTCATATCTTGTGGCACTGCTTCAATAATTAGCTTTCACGCTCCAACATTTTGGTTGCTACATGGACCAAAATCCTCATATTTTTTCAGTCTCATGTGGATCATATCTTGTGGCACTGCTTCAAAAATTCTGATATACTCGTACTTTGTTGTAATGCGTCCAATACTTAATATTATTGCTTTCTGGGCTAAAAGAGCCAGGTCATCAAACACAGTGACGTAACCAAGATACTGTCCTGAGGAATATCGGCCTCGGCTTTTTGTGGAGAATTTACAGCCCCCAAACGGGCTGTACAAATTTTTAGGTAAGCTTTGTGTGACTCTTATCAAAAGCCCGAAAGAAATCTTTCCAAAGCCCATAAACACTTTTATAAGTTGTAAGTCCGTCCTCGATAACCATCTATACGATTCTCAAAATTAGTTTGTGTGCCTTTTCAGCAAAAATGCCCTTTTTTTGGAGAGATTAATTTATACAAAAAGGAATTCTATTAAAAAATAAATATTTAATTGCTTAACGAAATGAAAACCAGTTTTGACAACATCGTCAGACAGAATGAACTGATCGGTGGAGAGCAGCCTTTTCTTGCCACTTTTGGTTTACCAAACGTTCGAGAGTCTGCCTTCAAACGAAAGCCCACTTTGATGACAAGATCTTATCATCACGTCGTTTTATTCAATGGCGCCTTTTGTAATCATGCCTCATCGACTGCCACACAGTATTCGTTTTAAAAATTTCAATTGAAGATTTAACTCCTCATGTGCTTCTGAACAGAATACTCTCCTTTTTTTATTTTTTTTTTACAAAGTGGCATTACAAACTGGTAATGCAAAGAAAATAGAAATGCATCTAAAAGTGCTTACACATTGCCATACCAAAGAAATGAATTATATCAAATGTAATAATCTTGAAAGCATAACAATTGTACCCTAAACTGACTCGGACCCATTGTGCAATATTTTATTAAAATAATTAAACTACCGACTTCTTTCTATTCTAGCTCGATTGGCAATGCTGTTGATTTATGTTGCTTTTTCGCATTTGTAAAATGCAATTGCATTCGAAAACAAGAAAAAACGTTTTAAAATTGCATTTATGTAAATTTATGAAGGTTATTAAACATTATAATAAAAACTGAGAACGTCTTTAATTAATATCAGACTTTTTGCCTTTTGCAAACCAAAAAAAAAAAAAAAAAAAAAAAAAACTTTAAGGCAGACTTCAACAATTAGGCGGTCGAATACTGAGACCAACGAATGGACAATTAAGTGTACACTTAGCATTTGCCACTAAACACTTTTTTAATAAATAAAAAATTTCAAATCCAATACATCGCTTTTAGCATTACATTCAGCATGCAAATCATTGCCACTCTTAATTGCACCCGTAGATGGCGTTTACCTGGCCATTAGCGCAACTCTATTGATGTGAATATTTGAATTAAACTGCCATTATTTTATATTTCACTTTTTAGTTTTGCTCGCATCAATTTTATAATATTAAAATCATGATTTTTTCGGTCTCTTGTAGAATTCACAGTGTTTTATTATTTTGTGATTTTGTCTTATTTCACTATCGAAGACAATTAAAATAAATCAAAAGAGAATTTTTGTTTTGTGGAATAAGAACGCGATTTATGACAGCCGTTCAAGGCGAGGCGAATGACCAAACCAAAGCTAAAAGTAACTAAACCCTGTAAAGGGTATACGTAAAGCGCAATGGTAGCTATCGATGTTGATATCGATATCGATAACTGTTCTGTTCACTAAGACTTTTGAAAGATTTCACGAAGCGTTCAACGTCAGAACATCGATGCGAAATTGGGAATTTTTTTTTTCTTAAATAAAACTATTCGTCCAGTTCACATCGGAATTGGACTATTTTACTCTCAACATAATTGTTCGATCAATACGAAAAATGGACGTATTTGATAGGAAGACAATCCCCAAAATGTTAACCACTACACCGATAGAAGTGTGATTTTTGGTGGTTTCGCAAAAGCTTTCGGAGCGTATGGGAAATCATAAATAATAATTGTCCCTGTTATAATATAAAAATCGCTTCACCAGTCCTTCGTTGTATTACCATTTTAAGTTCATAAGCTAAAAACAGCTGATATTAAATGAACTTCGTAAAATCCGTTTGCTTTACTGGTCTTATCGACATAAAATAATTATTCTTGTAACGATAAGTAGTTATCTAAAATAAAACGTAGTAAAATAAATTATAATTATATGAGCGTTACTCTCTCCACTTGTATCTGAGAGTATAACCTTGAGAAGGTTTTTAAGCCAATTTTCAAGATATTTTTAGATATTTTTTAAAAAAGTTTTTAAGATATTTGATTGAGACATTTCGATTGATATAAGCCAGAATTATTAAAGACGGTGCACTAATTTTATAGCTTTCGAAAGACATTCCCCTGCCGATATATAGATAGAAGAGGACAGATGGACAGAGATAATTTAGGGGTTGGTGCATTACTTACGTCTTTGGAGAACTTTGAAAATTTGATTAATTCGTTGAACATGACGTTGCATTTCAAAGTTTCTGGCATCGGTAGTGTTTGATTATGTAGCATTTACTGGCTTAGCGAACTAGTCTGTTAGTCAGAAGAGTACAGGTTCGATTCCTACTGGGATCTGAAAAGGTAGACATTTTCAAACGAATGCCTGAATATCAACTAAGATCCTTTAGATCCAATCGAAATAGATCCCAGCAAAAATGCGGTTTTCTTTTGGGATTAAAAATAAGGAATTAAATTTTTAATTGAATTTTAAAAACAATGTGAAATGGAATGAGTTTTTTTATTTGTTATATTTTTTTTTACTTTTAATTTAATTTTGGATTACTTCTTATACTATCATTCGAGATTCTGATGACTTTTTCCAATAAATCTGGCCATATGGCGTTAATAGCGGCTAGAATATTGACTTCTAAAGTAGCAAGACTGTTCACAGTGTCCTTTTTGTGTCATCTTCATTAGAGAAATTATCTCTATTCCTTATGGAAGGACCTTATTCGATACCTCTTCAAGTTATCAGATTATAACTTGGATTTTAATTTTACTATTTCTTCTAACTTTGACCAACTTCTTCATATATTTAGCACGTATCACATTTATCATTTAAAACTACATGTTGCATGAAAGGTCATGTAATAAATTATGGCTCTCTTCTTTTTTCATTGCGATTAAATATATGTTATTTAATATCCTTAATTTAAATTTTTTTTTATAGTTCACTTTGTGTGCAAATCACACAAGTTTATAGAAACCATTTCAACGTTTGAAATGTCAAAACATGTCACAGAAAACAAAATACGACAACTTCGCTTTTGTTGCAGAACTCAAAAGAAGGATGAACGCACACATACAAGCACAAATAAGTCATAATGTTTGAAATCTGTGGGCTTAAATGTTGAATGCAAAAGAACCAATTGGAAATTTTGACTTAATTTTGTTTGCACTGTTTTCAATTGAAGCCTAGAAAATAAATCTGGACCGACAATGATTAGGCATATTTTTATGGAAAGACTCAAACTTGCTAAAATTTTTTCCACAAACAAATACTTGCCTGGAGGCTTGTTTCGATTACAGGAGAAGTGGCTTATTGGTCTGGATTCACTTGTCCTTACAGTAGTGTAATACAGTAATTTATTGTAACACTAGTCAAGTCGTTAAAAGGATTTCTCGCCGAAATTTGTGTTTTATTATCTAGAAAGCTTTTTTTAAGGATATTACCGATCGTCTGCAAACCACTCTTTGCATTGGCATACAGAGTTTTTATTCTGTAAAGCTCAAGATGTGTTGCAAAGTAATGTAGAAGTAAAATGTTTAAAAATAATAACAATAAGTAACATTTAATGTAAATAATTCCTAAAGATTGTTTTCACATTTTGTTTCGGAAGCGTATAAACTCATTCTATTTCAAATAGAAGCAATTAAACACAATCACAAGTGTTAAGAGTTATCAAGCGAATCACAAAAGTGTTATTGCAAATTGTTACTGAAGAAGCTTTTACTTGCCTCGATCTGGACTTGAACTTCAATAACGTCTCACCTCATAATCGGACGGTTGGAAAAACACAATCAAATCCTTTATTGTTAATCACTAACGAATATATTTTTATAGTTAAGACGGAAAAAGTTGCTAAGAAATTACAAAATCTTTGCATTTCAAAAACAGGAGTCTGCCAAACACACACAAACATAAAATTTATTGCCAGCAAATAAAATTTATTGTACGAGGAAATTTCTTTTTTTTATGACTTTAAATTCTGACTGCAAACAAGTACATCCTGTCTAGCATTAAGTTGCCGGATGAGTAGCAACTTTCAATACATCTTTAAGTTACAGGACGAATAGAGAGATTTTCAATCAGAAGGACTACTGTGAATACTAACAGCAATAGAGTACATCCTGTCCAGCATTAAGTTACCAGACGAATCGAAATTTTCAATCCATCATGAAGTTACCGGATGAATAGCAACTTTCAATACATCTTTAAGTTACAGGACGAATAGAGACTTTCAATCAGGAGGAGCACTTTGAATTCTAACTGTAAAAGAGTACATCCTGTCCATCATTAAGTTACCGGACGAATCGAAATTTTCAATCCATCATGAAGTTACCGGATGAGTCGAAACTTTCAATCAGACCACTTTGAATTCTGACTGTAAACAAGTACATCCTGTCCGCCTTCGAATAGAAACTTTCAATCAGAAGGACCACTGTGAATACTAACAGCAAAACTTTCAATCAGAAGGAAAAGGATTGACGCCTTAGCCGAGCTAGTTTTAATGAACACAAACTACTATTTAAAGAAAAGGAGTATTTCATTGAGTCAAAGTAAACAAAAACCAAAAAAAAAAAATACTAAAATAATTATTATGGAGTTTCAGTGAATTGAATGCGATGCCCCATTTCCGGCTGCTTTTATTATTCCAATTGGGTGCATTTGGAAGCTCGCGATAATACAGAGCGGCAACAATGTTTTATTGAAACATAAGCATTTGCCTCCTCGTAGCTTTCATTTTATTCTACTGCATTTATTTTTTATTTTTCATTTTTCATGCTGCTTTGCGAGTATACGCATTTTGCTTGTTGGGGCCGGGTTCATTGTTGTGGTTACAAATAAATATTTGTGTTGTAAGCACAATAAATTTTAAAGTCTTTCCCCTTTTGGGGATAATAATGGTAGTGCATTTTATAAGAATGTGCAGTGCTTGATGGTTGGCTTGGAATGGCCGAAGAGTACTTGGCGCAGATAATGATGACGATGTCTTTGGTCAATAATGCGCATGTTGAGTGCAACACAAGTCTTTTATGTACGCTAAGAGCCTAACAAGACCATCAAGTAACCAAAGTAAACGAAGCCAAAGTGAACCATAAACTAAGCAGAAGTCATCTAAGAGCCAATAAAGGTAATTTGGTTTACGAGGACAGGATGATGCGGTAACGATGGTAATGGCGGGGGAAACCACAATGCAATGCAGCTATGAAGAAGTCTGCGTGCGGCGGTAGTTGCTTGACGCTTTGCTTTGGCTTGGTTTGGTATCACTTGGAATTGAAGTTGATGAAACCAAAAAAAGAAAAAAAAAAATCTTACTTTTCTTGTAAATGGCTGTTTGCAAGTGTTTCTTTGAGTTGAGCTTCTTTTTTACCCCTTTTCATGCTGCTGGCAAGCGTAGCACCACTCTCAAGACATGGCAAATATAATTCTTCGTTGCTGGCCTTGAAGATCCTAAGCACGGAAAAAGAGGTCATTGTCATGGCATTACAACATTTTAGCCAAACTCCAAGCCATCTCATGCTTTGGATACTCGTATTTGCCTCTACATCTTACACAGTGTGCTTAAATAATGTTCTGTTTTGCTTTCTTGTATGGCTTGGAATCAAAATTGCTTTAGTTTTTTTCTTTTCATGTTATTGTTGTGGATGGCTGCTTGTTTGGTTTATTAAAAAGGGAAATCGTTTAAGTATTTTTTCCATAAACTTTATTGTTTCTCCTACTAGATCATGCGCTTCTTTTTTCCTTCCATTTTACAATAGTCTGTGATAGCAATTAGTAATTAAAGTTAAGTTTTTGCCAGCAATTGCAAAGCGTTTGGCTTATTTTTCCAGCCAAAGAGGGCTGCTGCTGGCTTTACTTAACATACAGCTTTAAGTTGTATCTTGTAAGTTGTTAGTCGCTTAAACAGGGGCTTTCCATAGGAGCATGACGGCAACTGTGTACTGCTGAACATTTTATTGCGGATTGCGTGGTTTATATTACTTTTTCGAGTTGATTTTATGTCTTAGAATTTGAGTATATTTCATTCATATTTCCTGGCAGCTCAGGAAAATTAGCGCTTTTTTCCATATTAGCGCTTTTTCTTGATGAAGCCTTTTTATATAGTTTTTAATGCTGAACTTGGGTTTATATTACTTTTTCTAGTTGATTTTATGTCTCAGAATTTGTATATATTTCATTCATATTTCCTGGCAGCTCCGGAAAGTAAAAATTGAGATTTTCATAAGGTACTTTAGTCAAATTAGCGCTTTTTTCCATATTAGCGCTTTTTCTTGATGAAGCCTTTTTATATAGTTTTTAATGCTGAACTTGGGTTTATATTACTTTTTCTACTTGATTTTATGTCTCAGAATTCGTATATATTTCATTCATACTTCCTGGCAACTCAGGAAAATAAAAAATTTAGATTTTTATAAAGTAGGTACCTTAGTTAAATTAGCGCTTTTTGTTCATGAAGCTTTTTATATGGTTTTTAACGCTGAACTTGGGTTTATATTACTTTTTCTAGTTGATTTTATGTCTTAGAATTTGAGTATATTTCATTCATATTTCCTGGCAGCTCAGGAAAATTAGCGCTTTTTTCCATATTAGCGCTTTTTGTTGATGAAGCCTTTTTGTATGGTTTTTAATGCTGAACTTGAGTTTATATTACTTTTTCTACTTGATTTTGTGTCTCAGAATTCGTATATATTTCATTCATACTTCCTGGCAATTCAGGAAAATTAGCGCTTTTTTCCATATTAGCGCTTTTTCTTGATGAAACCTTTTTATATAGTTTTTAATGCTGAACTTGGGTTTATATTACTTTTTCTAGTTGATTTTATGTCTTAGAATTCGTGTATATTTCATTAATATTTCCTGGCAGCTCCGGAAAGTAAAAATTGAGATTTTCATAAGGTACTTTAGTCAAATTAGCGCTTTTTTCCATATTACCGCTTTTAGTTCATGAAGCTTTTTATATGGTTTTTAACGCTGAAATTGGGTTTATATTACTTTTTCCAGTTGATTTTATGTCTTAGAATTCTTGTATATTTCATTCATACTTCCTGGCAATTCAGGAAAATTAGCGCTTTTTTCCATATTAGCACTTTTTCTTGATGAAGCCCTTTTATATGGTTTCTAATGCTGAACTTGGGTTTATATTACTTTTTCTAGTTGATTTTATGTCTTAGAATTCTTGTATATTTCATTCATACTTCCTGGCAACTCAGGAAAATTAGCGCTTTTTTCCATATTAGCGCTTTTTCTTGATGAAGCCTTTTTATATAGTTTTTAATGCTGAACTTGGGTTTATATTACTTTTTATAGATGATTTTATGTCTTAGAATTCTTGTATATTTCATTCATACTTCCTGGCAACTCAGGAAAATTAGCGCTTTTTTCCATATTAGCGCTTTTTCTTCATGAAACCTTTTTATATAGTTTTTAATGCTGAACTTGGGTTTATATTACTTTTTCCACTTGATTTTATGTCTTAGAATTCGTGTATATTTCATTAATATTTCCTGGCAGCTCCGGAAAGTAAAAATTGAGATTTTCATAAGGTACTTTAGTCAAATTAGCGCTTTTTTCCATATTAGCGCTTTTTCTTGATGAAGCCTTTTTATATAGTTTTTAATGCTGAACTTGGGTTTATATTACTTTTTCTAGTTAATTTTATGTCTCAGAATTCGTATATATTTCATTCATATTTCCTGGCAGCTCAGGAAAATAAAAAATTGAGATTTTCATAAGGTAGGTATCTTAGTCAAATTAGCGCTTTTTTCCATATTAGCGCTTTTTCTTGATGAAGCCTTTTTATATAGTTTTTAATGCTGAACTTGGGTTTATATTACTTTTTATAGTTGATTTTATGTCTTAGAATTTGAGTATGTTTCATTAATATTTCCTGGCAGCTCAGGAAAATTAGCGCTTTTTTCCATATTAGCGTTTTTTGTTGATGAAGCCTTTATATATGGTTTCTAATGCTGAACTTGGGTTTATATTACTTTTTCTAGTTGATTTTATATCTTAGAATTCTTGTATATTTCATTCATACTTCCTGGCAACTCAGGAAAATTAGTGCTTTTTTCCATATTAGCGCTTTTTGTTGATGAAGCCTTTTTATATAGTTTTTAATGCTGAACTTGGGTTTATATTACTTTTTCTAGTTGATTTTATGTCTCAGAATTTGTATATATTTCATTCATATTTCCTGGCAGGTCAGGAAAATAAAAAATTGAGATTTTCATAAGGTAGGTACCCCTGTCAAATTAGCGCTTTTTTCCATATTAGCGCTTGTTCTTGATAGAGTCTTTTTATATGGTTTTTAACATAACACATTTTATTGCAGAGTTACATAAAATAGGACGATCCCAGTGAGCCACTTGGTTTGGACCTAAGTCCATATTTAACGTCATCAAACTTATTTACATGGAACTTTTTCGATTGTTGTTTCCAAAATTTTGCCTCCAAAAGCTAGTTGTGCTTTATTTTATTCTCTGCAATAATCCTACCTGTGGCAGTATTTCAGGCCGTATGAATGAAATAAAGTTCATTTCGAAAAGTCGCAACAGTGCCATTCTCAACGCACATGCATTCGAGAATTACAATATTCAAATACCTGGAACTTTTTATGCATTTTAAAAGCTTTTATTGCCTTTATAATTATTTGATTTTGATTTGTTGTTAAACCCTTTATGTTGCAAGTTTGGTACGATCAGTTTATGCATTTTATACTACTGCTGGCTTCATTATAAAAATAAAAATTACATTTACGCATTTGTTCCCTCATCTCCCAGTGGACTTTCGTGTACGTACATGCATATTTTCAGTGTGTTATTTACACGATCGTGATTGTTTAAAGACTGATAGAAAAGATAAATTTAGCTTTAACACACATTTGTAGAAGAGAGGTTAATTTAAAACCATGCATACGCTTTTCTATAGATAATGATTGCAGATGGCTACACAGTGGGCCAGTAAGCCCACTCAACTGGCTGATTCGATTGACATAAATGCCAGTTTATAAACTTACAAAATATTGCACTACCGCCCCACTGTGTACAATATGTTGCCGAGTTTCTTTTATTTTTTGTATTAACTTTTATTTATAGATTCCCACTCAGCCTTAATTATTTCATTGGAAAGCATTTGTAAAGCATGTTTTTCCCTATTTAGCATTTAAATAAAAAAAAAAATCTCTTTTAAATATTTAATTCTGCTGCTTTACATATGAATTGAATTTGTATTTTTCTTTTCCCTCTCAGATTAGCTAATTAAAATGTTAATGAAGCTGATAAAAGCACCAGAGAAAAGCTGTAGTGTCGTGTAAAAAAATATCTCCATATCGCATAGGAGTTTATGGGTCACCATTTGTTGGAAAAGTGTTCCCAACTCATGAATTGAGCAGAGCTTTTTATTTCATTGGAAAGTAATTGAAGGAAATCTTATTGAGTAAAGGGCTCTTAAGACCTTTTACACAGATGGCGGCATAATTCCACACATATTATCTTAATTTATTTTTATCTTAAAACGCAGTTGATTTTTTTCACTCTACTTTAGGCATCTTCTAAACAAACAGCTTGTACGTCACTTTTAAAAGCATTTCAGCATTTCAGCCATTCATTTGCAATCAAATTTATTTTCATTTATCATTCTTCTAATTACGCAAATTAAAAGATATCAGAAAGAATATAAACAAGCACAAATAAAACGCAGCAGCTAATTTTCCGACTAAAATTGTATTTCTACTGTCATCATTAATGATGCGGATGAATCATATCTGAATAATAAATAACCAGCAGTTAATAAATTATTTATGAGTTGGAAACTATACAAAAAAAAAAAGTAAAAAATAAAAAATAGAATGAAAACAGAAAAAAAAATGCAAACAATTGTTTTACGAAAAAAGCTCAAAAATAACGTGTAATCGAATTATGAAGGCGCTAATGCATGCAAATTGGGTTCAATTATCATTTCAGCACAAATTTAAATATCCATTCTAAATAAAAGACAAATAATTGTGCAAATATTAATATCTCGCAGGGAAAGAGGAAAGAAAGCAAATATATGAGCTTGAGAAACGGTCTAATGATTTCAAATATTCAAAAACTCGCTGCCTCAGACGGAAATACAGCAACCCAATATTATTGTTATTAGTATTATTTTTCTTTTATTCTATAAAATTTATATTAAAGCTTTAAGAATTTGAAAATCAAACGTGCTAGAAAGTACTCAAAGCTTGAGACACTTCTTTATTTCAAAGCCAGTTAGACATTCTCGTTAAATTTGCAAACCTTGACTTGATTTTTTACAACTATTTTTTATTTAATGTGGTTAAGCAATTCAACTAGAATCGCTGCAGACTAGACGATAGCAATTCAGCATACTAGCCTGTTTGCGGCTGCAACATTTGGCTAACTAAATTATTACTCGTACTCCTATTTTCAACGATCGATTGAGAATTGCAAAAGCACAATTACAGCATGCGTGGCAAGAGCTTTCCACAGTTACGAACCACGCCCATCCTTCCTGCGTGTCATACCCACGTGTCACTCTCCAATGGAGCAACAACACGCTGAGGAAGTAGAACAAGAAGACACAGCAGAGGATCTACTTTTAGAGCCCATAACGTTCATCAAGCGAGTATCAACTTGGGATCACACAATTGCCGCAATGCACCGACTTATTATACTTTCTTGTGCTCTAATCGTGTGATTACACAAGCAATTTTAAAATAATTAATTATTTCAAATATTTATTTTTCTAAACTAAATAAAGTTCATAATAAAACAGGATTTAAAAATATTTGGTTTCGTGAATGGAAAATATTTGCCAACCGTAAAAGCTGTATAGAAATCAAAACATCAGCTTGTCTTGTATTGCTTTCATTTACTTAAAAGCTTAATAAAGAAAATTCAAATTAAATTAAATTAAATGAAATTAAATGAAATTAAAATATTGTCCCAGTATGTGTGTTTGTATGTGTATGTGTATATTTGTTTTTAACTGAATTTTCAGTACTTTTACATTTTACAAATGAAATAAGTTACGCCCTTTCTATATTAACGCTTTAGATTTATGTAATTTATTACATGTAATTTACATGACATTCACATTTTGAAACATTTCTTACATGACAATTTTTTAACAAGTGCACGCTACACTTGCTTGAATGTAATTCACATCAAGTACTCAAGTAGTGCCGCTTTAGGGCAACAAACTTTTTGGCATTTCACGTTAATGAAAAATTGCTAATAAAAATAATACAATGTGGCGATCGTGAATAAAATTGGGGGGCGGAAAAGATCAAACAGTCCGACAGGGCCGTAGACCTGCATTAATAAGTTTTAGTCGCAACCGTCTTGAAAAAAAAGATAAAAATATAATACATGCCCATTTCTGGAGTCTGCTTTTCCACAATTCCAACTCCCACGAGCTTTTAGAGAGCTTTACAAGAAGATTTTCAGGATGTGGTTGGGGTCCAGATTTACATTATACGGTTCCCAACTCCTAGAAACTTTTAGAGAGCTTTACAAGAAGATTTTCAGGATGTGGTTGGGGTACAGATTTACATTATCCGGTTCCCAACTCCTAGAAACTTTTAGAGAGCTTTACAAGAAGATTTTCGGTTCCCAACTCCTAGAAACTTTTAGAGAGCTTTACAAGAAGATTTTCGGTTCCCAACTCCTAGACATTTTTAGAGAGCTTTGCAAGAAGATTTTCAGGATGTGGTTGGGGTGCAGTTTTACATTATCCGGTTCAGCTGTGGTACGAACTGTCGGCCAGCGCCGGGATTTATTTTAAAATTAAAATTAAACTCAAGCAAACACGTTACTTAGAAGCTTATAATGCATGTACTAGCGTGTTTGCCTATAGTTATTGAAACCGAATTATATAAATTTTTTTTTTCAAAATTCGTTTATTATGCAGCTCACTAAATTGCTCATGATTGTTGATGTCAAAAATTGTTTTGAAAAGTTCTTCTTGACATTTCAGTAATACAACGAATTTGAATTCAGATTGTGGTTTCTTGGGTTATTTGCATAATTTCACTTTGTTGCTATTGTTCCCTTGATTTTTATTTTGTTGCAGTTTTTATTGCACAGTTCTTGTCTATTCGGTTGCCTGTAATTAAACGCTATTCAAAGTCATTATCGTCATCATTGTGTTCAACTGTATTTACAGTGGGAAATGAAAGTAATGGAAAAGATATCATTGCATTATGAAATATTTATCTAAAACAGTAAATTGAGTACCGAATATTATAGAAATATTTTCCACTCATAGCGGGATATGTATGCTCGTAACATAAAAAATCGGACAAGTTTTCTATTAATTAGTGTCTAGTGTCCTGAAAAATCCTTTTAAGGACATTCTTTGGTCATTCACAGATTTTTATTCCTTGCTTATAAAATATATTTTCAAAAGCGATATTTTCAATCTCGTTTATCCAACTTCAAATATAATTTCTGAAAAAAGCGTTTGCACAGTGGTACGTTTCTTTCAAAATTGCACAGCTTTTTTCTTTGGAAGATTTCTTTTCTATTTTTAATTAAAAAAAATCTTTAACAATAAATAAATATTTATTTATAAAGTTATTTAATAATTTTTTATATAAGAAATAAGCAAAGCTTTTTGCCCACAATTAATTTCTTATGTACAAATTTTTTACCAGTTAACTGGCATTAAAGAGTCTCCAACCAAATGGTCTTCATTTCAGGTTCGTTGGCAAATAATAATATTTACCAAGTTTTTTTTTTTAAAAGCTTTGAGAAATAAATTGACTGCGTTACAGTAGAATATCTCTGGAGCGGCAATTTTTTTCTTAGTAAAGTTTTATTGCGTATAAATTTTACTTGAAAAATATTAAAAATTCTGTCTTGTCTTTAGTTTCCTCCATCACTGTTTAAGCTCATGTTTCATGCTTGCAAGTAGTTAACCGAGTACGAAACAAAATCAAGACAAATTCAGAAACATTTTTGTTAAATCTTACTGCGCCCGTCTGTCCAATAGCACACAGTCTGAGGAAATTACGACCTAGACCTTTTGCAATATATATACATATATATTTCATTTTGTTTTCTTTTCTTTTTACTGCTGCTTGATTATTGCGTGCAAGTGCGCCTGCGCATTGTTTCCATGTATGTTTCATGTATGCAGTAGAGTTTTTTTCCTCTCATTTTGCGTTTTTTCGGCTGAGGACATTCGCTGGTCTTAATTGTGCTTCGGACACGCCACACTTGTTGTCAAGTGTTTTGTTTAAGGCGAATATATTCACTCTTCAATTTATTTAAGGCAAACGCAAGTAAATACGTAAGTAAAATGTGAATAACAATTTCGAAACGTTAAAAACGCCTGCCGAGAAATGAAAAAGAAATTAATGGAAATAATGAAAAATATATTTCCGGCTACAGTATGTGTGTGCATTTGATAGGCCATGTCAAAAAGCTTGATGAATTTTATTTTAGAAACTTTGTGTACACTGAAACAAATCTGTACGATATACGAGTATTAATGAAATCGTTATTTATGTCAAATAAACACATTCGTCATACAAAGATTACGACAAAGAAAAACAAAATTGAAAAAATGTAATAAATATAATTAAAAAAATAAAATTTATGATAATGTTCATTTGACGCAGCCGTCAGAAATTTAATTCTATTTCTATATTTATTTATTCCTATACGTTATAAAATTGACATTGTAAATGACGTAAGAGTTAGGAAACGTGTCTATACTAGTATTTCTATATTAATAAATAGTTTTATTTTTCAAATGTGGAGATTCTGAGGGCGGTAGTCGCTGCTCCATTCAAAATAATAAAGAAGTAACCCACATGGCGGCAGTAGAAGGCATGACGTCGTGCATCCGGTTGCGGGGAATGCCTTACATATATATTGTTGGAAATTATTTAATAGGGCGTATGAACTATATGTACTCGTACATGTTGGCAATTGTAGCCAATCAGTGTAGAATCAGGGGATGCAATTGTTATCTTAGCAGAGTTACTGCTCCAGCCACCAACTCCTCTTTCAGTTTTGTCTTAAATTTTTTAATTTTTATTGTGTTTAAGATCTTTTTAAAAAAATTACTTACGAGTATTTTTATTCAATATTTACTTTTATTGAAAAAGAAAATTTTATAAATAATTTTTTTTCTTCAATTTTATTGATATTAATTGAAAATGCAGCAAATATCTTTAAGTTTCTCCGTAGGCGATTGAATAATGCACAGCCTACTAAATCGGAGGTCGCGAGTTCGATTCCTGCTTTGCAGATTAAATTTGTTAAAAAAAAGAAAAAGGTTTTAATTTTTTTTTTTAAAGAAGAAATTCCTTGAATAAATTGCTACTTCCAGAAAAGGTATTTCCCCCGAAAGTTCCATCGGCAGGAATTTTTAAAAAGGTTTCGCTTTTATATGTTTCAGCATTTTCCTGCTTAATGTACGCGATATTAATTAATTATAATCAATGATCGATTAATAAAGCATATTGGAAAGACGGAGTCAATAACATTTTAATAACTGAGCAAATATGTATTTCTCAAGCCAATTTATTATGTTAGGAATTAAATGCGGCATATTTTCTCCGTATTACAAATTAAAGCTTTTGCGCATGTGCTTTTTTTTTAAAGTGGCTTTAAATAGATTTCTTTAAAAAGAGGAAGCTCCATATATATTAATTATAAAATAACTATTAAATAAAATCAAAAGAGAAACCATAAAAATATGCTAATTTGCAGCTTGAGGCTGCCTTGGGACGCCTCATTGTACACTGGAAGCTAACAGGCATCATCATCTTATCAAGATGGCAACAGCTAAGAGCTGATGTAGAGAGAGTGAGAAAAGCGCTAGGAAAAGGACAGAAAATTACAACAAAATATTGTAAAAAGATCTTTATTTTATATTCTTAACCATTTAAGAGGTGATTTCTTTTGTTTTATCTTTCCTCAACTTTTTCCACTCCATTTCATAACATGCACAAAGAACAATATTAAAAAGTCTTCAAAGTTGTTCTACCATTTATTATGGCAATTAATAATTTTAAACATGATTGCAAGCCTTTTCTGCTCATACATAAAATATGCGTCGGGCCAACCAACATGGAATAGGATACATACGACAAGAATTGCTTACAATATTTATAGGTAGTTATTTAGTAAGTGATGGTGAGTGTTCTTAACATAAAGAATATAAAAATAGATTTTCTTCTGTGCACTTTTCAGACACTAACAATTCTAGTTGAGGTTATAAATAGTAGCCAGTCGTTAAAGTTTTAAAGAACACGTATGTGTGAATGTACATGTAGGGATGTAAGCACACACACATGCCCACATGTATGTACATGTCGCATACAAAAAGAATGCTCAGTTTATGCTCAAGAGCTGCTTCATAGCAGGTGCAATAGAATGCACTGAGAAAAATTCCCACTACCAATGCGTATTCTTCATTTACTTCCAGAGTCCAGATATCCGCCAATTCATAACCATAAATATACCAACAAATAAAGCGGATAATGACGCCGCCAGCCAGCATCTAATAAACCCTCCTGTGAACGAAACGGAATTATTAGATGTACAAAATTTTCTGCCGCCAGAAGTGGACATTTTGTGCCATGAAGCTAAAGATGTTTTGAAACGACTTTTGGTATTTGATGCCCAAAAGCGTATCCGTTCTATTCGAGCTTTACAAAGAATTGCCATGTATAAGGACTTTAAGATTGAAACGAAATATTGTTTGAAGGTAAAATATAATAAGTACCTATTTTCATTATTATTTTTATTAAAAAACAAAAAAAACTTTTTGTTATTATAGATACATCCTTTGGATATTATTAGGACCGATAATATTAGTGTTGAAAAAATTTCTGAATCTGCGGAAACCCCGCATACTGCTCAAAAAATATTTGAAAATTTTTAATACCAAATTTTTATTATTTTTGAAACAAATTCTGAGTGCCTTAAATTATGTTTTTTTATGAATTTTTTTACAGAAAAATTATTTATAATACGGATAGATGTACTTTATTACCCAGGAAACTTTAATAACTAATACTTTCAATTTTATTCTTCTTTTCAAAAAATTTTAATTTTTTTTTATTTGTTAATAAAAACGTATTAAATTCCGTATAGCAATATTGATCTTTCATATTATTCAGCAATAAACATTTTTGGTGTAAACACTGTGAATACCTCTATTAGTTTTTAATTCGATTATGCAGAAATAAAATGAGAATTGAAGTTTTCAAAACAAACTCAAGTTTTTCGTGTTTAAAAACTATTTTATTTTCAGCGAAACCTTCTTCCTTGTGCCAGACAGGACATTTTCTTTTTTTTCCTCACAATTACTGTTCTACTCGTACAATAGAATTTGTCAGAAAGGTAATACATTTTTTTTTTATTGTAATATTTTTTCAAACAAGTTTAAAGAAGCTTTCGCGTTTATTTTCTTTGCATCCATAATGTTAATAATGAAGAAAACTTTTTTAATATAATTAATACTGATATTATATAAGAAAAAAAAATTAACATTTTAGGGCGGCAAGTGAAATACGTTTCTCTTACAAGTCCACTTATTCGATGTTTTACTGTCTGCTAAATCTGGCTGTTGCAAGGCTTACAAATTGCCAGGCTCACAATAGAAAAATACAGTGTGTTTTCTTTAAGAATCAACCCATTTAACAGCTGACAGTTGTATTTTGTTTAGTTTGATTTGACATTTCATTATAGAGAGACTCACGCCAGAGCAACGTTTGCGAATGGGCTGAAATACAAATTAATATTGAGTAAATAATGCCACGTAATCCACCAAAAACCGTGTTTTGGACTATTCCTTTGGTGGTATGTAAAGTCACTTGTTGACTTCCATAAACCAAATAGAATTCAGAACGCCTGGAAATTCAAATCGGAAGATATATTGGCGAAATGCGGTGTTAAATGATGCGATAAGTTTGTGAAAAATTGGCTTTATCGGCACATGCCCGAAATTATTTAAAAAATATTAATATAAAATTTTCTATTCAATAAAGCCAGTTGCATTAATTTTAATAATATTTTTTATTTATTTTGTTACGATTAAAAAGCCCTATATTTAGAAAAATATAATTTTAAAATTTTTACTTGCATTACAAGTCTTCAGCAACTGTAAACGATTCAAGACCTGAAGGACAACGTTTTACAAAACCAAGGCTTACCTGTCTTTTGGTGAATTTGTTGTTATTCAACTCGCAGTTCGATTCACCATCTTTTGAAACTCAGAGAAAAGGAATACAGCCTTGCCAACAACAAAGAATATACAACTGATAGTGTTGAGAACAGATGAAAATGATATAGAAACAACTCTGCTGTAACAGCTGGTGGATACCGTTATGTGAATTCAGTTAAACACTTCTTCCTACTGTTGCTATTTCTAAAAGTATTTATTTAGTATTTATTGTGTACATGGTCGCGAGTGTGCGTGTGCGTGTATTGGTGGCATTCTGCTAAAAGTCGAACTGAACGAGTGAAAAAATTAAAGAGAATTTCTTTCTGGAGAAAAGTAATTTTTAATTAATAATACTATAATATTACGGCAAAAGTAAATTTATTCAATTGAAAATATGTTTGTGAATGTATAATTTTAGGAACTAATCGGAAAGACTTTGAGATCAAATTTAAAGAAAATGTTGAAGACTTTAATATAAGAAGTACGCATACACTCATTCATACATATGTATGTATGTATATGCATTTATGTGTGTACATACTCGTATAACAAAGCTTTGTGTGGTGGTGAGAAAAAATTATAAGGAAAATTTCGATACATAATTTTTTGCTTTTATTATTTGCTTTTCTTGCTTTTTACCACAAAAAATTTTATAAATTTAAATGTTCATCTAGTAAATAAATAAATAGAAAGATTATTTAATAAAGAAATAATGTGGTAATAGTTTTAAATTTAATTTTTTTTTTCGACCAATGTCCTTAAGAAGTTTCATGTATATCGCCCACTCTATTTATTATTTATGTCCAAGAAGACATGGCAGCTGTTGAACATACGTTTCTGGGTACCTGGGAGGTGGGTATTCGCTTCTCTTGCGAATTATTTGCAGTTTTTATTTAATAATTTTGCTTTCCACTAACTTTTACAGATTGTTTCCTGTACCTTTGAAGGCAAAAAAGAAACATCCGGCTTAGAAGGGTGAGTAATCAGTGTATTCGTATTAGGCTTTTGGAAAAATCAATTATTGAAAAACTACCTTTTTCTGTAGCATAAAATTTCGGTTGGATGATACAAGTGATATAACATGGTATAATGATTTGGTCAGCCCATTGCCAGAAACAAAAGACTGCGACACTTGTTGTGATTCGGCTAGTGTTTTATTTAGCTGTGAAACTTTCGAAGTCAATGAAAATAATCCACGCCTAATATTTGGTGCATTCGCTGGGCATAGTATAGAATTTAATGTAAGTAAATAAAAATAGTTGTTTTTTATAACACACAGTTCTGATTTTATACTTTTTCTGTAACGTATCACATCTTGTTAGACCATTGCCAATGATAACTTAGTTATAGTTATAAAAATAATTGTTATAAGAAAAGCATAAGTTATATATACATACATATATCTTTCCAAGTTGTAACTTCCTAAAGCCCTACGTAAGCAAAGTTCAGTTAAAGTTGTTGTTCTTGTGGCAAACAGTTCAGATTTATAATACAAAATACCTTGAAATGTAAAACTGCAATTAGAATATGCAGTGTGAAGTTATTTCTTCAAAATAATTTCCTGTGGCGACCTTTAAAACGAATTGAAAGATAATTTTTTTTAATGGATAAAAGTTTTTCTTATAATTTCTTGAATTTGATTTACTACGATTAAAATAATTAAAAATGAAATTAAAAAATTATTAAAATACTTCACTTAGTCTTTTGAAAAGGCTACGAAATGGCTTTGATACTAAGCACTCACATTAATTATATCAAATATCCCGTTTAGAAACATTGTATTTATTTAGAATTTTCATGTAACAGCACCACTGTGCGACTTAAGATCTAATGTGCATATTTTTTAACATTTTCATCTTTGCTTTTCAATAGACGTCTACTCTAACTCCTGCTGATACTTTAGTATTATATTGTGAAAATTGGTACGCTGTAGAATGTAAACGTTTGCAAGAGGGGCAGGCTGCTGGTCAGGAGAAGGAATTCTCTTTTATCGAAGCCTTAAATGAATCATTCTTTAGTGATGTTATTATAAAAAGTTCTGATGGTTTTGAGGTAAGCTCTGAATTTGTATAAAATTTTGTATTCAATTTCAAAATGTATTTCCAGTATCACGTGCATGCTTCAATTTTACGTTTAAACGGTTTTGACTGCAGCATGTGCGTTCATGCCACTAGCACGATATTATTGCCGCAAGCTGTATGCAAAAATTACGATTTTCTTACTATAAAAAATAAAGAAAATGTAAGTGTACCGAATTCACCAAATCCTATAAAAATATCTGTAACAATGAGCGCTAACACCACCGCCACCCCAACCACAAAACAAACGGAGGAGCAGCAAAAATCCTTACCCCGCCTCAATTTATCACCCATTTACTTGCAACCGCCTATTACTGAATGCCCTGCAACTGGTACAAGCTTTTTAAAAACCCAACATCACACACAGTTATCATCTTCCTTCAATTGCCTGTCAACAGAAGCCGAAATGAATGGCAATGTTAGACTACAGCTCCTGAATCAGGAAAGTGGTTTGGGCATGCGCCGATTCCCCCCTAACTCCCATTCCGACTCGCATTTGGAAACTCACAATTTACAGCCACAATCCAAAAATATATTCAACTTTTGTCAAGATCTTATGTTGCAACATTCCACGGATATGTGCAGTTCCACGGGTTGTAACACACGCAGGCCCCCCTTATCGCCTTATCGTGCCAGAAGCCCCTCGCCATTTCCCAGCTCTATGGACACACCACCATCATCACCACTGACTCCGGTGGGGGTCCTTTACGATCTTCCCGCATTTCTCTTAACACCCATATTGCATTGGCTTTACACGGAGTCCTTAATGATCGACATGAATGAAGACGTTTGCGAGAAGCTGATCAATTTCGCCGAAACGCAACCTTCGCTGATAAAATTGGCAGAGCCGGCTAAGAAATACTTGAATATGATTAAAATGAAAAAGTGTAAGTGTTATAGAAACATTGTGCATATTTTTAAAACTTGATTAATTCCTTTGCAATAATTTCAGTTGTTGTTAATATAATAATGGATTTGCACAGTATTTTGAATCGCGTCATACAAACCATTAATCCAACAACTATATCACATGAACCCGCCTTACTATATGCCACTTTTAAGGATAGTTTAAGAGAGTGTTGCATAGGTAAGTTTAGCAAATAGGGTCGCCAATTAAGCTGTACTTTTAATTGAATTCGAAGCGATTAAAAAATGCTAGATGTGACAAATATGCAATAGCAGGTGCTACAAAATTGATTTGCCAATTTTTTTTTACATCCAACTGGCAGAAAATAAATAATATGTAGTTTTCATCTAGTTTTTGGAAAGCTCTATTTGTTTATTTCATTTGTTAAATGATAACTTATATCGAATATCAATATAGCAATTTTCATTTCTTTGCCAGGTTGTGCCAAAATTTTACAGTTTTGCAATATATTTATTAAGGATGCCGGCGATATAGCACGTTATCAAAAGAATGAAATAATTAAATATGTACGCACACGCATACCAATTTTTATGTCACAACTGCATCAGCTCTTGCGGAACACGCTAAATGTATTTTTAAGTCTAACACCTGATGAAAAAGATGAGTTAGCTAATTACTTAGTACCTGAGGTAAGACAAGTTCTAATTGCATTTACAAGCATTTTTAGAATAAATTTCTTTGATCTTACTCACAATATTCATTTCAGATTGAAACCACTTTATTGATTTTAACTAGTGTAGTAGAGGAAATCAAAAATTCTTTAGAGAAAATGTGCAAGGTAAGTGGAAAATGAACAAACAGGAAGTGGAAAAAATTTTAAAATGGTTTTTACTGCTTATCAGTAGTGCCCTAATCTCAAGTTCATTCTTATTAAAATGGCATAAACGCAAGCCTAATATGTAAATATAACTTCTTATGCTCAAAAAACCTCATGATGTTTTTCATTTGCAGGATTTGAAATGCTCACATTTAGATTTATCATTAAAATATGCTACCGATGATGCTGTCGCCATGCAAATACAAAACAATACCTTCATTACCGCCAGCAACACCGCAGAAGAAAGTACCGTTAACACTTTATTTAGCCAACCGCCCTTGTCGCCACGTCCTAGAAGAGGTCCTCCCATTGGTCTCACGCTCTACGACAATACAACGGAGAAGCAGCGCCTAATGAGTGCCGAAAATGATCTGAAATTTGTTTTATACATGTATGAAGTGAGGAAAATGCGTGATATTTATGGTCGCATTTCGGCGGCTTTGGATATAATAAGTGACAAGAAGTATGTCTCCTTCTAAATTGTGAGTTGAATTTAATTTATTGAGTTCTTTTTTTTTTGTAAAAATTTAGATCCACTTATTGCCAAATGGATTTTTTGAGTAAACGCAGCACAATTAACCAAAACTTGGAGCAGCTGATTGTCGATATACCAACATATATTTTGATTATGGAAAATTTGGCTGATCGCTTGGAAGAGAAATTGGGATGGAAGGAATTCAAATTCTGTTTTAAATTAGCCACCTCACAAATTGTAAGTTTAAAATTCTTTTTAAAGAAATGTCCAACTACTTTACAATAACTAAAAAATGAAATGGCGAAAGTGAAAGGATTTTTCCAGTGTTGGGTTCGAATTCAAAAATTTTCAAAGAATGAAAAGTTTTCATTAATATAAGCAACTGAGGAAAACTTATGTAAGGAAATATCAAAAAATTTCATGTGTAAGATGTATTTTTTCATATTAATAATGAAAAGCTCCATTAATAAATAACAAAGCATTAAAGTTGGCTTCTTCTTTGTAGTTCTACCATATTTTTTTTCTATTTAAATTTTAGTGCAGTCCAATATCATTTCGAATTTCCAATTGGTGGCATTCTAAATTTTATTCAAACATTTTAATTTGTGTTTCAAAACTTTTTTTGAAAAAGCTTTTCTTTAATTATACTATAAGATATTTCGTGACTTCATTTCGTAACTTATTTAAAAAAAAAATAAATTTGGTGAAAACTTATACATGCAGATACATCGAATATAAAAATTATTTTATACAAAAACCTTAAGCTTGATTAAAAAAAAAATTAAAAAAAAGTATGGAAAACTATTTACATTTTTAATTGTGATGCTAATCTTTTAAAGCATTCGCATACTACGAATTTAATTAATTTAAACCGAAGCAAACAAAAAAAAAAATCGAATCCTTTTTTCCATCTAGTTTCCTTATGAGAGTAATATAAAATAGTCAATTCGCTTTACTTCATTCGAGTAGTTGCCGTCACTTTTTCCTCCTCTTTAACAATTCGCTTTAAAATTACTTTTATTTTTAGAATGGTGTCATAGTAAAAATTTTCGACCACAAGTCCGCTTTAAAGGATGCTATGACTCAGGTAAAATCTATTCGTAAACAAAGTATACTATTTATATATATAGTATATATAGTATACCAAAAATAAACCGGTAAATTATTTTCGTTGTAGGTTTGCAAACTGGTGCAAAAACAGGAATTTACCCAAACTCTAATCGATTTAGGCCTGCTAGAGCCTTCCAATATTCTAGAAAGCGAACTGAAGTCGTTGCAAAAAGATGATCCGTTCGAATTGAGTTTAGATCCTCTGGTAATGGAGCGCCAACACAATTACGATTATAAAAACATTAAGGTATGTCACATGTGTCTTATCTACGTTAAGTTACTTTTTGCAATTTGAAAACTTGTTTCCAGCTTAATCTTACACGTCACTTAAGTGAACCACCCATTGCGGTGAATAGTAATTTATCAAAAAATGCTTTACGTTTGCTGCACTCAGCCCAGCTGTCCGATATGGAATTTGAGATACATACTATTATAAATAATGAATCATTGATAGCGAGCGACTGCCTTACACTGAAGCAAAATACTCTAGAAATGGAAAGCATGGAAACTCTTCAAACTCCCATACAAGTTCATACTTTCCGAGCACATCGTGTTATTGTTGCAGCACGTTGTGAATGGTTTAAGAAGGCCTTAATGTCGGGAATGCAAGAAAGTTTGACAAGGTAAACAGCTGCTTTATGTCAATTTGGAATAATACAAGTTGGTTTATATTTTGCAGAAAAATTATTATAAATGATACATCTCCAGTTATTTTTCGACGTTTATTATTGTTTTTATATGGTGCTCCGATTGATAAAACTGTTGGTGCTGAGCAAATATGTGAATTGATGTTATTAGCTGATAAGTATTCCATAGAAGATTTGAAGGTTGGTCCATTTCAAAAGAAACATACAAGTTTTTTTCGTAGAAAATAAATATTGGCCTAATTTTTTGCATAAATAATGGAAACCTTTCAAAAACACAATAAAAAATTATATTTATCCTGCACGATTGTTATTATTATGTTTAATTTATTACTTTATTTATTCTATATTTTGCTGGTGACATCTTTAAATTTTTAATTCGTTTTTGGTTTTTTTTCTTTATATAATCTTTATATATTGTAATTGATTTAAAGATAATTAATTTTAATTTCTTTGTTACAAAACACAATGCGGGCGACTGCCGAATTTTCTTTTCAAAGTGTCCAACATTTATTTTTGAAATGTATGTTTGTTCTTAATTAAAGGGCGGAAAACTTAAAGCTGGCTGTGCTAAGGCTTTCGCGGATCCATATTAGAGATTCATAGATGCCCTTTTTATTTAATTATTATAAACTAATTTTTTGTTTTCAGGAGTTGTGTGAAACTACTTTAAATTCTCAAATAGATGAACATTCAGTTTTGTGTCTTTTGGGTATAGCCGATCATTATATGGCATCCGCTTTAAAATCTAAGTGTCTTTCGTTTTTATCACAAAACTCTCATCTTACAAAGGCTGCTATGTTTAAGGAATTATCGAGGCCATTACAGGTGACTGTAGAGAGGAAATAAAATTGAAAGTGTATTTTTCTAATACGATTTTCTTCGTAGCTGGAAGTGATGGACTTGATACACTGGTATGGTCGTGTAGCGGAGCCCTGGACTGATTCGGGAGGTTTTAAGCCGCACAGCACCTCCCGTCACAGCCTTAAAAGTCCCTCGAAAAACCGCTCACGCTCTAGAAAATCATCACCCTCCTTCATGTGACACTGACTCAACAATCAATGGTTACTAAATGGTAAACTTAAAAGAACTATTCAAAGAAATCTCAAACAGTTTTAAATATTATTATTTTTTTTTTTTGCTCTTGAAGGAAACTTTTTAAGCAATTGTTCGGACATTCTTTTCAAATAGGTTCGTAATTGATGTTAGGATAACCAAATAGTAAAAAAATGTAAAACATTTTCTAAAGTATTTACAAAATTTTAATAAGAGAAAGTAAATTTGAAATTTATAAATTGCCAGAGGAAATACTTGGCCGTCATTGACCCCATTTTATGTTTAAAAAATTTCTTTAAATATTTTTTTTTTAAATTTGAGCTAATCGTATTTAGATGAATGTATTTTTTCAGAAATATTCAAATAAGTAAATGTCTTCTTTTTTTTTTGTAACAAAAAAACATTCACTTTGCCTACAGATCTACATACATACATATCTTCGATGTTTGTTTAAACGTACCTTGAATTTTTAGAAATTTCTTCGTTTTAATAAGACTTTATAAAATACAAAAACATTCTCGTTATTTGTTTTTTTTTTTTTTTTTTTGTATTACTTTTTGTAAATAAATATATTTATGCATATCGAGAACCTGTATGTGGAAAAAAAACGTAGAATCCCAGAAGCGAACTTCAGCCACTCCTCGTGGAAATGTGTAAAAGGAATTTTGGTTCAACATGTCTAATATGCTATCCCTTAAACTTGTAATTCCGATATTAAGTGGCCGATATTAGTGTATGGAAGAACCGAACTAAGACTTAGCAAGAGCTTTTGATAAGCTTGTCACGCTTATTTCAATTCGCATTGAATAAATGTTTAATTTTTATATTGTGTGGAGGTATTTTTGAAAATTCTCCATAGGACGGGGCCTTTCTTTGCAAATAAGAAAAAATATTCAATAGTGCTGAAAGGTTGGATGTTATTAAAAGTTAATGTACCATAGCTACGCAGGTAAAACATAATTTTGAAAACTTCATTGTTTTGCACCACAGACAGCTCTTTCTGCTCTAGCATAAATTTAAGATTCACTTTTTGAATGAAGGATCTCGATATGTTACATGTTTAACTAATTATAACATTTTTGTAAGCCACAGAGTTTTTAATTTTTGCTCAAGTTTCTTAAAACATTTTTAATAATTTTGGAAATTATTATAAAATTTTTAAGTATATCATTTTCAAAATTTCTAAAAGCTACTACGCGAACCAATAAACATTTTCATTTAGCGAACTTGAGCCTTCATTAATAATTCATTGTCCTACGAAACAAAACAAAACAAAAAAAAAAAAAAAAACTCACTACACAAATTTAGTTGTAATCAAAAATATTTTTTAAATCATGTATTTTTTATATAGAAAAAAGATTATGTATTCTCTTAAAAGTATTCTAAAGTAAAATATACTTAGTCTTTCAAAAATAATATAAATAAAACAAATATATTTTCTTGCATTAGAAAACACAAAAGAAGGAAGTGTATTTGTAATTAAATGTCTGTATCTATTGTTGTCTTTTTCACTCTCTTTAAGAAACAGATTAAAAATAAAATTTTAATATTTACAAAGGACTTCAACTCTTTTTAATGATTTTGTCTATTTTTAAATGCCGATTTTGAAATGAGACTCAATATTTATTTTTATAATAAAATAATAAAAAAACATATACATGACTCAAGGAGAATAAACAAAAGTTGCATTATCATGAAGGCACAATTTTTTTTTTATTTTTTGTTTTAATTACAATATTACAATTAAATATTACGATTTGTTAAAACCTGAGATAACGATTTTCATGAACAAGTTTGGCGCTAATTGATCTGGCACTACTTATTGCCATTTCGTTTATGATTGTGTGCCATATAATGTATACAAATTAATTTTATGTGGCAACATTGCCCTACTCAGTTATTTGTGTGCGACCAAAAGTATGCTTTAATTTTATCAACTAAAATTTTAACAAAATATTCACTTCCTGTTGTGATCATGACAGAAAAGATTGCGGTGATTTTGCCCCTGATGTCATGTATTATTGGCTTTCCTCATTATTACTGCCACAAATATTTGTTTGCAAATAAAATTATTTTGTAAAGTTACATATACATATACATATACATTAAATGACTATGGAATATGTAACATAACACACATGACCTCTTTTATTTGCACTTTAAATTACATCTTTTTCTATTTCGCAAATATTTAAAAATGATTATCACGATCAATCACATGAAATTTTCATTTCCGTCGAAGTGAAAATGCTGTCATGAAATTCTCTGCGTTGTGTTATCAGTGAAAATAAATTTACATGTTAAAATATTTTAAGCGCAGTGTAAAAAGAGAGAAATTTAAATATGGCTCTTGTTCCAAACACGGTCGTACTCTGTACAAAAAGTGTTTCAGTGAATTATTTTTTTTTGAAATTATTTTTATTTTAAAAATACATATTCATAACCTTTCATAGGAAGGCTGATTTGAAATTAGGCAAAATGTTTGATTCAGTTCTTCTGCAAAAATAAAGTGAAGGAAGTAAACAATAAATAGTGGAACATTTTTGTGTGCAGTATAGGGATTGTTATTGTCAACTGTTGACAGTCTCTATAATCTTTTCGCCCTTAGTCCCAATAGCTCTAGAACTGTGTGTAAAGATTGATGAGGACTTGTGTGATGTTTGCATGTATGCTTCGTAATCGATGGAAATTAAATACTGTGCCAATATATGTATCTATATGCAAGTATGTGCTTAAGCTTGTAAACTTAGCTTGAAAGCCTTACTGTGGGATAATTCATTATATGTGATTTTTTTTTTGCCAATACTGTGAAATGAAATTATGAAAACACAGGCAATCGTGACCTCTATTCGCCTCCTACGACACGGCGAACTCTGCGATAGATCTACTACTTTTTCATAATGCTACGCCACTGTCATTGAATCATTTTCAAGTGCCTGGATTTCTTCAAAATTTTTTAGTATTTATTATTGTTGTAGTTGTAAACATTCCATAGCTTAAAAATACTAACGTGTTATTGTGTTTGTATATTTCTTAGGAATTTTATTAAATGTAGAGATTGTTGTAGTTGTTAATTTTATTTTAATTAATTAACGGTTTTAACTAAGTTTAAATTAGTGTTCACAACCGGAAACTGCCCGAATATATCCGGCTGTGCGAGTACATAAGCAGCCATCATTATGTGATTGGCCGTCAGGGTAGGAAATACGATCGCTGAGCCCTTATGGCAAGTGAATTATTGATAAGTCAGCGGCTGTGATTACAGGTTAGGTATTAAGTAAATTTAAACAAAGCCTTGCACTTTTAAATAAGTAAGAAGGAAACCGTATCTCCTGCTTTATTTCCAGAAACGAACCCAGCATATATATATATATGTTTATGCAAAGGATGTAAACGTAACAACATGTAAGCAAACGACGAACAAATCAGTTTGGTGTAGCCATGAGAGCTTTTATTTTTCAAAAATTTTGTTAAATAGATATAATTTTGGGTTAACCTTATTTTCACTTATGGTATTTACAATACATAAACTATGTAGTTACCGATGAAAAGGGTTCTTATTTGTATAGCTGTTCATATTGAAGTTGTTGAGTAATATTTGTTAAATATGGTCACCCTGTTGGCAAATGTGTTTATTAATTGTAATAACAAAATTTGTTGTTCGTTCCGGTTGTGTTCCTAGAGTAATATACTTACTCAAGCACCTCTATAATAATGTTATATGTAAATTTTTTTCCTGTTTAAGTACACTCTGCTTATCTCAGTACATAAAGCTTTTTCCTTTGAAGACATCATTTGTGTTTGCACACATGGACGTTAATATGAATTCTACATTATTTATGCACTTAAGCATGATTTGTTTCCATAAATACGTATTTTATGAACAATTAATAAAAGCCAAATAAAAAACAAAAGGAAAAAAATATTAAAAGATGGAAATCAAGAACAGTTTTGAGGGTAAACTTTCTTTTTTGCCAAAAGAAAAAAAAAATTGTTTGCTTACGCGAGTTGATGATAATTTTTATTCTTTATTTATTAAATTGTTTATTAAAGTTTTTGATCTGCAGATTTAATAGTAACAAAATTTATTTAGTTAAACTTATGGAACCTAATTTGGAAATCTGAGCATTGTATTCAAAAAAAAAATATATATATATTTCTATTACTTTAAATTATTTTACAAGAAAGCGGCGTTAAAAATTCTTATTATAATGTAATTAAATTAAAATTTTAAATTAATTAAATTAAAATTTAAATTTAATTAAATTATTTAAATTTTTTTATTAATGCAGTAAAAATTAAAGTATTTTTTCACTTTAAAATAAATTTTCGGTCCTGTTTTAAATGATATTGATGCGATTATTGTACAACTTTTTTATAAACTTGTGTCAAACATTTCGTCTTCATTTGGCTTAAGTTCGTTTAATTCCAATAACAATAAGATGTAACAAAAGCACCAGTACCCCATCAAGCATGTGCAGGCAGAAATTAGATAACATTTATCTAACTAAGCTTGTTATGCAGGGTGGTATGATTAATATTGCATCGAACAAAATATCAATCATACGCCATCAATTAGGAAGGAAAACAAGTGTTTTCATTGACGCAAAAGCGTCTCCTGATTACATTTTTTTCCTAATTGCGATTATAGTGAAGAGTCAATCACTATTATGAACAGAAACTACTTAGAAAAGTGTTCTAGCAGGAAACGAATACTTTAGTACAAATTAGAATCGGCTAATAGATATAAATTATTCAGCATATTAATTAACTTTTTTTTTCGAACAATTCACAATACTATTTGAAGGATGCTTTTTCTATGCAAAAACTTGTTAGCAAAAATTGCTTTATTTTTCTCAAAGGCTTATTTCATTTTAAAAATTTACGTTGCGCATACAAGCACATATTTGTTTGCATATTTATATGTATGTATTTGTTCGTATATTTGCATGCGATAATACATCGCAGAAAAAAGAACAAACTTGAAAATGAGCAACAAACGAAATATTAATTTGCGAAATAATTTTCCCCACCAAAAAAAAAAACAACAACAAAATTCATTCATGTGAAGACGAACTAAATTCAAAATCAAAAGAGGCACAAAAAAAATTAATGCCTGAAAAAATATGTAGTTGGCTGGCACACATTGTTGTAGTAACGGAATAACAGATTTTTTGCAAAAATAATGGAGAGCAAGTAATGTAAAATGGTAATTAATTGCTGTCGGAGAGAAAATACAGAAATTTCAATCTCTCAAAAACTGTAGAGGCATCCGCCCTAAATAATTTGTAAAAGTTGCGAGATGTGTGAGGTAAATAAAATGAGCAAATTTACCGTTATATTTTTTTAGAGCACGCGAGAGAGAGTATTTATTGGTAAATGTAAATTATATTATTCATGCATATAAAGAAGCACACGAGCTAATATACGCAACTGAGTGTTGCCAGAGCAGTTTTATGTCCTGCAGCCCATCTTTAATAAAAGTTAAATATTATTATTATTGTGGTCTAAAATTTATATCTACATATACGCACATGCCTGTTTCAAATTGTGTAAATATACAGATATTATAAAATTTGGATTTTGTTGTGATTATGTATTCTATTTCAAACGATTTTTTTTTTTTTGGGTGCCTCCGTAGGCGAGTGAATAATGCTCAGCCTAATAAAGCGGAGGTCGCGGGTTCGATTCCTGCCTAGACCCTGGGTGTTTTCCTGCGGACAAGCCAAAAGCTTTGTAGGTGGAGTTAGTTATAAAAAAAAAAAAAAAAAAAAAATAGAAAAGCGTGGTCTGCATTGCTTCTTCTCACCTTCTCAAGAAGCCGAAGAACAGTTTGTATCATAGATTTCTGGCAAAATCAACACTGTCGTAGGTGTCGTGGTGCTATATTTATAAGCAAATATCTTACTTCAATAAACCGTAACTAATTAAAGACTCTGACTTATGAAGCTCAGTTGCATTTAAGCTTTTTGTGCGGTGCCGTTAAGCTAAGTGGGGGCAGATTTAGTAACCCAATATAAATTGTCTCTAAAATTATCTCAGAAAATTTTTTGAAATGTTTGTTAGTTATGTTAGGATTTGTACATATCCAAGATATACCCAAAAAAGGGCAACTGTGTTCCTTTGGTGATATTTACACCTTGGCAATGTGCACCTTGGGGAGATTGTATACTGCGGTTGTAGACCATGACTTTTGATGGAATACCCATAAAAACTTGTATATCACTGGCCTATCTATGAAATACCAGGATAATAGAAAAATATATAGATAAAGGGAAGCTATACTTGGCCTAGCATGGTTCTAGGCTTATCTCATTGTTTAGGATTCAAAATGTAGGAGAGTTCTCATCGGGGTTCTCTCCGAAAGCATTACCATTTGCAATATATTGGCATTGTGGGCACTGCAGTGGGCTTTTCCCGGAAATTTAATGAATGGGAATGCTTAGACTTATCATGGACTAATCGCCACTAATGAGAAACTTAGTTCTCCCTATGCAGCGTTAATACGAGTGGGTTATGCTCTTGGGTGGATAAGTATGTTTAGAGATATTGCCCATGGTGTAAGGTTGTTCCAATCTCAAAGCGAGTCTGAAGCTGAAAAGAGTAATTGGTGAGCGTTCCCTTTTGGAGTCTATGTGTTAGTCGTCGTTGATACCAAAAGTTGTTTGGGATATTTCTCTTGGGTGGCTGGCATCATGTTGAGCCTACTAGTCAACAAGATACAATGAAGCAAATAGTAATCTAGGTATTGCCATTCAAGAGGTACTATTGAGACCTCTCAGTAATTCCTCAGCAGAGCTGGTAAGTTGTCTCGATTGTTACTAGAAGAATAAGAATTCCATTTTTGCATACGTTTCAATAGTACGAGGTGGACAGACTCGAAGGCCTAAGCAAGGCGTTTAATCAAAACTGAATCTTTTGAATAAGAATTACAACCTGTTCTTGCACGGGGGCCATAGTAAAAGCATTGTGTTTACTCAGTGTTAAAGTTAGGCCACATGGGCCGGTAGCAAGTCAAGTCGTTAAGGGATGTTAAGTTCCAAGTATGCATTTTTCTTTTACACCGATAACTTTTTTTAAGTCCTTTTAAATGGAAAATTAAATTATAAATAAATTTTTTAGGAATAATATTTGCATGGCAAGAATCAATAAATTTTATTATTTGGTTTTTTATAGTGATTTTTTGCAATTTGTAACAATGTTGCCAAATCATTTTAAGTTAAACGAAAACGTTACAGTGGCCGTTAAAAGTGTGTTAAGGAATAACATTATAGTTAACACAAACAACAATTAAAGTGCTTTTAAAATCGCTAACAGTTAAATTCAATTATTTGGCTACACTCCCAAAAGAGAAAGACGTAAAAAATATTGTATATGCAATTAAATGAGGTGATTGTGGGTGAAGTGCACACCGAGAAGGCATTTCCCAACTACTATTCTCATATAACTTAAGAGAGCGTCTGTACACACGAGTGGCACACTATTCAGGCAAATTACATTTTCTTTACACCACTATTGTTTAGACAAGGCTTTGCTTTCGTCTTGACGGCGGACGTCCTTGTCGTGCGTGCATAATTCATTTATACGCAATGTACCGTTAAAACGTCCTGTCTAAGATAAAATACATTAAAACATAAGAAAAGTGAAAATTGATTACAACAAATGAAGAAAAATTGCCAACTGTAAAAGAAGAAATAAAATTAATTATATTGTATTCGTGTTGTAAAGAAAAATTAAATATTTCATAAGAAAGTGATTATAAAATTTCTCTTAAAAAGGTTCGTGGTTAAATTTTGCAAAAAAAAATAAAAATAAAAAAAAAAAATAAAAAAAAATCTGTTTTATAAAGTAAATAGAAAGCGAAGAGTTCATGATTTAAAAATTGGCGTTGCATATACACATAAAAAGTTACATAAATTTGCATAAATTTTTTATAAAAAAAAAATTTTATTACTTTTTAGAAAATTTATTACTTTCTTTAATGAAATTAATAAAAGTCTCGTGTGTGTTAATGTTTCTAATATGCGCAAACAATTTTTGTTGGAAAACTTTCTTCCCTTTAACTTTTTGCAAGAAAAAGCTGGGTGGCATTTAACGCAATGCGTCGTTAATTCCAAGCCTGCTACATTTTTTTACTTGTGTGGATATTTCTGTGAGTGTGAATGTACAATTTCATGCTGAGTTACCACACTGTGGGTGTGAGAGATTCTACTTTTACCTGAAAAAAGAAAATTGCAGAGCTTTCGCACATAAAGTTGCATTAAAAATAAAAAGAAAATCTATTGAAATAATTGGAGAAGATTTTTAAACTCTCTCTCTCTCTGCATTTTTGCGGATTACTGAAAGATAATGTGAGATCGCAAGGCTTTTCCTAGTATTTTGTAGCTTTTGATTAAACAGTTGTTAAATTTTAGAAAAGATATTTTTTTTGTTTGATCAAAAATTCTATTCGATTGTTGGCAGTCTTATATGATGTAACTAGATCGCTGCCTATATTTGAATAATTAAAAAATGGAATCTTCCCGAAGAGCTGACGAAATGTAATTTTTTCTTTAAACTAATTTAACTTGCAAAGCTTTCGGCTTGACCGTAGGAAAACACTTAGGTTTTAGGCAGGAATCGAACCCGCGACTTTCGGTTTTGTAGGCTATTCATTGTTCATTCGCCTACGAAGGCAGCCCATTTGTTTTTAAATAGAATTAAAGTTGCATAGTGTTGTACGTGTTAAGTATATCGTTAAAGTTCCCACTTCGCTATCCTACACAGTCGTGCAAATCATTTACAGAAAAAAGTGAATGGCGTTGCTGGTAGCAGACTATAATTCAAATGAATTACAAAACCAGATGTTTTCTGCTTAAAAAATATAAACAAATATAGTTTGTTCTTTGTTCAGCTGTTTTATAGTAAAATCAACTCTGATTTCACGAAAACTATCACTTTAGGAATATTTTCAAGAAGTTCTGCTTGTCATAAAACCATACTGCCACACAGTTTAATTTTTTCAGTACTCAGGTCAAATCGTAACGGCTGTGTAGGATAGTGAAACGAGATCGTAATATTCAACTACATCTATTGCCAATTCGTATCAGACTAGACACAATATAAAACGAAATATTTGAGAACCTCGTCCGCCTTTTAAATTTCGGCAGTTTCAAACGATTTTGAACGTTAACTGCCACTTTGCAATATATAGTTTTTTATCATAGCGGTAACGTAAAAGAAATATAGTATTATCCCCTTTGAAGGAATACAGCTTGCTAGCCATATGGCATCTCATTTGCTCTGCTAGAAAATATTCAACTCTTTGGGCAAAATTTGTTTAGAAGAGTACTTCTGATAGTGGGGGTATCAGGGCTGGATAATCCAGGTATTCAAATAAAAAAAAAATACTTTCCTGATTGATTGGCTTAAGTGTGTCATTGCAAACAATAAAATGTAACCAATAGCAACAATTTTAAATGATACAAATAAAAAATTAAAAAAATCATGTAAACAAATTAGAAAAAATGGCTTGATTGCCTGCATTTTCAAAATACCACGCATTCTAATAATAACTAGACACAGGAAGTGTTTACTGGCAATTATTTCTGGCAGAAGACATTAAAACTATTTTTATTGCAATAACGGAAATTTTATAAATAAATTTTTTTAATAGTTTTTGTAATAAAAAATTGTTTTTCTTCCAAAAGCAGCAGGTCCGTCAAAGCAACATAAAACATTTTAAGGTTACATATACGTTTTTGATAATATAATCATTTCCTTAAAAGAAAAAGAAACCCTACAGGGTATGGGATGGATATCGAATCTAATGCAAACTCTTTTATATCTTGCGAGCCTAAGAAATAAAAACTTCTTCTCCTATCGAAAATATGGCAAGTGTCCAACCCTGCAGTATTGACACATTGACAGCAATTTTCCATGTCGCATACGACAGGCCGTAATGAATTAACAATTTAGTATATTAGAAATCGCCTTATGAATTCTTAATTATATCAATTCTTTCTTGATCTTCTGACTAAATAATTCACCACAGAAAAAACATGGCGAAAGTCCCTTAAAAGTTATGCGCATGATTGATCCTGCCTTCCACTTCTTGCAGATGGCCAGGTAACATTTAATGGGCTAAAGTTAATATTGCTAAAGAAGTTCAATCAATTTTGTTGTATTTATTACACCCTCTTTAATATAAATTACTATTCTGAAAGTATGAATCCCTGAAAAAAGTCTGTTTCTGACTTTTTCGCCTTCTGTTGCAGCGCTTATAGGTCTTTGGTAGTTAGTTTTGTAGATTATTCGCATACACTTAAGAGAAACTCAAACGGGTCAAACTATATAATATCTGTGGAGAGAGAATTCACATCACTAACATATGATATGACGGGGCTTTCAAAATTATCAGGACGTAAGTGCTCATTTTGTACGTGGAGTGGGCTACGTAGCCTCCAACTATTTTTGGTAATGCAATTTAAGGCAAAAAAAAACTTGTTAATCACTATTCAGCGCTGATGTAGATATCAGATCATGCGAACGAATTTCCTTCTCATGAGAATTATGAGGACCAACCTAACGTGGCTTTTGATATACATTTTCTCATTCCGATCTGAATCTGACGATCCGGGCGAGTTTGCTAGTGACATGTTTGTAATATATAATGTTATATTATTTATATTAGTGTAATAGATTAGAGCAAATAGTATTTAGCCATAGAAGTACAACACATAATTGTAGTACCATAAATTGCAACCCTGTAATTGGATTAAAGATGGAATTAACTAAAAGAGTTGCAGTTTCGTTACAGCCATCAAAGTGTGTGCGGGTGTTCTTTTAAAACGTAACAATGTTATTATACAAAAATTTTATCATCGTTGTTGAATGTGACCCCCTCTCCATCTAGTCTTCAGTCTATTAGACTTTTAGTTGCAAGTCTACTTCCTGCCAGCAGTACGAGTGCTTGCGGAGATTGTATATGCCTTCTTGTTTTGGTGCTAAACTGTCCATGCCTGGGAAGTTTAATATTTCCTTCTGCTGTTGTTTTTGCCATTTCAGATTTTCGCGATGATACTGCTATTTGTCTGAATTTTTCCAACATTTTCTACAAGTTGTTATAAAATTCTCTCAGTTGCGTTACAATCAAAAATTTACTTTCCAGGCTGCTTTTGTTTGCCAGTTTTTTACATCTCATCATTTGATTAGAGCTTTTTTTTGTATACAATTCTTTAAATAGAAAACAGACACACATTTTTTTCTGTTTTTTTTTTGTTTTTTTTTTGTTTTGATATGAAAAATTAAGTGAATTTTTTTGTTCGGCAATTTTGCTTTTTGTATGGAGCAGTTTTTCAAAAAAAATTTTTATTGTAAAAACATTTTTCATTCGTTTAATGCTTTTTGTTAATGTTGTTCTTTTTTTTCCTTTTTTGCTTTTTTGCTTTTGTTGTGTTATTGTTTTTGTTGCTGTAATATTTTGTGTACTTGTCTTTTTTATTCGTTTATTTCATATATTTTGCTATTTTATACCTCTTGTTCTTCTCTGTGCGCTCTGTGGAGGTTGTGGAGTACATGACAAGGTCGTTTAAGATATTTAGACTGGGTTTCTTGTTTTCATATGGGCTGGCTGGCTGCCCGGCTGGCTGGTTGGCGTTTCTGTGTAAATGGTTTTGCTTTGTTTTCAGCATCAAAAGAGGGAAAGAAAATTTCATTTTAATTTTAATTACCAGCTGATTCATACATGCCTGTGCATGCATTGCTGAAATTTGAAAACTATAAACATATTTGAGCATTAAATTTAACATTGTGTGCATGATTAGGGAAACAAGATTTATTGCTGTACGAAATCAAAGATGGGAAATAATTTGCACAATCAAATAAGCTTGGAATTATCTTAAATTCGAATAGTTGCATGGCGGGTTACTTGATTCGGCTTTCGAAGTATGAGAAAGTGTGGATTCAAAGTATGTCTCATTTTTCGTCACCCTGTATTTCAGTAAATAAGAAAAATACTGCAGCTTTTCCTTTATTAATATTCACTCTCATAGAATTCATGCTTTGATTTCGCCACTAATTTAATTAGGTTCCGTCATACATGGGATATTCCAAGTAGATTTTAGCATGGCATTGCTGTAGCGCCCTGTCAGAAGCTACAAATATTTATCGTAGTGAATATCTGTTTCAACTCGCCTTTATTCTTTTTATTTTTGGGTCTAATAAGGTGCCTCAATCAAACATTTGATATCACATAGCAAGTGCAAATGCACTAGTTCGATACTCAATATGTAAGCATTATTTATCGCAGTTGTTTAAAATTGTTTAGAACGAAAGTGAATTTTTATTTTATCAACTTCACGAGCAAAGTTTTCGGCTTGTCCGCAGGCAGGAATCGAAACCGCGAATTTTAAACATTATTTATCGCAATTATTTTCTTAAAATTAAACTGTTTAGTGCGAAAGTGAACTTTTATTTTATCAACTTCACGTGCAAAGTTTTCGGCTTGTCCGCAGGCAGGAATCGAAACCGCGAATTTTAAACATTATTTATCGCAATTATTTTCTTAAAATTAAACTGTTTAGTGCGAAAGTGAATTTTTATTTTATCAACTTCACGTGCAAAGTTTTCGGCTTGTCCGCAGGCAGGCATCGAACCCGCGACCTCCGGCTGAGTAGGCTTTGCATTATTTATTCGCCTACGGAGGAAAAATGGCTTTTTAAACAGACGTTTATTTGTATACTATTTTATAAATTTTTTCCTGCTCCCCCCCTCTTTACAACTTATCACGATACGCTCGAGACTTTTCAATGAAATGTGTATTCCAACCATTTTTGTTGATTTTTATATTATTTTCATTATTTTAGTTTAGAAGTGTTTCCAAAGTAATGCTGCACATATAAAAGCATTTAGCAATGGCGCATAAATAAAATAATAATCATGCTTTATATCCATTACCGAAAGTACATTAAAATAATATTTTTACAGTCTGTGTGCATGTTGTATAGGTTTTTGGGTTTACGAGCTTGTACGTGACTTTGCAGCAATTGCAGTTTGATGCATACACGCATACAAGTACGTTTGGCTAAGCGTGCAAAATTTGTTCGCATTTCTCCTAATAAGAGGATTATGGGCAGCTTACTAGCAATATATGTTCAAACAGAAGCACATACACTTGCACATGAATCTGAGACTTGTTTATGATTTCCACTTATTTAAAACAATAATTTACTTTCTAAAAACAATTTTCTTAACTCCCAAACCACATTTGTGAGAGCGTGTGGTCTGAAAGTACTAACAATTTATTCGTTTGTATTTAAATTTGAATTATTTATTTTTAAATTTTTAAATGCCTCGAATTCCTTTTTTTTATTAAATAGTAAATAAATAATTTTTTTATAACCAGATAATTATAAAGGGTTTTAATAACAAAAAAAAATATATATATATAAAAAATGCAAATTTTAGTTATAAATAAATCAAATTTTAAAAGAATGAACCAAAGTCCAAGGCGCTGTGAGATCAAAAGCTTATTCTGTTTTTTTTTTTTTTGTATTCATTTATAACAAATTGGATTTCCCGTCCTAGAATTATATTTAATATTTGCTGAGACCTCTTAGCAGTATTAACCATATTCTGTTTATTAGTTTCGTTTTCCAAATGCTTCGGACTCCCCGTAGAGCTTCTGTAAAATTTCAGGATTTTTTTTTTATTTTAGAGCAATTCAACCTACAAAGCTTTCGGCTTGTCCGCAGGAAAACACAGAGGCTCTAGGCAGGATTCGAACCCGTGACTTTCGTCTTAGTAGGCTGTTAATTGTTCGTTCGCCTACGTAAGCAGCCTCACTTGGATTTGGATTTGATATGACCGTCAACGTTTCGATTTCATTTGGGGGTGGAGGAAAAAAATTAAAATAGAAAATTTTAAAGTGATAAAATCAAAACGGGATTCCCCCCTTTTTGATGCTATGAACTATGGCAGCCGCTGTACTTTTCTCCAAATATTTTATATTCAAGAAATTATCAAATGTCTGCAATGGTTGCTATAAAAGTATAAGAAACTCTTTCTTTTCTAAATAATTTCAAAAAAGAAAGTAAATAAAAAACTCCTTTTTACTTAAGAAAGGCTGAATGTAAAGAATCAGGAGTAAAAACCGAAACACTTTATAAGCAAATACTAAGAAGTCCTTGGAAATTGATATCTGATACTAAAGAAATCTAAAACTAAAAATGTTTCTTTTTTCTAAGTTACTTTATAAAGGATAATGCCAGGACAAAATACAGAAGAAATATTTTAACTACCTTTATCAAGACATGGAGTATTGAGTAACAGGACGAAGCCACGTTACTGAACACATTTAAAAACATTAACAACATCTGGTCTCCAATCATACAATTATATATTGTTTTATATAAAATTGTGAAGCAGTGCTACAGTGGCATCTATGGCTGTTAATCCTTAAAGTTTCGCAGGGAGCGCAATTTAAAAAAATTTTTTTTTTCTTTACTTTTTAATTTAAAATATCTGCTCGTACAGAATAGTTGGAAAAACTTGCAGCTTAATACGTACGAGAAAAAGGATAGAAGAAGCAAAGGAAAATATGGAAACATTTTTTTCGCAATGCACAAGAGGAGCTGTTTGAAATTTCTTAAAACTTTTCTTTTGGTTTCTCTTCAAACACATTTTTGTTGTGGGATATTTTTCATAGTTTAAAACAAAAAGAAAATATTAAACCAGCACATTTCCAAAGTGGAAAATATTACACACACAAAAACACTTTAAGCATAATATGGGGAAATTCTGTTACTCTCTCATGGCCTCTCTGCTGCACTCAACCATTGAATATTCGTGTGCGTTGCGAGAGCAGAAGAGAAATATATATTAAAGAAAGGAAATAAATTGAGAGGAGTAGAAAAATCTGAGACAAAGTGTTACCATACGTTCAGCCATGTATGCAACGCGCAGTGCTTCGCCTGCGTCCGTCCACAGATGTCGAGAAGTGAAATACCGCTCATTGCCTTCATAAAATCAAGCAAACATTTTCAAATTAGAAAATTAAAAGGCAATAAAATGAAAAAGGAAAACGTTTTGCAAAACTGAAAATAAAATAAATTCCGAAAGATAAATGCTGAAAGATAAAAATTGGGAATAGTTCCAGATAAAGTGATGAAAATATATTTCACCAAACTTCTAGACATCTGTAATAAGTTAATTAATTGCTTGGCTCGCACACATAAGCAAACCTTAATGAAATAGTGTGCAAATAATTCAGTAAAAACTATAAAATAATTCAAAATGGAAAGAAAATATTCCCATAAATAACGAATAAATAACAAATTGCCAGCTGATGATTTTTATGCCGTTGATAAATTATTTATTTTATTAACTCAATAAGTTTCCAGGCATTCATACGTAATCCAACACACTACGAGTATCAAATCTTTGAAGCTAAAGGGTGTATTTTGAGTGTGTGTGCGTGTGTGTGTGTGTGTTTGTGGGGTATGAGTTAATATGTGTTCTGTCTAGTTTGCAGTTTTATACGAGTAACTACTTTCGATTTTGTATGACTTTGAGAAGACGATAAAGAACAGTGAAGTACAAACAGTGTAAGTTGCTTATTAAACATATTCAGTACAACAGAGTACACGGCTACAAGTCTGGAATTTCTGTTAGCAGCAAACGTCGCCTTGTAGCCAGTAAAGACAAGTTTCTGGTTGCTTAGCTAATTTATAATAATTATTTTGTAATGACATTTGTAGTGTGTTTTTTTTTTTTTTATATTGACATCACTGTTAATTTCCCACGGCTACATTGTTGATCGTGTTGCATTGTAGCATTGTAGCATTGTAGCTTTGTTGCCTTTAAAATAAATGTTTACATAAAACATTTTTATTTTACTTTTAGCACGTTTGGGATGGCAATCTGATTTCTAGATCGCTGCTCTGGCTGATACGAGTAAAAGCTGAAATTTCGCTAAATTTTCAGATAAAAAACGTTTCTGTCATTTGAAAAAAATTTAAATTTATTTATTGCTTATGGACAAACTCGCAAACAGTAAATGAGAATTAAAAGGGAATTTATTAAACGTGCCACAGAAATTCTATGCTTGACACGAATCTTTGTCATAAATATATTAAATATAATTAATAATCAAAAATGAAGTGAGGAGGGGAAAATCGGTTTCAGTTCGCAATGTTTAGATCACTTAATCCATTTGCACACTATGAGAGTATCAGGAGGCGTTGTAAGCTTTTCGTTTCTGGTTTTTGTAGAGCCCACAATGTGTCTAAAATTTCGCTATTCTTTGTAAAACACGATCTGTAGTATTTCTAATATCGTTGAATTTGAACCGATACCAAAAATTTAATTCAGATTTATTATTTCCAATTCAGTAAATTAAAAAGGAAAAATTGCCTAAAATTTTCTTAATTATGCAAATAAGTATTTTTATTCAAATTTAAAGAACCTAAATAAACTTATACAATTTTATATACTATACTTTGAGACCTCTCCAATTATATAGTATGTAATGCCGCTTTAATTTTTAAAATTATTCATTTATGTTTCTTCAAAATTTCTTATTTGAAATCGAAAGAAAGGAATTTACATTGTATATTTTTGAAAACTGCACTTCGAGACCTTTCCAGTGATATACAATATGAAGTACTTTGCTCTACTTATAGCAGTTTTGTAGGAGTTGCAAATCTGCCTACTACATGCTTTCATATTGCAGGGGTATTTCATGTATATGAAGGGGGAAAACCTCTAATTTCGCAGTTTTGTGTGTGTATGTGTGTGTGTTGTTAGTGTGGTGGCGTTACGTGAGAATGATTCAAAGTGATTTATGTGAATGTTGTGCACGAGTGTGATACAAAAGAAATTTTTTTTTTAATTTCTCTTTCCGTGTCACTCATCCAGAATCGCAATCATTTCACAGAACGATTGAGAAGTATTTCTATAGTGCTTGTACCGTTTTAAGTAGACTTTTTGTGACTTTTAGACTTAATGCGATATTGGCGTACTATACTCGTACGTTTGTGAGAAGTCATACCCCAAAGGTGAAGGATGCGAATTTAAAAAACAGGATTAAAAAAACTGTTAAATCACTGAACCGATTTGCATGAAATAGCTTTCTTTGTGTTCAAGGAATGGACTCTTATCTTGCAATAGATTTATTGTCAATTTCTTCAGTTACGAATCTTCAATCTCAAGTTTTTCTTCCCTTCAGTGTCTGCTATTTTTATGATGATAATAAATAAAAGAAAATAAATTGAATACGTTTCGAGAGTAAAAATCGCTAAATTGGTCGCATTGAAAATGAATCGTGTTGCGATAACAGTTATCAAATGTGGGTCATGCAAGTTATTTTAATGCTGCTATAATGCTCTGCTTTAGCTTTATCGAACTTTGTGCTTGTTATCTAACGTCGGTTGTCATAATGGAAACTTCAAACCACCCGAGTAAACTTTGTCAATATATTTTTGATGAAATCTTTGGCAAACGATTTTGAGTGGATAAAAGAGTTCCCCAAAAGAAGATTATAGACGAAACCAAATCGCAGTGGAAAAAGCTTTAAAGGGGAAAAGTTTTTACACAAAATCACTAAAATGAAAAAACTGCAGCGTGGTTCGTTGGTACGACGGAAGACGTTCACAAAGTTGGTTGTTTTGCATTCAAACGAAGTATAGTGTGGGAAGCCTTTTCGGTGACAAGTGTAGAAAGCGACGTAGATGAGCTAAATAACGCATCTTCAAAATGACCGTTATTTTAAATTTTCTCTAAAAGTATTTATTTATTCATCACAATCTTGACCCCTTGAAAGTAATCCTCCTCAGATACAAGTTATGGCAGCGTTTTTTCTAGTCCTCGAAACATTTTTGAAACGCGGTTTCTGGTATCTACAACAGCTGTTTTGATTCTTCTTTTTTCTCCTCAATCGTAGGAAAACCCTTCCCTTTCATCGGTGTCTTCAGTTTTGGGAAGAGGAAAAAGTCAGCAGCCGACAAGTTCGACGAATACTATGGTTGAGGCCTGATGACGATTTTGCTTTTGGCCACAAACTGACGGACAACCATCGATGTGTGAGTGGCGAGTTTTTCCACAATTCTGTGGGCTTCTGACAAATTGCCTCGCGCAAACTTACGACCTTCTGGCAAGAATCCATGATGTACCATACCATTCTAATCGAAGAAAGCACATTTGACCGAACTTGACGTGCTTTTTTCGGTCTAGGCTCTTCTGAACGCGTCCATTGGGATGATTTAGTAAAAAAATTGTAAAAAATCGAAGAGCACACCAAAACACGACTAACCTTTTCAACTGTCAAAAACAAACTGACACTCCAAAATGCCTGATATTGCCACACATATATAACAGATATGTGCATAAACATAACAGAAAAAAAAAAACAAAATCGAACATACTTAACACACGAAATTTGAAAATAATGGTTAGTTTTTGATCACCCCTCGTATTTTAAGTGCAAAACACATTAAAAAAGGCTTTTTTAAAAATTCAAACAGTGAGAAATGCACTCTGCTACTCTCGATAACGCAAATGTTGTTATACAGGGCGAATGAGGAATTTGCCAACAATAATTGCTTATACGTGACATTTTTCTCTAATAATAGAAGTATAGTATACCTTTAGGGGCGTAACTTTTATTAATAGGCGTAGATCCGCACGATGCATTTTTCGCATCTCGTATGAAATGCCTCTGTCTGATAAGTTTTCGAAGTGAGGCTGCGAAAACTATTAAGTTCAGCTGCAATAAGACGTTAACCAGTAATTCCTCTCGTAGTGTAATCGGGGGGTTTTTCTTTAATTATAAAAGTGGTATTAATTATTTTTTTTTTGTATTAATTTTTTGACATTTTAGGTGCATTTTGCAATAAAATCAAACATACTTGTGGGATATTAATTTTATTTTAATGACATTTAATTTTTGTGGCGAACACCAGCCCAACTTGAAAACATATATGTATGTATGCAAGCCCGAAATTAGTCAAAAGAAATTATCACAGCAATTTCAGAGAAATTACTTTTATAACTTTTTCTTTCAGTCACTGTAAATTATGTAACTGCATGCCAGTTTGTGTATGTGCGTGTCCGTACATGACTAAACTTTTGCTTTCTTCCTTTTAATTTTTTTTTTTACTCACTTTAAATGCTGATAACGCATTTCGTTAAAATGAAACTCGTTACTTCTGTGTGTGAATCTCTTAAATGTATTAGAATGTATGTGTGTGTGTGTGTGCTTGCGCTTCTAAGCATGTTTCCTTTCATTTTCTATTTGCCATTTTCTGTGATTTTGTTTATCTCCAGAATGCAGGCAAAAATTTAAGAAAAAGTTTTTCCGCTTCTTGCCCGCCAGCAGTCTCCAACTGGCAGGCAGTTCTTTTGTACAATTCACAAAAAAAAAAAAAAAAAAAAAAAATTAAATAAAAAAATTTTTAAAAAAAGTAAAAAATGCTTTCCAATAACGACGCGTATTACTGAAGTGGAAGAAAGTGTGCATGTGTATTTTATTTTTGTGCAAAACTGAAAGAATAAGAAAAAAGCTTTAAATTGTAGTTTGCGAAAATAGAAGAAAAAGAAAAATGTGGAAAAATTAAAAGTGCACTGCTAAACAGAAATTCGGTTACGAGATCAAATAAAGAAGAGGCAGCAGTGAAGCAATGCAACTAATCAAGCAAAAATTATCACATTCAGCTAAAAATCGAACAAATAAGTAAAACAAATAAAGAAGAAGCTAAAAGTAAAGTTAAGCAAAAACGTTGGAAATCCTTAAAATTTTCTTTATAAACTCTGCTGTGCACACTGGCTCGGAATTGATTTACTTTTAATCAAAATGTAAGTATGAAGCTTTTGTTGAACTGAAACATTCAGAATATTTTTGTATTTTGCACATGCGTTCAAAATAAATCTTTTTAAAGGGAATAAATAAATAAATTAATAAAATTATTGACAAATTCAGAGGATAAAGCAATTTTAAAAAAGGGATATGTGAGGGAATTGAAAGGTAAACTGGATGATTGCCTCCTGGGCCTTTTTCTGCATTAAAAGCAAGATTCCTTATAAATAATGATGTACTCATTTAAGCGTACAGTGAGACATTTTTTTGATTCTGGTTTAAGCTTCAATAGTGAAATATGAGCTTCAATTCATTCTCATGCCAGCTCAGCTGTCTGAGGGAGAACTACGTAGTTTTGGTGTCATTGCCAGTTGCCTTTTTCTTTCATTCTAGACTAGAATCAAGCCTATTCTACTTTGAGAGAGTGTGTGTGGTTGTAGGTTTCTAGTCGTTCTAGCCGTATTAAGAGGCTACTACTCGGTCATAGCCTGCGATTGAGAATGGCATCCTATTCCAGTTGTCCAAAAGCGGGAAATTCCAGATGTCAACTTGCTTTGTTGAAAATCAAAAATTTTTTATTATTTTTTATATATAATAGTATATGCCATTGTGGTCATCTACAGCCGATTATGAGCTCTCATAGGCCAATGTTACCTATGGCCTCATTAGAGGAACCATTTTATTGGATTGTACGAAAATTTGAAACAGTTTGGCAAAAACAGTTTATGAAAAACTTTTGGAAAAATTGAAAAAACCGTTGAGGTGGTTGGAAAATAAATAAATAAATTGCGTTACCATTACAGAGGGCCGTTGAAAAAGATTTATGGCGTTTTCTTTTCTACAAAAACCGCAGGGAGGGCAATTTCGTGTTCTTTTTTCAAAAATGTATTGCCCTGTGAAAGGGTTGCGTGTTCTTTTCTAAAAAATGTTGCCCTTTCGCAGGGCAAAAGGCATTGCACTTTTTCCCCTGAACAAATCCACAGTTATTGATCAGTTATTATTCTTAGACAGCGTTACCAGACAATGTTCAAGAAAAGTCTTTTGAATTGAAAGAGTCAAAAAATTATATTTTAATAATTATTTTTATATTTTGTATCGTATAAAAGAAACAAAAGAACACTATGCGGCTGCTTATTTGTATGAGATATTAAAAAAAAAATATTTGTTTTCTCAAGCAGATGAATTAGCAATCTGGCAACTGATCATTTTTGTATACACATTTCATAAAATATACAGAAAATGTTTGTTTTTCAGCTGTAAAAAAAAGGCATTGCACTTTTTTCTAATTTGTGTTCTTTTCTCGTTGTATAAAAAATTGCACTTTCACAGGGCGGGCCAAACATTTTAAAAAGACAACTTTTCACAGGGCAACACTTTTAATGTAGAAGAGAAAACGCCTATAATAATATATGAGATTATGGCTATTTTTTGTAAATAAATTCCAGCTGCTGGCCAATAATTAAGAGGCACCTTTCGAGACTGTTCTCTGAATCATTGCTTGCTATTCATTTCCTTTTTACTTATACGAGTGTTTGTTGTATAGTCATAAACTGAATTTGCTTGATATGCATTTTGTCATCAAACTCAGTTCCATACTGAAAAATAAAAAATAAAATAAAATGATGTGCCAGGGAAGTAGTCTCACTGCCAAAAATGCCAAGTATGACACGTCTAGTATCACCATGTGAAACAAGTATGCTACATGTGGAAAGTACTACAGAAGCCTGATCGAAATGTTTTACCAGGCATGTGAACCGCTAAGGTATGCTCTTCATAGTGTAAACGACTTTCACTTCATGCCATAACAATTTCCGTTTCTTTATTGTTTTTTTGATTAATTCTTTTTTTTTTATATTCTTCCATTTTTTAAATTTATTAATTGTTAAGTTTAAAGGAATTGTTTTATGCATGAAAATGTTTTTTATTTTTTATTGTATAACATACAAGAGCGAAATATGGAAACGAGCAGAACCCTGCTAATGCAATGCATTGTGTCGGCATGGGGAGAAGGCCATCGGAGTAGGCGCCATTAAGGCGTCCTTATCTCTAATGAATTAGAGATAATAAAGTAGATGAAGAAGATTTACGAGAATGGTTTTTTGTGAAAGCCGGTATTAGAGATTGAACTTTCGACTTCTCCTTCTCTGGATCTCTCGACGTCCTTTAATTTTAAAGAATTGTATCTATTGCTGAAAGCGAAGAATTTTAAAGACACTTCAAGTACAAAACCCGCACAAAATTATATACCAAAATGTTTGATATGAAAAGTTTGAGTTCAGAATTCAGTTGTTGTTGTTATACTACAGAGCACAAGCCCCCCAACTGGTACTGATTTACACCTTGTGAAACAGAGAAAAATATATAAGAATCTTTTAATATAAAGTAATAAAATTTGCTTAATTCAAGCTTGGATTGTAAGTATACTCGTAGCGTTGCTCTTCTCGAGTGGCTTTTACTGGGCATCCACTTTAAGTTTTACGTTACAAAAATAGGAGGTCGTCGTACTTGTATTTGACTTACTGATTCACGCAAATAACAAAAACCTTAAGCGGTGGCAAGAGAGCAAAAAAAAAAAAAAAAATAAATAAAAAATTACTAAATAAATAAACAAATAAAATACATTCGAGTTTTACGAAGAGTATAAAGAAGGATACAAGTACTTTTACTGAGTGTTGGCATCCGTTGTAAATGTAATTAACATTTTCAGTGAAAGAAGAAGAAAAATTCTTTTTGTTAGTGGAAATGCAAATGTACGGTGGAGCCAACGAAGAATTTTGGCCACAAGTAAACTAATAAATATTATTAGTATTTTAAATAAATTGAAAAGCGAATGTAAAGTGTCTTTAGCAGGACTATGTAGACTTGTTTTGAGCAAGATTTTATTTAAGCTTTTATTACAACAGGATTTGCTGGGCTTAAAATTAAAAGCAACACTACGAGTATACCTACAATCCAAAATTAAATTAGGCAAATTTCAATATTTTATTTTAAATAATTTTTATATTTTTTTCTTTATTTCACAATGTGGAAAGCAGTACCAGCCAGGGGGCACAGTTGTTGTTGTTAACAACAACAACTGATTTCTGAATACAAACACTTCATATCAAACATTTTGGAACATAATTTTGTACGGGTTTTGTATTTGAAGTGTCTTTAAGTTATGCACTTTCTGCAATTCTTTTACATGTTAAAATGTAGAGACGTCGGGAGATCCAGAGAGGGAGAAGTCGAAAGTTCAATCTCTAAGACCGGCTGCCACAAAAAAAAAAAAAACACCCTCGTAAGTCTTCTTCATCTACTTTATTATCTCTAATTAATTAATTGTTAAAATCGACAATAGTTATACATCAAACCGCAGCTTAATATCGCCTACTCCGATGGCCTTCTCCCCATGCCGACACAATGCATTGCACAAGTCGTGTTCCTATATTTCGCTCTTCCCTTGTAGAATGCCTTGTGTGATCAGTGTGATTATTGTCACAGATTCCACACACCAACTGAATAATGCTGAAATGTATTGAAGCCACGGGGGAAATGGAAAAAAATAAAAATATTTTTTTTCTAAATTCTTAACAAATTATGTTAAATTATTTCAAATTCAAAATTTTTTATCTTTTTTTATTGAGTAACTTTTTGCAATTCGAATAGCTGAAACCACTATCAGCACTAAATAAAAAGCTCAGCCAGTGGTGGCATAAAACAGAAAAAAGAAAAAAAAACAACAACAACAACTATAAAGATGACAGCATGTACTTGTAAATCTTGTTGCTACAAGTTTTAAGTACACACGTAGCGCGACTTGTTAGCGCTTTCTTGAGAATTGTTAAACTTAATTAATAAAATAATATAAAATGAACTAGAAATGTTGTTTTAAAAATAAATACATTTTCATGCCAGCAAATAAACGTGTGTCTGTATATTTAATTATTTGTGTTTATGCTATAAAGCGAACGAGTATAGTTAACAATAATAAAATCAATAAAACAAATTATTTGCAGGCAAAGTATTAAACATACTTGCATGACATAAGAATGAAACTATAACTTTAAGCTTTAAAGCTCTGCTCTACTTGAACATGCCTGAAGATATGCTTCATAAAATAATGTTTGATTGTATAAATTTATGATTTCAATTAACAGATCGAAATAGAACCATCTAAGCCAAAAGAATTTGTGTATAAATGATTATTCAAATTATTGCATGTACTCCTTAAAGTCTCTAGAAATGTCCTGATTGGTTTCTGTTGCACTTGCGACAGTACGCTCGCTACTGAACGGTTCGCTGTCAAGTGGGTGAACAGCAAAGTAATAAAAACTCTGTGCAAGCATCGATTTGTATACATTAAAGGCCGTACAAATCACATGAAAACACTTTTGATTTTTATCACAATTTGCTTTAATCGACAACACTGTGTCATGTGCTCGACTAAATTACAGATGTGAATTCAGATGCATTCTTGAATAAATAAAGTATAAATTATCTGAAATTATTTATTTAATTTTTTGTTTATTTTATCAATATTTTCATTTCTTTGTGGCATGAGAGTAAAATAGAAAAATTATATAAAATAAATGATTTGTTTAGTAATTGAAAGCTGCAGAAAGCTTAAAAATAAGCAAAAAAGAAAAAAAGAAAAAAAAAGAAAATGCGGCATAAATTTTTTGTGGACTGAAAGTCCAAAAAGCGTGTGACCGATTATTTAATCTACATAATGTTTATTTCAGGCGTCTTTTGCCATTTAAAATAAAAAAATTAAACCGGTTAAACAGTTTTATTACTTTAAGCTTTTTGTTTATTTATTCTGAATTTTAAAAGCGGAAGACTTGCATGACATTCCATAGTTAATCTCAGTCAGAGCGTAAGACTAATCAAATTATATAAGGAATTCTGTAATTAATTTTTATTTAGTTATCTAGGCGTATAAAAAATAACTACAAAATGGCGCAATTGATAAGTACTTAAAAAAAATTCAAATATATAAAATAAAGCATCATTTAATGGATTTAGGGGTTGATCAGAGAAATGAAGGTCTTATAAAATACATACGAATATTGAATGTGTAAATCAGTTCCATTATTTTTAGACAGATGGATGAGGGAGGTGCTGATTCCAGGTGGTTCTGAGAGGTTGATTATTAAAAATACAGATATATTTATTTTTATAAATTAAATACGAAATTTTCTGGTATACCGTTATATACCAAAACTTAATATTAAACCCTAATGGTCTGCTGGTGCTGATAAGCTACAAGCTATTCTATGTCATTATTACGTTTTGTCATTTTGTGAAAGGTGTTCACGTAAATATTCACGCATGCAGCCCATATTGTCGAGGAAAACCCATGTTTGTTTATTTCTCTTACATTTTTAGAATTAACCCTAAAAAAGGCCATATATCACGGTATTTGACCTATATAAGATATGTATCTAATATCAAAATCTCAAAGTGAGAACTCTTACCGAAAGATTTTGCCGAGTTATAATCAAGCAATGCTTTGTACACGGTTAGTTGAAAAGGATAGTGATAGAGAAGAGCGCATAAATAGAGCAGTATTGCTGTGCTTTTGGTCAGTCGGTTTGGTTTCTGGTAGCTATTCGCATGCTCATAATGGCTTAGGGCTTGTACACCTGCCATTTGTATAAATAATATTGCAATAGATATGAAAGCATATTTTTTTTACCACTTGACAGATACTTGCCAAAAAATTATATGGCTGTTGCAAAAACTATTTTTAAACCGTGGCACCAAAAGGGTTAATATTGCGTTTAAGTTTCAAGCAAACTTTATTCGTGTGCCACAGCTAATAATATTAAAATGTAACAAAAGCATTAGTTTTTTTTTTGTATAAAACTAATTAAATATTATTAAGCAGCAACAAGAAAACTTAGTGCACGAGCATCGATATATTTCGTGCAAGCAGCTTTAATTGTGCTTGTGTGCATCCCTATATACGTCCATATGTGCACATGTGCATACTTTTAATTGCAAACTTATGCAAATTGCTACAATAATACCAAAATTAATTTAGATTTGCGTAAAACTGTTACTGTTAGTACTTTCACAAGGAAAAGCTCATTTGTCAGCAGCTTTCACAACAACTTCCGGTGAGCGATGCCATTTAACATGTAACTGTTATACAGTTCAGCATCCTCAATTATTTGTACTCAAAACAAAATATAAATATTTACATATGAATTGGCCAACAGTGAAAGAGTTGAAAAAATAATTGTAATTGTTGGAAAACTTGGAAACAAGTGCTGATTCGTCATTATTCGTTAAAATTTAAGATGTTTTATCGAATAGATCTAACAATTCCGTGGTAGACTTTCGGCAGGTTTTAATAAAACAGCAAGGCAGATTATTTGACAATTCGGAATAAAAATATTTAACTATATTTAGTGAATAATTTCCGACTGTACAACCAACAGTACTGTGGGGCCCTCCTGTAACTATTAAAGAAGGACCCCACCAGTAATTAAGACCAGTTTTTCTGTTTACGTAAAAGCTCTAAAAATTTTTTATAAGTCGTGCTTGTAATTTTTAGCTTTAAGCATTTGCGTCATCCTTGTCTGCCATGAGCAATATCTTTTAAATGCAGGAAGCACTAATGGTGGATCCTCCTGCCAAGTACTGCCAACAAAACGCTTTTATAACTTCTTAATGCAGACTTTGTAGCTTTCACGCCTTTAAGTTTAGCGTTACTAACGATATGCTTTCGCTTTATTGCTTGAAAATTAAAAGCTATCAAGCACTGTCGCACTTCTTTGTTTATACACACTATACATTTGGATTCAATAAGCACACGTAACAGGAACTAATTAAAACACACAGTTATTTAACGCAAAGAAAAGCTTCGTTAAATTCAGTCACGATGTTTACAATTTGATTAAAAAATTTACAATAGTCAGCGTTCCCAGCTTTATGTGTGCCATAACGGCAGTACGATATTTCAATACCAAAATGAAAAGGACAATAATGAAATGTGTTTTTTATGGAACTTAAAGCTAAAAAGTGTATTGCTTAGCTCAACCATTGCAGACAACAATGGGAAACTCTAACGAGGTAACGTTGGGTGTGCACGCAGCTTTATCGTTATTGTAGGCGTATCTTCTTCTGATGAAATTAGGAAACTCATTAGCGGAACCATTTGAACGCCTGTTTTTGATAGAGAAAGTTTTAAAGCTTTTTCGAAAGGCGCGACGTTTGAAAACAGATTATTTTGCAGTAACAATTCGTTATTTCGTCGCCTGGCTTTTTTTCTACTTTACGATCCTGCTGGAATATCGGTGGCTTCTATTTGGCACTGCCTTCTCTTACCAAATAAATAAACCAACCGGGATTTATCAAACATTTCTTTCAACTTCGAACGTGAAAGCTCCAAGGAGAGCTCAATCTCGAATTGCTCTGAAAAATTTTATTTTAATGACTCACAAACATCCTGGCAATTATTAGTTTTAACACTTCAGTACGTTTTAACTATAAAATAAAAAGAAAGTTTTATCGTTATTATTTTCTAATTAAGTTTATTATTTTAAAATATTTACAAAGTAAATATTTCGCCCTTCTCCCCAAAACTGTTTATAAAGTAAACTTGATATTTCTTAATTTAAGCTCCCCACTCTAAAAGAGTTTTAAAACTTTTTTTAATTGAATGAATGTTATGAGAGAAAAAGCACGAAACAAAGTTCTTTATTCCGTTATTTATTTTCATCTAGGCAAATGCGACACCAGCGGTAGACCTCTTTGCCGTTTTTTAATCTTCATTTTGTTGAAAAGGAGCTAAGCAGGACAAAAGGCAACCTTTAGAAGTGCAAATGTCGCCTTTAAGACGCGACATTATAGTCCTATTTTGGCATTCATTAGCTCACATTTTCAAACGAGTCCTTTTGTTTATTCGTTCGCTTGTTTTAATTTCTTATTTTGTTGGCTTTTAAACTCTTAAAGTTTGAAAAATTCTCGTTAAGCTTTGGCGACATACTTTTTAGGGTAATTTGCTTGGCAGTTGGTTGTAAGGCTTGAAATTACCTGCACACCCATCCCCATTCCCAGCCACACCCACACACACATACACACACTATTAAAGGTTGACAAAGCAAATAATTATTTGAAAGTATGCCAGCGGAGCCAACAATACTGCCAACAAAAAGGCACGTTTGCATGTGAGCACTTTTTTTCACACAGATTAAAAGTGATGTAAACAAAATTTCACAGCGTTATTCTCATGTAGAAAATTAATCTGGGCATTAAAGCTCAAGATTACTAAATATGGGGAAAGGAGTGAAATTTAATTTGAAGGAATTTAATTTAAGCAACGAGACGGTTAACAATCTAATCAGTTACTCGTAGCTTTGCTTTCAATGGAAATAATTACAAAATTTGCTATTGCCAGTGTCCTTTTAGAAGCATATCCTTTAAAGTTTTAATATAAAAATTTACGTTGTAGGTAGTTATGGCTTTTTAATTTTCTTTTTATAAGAGCAGCTTTTTTGAATTGGAATTGGAGAGATGAGTTCATATATGGTATCCTGTCACCTCCAAGGAAATGGGATCTCATTCGGTCAAAAAAATAATAACAAAAAATATTCAGCCGACTTTTTTCATGCTCCCTTTTAATTTATCCACCATGTTGGAGTAGTTAAAGTATAATCGGCTTGTTCACAGCCTGCTGAAGTTTATCATGGTCGTGGCATTGGAAAAAGTTTTGAAAATGCTCATGTGAATTTTCTTATCTTTTTGAAATAAATTACATGACTTTATGGCTGTAAAGCAATTGCTTTTTTCTAGTACGAATAAATTTAATTAAAACAACAGTCGGTAGTTAAACACTCACACAACATTACCCGTGTCAGCACCAGCACCAGCACCAGCACCACCCTCTGGAAGAACACATTCCCCGCACATATTTACATATTTACATATCATGGTATATATTAGTGTACTCATCTATTAGCGCTGCTCGGTCGTGCTCATGCATACAAACCGGTATTTGATATTTAATTAAAGCTCTTAATGCTTTTCGAATACTTCAACTTGGCGATAATGAACGCTACTCCATTGCTCTACTCAATCCCATAGAATGAAATAAATGTGTTCGTGTGTGTGTGTGTGTATCTGCAACTACATTTGCAAATGTGTAGATGCATACACTCTCCTAAGAAGTTTACCGATATTAGCAAGCTGGTTATCTCTCAAATATATTTTTTCCAAAATATTTAAATAAAAAACATACACCGGAGTCTATTGAATGATAAAACAAAATTAATAAATAAATTGCCAATGAAATATAAAGGGGAAAGGAGTGTGATGAAACATTGTCAGTTCAAGTTTAAAAGCAATAAAATTATTGTGAAGTTATTCAACACAATTTTTGGGGCGAGCAACGAATTTTTTTTTCTCCATTCATTTTCATAGAAAATCAATTATTACAAAAAAAAAAAAAAAAAAAAAAAAATTAAATAATATACAATTCCGAATGACAATTATTTGTGACTTTACATCAGATCCTGTTAAAATTTTTCGGAGAAAAATTCAATAGTTAAGTTCATAATTCATTCTGTTCTTCACAAAAGCAATAACAGCTTTGCCAGATAACCGTCTATAAAAGGAAATAAAGCTTTTTTTCCGTTTTTTTCATTAATATTTAGTTCAAATCGGCTTTACTGTATCATGAAGGTTTATTATGTTAACGCCTTTTGGATATGCAATAAATATTAAATGGTTTTTTCTTTGCGTACACAAAGCGTGAAGATTATATTCATAATATTTCATTTATAATTCAAAATGCTCGTACGTTGTTGTCTGTCATCAAGGCAAGAGTTTGTTGCACACAAATAAACATTCAACAAATACTCATGAAAATTATATGTGCATAAAAACGGGGATAAAGTCGGTCAAGAACAATATCATACACAAATGACAAATCAAAAATGGGAAAAATATTTATGAAAATTCATAACATGCAGCTAAAATTTTAAAATGTTTTAGCAACTTTGATTGCAATTAATTTTTTTTGGGGGGATTTCTGAATGGATGAGCTTTTGCAAGTATACTTTGAGGCGTTTCACAGTTTTATAATAACTATTTAAATAACTAACAATATTTAGATGAAAATATTTCGATACTCGTTAGATTCTAATACATTTTTGTTTAGCAACAAAATCTTTTACAGCATAAATTACGGTAAGCCATGAGCAACGTGCCGAGTACTCGCAGACTAATAGATTCGTGCAGTAGTAAAATATATACTCACGCCATTGCTTTCTTCGTCGAGGAAAAAGTTATCATAAGTAAACACATTTCAAATAAATTCCCAATAAACATTTTAAATGGTTTGCATTTTTTTCATCACAGACGGAATGAAAGAAATATTTATTTTTCTTTTTTTTTAGCTTCAAGCAAAATTGTTTATCTCTTTAAACAATTTAAGGATATGTGGAGGATATTCGAACGTATAATAAATGTTTTGTCAATTTTCAAGCACAGAGAAACACAAAAAAAAAACTGAAACATCCTCAAATTTTAATTGTAGAATTTAAAATTTTTTTTAAAAAATTATTTGAATGGTTTGTTTTTCATTCAAAATCTTTCATGTACATGAAAGATAAAAATAATAATAATATTACAGAAATTCCTTTTTTTTAAAAAAAAAATATTTAAAGAATAATATTGTTTCGCAAACAATCAAACTGTTAATTTGTTTCGAAATGCGATATTCTAGAGAATTTTAATTTGCTGTAATAACAAAGAGGACAATATTTACAAATAAAATCATAGAGATATAGTGTTGCATACTTTTAGGACAGAGAGTTGTATAATCAGAGCACAAGTTGCAGCACACAACTTCATTTGACTTCCAAGCCTTCATGTATACTCCAAGTTCTTTTGTGAATCATGTTACAGCAAATAAATAGGTGAAAGTAACACCCATGCAAATGTGTTTTAGGCAACCCTTTCCGCTCAATAGCTATATTTGCGCCAACAAAAATCTAAAGGACGATTAAAAATATATATTTATAAGCAAATACTCCGAACTGGCAAACGAATAACTTTTATTTAAAAATAGTCTTTAACAAGTAGACAGGACTAAAAGGATAAACAATACGCACACTCACAGAAATGGAATTACTTTAATATGGTGTGCATGCAAAGCTCGGTAACGAAAAAAAAGCACGCAAGCACATTTTTCTTTCTTTCAAGGAAAGGCACGAAGACATTTTTATACGTTCAGTTTGTAAAACAATTTTCAGCAAAATTAACCACGTCGACTTTACCTGCATTTACTTTTATGATTATTAAATATTTTCATGTGAACAGCAAAGCTTCTACTTATAACGACTCCCACAGCGAGGAACAGAAGATTTCTGTGAAGATAAACTTTTTTTATTTCCTTCTTAGAAAGAAAAATGGTAAATATTTAATTTAACTTTAAAGTCTTATATGTAAAAATGAAAGTAAAATAGTAAAGTGAGATATTCCTGTGCCAAACGAGTTGTTAAAAAATATTTTCTTTCTCGCAGATGTATTTTGGGGGGGATTCCAAAGCTTAAATTACGTTTAATAAATTTAACCATTTAGGATATTTACTGCAATGAAATTTCAGATATACTTCGTGTTATACAGAAATCAACGTGATGGCACTTAGAAATTCAAAAGCCATTAAATATTTTATTAATGAGTGTATTAAGGGAAATTTTTTCTACCCTCCAAAAATAATATGCTCTCTTGCTCTTATTAAACAGAACCGCCCCAATAAAAGTTTTCCATTGCCGTCGTGGCAGTTTATTTATTTTCCTTCTTTGCATTATAAATTTGGCTATAAAAAAATAAAATTAAGCACTGCAATAAAACATTTTTTATTTGCGTGTATTATGAGACGGCTGCAGGGGCGAACCCCTAATTTGGGTTTTATTGGCATTAAAGCTTTCTTCTGTGTCAAGCTGACAAATTTTTTTTTTTATATATCTTTCAAAGGACCTTTTTTGCTTGGGAGTACATAGACGGTTGGTTATTAAATCGGGCTTGAAATCATTATTAAGAAATATTTTTATTAATTTTGTTATTGTTATTAACTGCAATTGCAATTGTTGTAAATATTAAAAATATTTTTGAAAGCATTATTTTATTATTTACGAGCCGTTTTGTTTGAACTGCCTATTTATTGTCAGAGTCTACAAAATGGTTTTCCATTTTAGTAAACGGATTTATCGAATGTATTTAATAATGGCCTTACAGGTAACACAAGGACGAACAGATTTTCCTCTAAATAAATTTAATATTTTCTGTGGGCTAATAAAATTTATAACAAATAAATTTTTTTAAAAAAGGTTGTCGGAAACAATGCGGTTTCCATTAAGTTCTTACTCGTAGTCTTGCTCTCAGCGACTTGATGCATCTCTTACAAATTTCGAGATATGGAGATTCGGACCTGAACAGAGCCCGGAGAGAGTAAATAGAAAATTCCCTTAGAGGAAATCCACGAATGACTTATACCGATTACGTCTTGCGCAGGTCCGTTAGTTTTGTTTGAAAATCATCTGTTTTGTGTGACGTCATCAATGGGCAAAAAATATTGATTTGTATGAATTTTGTAAGTGTTTTTTGAATTACATTTAAAAAAAGACAGAAAAAGACAAGCCATTTAAAGAAAATGCGATGTGCTGTAAAACACTTTCTTTGAAAGTGATAAAATTGTATTTAACTCTTTTATTAATTTCAATTCTCTCTAGTTTCATGTCTTATCGTATCTTATTTGTATTTTGAAACTAAAGTAATAACGAAATTTAATATTTTTTGAAATAGTCTTTTAAATCTGCCAGTGCAAAAAACCAATTTTGTTAATGGAATCTAAACTTCGTCTCTTAAACTCTAAAAAATTAATATTAATATTTGCGTTTGCAATATAACGTGACGTAAAAATCTGATATTCTTCTTATGACCACTGGCTGAAGCTTTTCAAATTTAACTGAAACATTTTGCATAATACAAGATTTGTATAAAGCAATCCCATCCGATAAATTTTAATAGTTCACGTGTGTATAAATCACAAATAATACTATCAACTTGAAAATAGTGTCGGAAGAATTGTAATTTTCTTTTTTAAGGGGGTTTTTACGTGCACGAAGTTTTCTAAACAATTCAAAAATTTCAATACAAAGTTTGTGAAAAAAGATATGAATATTAAAAAATATCGTCTCTCAAAAAACAATACAAATTCCTTTTAATTGATTTTATAACTTTGCAACTCTCTGAAAATTTCAGAATAAGAGAAGACTTTTTAAATGCCTGAAAGTAATATACAAATACCAATTCAAAAATGTACAAATTTACGTTTCACTAATTTTGTTCTAAAATTTGTTTCGCCAATAAAATGTTTAAAACCATAAATACATTTATACATTTTCAGTATAGTTTTTGTTTGATAAAAACTATTCAAAATAAATATCACAGACTACACATACATATACCACATATTTAATTTTATAAATTTAAGTTTTTTTGCTAATTATTTACTTTAAAAGAAGGATTAAAATCCACAAAAAATTTATAGTTGGAAGATGTTTGTAACTTTATAATAAACATGAAGATAATAAAAATAAAATATTATAACAAATACAAATTATGTAAAGAATTGGATTCCAATGGGCTTTCGACAGGTCGCGAATGTTTTTTAAAATAAGAAAACTAAACCAAGAGTTACGTGATAACTTTCTATCTCGAAAAATAAAATTCGCAAAAATAATAAAATTAATTAAAACCTATTTCCGTTTTGCTTTTATTTGTAATTAAAAGTAACATTTGTTCAGTAAGGCTTGGATTCTGAAGGTGATAGATTTAAGAACGGACGGACATGGCTATATTGTTTTCCCTGTTGAATACCGTTTATGCTGGAGCCTATCTTGATCCCTTCTCCATGTTTCATACGAAAAAGTCAATACACACTGGCAGGCGAGTTGGTCGGCATAACTGAAGCAAATGTTTTTGCTTCTTGGCGTTTAATAATTGAATTTTAAATGCTTTGAAAACACAATAAATTGCTTCTGAAACAAATTTTTATTTTATTTCACCAAAATAAACTTGAAAAAATGTTATATTTCCAATAAATGCTGATATTTACAAATGTAAACAACAAAATCCAAACAAATCTCACAGCAGAATAACAAATGTGAACATTGATGACGTAAATGCGCAGTAGACAATTTTTTTGACACACTTGAGTGCGCAATCGGTATAAGTCATTCATGGAGGAAATCAATAAAGCACAAAATATTGCCACTAAACGATGAGAGCACACGCCTGAAATGATATAGTGAGAGGAGCTGCTCTCATTATCTCAAGATAAATTAGTGTTGTTTGTACTGCAAGAAAAATAAATTGTGCACGTGCTTTTAATTAATTACTTAAATTTTTTTAAAATTATTTTTGAATTTATTTAATAAATTTTCATTAGGAGAAAATTAAAAACTTAATTATGACTTCCAACGCTGCTTTACAATATGCTTTACAACTGAGAACTGCAGCCGAATTAGTCAATAAAATAAATAAATTATATAAAAAAAAAATGGAATTGCATTTAATTGCATAAACAGAAGAAGAAAGTTTTTAATAATTTAAATAATTATAATTAATTACAAACGGCTTCTTGTACCAGCGGCTTGTAACTGATTTGAATTATTTAAAGGTTTATTATCACATTCGTTGCAAAAGGATCTGTTTTTTAGAATTAATTTTTTTTAGAGCATTAAGATTATTTATATTTATTTTTTATTTGCTCTTTTTTTTTATTAAATAGTGCTATTTATAAAATTGCACCTGCTAAAAAAAAATTATTTGTGCCATATTTAAAAATACAGAATGATGGTTCAAGGATTTTGGCCATATAAAAGCTCATACATACAAATGCATACACGAACACGAACAAGCCAACCATTTCCACAGTAAAAAAATTAAAAATAAATAAATAAGTAAATACTTAAATAGAAAAGTGTTAGGAATAAAAAAATTATGAAAAAGTTAAATACTTTTTTATAAGAAGTTTTTCTTTTTATCTATTGAGATAATTCAAAGGCTGAAATAATAAAAAATTTAAGCCTGATTGTTTTTTATGCTCAACAACGAAATTGGTTTTGCAGTAAAAAATTTAAATATTAATTACAGACTTTCAAATGTAGACATAAAAATGTTGTCGAAAGGACGGTTTCGTTTCCTTCGAAATGCATTAAAAGGTTACTGTTCGCTTTTATTGCAATTTGAAAATAATTAAAGTCGCGTACGACAACAATTGCTCGATTTTAAGCTATAATAAAAATTGATAAGCCTGTTTCAAAGAGTTTTCTATTCAACACAGCAGATCCTTGGCCAGGTTGGTATATCGTGTATTAGTCCTTATAAATCCTACTTTGCCAAGATCAGCTCCTTAATGATATTGAGATTTCCCTAAACATCTTTGGGAAAAGAGTTACAGTGACTCTTAAGGTCCAGCTTAATGGATGGCTTAATTATTACCCTCTCACATTTTGTACTCCATTCAAATTTAAAAACATGACTCTGTACATGCATCGGAGTACAAAATTAACATAATTATTTACAACGAATAACAAAAGGCAAGAGAAAATATTATATCTGGTAAATTTTTTCCTCTTTCTCGTTATCATCATAATTATTATTATAAAAAAAAGAGAATGTCCTTTGAAATGAAAATGTGTGGTTAAATGTTTGTTTGCATATGCGAGCAAGCTTACAAGTGACATATGAAATAGAAATGATAGATGCCACACAATTGTAAACATGCCTCCATGCAATTGGCTGCATTACATTTAGAAGTGCATTAAACAGATGCAACACCCAGTCAACATTTCTTTTCAAGTTCACTTGAATTTCTGTCTTTCATAAAATGTAGCCAACATTTTTTAAATTTTGATAAAAAATATAAAAAAAAAATAATCTGTAATCTAAAAAATTGAAATTTAGGCCGAAATATGAAATACGAAATTGAAATTTAATTCGAAATTTAAATTTCGAATTAAATAAAAATCATTAATATTGCACTATTCTACACAGTCAAAAGAATAGGTGATAGTGATACCCTACTATTACAAAAAATTGCATCAAAATGGCGTTGCTGGTGCCACATTATCACACACAAATAATGTAAATAATTTCTTCTTTGCTGATAGAGGTAAATGCAACTCTGATGGCATGAACAATTGTCATTTTATGAAAAAAATAAACGACTATGATTGCCATAAATATCTCATATTTTTAGGCCCCACTATTTTATTTTTTCAACAGAGATGCCATATTTTCTATATTTCGTACGAGTGTGTTGCATAGTGTATCAGGGCCTTTAAAATATACTTTGTAACGCGACAAAGGCCGTACGATTTGATAAATTTGCTATGTGGGCTGAAAAAAGGAAATAGTCTGGCATAAATTTTTGCGATTTTTATGCTAAGCAAAAGTCTATGAAAATTTTCATAAAATGACAATTTTTATGCGATCAGAGTTGCATTTATGTCAATCAACAAAGTAACCATATTAGGTATATATTTATATCACTTTGAGTGAACAATTTTGACTATATGAAAATTAGTAAAACAAAAATAGTTTCCACAAAATCGCATGTTTTCTTAAGGAAAGCATACGGCGGTGTTTCGTCCTTTTGTCCTTGTGTGGAAGCTGTGCAATGCAACCAGACTGCATATCATCACTTTTCGTGTTCTTTTCTAAAATAATTACAATTTATGAAAATTTCAGTTTAGAAATTTTTAAAATCTGCTCAAAAACGTTGCCATGGCAGGCCGCGATGAAATGCAAATGCAACCTGCATACATGGAAAAAAGCTCATGTACAAAGAACAAGTGTAACACGTGTACATGTTTACACGCGCAACAAAAAATTTATAGTTTAAACTGAAATACTTTTTACCCTCATAAATTTCCTCATAATTTACTCACATGTATTTTACTCAGTTGTACATGGAAATGACATGAAATATATTTTCACTGTTAAATAAGAATTAATAAACCTTTCATTTTCACATGTACGGCGCACACATGCAAACATACCAGCAAACATACTCGTACGTACTTCTACACAACACAGTGACACACTTTAGGCATAACTGGAATAAAATAATTTAAATACAAATTAAAAATATCGTAGAAGATAAAAGTGAATAATAAAAATACACCACATAAACAGGCTGTCAAAAGGAGAGAAATAACAAGAAACCACAGACGAAAATGCATAAAATGGCAGAAACTTTGATTTGAAAAGGACAGCAACGATTTGAGAAAATTATAAAAAAAATTGAGAAAAAAAATGCTTGAAACTTTATAAATTCACTCACAAAGCAGCATTTAAATGTCAATTGTAAAGACAGACAGCTACTGAAAAGGATATAAATGGACAAAATTTAAAAATAAATATTTTCCTGGTAGTGGCATCCATCAAACTTTTTTATAAAAGCCTGTCAAAGAAGAAATTTTATAGAGAAATTCTCTATAAAAATTCTCTTTCGTAATTCCGTTTGTTCTGTTCAAACATTTTAATAATTTTCATCCAAAGTAGTATAGAGGGGTTCTTGGCGATTGTCCTTGATGAATGAGATATAAAATAAATTATTAATAATTGAAAAAATTTAAAATGTTTTTGTAAGGATTATGTAGTCTTATTTTAAGCTCCCGAAGAATGAATTGAATTAAGTTTTTTCTTTAAATATTCATCAGAATTCTGCTCATTTTTACTTTTAGTTGGGATTAGCATGGCAAAATATTTTAACAATAAAGTCGATAAAAAATGTTAAAATATTTTACGTTTCACAATAATACTAAAAGCTTACACTCCTGCCGCACTGCTTGCAGAAAATCAATTTAATAATAAAATAAAAAAACGAAGTAGAAAATGAAAATGTTTAAAGAAACCACAGAATTTTAAGGCAACTGTAATGGCTTTTCCATAAATCCATTGTCAACAAGGAATGTATTTAATTCTCCTATTCGTTAGTTGTAAGAAATGAAATTGTCCTTTCATCTCAATTCATGAACAGATTTATTGCTTTTAACTTGCAGACATAATTTTATGTATTCAATTATTGTATATCGCAGTGTAAGAAGATTTATAATACCAAAGTGGTGTTGATCGATGAGCTCAGGCGATATACTCATCGCCATAAATAATTTTAACAATGTTTAGTGTGTCAATATTTCGTTTTTTCTGTGGTTGTAGCGTTTTTAGGTAACTGCATATGTTCTGTAAGTCATTTTAGTTTCTGCAAAGCTTTAAAGTACTTGGAAAAAAATTATAAAAGTGGCAATAACACATAGAAGAACTCACAAACGGATGAACACAATATGTAATTTAACATTTATTTTATAAAATTACCAACGCGAAAAAATAATCAGCTCCTGCAACGTACACAAATGAAATAATTCCTTTAACAACTGCAAACGACAAAACAAAACAAAAAAAAAAAAAACAAAAGGGAATAGATTGTGAAGAGCAAATCATAAAAATATTTAAATAAAAAAAAAAAAAAATAAATATTTACCTCTGTAAAGGCCCTTTAACAGCAAGACAGACAGACAGACGGACAGATGGACATATGGCGAGATCGGACGGAGGGACAAACATTTCTTAAGCAATCTTTCATCTTTACGGTTTCAGCATACAGCTAAGCAAATTATTAATATAGGAATGCTAGAAATATATTGATGAGGAAATGGTGTAATCACCATTTCCATTTTGAAAAACCTTTAAAATCGTCTAAATTTTAAATTATATTTCTGAATCTTTCTCGTATCTTATCTTAAAGTTTTTAATCTCTTGGAAAACTTTACATTCCATCTAAATTTTTTTTTTAATTTACCTTTTAATAATATAGAGTTTTGCTTTAAAAAGCAATTGCATCCTGTTTTATTTTAGGATACGGAACGACTCATTTGAAGGATCATATTAAGCGTTCAAGCATTTATAATTAATATATTTTATTTATAATTATATGCATCTTTAATGAAATACAGTTTAAGGTATCGTTTCACTATCCTACGTAGACGTACAAATCCTGTGCACGTAAGTGTGATGGTAATACCCTCTTATTTTAAGAAATCAAATTAAAATCGTGACATAGAATAACAAATGCATTTGCATTGATTATTGATTTCTGGTGAAATATACTTTGTAAACCGCTAAAGGCCGTAATTTGGCATGTGAGCTGAAAAAATGAAATAGTGTCAGTCAGCTGATCTGATAGTTATTGCTGTTTAATAAAAATATTAAAGACCCCGACGATTTGTTGAATATGGCATCTCTGCTAAAAAAAATGTAATCGGTACGGCTTAAAAATGTCACATTTTTTTTAACAAGCAAAAGTTTATGAAAATTTTCATAAAATTACAATTTTTATGCGATCAGGATTTAAGCAGCAACGAAAAAAATTTCCTTGCATCATATTTGTATCATAGTGTGGCACTAGCAATGCCATTTTCATACTATTTTTTTTAAATAGGGGGGAATTACTCTCACAGTTTCGTGTAAATGAATCGCATAACTGTGTAGGATAGTGTATCAAATTCAAAACTGCTAAAGACCATCAATGAAAACGAGGCCTTCCGCTCAAATTACTAGCCAACATATTCTACAAAGCCAGCAATCCCTAAAAAAGTTAAAGCCAACAACTGCAGATGTTTCACATGCTGCCATTAAGATTTTAAAAATGTTTTGAAAAAGTTGCACTGCCGCCAACATACACACTTCCACATACACATACACACACAAACATATATTAAAGAATACTCTTAATTCTCTGTTAAGCCTACTTCAGCTTAAAAGTCTTCATAATTTTAGTTTTTGTATTCAAATAAAAGACGTTAAAGAAAATAAAAAAAGATACTTGAGTGGTGCCGTGTGGGATGAAAGGCAAAACATTCAGACAAACTACTGAAATACAGAATAACTTTGTAAGAAAATGAGAAAATACGAGGAATATGTGAAATGTAGTTACACAACAATACTTTTATATAAAATATGTAAAACGAAGAAGAAAATACTTACACAAGAAATTTCTTTGTTTTATGCGACTCCTTGCCAGCTTATAGACTACATGGATGGTTTCAAAACCTGCTTCATAAATTTTCATTACATAAAATACTTGGAAAGCACAAGCGAAACATTTTATGCAGGTAAAAGTATATTCAAAGCAGATTTTATAAAGGCTGTTCAGTCACAGAAATCCTTATGTCTGTAAGGATAACACAATGATAGGTATAATCTATCTATGTATCTCCTTTTACCACCCCCTCCTCAAACCATCTGCTTACTTGTTTACATTTATTATGCTTGATTACTTATTATTTGTAAGTAAAAACATGATTAAATGATTAGAGGAATTGAGGAACTGTGTTCATTCCCCAAAAACAAACATCTGTAGTACGATTTAAAAGCTTTAACGCTATAACGCTATAACGCTAATTAATGGCGTTACAAAATAATGGCATTTAAATTTTTGTTTGAGGTACTTACAAATATTTTAACGATATATGACGCCGTTTAGTAACAACTTTTAAACGATTTATTTTACTGCTAAAGTATAAAAGATAATTTGCAATTAAATCTCCAGTTTGTTTACTTTTTCAACGAATTGCTTTTAATTAAAATAATTAATTGTAATAATTTCATACATTGTTGTGTGTTCAACTTGCCAGCAAGACTTTAGTGAAACTCTGCAAGTGGTGTTAAAATGCGTTTGCGATAAAATTCTGATGTCTAATGAAGTAAATCTGAAAGTAGGAAAATCTGATTAGAAATATAAGTAATTATCCAAAACAGTGGTCAACCTTTAATAACACTTAAGTGGAAAGCCTTTACTAGCCATCAAATTGAATTCAACTTCAATTAGAAGAAGAAGAGAAAAAACAAGAAAAATCATGGCGCTTGACATCAGGCAAATGACTTGAGATGTGCCATGTACAAAGCATTTACCTAAATCTTAAGCACACATACGCGACTTACACTATTTACGTTAATAAATTATTTGTATGCACAGGAAACGTACGTAAATAAAAAGCCTATTACGGGTTCACACACGAACATGTATTAGCGGGTATTTAAATAGGGATTTCTTAAGGTTCGGCATGTATGAATAGAGCATTCAATAGGACTTGGCGAGTGCAGTTCGAATCCGATCCAAGCTATCATTGATAAATTATCTTCAGCAATGAGAACTTTTTCTAAATTACTGGATACGCAGAGGGGCCCATTCCAATCTACCACTTCTAAAAGTAACCTTAGGCCGATGAGGCTGACCTTAATTTCAATTATGCTATATGTTGCATAATTCATTCTAATCTGCACATTCTGCATTAAAGCTTTGTAGATATGCTCATTTACAGATGCAAGCACCGAAAACCTGCTATTCCAGCCATTCAGTTTAACACCACTAAACTTTTGTAACTTGTAGCTCTGTGTGTCTAAATGCATCAGAGTTCTATATAGTTGATATTTTCGGATGATCAATATCTAACTTATATGCGAAATCATTTTTGTCATGTTATTTCCCAAAGATATTTGATTATGAGTTTTCGTCCATATGGTGTTTTATTTAAACCTAAAAGTCGGAAGCGTTTATTGCAAAACCCTTTAGGAATGAATACTACACACTGCTAGTCTAGCTAGTTTTTGTGCCCTTAGAAGAGGAAAGCATTCAAGTGAAAAACTGTTTTTCAATGGTTTTCTGCTGTGTTTTTAATGTCACCGCCTCAGTAATTTTCACAACAAAAAAAAAAAACACACACACACACACACAGAAGTTTGAAGGAAAAATATCGATATTTCTTATCGAAAAATAAAACAAAAAAAAAATAATAATAATAAAAAGAAAATTTGTGAAAATAAAAAGTCTTTGCATTTTTCAAAAGCAATATCCTTTGAAGGATTTTTTTCTGCCCAAAAACCATAAAAAACATGTGAAGATGAATGGTAGGGGGTGGTGGCGGGTGCCAATGTTTACTACAGACTGTGCGAAAGGTTAAAACAATGTCAGAGCAGAAGAATGAACAATTGACTTACATATAAAGAAATATCGTTACTATTCGTAAATGATTAGATTTACAATGAGGTATCCCGACGTGACCAACTATAGTCCGCTATTGCTTAGGTTACCAGGGCTTACAGAGAGAGATTGAGAGATAGAGAGAGAGGGAGGTAGATAAAAAGAGTTGTAAGATAATGGAAGCAGTACTCCGGCGATTGCCAAGGCACACTGGCTTCTTATTGTTCCGTATTTGATACTTTAGCGATTCCAGGATCAGCCTGATTTTCCAACAATACCACATTTAATTCTAATATAACTTTTTAAAATTAAAAAAAAAAAAAATATATAAAAAGCAAAACATTGAACAAAGAAATAAAGCTGAGGTCTTCTTCTTTGACAAAAATATAGCTGCCGATTTCAAAAGAAGAACTCTTGTATGTGGCACAAGAACTTTTTGAAAATGTACCAGTGAAAAGGTACTTCCCATTCAGCTTTAGGGGCTTTACTGCTTATCGGTACTAAAACCTATTGAAAGGAAGAAAAAATAGAGCCGCATGATAGAGGCTCTCCATAAATTTCTAGTTGCTTTATAAAAAAATCTTAGAGAAAATTTATTTCACTTCTACGCATATTTTTTTTTTTGGAACTTTTCATAAATTCCCCATCACATTACATATTTCCCAGATAGTCGAACGGACAGACTTGTCTTATCTTTCTATTTTTAATTTGAAATGTGCAAACGCTTCGGAATTCCCAGTTTGCTTTACTAAATTTAATTGAAATGCAATCTGTGAGATTAAAATCAAATTTGAAATGACAACAGAGTAGCCAACTGTCTATGTGTCTGATGGGTGTAGGCATGTGATGTTTATTGATAACGTGTCATTATCGAAATTGTGTTATTTTCTGATAAATACGAGTATCAATTTTTATTCTAAACATACAAACGCAAATAATCGAATTATTTGCGCAAAGTTGTTTTCAAATTTAAAGTTGGAAAGTGCTAACAATGGGATGAGAGGGGAAAAGTAAATTGGTATTGATAACGTTTTGAAAGGGAACTACGCACTTGCTTATATCCTTTATAGCTCTTTATATTGTTTTACGAGGCTGCTTCTGGCAGCAAATAACTTATCTGTACTAAGTAAAATAAGTGAACTGAAGCATAAGCAAAACAAAACGGCATTTGTTTTAAAATACACTATTGTTTTTTACATTTGTTTTCCATAGCTGCTTTCATTTCCATTTGAGCTGAAAAAAGCAGTCTATGCAAAAGCCGCCCCAGAAAATAACTACATTTCAATTTATTAATGAGTTTCTGTTACAATTTAGTGTTCATTGAACAAAGTGTAGCCAATTATTTTCATTAGCGCTCAGCTTAAGTCTCTGGTTACTATAACAGGCTCTGCATAATGGCATGCAGAGTAAATATTAATTTTTAAAAATTTAATATGATTTAAATTGAGAATAAATACTTGTTTTGTAGTCTAAAGGATTACTTTTTGGCAACATAAAAAATGGATATGAAAGCAAATTGAATAAAATTTTTTTTGGAATTTAATGTCATGCAATAAAATTAAAACAAAAACAATTTAAAAGTTTCTTAATGAGTCCCGACTTGCTTTCAATTTCATTATTTTAATCCTTCGATTTATAACTTTTTATTTGAGAGGTCCTTGCAGTACTTCGCTGTGTTACGATTACGATCCAATTGATTTTTAATTCTTCATTTAAAATCTTCTGAAATATTTGAGGAAAGGTAACTTTGTAATTTTAAAAATTTAAAGCTTGCAGGCTGTACATCGAGTGCATTAGAAGCACATCAGTGAGAAAAAGATAGAAAATATATAAAAAACAGCAGGAAAAAAGTAATCCTTTTTTTATTCTTTATTTTTAAATTAACTTAAAAAAAAACACCCACGGTCTGGCAGGAATCGAACCCGCGATCTCCGCTTTAGTAGGCTACGCATTATTCATTCGCCTACGATGTCACAACAGGAAGAAAGAGGCATATAACGTAGAAAAGCAGAAAAAAAGTAAACCACTGAAACAAGAAAATTTTTTTACATTTTTCTTCGCTCCATCCAGATGAACTCTTACCTGAACAATTAATTCCACTGGTCTGAAAACGAAACATCTTATCAACCTCTAAACTTTATTTATTTACTTGCAAGGCTATGAGTCTTCAAAACTTCTGCTTTTATTGCGGCACGTTGCCAGTTTTTAATAAGATTTAATTTGTATTGAAAAAGTTTTTTTCAACATTTTGAGCTTCCAACAAGAAGCTTTTCCAGGAAACTTTTGAAAAAATTAAATGGTTTTTTTTTCTTCATCTCAACTGAAGGAATTTAATTTAAATATTTTTATAGCTTGTGTACGCATTAAGGAAGAGCTTGGTGGTAAGGGTGGGGGTATAGTATCAATACCAGGGAATAGATTAAATTAAAAGAGTAAATTCAATTGTAACAAGTGTTTGATTTAAAATGTGAAAAGCTTGTTCACAACAAACGAAATGTCATGCGATTAGACATGTAAGGCTTAAGTGGCTTTCCGGCATGACTACAATATGAAGAGGGAAGGAAGGCAGCTAATGTAAAAATAGAACAGTGTAATTATTGTTAGAAAAAAATTTTAGGTTTTAAGAAATTGAAAATCTTCTGCTAAATTAACTCGTGCGGATTTTTTTCTTATAGTATAAACGATAAGGGCAAGTGGAAAAGTGGAGGTTCTGGCTCCAGAATTGAGGAGGAATGCTAAATTTTGGAGATGAATGATAATAATTTTGTTTAGAAAGCAAGATTTGTATCTTTATTATAGCAAAAGCAAACATAAGAAATTATTTGAGATAAGCTGAGCGAGTAGAGTAGTAGCAAGAGAAAGACGAGGGTTGGCTAAAAAGTTTCCAACCTGATCTAAAGATTATGGCGACTGGAATGTCAAAGGGGTTATTTTCACTGATTATCTGATCAATACTAGGCAGAGTATAAGAAGACACAAAGCTTGTTTCACTGCGATGGCTAAAATCAACAAGTTGAAGTTTGATCTGTTCACCCCACCACCATATCCAGCAGCCTTAGCCCTTAGCGACTATATATAGTTTTCCGAACTTGGAAAATGGCTTGGATATAAATACTTCCAGAGCTACATGAGAGTCATTGCTACTGTTAATGAGCATTTGGAGGGAGGTGGCGCTTCACACTATGAAAATTGTATCACTCCTTTACAACATCGTTTTAAAAAATCCATTACTCTAGATGGAGAACGAGTTGAGCTAATAAGTTGTTAATAAGTTGTTTTGCAGCCCGGAATTTTTTCACCTCACCCTTGTAATGTCCTTGTACTTTTACGAATTTGCTTGTAAATTTTGTACCAAAATTTTAATACTACTTCATAGCATGTTCCTTTTTAATAACAACTAGAAACCTAAATTACGAAATCCGTATTAAATAAAAGTTACTGGCAAGCAATTTGACCGACATCAGTTATGAATTTGTTCAACAAACGAACATTAAATTCTAATCGGGCATTTAAAATTGCAACGATTTCTATTACAAGCCTGAATATATTTGTTTTATTTAAGTGCAAATCCCTCCAAAACTTAATTGTGAAACATGAGCCGATTTTTGTTATATCAACAAAGATGATTTCATAATTTTTTTTCAACTTTACTGGGTCTTCTCTAGTTGTGCAAAACATTTATGGCTGATAAGCTTCTGTGCTAAAAATTCACCAGGGCGTATGATGAATTTTGAAATGGAATTAATATTAATCATACGTGGTGGAGGCGGAGTCTTTGGATAAATGCGAGTTGCTGATGGTACGCTGCGACTTTAATCTAGTTTTATTTACATCTCTCGGAAATGTATTGAGCCAGTATTGTGGAGCGAGCCCACCAAGCAATGCAAACAAATTCATTAACTAAATGAAGACCGAAGAGATTATTAAGCAAGCAGGAGCATGTTTGCATCACTGCAAATTGCAATCAGTGCAATTTCTTTTGGCTTAACAACAGATGACAATATGATGATGGATTCGAATTCGTTTTATATAAAATTTTTGTGGCTGAAGTTTGGCCATTAAAGTTAAAATCCACAAAACAATGGCAACTATTTTTTGTACCCTGAACTTACATGATGCGGTAGGAAATGACGAGAGTCTCTACGATGTTCTTGCCAAGCACTCTAAGCACGATGGCGCGTTGCAAGTTTTCATATGAATAATTTGAAGACAGTTTTTCAGTAACTGGCTTGTTAGTTCTGCCTTAATGTAATAAGGGCATATCCCTAGTAGAGAATTAAAAAAAAAGCGCAGGCTGTAGGGAAGCCACTCATTGTAGGGAATATTTCCAGCCAACCTGAAGTTTTCATGTTATTCAAAAAGTTGTTTGATTGAGATCAAAGAATTAGACAAAGAAATTTTTCTAATTTTTTCTCGGATTTTTACAAGTTTTGAAAAAGTTTTTTTTTTCACCAGAACGTGTAATGGTTTCCCGAAAGTCAACTCTCTTAGTAAACGGAATAGGAATGCGAAACATACTGAAACAAGAACATCACGCACAGTTAATTCAATCGTTAATAAGTCACGAGGGAAGGGGGCCTTTGCATCTTTTACACATTCCTCCATATTTATATAAAACAAATATTCCCTACATGTTGGATAAAACTGCTTCAAATGGGCGTGAGCGTGCAGAGTTTCCAAGCTTATGTAATGTGTTGTTTTCAACAAAAACTTTTTGTTTATGTAAATTTTTATGCAAATTTTTTAAATGTTGTTGTCTTTTGTGTACTGCTGGAAGAACGTTTCAGCTAAAGCAGCAAGTTGCGCCGATACGTTGAAATAAAAAAAAAGGATTTTATTTATGTGCATGCTTCCATATTGTCCTAATTGTTCAGAATTTAAGAGGCAACATATTCTCATCAAATAAAAAACTTTCATTTTATTCAGATGAAGCTTTTAAGTGTGGCAGAAACTGAATGCGATGGTGCCGTCAAATGAAGTTCTTTTAATAAGAAAATATTTTTTGTTATTTATTTTTTTAGATCACAAAAAAGTTTGATTATAAATAATTCAAAAAAAATTTTATAAACTTTTGTTAATAAAATATAAGATTTCTTATGTTGACATCATGGACTTGGTGTGGAATTGCTTAATTGGAAAAAAATATTAAAAGGTTACATTATTGCAATTTTTTTTATTCACACCACTATGTTGCAGGGTTTAGGGAGGCATGGAACCCGCGACTTCTGGTTAAACAGGCTGTTTGTTATCCATTCGCACATGTAGGATTAGAAAAAGCCGTTTAAAGTTTTCGGTTTATGGCGTGAACACAAGCAGCGTCTAGGCAGGAATGGAACCCGCGACTTCCGGTTAAGTAGGCTGTTTGTTATCCATTCGCCCATGTAGGATTAGTTCAAAATGCAAGATGCAGTTCAGGAATTTTAATTATATGAAAATTTTTAATGTAGCCTGCAGTTCGTTAGGCAAGAACAAAATTATTTAAAATTGTACTAAAAAGTGTTGCCAATATTGTCATTTAATTTGCTATAATCCTCTCTTTCGGAAAACAAAAAAGTAGTAGAAATAAAATTCATTCCAATGTTTTATAAGCAGATATAATTTTTTATTTTTGAACATGGAAATCTGTTCTATAATGACTAGCACATAATAATATTGGAATTTTTACAAAATTTTAATGCGTTTTATTTCGATATTTTCAAATATTAATCTATGGAAGAGACCCGAACAAACATTCGCCTTTCGTAACAAGCAAACATTTCTTTCACAATTACCTGTTCAGATAAAACTCGAAGTTGAGTAAGTTGTTTTGAATAAATTAAGTAGTCACTCGTGGCATTCTCACCTCAACTCGTGGTCAATTATCATACTCACTCAAGAAGCTCTGTAAAGGCTTGTGAGACAGTTAAGGAAATAAAAAATTATAAATGGAATACTTTATATGATATATCGCGACACAATTACGAAAAAAGTTAAACTGTTCAGTTCAGCTATATGACTGACCATGATTTGTATCCTTTGATATCCTTTGATAAGTGTGGTATTGAAGGCTTAGCTTTTAAGACTCGTCCAAAATTATTACATAAAAACGAATTCACAAGAAAAAAAGACAAAGTTTAAAATCCTAACAAAGTTTTTAACTTTGCAACTAACACATGAGTGTCCTTAAAAGCAAAAGAAACAAAATAAAATATTTATACGATGCTAAGCCGAACTCTAAGCCGGACGTAGCAGTCAAACCACAAGTCAAAAGTTGTGGCAGGACTTATTGTTGCTCGCTGACATATTTTTCCTTCTAGGAATGGCATACAAGTATTAGAACTGAATACAAAAAGAAACAAAATGAAAATTCCCCTTTGAAGAAAGCAAAAAAAGGGGGGAGTCCCCCATATACCAAGAATCAAGAGCATCTGCAGCAAAAACAGAAATTTACATGTAAATGTAATAAATTGTGTATGCAAGTGTATGGACAGACCACCAACGAACGGTATCAGTGGCTAAACGAATGAATATTTAAATAAAGAATATACAGTAAATGAATAAATGAACAAGTGAACATTTGATGCTGCTTGACGTTTAATGATAAAAACCATCTACTGACGTCAAACATTCAACTCATGTCCTGAGAAAGGAAAACGACAAGAAAGTGATATTAAGTTTTCAGCTTCTTGAATAGAAAACAAGTAAAACAGAGAGAAAAAAGTTTTAAAACTTTCGCAAATAAATGACAGGCGGCCAGTTTGAAGCAAAATTAAAGAAAGGCTATTTTTAGAAAAGAAAATATAGAAACACAATATCATATTGAAGCTTGTAAAAGAAAGGGGTGGGCAAGAAACGACGATTAAGGGAAAAACTATAAGAAACAAAAGAAGAAAACCAAAAAAAAAAAAACAATCAAACGGCGAAATATTGCAAGAATACATTTCATAAAATGGTATCGCCAACCAACACAAAAGAACAAAATGTAAAGTTCTTCTGAAAGACAATTTGCTTGAATGCCTAACAACAGTGGTAAGCCGGCAGGCATGCATACCTCGGGCTGTAATCGTACACGAATACAGTGGGCTTTAAAAGAAGTAAAGTCAGCAGAAATAAATGGAAAGTAAAAGCACTAAAACCAGTTAAAAAATTTACATTTAAGAAAATCGCTCATGTATTTAAAAATATTTCTATTCATTTATTAATTTTCAGTTAAATGCGAAATTTTTGTAAAATCTAAAATTCTTAAAAATAATTAACAGTTTTGGCAAATTTTCGAAAATAAATTCAAATAAATTTAAAATAAAATAAAAGTAAATTTGGCTAAACAATTTTGGCTGCTTCGTCATTCTCTCTCTCTCTCTCTCTCTTCTATCTCTTTTCACGAATTTCATTACAGTGAATAATGAATGAAAGTAATGAATTGTATTAAAAAAAAATTTGTATTATGCTTACTAACGTAACTGTAAGTCGAGAAGGAACTGTTATGTCCAAGCATACCAGCAAGCCTAAAAGCATGCTATGAAATTTATTACGTCTATTAAAAAAATTTGCTCTTTATTTTCTCATTCCTGACAATCAGTTGATTCATAGAAAATGTAGTAAAAACTTCTCAAGTGACAGCAAGGGGGAAAGGAGAAACGTAAAAAAATCGAATCTGTTTTCCTATTACTCTTACTTCTCTTCCAGCTTTTCCAAAAACCAAAAATTAAATCTCAAAGTTAACGTAATAAATACTAACGAGCGAATTAGGCTGATTCCTAAATGCCGAAGATCCGATACAACATCAGATATCGAATTTATAATGGTAGTATTTCTCTGGCATATAATTATAACTAATAATAAAAATAAGCTTTTCGAAATTCTTTGGTGTTAAAGAATTGATATTACCCTCGCTTGACGGCCATTCTTTATCACTTCAGTCACTTCATTGGTGAAAAGCATTTTGTGAGAAGAATTTAAAGCTAAAAGGAAATAAATCATGAAAATAATCTCTCAGGTCTATATCTTTCCAATTTTTAGTGTGCCCGCATCCTGCGAACTGCAGCACAATGCATTTGTAGCTGTTGCTGTGCGATCAAGTGATTTTTATGAAAAAAGTAACAAATTCATGTTTCGTTTTAAGCGAAAGATAATATTGCTTATATAATAAAAATGGAAGGGAGGTCTGTAATAGTATTTCGTCGTTTCAGCATCTATCCTCTGCACGTCTATCACATTAAACAAGAACTACCAACAGTGAGTACGAACTTGAATGAACACCCTGCTACCTGCTGTTTGAATTTCCTTTTCCTTAATTTTGTTATCTGTGTATTTTTTGCTGTTTTCGTTTTATTAAACGAAGTGTGTTAACATGGCCTAAAGAAATTAAACGACAGGCTTGATATGACTGTGTTCTTTTCACGCTGCTTTAAACTTTGTCAAGGCTGCAGATAAACTCGGTATTGACAAATTTAACGGAAAATGACGAAAAAACTGTTAAATATGGAAAAAAGCTCTTTAAAAAGTTTCAAGAAGATTATTTGAATTTTTCGAAAATGTATAGAGTGGACTAGAGGGTAGAAGAATAGGGAAATTATATAAATTTTTTTTTGTCTGCATATACCAAAGTGCAGAATTGCATTGTAATCCATTTACAAACAGAAATTGACAATCTGAAATGCTGGATGTTGACGGCATTTGCTTAGAAATCCGAAGAACGTCGGTTCATATCACAAATAATGCAGTAAGAAGTTTACTGAGACGAAATAGATAAGTGTAAAAAATGCGATATCGTTAACCCTGCGATGCAACCCATTATAGTGGGAAAGGAAGCAGTGGGAGGGAAAGGGAGCAGTGTTGCCGCACCCTTTTGTAGACAAGTTTTCTTTCTTCTACTTCTCCGTTGAAATACTGTCACAAATGGCAGACGAATGAAGAGGGATTGATGTGCATTTCAGTAACAAATAACAACTTTATTTTCGGAGGAAGGAATCGAATGCACGACCTTTACCAAAAATTAGGTATCAAAAATAATCCTTTCGCAGCATCATATCCTCCTTATCTTTAATTTCTATACGAAGTTCTTCTATACGAGTAACTAAATCAATGTTGATAAAAAAAATGTGTAAAGAAATATTTTTTATTATTTATGTTTTTATGTGCAAAAGCTCGGCTTTATTTCGTTGGTACTCTGATGATGGCAAAAGCACAGGAGCTTTTATCAAAATCCTTCAATTTATGTGCAAAAGATTAAGTAAATCATGTTTTATACTTTCTGAAATAAAAGTATCATATCCTCCTTATCTTTAATTTCTATACGAAGTTCTTCTATACGAGTAACTAAATCAATGTTGATAAAAAAATGTGTAAAGAAATATTTTTTATTATTTATGTTTTTAATCTTAAATTTCTATACAGTGCAAAAGGTCGGCTTTATTTCGTTGGTACTCTGATGATGGTAAAAGCACAGGAGCTTTTATCAAAACCCTTCAATTTATGTGCAAAAGATTAAGTAAATCATGTTTTATACTTTCTGAAATAAAAGTATTACAAAGTTTAAGTGAAGCATTAAATAATTTATAATTAAAAACTGCAGTACAATGTAATTAAAAATTTTATGCTTTAATGCTTTTAAATACTTTCGATTAAATTTTTCACAAGTACTTATGAAACGGTGAAAGCATATAAAACGCGGGCAATTGAAAAAAAAAAATATTAATCAATAGAATAGAGAACATACACAGTTTAGTAAATGTGTGTTTAAAATTAATTTTGTTGCGAAAGTTCTTTCTTCTTAATTGTACGTAGAAGCTTTAGTTGCACTGACGCACACACATGTAGTCTTAAACACATACGAGTGCAAGTTGTCACACACCAGCGCCTACTAGAGAAAAGAACCCAACATGCATTTAACCTCATTTTATACTTGTAATTGTTGTTATCAACAACAATTGATTTGCATACAAAAGCAAATAGACAACACAAGCAACAACAACAAGAAAACACTTGAATTTACAATAGGGATGATGAGGTCCTTTTCAGGAAAAACACAAATACGGCCTTAAATACTTTAGTTTAGATTTTAAATCCTTTACGAACACGTCTCAGTCCACACGAGAGTCTACGCTCGTGTGGATGCATGTGATTGGCATACACCTCCAAACACACACACAAGCAAACACACACACTTGAGTCTCAGTCACAGTCAGCCACATATAGTGGCTGATGTTTACAAAATGAAATACTTAATAATCTTGTTAATACGTCTTTATAGACTTTGGCCAGCACATTGTGCTGTGTCTCCTCATCTCCAGCTGATGGTGGCATCGATTCAAAGAAAAGGCTGCCAAACAAATATTATTTTTTAAGATTGTTTTTATTTATTTAGCTTACACCTTTTTTTTTATATAAAATAATCTTTAGTCCTTAAAGGAGCTACAAATTATATAAAAGCAATGGCGTAAGTGCTGGGCTTAAAAATAATCTGTTATATTTACAGTTTGGTCACTAAAGGCATTTCATATAAATGATGGATTGGAATTTAGATCGCAATAAGGAGATGCTGCCGATAAAGCCGGTAAAAGTTGTGACCTTCCGTGATATTTAGTTCTTACTTTCCCCTAAAGGTTTACTTAACTAATCCATGTCATCGCCAAACATACGCCTTTTCAGGAAGCAAACAGTCTGGTTTACTTTGGCCGCTCATACACACAGAAGAAAGTTGCCAATAAAGCTTTTTTTGCTATTTCAGTATTGTTATATAAAATTCGATAAGGAAAATAATTATTAACACATCCGTCAAAATAATCCGGCTTATCACAAAGATCCTGCAACATGCCTTAAAAAAAAAACAGAATTGACATGGCAACTATTATATTATGGCATGACAACTATACTATTATTACTATATATAATATGACTATTAACAGGATTTATGTGAGGCCAGCAGTAGGATATTCATTACGGGTAGCTGTGGAACTTTTTAGGAACTTTTGCAGCAAGTGGTCTATTTCTTAGACGCATATATTTTTCGGTTTTAAAATTCCAATGCAAAGATATATTTATGATTGAAATCAAGAAAAAGTGGTACAACCCCATTGTATCCATATGCAAACTTATATATGTTGTTGGCAAAAGGCTTTTTCCTGCGGCAACAGGGGCGATTATTGCTTTGCTTTGTATCACATGTTCCATCACAATGCTGCCAGTGATAACCTTCAGTTTGCCTCGTGAGCTCGTTATGCCTTTGTACGTTGAATAGCATAGAAAAAAGGAAAGACAATAACGATTATGGTTCAGCGGAGGTATCCTCAATGGCAATAATGACATAAATAACAACAACAATGATGATATGCCACTGAACAGTATAAAACATTAAAGCAATGAAATAAAATAAAATAAAATGAAAGGAAGAGGCAGCAAACAATGGAAAAGTCTTAAATCCATTTTAATCTTATTTCGCTTACATGGGCGATAAGAAAAAATTTTATATATCTACTGATCTTATTACACATAGATTCAGATATGGGCGAATTTGATTCTAGTATTAATGAATTTGTTCATTCCTGATAAGACGCTGCATTCAAAATTAAAAACGTGCCACTGTAATTCATTTATGTTATTAAGCTAATTCGAAATAAAATATTTCTTGAACATATTTCGTATTTTCATTTCCTATCATATCGTTACAAGCAAATGTTTAAATAATTAGAGCTTTTGAGCTTTTTTGAACTGTCTAATGCGTACTAAAGCAATTTACATTATTTACAATTGGCTAAATAAAGAAATAAATAATAAACTTTGTACAATTTTACAAAGAACTTGCATTTATACACAGTGTGTTCACAGTGGTGTTCCCATGAGCTGCATTTTTTTTGTAGCGAACATTTTTCAGGCCAGAAATGGCAAAGGTCGCGGGTTTGATTCCTGACTCTGGCAGTCATAAAATAAAAAAAAAAATTGTATAGATTCTTGGCATGTGCTTTAACCACAGTTTCGTTCATTGATGTTTCGTACATTCAAGGGTAAAGGCATAATCTTTGGTCACACCTAGTTAACATGGACCTTAACACATACAACTACAGGCAAGTACAGTATACTTCAGGAGTAATGATTATCCTCCTGCTAATGAACCAAGAGGAAATAAAATTGTTTGAGCTCAATAGCTGCATATACCAGCGAGATAATTTTGAAATCATTTCTTATTGTAAATTAAGAAAACACATGGTTGAATAAAAGATTTTTTTTTTTTCGCCACTCCGGTCAGGAAAAACCACAGTGAAACACGTGCACCATAGCATGTGTATCTCATTGAACGGAAATGGCCACATTAAATGTTTTTCCTACAGTAATAAATTCACATCCGCTGAGTAACAACTAACAAAAGCCGTAACAAATTGTATAAACACGTACACCACTCAGAGACAGACATTGATGGGGTCTCTCACCAAGCCCATCAAAACTATAAAGCAATGAGACTTCATTATATAAAGAATGAAAAGAACTTTTTGCGTAAATAAATCATTTTTATACAAGAATTTTGTTTTAAGTGCGTGCACTATAAGAAGAGCAGAAGAATTTCTTTGCTTGCAATAATTTTTAAAAATAATATTTATTTTGACAGGCACTAGAAAGCTTTTTTGCCACATTTTTTTAACGAGAAAGTTTCAACGGAATTTCTACGTGATTGCTGCCTTTTCTAATTGTTAATAAATTCAATGACAGCAATTTTTCATAATGTGATCGTAATAATAGTTTAATTTTAATGTTTCAAATAAAAGAAAATGAATGTGGTTCTTGTTATCAATTTCTTCTAAACTTGTTTCGGCCCTAGTTCGTAGTGTATATTTGCCAGAAAATACTTAACGTACGTGACCAAACTCCTTTATTTATATTTGATATATGCAAAACATGGCACCAGTATTTTGTAGGCTTTTAAAAAGAAAGTTTTAAAAAAGTAGTTTTTTAAGCAACTACTGGTTCAGCAAAGCTTTTGTAATGTTGACTATACCGGTGCTCAAGCTTGGCTAATTTCATTTGCTTTACAATGTCTGCCATAAGCTTTATTCTTGCATCAAAAGATTTCCCATTTATTTCTTCCTTCTGTACCGGAAGTTTGTAGAAAATATTACATACTTATTTTTGGGGTATACTTTTAGGAGCAAACAAACATTTTTTTAGTTCGTTTTCTAATGGAAGAATAAAAAGTTTTGGAATATGTAAATCACTTTCTTTATATTACTTTTCAGAACTGGTAGGAATATTATATATGCAAATTGTTGGCAATTTTGTTGTTGGGAAAAACTTTTATTGGAGACTCTTAATAAAAGTAACTTAAATAACATTTCTTGAATTATTTCAAACTGATTTATTTTCTTAGCAAAGCTTAAAGTAGCAACAGTGCATATACTTGCCTGCCTTTGTTTATATATGTGTGTGCGGGTAGGTGTGTATTATTTTTTATTATTATCATTTATGTTCTTTCTCAATACTATTTGATGATTTCATTCATTCCTCATATCTTTTTAAGTGCACACACACAAACATGATCCAACCAGCAAGAAAAGATGAAAACAAATAAATAAGACTGTTTTGCGTTAAGCATTGCTGATAACTGATATTAATCCGTTTGACATGTAAGAAAACTTTAAAAATTTACTTGAACTGAATACAAATATGTCAAGCACAAATATTTGTCAATGGGCATATGAGTGTTCAACATTTGCTTCACACATGCCCCCGCCATGCACATGCATGCACAGAAATTTATGAGCTGCCATGTCAAAAAATAAATACGTATATATACACACATATATATAGTTATAAATTGGCTCAAGAAGTTGGCTCAAGAAGTGTTGGGTATGGTGAGGTGGTGTTTCAAGTAGGGAAATCCAATAAACTAATTTCTGCGAAATTTCATTTTTTTATTTATTTATTATCAGCATAATTACAACGAGTATACATATTTATTTTTCCAATATAATATTTTTCATAATTATTAAAATGGAAAAGAAGATGGAAAGGGGCCGAAGGGGGGAAATTAAAAATCAATAAAAAATGCTTGAAAAATTGCCAGCGGTTGACTTTAGTTGAATATGCTGTTATGAAGAATAAGTAAAGAATTATCTCTTTCAAAGTACTGCCTTGATATAAGCATTTGGTCCATTTACTAACGATAGTTTTATAAGTATCTGCTTTTAAGCTGAGAAGTAAGCAAAACCTTTTTTTATCATATTAAGTAAAGCTTTCGAAAAGAGTTACAGGTGGGATGAGGACACCTTTAAGTTATCTGAACTAGTAATTATGTAACCAAAATGGCACTTAACAACCAAAAAAAAAAAGTGTTGACAGCAAAAATTTTGATCATAAAGAACTGATCTGTCAGTTTCTGTCACAGTACAGCTTTCAATGTGAGAAGTAAGCCTAAGCTTTTATAACGTGTTGAGTAAAGCTTTCGAACAGCTGGGATGAGGATACCTTTAAGTTATCTGAACTAGTAATTATGTAACCAAAATGGCACTTAACAACCAAAAAAAAAAAGTGTTGACAGCAAAAAATTTTGATCATAAAGTACTGATCTGTCAGTTTCTGTCACAGTACAGCTTTCAATCTGAGAAGTAAGCCTAAGCTTTTATAACGTGTTGAGTAAAGCTTTCGAACAGCTGGGATGAGGATACCTTTAAGTTATCTGAACTAGTAATTATGTAACCAAAATGGCACTTTACAACCAAAAAAAAAAAGTGTTGACAGCAAAAATTTTGATCATAAAGAACTGATCTGTCAGTTTCTGTCACAGTATTTTATTGAAGGAGTAACAAAAATATAATAAAATGACTGCCAGAACTCCTTCTGTGCCATGATCTAAGTATCAGCTATAGCCATAACGAACAACAAGCAATATTTCGTCATGACATAATTAATAAATGTTAAAGTCGCCAATGTAAAGACAATATACAGTGGACACTTAACCAAGAAAGCCTTCGAGCAGACTAGAGCTGCACAGGCTAAAATACATTATAATATAATTGAAAAAAAAAAATTTTTGGTTTACACTGCTCAATCAATGTTGGGTGTGCCAGTATATACTGGATGGGTTATGGGTCAAAGAATGAGTGATGAACTTAGGAAAAAATGTTGAGTTGTAATTATAAAGAAGGGATTATCCTTTAGCAGACGCTAAGGGTATCTGCGGTAAGATCTTGAAAGGAATGATCGTAATTTAAATTAAATTGAATTTGATAGTGAAAACTTTTTTACATGTTCACAACTTGTCGGACTCATTGGATCTTTAGTATTTATACAAAAAAAAAAAAAAATAAATTAAAAAAACCCTCTACAAACTATTAATTAACGAAAGTAATTGCTTTTATAATTTTTCTTTTAATTTCAGTTACCAAAAAAAAAAAAAAAATTGTCTAATTTTTCCCCCCACTTGCCAAAAAAAATCAATAGATAATTTCAGCGGAATTTGATATTTTACTTCTTCTGGGTAATGACACATAATGGCTAGTAGCCTTCAAAGGCCATCCTTTAAAATTATTCCTGCATCTAAACATAAATCAGTACTTAAATTGCAAAAGCAAAGTTTATTGTGCACGAAGGAGGGTGAAGATAACTGCGGCGGAAGTAGCAGCAACAATTGCAAGCAAAACCAGCAGCTTCAGCAGCTGAAGTATTGTCAAAGTTTGCATTTAGATAAATTGCTCATATTGTTGCCATCGTCATTGCCATTCATTTGTAATGACAGTTGTTGGAAAGCTGCATGCGGAAAGAGAAAGAGTTGCAGTAAAAATTTAACAGCTGCAGCAGCAGCAATGAAATATGTACAACACCGGCAACAGCAACTGCAACAGAAGCCCCAGAAAAAACAACAATCGCATCGACAACAAAAATTACAAATTCTTAATAAAAGTTTTAAATCGTCAAAGTTTCGTAAAAATTTATTAAATTGCAAGAAGCTGCAACAACAACCATTGGGAGGACTGCAATCCTTTAGAAAGAATCAATTCCAACTGAAAACATTTTGATTCAGCACATTTTGTTAGTAATAATAACTTTTTCTTTTAAGTGAAACACTTGCTTTCATTCAATTGGACCTCCTGCCGATGGCTCAAATCTGATCTACTCCTTCTTTTGCCTAAAGACTTCCAAAGAGGTGAAGGAAATTTCATGTGGAAAATCCCAACGGCCCGTAATATCTTTAAAGCACATTTTTTAAAGCAGAAAAATATCTTAAAAATAAGCCATCAAGGAGTCTACTCACACTATTACGTTTAATAGCAAGATCGCTCGATCGCCAGGATAAAAGCCTTTGCAGATAAAAACACCAAACTGGAAAAATGAGACATTGTAAGTACAAACGCTTATATACATATATATATATATATAATATATATATATAATATATATATATATATATTAATTTTTTTGTTTATTTGTGTCTAAAAAATATTTATTTGGAAGATAAAAATTAAAAATTCATCGAAAAACAAAATTAAACACAGTATTCAGTTCAAGTAAAAGATAAAATTCAAACCTTTTTCATTTTAATCCTTTTAGTTAATTTAAATATCATGAGACTTTGGCAAAAGTAGCTCTGCAACTTTTTATTAGGAATTAGATTCCATCCTCGGATGCACTAGATTGCAAATTCAAATCCTATTGCAACAATCCACTTCATTTCAATTGCACCCTGACTTCTCTTCAGGACTCAACTTTAATATGTTTTCATGTCATATGCCAAACTAGTTCACTTGGACTCTAAAATTAAAATGTCCTTTTCTTCTCAAACAAAATTTTAATAACGCAGTAAAATTGTTTTCTTAATATTTCTCTGTTCTTCCATTATATATTTACTTTTAGCAAGTATTTTTATACACAAGGACATGATGGAATTTGGATAAAAAGTATGACTGGTTTTTTCTTTGATTAAAAACAAAAAAATATATTAAGAGATCATTTACACAAAACTACAGTAGATTTTAAAATATAAATCTTTCATTCAAATACATCTTAAATTTTCCAATATAAAAAAGAAACGCAACTTAAAAAAGTTTAATAAAAATTAAGGAAAAAAAGGTACCGGAAGTAAAGAAGAGAAAGTTAAAAGGGTGACATTTCGGTTAAGAGAACACGAAAAATAAGAAAATATTTTGGAAAATAATTGAGCCGAAGACTTGACAAGACGAGTGCCACATTGGGTGAGTTAGGGCGGCGAAGGCAACGGCGCTCATTGATAAACGTGCTGTGGCCATGGAGCCGCCTGGCGATGTACCGCCAGATAGAGATCGTCAATTAGCTTTTCATGATCGTCCTGAGAGTAGTTCGTGTGGTAAAATTACAGAAGGCACTACACCATCCACTGCTGCATTTGCCTCAACAGCAACTGCCTATGCAGCCACTACACAAGCGGCCACAGCATTTAGTGGCACCTCAATTGGCCATCCTTTAGTGAAACATCGTGGTACAGCAGCAGGATCTCAACAGCAGCAGCACTACTCCAACTCTCCGAGTTCATCACCATCCCAATATGGCAGTGCAAGCAGTAGCAGTAGTAGTTCGACCACATTGCAGTCTACAACGACGTCTGGATGTGCGTCAGGTCAGCAGCAAGCATTAGAGAAACTCTCAAGACCCATGGCCTTTGATAAGGTACGTAAAATAGAATTTTTTTTATATTAAAAAAAAAAAACAAAAAATATAACAGCAAATAACAAATAGAAAGGAAAATATATCAAGAGGTTTATTCGGAATTCATACCCTCCACAAAGCCTCTGATATCATTCAAATAAGAACTCTCCCTTAATGAAACAGTTAACATGTTTCCATCATGAATTTTTTACCTTCAGAGATACAAAATTAAGAAAACGTCGTTTCCATTGTAATGAGCAGGAGCTGATAGGAGAAAGTTTCAGTCACATGGCTCAAAGATAATGGACCCACTATCATGCTTGTATGTGCATAAATACTCACGACTCAGTGGAATATGCTCAGCTGTATAATCAATTACAATCACTAATTCCCATTCTTACTCTCCAACAATTCCCCGTCTCCTGAACACTGATAGTTCGTCTATCAATTAATATTTTAATTGAATCTGCATTTGCCTTTTAATATAGTTAATCATACTTTCCGTTATTTGTAGAAAATATCTTTATTAATGGATCAATGAAAAATGAATTAAAAAAAATAATAATAATTAATAATATTATTGTTACTTTAAGTGGAACAAGTTTTTTTTTTTTAATAAAATTTTTAATTAGAATGAAAAACCAAATCTGAAGTAATTTTTTAATTAACGCTAACATTTTATGTGAGAACGAAAGATAATTATTTCTCGATTGCTTTCCTTGCTTGCATTAATATAATTTCATTCACGCTACTAATGACTGAACGGTCAGTTGTTGATATTGAAGCACTTTATAGTTCACGTTGGTGTGCTCTGTGTCTCCTTAGCTCTCTAAGGTCTGCACGCAAGTGAAGTACTGCGGGACTTATGCAATGCATACTATCGGAAGGAGCAAAAGAGAGTGATGGGTAGGGCAATTGTGTTCTGGACTTGGTGGGATTGGCATTGAAGATAACTGTTTAACGAACTGTGGCACGATGAACTCATTTAAAAATTGTCATCAAGTCTACAAGCCAACGATTTCATCAGCGATCCCCTAACAAAGTACAGAAATGCCTGTTTCACATGCCTGTTTCATTAGGAAATTGTGGATTTAATGAATTTTTCTAGTAAATCTCAATCTAATTAACTTTTAGTGTTCCCAGTTGTTGCCTGCAAAAGCTTTCTTATTGAACAGATTGTGTTGCAGCACTCCTATACGTTAAACCTTTTAGCGTTTCAACGCTGTTATGTGTTGTAAAGACACTGATTTGATTATTGCTCGTGATATGAGACGATATGTGCCCGTAATCAAGCACGTCCATATCCAATTGGGGCCATTTAAAAGAAAGATTGTATTTTGCGTTTTAATTTATAATTTAATCATTCCTTTTGCCAAGCATCCGTTGACCCAGCAGCCATTTAATGTTTTAACAACAAGATCTTATTAATTATTGTTAATTACAAAGTTTTCTCTTTCCGACTTTTGCTCGGTCGTGTACATTTTTCCAATCCTTAAAAAGTTGCCGAAGGTGAAAAGGAAATGCATGAAGGTAAACGAATATTAATGGAGAGGAAATAATATATTTTATCGATTGTCCATCACGTTCCATGACAGCAAAGATGAAGGCAATGGCGACATGCTTGAAAATGCTAATGATGTCGACGCAGATGAGAATAATGACTATGACAATGTCAGAGATGCTGGCAAGTAAATCCTTTAAAGGAAACTATGTAGCAAAAAAAAAAAAAAAAAAAAAATAAAATACGGTGTGAGGTATTTCCTGTAAATTATTATTTAATTATTGGTCATTTTGTACGACAAATGACCAGCAAGAGATTTTGCTTTATTCAGTAAAGATTCAGTGGAGATAATTCCTTTAGGCTGAGTATTAAGTAAGTTGAATGGCATATTCAGGAACTAAAGGCACTTAGGAACTGTACGAGTAAATAAGACTGGCGAAAGCTTTTTGGCAATAATTTGACGCCATCCGGAATAAAAGCTTAATCACTAATAAATCTTTATTTGTAAAGCGTGCTTAATAGAAATCAATTTTATAAAATGGACTGTCAATTTACAGCATTGTGAGAATTAAATGGCTTCATCTATTTTATTTTCGTCCTTTAATACCAAAATATTTCTAATGTCGCTGTTGATTTTGTCAAGCATTATGGAATTCTTTATTTTTATTTTTGTTGTTGTTGTTGTTGTTGTTGTTGCTGCTGATATGAAGGAATATTTATAGAGTGCTTTTCCAACTTGCGTTTAATAAAAGCTTTGTAGTGGTAAATTGTCGAACGATTATTTATATTGAAGTACAACTGAGACAAAACTTCAAGCGTCACTCCCACATTGATAACTAATACAAGTATTGCCTGCCACCAGCCACCCAACGGAATTGTTTTCTGTGGAACGTGTGGCTGGCAGAAATGGATTGCACAATGATACCATTTGAATGATTCGAATTCCTTTTTGATTTGGTGCTCGCATTCCAAATGCTGCTGCATATTACTTTGTAAGGTAGTAAATCAAGGTCGATAATATTTTAATAGATTTTTTGTTGGTCTTGTTGATGTGTTGCAGATGGAGGCGCTTGTACGTGAAATGCAAGATCCAGAGCATGGTGTGCCGGTAAGGCAACAGAAAATGTTTCTAACTTCTATACCGTATGCTTTTATGGGTGAGTAAAATGAAATTTACGAGTAAATGAACTGAAGTCATATGAATATTCTTTTAACCAGGTTACGATCTTATTGAATGGCTGATGGATCGGTTGCTGATCGAGGAGTCGGAAGCCTTGAATATTGCCAATCAATTATGTCTTCATGGTTACTTTTTCCCCGTCAATGACTCAAAAACTCTGACTGTGAAAGATGACTCTTCACTTTATCGTTTTCAAACTCCTTACTACTGGCCGTGGCAACACAAGGCTCCAGATAATGTCGAATATGCCATCTACCTAGTGAAACGTTCGCTGCGCAATAAGCAACGGCATGCCTTGGAGGATTACGAAGTAGAGGCTTTGGCTTCTTTGCACAAAAATCTTAAAGGAAAGTGGGAAATTATTTCCATGCAGGCTGAGGAGCAAGTCCGTTTAGCCAAGGAACGCAAAAAAGGTGATAAAATAGTAGGTGATTCTCAAGAGAGGGCCTATTGGCGTGTACATCGTCCGCCGCCGGGTCAATTTACACCTTTGGAGCCATGCCCAGTGCCCTCAAGAGATAGACAAGGTACAAAGCATAATAAAAAGAAGACTGTAGAGGATGTGCAGCGCGAGGTGGACTATTTAAAGAAATCGTTGAATCGTACACGCATGAAAATGTCGCAGGCATGCGAATCCTTGAAGCTTTATTCGGAAACATTTTTAGAATACGATTTCTTTTTACAACCCGTATTACCATCAAATCCTTGGGTTACAGAGGACGTTACTTTCTGGCAGTTGAACAACACTTTTGTCGATATACCCACAGAAAAGAGAGTTAAACGTTGGGCAATATCTATAGAAGAATTAGTGTCGGATCCAACTGGTTTGCAAGAGTTTACTAGCTTCCTCGAAAAAGAATACTCCCATGAAAATATACGCTTCTGGATAGCAGTTAATCGCCTAAGAAGATCGGCCCATTCACAAGTATCGCGCAAAGTGCAGGAGATTTACGAGTAAGTTTTATCCACAAGCAAAAACAAAACCAAAAAAAAAAAAGATCTAATGAAAAATAAAACAAAAAAAAAACAACAACTTAAAACAATTTTCTTGGTTTTAGGGAATTCCTGAAGCCTGGAGCCCCTTGTGAAATAAATATAGATGGCAAGACAATGGAAAGTGTTCTGAAAGGCTTAAAAAGTCCTTCCCGTTTCACTTTTGATGCTGCCTCTGAACATATTTACATGCTGCTGCTGAAGAAGGACTGTTATCCTCGCTTTATACGTTCGGATCATTATAAACGTCTGTTGGAGACGGGAATACAACCGGCCCACAAGAAGCGCTTCTTTAATTTCGGCGGTGTAAGTGGCGCCAAGAAGAAAATGACTGCTGCTTTGTCTGGCCAACAAAACATAGGCGGTAACGAAAGTTCCAGCAAAAGTGGCATGGGCTCAGGCAATGCTTTCATTATGAGCAATCCTCCACCCCCCGGTAGTTTGGCTAGGCGACGCGGCAGTGATCGCAGCCTTACGGGTTCCGCTCACGAGTTGGCCCTAATAGGTGTCAATAAAGACAATGCTTCCAAGGTGCCTCATTCACATTCGCAAAGTAACCTCAGCGACATACCATACAGGTAAATTATTGTTCACCTCTTTATTACAATTTAAATAATTATTCCGCAAATTGTTTTTGTTTTATTAAATGCATATATAAAACGCTTTTTTGATCAAATTGACAATAATAAAATTGGTTGTTTTTCCTTAAAATAATTGAGAAAAATTGCCTTTAATTTTCTTTTAATATTAAAATTTTATTCTGTTCAAATCACCGCATTTACTGCCATTAAAAAATAAAAAAAAACAATCAAAATTAAACTCTACACTGACAAAAAAAAAAAAACTACAAAAAACAAAAATTAATTGAAAAAAATAAATAATGGAAAATCGAAATTATTTGTTTTGATTGACGACGTCACTAGTGAAATAATTTATCGTGGTGACATGCCGCCGCCACAAGAATCTCAAGAGCCCATGTGTTGTCTAGTGAATACGCATCTGAAAACACAGAAGGACTATGGAAATGTCAATAGTAGTTTCTCTACATGCCAGTAAGATTTCCCAACAATAAATTTTTATTTATTTTTTTTTTGTTTGTAACTGTTAGAAAATTTAAGAAAAAAGATTTTCTAATCTTTGATTTATTGTGCCGACATAATAAATCAACGAACTTCTTTCCATCAATGTTGTATAAAATGCCCCAAGTGATATATTTTTCTATCGTTTTCGTTTTGGATATTCCTTTCTTCAATTTGGTCTAATAATTATACAAGTTTTTATACCATTTTTAATTGTATTGTGCTAAACTTCTTTACATGTGCTGACGATTTCATGTGAAGCCTCTACTCACTCTATACAGTTCCACAAATGTCTTTTCACTTCACTCTCTCCATTTTTTAAGTGTAACTTTTGTGTTTCTTTTTTAAATACTCTTATATTTTTTTTTATTTTCCTATTTTGCAAAATTTTTTATGTGTGCCTGTGTGTGTGTGTGTGTGTGTGTGCATATTTAAAAAAAACCCTCAAAGCCAAACTTGGCGTGCTCTTTATTTGGATTAGATTTCAGTGGATAGTTTTTGAATGCAACAGATCAATAAAAACCACAAATCAGAAGATCGCAATGATTCGAGCTTTTCAAAAGTTCTATGATTGATCAAGTTTCACTATTTGGGACTCACTGGATATACATATATCATCTTGGAATGCTTTTAGGAGTCTAATAAGGGCACATCCATGATTTAATGAGCTTTTGAAATCGAACTTTGCAATAGTTAATCATTTAAATTTTATTTTTATATATATATAAATATAAATAAAAAATTTTCTAATTTTGAGCAATAAAAGAAAGTATACATTTAGGAGGTGTAAATTATTTTTATCTCTTTGCTATAAATTTATAATATTTAATAAAAATGTTTCAGTTACATTTAATATTTATTGCAGTAAAACATTTTGTTTAATTAACATATAAAAGATTTGGCTGGAAGTCGACCTTCCAGCTATTCTGGAATATAAGCTTTCTGTTAAATTGCCGCAAAATATTTTGCTTCACAATATTAAAGAGTGACCTGCAACAGTTTTCGGCCATACGTAAGCCTTGCACGTTTAGCAAGTTTTCAAAGTCCTGGAATCCTGGTTCAGGTGTATACAATTTAATCCTTGCTCGTTCGCTATTCTTGTTGACGCTCCAAGAGATCGATCGATTTGGTGTTTTCGCTTTTGTATTCATTTGGGGAATGAATGGATTCCCTAAAATAAGGAGCATTGCAAAGGCAAACACAAAAGTGTGTAATGAATGTAATGTTTGTGAACACATTGATTTCTATTTTATTTTTCCAAAATGAACGTTGTTGTGAAAATCTCTATTTGTTGTTGTTTTTACATTAATGTTAATGTTCGCAACAAAATTGATAAAATGTTCCAATAACTCCTTTACATATTTCATTGAAAAAAATTTCAGAGAAACCTCCAAGCCGAAAGCAGGTCGCTTGGAAACCACTTTGGAAGGAGGTGGTGGCAGTGCTGTTTGTCCTTGGGACATTCCAGATGATAGTTATCCAGCTATACAAGTGCCAAAGCCAGCAGCAGTGAAATTGTCCGTTTGCCCGTGGGAACAGGAGGTGGATCAAGAGCCCGCGATAACATCAAACGCACAAAGATTAACGAGGTAATTTTGGATAACATTCAATCCAATTAATTGAACTACTAATTTAAATACGTTTCATAAAATGCGTAGTACCTCATCGGATAACACCGAAGTTGCTGATCGATTCCAACGCAATTTGGGCATACGCCATCAATATACAGTCGATAGTGGCGAAGCTGGCATGAAGCGTTTAATACCAAATTTCACAGAACAACGAAGGGCCTCAGTGTCTTTTACACCAGGGTAATTGAAATGGTTATTTGATCTTTTATTGGCTCTTATTGAAATGGAAGTGGTTTTCTTTAGTCGCATTTCAGAGTTTCCTGCAGTACGACCGTCCACTTCTACAAAAATTTCAACTACACCTTCACCTACGGTGAGCTCAAAAAAAGGTACCTTCCCGGCTTTATTTGCTCCCTTGCAAGGTGCTCAGTATGCCACCGCAGCGGTAGCCGCCTTGGGCAATGTCATGTCTTCGACTAGCATTGTCAGCAAAGATTGCCCATCCTCTTTGCAAAGTGACGTAGGGGAGGAATTAAATAAACTCTCTCTAGCGGAGCGTAATATTGAGTCTGTATCTGTACTGCCGGCACCATGTGCAACACCAACGCTACCACCAGTTCCCAAAGCTCCACCATCGCCTGTAAAAGAGCACATTCTTGTCACAACTGAGACTCAAACGCATCCAATACAATTGGACGAGGACACGGCCATAGATAGTTCAGGCAGCGAATCATCGCCTGCTAACGAACGTGATGAAGAGAATAATGCAGCCACTGGGGGAGACTTTGAGGCAGAAGTAGATTCTGAAATCCAGGAAGTTCAAATTGAATTAATTGAGGCTGGATCCGGCTATCAGAAATTGTGCGAGAGTCAAGAGGAAGTTGAAGTCTCACCACCACTCATACAAATTGAAGATGAAATGGTGGTACAGGTGGAGGAGGCTGGTGAGCAATTGGAAAAAACTTCGGTTAATGAGGCCGATGTGAGCTATAAAGAGAATACTTCCATAAGTCCTTCTACCGAAATGGCCTCCTCGAATAAACCAAGTCCTGAAACTGAATTAGAAATCACTCTTGCTGAAAGGCCAAGCTCCTTGCTAGATGAAAAACAATCATACGCAAATGAATCGGACCTAGTCGAACAGCTAAATGAAGAAGGGGATAATGTATATAACTCAGCCATAAAACCAGCCGATGCTTATAGTATTCATGAAGAGCTTTCACCCACCACAGATGAATATCAAGAAGGTCTACAATTTGGCGACGATAGCAAAGATGATTATGACATGGCCGATTCTGAATCAAATATGGGCTACATACCGCCAGCACCCACACCAGCACCTTCTATAGCTCCTTTGGCGGAAATGGACGCCGATACAGTGGATGATGAATGCAGTGAAGAGTTCAACCCTAAGGAAAGTCCTCAAGATGATAAATCTGTAAAATTACCTGTAACCAGTATTCCAAAATCCACCACCGACGAAGTTAAAAAGAAGCGCAAAAAACGCCACATGGAGTCGAAGAAGTCTATTTCAGTTGATGAAAAGGATAGAGCGAGTACATCGACGGCTCTTGTAGGCGGCAATGTCGCGCCAACTGTTGCTGGATCTGAGAGTGGTGGAGCAAAAGAAACTAGTGCCAAAACTGAGGCGGACATAACAACAGTTTGCCCATGGGAAGATGAGTGAGTTTCAAATAAATTGTTTTGGATTGAGAGGAAAAATTCATTACTTTTAATTAAATTACTTCAAACCACATATTTCGAGTTCGCAGCTTCCTTTTATACTTTTATTATATTTTCAGAAATGTTACCACCAGTGATGGTACTTTTACCAAAACCTATGCCACCCTCGGATATTTATGAATAAAACCCAACCTCTTTCGATCCGTGGTCAATAAACTATTAAAATTTAAAACTTACAGAAAATGACACAAAATAAAATATCTCTGCTTAAAATTAAAATAAAATTAATTCTTAAATTTACAATAACAAACAAAATATTAGCAAATTAAAAAAGAGGAAAGCAAAAAACAAACAATATTTATTTACATATTAAGGACACTTTAAAATATAACAACTGTATCTGAAATGTTAGCAATTAGCAGGAGAAGTTACTGAAGCCGAAAAGTAGACTTTAGAAAATATTAAAAAGAATATATGAATTTGAGATCAGTACAAAATATATGATGATATACTTATCAGATTTAAATATATGCTGCGGTCTAAAGAAAAGTCTAATATAAGTTATGGAGCTGTAGACGAAAACCAACTTAACCTGTACAGCTTTCGGCTTGTCCGCAGGAAGACAGCCAGGATCTAGGCAGGAATCGAACCCGTGATCTCCGCTTTAGTAGGCTGTGCATTCTTCATTAGCCTACCGAAGCACCTCCTAAGAGTATGCTTCCTTAAAATAATTCTTATCTTAAATTAAATCAAGACAATTTGAGCCAGCAATTCAAAATGCGATGCCACCAACTGCAAATCACTAAAAATGAATATTTTTTTTTAGGATTCATTAACATTGAAAATTCAAAATTAAATAGAAGACACAATTTTAGTATTATACTTTCTTTTTCTGAATTTTTTTTATTTTAAAGCATAACTACTTTCCTATTTATGGGAAAAAACTAAAGCCTATTTCCAATTTGTAAGCATATATCCAGGAGCAGCATACTTTTAGGTGAATCATCAAATAATGGTGGCAGTGACTAAAAGTGGTTCTTGTATTCTTGTTCATTTTTACTGACAGCAAAATAAATAACTATTCTGAAATTCAATACTTCAACCTGGCAAAAAAAAATTTATAATTTTTTCAAAACCTGAAAATAGCCGTTATAGTATTTTAATAGCCGATATTTCTTCAGCGAGAAATTGTTGCGGTTCAATAACAACGTATACGCGATTTCAATTCACTCATTTTTCTTTCAGGTTATAGGAGATATAACAAAACCTCCTTAACATTAATCACGTCAATATACATTGCCTACTTAAAGGCGGCCTGAGTATACTGCGGTTTGTAAAAACCTTAAGCAACTGTCTACATTTTCTAAAAACGTTTCAGCGGATCGTTGTTGTGAAATAAGGAGCAGATCTTGAGCCGAGAAATCCTCCAGCGGTTTTGAATCCTATTTTAAAACGATAATTTACTATTTACTGACAACTTAGAGGCTTCATACAGTAAGACTTCTCTATTATGAATTAATTTAAAATATCTAGCATTTTAGCAACAGGTCCTTACAACAAATGTCCTTACATTAATTATGGAGAAGTTTAACTGTATTATGTAACCGAAAGGAAGCAAAATATTAGATAATGTCAGAAGTTGGGACCGTAGTGGTAATTTAATTTCGATTACTATCTCAGAAAATAACAATACAAGTCTCTCTAATAGTGATATATCGAATTCAGAAGGCCATGGAGTGAGTGGAGAGTGTAGAGTGAGAGAGAGTTAGAAATGCCATGAAGAATCATACTATTTTGTATTGATCTTAAAGTCCTTTCGAAGTTCAAAATTAAGTAATTGAAAAAAGTTAAATATGTGATGTTGATAAAAATATGTTGAAAAATTATGTTATACGCCATAAAATTAAATACACTAATAGCAAATAAGTTACTAAAGTTAAAACAAAAAATTAGTTTAGTATATAAACATAAAAATAAAAAATTAATATAAACTTAATAATAATTAGTATAATGCTGAGTGAGGTAAACAAAATACAAAATTGAGTTATAAAATATAAAAGGAGTATGGCTGAGTTACTATAAAGAAAGAGGCCTCATGAGACCGAAGTGTTAAAATTTAGCTAAAATATACGAGAGTTATCCTTTTTTTCATAAAGCCCTTATTAAATAATCATTTAAAAATATTAAAAATATTTACTTTAGGCAAAGTGTGCCAACTATTTGGAGCATAGAAAAAATATTTATAGAATGAAATTGTTTGTATTATTGAAAATTCTTCCAATTTGCCGTTAATAATTTTTTAAGGATCTGGTTTCTTATGAATATCGTATTTAAATAAATACGTATTTAAATTATTTTTTATAAAATGAATTTTTAAAATTAATTTCCTTTTATTGGCAGAAATTTTTTTTTTCCAATTTTAATCCACAATTTTTTAAACACAAAATTTAAATAATCTAAAATATAAAAAAAAAATATTTCACATTTAATAAAACTTTGAGTTGATTTCTATGCATATCTGAGTAGTTCCCTAGTTCCGTTTTACAGTCTGACGGTCCAAAGTTTCGAGTATTTCATTAAAAATATACTGAAAGAGTTCTGTTTTGCAACTGAATGAAAACTTCCGAAGCAGTTTAAAAGTTTCCAGGATTTCTTATTATAACTATTTAGTATTTAATATTATTTTATAATTTTATATTTTAAAGCCTTTGTTGTCAAATAAGTTGTAACTCCATATTATTTATTTATTTTTTTTTTTTCGTAAAATAAGAAAAAGAAAGTTTTACATAGAAATTTCACTTGAATGTTTAAAAATTTATTTCTGTTTAGCTACGCCCGACTTAAAAATTTTATATGTATATGTTTGACAGACAGTTTAAGCTGGATATTAATGATATTAAATCTAAGTAAAGTAAGAATAGTTTTAGGCGCTTTAAAAACTATTGCCATTTATAGTTATTTTCTTGTTCTTACAGCAGAAAGTGCAAACTTATTAAACAACTAAAGAAGAAGAAATTGTAAAATGAAAATTTCACTTGTGCAATAAAAAAACATTCTTATGTCGTACATGCTTTACAACCGAGCCCCAAAAGTATGCTACGATTTTTCTTTACAGAGATGTACCAACCTGAAGTTCTCATTTTACAATTGGAAACAAAGTAATACACTAAAATATTATATCTTGTCAAATGCAACAAACGCATACACATTAATGATAAATAAATATAATTAATTAAACACACACACACAAACATACGAGCAATTAAGCGAACACAAGAGAACAATTAAGCGAATGTATTTTTAGAGAAATATTTCAAATATGTATTGTTGATGTCTAATTAACCTAAATATTCAAACGTTATTTAAATTTCCTTAATCAAATAGACAAAAATAGAAAAAACAAAGAAATATTCAATAGAGGAAAAATTTGTTTATTGTTGTTCATCTTGTATTAACTAAAATATATATAATTCATCAAAAAAAAAAAAAAAAAAAAAATATATAAGCCAAAAAATATAAAAAAATATTTAAAAAGTTGAGTAACACACATGAAAATTAGAAAAAAAATAAAAATAAAAAAAAAATTATATAAAGAAGTACAAACGTGTTATTGCTTGTCTAATTGTTAACTAATCAACTGAATTACATACTAGTGTTTCTTTATTATACTCATACATGAACTTTTATTAAAATAATACATATAAAATAAAGTATATCCAACTATTTAAATCACTATTGAAATTAACTTAAGCGGAAAAAACTTGTGTTGTAAAAGAAATATTTCTGTCTTTTTGTTTAGAACAAAAAAGTAATAGTTTTCAAAAGCGTCTTTAACTTGGCAAAGTATCTAAAAATGTTTAAACTTCAGGCGGCCAAAAATTAAATTAAATTAAATTCCATCACTAACCCAAAACATTTATATACAACTTCAGAAAGTAAATATTTGGGAAAAAAATTAAAACAGGAGAATAAACAATTTTGCTCTATTTCAAAATTTTGTCAAGCAGGGATGGAAAATGTGTAATAATTTTAAGGTATGCAAACCATGTTATATAAAAGACAACTAATTCCTCTCTTAAATGTTTTACTCTCACTTATTTATTTTTAATCTGCCGTGCAGCAGTTCGACATTGACAAAAATCGTTTGCAAAATCTTAAAATTGTTTTGTATCTTTATTTTGGATGCTAATAAGGGCGGTTGAAATAACAAGACCGGAAATAGCAAATTTAGTATGAACTTGTTTCCGGCGGCACATTTTTATTCGAAAGCTTTTAAACTTCTTAATAAAATTTATATAGCATAAGAAGTAATGAGTTTTGGGCCACATTTGATGTCACTAGAAAATAATTTTAAAATTAATTTTAAATTTTAAGAACTAATTTAAAAACGTTTTAGTAAAATTTTAAATAAATTTTTGTTACACAAGACTGCACAGAGTAAATTTTTGGTTTAGATGTTTGTATGTGCAAACACAAATGAAAGCCATTCAGTTGCAAAGGAACCACTACAGACCAGATGTTAAAAAAAAAAAATTCATCGAGTGAACTTTTTATTAAGTTTTTATTTCATTTAATTTATTTTAATTTATTTTCATAAAATGCTAAATGAAACGACGAGCTAAATAAATAATACTTGAATTCAATAATTAATTACTAGTGGTTGTTAAGGACAATTTTCATAAAATATATAAAATATCCTGCATATATCTTTAACGTAATTGAGAAATGAAAAACAAAACTTTTAGTGATAGAAAAACATTATAGAAAAAGAATTGTAACAGCAAATCCTCAAAATTATAAGAAAGAAAGCAGCCCAGAATCAAAAGTAGAAAAGAATATACGACAGTATAATTAACTAAAATATAAAAGAATATATAAAAAAAATTCTTTAGAAATATTAATTATTAAATAAATATTCATAAATAAATAAGAAACAAATAAAATGGAAGAAGGAAGAAAAAAATATATTAAATAAATTGAAACCACCGTTTAAAACAATTATTCATTTACAGCAAAGAAAATAATAATTATTTTATTTATTAAAAAATACTCAAATCAAACACACAGACGTACTATTTTTTTGTATTCAAAATTTTCTTTTATACACGAAATCAAAATAATACAGAAAATATATGCATTAAAAAGGATTCAATTTAAATAGCCAAAACTAGAAGGAAAACTGCACTTAAGAAATTTATCTAGAAAGAATTATTATGAAATAAAATTAAAGACAATTAAAACTGAAACATCAAACGCTCAGTGTAAAAAAAATAAAAAAAAAAAAAAAAATAAATATAATAATTATTAAATTACAAAAAAAAAAAAAAAAAAAAATTAAAAATAAAAATAATTAAATTGAAAAAAAAATGATAAAGCGTTAATGTTTTAGAGCAAGAAACTGGCTTTATCACTTTGCCGCTTTCCTAATGAAACGTAAAAATTATTAAAATATTCTCATTATATAATAATAAATGAATATAAAATTAAGCTTAAATAAACACAAAAAAAATTTCAATGAGATTGTTACTACTCTCGAATAATTTATAATTACGCTACAAAAAGCTTGAATTACTTGACTATATTTATGCTCTTCACTGTTTTAGCAACCTTTCAGCCATAAACCATTTTCCATTAAAAATTTTTTTTTCTTTTTTTTTAATGACTTTAAGAAAATGCCAGAAATATTAATAAAACAAACAAAATAAAATAAAACAAATTAAGTGATCCCTTTTTCTTGTTTTCAAATTATTAAAAAAAAAACTTGTTAAATCTCTTTCCCCTCTTCTCAAGTAACCTGAAAAACCACAAAACCATTTTATCTCTATAATGAATAAGATTTATGCAAAAACATTTAGTTAATAAGTTAAATAATAAAATAGAAAATGAAGAAAATTAGAAAAAAAAAAATATATTATATTTACTGTAAACCATAAAATGTAGACTGTACTAAAAAAGAATTATGTCATTAATAAAAAAAGATATAATAAAAAATAATTAAATAAAATGCTTAGCCAAGCTGTTATTATAGATAAAAAGGCGATTATTTGATGATTAGAAACTTATTAAATACATATACATGCAAATAAATATATACATATTATATTTACCATAAAAGTATAAAACACATACACATTACAATTTTATTTAAACTGATTATACATAAAAATAAAAAAAAAAAAATTAATAAATAAAATGTGAGAATTATTAAAAAAAAAGTACAATAAATATAAAAAGAAGTGCGTAAAAGTGTGTTGTTTCATTTTAAAAATGCTCTGTCCATTTCTCGAGAATACCAAGCAAACAAGAATTATATTTACGAGAAATACTTTTCGGATTTAAGGACAGCAAGTGAAAGTGCTATTTTCGACTGTGCCTTTCTTGTATATCCTTCGCCCTGGATATGTTGTCGCAACGAAAAGGAACAAAGAGAAGAAATTACATTTACATACATAATTTCGTTTTAGAGATAGTTAAACAATTACAAACAAACACTCAAAAAAATTAAATTTATAAGACCACTACAACATTTTCCCCTCCCCCACTATTTTAGCACGCATGTTTCTCTAATCATGATGTAAAAAAATGCTTAAAAAATATAAAAGAAAAAACTTTATATTCAAACATTTCATATGCGAGAATAATACACTTAGAAGCATACATACATATAAACATACACTCATATAAACATACATACATACATTTAATAGATGCATACCATATTCCATGCCTATTCATATTCCAAGCAAAACGTAAACAAACTGCACCAGCAAGCCATACAAAAGTGTTTTAAATTTAATACCCACAAGTCACAAGTCTCGCGGTTTGATCCGCTTTGCTTATGTTGGCTTAAAAAAAAAATTATTTTAATTTAATATCAAAGTTCCAAAAGGGGAAAATGTGTGAACAAATACGCGCCTAACTCTATTATTGTAAACGAAGTTGTGTCCTTGCCTTGATATCCGTTTTGGTTTCAACGTCTTTTTTTTTGGAATTTTTAACTACAAATGTATGAAATAGTCTTTTATTTACATATATAGCAATTTTTCTAATTTTAACAGGAAAAATCGGTGGGAACTTGAAAGGGGGGAGTTGTAAAATTTTTGATTATACACAAAATTTAAGCTCGATTTGCCTTGCAACAAAGATACAAAGAAATACAAAGGACAGACAGACGTACAAAGCTCAATCAACTCCCCTTCTTATAAGGATCCAGAATATATAGGATTGCAAATCCATATTATAGAAATTTCATCCTCTATATCAAACCATTTTTGGAGAAGAGTATACAAAATTGCACCAATGAGGTGCATTGCATAGGTGCAGAGTCAATTGCAGTTTTGGACTCTCAGCAAAAACAATTTGCCAATTCCGCAATTTTTTTTCTGAATAGCTTGAACGAAGAGAGGCAAAAGTTTAACCAATATAAAATGTTTTAAAGCGAATATAGAATTCGTATTGAATTGTATTCTAAGGCCGGCTTTTTGAGGGCCGTACATACTCATAAATGCACGGTGGCAGAAGTAGAAGGAATGAATAGTGACAAAGTGGGCAGTTGGCGAGGAAGGAGTTTAATAGAGCCTTGTAGTTAAAGTCACCCTGGTGAGCTCTTTTTGGCAGCCATTTTGTTGGATGTTCTACCACGCCAATGAACCTCTATTACAGAACGCTGGAGGCTGCATGTGCATTAATACGTGTTATCATCTCTGGGAACATTCAGAGATATACAGATCCATCTCTGTTTTCAGCCATTTATATTTGACGAAGATATCAGTTCAACTGACGGCACACGATTGTCGGTTGTTTTACTTATTCTTATATGACTAAAATAATTAATTGCTTATTTGCCAGTATCAATTCTTTTAACTCTCATCGGTCCCTTGAGAAATAAATATAATAGATCCCTGTATGCAAAATACCAGGTCATTCCTCAGCACCGTTTTTATTTTATTCAAAGTTAAAGATCCAAATTGTATGCCTCCGCTTACCGGAACCGATTAGATATATTTCTCGTGGTACTGATGAGGGTTAAGAAATTTACCGGCATCCTAAAAGATTAAGAAAATTCTTCTATTTTAAAATTGCATTAAAATAACTCGTTTTTTAGCTTTCGCATGATTTACTTTGATTTAACTACTTTAACTGAAGCTTTCAGTGAAAATAATGTTTCTATATTAATCACTGTACTTTGCAACAAGCCATTATTGTAATACTCGCACAGTAGTGTAGAATAAGTTAAAAGTTATGATATACTTGTGGATGTTATGTTAAATTGTTTATAAACATGCCACAAATTTTACTAAGCAAAAGCTTTTAAAGCTTCAAAGTCTATTAAAGCTACTTTCTTTTCTAAAAGAAGCCAAATTATTTGAAACACAAACCTTGAAAAATAAAGTACCTTTTAAAGGTAAATTTTAACAGCACGTGCTATTTATGGCACTCACTTCCAAACTGTAAAAAAAGCTCAGGTTAAGCTTACTGTAAGTGAATTCTGCACAACTGTGCCATAATTTATTTGTAATAGACCAAAGCTGAATAATATTACTTATAAAATGCTATAAATATGGCACTATTGGAAGGAAATAAATAAATATTTTGCAATCGCCATTTTCCAAGTAAAGTAGAACAGTTTGCTTTAAGCGACTAAAAAGCTTTACCACGAAAGGTGACTTTTACTATTTTAGCCGTTTCATATCAGTATCTAGCTTGTTGTCTGATCAAATCGAATTATTTTAAGCGACAGTATTTAATGTTATAAATACATTCATTTAAAAAAAATTTTACTGGAATTTAGTAAAAGAATCAAGCTTTTGTAAGGAGATTTCTTTTATATTTAAAGTTTAAGATTTTAGGAAAATTTATAATAGAAATCGGGTTTACTTATAAGATAATATTGAGAAGGCTGTCTTACATCTAGAGTTGAGTGACTTCCTAATTTCCACTCAAATAACTTAATTTAATGAACTATTATATATCCGAATAATAATTACATGAAAAATTGCCAGGACCTTCGGGAATTCTGAGAGATTACCATTGGGAAGGCTGTCTTACATCTGTAGGCTGTCTTTAGACTCTATAACCATTTGAATATTAATTATTATTATATGTATTATTGTATTGTATAATGTGTACAAAATTCAAAGTATATAAAAACAAAGTATATAAAAATATATCTAGTGTGCATGTGCGTATAATGCATTCAAATAGTGCATCACAATATAACGACAATGGGATGACTCTTACGTTATATTTTCCCATTCCCAGTGCATGTCCCACCGCGACTTGTGTGGAAGTTTTTAATGCATAGCAATACTGGCAATAAGGATTGTTGTGTTATGCAAGTCATACCGGCTGCCTAAGTTACGCTACACTATACTGGACACTTTCCATATTTCCAGTCATAGGTTGCGTCTGAGCCCTTGGCGCAGACTTGGACGAAAGAAAAAAAGCCAAGGATATTACTAAGGATCAATAACAAGTTCTTTTCTAGCAAGTTTTTACATGCCTTAATAATGTTATCGGTATTTTTCTTACATGTAAATCTTCTCTGTTAAAATCAACGTCATTCACATCTATATCTTCTGTTTTGGAAGTCTACATTGATAGCTCCTAGATAACTCATTGCTCTAGATGATTCACTGGCTTCCTTACAGTAATGAAATTCCCACGAAAAATTAATTTTTTTTTTTTTTTGCATTAAAAATTTGGTGAAAACATTTTATATAATTTTAAATGTAAAATATCGACTTCCTATAATCGTTATCATGGCTAAAAACGTTGCCTAAAAGTTGAATATAAGGATGCTTTATTATAGTTAGCTTTTTATATTCACCAGCTTTCAACTCATTTCTCCTCATGTAGTTGGAAGCTCTAAGCTCTATTGTTGTCTAAGCACAACACGATTTTAAGGGGAAGATAACAGAGAGTCCACAAAGCTTCTGTTAACAGGGCTCATCTTTTAATCAATTTAATTTTAAAGCTTCAACAAAAATATATTTCATATTTATTATGTGAATAAAAAACGTTTCGTTTTGAAGCGAAATGGCTTCAAGTTTCACAAAAAATAAATAATCATAAAACTTAAAAATAATTTATAATTATTAGCAAGCTGGGGGAAAAATTAATTTATAAGACCCCATTTAAAAATGTAACTAAATATTAATAATTATTATGGCGATTATATATACTTTCATAAAGAGTATCAGGCCTGAAAGTAATCATTCAAATAAATAATTTTTTGAAATTTTTTTTCATAATTTTTATATATTTTTTTTTTTAGAGAAAATACAAAAATTTTAGTTATATCAATCGAGGCATGGAAATTACAAATAAATAAAAAAATTTTACAGAAATTTGCTAAAGAGCATGTAAATAAAATAGGCCAACATATTTCAGCTTAGTCACGGTTCACACTAGAAAATGTTTTCGCTTCAATTGCCTCTTGTTTACAATTGTTTGCACTGTGTCATCTACTTGAGGCCATTTATTAAAAAAAATTGAATAATATTAATAATATTAGTTAATATTTTTTGAAAAACATTTCACGGTTTCCTTTTTGCATTACTTTACCCAACTAATTTTTATCGCGAATGATTTAAATTAGTTTTATGGCGTTTTCTTTTCTACATTAAAAATGTTGCCCTGTGAAAAGGTGCCTTTTTGAAATGTTTTGCCCGCCGTGTGAAAATGCAATTTTTATAAAACGAGAAAATTAAAAAAAAATTAGAAAAAAGTGCAATGCCTTTTTTTGTAACACCTGATAAACAAACATTATCTGTGTATTTTATGAAATGTGTAAACAAAAATGTTTAGTTGCCAGATTGCTAATTCATCTGCTTGAGAAAACAAAAAAAATTTTTTTTTTAATATCCCATATAAATAAGCAGCCGCATAGTGGTCTTTTGTTTGTTTTATACGATACAAAATATAAAAATAATTATTAAAATCTAATTTTTTGACTCTTTCAATTCAAAAGACTTTTCTTGAACATTGTCTGGTAACGCTGTGCAAGAATAAAAACCATGTGTTTTACAAGGCAATTTCTGCCCTGTTGATTTGTTGAGGGGAAAAAGTGCAACGCCTTTTGCACTGCGAAAGGGCAATATTTTTTAGAAAAGAACACGCAACCCTCAAAATTGCCCTCCCTGCGGTTAGTGTTGCCATTTTTTTTTGTAGAAAAGAAAACGCCATTAGTGTCCCTTTTAAACAAATTTATTTCTAATAACTTTTTTTATTTTTAAAATAATGAATATTCAATATTTGTTTTTACATAAAAATTCATTGGAATTATTTGGTGTGGATTGTCTGCTAGCAAATATATGCATTGGAAACCTTCGCGAAATGCTTTCTGAGAACAAGTGGCGACTAAAGTAACTTTCAATTAAAAATAAACGAGAAGTTTTAATGATATTGAAGTTTTAAACGGAGCCACAAATAATCTATTCAAAATCAATGACTTTCTTCTACCTTTCTTATGGGGGATTCGCTTCTTATTATTTGAATTATTTTAATTTATATATTTTTAAGCAGCAGTTCGCAGTGACGAGGGAAATATTTTACAAGGAATACAATTTCTTATTAATGATTAAGAATTGAAATGCGCAGAGGAGTTTTATAACAAGGAGTTATAAATACATCCTTTCCGAAAAACTTTCATGATGTGAACACATACCTAAGAGTATATATCACTTTAAAGTTATTTACTGTATAGTCGAGATCAATAAACGACCAGCTGAAGCCATGTTTCTTAAAGACATATTTTCCGAGCATCCTTTAAACTGTTATAAAGAACATCTAGAAGTCCTCGAAAGTTTGATACTTTTTTTTGCAGTGTACTCAGATGTTTTTCGGCAACATTTTGTTTATGGTTTTTAGTTTGATGATTAAATTCTGCTACACTGAAATTGGCCAAAGTGGCTTCATGTTCTTCCTTGTAAACTGTTAAAACGGACTTCTAAAAGTCCTCGAAAGTTTGATACTTTTTTTTGCAGTGTACTCAGATGTTTTTCGGCAACATTTTGTTTATGCTTTACTGAAATCGGCCAAAGTGGCTCCATGTTCTTCCTGGTAAACTGTTAAAACGGACTTCTGCAAGTCCTCGAAAGGACATGTTCTTCCTTGTATATAACGATCGATGTAAATTACTTGCTAGTAAATTTTGGTTGACCAGCTCAAGCCATGTCTCTGAAAAACATATTTTCCGAGCATCTGTTAAACTGTTAAAACGGACTTCTAGAAGTACTAGAAAGTTTTATACTTTTTTTTTTGCAGTGTACTTTTATCTGTTGCACTTAAATACTCCACTTTGGAAAAATTCCTGACCATTTTTTTTTTGATTGCCGGAAGTTGTAAAAAAAACAAGAGCCTTGAAACCGAGCTTGATTTATTTTCCTGAACAAAAAGATAGTGCTTTTTCGGAAACACTTCTAATGGAATTTTGGGAGTAATGGAATCTTGGCGTTTTAGTTGAAACATTTAATGCTCGTATTTTGTAAATTTTATAAAACTTTAACTGCATTCTTAATTGCCCTGCCCTTTTTTAATTTCTATTTCTCTTCTTCGAACGCTAAAAAAAATTTGGTCCTTTTTTGTGGAAATCTGAACGTTTGTTCTGCAGTCCACTGTGTGTATAGTCCACTATTTGCCATTAATTCTTTTTCATTCGTATACGCACAATGTATAGGCAACATATACGAGTTGAAGTAATTTTTCCAAGTTTAAATTTATATCCTTTAATCGCCTATTCTGTTCTACGCACAAATTTTGCCTACTTGTAGTTACATTGTAATTGAAACTCAAGAAAAAGCTTGATTAAAATTCAGTCAAAAGCAAGTAAAATAATCAGAACGAATCTGATAAAGTAACGTTCTGTAAAAGGCAAAAAAAAAAAAAAATAAAAGAAAGGAGAAGCAAAGGAAAAAGGATAATAAATTAGTACAATATATTTTTGTTTGTTATTTTATTTATTTAAAATGGAGCATTTCTTTAAAGTGTTTATAAAACATCTTCAATACTTAAAGTGAGAATGGAAAAGAAATCATCCTCTCAGCTGCTGTACAAATATCCGCTCCATAATAAACAAAACCAGAAAAATACCAGTGCCCAAATTAAATGACCGTACGTTATTAAAACACGTGGTTAGCAGGCTTCAAGTAATAACTGTGAAGCTATTTATGGCATTGCGTATCTGGTCAACAAATGTAAAATGGGAAGAAGTAAGCATGACTTACTTACCGGCACAAGGAAAAAAGAAAAAAATTGCTATACACTGTCAAATTGTGTTCATTTAGAGCAGATGCAGTGAAGCTAAACACCTACACAGTACTACTGGGACCGAATGCATAAGAGTGGAGAGCATAGAGAAGGAGAGCAGGATTTTAACATGAAGAGAGCTTGCAAATGTTAAGGAAGTGAGAAATTTAAATGGAAAAATATATTGGCCCATTTTTATTTAATTTAACCTACGCAAAATAACACAAATTGGTGTTGTCAACTAAATAAAAATCGCCTAACAGAACTTGACAGGTTTTTCTTTCCGACGAACTATTTACACATATTGTAGTCGTTATAAAATGGTTGTTTGTAAACTTCATTAGCAATATAATATAATATTTATGTATGCCTAGAAATATGCTTTAGAAAATATGGTCACATTGTGGAAATGGTTTCCTTTGTCTAGAATAAACCGGAAGTACGATGGTCGAACTGTATTAGCCACAACATTTTTCTTTGTGAAGTCAGTATAAAAACGAGTTTTGTAAGATTCAGTATTGCAAAGTTCATTGTAAATAGCCGACTAGTAAAAGCTAAAAATTATATTAATTCTATAAAGCAAAAAGGAGAGAGTTATCTTCTGTTTAATTGCAGTCAATGAACTTTCAGAAGATCAAAGTTCGCATACTCTCAAAAAAGAAAGTAATTTCAAATGTGTATTTCTACTCATTTGGGCTGAAAATAGGCATTTTCAAAGCATCAGTATTTATTAGAACAATTACTATAATTATATTTCTTTTTTGTGAAACTAACCTAGAAAGCTTTCGCTTTGACCGCAAGAAAACTCCCAGTGTCTAGGCAGGAATCGACCACGCTAACTTCGATTGTGTTGGTGGTGAATTATTTATTCGCCTACGGAGGCACGCAAATTGTTATATGAGCTTTCTAGGATGTTTAGTTAAGTAAAAGATCTGAAATGAAGCCTTTTAGAAGACATTATGGTTTAACAGCAACTTATCGGCCATTCCATACTTATTAGTAACGTAATTTCAAATGTCGTAAAACCATAAAGTAAAATTAATACAAAAATTGCATTCCATTCATGAATTTGTTTCTTTGAAGTAATGAAATTTATTCATAAAGTGTTTAATTAGTATATATATGAAAATAGGTTCTAAGGATAGAAATTGCTGCTTAACATATCTCTCAGTGTATTTTCATAGTTGTAATTAGGATATGACAGCAACTATGATAGCCACAAATTTTTATCCCTGTTCAAAATAAAGACTAGAAAAGGTGAAACAAAATTTTTTGTCAATTGCTGTTATTCTTCAAGAAAAAACTTTAAGCTTGGAAACAGTACCGAAGGGCAGAGATATGGAAGAAATATTTTTCAAATATTCTTACATTCTTATATAATATTTTTCCAACACTCACAATTAAATGCTTTTGGGTTGTAAATGGAATATTTGAAATCACAAAATTGGCAGCATTACTCAGACAGTCAACGAAGTTTGGCATTCCCTAAACAAATTCCCTGAAGAAGTGGAACAAATAATCCACAAAACGTCGGGATACAATATATAATAAAAATTGTTTTATTGACATAAAAAAAGTTAAGCCTTAAACGCTAAGTTTTTATATATAAAAAAAAAGGCTCATACTAAAATTTAAAAAATCGGCCAAGAAGATAAATTAAAATAAAGTTGGCAGCACTGCTTTTACTACAACAAAATCATGTGACTGCAGTCATACACCCATAAAACAACCGGTTTGTTTACAAATTGAACAGCCAGTGAACAGCAAAACAAACGGTAAAAGTATTGAAGAGAGAGTACAGAGTGGCCAGAGAGCACATTGAACGGCAGCAAAAAATTGTAACAAAATGAAAGGAGAAAGAAATGGCATCTGTTAAAAGATGTTTTAAAACCCTTAACAGCATCATTCTTAAGAACAGTAGCCTAGTGGTGTTAAATGTGTTTGCATGAGCCTCTCGTGCGACCAGTTCGTTCGGCACATAAACGTAAAGTTTGTTTGTTTAAACGATTGCAAACATGTGTACGTATGTTTGTTTGTGTTGCAATTTTGTGTGCTTTTGGCACGGAGGGCAATGATAATGTTAATGTGTTATGATGTGCTGTGCAGTTTTGGGCTGCTTGGTAGTGGTTGGCATCGTTCGGTTGTAAGTGACGGGAAAAGGACTCACAAATCAAAAATTTAGTTTAGAACGTGGACTTGAACGAGATGGTTCGCTTTTAGTCTTATAAAATATTAAGAATAATCAAACGTTTCATATAGAAATATTAAAAATAAGTGAAAAACAAAATTTTTTTTTAGTGTGTGCGCAAAATATATTCTAAAAATGATTGTCTTTGAAAAGCCATTTCCAATTTGTACTTCAACTCATTTCGGCTAGAAGGGTTATTTCCAACCAGATAGTCATATTTATTTTATTAAGAAATGTGCATCTAAAGTAATAATTTTTGTTTCCTGGCAACTGTTAAAAATACAAAAAAAAAAAAAAAAAATAACAAAAATAGAATAAAAGATTTATAAAATAAAATTTGGCTCCTTGGCTACCTTCAAAGGCCAGCAAGAGTGCCGAAAAGTAAATAGAATAGTTGGCAAAAAGGTTTATGTATTCAGAAAAAATGAAAAAGGTTTTATTGGAAAATGCAGTGAAGTGTAAAGTGCATTTATTTTGAATAAAATAAACCATACAAATAACTCGAAAAACTGCATGAAAAGGCAACTTCAGAGCAAAAGTTAATATCTCAAAAGCTGCAAATGAAAAATGTAAAATGGTTCAGAGCAAATAATTGAGCTGGTGGTAAGTTTATGATTAATAATTTTCTTTTCTTCCTGAATAAGCAGTTGTTATAACAGGAGAACACAATTTAATTATTATTTCAAGTTGCCTTTGCGAGCAGAGAAAAGTGCATTTGAAAATTGGTGCATGCCACTCTGGCCATTTAACCTTAATAATTTTCATTCCACGGCAATCCCAACTACTGACTTTATTTTTCTACACAACTCTTTCTTCATTTTTCTTTTTTTTTTTTATATAAGAGTTTAAGTACTCGTATGTTTATAGTCTATATATTTTTAATGGTTCTTTTCTATAAAATTATTATTATTTTTTTTTCTCATTTTTAGTTATTAAATGATGCAGAACTTAAAGGATCAACTTTATATTTATGTCTGCATTATGTTGTACTATAGAATAAAATTATTTAAAATCCTTTTGGGCTGCCTAAGTGCATGCAGGTGGCTTTTGGTTTAAATTCAGTTGCTAAAAAGGAAATAAATAAGAATGCTGATAACTTTAATTCAAGTAACAAAATATTGTTCATATGAGTAATGAGTTATGAGGGGAAAGAATTCAAGAACTTTTTTTTTGGCCATATCTAAGAGGTTAATTTTTAGATAAAAATTGAGAAAATGTACACACTTGAGAAAATGTACGGGAAGGCTGTTCCACAAGAAGGACCTAAAGGATATCTCACTAAATTTTCAAATTCAAGATTTAATACCAATTTGTCTCTTTAGGTAATTTTAATAATATTATCCTTGCATATCGAAAAAATTAAATATTTACCTGAAAGCTTTTTACAAAGTTTTGCTTGTTAAACTTATTTTAATTTTTCTCTGTACTTCAGAAGACAAAGAAACATTTAAGTTATTGACTTAAAATTAATTCTTTAAATTGTACTTTTTGTGCATGCGTATTTTCTATTCATAAAAACAACATTGTAGAAAATCAGCATTAAATTTATTCCATTCAAATAAAAATTTTATTAAACAATCTTTTAAAATAATGCAGAAAAACCTGCCCTGATTTGCGCAGAAAACGCCAAAAAAAAATAAAAATAAAAAAATGTTATAGAAGAAAAAATTAATTAAATATGGTTTACGCCTGTCTGTTTGCTGAAATGTTAATTAAAATAATTACTGTTTGATCTCTGTTTTGTAAACTTCCACTTTCTATTTTATTTGTATATAAAATTTGTTGGTTTTTGCTAGAATTGCAAAGTTAAATGACGTCGCTTTAATTAGCTAAAGTTTAATACAAAAAGTATTAAAACGATGTTACTGGTATTGTATTGCTCCTGGAGGATGTTCATCCTAAATACTAAAGTGATTAAGATAAATGTATTTTGAAATCTCAAAAATGTTTAAAACTTTACGCAATATAATTAACTTTGTTATTGCAAAGAAATAACTTATCAAATAGTTTTAAAACATTTTTTTATTTGAATACTACTTTTAATTATTTTAATGCTCTTTCAAGTGTAAACGGATAACAACTATTATGTGAAATAATTTAATATAATATATTTTCGAAAGTTGTTTTTATGCCTCAATTATTTTTTAATAAAGGCTCAAAAAAGTACAAGAGCTGACGGCTTTTACTATACAAAAATATTGGAATACAGATAGAACAGAGCAGTTTCCGTTACCTTGTTGTAAAGGCTATTCCATATTGTAAAGAACATTTCATTGAGAAAAAAAAGAAATTACGCTATTTGCAAATTGTAATAGCCACCATTAGTTTCCATTCTGGCTTCACAATATGAATTTCATAGGGATGTGTGGCGTGAAATACTTTTCAGTATCTTGAGAGTTGAGGTTTGCTAATGAAAAAGCTCCAAGGATGCTTGTAGTGTTGAGCTCTTAGTCATAAATTTTTAACAACGATTGAATCCTGTATTATTACGTTGACTAACTCTTAAAACAAGTATAGAATGGGCACATCGGGCACCAGATGGGACGCGAAAAATTACATGGCTCTTTTATATGCTCTAAAAGTTCTGCTTAAGGCATCTATTATTCTTAGTAATACAAGTTCCTGTCAGGATATTTTTTTCTATTGTTGGCTATTAGCATTGTAATTACAGCAACAAAAACTGACTCCACATATTGCCTTCACTGTATTTACCTGATAAGTATGTACAGTAATGTATCGCCCTCTGACTCCCTGATTGAAAGATATTGGCTTACTGGTACCTGTCCAAACAAGGGATTTCCACTAGAGGCTAAGAAAAAAATTTTAACTGCAAAAGATTGACGTTTGTTTGCGACATCTTTTAAATCTTGAACCTTTTTATATATTTTCCGCCAGCTTTTCAATACGGCATCCATTCATTATGAATTGGCAAAGGAAAATTAATTGCAAGAAGAATCTCAGGTGTTGAAAGAGATCTCCTATTAAGCAAATTGTCAAATTACAGTGGTTAAGAATTTTAAATGATAAAATACATTTTATGAATTTTTCTTATTAATTTAACACGTTGTAATTTTCATACTTTTATTTAATTCTGTTTGTTTTCCGTTATGAAATGAATAGCAATTAATCGGCACTTTCAACAAATTTGCAGAACTTGCAGTTGCCCCCTACTCGGGCGTATGAGTGATTTTCTATAAGCGATAATTCATCCGCATACAATATTGCGTATACGCACCGTGTTATTTAATTTGGTTAGCGGATGGCATGCATGCGATTGTGTGCGTGCAGTGGTTCACATGTATGTAAATGAGTGTACGGCAAATATAATTTAAACACTACTGGACTGTATTTATTTGCCATCATTTCATTTATTTATTTATGGAACTCATTAAAATGAAATTAATTGCATGGTGAAGGCAACTTTCCGCAATAAAAATGAGATGAATAAATACGAATAAATATACGAGCTAAAAAAAATATATGAGAAATTTTACTAAATTATTTCCGAAAGAATTTAAGTGAACACACAGATTTATGACTCCAGTTTTTAATTCACACAATTAACATTTTTTACAATTATTATTTAGCTTAAGATGAAAATGATGTGGAAGAATGTACAAGACGGTTTAACTGGTTCACATGAGTGTGTGACTTGTTTGAAACCGTATTTGTGAAATTTATTTCAGTTTTACGTTAATGAAGGGATTACAGTGCAATTACAATCAGCAGCAAACATAATGCAAATATTGTAAATAATTCTCATTGTGCATTTTATATCAATAAACGTTTATTTTGCCTTTGCAAATAGAATTCCAGCAACTGTCCTACACTTTTCCATCGATGTTGGGAAAGTAAATGTAAAGCTTTGCTGCTGACACAATAATTTTTTTTAATTGGTTATCAATTCAATAAAAGTATTGCATTTGTTAATGTTTGTAAAGCAAACAACATTCGCAACCTCAATATTAATAATAAAACAATTTTATTTTATATGCACTTATTTTTACATTTACACTATTTGTAAATAAAATAAAATCTGCTAAATTAATAAATATGTTAAAGTGTCAAAATTAAATAATTTGATCAAAATTAAGGGAAAAATAATGCAATTAAAGTTTTTGTTTTGATTGAATGCATCTGAATAGGTTTCTGTATCAACGAAACATTTAATTATTCTGGCTTAAGCTTATTAATTTGGGTGCCTCTTTAGGCGAATGAATAATGCACAGCCTACTAAAGCGTAGAAAGCGGGTTCAATACCTGCCTAGGCCTTCACTGTTTTCTTACGTTCAAGCCGAAAGCTTTTGCTAGTTAAGTTAGGGGGGAAAAATAAAAATGGAAGTTTTCAATTAAATTATCTTTTTAGAGAGTAATTATAAACACTATACTTGTTGAAAAAAGAAATGCATTTTTTTTAGCTACAGGGAGATTCGCATTGGCATAAGTTTAAGCTAAAACCTCTTTTTTGAAGCTTGCACGCCAACAGCTAATATGTTACTTTAAATGAAAGACAAGGAAAAACACTTTTTGCTTTTAGGCCTTTTTATATGATGGCTTAGAAATTTAGCAAGTCACGGGGAGAAGCAAGACTAAAAGAAGCAGCAACAGCTAAAGCAAAGGGAAAATTGTGTATATCCTTAAGATAAAGACAAAGGTTGTGGCAGTAAATTCTCTTATGAACTTTTACTCGATATTAAGTTTATTTGTTTATATTTATATGTATTTATATGTATTTATATGTATTATTATTATATATGTTAACTCTTCTTAAATGGGAAAAAAACTTCTTCTCAGTCACCTCTCTCTAGTAAATGGTAAAGGCATCCCACAATTGAAGGCAACAGGGAAATAATGGCATTTACTTTGCCAATATTGACTGATATCGATAACAATTGACAGATGCACTGCATTTATAAAGACAACTTAACATCGACTTGGTTTTTATTGACATCGTCGTTGCCATATTGTTATTTTATATAAATGAAAGAACTCACTATGCAGCAAAGCTGATATCATGTGTTATATTTCAATAAGAGATTTTTAATATTTTTTTTTTAATACAACTTGTATTTCATTTGGTTCAATTATTTGAAAAGGAATGGAGGAACTGCTTTAATCAAATTAGCATGAGTTGGTTAATTAAAAGTAAATTCAGGATTTTTCCTCAAAAATGCTAAGGGTACCTAATTATGAAGAATACAAAATTTTCCCAAAAATCGATAATTTTTTTTTGTCCAATTTTAGCAAATATTTAAAACATAAAACATTTGAAAACATAAAAATACATAAAAAAAACAATAAAAAGGAAAGTTTTTCATTCAAGAATACACAAACGGACGTTTTTAAAAATTGACGATTTTTTTCTTATGAAAAATCCAAAATTTTCCCAAAAATCGATAATTTTTTTTTCCTTTAATATTAGCAAATATATATTTTAAATATTTGAAAACATAAAATAAACATAGAAGAGTGATAAAAACGCAAGTTTTTCGTTCAAAAATGCATTACCAGCCGTTTTTAAAAAATGGCGATTTTTTCACAAAAATGCAAGGAGAATCCCCCTATGAAAAATCCAAAATTTTCCAAAAATCGATAAATTTTTTTTTGTTCAGTGTTAGCAAATATTTAAAACATAAAACATTTGAAAACATAAAAATACATAAAAAAAACAATAAAAAGGAAAGTTTTTCATTCAAGAATACACAAACGGAGGTTTTTAAAAATTGACGATTTTTTTCTTATGAAAAATCCAAAATTTTTCCAAAAATCGATAAAGTATTTTCCCCTTAATATTAGCAAATATATATTTTAAACATTTGAAAACATAAAATAAACATATAAGAGTGATAAAAACGCAAGTTTTTCGTTCAAAAATGCATTACCAGCCGTTTTTAAAAAATGGCGATTTTTTCACAAAAATGCAAGGAGAATCCCCCTATGAAAAATCCAAAATTTTCCAAAAATCGATAAATTTTTTTTTGTTCAGTTTTAGCAAATATTTAAAACATAAAATATTTGAAAACATAAAAATACAAAAAAAAAAAAGGAAAGTTTTTCATTCAAGAATACACAAACGGAGGTTTTTAAAAATTCACGATTTTTTTCACAAAAATGCAAATGGTACCTCATGAAAAATCCAAAATTTTTCCAAAAATCGATAAAGGTTTTTCCCCTTAATATTAGCAAATATATATTTTAAACATTTGAAAACATAAAATAAACATAGAAGAGTAATAAAAACGCAAGTTTTTCATTCAAAAATGCATTACCAGCCGTTTTTAAAAAATGGCGATTTTTTCACAAAAATGCAAGGAGAATCCCCTATGAAAAATCCAAAATTTTCCAAAAATCGATAAATTTTTTTTTGTTCAGTTTTAGCAAATATTTAAAACATAAAACATTTGAAAACATAAAAATACATAAAAAAAACAATAAAAAGGAAAGTTTTTCATTCAAGAATACACAAACGGACGTTTTTAAAAATTGACGATTTTTTTCTTATGAAAAATCCAAAATTTTCCCAAAAATCGATAAATTTTTTTTCCTTTAATATTAGCAAATATATATTTTAAATATTTGAAAACATAAAATAAACATAGAAGAGTAATAAAAACGCAAGTTTTTCATTCAAAAATGCATTACCAGCCGTTTTTAAAAAATGGCGATTTTTTCACAAAAATGCAAGGAGAATCCCCCTATGAAAAATCCAAAATTTTCCAAAAATCGATAAATTTTTTTTTGTTCAGTTTTAGCAAATATTTAAAACATAAAACATTTGAAAACATAAAAATACATAAAAAAAACAATAAAAAGGAAAGTTTTTCATTCAAGAATACACAAACGGACGTTTTTAAAAATTGACGATTTTTTTCTTATGAAAAATCCAAAATTTTCCCAAAAATCGATAAATTTTTTTTCCTTTAATATTAGCAAATATATATTTTAAATATTTGAAAACATAAAATAAACATAGAAGAGTAATAAAAACGCAAGTTTTTCATTCAAAAATGCATTACCAGCCGTTTTTAAAAAATGGCGATTTTTTCACAAAAATGCAAGGAGAATCCCCCTATGAAAAATCCAAAATTTTCCAAAAATCGATAAATTTTTTTTTGTTCAGTTTTAGCAAATATTTAAAACATAAAACATTTGAAAACATAAAAATACATAAAAAAAACAATAAAAAGGAAAGTTTTTCATTCAAGAATACACAAACGGACGTTTTTAAAAATTGACGATTTTTTTCTTATGAAAAATCCAAAATTTTCCCAAAAATCGATAATTTTTTTTTCCTTTAATATTAGCAAATATATATTTTAAACGTTTGAAAACAAAAAAAGGCATACAAGAGTAATAAAAACGCAAGTTTTTCATTCAAAAATGCATTACCTGCCGTTTTTAAAAATTGACGATTTTTTTCACAAAAATGCAAATGGTACCTCATGAAAAATCCAAAATTTTCCCAAAAATCGATAAATTTTTTTTCCTTTAATATTAGCAAATATATATTTTAAATATTTGAAAACATAAAATAAACATAAAAGAGTGATAAAAACGCAAGTTTTTCATTCAAAAATTCATTACCTGCCGTTTTTAAAAATTGACGATTTTTTCACGAAAATGCAATGAAATGTTGCTGCAAATATTATTAGCGAACATTTTATATGGAAAATAAAAGGAAATTTCCAAATTTTTAATTAATGTTTATTGATACCTGCAAGTGTTATTTAGATTTGGCTTTTTGGTTTTTTCTCTTACTTCATTAATATGTCAAGCAGTTAATTAATATTTTAATAATCTTTTCAGTAGAATGTCGTTAATTTTCATTTTGCCAGCTCGTTGTCACAAGGAATTTCCATTAAGCAGTGCTGTGATTGCAAAAGCGTGTTCGTGTACAATTAAACAAATGAATTGGTAGTAATTTTTATTTAATTAATTCTCCAGCTCAAAAATGTAATTGAAGGAAAATAAATACAAAAATAGGGAAAATTAAAATATTTTAATTTTATGTGCATTCAGGAGGAAATTAAAAAAAAGATATAAAACAAGAATGTTGTTTATTTCGTCTTTCAAGAGGCGGTACAGTAACTTTCTTTTCACAGTCGTTAAGAGTGAAAAAAGCAGTGGATGTAAGTTAAATCTGTTAAAGCTGTGATGAAAGCCAACATTATTGTATTTTCACAGCTTGTAATTAATACGTTTCTGCTTGTTGCTGCAAAGTATATAAAACTTAAAAATATAATGAGCTGCGTTAAGTGATGCCCCCCTTCCAAGTAAAAGTTTTTGCATATTCTTTTATTCCAGTTCCTCAATATTATTGTTACACAAAAATGTTTGGCCTAATAAAATTTTTATTTGCTTTAATTTTTATTCCGTTTATTTTTTTTTTTTTTTGAAGTGGCCTAAAAAATCTATTAATATTTTGTTCCCTTTTGGTTTTATTTCTGTAACATAAAATTAGAAGATACAAAAGTGGGTCAAAAACAAAAACAATAAAAGGGTCAAGAAAGCATAAAAAGCCTAAAAAAGCACTTAAAACAAAAATGAAATAACAATCAGCAACATAACTGTAAAACAGGATAAAGGATTTGCCAGTTTATAAAAAAATGTTTAAGCTAAAAAAGTAGATGGATGTTCATAATTTTATTTCAAATACTTTTTACTGGTCATATACAGTAAAACATTTCAAGAGTAAATGAAGTGTAATGAGTTCACGGCAATATTATTGATTTGTTTTTCTAAATCTCCAGAAAAAAATTGTTTGTTTTTCTAATATTAACATTAAAGGAAATAATAATAACGTTAAATCATTTTTTCAATCGATATTCTTTAAAAAAATACACTGCGAGAAAAGAATTTACTGACAGTAAAATAATTTCTATAAATTTAGTGTGCGAATTCTTTGTAATCTACTTACCCAGCAAAGCTTGTCTGCAGGAAAACATAGCGAGTCTAGGTAGGAATTGAACCCGCGACCTCCGGTTCGGTAGGTTGTAGATTATTCATTCGCCTATGGAGGCACCGGCATCCTTAAATAAAGTAAATAAAAAAATTTTTCGTTTTTAAATTCTGCAATTTCAAAAAATCTGCTAAAAATATTTTTAAGATATTTTTATTTAAATAAAGGAAAAAAATTATATACTTCTTACTTATTTCTATACTTATTGCGAGGAAAAAAACAATTTTATTTTATTTTCGAAAAATAAGAAAGAAAAGTCGTTTTGAATAGAGAAACTGCCTTTAAACATAAAGAACGTGACTTCGAATCGAAGTAGTAACAATTTTTTTTTTGTAAGTGTTACACTTCAAGTGTTGTTTTACTGAAGACAGTAAAGAACTTTTAGGGCTTCCAGCTAAAATCACCTTGTATGGAAAGATAATTGTGCTATTAGGAAGTCTTTGCTTTGCGTTAATAAATATCACAATATCCTGTAAACAAAATTTATTAAGGCCACAAAGTAATGCATTTTGCATTTTGTTTCTCCCCATAGTTCGTCGAGAAATTCTAGAAATTTTTAATTCCATTTTTGTTATTAGTAACAAATTAGAATGCAAATATTTAAAAGCTTTTTTGAAAATATATATTCTATAAAATAAAAAAAAACCGATTGGCGAGAAGTTTGGAAAAGTCTTAGCGGAAAGAAATATAAAAGCAAAATAATTATTCCCACTTTTTTTCTTTGGCATGCCCGCAGGATTCGAACCTTCGACTTCTGATTCAGTAGGCGGTTGATTATCCATTCGCCTAAGGAGGCAAACAAATATAACAAACATGAATCAACAGTAACTTAATCTGTGTGTTTAGTTATTTAACGTGTTTACAAATCAAAAAAAAAACAGAAGAAAAATGAAAACAAAAAAAGGTGCAGTAGGACTAACCCAACATTAAGGAAACCCCATAAAACCAAACTTAAGGTTACTTGCCATTAATGTTAAACTAAAAGTAAACCAACGAGTATACATTTGCACTGAAATGGAAAAAGCCCACAAAAACGGTTGTAAAAGAAATTTTAAATGTATAACAAAAGTATTTTTTCATACACAATAATACATATACAAACACACATGTATATAATTTCTCCGAATAGATCTTTAACACAATATATAACTCGCATAAAGTGCAAACTTCCTAACACCAGCCATCAACTGGTTTAATTTTCAAATTATTTTCCTTGTGAGCCCAGAGTATTAGAGCTTCCTTTTCTTTAATATACGAGTACAAATAAGGATATACCCATAAGGATGTAAGAACTTGAGAACAAAATTTATTTTAAGGCTGAACACCTTTTACTTTTAAATTAATCGTTAAACGAGTAGATTCTAAAAGTAATTTACAGTCACCGCAAAAAGCAATGGCTAAAAACGCCTCTCTGGTTCTACTGAAATCTAATTTGAGGAAAAAAAGGATTTTTAATATGAAAGGCAATTTATCGATTAAATAAAGAAACATAAGTTTTATTTTATTTTTATTTTCTTTACAAGTCGGCATAAACAACAACAAACATCCTTAAAAAATTAAAAATGCCAAAGTCGCTACCTTTTTATTCTATTTGCTTTACTGATACAATTATTGTATAAAAACTTTTTCGTCTTAATATTATTAATGAAAATCTAATAAACTCATATTGAAAAGTTGTATAACTTTCTGAATTTTAAAGGAATAGAGAAAGTAACTGATTTTTCATTATGAAACGGTAACAAAGAAATAATTTTCTCATCAATTTTTCTAACGCCGACCGGAAATCAATAAAAGCACGCCTGCAAATACTGTGTGAAATGAAACGAAAAATTTTGAAATATTCCCTTCTCACACATCCCATTACAAGTGAAAGCACAATATAGACGAAATATTCCCTCCTCTCAACCACCCGAACCCACACACTCCACATTAGACAAGTATACACAAACAAGGATAATAAATTTTTCAAGTGAAAAAGTTTTTATTTTAAATCAGTATTTATTTAATAAATATCGGGATTGTGAAATATTTTTAGATTTTATACAAATACAATAATACATCCTTCAATTATTTCTTGAATACGGTTGCTATCCTTATTATTATATAGAGCCGCCAGGAAACTGTTTGAGCCTTGATTACATATATTTTTTTTTGCGAAATATAAATGGAATGCAGAAATGGAGTCTTGAAAATAAAAGCAAAGCTATTTGAAAATGTTTCGGATTAAAGTAAATAATAGACATTGAGGAAACGCCAGAAGAATGGAAATTTCCTTCAGCATATAAAGTCACATATTCATGACATTCTTATTCCAGCGGTTGATTCTAAAGCCAAGTATGTTTAAATTCGTTACAACTGCTATACTTTTCATTTAAATTATACACATTGACACAGATAAAACCGAAGTATTTTTAAGAAAATCAGTTAAAAATCCAAACAGTAGTTAAACTGCCATAATTATTTGTGTAAAGTATTCGTCATTTCGTTTTCATTGCATTTTCATTTCATTTCATATAAAATGCGAACAGAACTGAATTTCATTTAATGCATTTAATGTGCATTTTTTACATTCCAAAGGAAAAAAATTCGCTCACTTTACAAGCTCTTTAATAAATTCCACTCATTTCCACTCTCATTTATTACAATTGGCCATTACAAACAGTAACTTTGCTTTACTTTCCAGCAAAATTAAATGAAATTTTTTTTTGTTTAAAATTTATTGGTCCTTAACAAATTTGCCAGAAGGACAAGAAGAGAGCAAAAAAAAAAAAAAAAAAGAAAATAAATAAATAAAAATTATCTGTGAAAACTTAAATGCCACTTTATTTTTAATTTTACATTAACCACTTAATTTAATACAAACGCACAAAACACACACACAAACACATGCATACTGATGGAAACTTAAGCACATGAACACATAGACGGCAACAGACGTCCACTCATGTGCATTGACCTTTTGCAAATTGAACAAAAAGTTGTTCGCATTTAGGAAGATGTACTTGTACTTGTATTGTGCACGTTTGTAGCTGGACACTTGTATGTGCCCATACTTTATTTGGCTGCAACTACACACACTTAACTTTCTATAAACTTTTTCCACCAACAACAACAATGAAAAAAAATATAGCAAAATGAAATAAAATGGCATAAAATTTTATAGTAAAGAAAGAGAAAAACCCGCAGCCTTAAATCCTTAAGGGCCTGTATGGGGATAAATAAAAGTAAAGCACGCACGCACACATACATACACATTTAGCTTTAGCTAAGGCAAAACCAAATAAAGAGTGCGAGCAGTATTTTTTATTTTCTTCGATTCGTTCGCCTTCACTGTAGTTGCTGGTTTGTTTAGCATTTTTTTTTTTTTTTTTATTATTATAGATTTCTTTTTTGTAGGCCAGGCAGCAAATTCGAAAAGGATTGAAACTTTCAGAATTCAGTTTTTAACAATATTTGCTTTTATGGTTATTCTTGCTGTTGTTGTTGCTTTTATTATAGTTTTTAGGTTTGCCATTTTTTTACATACACATCCTTAACTGCAAGTGAGTAGAGCAGCACATAAAACAAATATTTCTACTTCAGCGACAATAATTCAACATGAAAATTAGGTTAACAGTGACAACAAGAACAACAATCACATAGAACTGGAGGGCACTAAGCATTGTAAAAATTGCAACTGCAACATCAAAAGTTTATGTGCGAAATATCACTAGATTTTCACTGAAATGCATCCTAAAAGTAGGCACCAGATTTGTTTTAAAGGTTTTTTTTTTAATGTGGAAAATATTCGTGCACTGTTTAAAAGTGAAATAAAAGAGAAGTTTGATAGTAAAACAAATGAGGAAAAAAGCAAATATCGAAAGTTGGCCAGCAATACTATGTTGCCGATAAGCGCATTTTCTAAACCGGTGAAACGGTATAAGTCAAGTCCAGATGTGATACATTTCTATACACAACTGCTCACGCATAGCACCGATAAAAATTGTATATGATTGGCTAATGCGGAAGTGTTTGTAGCCGTAATTAAGCTTTTAAACTGATGCGCTACCTGTGCTGGCATTCGTTTTGAAGAGCGAATGCGAGACTTGCTTTCGGTTTTGCAGGTTTAAATTTTCATAGTTAATGAAATATTTGTAGTCTTGTGTTCAAAAGTAAATATCGGTTTCTAAGTAATACATTCATTCGATTATTCGTTTATCCGAAAGTAAATAGTAAATGGTTCGATTGACTAGTGGCATAAAATCAACTTCAATTGATTCGCAGGCGACCCTCGCATATGGTATAAATTAATTTATTTTTGCCTTTTTCCTCAGCAGCCAGTGTTCCCACTCAACTTATAATTAAATTTAAAGAATTGTTATATTAAGTAAATAAATAAATAAGTAATTTATTGTTATATATTACTTCTTGAACACTTCAAGTTGGCAAATTCAGTTTTATGCTTTTTTTTCAATAACACATTTTCATCTCTTGCAGACACAGTTAATTGGTTGACCGTAGTCACCAGTAAATAAAAGCTGATGTGGGCAGTAGGTTGCAATAGCTTGTGACCTCTGAGGATGGCTTTGAAACCTCTGAACAGAAATAATCGGTTTAATTACTTTAGAAAAGATTTATAAAATGTGCAGTGATTCTCAAACTGTTGTGGGCGGGAAGGAAGACCTTTTTTGTTTTATATTGAAGCAGAGCGATACCTATAATTCCATCTACAACAAGTCCTTTAACTGAAGGTGTTTTGCATTCAGCAAAAATAAAAGTGAAATCCTTCAATTGACAGCAAATTCCTTTTAAAATTATTATTTTTATTTAAAAAGAAATATTTTTTTTAAAAAGTTTCCAAAATTGTGTGATAAGTAAAAGGTGTATTGGTATATGTGACAATGGTTCTATTTCTCTATTTACTATTTTATTTATATTGTATTATTTTTAATTAACTTCTCTTTTACCACGTCACTGCCGCCCGATTGCTTCTTTAAGTATCACTTTATTGTCAGTTCGTGGGTACAGAAAGAATCGTATGAAATTGAAAAATTACGGCAGATTTTTTTTATAAGGGATTAATGAAATTTCAATATACTTAAATAATTAAACGACTTAAATATTAAAGAAGCTGTTTTAATGGTTTAATGATAGAGATAAAACGATAAAGGACGGCTGCAACAGTTTGAGAAAGCTTTTGCTGAATAAAAAAAAATCGTATTAGAAAAATTTTGTTGCTTTTCCATTGAATCCTATATTGGCGATTTTTTCGCATGATTTATATAATTTAATATTAGAGCAGCAATATTTATTTGAATGTTTTCTGCCATTTTACAAAGTTGCATAAAAATATTGGGAAATGGTAACAAATGCAACACCCAACCCTGGACACCGCTATTGGCCTAATAATATTATTTTTGCAATAATATGGAAAATAATATTCAAATAAATTTCTAAATTATTGTACTATAATATGTTTTTTTATAGCATTTACATTTTTATTACCACATTTTCCTTGAATAGCTTAAATCTAACTTGAATCGAATAACTCAAAATGCACAAGATCAATACCCAGTTCTTTGCGATTTCATAAAATTTTTATTTTAAAGTTTTTGTTTATCTGCAAAGTTGCCTTATTACTGCTTTCAGTGACACTAAAAATTTCTCTTGAAGACGTATTTGCTTATGTTTACCTGGTAATCCTTTGCCTAATTTTATTTTTACACGCTTTTAATGCGGAATCCTAAAGTCCTTGATATTAAAAATATTAATTAATACAACTATCGTTAATACAACTATCGTATCGGTATTTCAGAAAGAGAGACATCTATCGATCTGCAAGAGACTCTGTTGAGACTCTGAACGGCCCTACCGCTACTGCTAATTCTCTAATACTTTAGTCCTGTTCTTGACAGGATTTTCTCGGCAAGCCCCACATAATTCAATTGGCTGAACATACTAAAACAAAGTTCTCTTGCATGAAATTGTTTAAAAATCCATTTGAATTATTCTGATGATTCTTAAATTTCAATTATCAGAATTTTTTGAGTAGAAAAAGTTCAATAAAAAAATCGATTAACCGGTTAGTCGATTAGTCGATTAACGGAACACAATAATATTTTTTTCCAATTTTTTTTAATTTTTTCTGACAGAGACCCAAATAGGCGATGAAATCATTTTAAAGACGAACTTTTTTAGGAGTCTCCAGTTTTCCTCCGCCAATGGGTTAATGCTACTCTGTTATAGCAACTGCCACACACACATGAATAGTACTTAGGAGAAATATTTTTTACGACTTCTGCATGTATTTAATTTTTTCGGTCTCATTTTATGGACTCTACAAATTGCACAAATTACATTATTTATGGGTTTTAACTAAAAAACTTAATAATTGAACTCTGTCGTCGATGTTTATTCTTGTGTTTACTGTTTTGATTTATAAAAGTTTTATGTGCACGCAGTTGTTTCAATATTTCAGTTTATGTTTCACAATAAAAGCCATTAGCTGTTATTGTTGCTGTTGTTGTATGTATTTGTTTAACAAAATTTGTATTTTGCCTTTCTGGAATTCCTTCATTGTGCAAATTGGTAACATTTTACCCAAGAAGCAACTTGGCCGACATACAAACACAGTTCCATTTATGAGCTCAAATTTGTTCACACACTTACAAAGTAAAAACAAAAAGAAAAACAAAAAAAAAAAAAGAGAAAAAAAAATATTAATAATAAAAGAGAGAAAATTATTTCATACAAGCAAGTCGAAATAAGAATTAATGTACACACGCACACATGTGCACAGCGTGATGTTTAACAAGAAACTCAAATAAGGACAACGAATATGTCCTCGTTCAACTCGTTGCCAGCAAGCAAAACCCATCAAACGCAAAGTCTGTTACGTTATAGAATAAGAATGGCTTTCATTTGATGATGAGAGCCATTTTCCAATAAATTCATTTTGAAAGAAAAGAAAGAATTTTTCGCACCTCTTTTTGCTTATTTTTCCTTTGAAGCTCTGCAGGACTCTTTAAGCCAAGAGTCATAAAACCGATGAAAACTCTTTATGATTCTTTTAGAATCCTTTGTAATTTCTCACTGTTTAGATATAATATCAAAAATATTTTAAATGGTTCAGTAATGCTTGGCTGTGAGCTTAGCTTGCCTTAACAATACAGTTTAATAACCAGGAAAAGAATTTTAGATTTTCTTCAATGTGTGTCTTCATGAAAGCATATCTCTTCTTCCAGAAATGGTTGTGGAAAACTCTTGTAAGCGAAACACTCGAATGAAATATATGAATAACTTATAATGCACTAGACCAATACACAATATATATTAATAGTATATTAATAGTTTAATCTGATTGCATATGCTTCAGGCTTCCGTACTTTTCATATAATTCGTATAATTACAATTTACGCGATGGACGACGAATTATTATCTGCTTTACAGGCTTTCCAAAGGGGAGTACTTGCGCCCACAAAGCTATGAATAAATGCTAAAGTTTTTCTCCATAAATTGCAATTTGCTGTGTGAGCATTTCCGCATAATTGAATTCCTATTCCTATTGTTTGCTGGGAACGTTCATTGATATATTTGTATGCATTTATGGGTTGCTTAGTTGTGCATGTGTGTAGATCCACATTTTATAGAAACAAATAAAAAATGTCAAGGACATTTCCATTTACTTGAGTTTTAACAATAATAATGCATTAAGCCTACATGAACAATACTAGTGGGAATTGCTTGGAAAATTTAATTTTTTTTTTCTCTAAATTTTAAAGAGTATTTTTAATGTAGAGGACTTTAATTGGTTTATGGTTAAACCGAACGTGTAACTGTATAAAATTTTCAAGAATTTTTAAACTTTTTGCAAATATTTATATGCTATTCATTTTGTATGAAAAGTAGACTACTTTCAAAATGTCGAAAGAGTTTTTGATATGCTGGCAGAAGTGGCTACAAGACCTTGAAAAGTAGCGGAAACCGGAAATGTAAATGCATGGAGAATGCTGCCACCTGCTGCCATTTGAGTGAAGGCAAAATATGAACCCTCTTTCTCTGGAGTTTGTAAATAATAGCTCTTCTGCCTAATAAGTTTAAAATAAATCTCTACCAGCATTTTCAATTTAAAAAAGTTTTCCTTCTAAGTTTTCTGGCAGTAAATTAATTACCTGCCCTCGTGGTGAAAGAAACTTTCAACTACATCAGCGAAATGTAAACAAAAAATATAATTATTAAGCACTTGCCAACATACTTTAAAGTTTGGAGAAGTTTTGATAAACATAAAAAATTCTTTGCTTAAATATGAAACTGTGGGCGTTTCAAGCCCTCCCCCCTATAAGAAGACCTCATAAATGAGAATATTAATCAAAATTGTAAGCAATCAATTTGCTTTTCAGAACTGTGCCTGCCATAACCCACAATTTGAAAAGTTAATCTCATTTACTCGCACTTTCCTGCGACTAAATGAAAAAAGTTAAACAATAAATAGTTTGCTTTTACTTCTGTAGGAGCAGTTCAGAAGTTTTAATGGCATTTCAGCTTTACTACGTTGTTAAGCATTTGTCAAATCGTGAACAGTCATGTTTTAATTATCTTCTGGTTGCTCCTGTGCCTCCTCCCGTTTCTATTAAGGTTGTTTAGTAAATGGAAATTACAAATATTTTTGCAAAGAGTTTTTGTTTAAACTAACAAAATTAATGAAATTTAATTTGAACTTTCTAGATGTTTGGAATTCTCACTCCACGTTTACACTGCAATATGAATCAGTTGGCTTGCTCGAAAACTCATGATTTCATTGGGAACAGTGATAAATGGCAACTAAAAATATTTATTGATTGATTTTAATAAAAAAGTTGCAAAAATTGTTCTAAAATTTTGTTTTTATTTTTTTTATTTGAACTTCGCAGACCACGTTCACACGGCAATTCAATTTACAACTACTTACAACAATTTGCACTCACACTGAAGACGTATATAGTTTGTTGAGTAATTTAATTTTTTTATGAAAAAGAATTAATTTTTTTTCAATATTTTTAGGGAATAAAAAAGTTATAAAAATTAATTAAATGTCGAATAATTAATTCATTTATCATATAAAGTTGACTTCACGAGAAGCACGTAAAAATTACTTGTCGCAGTTTTCCGTCGAGAAACCAGAAAAGTTTTATACTGATGGAATAATGTCTTTAGCGGAAAGAGGGCTGAACCCAAATGGTTTATATTTGCGTCATTAAAATTCATTATAAATAAAAAAAAATAAGTTATAGTTAGAAATACGCAAATACTTTTTCGGCTATCTTATATATGTATATTATTTTCAATATTTCATTCCAAATTCTGAAACTTTTTCAGAAAAATAATAAAATGCATATATAAAATCATTTCAATAAAGAAGATCTGAAGCTTTTAGCAAGTTGAGATATAAGAGTTCACTTTTCATTGTACCAAAAACAAAAAAAAATGAAGGAGAGAGCGAATTTCGATTTTTGCTCTCCATGTAAACATGTTATAAATTCGATTCGTGTAAAAATGGTTTTTATTTTTTTCCTTAACCCCTTAAAAATGTCACAATGCTTTAATGATTTAAAAGTGTTCTTAACACATTTTAAACTTTTGATGTTTTAAATTTTTGCTGTTCTTCAGTCGTATATTCATTTTTGTTTACTTAACCGAGCGCTCTCAGGGGGTCTTTATAAAGCGTCCTGATGACGCATACTCGTACAATTTTGATGGAAAAATATTTGAAGCACGCTGTAGAAAACGCCAGTGACTCTTTCATATTATAACCTTTTCCGTAAACAATCAAGGAAGTATTTGCCTCTATGATTTTAGTTGTCATATAAGAAATAACTCTTTTCAACGTCCGCCAAGGAGTTACTTGTATGCTTTCGATTAACGAATTTAAACACAAACGCAGTTTTATATATAATGTAGAGTAGTTTTGCGCATTAGCCTCCAAAATTCAAAAGATGAAATTTTATCAAAAAGATAACTATCTTTTTGGTAAATAAAATGTCAAATGTTCAGTCCTTAAAATCAGCTCACCAATTGTCCTTCAGAATAAGGACTTCATCCTCTCATTTTCCTCTACAATTTTTCTAGTGGCTTAAAATGCCTCTATGATCATAATTATCGATATTATTTTAATAAAAAAAAATTCTGAAAACACATGGGCTCTTATTGGCACATCAGGTGCGATGGGGTTAAGGTTGTTTATCATAATAATTTGTTTTATCACTGCGGTAGTCTGCCATTTTCTTATTCATTTTTTATTTCTTTTAATGTTTGAGCAGCAGCAAAACTTTCGAACTGAAATGAAGCTCTGCTTGTCCCAGAAATGAAAAGTTCGGGTGTTGCTAACGAGTATTATCGCATTTTTTCACTAAACCAAACATTTTATCTAATTGTAAATTTTTGTAATTCAAATTTAAGTTCTTTTTTCATTATCATGCAACAGTTGTAAAAGTTAAATTGTGAAAAAGTGTTTAAAGCCAAAAAGGAATAAATAAAGAATGATGAAGAATTTCTCCTCCTGGAATTACTTTCAAACATCCAGCATTTAAACTAAAAGAATTCATATTCAGCTCAATAGAACGTATGCATGAACCATCACGGTAAGCCATACCACTAAAACACATGCATACACTCCTTAAAAGGTTTTTCAACAAGGCTTACAAAATATGATAAGGAGAAGTAGATGTAGAAGAGTCAAAGGCGGGAACAATAAAAGGCCTTGTTTCGTAAAGGGTCGCTGGGGAAATTCGTCACGAAAACGGGATGGCAAAAGTCAAAGAAAAATAAATGAATGAAAAGTCTATTACAAGGAAGACAACAAAACATACGTGGTCTCGTGTATCTGACGAATGGCATCTGTCATAAGGAAAAGCCAACTTTTGGTGTTCTCCAATATGAGCTTTCTGGCACCAGCAAAGAAACAGGAACACATTACAATTCTAAAGTCACACATGAATGGGCAGGATTATGAGGTGAAAATTATCCTGCAAAACGGCTTGTATGTGTATGCGAGCGTGCGTGTGCACAAGAAAGCGAATAACAATAATGCCTTGACAAGTTCATTTTTCTTACAAAGTCAGCTATTCGGATTTTTAAACCTGCTACATACAAGCACACCATAAAATTGTGTGCTAAGAAATTTATTTATTTGTTATACAAAAAAAATTAATTATTTATATTTATTATTATCTTATAAAATTTCTGCGAGTTGGGAAATTCTTTTCATCTGCCGCTTTGCATACAAAATGTAATAAAATATTAAGGCATTCCCTTGATGACACGTTAATTTTGGAGAGTAATTGCGCTACTCCTACAGATCTAACAATAATAGAATGTGTTTAAGGACTAGAAGATTATAAATTAACTTACTACACTATCAAATCTGGCTTTCCTTTATGTCTCTACATTAATTTTAATTAATTTAAACTGTTGAGTAGCAAACAATAATTTTAATGCCACACTCAGTCACACAATTTTGTACACATTCCAACCGCTGCAGTTGATAAAAGTTAAATCAGTCTCAACAAAATGTTGACAACCCATAAATCACTCGGTCTTGAGACTTAACAAACTAATCACTCTTCCAAGAGCAGCCACAGACTCTTGAATCTGTTTCTTTTCATTTTCTATTTAAATCGTATAAACATTTCAATCAAGTGCCACACACTATCAAGCTTAACACAACAGAGTATTCACTACTTGCAAATGCATCTACAGGCAGCCTTGTCAGAGTCTTTCGATTCTTGTATCTTATGTGGCAGTGCTCATTCATCAATGCTTTGCAGCCATCTGATGACTGATGGAGGCGCAAGGTGTGAAAATATTGATAACCTGAAGCCATTTGAACGACACATCACTGCATTAGCATTCCCACTTCACCACTAAATAATTTCACACTTTCAATTGAAGCGCAGATTACCAGCGACATTAACAGTTTAATGGAGGCATGCAATAGAAAGAAATTTCGTTTTGATAGTTTATAGCACTTCCTGTGAATAAAAAATAGCTTTTGCTGTGGCGCGAAAGCATTTAGAATAAGCAAAGTGGAAAGCCTAGCCAGCGTCCAAAGGACATGAGAGTTCCTGCCATCAATTCCAGCTATGCTATGCAGATTTGAAAGGCATTTTATCCATATGTGGTGATTAGAGTGCCTCCTTAGGCGAATGAATAACGCACAGCCTACTAAGCCCCAGGTCGCAAGTTCGATTCTTGCCTAGAGCCTGGGTGCTTTCCTGCGGACAAGCCAAAAGCTTTGCAGGTTAAGTTAATTAACAAAAAAAAACAAAAATTCTCTGTGCAAGTTTGAAAGGAACTCTTCAAAATATGAGCAGAATGTCATTTCATTCATTCAAAATAGTGTTTGTGATAGAATATGATATTTTCCTCTACAATCAGTATGTAAGGAAAGTTTTGTGCTCATGCAGTGCTTTGTGCTGGGATCAGTAAAGTTTAATGTTGGAAGGTTTATTTTTGGGGAGTAAATTTGTGGGTAATCGACCCGATTATTCTGCTATTGAAAGTCTTCTGCAAGAGGGTCACATTTTAACTGTACGACCAAACAATGTAACATTTTTGATGTGCATAGTTTGTATGAGAAAACCATTTAGTAATATACACCATTATCCTGTAATACATCATTATCCTGTAATACATCATTATCCTGCATTGTAATGGTTTGTAAAACTCATATCTAATTTCTGTGTGAGAAACTATTTAGTAAAGTTTCAAATAATTTTATTTACAAAAAGGATTTAAAATAACATAGATATTTTGACTTACATACTTGAGATTCAAGTGCGGCAGCTGTTTCAGAATAAAAGTTTGCCTGCAACGATTTCATGCTGGTTGGTCTACAAGTCATCATACATCATGTAGTCACTTTTTCTAATGAAATTTTCTTAATTTTAATGAAATCGTTCTGAAATATATACATATATTATACTGGTCAGCACGGAATGATAAAAAAATCAAAATGTCGAAAATAGTAAAAGACGTGATTCTCCTTGATTTGCTCTCTTTAATTTTTTGAAGACAAGCTAATTGGCAATAATAATAATGCCCATGTTAGGTCACCGAATAACGATTATTCATCATTTTATTCGATTTCGTAATACAAGTTATTTAACATTTATGGTCCCACTGTGTTTTATACCATTTGTCGCACTCCGTACTCAGCCCGTTTCTGTTATTCAATAGAATGCAAAGAAATGATTTTTTTTTGCCTGTTTTAAAAGCAAACATATGAACAAGTATGTCTTAACGTATGTATATACGTAACGGAATATCGTAGCGAGCCTACATATATCAACGACAGTGTTGACCCTTAAAATAGTTTTCAGTAAACATTATCTAATAAACAAAGACATATGGTATTAATCTGGAATTGAAAGGGATCGGTTCGGTTTGATTCCTTTTCGTTTGATTACACCTTATCGCAAGAAGGAATTAGCTTTGCTTGGCCCAAATAGGAATTTTTGCATTTAGAGGACTATAGGCAATACCTCAAATTAATTAATTAATTAATTAATTAATTAACCCCCTGATTATGAATTGACAATCAAACTTCATTTTGCTATTACGTATTACAACCAAAACTAGTATAGCCTTCAACCTACTCGTTATATGTAACTCGTAGCTTTCCTTTACTAAATGGAAATTTGGCCGCGAATTTGTCACTCATTGCCGTTTCAAGAAGGACTTGGCGATAAAAAAATATAAATAAAAATAAATAAACATTACATAAGTATAATATAAAATGGATATAAATGTGGATATATTTTATAATGATGGGATGTGAGGAAGTAGGTAGGTAGAGATTCCTCAAATCCTTTACATCTACCAGACTCAAAGTAAGAAATGTTTTTTCAACATAATAGAACATTTATTACAAAAAAATAAACTTAATTATTCAGATTCATCAGCTATTTTCGCCTGAATAAAGATGCATTTTTGCCGTTTGTTAAATGAAATAAAAAAAATATGCGACCAACTATTCGAGGCAATGCGACTCCCCTATATTAAAGCTTAGCTGCGCATTGCGTTTTTTTGCTTAAGGCAGATATCATTCATGCATTAATTTTTGTTTCCATATTTCATAAATATTAAACTTACAATTTTTTCTCCATTTCGATGCAAATTCGGCGGCAAGACAACCACAAGACAAGTGCAAATGATCAGTTGTAAAAATTTGGCTGTTCTCACAACCAGTAATTACATTGGTTGTAATCCATAATAGCCGAAAATTTTGCAACACAACTAAAAACTAACTAGTTGTAATTATTTTGTTTAGTTGTAAATCATAATACCGAACTGACAACTACTCAGCAAAGTTACAACTAGTTTTATTATAGTTGTCATAAATAATCAGGGTGTAAAAAAAAAAAAAAAAAAAAAAAAAAAATTCTCTGTGTAAGTTTGAAAGACACTTCCAAATATGAGCAGAAGGGAAAAATCTTGGTAGGACCCACTATTTCAGTTTATGCCTAAACAGCATATAAGTCCCTAAAGTTGAGGTCCTGCGATTCTAAGGATGCTGTAGAAAATTTATTTGAAGTAAATATTTTATTAAGGCTTTTGTAACGAATGGTTTCTGTGCGCCCATAACGGAAATGAATTTAAATTGAAAACAAAACAAAGCACGAGTATGAGTGCACGTTTTTATCTGAACTGGTTCCTCCTAAATATTTTTTAGTTTAAAACAATTTTCTTATAAGCTCGGCTGTTTATCACTTGTGTCCTTAACAATGACTCCAATTTTGGCTGCTGTAGAAGAACTGATTTAAATATAAAAGCAGAAAGAACATGCATATTTAAGCTAACTTGCTGCTTGAAGAAAAAAAAAACTGTCTTTTAGAGACCAGCAAGCGGAAACGGAAGCCACCCTTGTCATAAGCATAAACATAAAAATTAAATAAAATTTACAACACGTTTTTCATTTTTCATTTTCCCCATTGCTTGTGCATTCTTTCAGGTTTTTTTTCATGCGTTCCCAGGTGTCTGATGTTTTTCTATTAAATTTCTATTGATTTAATGCGAGTATGCATTTGTGTGTGTGCCTGTGCGAACAGGTGGCAGCCTTGATAGCAAGACTAGCAATAATAATAAACTCGAAAAATGAAATGGAATATGAAGGGAGGGGGCAAAAAACATCGTGTTGTACATGAACTTTTTGCTATTCAAGGTTTTTTTTTCCTTTTTTGTATATTTTATTTTTATATTCTCGCATTTGTGTGAGTGCGGAATTTGGCGTGTACGTGTATATTTTTTAAAGTTGAACAAAAATTGACATTGAAAAGTTTTTTTCTTCTTTTCGCATCAGTTCGCCTAATTTTTTCTAACTGTCTCTTCGCTTTTTAAATTCATTTGCAATGAAATTGAAAAACTTAAATTTTTTGGGGGAATTTCCTTTTTGTTTAATTGTTGTTCTGCTCTTTGAGCTGGTATGCGTGCATGCCAATACAACAACACCGAACTGTGTAAAACAAACTTTCGTTTCACATCTGTTAATTTCGGGACAACCTGCAGTTAAAAACATCTATTTTAATTTAAAAGTTTGCGAAAGTGTTGTTGTCTTTTTATTTATATAATTTTTGGTTTTCTTTTTCGTTTTTTCTTGTTTTTTTTTGTTTTTGTTTTTGGGCAACTTGTAAAATTTTAATACTGATGTGTGAAATGGGTTTTTGATTTTAGTTGTGTAAATATTTTATTTCCACCGCTCTCTGTTCAATTTATAGTTTTTAGTTTTGAATTCCTCTGGGAACAGATTGTTGAAGCATCGGCTTGCACGCAAATTTGTGCACACTTTATTTTTTGTTTCAATTGCACACTGCATAAGTGTTGGAAAAAAATTTTCAATTTTTCATAAAAATAATTTAGTTGAGGGGAATTTTTAGATGAATTACTTTTTCAAATATTTGAGCAGTAAATACATACGCACCAGCAGGCTACTTTTGCCGCCCTGACTATTTTATTATTTTGGAAGAGACAACGGCAAACAGTTTGTATTTAATTAATATTAAATAATTAATTTGTAATATGAAAATAAAACAACATCTTAAAACCCGTTTCTTCGTTTCAAATATTCTTTTCGAGTATTTCTTTGCAAAGTTATTTGCTTTCATGTAAAATGTACTCACCCCAATATTAATGGCAGGATTTCGCAAAATATACACAAGATTTCAATTTATCGTTATACAGCGACGATTTATCGTTGCTAAAAATTAAGGGAAGAGTATGACCAATATTTGGCTAAGCGAGAAATCCTTTATTGCTTACATGCCATGGTGTATGCTCACTCACTAAGAATAAAACCTTTTTATGCAATTCGCATTATGACCAACAAAGATTAATTAACTCCTTAATTAATTGATTAATTGCTTTTTGAAACATTTATTGTAGCACACTTTTATGGTTGGGCGGGGTATGAGCAATATTTGATGGTGCGAGAGAAGTGATAACGCTTACACGCCTATTCAAGTGTTCAATTGTGGTTGATTTGTCAGATATACATGAAACTCATTCGAGTATATAAAAATGCGCACAATTAGTACCTTGGCCGAAAGACCTTGTACTTGAGTGGCCATTTACACTGATCCTTTTTTTTCTTTCGCAATACTTTTTTAGAGGCACCGACAACAGAAATGTGTTTTCGCTGGGAGAAACTTTGTATTTAATTAAAATAAAATAATAATTTTTTAATATAAAAACAAAAAATATTTTATTTAAAAATATTTAAAAAATATTCTTCTTTTCGAATATTCCTTTGCAAAGTTACGTATCCCAGTATTAAAGCAAGAATTTCGCAAAACTGAAGGGGATCGTATGAGCAATATTGTACTAAGCGAGAAATGTTTTATTGCTTATACGCCACGGTGTCTGCTCACGACTGTGTGCATTGTAAATACTTCAAAAAAAAACATCTTTACAGTATCGGCTGGCGTAATTAAATTAAATTTATTCCACTTCCCCAATTTTTTTTAATCTAATTAAAGAGAAGAAAAGTGTTTCTAGATGTCTGTATGCTTTTAAAATTCAATTGCAAGGAAATTCAAAAACTCAAATATTTGCGGGGATTTTCATTTCTTTTAATTGTTCTTACGTTTTACGAGCTGGTACGTGTGCATGTTAATACAACAACGTAAAAGACTTGTCTGTTTAGTATTGTTTATTTTAAATCTCTTATTTTTCTTTAATTTTTTTCTGTATGTTTTTAATTTTCTTTAATTTTTTTTTCTGTGTTTTTTTTAATATTCTTCAATTTTATTGCAATTTCTTTAATTTTTTTTTCTGTGTTTTTTTTAATATTCTTTAATTTTTTTTTCTGTGTTTTTTTTAATATTCTTTAATTTTTTTTTCTGTGTTTTTTTTAATATTCTTTAATTTTTTTTTCTGTGTTTTTTTTAATATTCTTTAATTTTATTGCAATTTTTGAGGTTAAGAGGAAAATTTCGAATTTTCTCGGGTTGCCACCCTGAAACCTTTTTTTATTGTAATCATGGCAGTTGTGATATAGTGTATTACATTTACTGGCGAGCGGCATATTCATGTCCACATTAATAGAGTCGTTGTTCAGTAGAATTTAAAATTTTCAAAATTCATAAGCGTTTTAAATAGTTGTGTGTGTGTATGTGTGTGTGTGTTCGTACTTTTGAGTGGTTGCAAAAAATGTTACGATTAGAATTGTTTTCAAACATTTTTATTAACCCTTCTGGGACACTGAATGTTGATGCTGTAAACGTATTGCAATATTTAAATATTTTATTCCAAAATAATTTGAAATTGATTGCGGAAAATTATCAGACGGTTTTTCTACTCATTTACACAGCCTGCTAATGTAGATTATCAGGTAACCTCTATGGAATTTCGAACTTTTGTAGCATACTGAGTTTTAAATACCGCCTTTGAAATAAAAACCCTTGTGGTGCCGGTAATGCCTAAAAACAAAACAGGCAAATAAATTTCGTTCCGGCAGATAAAAGTATTCGTATGAAACATTAAGTTTTAAAATAAAAAATATATGCATTTATGCAAATAACGCATAATAATAATATAAACAGTGATGAGCATCAAACACTTTGATATAAATGACTATAAAAAAAGAAAATGAAACTTTTTAAGCAGCAGCGTTAAAAATAAGCTGCTTTAAGAGAATTGGAAACAAATGAAAGTTGGAGTGCAGCCCAGCAACAGAAAAACATAACGAGCAATGTGGGGAGCTCAGATGTGGCAGGAAAGAATTAAGAGTGTTGCTTTTTAGGAAAAGTTCTTTTTAACTACACATTTTTTACAAGGTACTTTTATTGAATGCTGCAGCATGTAAAAGTCGCTTTTAAAGAAAATATATTACATTAAAAGTATGAAAATTACAAGAATAAACTTCTGCCAAAAAGGTACTTTATTCCTGTTATCATTCAAAGTGCTTTTAATTGTAGAAAGTTATCTGTTCCAGAAAGGTACGCTTTCTCAAAGGTAAGTTTTAAAAAGTACTTTTTTCACATACGTTTTTTCAAAATGATTTTTACAAATAATTTGAATATTTAAAAAAAATTTTTTAAGAGGTACATTTTAAAAAGTACTTTTTTAACGTACATTTTTTCCAACTAATTCTTACAAGTAACTTGAATTCTCATACAATTAATTAGTAGTTATTTTTTATATTACATGTCTGGTAATGGTACATTTACATATTTTTTTTAAGTGATTTAAGAAAATAGTACTTTTAAAGTCCTTTAAATAAAAGGTAATTCCCCTAACTGTTCTATCTGACAAGATATTTGTTTTAGCTGTATTTCTTTAGAAGAATAATTATTAAAAATAATGTACCTTTTTATTCCACTAATTTTTATATAAATTTTTATTAAAAGGTACTTTTTTAGCAGCTATTTATTTCAGATATTTTATATTATTATGCTACCTTTCATATAATAGAAATTTATCTTCTTTTGTAAAAGAGATTTGATAAAAAAAATTCTTCTTAAAACTAATTGGCTTTTGAAAGCTTTTTTTTTAAATGCCTTTTTTGAGGACCATATTCCAAAAGGTACTTTTTGACAGAGATATATGCTTTTGCTTAATAAAAGTACTATCCTAAGAATTTTTATTTTTTTACTGTCATACATTTATTTGTAAAAATCCGGTTTTTGAGAATTAATTCGGCTAAATTAAGTTTCTCAGTTAAAAATCTATTTTTTTTTTTGATTCCCTTCTGAGGGGCAACTTTTTAGAAAAACCTTTTCTTTAGCATTAAGTTGTATAACCGGCACTTTATTCAAGTAACAGGTTGTATTTAAAAAAAATGAATTTTTGAGAGTAAAATCCACTGTTTATTCGTTTTTTATTCGATAATGCTGACGCCTGCTTTTAACCGAATGCTGATTCCACACTAACGAATAATGTGGGCAGAGAAAAAATTCAGCAAATAAAACGATTTCGTGTGTTTAGAAAAGCACATATCAGGAGATCACACAAACTTTCCACAATACACATTTACACGCAATTTTATTGGTTAGTTTGCCAGGATATGGATAATGTGTTTGCATAACAAGGAGAATGAGTTCAATCGCAAGACAGCAGTAATGCCAATGAATGCGAATTTCGAAACAAATATTTCGTTGTTGCACGCAAATTGCATTACGGCTGCCAGCATAACAATGAAATTTGAAATGGAAATGAAATGACGCTCTGCTCCAGTAACTGCTAAAGGAGTGACAAGAAGCAGACTCGTACAGTAAAAACTCAGCTTTAATGCAGTAAGCGAACATTATAAGAATAAAAAAAAGAATTTTTTTTCTTTTTTTTTTTTTGTAAACTATTTTTCCTTTCAGAGTTTCTGCTCGTTAAATGAATGTTGTTGCCTTGATATGTAGTTGTTGCAGCCATTATATTTTAATTTTATTTTTCTGCAATTTAAATTCTTAAGTGACATTTGAAATAAAACTGAATGAATAATTCGTTTTCTCTCAAACTGCAAGAGTAATTGCTGGCAATTACGCAAGTAAAAACAAAAACGGAAGCATGAATTACGAGCTGATATCAAGTTTAGAAATACTGTAAACTTTTTAATGTTTTGACTTGAAAACAATTTGTTTATGTAGATGCTTTCGAAAATGGTTTGCACATCAATTATAATGGGCTTAATTTTATAACGAAAGTTTTAATGAAATTTTTTAATTAAATTTTTCTTTTGTACAAAATTTTATTTCTTCTTAAATGAAATCAGGAAAAGAAAATCTCATTTATTTCAGACTGTACAATTGATTAACTTTATAATAATAAATTAGATAAATCTACTACCAATAATAGGTTTGTTCATTTATTAATAACATAACCTAACCTTAACTGGCTTCTTTCTTTATAGATCCAGTTTTTTTTTTAAGGGCAACCCTACTTTAAAGTATATCGCAAGCTGAACTAGTTAGAAACTTTATCCAGCACTACTAAATTAAAAAATCCATAATATATAAATTGCTACTATTTATTTTAACATTTAAATAATAAAGGCAAAGTAACGAGTAACGAGTTACTCAATATTAACCAGCAAACAATTTACATCTGTTCTAATATACAGCTGTAGGCCCTTTAACGCCATGCTACTGCAGCAGTACTACATCGCCGAAGTGAAATGAATTTGTATAAACTATTTACAATGTCTTTTCGTACACCAGAGATATTTCCCTAGTTCTTTCTTGCACCTTCAGGCCAATGCATTGCAGGAGTTCTAATATATTACAGGGTAAGCAGTTTTTAAAAAAATTTTCTTGCAAATTTTTGCTTGAAACTGCTTTTACAGGCATGTGAAGGCATTTAAAAATTACTAGTTCATCTACAGGTTTCTGATTTACACGAAAGCTCCTCTCAAGCTTTAAAGAGAAGCTTTAAAATCATTTTTAAAGTTTCTAAAGGTTAACATTTATTTTCCTTCAAAAGAAATTTATAAAAAAGTTTCCAATTGCACAAAGCTGGGAGAATAAATAAACAGTAGTTCATAATTATCAACATATCTATATGCTAAAGCTATCTCTAGTATAAGCAAATCAGAAATCCACACAGTGTTGCATTTGGAAGCTTCTTAGGATTACAAGTTAAACATGTTTAAATTCAGGCACATTTATTTTTTTTTTAATTTTCTTCTAAGAGCTTTTTAGAGAACTCTTTGTAATATTTTGAGAGCAATGCCGGTATGCTTTTATTGCGTTGGCAAATATTTAACGATTTTTAATTTATCTGATATGTCGACATGGGTGCCAGGCAACTGTATTGACTTGGTAGACCATGCCTGTAACGCAGACTATGTCTCTCTATTTTAAAGTCAATTCAATAAAATGTGGACTTAAGGACATGTTGCCAAAATCTGACTATTATGGCCGCCGAGTCCTTTTCAATTGCGATCTACAGCAATTTGTTCTTCAACTGAAAAGTTTTTACGTGCAATGAAGAAAAGTGTTTTCCTTCTTCGATATCCAGGATTCCTAGTTACGACTTAACGAACATCCTGAGTATACGTAATCTCTGGCAGGATGGTTGGATTAAAAATGGTACGACTGACTACTAATCTACTCCAGATATTTTTTATCCTTTCACTTTTTAAGACTTATAGACTTAGTCACCTTTTTGAGTGATGGAGGTGAGAGCACATACTCCCTCAAAGCGTTTTTATTATATATATGCCTGCAGCTTAGTGTATAGTGAGGTAGCCTTTTATTTTTCATCTTTTCTCTGTATCTGTATTTAAATTTTGCAACAGCACTCTATACATGTTTATGATTTATTTAATGTTGTCCTGTGTAACCTTTTTGAAAGGAATGACGGCCATAAAAAGGACACTAAAGACATTAGTGTGGGCATAGATCCCACTATCCACATTGATTATAATTTATAGTGTCATTGCTTTCACTATCAACAGTAATTTGTTTCTGATATCACTTGCTTGTTTACCCTTTACAATATTTATTTTCTTGTTTGCCCCAGTGAATTGATTTCCGCACAAACTTTTGCCCCCCACACTGCTGCTGCTAACTAAATATGAGACGTTTTAAAATACATACATACACTGTAATCAATATCATTTAGGAGGCAAACATTTGTTGCTCCACTTTAATTTGCTAACTTTTATATCGACTTGGACTTTTTTATTATTGTTTACCGATTTTTTATTGTTTTTGTTGTGTTGCATGAGCAATCAGAGAATTGCTTTTGTATTCGTCCTTAAACAAGTGATTGAGCATGCAGGATAATGAGGATATAAAAGTCAATTAAATATATTACAAGTGATTAGGAAAAGAAAAATGATAAACTTTTATTTATATGTACACTTCTACCCCGAATAACGCAACTTCAAAGGTTTTTTTTTTTTAGTTTAAGGAAGAAAGGAATTGGCAAGGAACAGCAGTTATAAGTTACTGAGCGGAGTGTAGTAGTAGAAATACTGGTTAAAAGATTCTGGTTGAAAAGATTAATGGGTAACATGTTTCTGATAGTGGCATGCAGAGGATGATACCTCCAAGAGATACCTGCAAGATCCTGCAAGCGCGAACTTGCCCGATAGTCGAACGATTTTTATAAAATCGTTCAGCAGTCACATAATTGTAATCTTCCCATTCAGAGAAATGTTTTCTGTTTTTTTTTTTTTTGGGGGGGAAATATATTTCCAGGACTTGGCTCTATAGAAGCTGCCTCTAAATTTACTTCCCCACACCTCAATAAATTGCTTAGAAATTGATTCCAGTTATCCTACTAAACGTCGTATTTTACTAATGCCTTATATGTTATACTCAAAGTTGTCTCACAAATATTAACATGCATATAACATGCATGCCTTTGCATGCACTTAAATTTTAATGTACAGTATTTTTATTCAATACTTCGTCTTTTCCATGCCGGCATGTAAAAGAAGGCAACAAAAGCTTTTTTATAAACAAGTGTAGCTTTTGCATGCAATCATTTTATCGATATGGTAATAAGGAGGAAAATCCATTTTATTCTCATTTCCATTTAAATAAATTGGCCAGAGGCTGTATGGAGTTTCCCAACTTTTGTTCTACCAACACACTCACATGCACAGGATAGTTTTACACATGTGCTGGTACATGTTAATAATGCTCTACTTAAAATACATTTTCGCAAGTTTGTGAAAATATTTCAATACTTTGCATTGTATTTCATTCCGAACGAACATGTTTATGAAGTGTCTCTGGGTGTATGTGTATGTGTGTGTGCGTGTGTGTGTGTGTGTGTAAAAATCATAAGTTTACGAGCCATTTTTATTTTGTTTATTTTGTAATAAAGAAAGTTTTGTAAATGTTTGCTTGATATAAAAAGTCATTTATTGAAAGTTCTGCAGGTTATTAAAAGTGATTGCAGTTTAAAGAGGATTTCGAGCGAGACGTTTTTAATAAAACTCCTAAAGGACTTTGATAGGAGTGATTGGGATTTAATTGTTTATTCCAAGTCTATTATTCAAAATTATCTACAGTAATTACTGACACTTTTATTGTCCTGCTGAACTTTTAAGAATTGTTTAATTAGTAGCTTCTTGGAAGAAAATTGTTTTTAATAGATTTTCCTAATAGAACGTTGGTTAGCCGATTTATCATCCTGCCATTCATTAATTGGTTGTCATTAAGTTACAAAAGACTTATTTGTATCATTATTTGCATTAATATTCTTGACTCTTCAATTATAAATAAAGACAGACAAACTGTTTCCTCTTTATGTATTTATAAGAAATTTTATTAGAGAGACTTTTTTATATAGCTTTTTATTAAACGCTCTGCTCTTAACTTATCGCGCTTCTTTTCACTGCTACTGGTAATGCTATTAATGTCACGCTTGGTAACTAATAAGGATAATGCTAAATATCTAGCAGTTGTATGTCAAATTCAGTCATAATTTTGTACACTAGAACTTTTTCATTTAAAGCATAATTTTAGGCATAAATAAATTCAGCTTGATAAATGGCAGTCATGAACTGGTTACTTAGCAACGCCACGAAGCTTTTTCTTTAAGTCTTTAAACACTTATTTAAATAAAAATAAATAAATAAGACTTTATCATTTATGGAATATTAAAAATAAACAGTATCGTTAAGCAAAATAAAATTGTAATAATAACTTTTCAGGAGAAGATTTTTCAAATAATCATGGCCACGTGGAGCTTGTTTTTACTTTTCATGCTTGAAACTACTTTAAGTTTAATTAATTATTTATTAGCTTTCCCTTTGATTATTAAATAATCTTTTAGTATTCGCTTACCAATAAAATAGTTCGTAAAATAAACCGAAAAATATCTGAATAATCTATCGAAAATATTTAATCGTATACGTAAATGTTACTAAAATATTTAAGTGGAATATTCCCAGGCTGGCAAAATTTTTTTAAGCTTAAAAAAGCTTAAAAGAGACAAAACACGTACTTACACAAAATGTCTTTCTAAGCCAGCAAAAATCATTGTTGAATTGAAGATTTTAATGAAACTTTTCTTTAGACTTTTAACTTTTACTTTCTTAAGTAGATTCTAAATGGAATATATATTGTAATGGAATAATCGCTTGATAAGTTAATAGAGTAGTGACTTTTGCTAACTTTTAACGATTTCGCATGAGTTTAAATATTCTACAAGTATTGTGTTTAGCAAAACCGATTATATGCTTAACACCCCACCACTCGTGAATTTTATAATCATAAATGTTTCTTTAAATAAAAATACAACTTGTCAAAAAAAAGGACTTGGAATCTGTCAAGGACCTCATAAAATTTATGCAAACCAGAAATAAGGAAAGGAGAAATTATTTTGTTTATTCATTTTAAATATAAATATTATTTTCTAATTTATTTCTATTTCCTACAGCTTTTAACTTTATTTAAAAGTATATATATTAATTTTCTTCAGCCTGTAAGTCAAATATTAAGAAGAAAAACGAAAAAAAATATTTAATAAAACAAATTAGAGTATGACTTTGAGCCTAAAGAAACAAAATTTTATTTTCTTTTGTTTTTGTAAGCAACTTAACCTGCAAAGCTTTCGCCTTGTCCGCAGGAAAACGCCGAGGGTCTAGGCGAGAATCGACCCGTGTTCAATGCCTTTAGTAGGCTGCGCATTATTCATTCACCTAAAACCATTTCAAATATAAATATTAATGTTAATAACTTGTTAGTATATTAAACGATTCATACTTTTGCAATAAAACAGAAAAATAACTTAAACACTTTCCGTTACCGAAATAATCGTTAGCGAGAGAAAATCGTTTAATTACAATTATAAATATGTTGTTAATATTTCTAAATGCAACCCATACAGGATACAGGCAGTAGAACAACTCGTGTATAAATTTAAAATTATATATTTCTTTAAAGTAGACACTACAAACACAAACGATAGAAACTGGCGTTTATAAACGACATTTTCCAACGACAGTTTGCACTCAATTTCTCTCCACGTATTGATTAGTTCTTACAAGTTGCCACTTAACTCACAATTAATGCTTTAAATGTTTACTGTAGTTTGTTAAGGAATAATTAGAGTCTTTTAGTAAATAATTTAAATAATAAAAAAAAAATTTAAATGATAAGTAAGCAATATTTTTAAAAAGCTTTTGACACTTTTTTTTCGCAAAATACATACATTACGTATCCCGTCTAATTTATTTCTGTGGTTATCTAATAAATTTGCAATTAACGAGGAAAAGTTAATGATTTATTGCCCACTTGCCGAGAAATTATAAGTTGTATTGGTCTCAGTTATTAAAACTGGTTCTGAAAGTTATTCAACTAAATGAAAGTTTTACTTTGTGGCCTTGTGTAGTTAATTAAAGCGTATAAATAATATGCTGTAATTCATAAAGTGTGTCTCTTTTCAACAGGATCGTAAAGTAATACTTTAATGGCCTTTAAGGCGGCTTTGAAGTATTCATTTGTGCTTTAATGCACTTGAGGGGAAATATAATATTAAGGACAATATTTTTCAATTAAATTAGCAAACATTAATTGCAATATAATACCTTAATGTAATAAGTAAAGCAACTATTACAATAATTTAACTCTCTTAAGGATAACGGTATAACACTCAAAAATTCTACAAGGACTTGTAAGGATTAAATTATTCAGCACAATACAACTTGTACAGGACTTACAATAATGTCAAGACAAATGCACGAGTTTCTTCTACAAGTTTACAAACTTACATCAAAAGGTATTAAGAAGTTAATACCTGGCAGGATTGCTGGCAGTTGTAAAATGCTATAAGTCCTTGCAATGGAAAATGTTTCATCTATTATTTAGGCAGCATATTGAATGATTCGGATCATAAGGATTAGCAAATATTTCCATGCACGAAGCAATTAAATGTTGCTAAAGTTTCTATTAATATAAGGAAGCAATTATTTTTAATAAATTGGCAAAGTTTTGCTCCTTGATTTCGTTGTCCCTATTCGTTTATCAAACTGTTCCTTTACGCTGGAGTTTATGATTACAAAATAATTATTATGATGTGAAAATAAATATATATTTTTGGGGAAATATTGTTGTTAAAATTTCTATTAATATAAGCAAGCAATTATTTTTAATCAATTGGCAAAGTTTTGCTCCTTAATTTCGTTGTCCCTATTCGTTTATCAAATATTTATTAGGAAGGGAGAGATATTAAATCCTTTGGGTCAAAAAGGTTGTTTTGAAACAGCCTTTAGAACTTAATTTTTTAATTCTCGTTAGAGATTATTTTGTGAAAGATACGAGAAACTTAGAAGAAATTCTTGGAAAGAGAAATCTTTTCGCAGTTAAAAGTTAAAAAAATTTTATATTCCCGAAAGAAGGTTGCATTCTTTAAAAAGAAATTTTAATGAAAAAGGAAAAAAAAGCTTTTTGAGCAAGTTTTTTTTGTGATACGAGTTTTAAAAGCATTTTTTAAGTAATTGTTTAAATTGTATTGTGCTGAATAGTTTAATCCTTATAGGTCCTTGTAGAATTTTTAGTCCTATTTTATTTAATTATTATTTTATTTCAAAGTATGTAAATATTTAATATTATTATTATATATTATATTTTTTATTATATATATTTCTATTTATTATTTATTTTATATAACAAATTTAAAGTCTCCTAAAAGCTTATTTTCCTAAACTTATTTCTTTTGAAAGACTTCTTTCAAAAGGTACCATTTAAAGCATAACTTTTGCAGGCACTTTTAAATAGTTTAGCTTTTTATACGATCCTTTGAAAACAGACATTTTTTACCTTGTTCTTTCAAAAGTTTTTTTCTCCCTTTAAAATTTAATTTTTTAGTCCCTTTTCAGAGACACAATAGTAGTTTTTCGAATTACCCTTTCTTTATATTTAAAGTACTTTTCAAAATAAACAAAAAAAAAAAAAATACATTTCAGAAAATGTTTATTTAAAAGTACTTTTTTAACTTAAAATTTTCTTCTTTGAGTTAATTTTTAATACGTATATTTTTTAAGGGAATATTTAGTTAAAGGCGGTACTTTAAAAGTACTTTTTTAAATATATTTCAATCTTGTAAGCGACTGTAAAATTTGTTCGATAGTGAATTGCACTAAAGGAACGATCATTTATTAATTTTTCATATTTTTAAACGTGGCAGTTAAGTCTTGCAAAGGATACATTTTTGCAAAAGTCGAAATTAAAAAGTACTTTTCATTCAATGACAAGATGAGAAATAAAAGAAGTAAAATAATTTTCAAACAGAGTTAAATCGTGTAAAAATAGGTGTTTTTAATATTTAACGATTAATCGATAATTATATTTAGTTGAATGAATTATTTTGCTCTTAAAATAAATTTGCAATTAATTTCTATTGCAAATGCTCGCTGGGTATTACATTTAAAAACATTCCAAAACATGTTCATTTATTAAAATGCATTTTATTTGTGCAAAACTTTGATCAATACGAGTCTTTAAATAGAGAAATAAAAACCAAGTTGACATTTTTATTTCGTCCTTCTTGGCAATTATTATCAAACTTATTCGCACAGCAGCCATTAACAAACTAAATAAAAATTAAAGATCAATAGATTAAACAAAACAACCAGACATTTGAATGTGTGTGGTTGAATAGATAATCTGCATATTAAATAAATATTTTTCACAGATTCGTTTGCAATTTGAAAAGTAAAATTTATGATGGGACTGATCTAAAAATCTTTATTCAATATTTAATAAAAAAGTAAATAAATAACTTTTGGAATGAAAGCTTGTGCAAAGAGGAATGGAAATTAGACATTGAGCTGGGATTTTATGTGAGCAAATAATACAACTGCCAATAGGAAATGGAAATTTGATCGTATCAGCTTGTGTGTGGCATTTTTCAACGGCTGCTACATTAATATTATGCATCCTTAAAATATGCTTTGGAATTTAAATTTATTCTTTTATGCATAAAGCTAAAACATAAGGTATTAAAGGCTATTTCAAGCTTCCTTAAAACAAAACAACAACACTTTTAGGCCCCGCTAATAATCCCCCTTTCCAAAACTGGAAATTTAATCTGCTCGGAGAGCTTCACTCTGTTGTTATGCTTTACTTTTAATGCAATTTAGCCATTTTCTTTTTTCTGAATAATAATATTGCAAAAAAAAAAGAAAATTATTAGAATTTCTCTTTCAAAAAAATGATTTAAATATTTTTAAAATTTTTTAAATTAAGCCATTATTATCTGCTTTCCTACTTGGTTCCGTGATTTTCAAAAAAAAAAAACAAAAAAATTAAATTAAAAAAATTCCTGTCTGCACACGAAAATTTTGTTTTCTGCTTCATGAATAGAGACCTTCAAATGCAATCCGGCACATCAATCAGACAAAAAAAAAAATTTGAAAATCATGCAGAGTCATGTTTTGAAAAAGCACGTATTTATTTGTTTCATAATGCCTTCATATCCTGATAACGTTGCACAGTGGCGACGTTTGATAAAAATAATGCAATGAATAATAGGAAACTGCGGTCACTGCATTAATGATTCCTACTGCCGCATATCATTAAAATTTGATTCCGCACAGGGTTTTATCATATCCAGGATTTTTTTTTTTTTTAAATGAAAAATATTTCACTTCAATGTATTCCTTTATTAATTTTATATTTAGCTTAACAAAATGCATATTAAAAGTTGAGTGAAAATTTTTTAGTAGTCCTTGATTAACAGGATCAACTATGACATTAAAGTTTTGAGGCTTGTTAATTTCGGCACACATGATTCTTTGAAATACACTTGACACTATTAAAATAGGTTGTAACTAAAATATGCAAATACATGCATTTATAACCGAAATATGCAGTTTTATAAATTAGTGCATCTCGTAAGCAATTTCATCATTTAAAGTTTAAAAAATTTTTTAAAAATAAAAATTCAACAGAATGTTCTCTAAACGACTTCTTGGTAGTTTTAATAAAAATTCTAAATAAATTAATTAAATAAATTAAATTAAATTTATATGAGTCATAGAAATAATTTCGAAATGAAAACTTATATTACTGAAAAGGATAAAAAGCGTTACAAATGCGTTTCATTCCTTTCATATTATTGTAAGTCCTTATAATCGACCTTAAGGCAAACCAGAAGCTCTCTGGATAAAAAATGTGGCATTTATTGCTTGGAGAGGTTGTAGTTTGTGCCATTTATTTTGTTGTCAGTTCCACTGCACTTTCAACAATCGCAACAGCATAATTCACATTACGATTTTTTTATTCTCTTCTATTTTATATTTGCTTGTAGTTCCTGTTTTTGTCCTTTTTGTGGTTTTACGGATGTGCAATACCTTTTTAAAAAGGACTACGTGTTCATAAATTGTGGAGCTCAAAACAAATACATGAATATAAATGTTAATGATGAAGGTTTGTAATCACCGAAATCCTTAACAAAACAGAATTGGAATCAGTAATCCAGGAGGTGACAGCCGATATTAAGTCATCATAAATGTGACATCACGGCTACAGTGCTTTGCGGAATTACATCATATGTTTAATATTATTAATATTGTGACTACGCAAACTTCAAACTTTGCATTTACCTTAGCTCTTTTTTAACTCTTTCACCCTGTCTTTCTCTCTGGCTACCACTTTCTCTCTTTAGAGAAAATCCTAATAATAAGACGTTAAGGCCTTTTAAGGCCTAAGAGAGGTTGTTCGGTATCCTGAGGTGATATTCATTAACCTGTGACACACATACAATGAAGAATATATTTTGGGAATTACTAAATTGTGTAGCATTAAAATCTTGCTTAGCCAAAAGCGCTAAAAAGTTTCATTTCACTTGCACTTTTGCTGTTGCGATTTTATTGCAGATTGTTAAAAATTTTATTTAAAAACTGTCTGTTACAGATGGTATGGGTGATGGCTATTGGCAATAATCCTGCTCCGTCTGTAAGTATGCTTTAGGTGGTGTAAAAATAATTTTTTTTTTAACGCCTTGGCCGCAGAAAACTCCCAAGGCCTCGGCAGGAATCGAATCCGCGAACTTCGGTTTAGTAAGGTGCGCATTATTCATACGCCTATAGAGGCGAAAAACTAACTCATATAGAACCTCTTGCAAAAAAAATTTCTTCATAAATTATTGCACTACAGCTTTTAGCTCAGAAATTCAATATTTATAAACATCTATAAACTCATTACCGACAGCTGATTGTCAAAGTGACAATATTCTGCTTTACCATGTCTCCTTGTGGCATGATCTAAAAATCAAACATTGACATGGCCTGATATACCATTCATATGTACAATTGCTTGACTGAATTTAGTCCTTAAACATCCTTTTTTTTGTTATTACTTTTTGTAGGTACCTTTTAGTTTTGCCAACATTTGCAATCGTTTGCATAAATTGTGAATTTAAAATTTTAACAAACGTGTTGTGTCCTTCTAGAACACAAGCGTACAAACATAAAATGAAACACCTAAAATGTAATACAAGTAGCCAAATATGTCTGCATATGTATTTGTTTGTTTATTTGAGTGTACGTGTGTGTGAGAGTGATGGTACAATTAAATGTATTTCGCATTAAGTTTGCTTCATCTATGGCTTTGCTTTATTTTTCAATGCTTTCCCCCCTTTTTTAAAACAGTTTTTGTGCAAAATTGTCATTTCTACAATTATGAGTCCAAAGTCGGCCTCTGGTAGCCTGTGCTCGGATATTCCTCTTGTCGTTGTATTGGTTTTTATTTTTATATTTTTGCTGCTTCCACAATTAAATGTCGCCATTGTAGCTGCATATTATTTTATTTCATTCTGCATTTTCGGATTTTATTTCAGTGTTGCTTTGCACAAGTGTTCGTACATGAATCAACAGACAACATTTACATATAAGCACACATACATATTTTCAATAAGAAGGCCAAAAAGCTTTTACGTGATTTATCGATGAGCTGCATTTAGAGAAAATATTTCTTTTATTTTTCCGATATCTATTTTTTTTAAATTTTCAGGAATAATAATAATTGAATTTTAATTATTCAGCGACTTTCCCTAAGCAAAGCTTGAGTAACTGCGCCTTCCGATATTGCTTTGCTTCAGAATAGAAGTCGTCGGCCGATAAAAATATTTTAAATAAGTTCAAAAATTACATAAAAATTCATAAAATAAAAATTAGTATCGAATTTTTTGACAGATTTTGTGACAAGTGCTTTCCAACCAAATCATGAACCATAAGAAGGGGGTATAGTCCCCGAAGAAGTCCAAAGAAAAGTACCAAAAATTATTAAATAGACGTTGCAAATCAAAGTATAAATAAAAATAAAACAATTATAAATATTCTTTAAGTAATTAAATATTTACTACTAAAATTAGCAACTGAGAATTGATGAAATGATTGATCTCAGTACTGCTCAGAAAAGCTATCACAAGGAAGAGAACTAATAGAAAATCTAGCAAGAGAGAATTCATTTAATGTCGTACTTTATAATGGAAACTCAGAATAAAGAGAACTGCTTGGAATGTGTAGTATATTTTCAGGCTCCACAAATCAATTGATTTTAATTAATTTTTTATTATTTTTTTTCACAAGCGTCCCTAATAATCAAATCTGTCTGCATTAATAAGTGGGTTTGGGTGTAGTGAGTGTATCAAACACTGTACAAACAAGCAAGTATTTGTAAACATTTTAAAAAAAAGTTGTGTAAATGGAAAAGTTGCTCTCTCACACATCTACAGAAGAATGATTTTTATGTATGTATGCATGTGTATTTATGGCTTCAAGCAAGGACTTTGGCATTACATTTGCCAGTTAAATTTATCTTTAGTTCAAAGGATGATATTAAATTTTAATTTTAAATAAATGTTTGTTTACTTTTAAGGAATAATAAAAAATAATAATTTTACACTCTTAAAGCTTTTTTATTTCACATTATTTCTTTCGACATTTTTAGACTTTTCATAACAAATTTTGAAACGTAGTTGCTTAACAAGTACCCTATTTTTACAACCTCTACAGCAATATTTTGTATGATATAAAGTTCTGTATGTTAATGAATCCATCGTAGGAGTGTGTAGGATAGTGAAGCATGACCTTAGTAACTGATGACAAACTTTTTCATATCATGCTGCTACTGTGCCAGTGTAAAAAAATGCGTAAATTTCATTGTTCTTATTCTATTAAAGTAACGAACTAAATTCAGAATATAAATACGTCAACTTTTAATAGTAAAAGTTTTCTTTCTGAAAAATAAACAGTAACTACAGAAAATTCATTTAAGAAATAAAGTAATAAATTACAATTTACATGCTACGTCACGACCTCTTATGACATACACGAGCAGGCGGTGGGCTCTATTAACTTTTACAAGAGCACAATCACAAAACCTCCGAAACTTTCAAAAAAAAAAACCAAAAAAAAAAAAAAAACAACAGAATGATTTCGAAAGTTTCAGAATGAGAAAATAGTGTAAATGTATTGCATTGTCCTCCGTAAAATATTACAATATGCGAGGTGAATAAATACTACTGAACATGCCTGAACATGCACATTCTATATTAACAAACGGAACGCCAGAAATCCACAATTTATATTTTGTAAATGACTCGAAAGTAAAATGTTCTTTCGTTTACTGGATCCGCCACTAAAAAATATATTATGCTACACTTGAGAAAATCTTAGAGACTCGTTAAAGGAGTGCCTCCTCTAATACATACGTAAGAGTTATCCTTAAATAGCGATAAAAAAATTTGTTCAAGAAAACTGATAAAACTAAAATGTTTGACAAGCTTGTAAAAAAAATAAATCTTCATAAGGACGCAGTACATGTGCGTTTTCACCCATAGCAACATACAAAGGAGCAAACAACATCATATTTAAGGATAGTAAATTTGTTTTGTTGGAGTGTTGCCGCTTTCGTACGTATGTTTGGCATTCAAACGCATTGTTTTGTTGTCTGATGTTTATCGAAATGCTACAACAGAAAGGCGAGTAAGTAGCAAGTTGAGCACATCTACATGTCACTGTGTGCGTGGTTAAGTAGGCCCATCAATTACTATGGTGTAATTTCCACCACACCACACCACAGTTCAAGTGGTTTAACAACAGTTTTCCGTTGGCCGGAAACAATTTGTCATCTTTAGGTTTTTCGTTTTGGCAACTTAAATATGCATTAATCTTTAAATCAATTAAAAAATTTATAATATGCTCGAATCTTCTATAAGTCGATACAAAAAATATTAATCTCAAGGCTGCAAGTGCGGTGAAGGCGGAAAGCTTTGGCCTTGATACAATATTTTCTGTTGTCTAAGTTTAATTCAATATGCTTTTTAATCATTTTAAGTTTCCCTTTTTCCATCTGGTCATGTTCAAAAATATATTGAAAAAGACATGAAAAGCCATATTAGGAATATAAATGACAAATTCCAATCAAAATTTTCATTCCCTTTCAGAATTCATTTCACGCTTAAGACGAACTGGAAATAAAAATTTCTTCACGCTATTTAAGGTCACACACTCTATACAATATTTGCTTTATTTGGTTAATTTTCCTTTTGCTTCGGCGTAAAAAATATTTTTATCTATTGGTTTCATCAGAATCAATCTGAAGTATTACACTGGTCATCAACAATTATAGAGAAAAAAAAATTGTTGCCCAGTGTATTTTGTCCGTTAAGTTTTCTTTTTTTTTTGTTTAATTTAAAAGAGAGAAAGAGGCAGGGAGAGATGTATATCAATTCATATTGATATACAAAAATACAGGTCACACATATGTTGCTCCTTTTTATAGCGTAAAAAGGGAAAAATTGCTACCTGCATATGGTTTGTAGGGTTTAGAATATACGATATTTCTAGCTTTTAAAAACGGATAATTATTGATTTCGTTCCCCTTCTAGGTAAATCTGATACAAGTACAGTTAACATCTCACTTTCGAGTACTTTTCTTAAGGATGGAAATGTAGAAAAATATATACGATTGTTAATAATTTTCATATACGACCAGTTGATAGTCCACAGTGTCACTACGTCTGCATTATAATAAACAGTATATCTGTAAACAGTATATGAAGGCGATACAATTTTCATACAACATTTCTCAAACAAAAACGAGGATAAATGGGTAGGCGTGGTACTTTTTCCATGAAAGGTACTTTTTCTTTCAGTAAAAGTAAACAGTATATCTGAAGAAGTATAAAGGCCTCACAATTTTGATATAAAATTTCTGAAATAAAAACGAAGATAAAAGGGTAGGTGTGGTACTTTTTCCATGAAAGGTACTTTTTTCCACTAAAAGTAAACAGTATATCTGAAGAAGTATAAAGGCCAGCCAATTTTGATATAAAATTTCTGAAATAAAAACGAGGATAAAAGGGTAGGCGTGGTACTTTTTCCATGAAAGGTACTTTTTCTTTCAGTAAAAGTAAAGAGTATATCTGAAGAAGTATAAAGGCCAGACAATTTTGATATAAAATTTGTGAAATAAAAACGGGGATAAAAGGGTAGGCGTGGTACTTTTTCTATGAAAGGTACCTTTTCTTTCAGTAAAAGTAAACAGTATATCTGAAGAAGTATAAAGGCAAGCCAATTTTCTTATAAAATTTCTGAAATAAAAAGGAGGATAAATGTGTAGGCTTGGTACTTTTTCTATGAAAGGTACTTTTTTCCACTAAAAGTAAACAGTATATCTGAAGAAGTATAAAGGCCAGACAATTTTGATATAAAATTTCTGAAATAAAAACGAGGATAAAAGGGTAGGCGTGGTACTTTTTCCATGAAAGGTACTTTTTCTTTCAGTAAAAGTAAACAGTATATCTGAAGAAGTATAAACCCAAGCCAATTTTGATATAAAATTTCTGAAATAAAAACGAGGATAAAAGGGTAGGCCTGGTACTTTCTCCATGAAAGGTACTTTTTTTCTATGTCGCAGTTTACTTTGGTAATACGATTTAAAGCCAAACTTAAAGTTATTTTGTTAAGTTGCAATAAAAATAGATTATAGAGAGCGAAGCCGCCAGCAAAAGCCCACATTTTGATATCACTCTGGCGAAGGATTTTCCTTCTTTAAACTCATAAACAAAAAATAAAAAAAATAAGTATCATAAAAATTATAAAATAATAAAAAAAAGTGTGTGTGGGCTTGAAATTTATGGCGCTGAGTAATTTGTATTCTTCTTTATAGTTCGTGTTTGTGGTTGTGTTTGCAATTTACTCGCACGGTTAATTTCATAAAATCATTAATTCAAAAAACAAAAAAACAACGCACGCGAGGAAGAGATTAAAGGATAAACCAGTAGGGAAAAGCTTTAAATGAGAGCAGGAAAGGAAGATATCAAATTTTGTTCATCAACAGGAAGCAAAATTTATTGCCATTTAATATTCATTTTATATTCATGAAAGCTAATTTGCAAGGGCGAGTGTGTGTGCGTGTGCGTGTGCGTGTGCGTGCTGCCTCAGTATCGCTTTCCACAGGCGTTTATTTACATGAACAGCTCGCTACGTATGTATATGTATCTGGTGTGAATTCTCGCACTACTTACCAGCCCATCATAAATGTAAGTTGTAGATTCGATAGATATACGAGTACTTCAAAGTTTATCCAGGGACTTTTCAAATGTCAAAACTTATAAAGACGGCAACATGATGTGTGCTTGTGTGCATGAGTGAGCGTGTGTCTGTCATGTGATACAAACCGATATTGTTTCCAATTGGTTTGCTGCAACATACTATTTAGCTTTTACTTGAATAAACTTGCATTTCAAAGCTTTGAATGAAATCAGTTCACTGTCAGAAAGGATAAGGGCAAGCTGCAACCATTAACGGCCGCGAAACGCTTAACTTCCACAACGAGAAATTTATTAGCGTTTTCTTGTCATATAAAAAACAAATTTAACGAATTTTCCTCAATTAACAAGAACCTTTCGCAACAACAGTACAATCTCGATAAGATAAACTTGCATCGAAGTTAATTGCTTATACGCCGCACCAAAAATTATTTCTTTTTCGGTTCACTCTACTGAGCTTGTGATTTTACTAAACCATAAAAGTTTCGCTCACACAGAAAAGTGGAGAAAATTATATGGGTTTCAGTATGGAGGACAGAGTTTGGAAGATGCCAATAAAAACATATTTGGCGGAAATGTCTGAAAAGCTTAACAACTAACTCAATTGGCCTTATGCGCTCGAAAATAATCAAGTGAAAGACTCTGAATTCGTTATTATGTTCGGTTCTGTTACGAATCAGCTGTTTTATATCTTAAAATCTAGATTTCTCATTTAGTTTAATAATAAATTCATTTTTAGATTTAGCAAAAGGCTTAACAAACGTTGCCGAAGTATTGAAGAAGCTTTTTAGCTCAAACTGAAAATAAAATAAAAATATACATCTCTGGTTAGTTTTACTTTTTCATTTAGCTCTGTTCTGTTCCAGACGAATCTATTGAAAATGGCGTTTAACGATAAGTGAAAATCCAAAGTAAATTCATTTCAACGTGAATTCATTCAGTCCGTGCAAAGATATTTTTAGCTTTATTATTTGCTTAAATGAGTGCAAGAAATATTTTATATAATATCTCATGCGCCATCTCGTGAATTAGGCAAATATCCCTTATGGGCATTTCCACAATTTTTTCTCTTTAGCATCATTCAATTGGACTTGCACTTTACTTCTGTTGAAAACATGGGAGGCAGCATTCCATGCTGAAATCCAAAAATAGACTATGATGGTGAAAGTAAAAAATTTCGAATTTCTGTGGAAATACCCATATTCATCTATTTGAATAATTACAACAGAGACTTTGTGGTTCATGCTACCTCTTTAATAATAAATCTGACAGGTCAACAAGTAAGTTTTTGAGCATTTCTTGCTTAGTCCTACAAAAAGCGTATTATCCTTGAAGGCAGCAAGGACGAATCATTTTTAATTTCCATGTGCCAATTGAAAGTCAATATTGTTATTCTATTATGTTTTTAATTGTGGTACTTGCCGGCCGACAGTTATAATTGCTTTGGTTTAATTTAAAGTTCTTTTTACTTCTTGTGTCCGTCTGAGTGTGTCGGTATACATTTCCTCTTAACATCAGACTCTGGCCGATTATTTTACATTCCTTCTTCTCTCTTCCACAAGAAAAAATTAATAAAGTTTTCGTTTTTATTTAATTTTTGTTTTCTTAGATAATTTCTCTTTAGTTGTTGACTCAATTTTGAAGATTAAAAGGATCTTCTTTTTATGTTTGTTAATAAAATATGCAAAATTCACTTCGTTTTTGTTCTGCAAATCTTTTGCAAGTTTTCTATTTTTCAGTTTTCTTGTTTCACTTTCTCATCTAAATAATGGCAAAGAAACGGAATTATAATTTAATTCAATTATTATGGTTTATAAGGGAAATCTTTGCTTAAATAGTATGTGTCGGTAGGAATAAAAAATTTAGTTTCCAAAGCATAATTGAAATTCAGAAAGTTTTCAGGATTATTTGATCAGAGTGATGAGAATTAATTACTCACTTGCATCCGAGATTACCAGGACATTTCTTTGCAAATGGTTGTTAGTTGAATTTTAAATTAATTGAATTTAATAAATGAATACAATTTTGCAAATTTAAAATAATTTCTTTTTAGATTAAAAGCTTTTAAAGGATTTAAGCTTAGTGAAAGCTATAGAGGATTATTAAAGCAAACTTGCCAAATTATTTCAAGCTGTGATCAAAACTGTATCAAACAGAATTCGGACTCAAGTTCAACAAAAATATATTTTCCTACAACTTACAGCGATCCAGGGGATACTTCTCTCTGGTTTCAAAGATCAAAAGATATGATATAGAATAGAAATGGGAAAACAGGGAAACTCCATATGATCGGAAGAGTCTGTGAGTTTTAAACAAAGGAAAATTATTATGTAGCATTGCTTTGATGGACTTTCTGCAACGAAGTATTAATAGTTCGAAGCAGTTTACTTTGTCGAGGTCCTACTGTATGCAAAATCGTTTTACATTTATTTAAACAGACTGGCGAATATTAAGTTTGTGTGTCGCAATTAGATAAGCAGGAGGTTCACTATTTATTACCGACATTACGAGTCTTGTATTGGAGCACTTCCATTTCGCCAAACTAATTTCATATTATAATTTTATTCAACATATAAATAAAGTGAAAGAGAAAGCAGAATTCCATTGACGGAACTTTCAACAATTGAGGGATTTCTCTCATGACCCTTTTTGTTTTCTTTTGCTTTGTTTTTAAACGAAATTAATCTGTAAAGCTTTCGGCTTGACCGCAGGAAAACATACAGGGTGTAGGCAGGAATCTAACCCGCGACCTCCGGCTTAATAGGTTCCGCCTAAGAAGGGAACATTTAATATCCTTGGGAATAATTGAAGGATGTAAGGAAGATTATAATTCAGCTATCGAATTAATGTCATATTCCCCTCGCTGTCATACCTCTAGTGTAGCGGCATTGCACAGATGAAGGATACCCTGTCATGAGATATAAATGCCAGGCTATAACATATTAAAAGGACCATCATCGCCTGCCTTTGAATACAATTTCTTCACTCCAGTATTAACAGATTTTCAATTGTTTGGCCATTGAATAACTTTGAATGTTGCAGCTGCTGCATACAACATTAGATAATGCGGATTCTTATTTATTCCCCTTTTGGATAAGCAAACAAACAAAAAACACACACAAATAAAACTTTTGCGACTTTGCAAGAGTCTTTATTTTGTCTACAAAATTCAAATATTGATTTCCAAATAAGGCAATCGAGTGAGCAAAAGAAAAGCTAAAAATTTATCTGTTGCAATTTTTGACAACAATATTTGCAATTTTCTTCTTACAATTTTTTTTTTTTTTTTTGCCAGAAAAGTGCTGGTTCATTGACTTGACCCCAAATTGAACTCTTTTTTTTTTTTGTACGTTCCCTTCTAAGAACACAACACACCGCCCACTACCAATACAAAAGTTTTTACTTTGCTTGCATGCATGTACAAATTGAAGTTAACAAGCATTCGAAAGGACAATGATTCTTAAAAGGCACATGTGGGATAAGGAAGGGGACTAAAGGCAGGAAATGGCAAGAAAAAAAGAGATAGAAAACAAAATGGGGAACTAAAGCTTGTAATAGAGAAAATCAAATAAACTATTTTCTATTCGATTGGTTTGCTTAATATACGAATATGGGAGCAGACTTCCAGTTCAGTTCTGAATTCTTATTTTTTATTTTTGTTTTTTTTAATTTTTTTTTTTTTTTGCTTTTAATATTTTTATGTATAAAAGTTTAATTTGAGCGGCTTGATTAGCACTATGAGAACTGGAAACCAGAAACCAGTGGCGAAATTTAATTGGAGAAGGAAAAGAAAAACAAAATTTATTTGCAGTGGCAGCGATAACATCGGCCAAGTCTGCATTATGCTCGTAGTGGTAATAAAAATTCCACAAATTAATTAACACATTCGTTTTTATAGCAGAGTTTAATGAAAGCCAGCCAATAAAGGAAACAATAAATTGTTAATTTATATATATTATGAAATACCCACAGCAACATGCAATGGAGCGATGGCCTTAAGACTTGCACAGGACCTTTTGTATGCTGAACTGCTCTACAAATCGTATCCCCAATTTGGTGATGGAGTTGTCTGGGGTGCCACACTATTATTGTTATTGGTTTGCCTTCGTGGGCGTATGAATAATGCACAGCCTACTAACACGGAAGTCAAAGGTTCGATTCCTGCCGAGACCCTCATGCTTTTCCTGTGGACAAAAAAAAAACAAATACCACTTTTTTGAAATATTCCTAACAACGAGCCTCACAAGTTTGAGAATAAATTAAATTACACGTACGTTTTCACAAAATTTCGGAGTATTTAAAACTTACACAAACAAAAGCACAGCTAAGTCGTAAAAGTTACTGAAGTCGCAAAAGTTATACAGACAAAAGCTCAGCTCAGCTCCAGTTTGTGTCATTATCCAAAAACTGGAGTGATTTGATTGGACTTCAAATGAGAATTGCAAAATATTTTGTATTATTTAAAACGGTCGTAACGAATTTGAATAAAATGCTTTCAGTTCCATAGAAGCCCATAATTTAGTTCTACATTCAGAAAATAAAAAAAAGATTTAATATTGTTAGAAAATTGAATTTAAAAAATATACTCAGTAAAAACAAAAATAATTTTAATTCCAAAAAATTATTTAAAAAAATTTTTTTTTATAAAAAAATTAGTTTTGCTATTTTTATTATTTTTATTACTTTTAAATAGAGAATTATTTATTTAATTATTTTCTTTGAATCTCATTTATTTTAAATATTTGTTTAGTATTAATATTATTATTTCGTTTTATATAATTAAATTTAATATTTTCCTGAAGAAGTTACCCATTGCAGTAGCGATATATTGAAAATAAAAATAAAAAATAAAAATGTTTTTTATAAAAACAATCTTCAATCCAAAAAAAAAAAAAAAAAAATACATAAAGAATTATATATATATTATTTTCATAAATTGTTTTGCTGACATTACAGCAGTATGTCTGGAAGTTCAGAAAAGTCTTACGGAAGGACTTCAGCTGATGAGTTTTTTTTTTTAATTTTATTTTTTTGTTCTTTAAACAAGCTTTGTTTGCACTCGTATGTGTTTTGGAACATTCAGCCTGTTGAATTTTATATGACAATATAATAAATATATATAGTATTTGGACGGATAAGAATCATCGAGGCTGAACTCCTGCAAAAAAAATATAAAAATTAAGAATGTAGTTGCGCCACTTGTCATTTCATATGACGATACAAGAAATATGCCTTTTGTACGGGCGAGCCGCAGCAAAAAAATATAAAAATTAGAAATGTAGTTGCGCCACTTGTCATTTCATATGACGATACAGAAAATATGACTTTTGTACGGGCCGAGATACTACAAAAAATTATAAAAATTAAGAATGTAGTTGCGCCACTTACCATTTCATATGACGATACAGAAAATACGCCTTTTGTACGGGCGATACAAGAAATATGCCTTTTGTACGGGCCGAGATACTACAAAAAATTATAAAAATGAAAAATGTAGTTGCGCCACTTGCCATTTCATATGACGATACAACAAATATGCCTTTTGTACGGGCCGAGATACTACAAAAAATTATAAAAATTAAGAATGTAGTTGCGCCACTTATCATTTCATATGACGATGCAAAAAATATGCCTTTTGTACGGGCCAAGCTACAATAAAAAAATATAAAAATTAAAAATGTAATTGCGCCACTTGCCGTTTCTTATGACGATACAACAAATTTGCCTTTTGTACGGACATTTCTAATCAGGAAGTATATTTTGCCAGCAGCCCAACTTGTATGGAAATACTCAAGTATGAAGAATTTCAAATTGACAAGTTTTATTACCAACTGGATGGCAATCTGTAGCAGACACGATGCTTTTTCACGGCCACTACACTGACAGTAAGAAAACTGTATGCCACGATTAACTGCTCACTCTTTGAAAAACAAAAGAAAGCAAACAAATGTTGGGAACAACTTTTTCCGCTCTTCTCCGCAGTTTTCGAACGTGTGTACTAGCAAAACGAGTGTCCTTTTTTTAACATTAAAATCGTTCAAGAGTCCTTGTGAGGCTGGATTGTGCTGTATGCCATTTCAAATTGTGTATGCCAAAAATAATACGACATGTGCTGGCATGCTTTTGGTTCTTTAGGAGAATACTAATGAAAATACTTGTTCGGCGTGTGCTTAATGCAGTTGGAGAGGTGTGGTGAGACATGTGCTTTTATATCAAATGGGACACGGTCCTGGCTAATAACATGGATTTAAGGGTTTTACTAGGGGATTACTTTGTAATAAACATGAACTTAGAAATCCAAACTAAAGCAACTAAATGTGCATAAAACCACCACACACGCGCGCTCACGTACACACGTACATGGGCACGCATGCAAATATGGAGAGGGAGCACTTGCTTAATGTTGGGGAATTTGTTTGCAAGAGAAACGCAGAAGAAAGTTTTTGAGAACAAGCATTTTTCTTCCCCATTTAGTTTGTTTTATTTAATTTATTTGTTATTGTTATTATTTTGTTGGGGTCCAGCTTTAAGGGGATTTAGCTGTAAAATTATTGAATACTTTGCAAAAATAATAAAAGCTCTTAATAGTTGTAGTAGAGCTGGCGAGAGAAAAATTTCATTGCTGTATGTGAGTGTGTATGTGGCTGTGCATACGTATGTGTATAAGAAAGTCGTTTTATTTTTCATAAAAAAAATATATATATTTTCTTTTTCTAAGAATACATTGAGTGGCTCTGTGGTTTTGCCATCTACTGAATCCAGTCTATTCAAATTTATTATATTCTTTTAATTAATAACAAACTTTTATATTTAAATTAATTGTAAAAAAAAAAAATTATTTAACACAAATTTCTAATTAAAATTTATGAAATATCAGCAACAAATTCATGGCATTTTTATTATCGAAAATAAAATTCTCTGTCTTTTTAACATTAAATGAAAATAATAATTTAATAATTAAAAAAAAACCATATAAATAAAAAAAGTGAAAAAGGAAAAACAGAAATATTTGTTTATTGGAAGGGAAAGTTATTTGCACTGAATAAATTTTACTTTCATTTAGAAAACACGTTCTGGAGCTGGAAACAGCTTATAAATCATGATCATATAAAAAATGCTGTCCAGAACAATGGCGGCATAAAGTATGGCATAAGCGTATTTTTGCTCAAAGAAGCACTCAGCTGATATTGCCTACTTTAGCAATGCAAGAGCCTACAATTAGAGGAGAATGACAAACGTAGAGAGGGCAGATGGTGAACGAGTAAATGAGAGCAGTTACGCTGCTCTTTGTAACAATTTTATTCGTTGCTTTGCTTCTGCTATACAATAATCCTTAGCGACTAGTGTTTATGTCTTCAACCCTTAAAGGCAAATTCTAAGAATTTAATTTTTGAACGGAAGAGGCGCTGATCATACATTCGTGTGGAATCCGTTGGGAGAATTTGTCTTAGGATGTGTAGATGACACACTTCTTTATTGGTGCCACATCCTGGAAGGTGTGTGTGGGGGGGTACCGGTTCTTGTCATTCTTCATCCAAAGGTTACAGATCAATTAGCATTCTCGGCCAAGTACGAGCAGCCTATTAAACAATTACTTTTATTTCCCTAATTAAATTCATTTATTCATGTATTGTGTCAAAACGGGGATTTTAGCAAAAAGGAAAAATTAATCCTGGCGGCTGCCAGCCAGCACTGATATTCCAAATACAGGAAAAGAATATGATTGCTTTGTGCGATTTTAAGCTCCATTAAATATATTTGTTGGTCAATTTAGGGGATTGAATCATGCGCAGCCTACTAAACCGGAGGTCACGAGTTCGATTCCTGTCTAGACCCAGGCCGTTTTACTGTGCTTAAGTCAAAAACTTTGCACGTTAAACCAGTTAAAAAAAATAATCTTTTATGTCATGCGATTCACGGCCTTTCATAGTGATAAAAATTCCCTACACTGGCCTAAATAGAATGTTTTTGGAATTAAATGAGAACTACACGCCGTGCTAACAAATTTCTTCAAGCAAATTTCTTTCTTTAAGAGACAAACTTGTTCTCAAGTAAAATCAATAATTTTAAAAATAATTTAATTTTTTATTAACAACATAATTTGTTATAATTTTTTTTCTTTATTTATTTATTTGCAGATGAAAAAAGTTTTCGCCACAACAGAAATAAGAAATACATTTTCGACTTTTAGTGTGACAGTGAATTAATTAAAAAAATTAAAAACTAAAAAAAAAAATGTTTAATAATGACATTCTGTTTAACTATAAATTAAAACGGCATTTAATTTAAATAAAAACGTTACTAAAATTAACGCTTTTTAAATTCCAGTGAACCCACAAAATGACTGAACTGAAATTAAATTCGCATAAACGTTTCCATTCATAACGCACAAGTTAATTAAATAAATTAATAGCGGAACGCAGCCTAAATACACTGCAAATACACGGCATGTGCAAAAAGAATGTTTAAACAATTTTTTAAACAATTCCAATAAAGTAAATGAAGAGAAATATTTTTAACAAAATTATGACTGATACAAGAGAAATTAATAAACAAATTTTATCAGCCATTTAATAAAATCTAATAATAATAATTTTAGTAAAAATATCGGCCATAAATAAAAGTACTGCAAGTGTATCTGGTTGAAAAAAAAAATATATTTTTTTTATAATATTAACACCGTAATTAAAAATCATTTTAACCGCAAGGAAATAATAAATTAATCATTCCGAACACAAAAAAAAAAAAATAAATAAAAAATAACCGACAAAATAAATTTCGTATAAAATAAAATAAAAATTCCAAAACAAGTTTTCTGTAATGAGCAACGAAATGTGGGCGGCATTCAAATTAGCTGCCACGCCACTTGGCAAAGTCTATGTCTGAACAGAAGGAATTCCCAACAATAATATTAAAGGTAATTTTAAGCTTTTAATTTAAGCCCTTTTTAAGCTCGAGTTAAAATGGCAATTTGTTGTTCAGTGTATGTATTGAAAAATTTATACTTGAGACGGTTCTGGCAGTTTGCCTTGACTACGCAATTGTTTAATTACTTTTCCCTTCAACTGTACAATTTTTGTATGCAAAGCTGGCAGAAGTACACAGTTCAACAGAATTGTGGTGACTTCTCAGTATCCTTTTTATAAACACTATAGTCCTAGTTAATTCTACAACCTTCTGACAACACCAATGTTTGATATGAAACAGTTACGGCAGCTGCACTTGCAATAAGTAATGCAATTAGTATGCAGTATGCAATTAGTTCCTGCAAGTGCTTCACTCTTAATCAGTTTCTGGCCAGCTGAAGTTTGTAAAAGTTAGAAAGAAAATATTAAATCGCTATAGAGATGGTGGAGTCTCCTTCTTTCAATATTTCGTATAAATATAATTTCCAAAGCAAAAGTACGTGACGTTGTCGTTTGTAGAATGATCCGTCAACTTCTTCACTTCCCCTCGAAATTCATAAAAAAATTTTCCAATATTTTTTTCTTGACGAATAATCGTCTTAATAGCATCACTCAACTTGCATTATCAAGTGATACATTTTTCTTTTTTAAAAAAGCTTTTAAAAAAAACTTAAAAAGTTTTATTTTGGAATAATTTATTATTGAATAATATTTTATTTCTTCAATATTTCATTACAATTTGTGTAATTTTTTGAAAAGTTTTCAAGTTTAATTGAATAATAATAAGTTTTAAGAAATAATTTTCTAAATGTGAAAGTCTGTTAAGTCCTGTAGTCGAAATGCTTTTCTAATTTCCTCTGCTCCCCTTGAGAGGTTTTTATTATTTTAATTTTTAAAATTAATAAATATTGAGTTGCAAAATTTTTTTTTTTTTTTGGTTTTTCACATAAAAATAGATTTATTTTTATTTTTCTAACGAGTACTTATTTTGGTACTTCTTTGCGTACCAAAGCCAGGCACACTTTCTCCGCTGATGGTACGGAAGGCTGTAAACAAAAAACTGAATGATGGAAAAATAAATGTTTTTTTTTTGCACAAAAATAGTTTTTTTTTTATTTCTCTTACAGGTACTTATTTTGGTACTTCTTTGCGTACCAACGCAAAATAAATTATTTTTGTATGAAATAAATATTTTCTTAAATAGGAAAAGATTTATTATTAATTATTAAATATTTTGTTTCCAAGAATTTTTGGTGAAAAATAAGTGTTGCTATACAACAAGGAAGCTGGAATCTGGAATCTGGTATCTGGAAACTGCTCTAATTTGCTTTTTATTGTTGCTTTTGTAAATGTCTCGAAGGAGCACAACTGAAAGGTGACGCGCTTAAGACTCTTAGACTCGAGCCGTGCTTGCTCTCAGTAATCGGTTTATAAAAGAACGTGTCAATGAAGAGTTGTAGTTTTCCATGCCCTATTTGATCCAATAAAAATTTTGCGGGAATGTCTTCACTACATCTATTTATATTCAAATAAAAACCGACAACGTACGATTAAAAAAGGTCTCATCTGACATTTTTATATTACAGAGAGACTCACTAGATTTTCTGTGTTTCTGAGCGAATCAGAGCATTTGCCAACAGTGGCAAAGATTGCCTTACATATGTCGAACTGTTCATTGAAACGAAACCTCTGGACTTAGGAAATTTTCTAGATGTAAATTGAGCTGTTAAAATTGTTAATTCATTTTCTCCAACAGCATTTACAATTCCACTCAAACTTTAATTATGCAGCAGGATTTGCTTTCCTCAAGCAACAAATAATTAAAGTGGAAAAAACGGCAGGGAAGGAGATGCAGTGCAGAATAAATTCATTTACAAAAATTAATTAAAAAATTCTTTATAAATGGCATTAAAGAGTTCAAGGAACATGTTTCCGGACACACAGCAGACAATGTAAGAAAAGAAAAATTTAAAGCAAAAAATTAAAAAGGAGGAGACTTTAAGACGTTTATCTGCAATTCAGTGAAACAATGAAGAAAATGTTTGAAAACTTTCGGCTAAAAAATTGCCAATATTACGGCCAGACAGTGAAGACTCAGAAACATGCAAAATGAAACTGCATTCCATGAGAAAAATCCAATTTACAATTGAAGGAAAACAACTTTTAAATACGGCATAAATAAACGACGAACAAACCACCAGTAGCAGCAGTGGGGGTTGGGGGGAGAGTCGTAGCAGCAGCAAACTGACAACAATAAACAGTTCAAAACAATTTCATTTGCAGATAGAAACTCTTAATAATGTTTTAAAACATTTATGTTTTATTTTGTTATTTTCGTTTATGCTGTTGTTGTCCTGTAAAATGCATCTCTTGGAGATTTCGCAACGCTGTTACTCCTGGAGAGGATGGCAGCAAAATGAAGCACATTTTTTAGAGAAAACAAAAAAGAAAGGGCAGTGTGGATTTATAACAGAGATTTAAAGGTATTAAAACAAGTTTATAAAAGCTGGAAATGTATTTGTAAAGAATTGCTAAACGGCTTAACTGCAATGCTTTGCATACAGAATACAATGATTTAGTGTCTAGTAAAAATTCAATCGGCTAATTGTGATGATACTGAATAGCAAAAGTAATGGCACACACGTATTGTCAGCAAAATATAACGAGTACCCTTCCTGAAAAAAAAAAATCATTATCCCTTTTGTAATAATTTTTGGATATTATCAAATACAAAGACGGCAAATGTGCAGAATGTCATCTAGAAAGTTAAAGTTCGATCCCAGTTCACACTTTAAAAGTTCCACTCTCTTCTAAGGTCTTAAAAAAAAATTCAATGTCACCCCCTGGGCCAAGTCTTCGTAAATGTCAGTATGACATTTCTCGTCTCTAATTAATAATTTTCAATTAAAGTTCGATCCCCTCATCTCCGATATGGTGGAACAGACTTTACAAGTTCTACTCCCTTCTAATGTCCCACGTTCGTTACTGGAAAACCATTTTTACAATTTTTTATACTTCTTGGACCAAGTGGTCGTAAAAGCAATCAGTATGATATTTCTCGTCTGTAATTATTCAATTTTCTATTTTACTGATTTAAAAAAAAAAAATTTGTTTTTATCAACAATTAATTCCTTTTCTTCCAGGTGTGGTTGTAGAACATTTAACACTCGTCGAGCAGAAAAATACGAAGGAAATTCGTAAGGACTAAAACAAAACTGCACACAAAACACAAGTTGGAGGAAACAAAAGTACTTCATACTCACTTGTAGGAAAATTTTTATAAGGAGCAGAATACAAAAAAAAAAAAAAATAATAATAAAAAATCAGAAATTTAGAAGAAAAAGAACTCAGAAAGAAAATATTATTACAAAAATATACTTCAATGGTTGTAAACAGTCAATGACCCTCTAGAAGTCAGCAAAAATAAGCAACAACGGAAAACATTTAGTTAAGAAAACTTTGGTAAAATAATAAAAAAGGAATGCAAAACAAAAAAAAAAAAAAACTCAAGTCGCAGTAAAAATGTTAAAAGGACGATGATGAAAATTGTTGAAAAATAAAATACTCGTCTTATAAAATAAATGCAACAACGGTGGCCAAAAGCAGAAAATGTTTGATAACATTAAAAACTTTATTATAACAATCTAAAGCTTTTAAAAAGCATAACTAACCGAAGCCTGCTTAACAAGAATAAAATTTTTAGAAAAGAAGATTGTTAAAATTGGTAAATGATAACCGAAACTTTTTTAAATCTAATTAATTAGCAAACTGTGAATAAAGTTTAATGCCTAAAGGATTATTTAAATAAAAGGACAAATTGTAAACACAATAAAAGAATTACGCAAAACATTTTTATTTTTTATTCAAAAAAGCAAAAAAAAAAAAGGAAAACACGTTTTAAAAAAGACATTTCGATTGCAACAGTGTGAGTGAGAAAAAAGAATACATCACATGTTAAGCGTCCTTGTGTGTGAGTGTGTGTGCGGTTATGTTTAGTGTTTGTAAATGAACAGAAAGCAACAGCCGCCGCAGCAACAGTTCAGGACCATCGTCATTCTCAGCGCAACTTTATTTAGCAGCCAGATCATTTTAGACATCATTTAAGGCCAGAGACGGACACACTGAAATTATAAAGCACTTGGTTGTGGCAATAATGAATTTCCTACAAAAATCGCAAGCAACAATTGCTGCCACTGTCACTTGCTGGCTGGCTTATGGACTGTTTGGATTACTAATAACGCTGCCAGGTAAGCTTTTATCGCTTTTTATTACTTTCTATAAACAGCGCAAGGGGGCCTCTGCCCAGGATTGTAACTACTTGCGATTCATTAGTTTCCTTAGGATTTTGGTTTTGTCAAAAATATTTAACGAAAATTTATCGACTGTACTGTACCGCACGCAATCTTATGATCCATGAAATATGCCATATGTGCTGAAAAAATTGGATGGTGTGTCCTAAAAATGCATCTGTGTAACAGATGTTCAAAATATGAACAGAGTTCCATTTACTTCATGTTACAGTGAAATGTACAAAAATCATTAGCACGAAAATCGGTAAAAGCAAGAGCCCATATGGACCATCTGCAAAATCCGTTAAAGTTTGTTTGCATGAGAGTGTGGCACCTAGATAGCCATTTCCATGCGATTTTTTAAAATGTGATGGAATCTCATCAGAATTTCGTGTTATTGCCTTAGCAATCAGCTGATATATTGTATACAATATCAATCAGCTGCTAATCTTTTCGATAATAGTAAAGTAGACAGCTGTTACTACAGATGGCAGTCAGCTGTTATGGTTTTATTATTATTTATTATTGTCAATCAACCATCAAAAAAATTTACGTTACTTATTTTTAGGATGCAAAAATTTTATTTGGTATTGTACTACTATTCCTCATAGGCTGGGCGAGCCGTTATTCCGTGCTCTACAAGTGTTGATTAAGTGTTCCTCTAACTTTACTTGGTTGGCATGGAAATTTTTCGAAATTCTGTATTAAAGGAAATGTTTAATGAAAAAGCGCGATTCTTAATGCATGTTTGCATTACTGTTTCATTAAATTTTCAACTAATCGAAGGTTGTGGAATAAACAAGACACTAATAAGCATGTTATGGTTTTACCTTCACGTGTATTTCAAATGACTGCAATTAGTCAATGGTAGGCAGCTGCCAGCTCTCTGGAAAAGATTTAAAAGTATTCCAAAGTTATATATATTTTATGCGAATTGAACAATCTTTGGATTTGCCAGTTCGCCGATCTCATTACTCGCATATTTATTTTACGTAAACATTTGTGGAACCGCTTTTGCCATTAGTGTCATCTAATGAATCTAATTTAAAATTTACTTTTAGAAAGCAACAAATAGGTGCGCATGTGGTGGCAGAATCATTAGCACGACAATTAAGAAAAGCAAGAGCTCACATGCTCCATGGACGAAATCGTCGAAATCACAATATGCCATCATGAAGCCAATTCATCCAGCAAATAGAGCATGTGATAAGAAAACATTGACAATTACAAAATGGAATCCATTTATATGTAATGTTGTTGCATGTATTTGTGTGCCTAATTTGAATACGGCAATCCTTCAAATGGAACACATGCCTGAAATGCCTCGGGCCATGTAATTAGTCATCTCTGTTGTATATTTTAACTGGTGCTTGAAAAATTGCAGATGTTGTTTAGAACTTTTGATGTAAATTTGACTCATACCCCTTGATAATGTGTTAGACATTTACTTTGACTGGCAGCGCAGAAAAAGAAGGATGTAGGAAGGAGTATGATTTGAATTATGCCAACCCAGTTGAATAAATTTTTGTCCCATTGCTCTGCAGCCAACTACGTTGACGGGATTAACTCTGAGCCATAAGAATTTAATTATAATATTTATTTCTCTGGCATAACTTGAAATAGTTTGTAAGGAAACCTTAAACAAACACTTGAAAAGGAAATACGAGGGTTACAATAGAAATGCCGATATCTTAATCTTCCACAGATACACAGTTATTATTTAAATCTTTGGAAGTTATTTTGCCTTCTTTAATGAAATATTTATGACTTGTATAAAGTTTTTGAAACAAAAAAAAAAGAAAAATACTTTTCTCTGAGAACAGTAAATAAAGCTCAGTCTTTCTCTCTCCCCTCCATCAAACCGACGAGATTTCCTGTTAAGTTGACAGTTTATTTTTGGTTTGACACTTTGAAAGGTCAATCAGTAATAAGCACTGGTTGCAGAACCTGGCCTATTTCCAAACAACTAGGGAAATTCTATGTTATTATTGGTCTTCTTCTTTTTTGTGGCCCAACAAAAATTGGCAAAGAAAATGCTTGGCATGTTACCTGGTGTACTATATAATTAGTTAATCCAGAAAGTGCAAATTAGTTAACTAAATTTAATCAGTTTTAAACGTTCAAATTGAGCTTGTTTGCCTGGTACATTTTGAAAACGTATTCTGCAGTTTATAAAAGACTTAAATCTTTTAGCCAAAGTAGTTTTTAAGTGCATTGAACTCAATTTATATTCTTTGGCCTGTCAATAAAACTCAAATTTGATTAAGTATTTCTTCATAACGTTCCTGACTTTGTGGTTTTCCTTTTTTTCTTTTTTTTTTGACTTGCATTAATCATTTTTAATGGCACTACTCCTGTGGGAAGCATCTGCGTTGTTTCCACTAAAATTGCTTTTTTTTTGCTTGTCAAGAGCTATTTATATCTTTTGTGTGTCAACTGTGCAATCATGCAACAGCTGATGTTGACAGCGTTAGTAACAATAAAACTTCAGTGGTAACTTCTAAAAACTTTGTGCAGAGATGGGAGCTTTTTTAGCTTATGTAAATGACATATTTTAACGCAATCTGATATAGCATAGCAAACAAATAAATACTCGATATTGCATTTAATATATCGATGTTATCAATGCCAAGTGGAAGGCAGTTCCTATACGACTACCAACTGAATTCAAAAAGCCTTAACAAATAAGTCCTTATGCAAAATATGCCAAAATATTATCTAGAGGATTTCAAGTCCTAGGATTGAGCTACCCGTCAGACCATGTCCTGCAATAGCCATATTCTCACTTGTGTTCAAATTTGAGATTCCACTAAAGGGTTAATTCCAGGATTAGGAAAGGAGTTGGACGTCTAAAAAGCACTAAGACATAAAATCAGCTAGAAAAAGTAACGCAAATACAAGTTCAGATATCTAATAATCAAATTGCACATCATTTTTCCTTTGGATCAAGGTTTTTGCATGTTATTGAATTTTCACATTTAGAATTCCACTTGAGGATGAATTCCAGGAGAGCGGAAGGAGTTGTGCAAGTACTGAATGGTTACGAAAACATTTTCACAGTATATTCTGACAACTACAAGGCGTTATTGAAACGTCTTGGCCCTATTTTCTGTATTGGCTAATCATTTAAAATTAAATTAGTTAAAAGTGATTGGTTTTCGATGGAAAACCAACGATTGTATATTTTATGTAATTCTCGTATTCTCACTTTAGTGAATAATTAACAAAAACTTGCCAAACTGAATTCACTATTTATTAGAAATTTATTATTTTAGATTTTGAAATAGATTCATGACAATCAGTTCCTCTGCAGGGTTTTTATAAAGTGAAATTGAGGAAAGATATTTAAAATGATTTTTTGCCTAAACTTTTTGGTGTTGTTTAATTACCGACTTCATAAACCTTTCTTTTAATTTTATAAATTCGAGCAAATGAATGTGATACAAAGTTTTTCGGCGTACTGCACATATGTGTGCTTAAGCAAGCCATTTAAATAAACTTTCTTAACAATTTTTTATTACAAATAAGATAAGAAATAAGAGTTTTTCAGATAAGAGTTTTTTGAAAAAAGATTTTTTATTTAAGAAATACCGTCATGTTCACTATCATATTTGTTTCCTATAAAAAATTCTTTAATAAAAGCAAAAGAAGGAAAAGGATCCTGAACTAAATGAAATTTAAAAATTCTTAAAGCATTAATGGATGTGTGTGTATGCGTGTGTGTGTGTTCTATTCGAATAATTCTTGCTTGAGCGCACTAAAGAGGGAAAAAGGAAAGTGAGCTTGACAGCTGACCATATTTAACAGCTGACTCTCAAATCATAAAGATATCGTCGTAGGTGCTCGGAATTGTAGCTTGGCTCTGATAACGGTCGATCAAAAACAGCCAGTGTAGAGTATAATTGTGAACTGAACTCCAGCACGAACATGATGGACTTGATTTTATTCTAGGCTAAAAATAATTAAGACGCGTACGTAGATTTCTCTTCTTTCATAATAAAATTTTAAAAAAAATACGTAATGCCCGAAAAAGCTCACCGGAAGCAGACTACCAGAGTGAAAGCTTTGAGCATTCACCTCTTTCAATATATTAATTTTCAGCTGGAGAAGTAATATTAGTGGCTGTTTCCTGGTTTCACATTTAGCAGATCGCTTTCCTTTCAGTTTTGACAATTTATCGCGCCATAATCACACCTTCAGCCACTGGCTTTCATGCACTTTTTTTACCAGGTACCTCATGTATCTTGTGCTCGTACTCTTATGCCTTACTCTTAAGTGAATACTTAATATATATATATATATATATATAATCTTTAAGTCTAAGCTTGTCTTTTTTATAGTTCTGCTTATATGGAATTTTGGTAATGGGGTATTCCAAATTCTTTGCTTGATCTAAATATTAATTCAATTTTCTGTCCAGGGATTTTATACACAAACATTAAAGTGGCACCACGGATCTTGGGGAAAGAAGCTGTGAGATTTTCCTAACTGGTGACTAATAAACTGGGTGGGGCTGCAGCTTGTAATTTAAAGTCCGCTGAATGGGCTTTTCAAACGAAAAACTATTAAATTATTTGTGTTCTTCGTAATAGAACAAATTGAATTTACCTTCCGGCTATTGGCTCATCTTCCACTGCCATGTTTATTTTGGTAGGGTTTTTGTATTACACTGCAGTGGCAGATCGCAATCCTTGATTCCCCCCAAAAACCATGGACTATACCAGACAAAATCAAGAGTTCTGCTGTTAATATCACTAACCATTTCGACAATATCGGCCATGTTGTCCTTTCTGAGTTGATTTAAGGCCACTTCCCTCTTGCAATAGCTGTTCAACAGCAATTTTAAATTCATGCTTAAAGTTTCGTGGGAAAAGTATTGTTTGGAAAAATGTATTAGAGAAACCTTTTTCCACTAAACGAAATATCGAGGCATCTTAAACATTTTGAAAAACTCCTCAATTGCGCATTAACTTTAAACCTTCACTATTAACGCTTATCCTGGGAACATTTCCAGCACATGCCCTTTCAAGGAATGCATTCACTCATCTAGCAATAAATCATCAATTTCTTTTGCTATTCTTAAGATATACTGCGAATACTTATTTCTGCTGAAGTAGAGCGCTTGAAAATATTAAACTTTATATTATTGATTTGGCAAACATAAAAGGAAACTGAAAGCTGTCTTTTTCTAAACACTAATTCCCTTATATTAGAAAATATCCAGCCCCCGGTCACTCCAATTCATAATAAATATTTCACTGCTTCCACTGCCTTTTATTCGCCTAATAAATTTATTCAAAAGCAACCAAACGAATATTTATTTAAACGCAAAAATAATTATCTTAATAAAATTTCAATAAAGAAAAAGTCGGAGGGGAGGCAAGATTGGAATAACACTACGACAGAAATAAGACGAGATAAAAGAGACCCATTAAAATAGAACCACATTGAAAGAAAATCCTTAAGACAAATAGAAGAGTAAAGTAAATATCAAGGAAGCAGGCTGAGAAAGCAACAGCAGCCGGCAAGATAACAGATTTTCGTTTTGGGTCTACAAAATACACATGCGAAGCTTTTTGGGCCACAAACTAAATAAAACAACATTTGCATATTTTATTTATGAAACAGTGCCCTGCAGTTCAAAAGGATTCAGTTGTCGGTATTAATACGACTAAAAAATTTCGTCAAATAACAATCCGAATAGAAAGCATATGCAATCACACAACCTCCTTGTTGGCCATATATAATATATATATAATATATAATAGCAAACTATTAGATAGAAGAATTATTATTTCAATACCGACAGAACAGCATTTCCAAATTGTGTAAAATTTCTTTAATCTTATGAAAAATATTATTAAATACATGAAAGATTTTCATTTTATTTATGAAGCTTTTCTTTCTACTCTCATGTATGAAAAGGAATTAATTCCTGTTCATTGAAACACAATGAAACATTTTTCATTAATACTAACAATTTCTACTTTTGTTCAGGAAGATCATGCGTACATAATTAAAGCCATTGCCAATATCTCTCAGCAATTTTTACTTCGCGTTCATTAATAGAATGAAACATTTTGCATTAATACAATGAACTTTTATTTTTATCAAGATCGTGTGTTCATAATAAAAGCCATTGCCATTTCATTAACACAACGAACTATTTTTCATTAATACTATGAACTTTTATTTTTATCAAGATCGTGTGTTCATAATAAAAGCCATTGCCATTTCATTAAAACAACGAACTATTTTTCATTTATACTATGAACTTTTATTACCGTTTAAGAAAATCGTCTGTACATGTTCTGCTGTACGGGGTTTTCTTGCAAAAAAAATATTTTCAAAATTCTGAAACATTTTAGATTCTATTTCAAATTTACTGCATTAAAATTTTAATTAAATGAAAGAAATTCAAGAAGGCTGCAGTTATTTAAATTTGTCGGCAATTTCTTACAAACTTTTTATTTTATAAGTCATTAAAAGAATGGCAGAACTGAATACTACGGCTCTGTAATTTCATCTGGGGTATAAAACAAATTGAAAATAAAATGTTTCAAAATGGAAATGATCCGATATTGTGCAAAAGGAAAATAATTTTCTTTAAATTTTGCTCCGCCTACGCGTTGCTAGTGAAAAAAGGGGTGGTATTAATTTTTTTTGTTTTTTTTTTTTTTTTTTTTGTGAAAACTCAAACTTGCCAATTGAATTGAAAAGAATTGCGCGGTTATGCAAATCAAACCATTTCAGTGTTTTCGTAAATGAAACACCCTGTAAGGAAGGAATCAGCGATGTTGTATTTCATAATGAATTTTAAATTTGTAGAGTGTCTGTTTGAGTTCGAAATTTAAATTAAAAAGTTTATCCATCGGTGTCTTCTATTGAGAACGTACTTAAAACGTTAATGGGAGAGAACATGAGAAAAATCTAATATTTTGCAAATCTTTCCATTCCTCTAAAGGCCATTTCGATTTTTTTTCCTCAATATGCAACTTCCCCTGAACAGTACCACAAGTTGATTTAGTAATTTGAGACAGGAACGAAATATTACGTTTGCGGCTTTTGAGTTGCACACAGAATATCACGCATTGCAAAAACGTAATTCTGTGGGGAGGAGGGTCTTCCTTTCGCCTTTTTCTTTTCTGCTATACAAACAACATTTGTAAATTCATTTCTTGTTACAAGACCTCTTTTACTTGGAAGCCGGAAAGCTAAAACTGCTCTGCCAGTCCTGCAGATGGAAATATGCATTGCATGGTAAAGTGAGAATTAAAGAGGAGAAGGATATTCAGAACAGCAAGAAGCAAATCAAGCACACTTTTGTAGTAAAGGAATCGACTGGTAAAAAAAAGTCAATTAAAAGCAGTATACAGTGTGTGGCAAAAGTAAATATAAATTTTTTGCTGAAATGATGATGTTCATTTGCAACGGATGTTGCACTTAACCAACAGAGGTTTTTTGGTTGCAGTCCTTAAACTGCAAAATAGAGACAAAAATATCTTGAAATAAATAGGATAAGGTTTAAAGATTATTGCAATAGGCAGAAAAAAATCCTTATAAATCCTTATTATTCATTTTTAATTGACATGAAATAAGTTGCTAGACAATTTTCTTTCCATTTCTTTTTGCCTTTGCTGCAAGCAATTTTTTAATTGACAAGCGATTGCTTGCCAATATTGAACAACAAGATTTCGGAGAAGAGTAGTTGCGTAGGCACATTGCTTTACATTTCGAAGGGAAAGCCCTTCCCTAATAGAATTGCTTGACAGGGAGTAAGACAAATTAAATATCAGTAATACGCCATTATTTAAAAATTAAAATGTTTAAAGAAATTGAAATTGTCGGCAGATACGGGTATTCAGACAATTAAGAATTTATAATTAATATCTGGAGACTGCCTGTCGAACACTTGCAGGTTTCTTAAAGGCTTTGCTTCAGACTCACTGAATACATTTATGTGGCACATCAGTTTTTTCCCGCAAAGGCACGGATGGAAACAAAATGTGTGTGTTTTTTTTCTATAGTCGTTTCCAATTTTATGTTACTCGCAAACTCTTGAGTTGAGTTGGTTTTATATTTATTTCTGTGCATCCATCCGTCAGCCTTCATCATTAGATACAAATAAAGAAATAAAAATGTATGTTTTGAAAATAAGATACTGCTGTCTGTATCTCAAAAATCTATAAGATGCACGGCATCCAAGGATTTCAACACAAGATGGTGCTGACGTGATTCTGCTTCCCCTCTTATTTTGTGAAGATTTTCTTATTTATTCACTGCTTGCAACATATTGAAAGCATGTTTTAGACAAACATCGGGTGTTGAAGAACATGAATGTTGTGTGTATCCATACAAAAGAAACACAAAGAAAAAAATCAAGTGAACAAGATGAACCAGTGGGAGTTTAAAAATCCAAGCAATCAATGGGAAGCAAAAGGTAAATGCCGTCAAAAGTGAAGAAAAAAAGGTGCCGAAAAATACATCCAGGAGCGTATTTTATCTTTTGTTGTTCTTTTGCGTGTGGATGTAAATTTGGTGAATCGTAGTAGTTGATAAAAATTGGGGAAGCTGAAGCAGAAACATGCTGCAACTTGTTACATCAAGATTCTTCAATTGTTTGCCTAAGCTTTTTTTTTCTTTTTTTTATTATGATTCCTCTTTGGCACTTGACACTTTCGAGGTAGACTGTTTAAGAGGCTCAGTATTCATTTATTTGTATTTTGCTATTACACGAGCAAGTCATTAAACTCTGTACAAATATTTGCCAAAATAAGTGGATCTTTGCCCACAAAAAAAAAAAAAAAAAAAAAAAAAAAAAAATATTTCTTTGGTGATTAAAGTACACCGAATTCACACAGACTTAAAAGCACAGCGAAAGTATTTCATATCTCATTGAATATTAATTTTTCCTCCTTTTCATAAATAAAGTTTAAAAAAAGATATCCGCAATTATTTGTGGGCACAAAATTCGGAAAAATTAATATTCCACGGAATGTCATGGCTCTTTTGGCTAACTTCAGCCAACATTATCTTTTACTATGTTTGTCAGAACCTTTATTTTCTTACACCAATTCACTGCCTACATACTTCCAGCTCGAGTGTAAACGAAAAAGACTAAAGAAAAATAAATAAAAGAACAACAACAGCTACAAACTTATACGAGCAGTACTCCTGGAAATCAAGTCCTTTTTTTATCCTTGACAATTAGCACAATTCAATGATAAAAGTCCGGTTTATCTTAAAGTAAGTAGTAGTTAAGTGTCAGGGGAAGGTTCCCTAATGATTCTTAAATTCTGCAGAATATTAATGATACTTAAATAGTTAAAAAAAATGTTACACTGCAACAAATAAAATGGAAAATATATAAAATTTATGTTGTAAAACTAAAAGAAAAAGTGGAAAAGCTTTATTAGTAAAGTACAGAATAAATTATATATAAATTAGAGTGGCCAGGTTTGCTAATGTGGGAACGTCTGGCAAGTCGCTAGAAAAGTATTGTTTCCCATTCTTACTAAAATTGCCAGCTTATTATACTCACAAACTAATTTATGTTTAACTTTTTGAAAGCATGTTGAAAGCTTTGAAGACCTCTTCTTCTTCATCTTTCGTAACATAGTTCCAATCATAAAAATAATCATTTAAAGAATAAATTGTTACAACTCTGCTGTTGTGATTAGCGTATTCCCAGCTTGTAGCATAAGGACAGACAGCCGGACAGATGGAAATTGAAACTTATCTGCTTTAAATTCTTATCAGCCACTAAAATAACTGCCATTAATGTGAATGGCTCGTGATTGAAAGCCAAGTGACAAGTGGCATAAGCGAATCGACAATTATAATTTGTAGAATTTTGTTTATAGGATAAAATCGATTAGAAATTGATAGCAACTGTGTAGGATGACTTTTGCGCCGTCCTGTATATGAAGTATTTTATGAAAAGTTTCATTGAATATAGGAAAGATTCATAGTTATTGGGAAATGATCAATAAGATTAGCGTTTTTAAATTTCAAGGAAGGAAACATCGTTTTTAATCGACATATAATTATTACCAAAATACTGTAGATAAAGTAATAACGGTTTCTGATTTAAAAAAATGAAATATTTCTCCACACCCCACACCCCCTTTTTTATAACATAATTTTTCTTAAAGAAAAATTGTTTTCCTTAAAAGTTTTAAAGACACACATTTAATCAACTACTATCATTGAATCATAATGAAATTACGCACATTTCTAAACAAATGTATTTGGCTGAGGGGAGCCCTTTAAGTAGAAATTGTGTAAAAATTTACATTCAAGTGCAAAATAGAACAGTGCTCGCAGAAGATAAATTTGAAAAAATCATGTCCCACATTTGCCTACTTTTCCAGAATAATAATCTTTACTTACGTGTTGGCAGCATAGAAAAAAAACGGGGGGAAATATAAGAGATAATCCATGTTCATTGCCAACGGAAATGTTAAAAATCCACAATCGCCTACACGTACACTTACACCTACAGCTACCCATACGTGTGAATGCCGTTGTATGCAGTTGTATGTTGGCTGCACTGTGGGCAGAGGTTGTGAATAACTTTCAGCAGAATTAGTAGCAAAAAGAAAAAAAAAAGGAAACTATGAATTATTTCATCATGTCATAATGTTTTTCCAACAATGTTTGCATTGAAAAGAGACTGTTAAATGAAAATCCAACCAGAGCAGCGAAACAAACTGGTGTGAATGGTGTGCTTTCCGTACATGCAGAAACATGTTTTCTTCCAAGTAAATACAAATGAGCTGTGTTTAGCAAATCCTAGTCATAAAAACAACATTTCAGTTAAGACCCTGCAAGTAAAGATGATTGACTTTATTGATTGGCGAGGAGTAAAACTGCTGGCACTCTGGTGACAGATTTTCAGCATAATGCAGCTCTTAAATAATTTAAGCATGCAGTTGCACTTTTATATTTGTTGCAGCAATTCAACTCTCAGAAGTTTAATGAACTTGCCAACAATGAATTGATTTTGAGCACGGCGCTTCCAGTAAATAACTTTAATATGAAAACGACATGTATTGAAATAAACCCCGCCTCAGCTCAGATAGAATGCGTGGCCAGCTCTTAGCTGCACAGCCTTCATACTTCTTAAAAGCAGTATGTGGGAGCGTATTATTGTGCGGATGTTTACGAGCTGCTTTTCATATGTGTTGGGCGTATAATTTTATCGTTGAATAGGGGATTTCATTTGCTGAAGGCGCCATACAATGTTAATTTAATTTTTTTCTTTTCCATTCATTCATAATATTTCTCCCCCTTTCCATTCCGCTCCCACGCTGAAGCGTTGCTTTGCATTTAAGCTCATTTCTCATTGTCATGTAATTTTGTGTGGTAGAAGTAATTTTATTTTATTCGCTGCCACGACTACTGGCATTAGCAAATATATTAAAGCGATTTTATGTAATTTTGAATGAGTGCTCATTGTCATGCATTAAAAAGCAATTTATATATAATTTTATGATTATTAGAGATGAAATGTTATTAAAAAAAGCTTTGCTCGCAAAATAGTAAAGATGCCTCTGATTAATATATAATTTTCTAGCGAATTATGGGTGATGCACATCCTGCAAAATTATCGCAGGCATCACGTGGGACCTAATTTTTTGCAGAGCACGTAAATTATACAAGAAAACTCTTAACACTATTAATTTTTTTTAAATCGTTTTTAAAACTGTGAATTGCCAATAAATGTTAAATTAAAATTTTTGGAAAAAGTAAAACCTCGATAATATTGAGAATTCTTAAAGACAATTTTCATTCGAAATAAATGGTTTCGAACGGCTTAAACATTATTTGAAAAAGAAAAGAATTAAATTGCTCAATGCGAAATATTCAAAAAAAAAAAAAATAATTAAAAAAATTATATCAATAAAATTTTTTTGTATAAAAAGTATTTTGATAAAAATTATAAAAACCATTATTCACATAAAAATTAATTAAATATAATTCCCGATAAAAAAAAACTATTCATATTACATTTTTATTAAATATTACAAAACATTTTTTTTAATAAAATATTTAATCAATCTTAAAACAAATTATTCAAGAAAATTAAATCGATTAATTTAAATGATAATTGAATAATACGTTTAATAATTGTGAAAAAATATTATTTAAGCAAAAAAAATGATACGCGTGAAAGTTCTTTAAATTAAACTTTTTTCAATTTGTTTAATTGTGTAAATAAATACTTTATTTTATTAAAACATTGAAACAGGCCAACATTAAAAAGCTTTGAAGGTCACGTCACAGCTCCTTCATTAGTTTCTATTTTTTCGATTTTTTATCTTTAAATAATTTTAATATTTAATCAAGCTTTAGAGCTTTTAATAAAAATTAATTATATTTTATTTTCTCCATATGGCTTTACACTTTTGTGTAACTTTGTTAGGAAAAATATATCAAGTTACATAAAGTTTTAAGAAATATAACAAAAACATAAAATATAATTAACTTTTATTTAAAATTTGATTTCATATAAAAAAAAATTTTATTTTTTAAAAACCATTACTTTTCCTTTTTAATAAATCGCATCATTAGAACGTGCTTTGATTTTCCTTACATCATTAGAAGGTGCTGTTTTAATTGGATAAAGCAAAATTAAAAAAAATGGTGAGGAAATTAATAGAATTTTTTTTTGAAATTATTTTGTATAGAAGATTTTACTGAATATCCATTTTGGAAATTTAAGGTATTTTGAATATTAACATAAAATATATTGAATTGTAAATTTAATTAATTTTTTAATTAAATTAAATTTTAAATTCAATTATTTTTTTTATTCATTTAAAGCGATTTGTAACATATTAATTAAAGGCAAAAAAAAAATATATTAATTTAATCTAAAAGGATATAAATTAAAATTATATAAATTCGTCTAATAGGAGTTTAAACTATAATGATTTGAAATAATTCAAGTAAAATATTAATTATAATAAAAATAAGTACGAATATTAAATTGTTTAACTACTTTTAATTAGCAGGAGATGAAAGAGGTGTTTTTGTTCACATACATCCGTAGCATTCAGTTTGACACCACGACAGGCAAGAAACTGTATTTGGCATGCCATTAATGCATGCTTGGGGGCTTTTGCTGAAGAAACAAAGCAAATTTAAGCACGTCCGACGAGGCAACTGCCATTCAATGAGAGAGTAAAATTAAAATTGAATTTTAGAGAAATAAATTTAAATTGGAAGAAAGAAAAGCAAACTGTTTAATTCAATTCAGGTAATTTTGCTATTGAAATTCATGATCCGGTTCAAGAAATTAGAAAACATTTCACTGATTTTGAACAGCCACCATTTATTTCATACATTATAAATTTTAATGGCAAACAATATTTTATTGTCTAATAAAAAGAAAAAAATTTTAAAAGCAATTAGACTTTTAAATAGTTTAAAGCTTTAAATGCGATAGACTCTTAAGAATGTTATGGAAGTACTAAATATTAGAAATTCTGGAAGCATATCTGGCTTAATGGTATTTTTGGTAGCTTAAAAAGCTTCTAGGCCACAATTTTGCCTTCATATTCTTTTTGTTTAAATAAATTGCTGGCATTCCTTTCATAACTTACAACTCAGTAAAACACGAAAATGTTTACGATATTTTCAGGTGAAATAAATAGTGATAAAAATTTATTTATTTAGTCGGTAGTAGGCAGAATGACAAAAAGGCAACATTAAATGGATGGCTGGCGAAACGAGTCCTTTATTTAATTGTATCAAGGTGGGTTTACGGTTGCTGCAATGCTCCTGCCATTTCTTATCATAAAATGTTTGCCACTATTAAAATAGTAATAAATAGCTGTAGAATTATTATTGGATTTCAGTTTTTTAAACAGCAATTGAAAAAAGTCATTTGTTGCGTGGCTTGGCTATTAAATAAAAATGAATAGTTAAAGTTAAAAATAATATTTTCCAGGATTAAAACAAAAATTATTATTATGTGAATGTAAAATGGATAAGAGGGAATATATTTTGCTGTTAATTATACTCGTAGATGCACGCAGATAGAAATAATAATTCTTCTTCATATCACAACAGATATCGAAATTGGAAAGGGGGGAAAACATGAGACTTGAGAAAAATATCCGCAGGATCTGTGAACTGGAGTCGCTTCAGCAATAAGCATTTGCAAAGCAAACGTTCGTATTTGATACACATGCAAAATCTGAACATCTGAAGCCTGTCTATTAAAACAGGCCAAGGTATGTATGTGTGTGTGTGTGTGTATTCTCCCCAAACAGCAATCGTAAACAACAGCCTTAAGAAAATTCTTTCCTTGCAGTAGTGTGCGAGTATGTGGGAGTGCGTGTGTGGTTGCCGTCTTCAGTTTATACTCGTATATTATAATTTTTAATGAAATCTTTAATGAACAGTACAAACTTGCTGTTTAAACACTTAGTTAATTTATAACAAAAGCTTCATTTTTGTGAGCATGTATGAGCACTTGTTTACAATTCTTGCTTGATGAGTTTTTCTAACAAATTGTTTTCATAATTGAAACCAAAAGGGAAGTACGCCATATTTTTCGTTTTATTTCTAAAACTTTCTTTATACTCGTACATTATATACTCTAATACATTATTCGTTTTAGATTTCATTTTTCTGATTTTGGATTAATAGATTTTTCTAATATTTTGGTTGCACTGTAGTTTCGATGAAGGGGCAACATAACTACTAAACTTCATTTAACGATATCGTTATATAATGATAACGATACATTTGCGCTGGAAATGAAGAGAGGATTTGCCGACTAGTCTGGAGTGTCAAATTAAATTCCTGAAAAGTGAAGCGGCACATTTATTGTGAGGAATACATATATGGTTTTAGACTGTGTACTGATGAAAATATTTTCTAAAGACCGTTAAAATAAACTTCAAAGTATGACAACGTTTAGCTGGAACTACAATTGAAATTATGTAACATTATTATTTTTATCGATTTGCGAAAAATTCAAGCCTGACTACAAGCGAAATATGAGAGGAAACCCCTTCAATTATGGTTCCAACCTTTTTGGTCTTTTTCCTCAACTAAGTATTAGGTGTGTTGCTGAACACTGTTAGCGATATGCAAATTTAATAAGAAATTTTATTAGTAAAATTGTAGACCTTCTGAGTGAATAGAATATGTAATAAGAGCCCCCTGCTTTAGTTGGTATCATTCCCACTCCCACTAAAATGCCACTGTCTTTAAGAGTATTTAGGTGTTTGTTTATAGCAGCTTTTACATAAACGATTGTTGGTTTTAAGTCTGCTTATGTGTCTGCTGTCTTTCTATGCTTTTTAAATGAGCACCGTAATCCAAAATGAAAATAAAGTTAAAATATATTCAGGCTAAAAAATAATAAAAAGATTTTACTTTACCCATAAATTATTTCAATCTTGAAACAAACAAAATTGTGGAATATCAGAAGGAAATACACCTGGTACAATTACTCTGATTTAATGTGAGAAATAGAAATAATAAATTTTACTAAAATCTTTATTTGTTAAAACAAAAACCCTTTAAAGCATTTTTGAGGTTTGCTAATTTGCGCTTTGTTTAACATTTTTACCTATTTCAAAACACTGTGCCAAGTTCACTCAAAAATTCATGGCTGGATAAAATGTTTTAGTGTGTATTATGGTTGCTGCTTTTAATTTTGCTGTTATTACAATGTTGCGTTTGCTATTTATGCTGATAATTAGAAAACTTAATTCAAGCATATTACAAAAATGAAAGCGAAAAAAACTTGGCCAATTACAACACTAAAGTTTTTATTAAATTCATTTATTATCGAATTGTTCATGGCAACGAGAGACTAAAAATAAAAACTGTTTCGCACAAAAACTTTTCGCAATAATATTTTCCTATCTGTAAGTAAATTGTGAGCCAGATTTTTAGAAGTTGCTGGAACTATTAATTAATTATTCCATATTTATTTTATTAGTTTTTTTAAATAAAATTTTTTTTTTAAATAATTTGAAAAATTCTATTAAGAGCGGCTGAGCCACTTTGCGCTATTTTTAAGGTTAGCATGCAGTGCGTGTAAGTTTCCACTTAAAAATATTTCAAAAATTAATAAAAATAAATTTTTCTTAACACAAACCAAGATATTAAATAATTGTGGTACACGTATAAAAGAAAAACCATATGTTTTATTCACCAACTCTCTGAACTGCTTTACTGAAGTTTAAGTGCAATTGCTTGCTCCGTATCAGTAGTGCACTACAGCTGTCGTTAAGCAGAGAGTGTGAAATTGATCGTAAATGGATGCATGGGTGTGCATGCATATGAAAACATGTAGCTGTTAATTGCCTGGTTGTTCTAAATGGCTTAAAGCTTTATGGTCTTTATGTTTGATAAACTTATACATGAACAAATTTTCTGAACAAAAGTACATGTATGTATGTGCTCAATTTAATTCAATTAAATTTATATTAAATACCCATAATATGGTACATTTTGCCAACGTATTAGATTGGATTGCATATTTATTTTTATAATCTAATGTATTTTTTAAACTTCTTTTACAAGAAAACCATTTAAAATTAAATACCTGTAAAAGTTTCATTATCGTATATTATTTTTTTACAGACAAACAAATTTCAAATATTTAGAACACATTTGTTTTTGTTTTGCAAGTTTAAAAACTGTTGTTCTTAAATATATTAGTAATCTCTGTATATTCATATTACATTCATTTTAAAACTATACATATTAATATTAAATATTTAATTTTCCACTTTAGAATCATTAGTAGAGATTTCTTTCACTTCTCCTAGATAAACTTTGGACAAGAAAAATGTCTCTATTATATTATCATTCCTTATATGACATTAAAAATATTATTTATGCATACTTGAATAATTTGCAAATGTTATATGAACTTTTATTTTAAATTTTTAAAACATCTAAAGGTTTTATTTCACTTTGTAAATTAAAATGAAATCCTTGATGCAATTGCATTTTATTATGACCTTCCCATCTAATATTTGCTTTGTAAATATTTATAAATAATTTCTTTTTCCATTTTAGTAATTGCTATTAAAAAAATTACGAAATAACTTTTAATTTAATTAATAATAACTGCATACTATACGAATTGAAAAAATAAACCTATTTTTGGATTAATATTGTTATCTTTTTTATAACAATAAACAAACAAAAACATAAAATAAGGAAATAAACAAGTTTCAATAAAACATATTGGTAATGCTGCCATGTAATAATTTTATCTTTTATTATGTTTGATTACAATTTTTCTTAATACATACTACATACACACACACACTGAGCTGATATCTGCTTTTGTTTTAAAATAATAAATTAAATGGCCTTTTAATTATGTGAGTGGTGGTCATGTGTATGGGTAAATATTTTATATTTTAAATACATCCATGCATACATATGGATGTATACATATGTATGTATATGCTTATTTTTATTCAATTTGCAATCGCCCACATTTATCACAGTGCATTCAACAAAATCATTTCCATACAAATGAAGCATACTAACACGATTACATTTGAATTAAATCTGGTTTTTGTAAAAACAACAACAATGGCAATAGTGAGAGAAATAAAAAAACAAACTCATCGGCTGCAGTTTGCCCGACACCTATACTAATTCCACTCTCCCCATTAAGAGTTTGTTTTTTTTTTCTTTTGTGTTTGTAAATTTAATACTACACGTTGCTTTCTCCCATTGAATAGCCTCTTGTTCTCATACTTATCGCGACTACTCTCTTGGAAACATACTCATATTTATGGAAACATTGTTGTGTTTTCCTGTGTTTGTTTGTTATGCACTTCTCTGAATTGTTGTTTTACACACAAAGTTTTTCGTTATTTAAATTTTCACCACAATTAACAAGAGAAAATTATAAAATGTTTATCTCCAGCAAACTATGTACCTATATGAATACTAAGTTGGTAAGGAAAGAGTTCTTTTGTTTAGTGAAGGGAGTGGTGGTACGCGTTTACGGTGTTCAGGTTAAATTTATGATGTTGATTTATTAACAAATAAATTAAATATATTTATATTTCATTAAAATCAAAGAGAGTGCAGTTTTCAGAACATGTATGTATGTATGTATTTACGTCATAGTTTAATATATTTACATATGTATGTATAAATACTCGTATGTATGTCCATGAGAATGGAACTCACATGTAGAAACATGTACCTAAAGTATGGTTTGAGGGAAGTAGGATAAGCGGCTGCGGGCATGTGTAGCATATTCATGTATACATTCATATGTACATATTTCATGATGGCTTCCATTTACCCTTGTAAAACATTTTTAATACATTATTAATGTAAAGTATGGTTCACTTAAAGTTTTATATTATTTGCTTGCTAGAAAGACTGAGGTAGCTTATGTTATCTTTACTTCCAACTGGATTTTATGTTTTCTACACACACAACCATACTCGCAAATTGCTATCTGAAAAACAAAATGTGACAAATGTTTCGCGCTACAATTTAATATCGAACTAAAAGTTTAAAATCTTATTCTATTTTTAATATTACATGAAAATTCAATAAACACAGATAGTAACACAATTTAACATTTAAGTGTCCATCAAATATAAAAATATGTATAAAAAATTAAATACATCAAATGTACGGAAACAACGATTTTCTAAACAATCGTAACTTGTTTATATTAAGGTAAAGAGGTGACACAGGATTTCCTAAACCCATTATTAGAACAATGCTTTACTTCAAAATGGAATATATGCATGAGATTTTATTTTACAACTAAAGACTGTCAAGGAAATTTCTCTTGCAATTCCTAAAACTGTCTCGTTAAATTTTTCCTAAAGTAACAATAATAATAAAAATAATAATTTTATATGATGCTCATACGAACGTTGTGAATTATTAATTTTATTTGTTTCTAAATCAAATTATGGATTTAAATTGGTTTTTATTTTATTCTTTTTTTATTTACTCTTTTATAACATATTAAGATTTTCACATGATAATAAAGCCAATGTTTTACTTTTTGTAGGTCCTTTGGATAATAGTTAATAGGCTAAAAATTTGTTAAACAAAAATGCAATTAAAAAATCAAAAATTAAAAACTTTAATAACTTTTCATGGAGAACAACACGAAATAAACATTTATATTTCTTAACAACTTGATAAAATATTATAAAAAATTTATTCCCACTTTCTATCGATCTTAATTGCAATTTTAAGGAATTCTGTAGGCATGTAACTGCTGGAAATTTTTTATTATATTTTCCAAAGCAAACAATTTGCTAATAAATTGAAATGCAAGATTTTTAAAAATTATCTTTTTTGTCCCCACCAATTTTTTTCTGAAGGGCATCTTCAAGGAAAATATTAAGACAGCTTTCACTTCTATGTTTTCCGTCCCCCTTGACGTACTGCAACACATGAAAATATCCAATTGAATGGGCCAATTTAAAACAACCAGTCGTCCATTTAAAAAACACTAAATTGAATTTTATCATTTAAATATATTTCTCTATCAAAAACACAACGAAAAAGCTCTCCTATTGTTTTCGTAATGGATTTTAAAATATCGTTCTTAATGTGCAAAATTTGTTTACACAAACTTCAATTTTATTACAACATTTATATGCCAAATATGTAAAAGTTTATGTAAAATACATGTTCGGCTAAGGTACAGGAAGTAACAATAAAATATTAAATATATTTTTGAACATTTAAATTAAAGACAAAAAGAGAAACGTAAATAGATTTCTTTTTATTAATGCAAAAATCAAAAACAATTTATTAGCAGCTTGGCAGGATCTATATCTCTTTTTTAATTTTGAATTGCAGTGGTAGTGTTTTTATTGGGCAATTTAGCAAAATTTTACTATCGGCTTCATCGGGGTTTAAGTGTCTGTTTTAGACAATTTTGAGTAGACACAGATAATCAGCTTATAGTCAATTCCCAAACGAATTGATAAGTTATTGTTATTTCCCATTTTTTAACCTTCCACAAAATTAGGGGAATAAAAACTATTTAACTAAAAGATATTTATATGTTCGTGATAAGGATATGAGAAATCCTTATTACCTCGCATGAGCCAAAGAGGATTATCTATTGATTTTAAATGGAAATTGTGTATGCATATACTTAAGTGCGCATGAGAGCAGCCATAAACCAAAATTGACTTATAACGATTAAATAATAAGATACAGGGAAAATCGAATCGTTGATTAAAAATCACAGTGTTGACTAAAAAGAAGAGGGTATGCAAAATAACAAAAGAATATGAAAACTTTTTATTACTAACGAAAATACATGATGCAGTTACTAGTTCAGCCAACGACACCAACTTTTTCAATTCCAATATGTTTACTCATTAATAATATTTATATCAATTTTTTTATCACCATACATACTTTAATAAGAAAACCAATAACAGAAATATAATCAATATCGGCCATCCGTTTTTATTTAAATTGCCTTGTACGACCACAAGCCTTTCTAATTCGGACGTGATTGTACATGTTGCCAGCTGTTAAACAACTTGCATTTCAATATACAAAAGCATTTGTTTCGTAGGCGGTTCTACATATATGGTGCTGATAGAAAGAGGGAGAGAGAAAGCAAGAGATTGGCATGTGCAAATATTGATTTGATTAGACAAGGGATTTACTCGACCACAACAATGATAATCGTACCACAAACAAACACAAAATATTTGAATACTTTTTAATTTATTTAATTTACTGATATAACAATCACACTTTGTTTCCTCTTGTTATCCACATGCGTGCACTTCTGATTTAAATAATTTATTTGGCTGCATAGAAAGAATTTAATAAGGTAATAGGTTTTGAAATCCTTTTACATCCTGTATGCTATACAAATTAGGTCTGGCAGCTGCAGAGAACTCAAAGGGAGTAACTAGAAAAATTTAAGCCTGAGACTTCTTTCTGATAATACAAAGACCTACAACACCTCAGTCTAAAAAAAAAGTATTTGCTTGAATGCATACAATAAATTATAAACAAAATATGTAGGAAAAAAAATTAAATTAAATTTCTATTAAAATTTTTAAATACAATTTTTTTGCAAAACACTTCAAAGTAATTTTATATCTTTTTTAATGAACAGTATTAAGTAAATATATAGCAATGCAATAAATAAACTAGCTGATGGCTGGTGTAATCCGAATAGTAATTTTTTTTCTTCTTCGTAATTCTATGAGTATGTCTTTAGCCAGATCTTGCTTTGGAATACGTAGCGATTCTCTATATTCGCGGAACACATTGGGATTGGTTTCAGGCTGTTCTGTGATAGGTTTTGATATCTAATGGTATGACAGTAAAGTAATATTTATTGTCATAATATTACTGGGCTGCAAACAGAGAATGTAAAAATGGCATGTCTTCAAGTCAAGTAAGTCAAGTATTATTTGTTGGAAAAATTAGAAAACTTCTCATGAAGCAGAATTATTACAAGCTACTCCGGATATACAAATGCTCTTTTTTTTCTTTCTTTTTTTTTTTGGTGGCTGTAACTTTGATGCCAATCTTTCGCAGCAAGTAGCAATATATATTGCCACTTCTTTGTTTTCCAATAAGTTGCTAAATCGATTAAAATTTAAAAATTCCCTTTACATCTTAAAACTAGATATTTATAAGTGGTGCCGTCTCAGCTTTTTGTGGGAATAGATTGAAAACACTATCCGTGAGAAAGCCCAGCTTTTTCAAATAAACTTAAAGTTACACTTCCCTCATTTTCTTGTAACCTTCATGAAGGTGAACTCGAAGTATTTCCAAGTGTCAAATCAGCCAATCTCGTGCAAGTATCTGATATTTATTTCAAATATTTTTCATTTATATTTTAAAATACTTTAAGGTCTTTAAGACCTTAAAATTTGTTATTTCTTTGTTAATAATACTGGATGACCTAAATAATAAATTTAAAATGTTTTTAATACAAACACCCCCTCTTCATATTCTTGACTAATAGTTGTAATTTCTTTACAAATTACTTGAAAATAATTGTTCAAATTAAAAAGTTTCAAATAAAAGTTATTACAAGAAGAACACAGATACGAGTAGTTGCACTCTAATATATGTGTGTGGTTTTTAATTTGCCAATTGGTTACTTACAGCAAATGTAGTGCTCCTTCCATTATCCGAAGTCGTATAAGAAAGTGCAACCAACTAGAGATTTATTACAAACAAAGTACTCGTGCAAGTGCAAGAGCACAAACTTTGCCCTTCGAAAGATTATAATTCACATTATACTTGTTTTCCTTACAAAACAGTTTTTCTTATAGTTTTCTTTTCTTTTACAAAACGATAAAGCTTAAGCTTTAATACACTAAAGCTAATAAAAGTAACACAATTTAAAATAATGTTCACGATTAGTAAATAAAAAATATATATGTACTGATGATCCGCTTCAAATGTAATGAACTCCTGTAATGAATTAAAAATGAGAAAACTAACTTGAGTGTGCCTTAAAATAATGAAATAAATTATCGTTTTTGTCTGCAGTTTTTTTTTTTTTTTGATATCTGGTGGGATTAAATTATTTGCACGGGTGCGTATGATTATTATGCAATTCACACAAATGATTTGTTTTTGTTACGTATACGCTATGTGGACCAAAATAAGTTCCTTATTTGCTTAGCATACCAGAAATTGAAGAACCGGAAGTGACAAGATGCCTGACTTCCTACAAGTACGTTATAAAGCATACTTTGAAAAATTATGAATACTTTGCGAAGCATATTTTAGTAACAAGGAATCATTGTAGAGAAATTTTCTGCATGAAAAGGCGTTCAAAGAATATTTTTGGCATACAAAATAAAATTATATAATATTTAGTATTGACAAAAGTATCCTGGATAAGCTTTTGAATTCTCTATATCTAAAAAAATGGTTTACATGTCTTTTTAATATTTTTTAAAAAATAACTTTTTTTATTAAATTAATTTTTTTACATGTTTCTCTAATTAAGTAAAATTAAGTCAAATGATTATTGGAAGAATGATTGTGGAAGGAAACGGTGGCACACACATACGCAAAACATTTGATTATCCTTATTATATTAGCCTTAAGAAGGTAACTTGTTAAGTAGCTGGCTCGGTTTCTATGCAAGACAAGCTTCAACGAAAACTTTTGAGAAAACAGTTGTTAAACCATTTCAACTTCATTAAACTGCACAATGAACGGCAGATGATTTCCTTCTTACTTTACTCGGTAAAAATTTTCAAAATAACGAGATTTCTTAGAGTCAACACAGGACCGATTTAAAAAATATATTGCTTTTTATTTATTAAATAACTTTACGAGAGACGAAAAATATTTTTACGAACATTTTATTAACCAAAATTCTTGCTTCAAAATATTAATAAAAAAAATATATATGTATATATTGTATGTTATTACATTCTGCTATAAACTGGCTTTTATTGCCTTTGAGAGCAATAAAAATAATTAGTGCAAACGAAATGGAAAATAAAATAAAAGTTTAAGAATTTTGTAAAATTAAATGTTACAGAGTTTGCTAATTTCTTCAATATCTCTTGCAAGTAGTTCCGTTTGTAAGAAAAACTATTAAGTAAAAGTTGTTACTACAAAAATATGACTCTGACAAAATTCCTCATTATCAACTTAAGCAATAAATGAGTTGCTACAATATTGTCTTTGCAAGCAGAAAAGAAATATATGCAAAAACTCAACAAAAGCCAGAATAAAAAATTGACTTTTATTGTGCGGTTGAACACCAGCAGTGACTAAATAAAGGATTTACTATATTTCTTCATCACTTTGTTTGACTTCTTGTTTGTATCATTTTATTTTTGTTTTGCCAGTAACTTTTTTAGCAAGTTTTTGTTGCTTCACAGAAAGAGCAAACCTGGAATGTCTGTCTCAAGGGTATAACGAGTAAATGAGGTGAAAGGAAGATTGAGACAAAAACATAGAAATACATGTACTGCAGCAGACAGTGTTTCTAAAAAAAATCCTCGCTTGCGAATGCTTGAAAGCTAGAAATCAAAAGCAATAAATAAACAGCTAGACAATGCAAAAGTAAACCAAAAAGAAATCAAGAAGTAAACTTTCATACCTCTTACAGTGGTGAACAATAATATGGAGTACCACTAAATTTAGAAAAAGGACCTTTTTGCAAAGATTAATACAAATTTTTTCCAATGCCATTAATTGTTCGGTTTTAATTTTATTCAAAAATTAAACAAAGTAAGAAAGAAATTTCAAGTCGCATTTTAGTTAAGAGAATATTTTTATTTGCAAACAAGTTACTACAAAATGGTAAGTGGGAAAACTAAAAATGTATAAAGAAATGTAAAGAATTTTCACTACAGGACTTTTAATTGGTAAAAATTACATTGTGTTGACTCATATATTAAATGCTAACAACAACAATAACGGCATGTTATATTTCCTTGTTTATGCTATAAGCTGGATGTTTAGGGTGAATTTAAAAGCTGCTGGTTATGCATTGCAGAAGCTGCAACACATCCTCGATAGTTTCCTATTGGATTTTAAATTACATTTAAATTCTCCACATCTTCAGAGTCGTGATTGGGGGAGGGGCTAATTTTTTGCCTCTTACCAGAATTATCTTACTTAAGAATATAAAACTTCTTATTTACTGTCATTATTTAATCATCTACTTAAGCCACTGTATGGTATGACATGCGTTCCCTCCGTTGTGCTTTTTCTTTTTCCGAATGCTCGGAAAATTTGTTTTAAAATTCCATAAATATTTGCTTTGTCAAATAATAAAGTACGCAAAGAAACCAGCTGATGCTAATTAATTTCAATATTTTTAGCAATTTGTTTTGGATTAAAATATAAAATAAATGAAATGAATTAATTTTGTTCTTATAAGTGGCATAGGAAACCATTGGAAAGGATAATGTATGTCTAGTGTTGGGTGATCCGCCACTTTTCCACACATCATGCCTTTTCTGGTGTCATAATGTGATAACAATTAAGCGACACATTCTGCAAAGGAGAAAGGAGAATAAGCAACATGAAGGCCAAAGGACATACAAAGACTCACGAGTGAGGACGTGGCAAGAATGAATTTAGAACAAAACTGAGAAAAGGAAATTCACATTTTTTCTTATATTATGACATCTTGAGCAGCATTGGATTGCTGGTGTGGCTGCACTTTGCATATAAAATAAATTTATTTATATGACGACAAGTGCGTGAAGAGTAGTTTTTTTTTGATTGGCCGATCTTCCTACCCCTGACTCTCTAAATAATTATATATCTAATTATATTAGCAAAAGAAATCATTTACTCATTTAGTTTGTAATAGAATCTAATATGGGATAATATTCTACTGCATATTGTAGACATTGTAAGGCAAGAATTGTGTAGAATTTGCCAGCAGTCGTCACTCCGAAGGCATGCATATTCTCTGAAACCATCCCTAAGGCAGGGCTTGTTTTGAAATCCTGGTCAAAGTAGGCAACATCAAGGTATTGCTGTTAACTATTGTGTTTGTATTTTTACTTTGAAGATGAAGAGATGTTACAAAACTAATAGTTGTTCTCAGCTTTTCTGTAAATTTATTCTTGCCAAATGCTCACTGATGAGCCTTTACATATCCCTTGGCTTTCATGTTCTAACAGGCGACACTCAAAATGGAAAAGGGAAAATTTGTAAAGTAGTTTTGAAAGCTGTAGCCAAAAAAAAAACACATAACTCTGCTGCCCTGAGAAATTCTACTTATTTTTGCCAACACAACAATTAAAATAATTATATAAACGAATCCTTCACCCGACCTTGGGGCTTCCCTACCGCTTTTTCAAATGTTCTGGAATTTTTCAAATATTAAACTTAAGCTTTTTCCTTTTCAAATCTCAACAAACTCAAGAATAACTTAAAGGATCACAACAACAAAATCTGTTATTTGAATCATTAAAACGTCAACACACAATAAAATCGGAGAAGCACAATAACATTGCTACGGCTGTTGCCAGGACCAACATAAGCAGTACCACCAGCAGTGGGAGATATAAAAAATTATATATTTTTATTACAAAAAAAAAGAAGAAGAAAATGTCTAATAAATTGCCTCAGTGTGTAGTACCTGCGTACATATTAAAAACTGCATTAACTCAATAAAAATATCAAGTAACTCTTCAATAACACAAAACGAAAATCAATCACTTACAAATGTAGAGTCCTTGAAGGCATGATTTAGATTGAATTATTATCTTCTATTGTTTTTTACACATCTTATTTATTTTCTACTTGAAAACTATAAAGTGGAAATAATAAAAAAAGAAGACCATTTAGGCATTAAGCCGGAGAAATATATTTTCAAATAGAAATATATTTTTTATTTTTAGTATCGTACGGTTAAATAATAAAACATTTATTTGGAGTTTTTTTCCATTTTCCTTGGAAAAAAAATAAATTAAAGATTTCACTTAAACTATATTTATGTGATCAATTTCACTTGTTAAGCTGCCTAAAAAAAATTTTGTTCAAATTCGTCCAACAGTTTTCTTACAGGCAAATTTCTTAACTAAATCCTTCAAATAAAAATAAATCTGGAATTGCTCCTCGAAATTTAATGCGTATTATATTTTTACAATAAATTTGCTCTGCTTCAAAATAAAAATAAAATTAAAAATAAATGTTTCTTGATTTCATTGGCATGTTTTTTATATTTAAATTTTATTAAAAAAATATATATAATTATTTTTTAAAGGAAGACAGTCCTCTGAAAATACGGACTTGGGATTTTGAAAAGCAGCCCAAAGAAGAAAAATATTTTATTAAATTTTAATAATAAGCAGTTGTCCTGTAAACTATATTCGCTAATAGCATATAATTATATAATATATATAATTATATAGTATAACTATATAATTGCTAAGAAGGATGCAGACTCCAACAATTTCTGCTATACTTCACACTGTCTTTCGCTCAACTCTCCGGCTGAGTTAATACTGAATTTTTTTTTATAACCAAATTAGAAAATAATTCGAAATTATTTGAAGAAAAGGTGAAAGAAAAGGTGAAAGAAAAGCAAAGGAGTGTCCGGCGGTGTTATTGTTAATTTTCCGGTGAAGCGTAAAAATGAATCTTCGAAATTCTGTATGACCCCATTAAATACTCGCCGCACTACTGGTAATGCGTAGCATGTCTAAAATATCTACAAGACAAATATATTTGTAAACTGATCGGACTAAAATTTAAATATATAATTACTTCTAATAATATTAAATGGGGTTGATTCAATTGCGCGCATCAGAAAATTCATAAATAAATTCAGAAAGACATAAACTTCGACTGATGGATTTCGCATTAGCATTCGGATTTAGTTTTCTTGAGGCACCGTGCAGTTCGCAAGGTTTTAAAAGGGGGAAAAATTATTAAGTGAAAACCTAAACTTATTTTTTTTATATTTATTTTGAAGTATTAACCCGTTAGTCACCAATAGGCTAATCAACTTTTGGGATTTCACCAATAAAAATTTATGCTCATTTGCCTGGTATGTGATCTCTGATTGAATTCTCCTTCTATGAAGGGGCAAGAAAAGCAGTGATTACTTAGGGAAAAGGGAAGTAAACCACTGCTTGCATAGGAAACAGGGCCTTACTCGAAAGTTAAGTGGAAAGGAAAACATCTGGCAGGTTAAGCGATGCTAGAATCCCATAATATAATTTTTGGAACTTTAGCAGCGGGCAAAATTGTCCACTATAATCTCACAGGGAGGTTATTTCATAACGCCAATAACAAGATAAGCTATATGAGTAAATTCCATTAATTGAATTAATGCTGAGTTTCCAGTGCAGAGGACCATCAGCGGAGTACATCGGGACTGCATATGAAAAATATTTTTATATTTATCTGGTATATACGGTTTTGAATAAGAAATGATAGTCCATTTCTGCTAGCTTTCTCGCCGGGATTTTAGTTGTAATCACAGCTGTCTTACAGGCATTTCACCACTACTGTGTAATTTTATTTGCAATTGTGGCTTTGAAATACGATTTCCAAATTGAGTTTATAAATTTGCTTATTGCAAAGCTCAAGTCCATGGTAGATGAGTGCCCAAATTGGATGGGCACTCATCGATGGGCATGTATCGTAGTTTCAAAAAGTTCAAGGTGAGAAATATGTGCAACGATATTTTTCAAGAAGTTCCCTATTTTATTTTATAGATAACTTTTTATTTAGCTTTACAGGATATAGACGTTTCTAAGCAACTCATACGTTTTGAAAGTTACTCAAATTGACTTATGTATTGCAAATGCTTATGTATTACTTTGCAAACTTTTAACTCTAATCAATTTCTAATCATTTCTAAAGCTCTTGTAGTGTTTACACACGCAAATTTCATTGCCATTTTGAATTTTATTTTATTAGCTGCCACATCTGGTGTAACCAGAAAGGAGCAGATGGGAACGACCCAACACACACTAATATTTTATAAATAATATTTTTTCCTTATTTTCTTTTTAAGCCTTTTCCACGACAACAAGTCAATGAACTTCCCAAAAAAGCTTTACTTTTTGGCTGTGGAAATTCTTTTTTTTTTTTTGCAAGTATCGCTTTGTGCTGCCTACAAGGCATCATACAGTTTCATTAGTAGCCTTCTGCCATTGTGAGGGCCAGTCGGGGGTAAAAAATTAATGTAGTAAAAAAAAAAACAGAAAAAATGTTTTATTGTTGTTTTTGTTGGGTGTCTGCTACGGTTTGTGCCACAATTTGACAGGTGACTAATTGGCAATTTTCTCGCCATCATTTGACTTAAATAAAGACTAGACCAAAATACTTAATTCTCTTACATGCATTTATTTTGTAGAGATATTTTTTTATTTCATTTTCTCATTTTTTTTTTATTTTCTTTCGTTCGTTGTCTTCCTATAAATACTTTTTTTCCTATTTTATTCAAACTCTGATCTGCTATCCAGCCATTCTCGCACACTTGCTTGCTTCGCACAGTCTGCTTTTGCAGGCATGATTGTATATATATGTGTGTGTGTGTGTATGTGTTTCTGTTTTTAGTAAGTATATTTTTCTATAAAAAGTTTTGTACGGGTGTAACACTCAGTTTAGTTGCCAGTCTGGAGAGTAAATCAGAGTCATATTAGAAAACTTCCTCAATTCGCTCGCGTGCACTCCACAAGTTTAACGAGTAGCAGATTTTTTTTAACATTTTTATTTATTTTTATATTTATTTTTTTTTTTTTTTTTTTTTTTGTTTTAAAGCTGCTCTTGCACTTGACTGCAATGTTTCGGTTTTTAATGTTGTTGTGTGCTCAACTTGCGCCATCTTTTGTGTGTCAATCTACTGTGCACTGTGAGCCTGCAAATGCATGCTCCCAAAGACAGTTTCATGCCACGAAGACACTTCAAATATGTAATCGATTTTATTTGCCTCCGTGTGGCAAAGTAAAATAAATTTGATGTGGGATTAGAGCAACAGGAGAGGGGGAACAAAAACCACTTTTTTTTTCAATTTCTAGGGAATGTAGATAGAATAATTTACATTAAAATAATTTTAATTGCTTTTTCCAAAGCATTTTTTTGTAAAAGTTTCTTCATTTTTATAGCAGAGCTGTAATAGGGCATGAGAAAATTTGTTTAATGCTTTACTATAATTTTTGAAAATTGATAACAGAGTTGTATTTGGTCACCTGCTGCAGCAACCACATGTACCAGCTTTACAGCATCAATCAAGTTTAATAGCACACAATGGAAATATTTTTCTTTCAATGTGCCTGCAATGAGTTATATCCTTTCCATAAATTATTTTAATTAATTTTGCTTGCAGGCCAGCAATAACTTTCAGCACATAGTGCAGAGCCAGCAATGATGTGAGGAAAAATGTACGCACAGAAACGGAAAAAGGCAGCTGACTGATATTTACCGAGTGTTACTTGAAATTAAATTTTTAGATAAAAGTATGTCTGCTGCCGCCTACACTGCATCTGGTGCTCCAGCTTACTGGCATCAAGTAACTGCAGGAGAACGTATTAACAGCATTACTTACTTTGGTGTCTGCCTACATGTCTGCCAAATGGGCTCACTGTCGCTCATTTTATTCATTTGCGTGTACTCAGTTGCATGTCGTAATTTTATTGTGTGAAAATGAAAACGGAAAAAATGTCTACAAATTCTGACGTCTGTCACAGAGCAGTTGACGATGTTGATGGCGAGGCTTCAGTCAAAGTCACTTCTTTTCCTATGAATAGCAACAGCCCTGCAACCTTCTCAATCATGTCGCATTCGCAGTAGTGTTGGTAATCAATGTTAATGGTGGAAATATTTCTTTAGTGGCATTTAAAAGAAACAAGAAAGATGAAAAAACAAATACAAGCCGATATTGGAAAAAATAATAATAAAAAAGTTATTATCTTTTACGATGCAAGCTAGACATGGTAATAAGTTATTCTTCCAACTCGCTAGAGGATGACTAAGATGGTGAGAAGGCAAGTAGGGCCACGCTGTCTATGTGTTTGCTTACTAAAGAGAATGTGTTGAATGAGTGCCTCTATTTGCAATGCAAAATAATAAAAAGCACAAGAAATAAAATCAATATCAGAAGGATAATAAATTGTTTTTAGCTGGCAGCGACATAGACAAGGACATGCAGGATTCATGCCTGAATTTAAATGTAGAATTTAAAAGGGTTTATTGAGTATTAGGAATTGAGTAATTAGGAATTAATTGCTTCTAAATATTATAATAAGCTTTGAAATTAGTAACATGAAAGTAATAGCCGTAATAGAAATTCTCTATTAAAGCTTTTTTAACTGGAATGCCGGTTTAGCCAGTTTAGGTAAATTATTTTAACTTCACTGATTAAATATGATTTGAAAATTTTGAACAGAGAGGCTTAATTAGCAAAGTATACTTTTTGTAAAACTTTCTTTCCATATTCTATAATAAAGAAGGAAACAAACTTTATCTTTCTAATATAATAAATAAAACCAAAAGAATGGCTGTAATGTTTATTGCGCTCCATTTGTTTATATCCTGTGTGGACGAAGAGCTGAATATCCTAGTTGGAAGCAGAATTTAATATCTGCTTCAATTACAAAAAAGTATAAAAACACTAATACATATGCAAAACTGTGTGTATAATCAATAATTATTGAATTAATTTAAGTTTACAATAGTTGCCATACGACACCAATGCCGTTTGCTATGATAACTTAGTAAAGAATTTTCTAAATTTTTTTTTTAAAATTCAGTTATAGAATTTGCCGATTTTTGCTGTGTAGCTGTAACTATAATTTTTATTTAATTCTAAATGTAACAATCCAACTATCAAGCCTTCACTGGAGAGGGAGTCCTTACCGCCAGCCGATAGCCGACCATAAGCACGTAAATGTAAAATGAAAAAGTCGAGAAAAAAAGACTTTAATGCAGAAAACAGTTTGCTGATTACTAATATATATTACACCATTTCCCACAACAACATTTTCCAAGTAAATCAAAATATGCTGTTCCTTTTGCTAAAAATTCATAAATTTATTAAACGTTTTTGGGCAAAATAATGAACAGTGCTAAAGGACATGAATTTTTATTACTCTCAGGCAGATTTATTTATCCTAAGGAGAAGTTTAGCGAACTTCAGAACATTTTACGAATTAAAAATACTTCACAAAATGTTTAACTAACATTTTTTTCGCCATTGTACGTATACATTTTATACCACATGAATATCCTTTCTGAAGCCTTAATAGTATTGAGGAAGTGAAGAAATACTTGTTTTAACTTAAAAAGCAGATACTCAAAGCAAAAGGATATTTTAGGGACATTCAATTCGATTTTGATTGATTTTTAGGGCTGCAAATTATTAAATTAATTAAAACAAATTATTTTTTTTTTATTTATAATTTTCAGATAATTTTCTTGTTTTCCATTCGAAGTACTTTGCCAAATAAGTAAAAACGGGAAAATTTTTAAATTGCAACAAGCTTAAAACAGTTTTGCAATTAATTTAAAAGACTTTGATTGCAATCGAATATTTTCTTCTCTCTTCCCCCCTAACGTGTTCTCAAACTCCACAGTAACAGTAAGTAATTACAAAATCTCGTTAATTTTGTAACCTTTTTTTGCTGCCTTTAACTTTAATTGTGTTTCACGCCAGAATGCAGGAAATCGATACCGCAGATTTCGATACAGGTTTCATTTGCTGCTCCTTACAATCAATTGGAAATCTAGTCTTTTTCTATACTTGTTTCTTACTGTAAAGGAAAATCGTATTTCAAAGCCACAATTACAAATAAAATTACACAGTAGTGGTGAAATGCCTGTAAGACAGCTGTGATTACAACTAAAATCCCGGCGAGAAAGCCAGCAGTGCTGCTTATAATTATAGATTCAAATAAAATGAAAATTTTCACATTACAAATGAAAAGTTGCCTCAGGGGAAATGGTTGTTATGAATATTTCGCTGCTTTGTAAATTTAAATAAAATGTGGGGCGAAAATTGTTTGTGCAGAGAAAACATTTGCTTAAATCATTTCCTTAATGAGTTGAAACTCTGCCTGTTTTCATACTTCTACTCCATTAAAGCAGCATGTTTCTTTGCACATTAACACCTTTGCAATAAACTTGTTTAAAAGGCAACTGCTCGAAAGCTCATCGTATTCAAAAGGCCAGACGTAATGAAAAGAGAAATCCATAAAAGAGGAATTTAAAAAAATTATCTAAATCCCCGTCAAATATGAAAAGCTGTAGAAACAAATGGATGCTCTAAAAGAATTTATGATTAAATGTCAGTTCTTTGAGTAGAATATATAATGCCATTTTGGAAAGTGATGGACTAGGTTGTGGGTGCCCTGCTACTTCAACAAACTAAAAATCATAAGATCATCTTGTTAAAATTTTTCTATTTTCGGAAACTGAAAAGCCGAATAGAGACAGAAAACAGGTGGAGTGCAGCTCTACACTGAAAAAAAAAATTAAAAGCATCACTTGAATCTATTACTTAACTCTTTGAGCCATTAAGCAACACCTAAAAGAATGTCAATGTGTTTGTATCTCAAGAAAAATACGTATTAATAAAATCTGGTATTTTTAGTGAAAAACAAGCGATATCAAAAATCGTGTTTCTGAAAATTGAAAATAACGGATATTTTTGAACACACCTCGTATATTTATTTTAGGCAAAAGAGAATTTATGAAATTGCTATCTATCACATGTACAGTCATATTGCGCCCGCTAACAAAGTATTCGGACGCTGCGTTAAAACTTGAAAGAGGTTGATTTTAATGCCGCTCATAATTGTCTATCTTGTGCAGGTTCCACTGCACACCCATTTTTATATAATGCTGAAAGTACTATGGAAATGTTGTGCACTCGGTCGCTGTGAAAGAAGCCACAAAACCATCAATTGCTTTATTCTAATGATTTATCGCAAAATGGTATGGAAATCAGAGAGACTGATTTGGGGGCATAATAAGTTTGTTAATAAACACAATTAGGCTGCAGGACCAATTACATGTGCACATCCATTATCAACGCATCGCTCAAAGGAAACATTAAAAAATGTTTCAAAATATTCTTAACATGTATGAAAGCAGTTGACTTTGTATAGATGCAATACTGGGATCGCGACCATTAATTTTTTAAATCCAAATTTCGCGACTGCCAAGAGTTAGTGCGAGGCAAAATCAATCATTTATGCGGATAAGCCAACACAGATTGACATTGTGGCCGCATATGCGTATCCATTTGTAATGTTTAGTGCTTGCACAGATCTCTGAAATAAAAGTGATTTTTCATTAAAAAAAAAATGTTCTTTACCGCCTCCAAATATTTTCGGATATACTCTTTGTGTGTATGTAGAGGCATACACATACATATATGCATGTATCTGCAAGCACATCATGAACACGATGCGAGGTGTTGAAAGCATTATGCCGGAGCGTAAATCGTATTCTATTTGTGTGCTCACATTTTGTGTTTTAAATTATTCAAACATTGTAAAATACTTGATATCCATCGTAATGTTGTTTGCAGTCGTGATTATGAACCAGCTCAGTACGAGTTTGCTGAGGCACAACGAAGCTGGCTGTAGTCCTGTAGCCCGTTCGATTGTTCTCGTAACACTCCTAGTAATGAGCATTGTGGCGGCATGACATTGATGTTGCTGGGAACAAGAACGTTTCGTGATTACAATTTGCCATTGAGAAGCATGAATGCTGCTTTATAGCAGCCTGTAATTTGATACACCCGTCCCTCAAGTGTTAAAGTTAAGTACATGAAACGAAGAGTACAGAATGCTGCAGAACTAAAGAGCCTGGCATAATAAATTTGAACACGTAAAGGGCGCAGTAAATTTATTTTGTTACAAACCAGCCTAATTCTTTTTTTTTCTCTCTCTTTTGATTTTTTTTTTTTTTGCAACAGAAGGAAGAGCTTTTAAAATGCACATGGTAGACAACAACATGTGGTGTCGTGTATGTGCTGCTTGCATGTGGCTGCTACATGATGAGCATAATAGCTGCCAAAGTATTTGTTTTTTGTATAAAATGCTTTTAATATTAAAGCAAAAGGATGTTAAAATCTTTTCTTGCCAACAGTGTTGCTCTGGAATTTTAAAAAGGCATTAAAACTTAGTGAGGCAGGTATGAGAAAAAAAGAATAAATTTATCTTCAGTTTAATCTGTTACAAGGAATCACTTCCGCTTCCGTTCTAAGTCTCTCTCTGCCAAATAAGAGGCTGGCTGCTGCACCATTTGCTAAAGCAAAGAAAATAATGTTTTTTAACCTCGAATGATGTCTAACGAGTATAGTAGACGTGTTTAATTTAATTTGTTAACAGCTTGATTTAATTTACGAGAATGCCTTGCAATGAAATAATTTCCTTGTATGTGTTAAAAAGGTGTAACTTTTGTTTGCAAATAATTAAAATAATAATATTCAACAGAGCTTTCAATGCTTTTTATATTAAAAACACTGTGAAAAGCGTCTAATACCCTGGTTTAATGACTCCCAGGAAGCTGCATGTAAAGCTTAATTGCAAATGTTATAACGAAAAAAAAGAAAATCCAGCAATTTACCGCCAAATTCCCTCCACAGTCTCAGGAAAAGTACGTGTTAGGAATAGTAATAAAATGGAAAAAGTTCTAAGCAATCTGTCTTAGAAGTACCACAGAAGGAAAAATATGATTTCCAAAATTAAAGATGTCGCAAAAACAGAAAGAAATCCGTTTTCCAAAGTGATTAGGTAAAAGTTTTTATTTTGAATTAACAGGAATTATTATAAAATTATTTAACAGTGGAAAAAAATTTTTTTTTAATTATATTCCTTAAGAAAGTACCTTTTAGTAAGCAAAAAAGTAATTTTTCAGTAAATTTTCAAAAACGTACCAAAAGAAAATTAAAAATGAATAGTCTATATATAAAGTCTAATAGTCTTTTTATACTTTAAAAAAAAAAACCTCTTAAGAAAGTACATTTGAAAAACATGACTTTTCGCAAAATGTACCATTTCAAAAAGTACCGATAACAGTAAAGTTCTTTTTAGTTAGCTTAACTTACTTATACAAATTATAAAATTTGTATTTATTTTACCGGCCAAAAATATATTTTTGAAACAACAAATTTTTTTAAGATGGCTTTCTAAAAATTTTTTTACAGATTTTTTTTTTAAAAACAAGAGTTAAAAAAATTTTCTTTTCTTTGAAAAATATTTGTTAGATGCAATTGTTTAATAAGTACTATTCCTCAAAAAATGAATCTTTGGAAAAACCTTCCAAAATTTTAGTTTTCTAATGAAGAAGCTTTTAAAAAGTACTACTTTCAAAAAGTACTTTTCAAAGAGACGTTAAAAGAAAGTAACTTAAAAGAGAAGTAAATTTCAGTAATCTTAAAAATGGCCGGTATTTAATGAAAGATTAATTAAAAAGTTGCAAAAAGATCTATTCATTGAAATCAATTTCTCTTAAATTTCTATAAGAAAAATTTCCTCATGTGGACAACGACTAACAAATTTCAAGGAAATTCCCATAGATTCTAAAAGGCACAGTTGTGGATAATAATAAAGGAAGATGTTGTGATTTCTTATTCGTTATTCGTTTTAAATTGTGTAAAACAAATATTTTTTATTTAGAATAAATATGCAATACAGCCTTTACGACTTTTAATATTTATTCATTTTTTTTTTTTTTGTCTTGTACTAAACTTTTATTGTAAGAGAATCTATTTTACATTTCATGGGGAAGATGAAATAATTTCGATGGGTTGGAAAATAGAAAAAGGATGTGGTGAAACACTTTTTTTATGCAACCGCAACAGATGTGAGTATACTGAAATACCCGCAGATGAGCAGACATACAGGCGGACAGACAGACAGACAGATGGACAGACGGACAGGGATTGTATAAGTATTTCTAGATTAATGTTCCCTGATGCTTGTTTCTATTGTAGAAAAGCATACACATGTATGCAGTTGTACAAACAATATTGCTTTTCTGTGGCATGCATTAATAAAAGGATAAGAGTTTCCTACACGAGTGCAATTCATATTGTTGCATTCAAAATGCATTACTGCACTTAACTTATGATGAAAGGCAAACAATCTCTCCCTTTGCTTAGTTAAACTTTGTACAAATGCTGCTGCATTTTATAAGCATAGAAAAGCATATGGAGAGGCATTATCTGATGAAGCTATTCAAAAAGAGAAATGTAATTCAATTTATTGTGAACTACATTTTAAACAAACATTGCAGGTCTTTAAAGAATGATCTTCCACTACAGCCAAAGAGTCCACAAAATCATACTTAACCCTTTCCAGCTTCATATTTTATTATGAAAAATAAATTATAAATGTTATTAAAGCAAAGCCCCACTATTATAGTACTACATATATAAAAAGCTTTTTAACAATGTAGATTTTTGTTTTGCTTACAATAATTCGACACTGTTTAAAGTGTCTGCTTCGAGCAATGATTTTAAAATGCGAAACAGGATCAAAAAATATACAATAGGATATAAAACAATTTATGATAATAATGAGAAAATCAAAACTCCCCACAGACATATTGATTTGCATGTGTACATATAGAAGCACATACGAAAATTATTTATATTTATTAACTTCATTTCCGGTTTCCCTTTTCATATAACAAATGCCTCTAGCGCTGCTACAATAACAATTTATAAAACTTTTTAAAATATTTTGTGGAAATTTCCTAAAAACTGCAATGAAATATATTTGAATTAGAAAAGGTACAGTGCACAGTGGTACCGTCAAGCTTCTCTATTACGAGTTCATTGTCACTTTATTTTATTTTTTTTTTTTATTAACTTTTCCTATAAAACGAAAATCTTTTTTGATTAAAAAATCCCATTTAAATGTTTTTTCGTTACCAAGCAATGAATTACGCGTCTAATTAAATAAATTTCTATTGCAGTTTAAAAAGAAAGAAATCGAACAAGGTTGCACACTGGCACTGATTAGTAAGAAAAGTGGGAGAAAAATAATAATGAGCGGGCATTTCTTTATCTTTGCATACTGATATACTTGAATCTCTAAACATTTCTTCTTTTGGAGATTTCTTTTCAGAAAAAATACAAACGACTTAATTTAAGAAAAAAAAAATTTTGAAAAAAAAATAAAAAAAAAATTTTTTTTAAATTTTGCTACGCTTTTGCTTACAAGCAGATTTAACATCTATTACCCAACGTGACTAAAAACTAAATTTTATTGCCTAAAATAATTTATATAGAGATATTTATAGCATTACATTATAAACTGAATTACAGGCGAGTGCCGCTATAACGAACAATTTTTTAACCAGTAAATTTAGGATGGATAATATAATAATAATAATAATAATAATAATTATTATTAATTTATAATAATAATTATAATAATTTCAGTATAAAATATCCTGAAATTATTATGATTATTTATTTCATATTAAGTTTTGTTATGCAACTTTAAGCTAAACAATCAAGTTGAGAAAATTTATTTTTTCTTTTTTTATATTTTTCTAAAGAAAAGGAATTTCTCTTCAATTGCTGTCCTTTGACTTGCCCATTTTAAGTTCATTTTATTTTTTACAAAGAAAGTTGATAATGAATAATTTAAAACATGTAAAATATAGAAGTGATTTTAAAATATATATAAATTTATATAAGCGGTGTCCTGTCCGCTGTTGCCTGTAATGAAAACTCATGACACATTCGTTTTGAAATTTTAGGGACTTCTTGTAAAATATTTCAATTTAATATTTCCTCCATACTGCATTCACAAATACATCTACATATCGTATTATTAAATCATGAAATGAAATGAGAATTCTTTCAATGTAGAGGCAGACTTATTAAAGTGAAAAAGAAAAAATAAAAAACTTTTTTATGGCAGAAACCGAAGCCAATACCAGCAGCCATAAATCAATTTCATTTACTGGAAAAAAATTATTAAAAATATCACAGGAAAGAGAAATTTATTATATTGCTTCGCTGTAGGATGCAATCTTACCACACAGTAAATTAAGTTAATTGTATTGCGGGCATTGGCGGACTGATGAGAGACCGCAGCGATCAACAAATCATACAATTTCTGCAAGACCAAACAAATTGCTCTATTAAGGGCCAAATTAAGGAATTGATTAAAATACTGTTCATAAAAAGGACCTTCAAGAACATTTTGCTTAACGTTTTGAATTCGGAAAGTTGGTGAAAGTCGCGGCAAACATAGATTAAACAATGTGACTCATTACAGCGTATATCGTTAACCTTCGAAGGCTCATACAGATGCAAATCTAATCCTACTAAATCGATTACCCACTAAACTCAATAACATGTACGGATTCGACGGTGGACCACAATGACAACTTCATTCCATGTAACAAAATATGTACAGAATACTAAATTTTAAAAGAATTTCCCGAGCCAAAAAAAAATTAACCAAATTTTGAAAACGAGAGGAAATCCTGTATCCGATGAGATTTATATTAATCTAAGAATTCGTTGATAATTCGTTGCTGCGCCACCAGCAAATGTCACAGATCCTTTATATGTGTCAGATGACGGTATAGTTAGCTGTACCCATTTAGTCCATGATCCCCCACTAACACCACGAAACGAAACTACAATACATTTGAATCGAGATATGCGAGAGATCGTGTCAACAATATGCTTTGACGTAAGAGCTTACGTAATTAAGAAAACAATGTTAACCTTATTTAACATTCAAATATTAAAGTAATTAAAATTAATTTCCAATTTAAAAAGATTTGACTCAAACTGAATTGAACTCGAATATATATATTTCAGAATTAATAACTAAAAAATCGATGACTTTGGGGGAAAAATATTTTATTGTATTTGTTTTTTTTTGTGGTCGTTGTGCACCTATTGCACCATGGCGGTTCTTCTATATGACTTTTTTCAGAATAAAATATTTGTCCTTCTGTCCCTCTATTTATTATTGTCTACCTCATTCTTAGAATAAAATTTTTGTGCTCCTTTCCAAGTAAACATAAATAAACATAAATTTAATACAGACTTTGCTCCGTCTTGGAAGTGGGCCTTTATGACAGAATTACATTTTTGTCCATCATTTTACCTTTGTCCCTCTGTCCGTCTGCTTCTTTCTTAGAATAAAATTTTTATGCGCCTCTCCAGGTAAACATAAATGAACATTAATAAATTTAATACAGACTTTGGTCTGTCTTGGAAGTAACCTTTTATGACAGAATTTCATTTTTGACCGTGTTTGTCCGTCTGTCCGTCTGTCCGGCTGATTCTTTCTTAGAATAAACTTTTTAACCATCTTTCCAAGTACTCATTAATAAGCATTAATAAACTTGAGTAAAGACTTTGGTCCATCTTTGAAGTCACTATTTTTGAAAGAATTAAATTTTCGTCCATCTTTTTATCATTGTCCGTCTGTCTGTCTGCCCGTCCGCATCTTAAAATAAAATTCTGATGAGCCTCTCCAGGTACTCATTAATAAGCATTAATAAACTTGAATAAAGTCTTTGGTCCATCTTTGAAGTCACTATTTTTGAAAGAATTAAATTTTCGTCCATCTTTTTATCTTTGTCTGTCTGTCCGTCTGTCCCTCTGCCTCTTTCTTAGAATAAAAGTTTGATGCGGCTCTCCAGGTCATAAAAAAATATTAATAAAGTTGAATAAAGACTTTGGTCCATCTTAGAAGTGATCCTTTTTCACCGAATTTAATTTTGCTCGACCTTTTTATATATTCTTATCTTTGCGATTCTATTCATTATTGTCCGTGTTGCAATTACCTTTTTTAGCAAAAATAACATAGAAAATATGGCACCGTGATTTTCCTTGGATTATAGGAGGATTATAGTTTTTTTTTTTATAGGTGATTTCAAAGTTAAATCTTTAAATAAATTATTTGTAGCATGCAAGAAAATTTAATATCACAAAGTATTTTTGGCTTCAGATTAAAAATATGAAAATAGTAAATTAGATATACCAGTTATGCCGTCTTTGGTGCTGTCAGCAAGTTTATTATGCATGTAAGCATCCACTTGAATCGCCATTAAAAGAAAAACTTAATTAATTAAAAGATCAAAAGAGAATTTGAAATTAAGAAAATTGCTTTTGAGTCTCTGCCATGAGGAAAATCAGGAGAGCAAGAAGGCTTTATTGAAAAAGTGAAGACAAATATATTGAAAAAAAGAAGCATTCAGGAGAATTTCAATGGAAAAAAGTCCTCCTTAGTAGTTTAATTATACTTTATATCCTAATTAAATTAGACGAGCATTAGATGTGGTAAAATATAATGAAGGAAAACGCTTTACTAATCGATAAACAGCAGTGTCAGTTATTTGATTTTAATGAATAATCCGTTGCAAACTTGCCTTTAATGAGAAAAATTATAAAACCAACTAGATGCAGAAGTTGTTTGCTTAACTTAATGCTAAAATGTAATAGTGTGGCACTCCAAATAAAAACAAAAATTGCAATTAAGTTTCGTAATAGAATTTCCTTCTTATCTTTCTACGCATGCATAAGCATGACTAAGTTTCCTTTTAATCTTTTGCCCAACAGATTTACTTATAAAAGTAATAAAAACAGAAACCATTATATGGCCAACTGCTGGTCGTAACCATAATAAAAATCATTGCACCAAAGTGTGCGGCCACACCAATTGAATCCTCTCCAATAAACGAGTACAACAAATCCCCAAAAAGTTGGTACTGAAATAAAATTTCAAAATCATTGCAACCAAACACCGACTCGTTGACTGACTAACTGACTAACTGACTAACTGACTGGCAGAATGACGGACTGACGGACTCACGGACTATCGGTATTAAATAATGAACATAAACACATAAAAGAATCTTTTCAATCTCTTCTCTTTTTTCTCGTTAAATGATATATTTGTGGTCGATTTCCATGCTTTCCCTACAAGTGTAACAGCGTAAAAAACGTATTAAATGTTGTACAACTGACGGTGTTGTTTCATATTTCCTACTCCAAAGTTTGTTTATTTATTTTTTTTTCTCTTTTTTTTTTTGTTGTCAGATGAGCACGAACATCATTTCAATTTGTTGGATTGTTGTTTGTTGGTGTCGAAGGGAGGGGAGTGCCAAGGACCTGCTTAAACGTTTCAGCCACAAAAACAAAAAATATTGAGAAAGAAAGAACACTTTTGCGGTTAAGTGTTGTGACTGACTACTCCACTCTTTGGTCAGCCATTCATATTAAAAATATTTATTCATTTATTCATTCGAAAAGTATTTAAATGCCCTTTTTTGTTCATCATGTTTTATGGAAAAGGTAGGGTGGGATGATGATTGTTGGTGGTCGCTATTAAACACGCTAAAGGAATAATCTCTTCCTTCTTATCGCTGAATGAAATATATGGTGGTCGGTTTTCATACTTCTAATGAAGGTTTAATAGTGGCTTATGTACAAATACCGGGTAATGAACACTCAGATAAAGAAGCAAAAAATGCATTAATTTCACCTTTACTAACTACAGCCAACTATGATTTCGCGGACATAAAAAAACATATTAAAAATACTTTCCCACAAAAACTATTCGAAGTTTGGCACAATTCCTCAAATTGGTATACAGAAGTAAATCCAAATAAAATGAGAATAACCAACATGTTTAAAGACCAAATCAACAATTTTAATAGACGCGACCAAGTTGTATTGACTAGAGTCAGATTAGGACATACTATGATAACACACACAGTCATTTGTTTGATAAGAACCAGACAAATGTATGTAAATTTTACAATAAAAATTTTTTAATATTTTGATTAAACATTTAATTCTAATATGCGAAAAATTCAAAATTCAAAGAGAAAAAATTTTTAAAAATCTAGACATAACTAATATTTTACAAGATATGACATTAGACCATTCAGCTCTATTATTGGAGTTCCTTAAAGAGTATAAACTTTATCACTTATTATAAATAAATAAATTAGTTTAACCATTTATGTTCAACTGTATGAGCTTAAGACCATAGAAGTTATAGCTCCTATCATAGCACGTAAGCTTATAATTAAGTTATTTGCCTTATGTCTATATAAATAAATTAATAGTGGCTTAAAAAGGGAGGAATGGAAGGAAATTTTTAGAAGGTTTAGATGATTGCTTTTGATCTCAAATGCTTTGAAATGCTGGTGGATTTTAACTGCTTAAAGAACCGCATGAGAGAGCAAGGCAGAGAGACCTATAACATTGTGGTCTCCTTAGACCTCCTTAGTAGTTTAATTATACTGGATATCATGGCTCAGCATATGCAAATGTCAAGGCAGCAAAACCCGATGGGGATGACAGAGAAGCATTTAAAGTTCTCTTAAAGTTCTCTTCATATGACCACTCTTGGTAGTGTGGTCAAATTTTGTAAGTTATTTGGAATCGTTCTTAAACAGATAGGCGGCAGCAAGCTACGGGCCCGCAACCGGCTTGAAGACGACAGAGACGCATTTAAAGTTCTCTTAAAGTTCTCTTCATATGACCACTCTTAATAGTTTTTATCCTGCGGTTAACCACAAGCAGATCCTTTTTATAAATCGTTGTGAAAAAGCATCCTTCAGAAAACCATCCAACAACTCGATATTGGGACAGTGTGGCAGAAAAAAATCATCTACCTTATGCATTTTCCAGATATCAGTCACTGAGTCATTAGCAGAAGCACGAAAGCGGTCACGAATTTTTGCTTTACATGAACATTAAATGAGGAAAATCCCCATCGGGTTTTGCTGCCTTGACATTTGCATATGCTGAGCCATAAGCATAAAGTCGTTGCACTTTTACGCTGCGGGCAAGGGAAAGCAAAAAAGCCTCTGTTGCGTTGACAAGGGAGTTACCATAACTGATCTCTGGATTTGTGGTTCAACGAAAAACTGCTGGAAATTAATGGAAATTCTTAGCCAGTAAAAACAAGTTTACAAAATGTTGGCTTCTTCGCTACAAACTTAAAAACTCAAAAAGTACGGCCATTAAAATACTTTCCAATGGCAAATAAACGAATGGGAACCGAACTACCGATACCAATGAAATTCATAAGCTTCCCACAATCATTAAAATCATTTTGTATTATTATTTTAAAAGTAGAGAAACTCAAAAAGCTTTGACTTGATTGTTTGCCCCATAAAATTTGCTTCCACTGGAATTTCCATCATTAATTTTTTTCTTGGAAATTTTATTTAATATGCCGTCGCCTTCAGTGGGAAAAAAATTTTTTTTTGAAGATCCTTAATCAAAGGAATGTGTGCACTTGCCTGATCTGCAATTAAAAACTAAAAAGGAAAATATTTACTCTTCCTTTAAATAAAATTAAAAGTTTAAGAGTCGGAATGTGCGGGAAGAATACTTAAAGAGACAGGCGGTGTGTTCTTATAAAAATAGTTTCTTTGCACCTGACACAACAACAACAATAAGCACAACAACTTAATTAGTTTTCAAAGTCTTTGTCAATGTCATTTTTTATATTCTGTAGCGTAAGAAAAAAAAAGTGAAAAGAAATTTTTCTAGAAAGCGAGGATGTGGAAGCCGTACATGATACTGCACATACGCAAAAATATGCACATGCAATGCTGATTTAAAGGCATAGAGACCTCCTCCCCAAGCATTCGTCACACAGACACGCACACTCGCATATATGCTCATATAGAAAAGAGTGTAATTTCGTTCTTGAAACAAACAAAGCGCATTCCAAGTCTTCCAAGTGTGAATAAACGAGCGTGTAAGGATGTCCTTATATGAATGGCTGTACGCCATTTAATGAAGATGACTTGCATGACATTCAAGATGATGTGAAGGAAATTTAAACTGCCTGAGCCAAATTGCACAAAAAAAGTACACGAATTAGAAACAATTTTTGTGTTCTTTTAAGCAAACTTTTTTTTTTTTTTGTTGTCGCGGTAAACATTTTATCAGCAACTAAATTATCATAAAAAGAACTTTTTATTAAACAGTGCAAAGTAAAAGTATGGTTACAGTTCCATATAAACGTTGCATATTCTCGCTTAAAAGCAACACTTTAATCAAGTTGATACAGCGAAAAATGGCTTTACGGAAACTTTACAAAGCAAGAACAACTGAAACTTGTTTTGAACACAAATTCACGTTAAATCAAACACAAATTTTTAATTGAATTGAATTTAAAAATATTAATTTACTTTAAAGAATATTATAAATTATAATTATTCAGAAAACATCGCACAGAAGAATACTTAAAGAATACTTGGTAGCATCGGCTTATAAGCGGTCACTGTATCAATTTTTTTTCTTGTGCAGGCTTTAATGGGTTAAGACGTCAAATGGACAAATGGTTGTATCACTATAGTTTTTCAACTCTTCAATTAGTGCATGCTTTCTAATTTACATTTAATTAAATATAAAAATTAAAATTCAAACTCAAAGCAAAAAAATATTCAAAAAAAATTTACTTTCAAAAAATAAAAAAAGTTTTTTTTTTTTTTGTTCAAATTTTGTAAGTTATTTGGAATCGTTCTTAAACAGATAGGCGGCAGCAAGCTACGGGCCCGCAACCGTTTGCTTGAAGACGACAGATAAGCATTTAAAGTTCTCTTAAGCTTAACTTTGTGATAATTTTTTTTTTTTTTTAATTGAGAATGAATGATTTGACCGTCTCGCTGACGTTTTCAAATGTAAAAGTTACACTTAAAGCAACACAGCATTTCATAACTACATTTTATTTTTATTATTAAGCACTTACTAGTCATAATTAGTTGCAATTCCCAACAAGCCATGTCTAGTACTGCGAACTGCATATCAGCAGAACCAAAATAGAAACCGACAGTGCTCAGAAATGTGAAAATTTAATGCAAACAACTGCAAACAAACAATTGCAGGAGAAAAAAAAACTTTTTGTTTTTCCGCTGATCACTCACGCTATTAAGTTAAATTATCTCTGCTGCGAAAAAAAGTATTTTATAAAATTTATAAAAAAAAACTTTCCAGTTTTAATGATTTGAAATAAACGAACGTACGAATGTTTTCCCCACAAAATTAGTGGCAGCCATTTGCGAGCTCTGTCTGTTAGTTTTTCCACAAAGTTTGATTTCATTCTTTGTTTTTGTTTTTTCTTTTTTCCTCTGCCTTTTTACTAGCTTGACTTTAACGAAATAACTTTTTATAAAAGTTTTGAAGATGATTTTAATGTAAAACAAACAAAAACAACATTAAAAATAAACTGCGTCATTCTTTTGTAAATGCGTTTAATGAGCTGCAGTTATTTTTAAATGATTTCTTTTGATATTTAAAATAGTTTTAGTTTCAAGGCTTCTGCTTGCTAATTTAAACTGGAGTTAGATAAATAAATTTAAATATGAGAAAATAAATAGGAAGGACACTTTCCTGCGAGCAGAATAAAATAAGAACGAAGTTTGCATCAAACATAAATAATCTTTAGAAAAGGAATTTGACCTATTTTAATTATACCAGCTAATGCGTATATTGCCATTAGGATGCCTCCGTAGGCAAATGAATAATGCACAGGCTACTAAGCCAGAGGTTCCTGCTTTGATTTCTGCGGACCAGCCTAAAGTTTTCTAGATTACAAAAAAAAAATATATACAGCCATGGACACTAAATTAGCACAAAACTTTTTCTCAAAAACAAATAAACTTAATTTTATTATTTTACTTCAAATAACAAAAAGCTTTATCATAAAAATATAATATATTTGTTCTACTTCAAAAATAAACAATATTGTATAAAAGTCCTCGTTCGTCTGGTAGTTGAAGCCATCTTTTAATAAAATGTGAAATTTTAGCTGGACACTAAAATAGCACAAATTAAAATTTCTTAATTAAAAAACCAAAGCTTTTACTATTCAATAAACATTTGGATATTTTTAAATAATCTGTTTAATATTGAGTAGAATAACCACTATTTTCAATTGCGGCTTGGCATCTACGCCGGGCTAACTTTTCATTACATTTTCGCAACGCTCTGTGGGAATCGAATACCATGCACTTTGCATTTCGGTCCAAAGATCATCCAACACAGAGTACCTCTAAAACACGGATTCCCGCTTCAGCAAACCACTCCTTTACAACTTTTGAGGTGTGTTTGCGATCATTGTACTGCGTGAATGTGAATGTTCTTGTCATTTGTTCAAAAGCATTTCGTTCCATTTCGTTCTTGAGAATATCCAAATACTGATCACGGTCCATTTTTCTATTTATTTTCACAATAGGACCCACACCATACCATGAAAATTATCCCCACACCATAATGCTACCTCCAGCGTGCTTAACCGTTTTTTGTGTGTAGCGAGGATCTAGTTCCTGCCGTTTATGGCGATGTACTATCACTCTACCATCTAGTCCCATTCGATTTACCTTTGTTTCATCACTCCAAAGTATTTTTTTCCAGAATGAGAGGTGTTTTGATCTATAGGTTCCAGCAAAGGGTAAACGCTTTGCAATATTTTTTTTTTAAAAGGTGTGGCTTCTTTCGGTTTAGGCGTCTTCCCACAAGCCTGTCCGACAAATTTAATTTAAATTCAGCGTTAATCTCGTTGGCAATGTCGCGTGATGATGCAAACGGGTCCTTCTTTGACTTTCTGACGATAGCACGATCCACTGCTTCTGATATTTTTTTGATACGTTTGTTTTTTTTGCTCTCAGTTATAAAATTATTGTTGTTTTTAATAGAATGAAGTACATTATATATTAATTTTCGCGATCGGTTCAGAGTATATGCAATTTCAGATGGTTTTTTGCCATCAGAAAGCATATTAACTATATTGCTCTTTTCCTCAGGCGTACAAACTTTTCGCAGTCCCATTATTAACAGAAATTAGTTAAATTATATAAAACTTAAAAAAAAAATTACTTTCGATCAATAGTGCGCACAAAAAAACTTCTTACATCTGTTTTATTCCCTTTGTGCTAATTTACTGTCCATAAGAAAAAGGGCCCATTACACATTCTAGCAGACCAAACAAAAACGAAGGGAGATAACGGTAAAAAAATTTTGTGTGAAGGAAGCTTGGAGGTCTGCTTTGACAGTGCATAACAAAATAATACACTACTCAGTCAAAAAATTTTAAAAAATAGTTGATCAAACTTAAGATCACTTTTGTGCTAATTTAGTGTCCGTGGCTGTATATAACAGTTCTTAGCCTGCCGCTTCGGGTGTGCGTACAGCATTAAACAGAGGGATTTGGGGGATTAAGATGGTAAGACGGTCAGAGAGGGAGTGGCAAAATATTTAATACTGTAAATATTAAATATATTATTAAAATATTTTATTGATTATTTTGTTTGGTTTTAAATAAATAAATTTGTGAATTTTGATTCTTTTATGTAGCTGATATTATACAGTGTGCGAAGATTATTGCAAGCAAGATGGGAAATTAAAAAGTTATTGAAAACAGCACATGCAAATGTTGGCCATTATCTCTCTGTTTCGTCTGTAAATCAAAAGATTTCATTAATGTTTTTTTAATTAAAAAATGTTTCTTTACGCATTACTAACAAAAAAAAAATAAAAAAAAATAAATATATAAATGAATGAATGAATGAAGGAATGAGTAAATAGTAGAGACAGGAAATAAAACAAGCAGCATTAAATGCTAAATAAAAAGCATAAATAGTATCTGCATACTTGCACACACTCACACACACACACACATCCACTTACATGTATTAAAATGTTTATGGGCGAGCAAGAAGAGAGCATGATATTGCTTTAGTGCATGCCTTTGTTAACCGCCCATAAGGACCACAGCGGATATGCAGGCATATACTGAAGGAATCAATGACCAGGAGGGAACTCAAAAGGAAAACCAAAAACAACATAAACTTAAATTAATCTGCCTAATTAAGGTATGAGAGAGTGTAATATTTGCACAATGTATTTTATATAGAGCTGGCAATGTGTGTGTGTGTTGCTGTGTGTGTGTTCAAGTCATCTACACAATTATCTGCAGTTGGGTTTAAGCTTTCGTTTGTTAATGCTTAACTTGATATATTTATGCATTGCTCTCTTGTCTTTATTTATCTTATTTCGAAATTAAAACCAGCAACTTTATATGAGTGTCACTTTTTATACGAGTATGCTGGCATGCACGAGCATGTGTATGCGAAGTGTAGTTGAGAATTTTATACTTCATTAGCAAGATGGCCATAAATTAACATAAAATTATGGTTGCAATTTTAAACCAAACTTTCTGTTCTCCACGATGCTTTTAGTTCATGTTATTGTCTTTCGAGAAAAAGCAAACAAACAGAAACACAAAACTGGCAACATTTTTGCCCCAAAAAATATGTATTAAAAGAAAAGAAAATTTTACTGAATTTGTATGTGTAACAGATACAAGTTAAGGGCACAAGTCCACAATGGGCATTCCACAAGATTAATTTTTTGATAAAAAACCGAAATTATTGTAAACAGAAATACAGGATAACTTTTATTAAAGGCTTAAAATAGTTTACGATTTATTGTCCTTGTAATACCCCTCCCTTTGCATTAACTTTACTTCGAAATGCTAGAAATTTAATATATTGAAAACAAATTTTTTAAGCTCTGTACTTTCATTTCTTTTATTAATAAAAAATATTAAATTTGGGAATAAATTTTTTAACAAGAGAAAAGTTTAATTCTCACAAAACCACAGTGCAGCGGCATTTATAATGTTTCCTTCAACCAAATACTTGTGAAAATCATTCAGGATAATTAGCCGGAAATTTTTAATTATTTCCTTGCATGTTTATTAAAAAAAAGTTCCAAATAATTTTTTCCATCGTCATTTGCTTAGTCGACAAAATTGTAGTCAGTCTTGTTATTTGACTTCATGGCGAGCAGTTCGAATTTTTGCCTAAATTTGCATTACAAGATACATTTCTATATCTCTTAAAGACTTAGAAACTCTCAGAATGCTTTTGTTTACTGCTGGCTTAAGCGATTTGGCGTTACCAGGCCCATATGAACTATTTTGGATACTCTCCAAAAACTTGAGCATAATTCTTTAGTCTTGGCACGAAAGTATTTCTTTTTTTCGCATTTTCTTCTATTTTTAAAAAATATTTACAAAACTAAAAAAATGTACGAGAATTATTTACTTCAAACATAAAAAATTTTTCAATAAAATGAATTATGAATGTATAGCGAATTAATTTGTTCTTATTTGTTTATCATTGCATACTTATACAATACATATATCTGCTTCAAAAGAGAACTCCTTTTTCCTTTTTGTCCCTTTTTTAAATGCCAGTCATATTTTTTTTATAATTTTAAAAAATTTCAATAGAGAAATAAAATGTCCTTTCTAGAGCAGAGCTATAGTGGGTAATAACTGAAAATACTCTCAGTCAACATAATCATCCAGGACGATTTATTTGCCACATTAAGTCCTTGAAATATCTCATTACATCTCTCTACGCCTTTTTAAAGCTATTGATGGAATTAAGGGGAACGTATGTATGCTTGTCTCAAGTATCTGTCTGCATATTTGTTTGCCTTAATTGTTCGTAAATGTTTTATCCAGAATCATTTTGTGGTATTTATTACAATTATTCTCTCTTTTTTCGCTTCATCCTTGCAAAATCCTTGTATACATCCATTTATCATATAAATGAACAAATAATATATGTGTGCCAATAATTGTGCGGAAATAAATGTATGTACGAGTATGAGTACGTGTGTGTTTGTGTGTGTTTGAGTAGAATCTCCATCCAGAAAAGAACGGTTAGACGATGAGTACTTTCCATATGAATTTGACGTATGAAATTTCATACGGACGTCAAGGCTGTAATTTTTACATAAGACAGAATTTTGTTTTTATAAGGCCATGCTGAGAGGTGGATCAAGAAAAGGTGGCTAAGCGGAAGGTAAGTAACAGCTTATAAAATGTCATGGAGCCTCAGCTAAGCAAAGCCGAGGCAGTGGCATAGAAAGTGCTCAATAGTCCCATCGTTTTTGGCTTCGGCCTGCCCAGACTATGTGCTGAGGATATACCTGTTAGTTAAAGAGTCCTTATAGAACCCTCGTCACTTTACAGTGTTCCCGTTTGCTTCAACTGAAGAGATCCGTTTGATTTATTATTGTTTGATTTGTTCCATTTCTCAGTCTATATTTCAGCCCCCGTAGTACTCATGTGTATAGCAGTATTTGATCGTTTTTGGTGATCGCCGGAAATAAGCAAACAAACAGTCAAACCAAAAGAGAACAAGCTCCACATGGCCAATAAAGGACACTATTCACGATCCTACATAATCGCACGATAGTGAAAAAATAGTATAGTGTGCCCTAAAAGTGCATCTATGTATTTGACAGATTTTTTTGAGACAAGTCGAACGATTGTTAAAAGTTTATGAAAATTTCCATCCGATCAGAGTTGATTTTTCATGATTCACATCCTACCTAATCGCACGATAATGAAAAAATAGTATAGTGTGCCTTAAAAATGCATCTGTGTGACAGATTTTTTCGTGACAGGTCGAACGATTGGGAAAAGTTTACGAAAATTTCCATCCCAACAGAGTTGATTTTACATGATTCACATCCTACATAATCGCACGATAGTGAAAAAATAGTATAGTGTGCCCTAAAAATGCATCTATGTATTTGACAGATTTTTTTGAGACAAGACGAACGATTGTTAAAATCTTACGAAAATTTCCATCCGATCAGAGTTGATTTTACATGATTCGCATCCTACCTAATCGCACGATAATGAAAAAATAGTATAGTGTGCCTTAAAAATGCATCTGTGTGACAGATTTTTTTGAGACAAGTCGAACGATTGTTAAAAGCTTATGAAAATTTCCATTCCATCAGAGTTGATTTTAATTCAATCAGTAATTTTCAAAAGCTTAGCCGATGCATACGTATATTTCCGTTGGACATCTGAGCGCCGTGAGTAAAAACACATCGTTTACAGATGCCTTAAGATGACAAATGATGCATGAAGAGATTAAAGGGGCTTAATTGCTTATTATTTCAAATGAATGTGAACATGTGTGGAAGCTTCTGTGTAGACGAGCTTCTCTTTGTGCATGTGTATGTGTTTACGTATGTGTGTTTCAGTGCTTTTCTAACAGTTTGCCGCATCCTCAATTTATTTTAGTATTAAATTTGATATTTTTAATATGTACGCATCATATTTAGACTTTAATTCCTCGAAAATGAAAATGTTATTCGCCTAGAGATACGCAAGTGAAGGATCAACCGAATTTAATATGAAGCAATTTTTATGGCTTGAATTTTTTATTAATAGCATTAACAACATGTGAAGCTTTTTATTGTATGAAATTTATTTATGAAGATGTAAATAATTTGGTAGCTCGCAAGTGAATGCGTGCGGTATCCTGGAAAAGGTGGCATGCCGACGAAATATAATTAAAATTGAAAATAATTTCAATTTCTTTTTTTAATTTGCACGTCGAAATATCGAAAGAAAAAAAAGTTTACTAAAAATATATGAAAACCGGCCTTAAGCTTAAAAATTATACTGTTAACACTAAACAAAGAAATCGGCAGGATATTAAATTTTTATTTAAAGCAAATTTAAATTGAATATTTCTGGGTATCAGCTGCCTCCTAACTGGTTTCACTCAGAAAAAATAAATCCTTCTCCTTTGCTATTCATTAAAGCAAATGTTTTAAAATTTACAAGGTTTCGTAGCTCCGCTAATGTTGCAATTTCGTTTTGATTTTCTTCCTTTGCATGATTAACAGGGATCAAAGTATAATACCATTAGTGAAAACCAATTATTAATAATCTTCTAATATATATTTTTTTTAACTAACTCAATCTGGAAAGCTTTGTGCTGGTCCGCTGCGATCGAACCTGGAATCTCCGGTTTAGTAGGCTGTGCATTATTCATTCGCCTACGGAGGCAACCTAATGTTATTAAAACATGCCAAATTACTTTTCTTCTTGATTGCCAGCAACTCCTATAGCTGTTTCAGTTCAATTTTCAACTTTCGTTACTGCTGGAATTTCTTAATTTGATTTAATTTTGAAAAAAAGTTCTAGTTTTTCCAGAATTTCGTTACTTTTTTTATTTATTTTAACTATATTTAATTTAATTTAACTATAAATTAATACTCGTAGCACGATTTAGTCACAGAATTAACTAGCATAGAAAAAGCTGTCCTGAACATTTTCGCAAAACTAGCTCTATCGCAACAGTTGCCTAAAAAAGTTGCCATACACTTGCATTTTTAATTGACGCCATCGTATGTTTCTAGTGACAAGAAATTACGCAATTCTGGCGAAAAGTACTATATCGAAAAGGACTATTTCGCTAGTGCAGCAAAGTTACAGGACCACCTTTATATTTAGTTGAGGCCAAATCAAATAATTTTTTTTATTTCTGAATAGAACAGCAGCATTTCCGTAAAGTTTAATAAGAAATATCGGCTTTAACTGTAAAAAATGTTCCTATTTTACTTCAGATAAAATTAAAAAAGGGAAACTTAATATTTTAGTAAAATAGCAAACTGGCTCTTTTCCAAACTCGCCGCCCCCTTTTTTACGCACTTCTTGCAAATGATACTTGACGTTTGAATTTTTAAAAATTTTTTAAAAAAATTGAAGGCCTATAAATTAACTGAATTTTTTTAATATTTCTAAATTTAACCAAAAAAAATATTTTTGGCAATTTTTTTTTTATTGCTTTTATCAGAAACAAAAAAAAATCCAGTTTATGAAAGCAATTCCTGAAACAGTGTAATTGCCAGACATGCCCCTCCCATAAGAGATATTATTATGCTGATGAGTCTAACAAATGAGAAAGAGAAAAGAGAAAATTACAAAAACAAAGCAAACAAGGAGGCGGTAAAAAGTCCTTTAAACAAATAAATAACCAGCCATTTCTCATTTTATTACTTTTTTTTGTTTTTTTTTTTTTGTATTTTTTTTAAATTACAAACCGTGTCTGGTTTTTAATGGGCATTTAAATGTTTTAATGGATACCATTAAAATAATTATAGGCAGAAATGAAATTGCATTTGCTATTCGGCATTCTGATCGTTACGTTCTCTATCGCTTTCATTATGGCTTTTAAGCTTTTGTTATGCTGTGTTTGCAAAGCTGAGTGCAGCTGCTGAAAAGGAGAACGGAAGCACACAAACTCGATTTAAATGATACTTAAAATGTAATAAGTATTAATTATGCAACTCACGTTTAGTGGTCGGCAATTATATATATATGTATCTCAAAAGCACTACGAAGCACGCCCACAGACGCCGAATGCTTTGAAGCTTTCGCATACAACCAACCGCATAATTCAAATCCTTGGCCTGTATATGAGTACTCGTGCCGCATGTGTGTGTACATTTCCATCCTGATCAAAACTACAAGTTTTATTGATTCTATCAAAATGTCATTCTCACTTGACGGCAACTTGACTTCATTGGCATTTATAAATCCCTTCACTTCGCTTTTGTTTACAAAACCTGCTAAATTGCTAATTCTCTGTTCTGAATTTCTTACTAATTGGAAAATTTAAAAGCCTTCATTATTGGTTGCCATAAATTAACTGCGGCTTGTTAGGAAAATATTTTATTTTCAAATTAAATTCCAGTGAATGAAAGCAATATTTCATTAATTGTTTTCTTAATGACCATCTGAATAATTAAATGATTTCTTTTCTTTTACTTGCAGGTAATTAAAAATTAGAAGAACAAATCCAAATCGTGGTAAGAATATTTCTGCTCCTTCTACTGCCAGCGTTCTGCTAATGCAAGTAAATCATACTTAATTTCCTTTAACAAGTTCGGTTATCCTGCAGCAGGAATAAAAATAAGTTTTTACGAAATGAAAGAAAAATTAATTTCTTTTTTTTAAAAAAAAACGGATTTTTAAAGCGAAAGAATAAAAGCTTTCCAAATTACTGGCGATTTATTACTTTTTAATAAGTTTAACGAGAATTACAGGCATATAATTTTTTTTTGCGAAAGAAATTATTGAAATAAAAAAATACTCAATATTAATTAAACTGTTTATTTAACTTATAAAATTATTTCGTCAAGCATGACACCATTAAAAATTTTATTATAATTTTTTTCTGTTTTTGCGAAATTGTGAAAGAAAGTTGTACACATTTGCAAAAAACAAGAGGCAAAATTAATTAATACAAATGAAATATAAATATTATTAATTTTATTAATAGAGAAGTAAAACAATTTCATGTATTCTATGAAATTGTTCTTTTTATTAATGAATGCTTGCTTCAGAATAATGTGCAACAAATAATGAAAATAGATCATTGAGAATATAAAATTTCAGGAATTAATAAAATCTAGTGGAGCTGGCCCACATTAGTGCAATAAATGGTCGTGCATAACAGTCGCATTAGCAGGTCGAAAGGCCATTGTCTCAAGGGCAATATAAATAATGCCAGGCAATGGTTCTGATCCAGTATAGCTTTCAATTAATTAATTAATTCCAGTGCCATCGCCAGACAGCCTTTTACAGCTCACTAAACAAATATCTGTAGGTCTTTGGAAACTTTTGATTCATTGGTTCGGAGTTTCAGCCGAAACTCCGCATTAGCATTTCCTAGCAAATATTTAAGGACCAGATATGGTTTCACACAAGCTCTGAAGCAAATAAAATAATTTGTCATTGTCACTTTTTAAATGAAACTTTAAACCCAAAATTTGTTTTTATAAATTCTTTTAATAAAATTAAATAAAAAAAAAATAATTATTTAAAAAGTAACTCTCTAGTTGCACAGAAGCAAAATATTAGCTGGCCGAATTGCTCTTGCCCAGCATACTAAAACGCGCGGAGAAGGCGGGTTCGATTCCCAGACAAGCCGAAAGCTTTGTAGCTTACATTGGTTACACCAAAAAAAAAAATAAAGCTTATTTGATTTTGAGAGGCAACTTTATCTTGGGCCGTGACATCGTTACCAAAAGCATCATTGAGCACCTCCATTCACTTCAGCTAAAACTTAATTAAGTTTGAAATTATGCCATACAATACGAATGTTTAAGTCGATTTCGAATCAAAGTTTATTGTAAAATATCACTTGTTATACCGACAGAGCTTTCCTTGAAATAACAAAAGGAAAAAAATAAAAAAAAGTGAATTTAATTCAGTAAAATCTACATTGAACACGATGATTTTAATTGCTTTTGCGAAAGGAATAAAAATGAATGTAACGAGGCAAAATGAAAAGGAAAATGTTTTCATTATAAATCAAGCTGTTCTACAAAATCCAGATAGGAATTCTTCATGCGAGCACCAAAGCCAAACCGCCACTCTACCACCAGTGCAGTGTGTTGCGGGGTAGGCAGCAAAATATGACACATTCGTATGTGGGCGTTTGAAATTTCCATTCCTTTGGCCAAACGCTCCAGCACGTGTGCATGAATATGTGTGCTCTCTCGGTTGTTGCCTCATTCGTTCACTCCAGCCATCGTTTATCAGTTAGTCGATTTTGTTTCATGTGTTTCGTTTGTTTCTTGGCGTTGTCGCAGTTTGCTTGATGATTGGCTTTTGCATATTGCAACAGTTAAAATAAAAAAAGGACAGGCCTTTTATGCTTTATTTTATATGCAATGCCAGCACATACCATCAGGTGTATTTCACGTATGCGCGAGAGGTCTGAAAAGTTGCTCAAAAGAAAACTCCACTCTAAATCGTATTCAGTATGTTAAGAAACTTAAGTTATGGGTTTGATTGCTAAACCTTCTTCTCATAAGCTTCAATAAGCTTCTGCTTCCTCAACCAAAAAAAAAAAAAAAAAAAATTAGCAGATCTTACTTTGACACCAGTCTTCTCTAAACATTTTCCTTTACAGCCGCAATTCTACACCTGCAATACAATTTTATTCATTGCTTCAGCCTCCTTTTTGGCTTTATATGATTAAAAATCTTGTAAATATTAAACAATTTATCATCAAATTAAAAATAATCAGCTTTAAGCGAATTGAAGGCCATTTGGAAGCTTTTTAAGCTTTAATTCAATATTCAAATTGATTAATTAAATTAATCTATCTTTAGCAGTAACAACCATACGAGAATTAATTTTTTCCAAGCAGTAGCTTTTAAATGCCTGCGAGGTCTTATGCTGTAACTGGCCTTGTAGTTTGACTTTCCTTGCATTGCCAGCTCTATTTGGTTAACAAAAAACTCAATAAAATTTCAATTTTATAAATTAAAAATGCAATAAACTTTCAGCTTTCAGCTTAACATTCAGATACACATACGCCCATAGACCCATTCACCCATCCACCCATCCACCAATCCCCATTGAAATGCATTTATAAGCATCTGAATGTGTGATTGAATTTTTATAAATATTCCAGTTTCATGCCACCCCAACGCACGCTTAATCGTCACAATATGAAAAAAATTGGGTTAACGGATCAAAGTGTACTCGTAAATGTTTTATTGTCATTATTGGGTTGAATTTCTGTTTTATTTCTCTTTTCTCGTTTCCTTTATTTTCGCCATTAAAATTTCAAAAATATTTCGTTCCTGCAACGTACAAATAAAGCCCGCAATAAGAAGCATTTAAAAAGGCAATAACTTAAAGCTTAAAGCTTTAATTGGTTTAAGAGTTATTTAAAATATTGTTTCTACAAATTATTATTTATTTATTTATTTCTTTTTTTAATTCAAATAATTGGCAATTATTTTTTTCCTCTTTCACAAAGATATTCGATTTATAATATATTTATTTGATATATTTTGTATGCAGATTTATTTAATAAAATTTTTATAAATTAAAAATATTGTTTAATGCGAACAAAATAGGAAAAATATTTTCTTTCGTATCAAAAGGACTGCATTAACATTTAATAGTTTTGAAAAGAGCTTAATTTAGCCACATGTAGGGTGGGAAGAGCGGGGATATGACTGTGCAGCGTTTAATTCAATATGAAATCATGAAACAGTCTTATCCAGCATTACGGAAACCACATGAAAGGCTAAAAACTAAGCGTATTTGTGCTTTAAGCTTTACAGTGAAATAACATATTCAATAACATTTCTTTTTATCGTTATTGTTAGTAAACGGGCTCCGTTGGTGTATTAAATTGGACCAGTGACTTATGCACAGGAAAAATTCGTCTCGGGCCATGAGAAGCTGTTCGTAAAAGTTCGTGCGAAAAATAAATATCACAAAAACCATAGGCATTTGTTTATGTAAACTACAACAACAGCAGTTTATTAACTATACTAAATATCGTTAAAAAAAAATTACTCAATAAAAAAGAGAAACATTGTCGTGTATTAAAAACATACAGAAACGCTGTGCCGGCCTCAATAATACATCCGTTTTTCGTTAGTTGTCGATAGCAGAAACTAGTTATATAGTGATGCCGATTTTCAAATAACGTTGCTTCGCCTGTTTCGTATTGTATTGGATTTTTATTTTTTTTTTAAAAGGATTTTCAGCCCACAATATTTAAGTTTCATAATTTATTAATAATTCCTTGATTCGACTGTTGATTACTTACCAGCCATTCTCAAAAACTTGAAAATTATTATTTAAAAGACATGACTTACGGCATTAGTGCCGAGCTGGCTATCGAGCATCAGTTATTCGAGATTTGTGTACTTAAGACTGATCCTTCTAATGACTCCCAAGGCAAAGTTGTCTACCGCTACGTTGAAACCAAAAAAAAATCTTCATTACTTTTTCAACTGTATGTATTCCCGCTGTCAGTTGAAAATTACTTTTCCTTTGCAGTGAAATAAAAAATCTAAATTTCCCTTCTCAAATGTGGCCCATCAGAGCCGCTGGCCCACACAGTATCTCTGGGTATTCGAGCATTTCCAAAAGCACATTAAGCTTGTTGTTGAACGAAAAATTAACAAATTCTTATATTTCACAATGTTTGGAATGATAAAATGCTGACAATACTGGCAAATGTTTTCATAAAACAAACTGCTTACTTGGGAGTTAAAGTGGGGTCGTTCACTGTTGCACTTCATGTTACAATTTGCTGTACAAGTTGTGGTTGCGTGATTGCGCGGTTTATATTGTTGCTACTAGAATTGCAATGCAATTGATACAAAATTTGTCTCTCTCCCTTGAGGCATTATTGGGTGAGCAAATGGTACGTGAAGGATTTCAGCTGATGAGTGAGTGTGAATTCAAATTGGCAATTTAATGGATTTTTGTGTGCATGCATGAATATTCCATGTTGGCGATTGTTAACTTTCATTGTTTTTTTCCCCCCCACAAAAATACTTGGTTGCAGGGTTCTTCTCATGTGTTGGCAATAAAATTGCCTACACAGTTTTACTAATGTTGCAAATCTGTGCCCTGAAATTTGTTTGACTTAATGAGAGTTGATAGATATAGATTTGGTGTAACAATCAGTCACAGAAATTCAAACTCTATTAAAACGTCGTAGTAAATATCGTTAAAATACCTTTTTGTTTTCTTTTTTTGCCGACTCTGCAATACACTTTCTTTTAACTGCATGCATAAAAATTTAAATTTATTCTTCAAATCTATCAGTTTGTTCGCAGAAAAACATTTAGAGGCTATTCAGGAATTGAACCCGATTTACCCAAAAATCGTCAGTTTTTCAAAACGTCCATTTGTGTATTTTTAAAGAAAAAACTTTGCGTTTTTATTGGTCTTGTATACTGATGTTATGTTTTCAAATGTTTAAAAAAGAAAAAAAATTTTTTTTCGAGATTTAGGGTATATTACAATTTTTGATAAGGGTCCCCCCTTTTGCATTTTTGGTCAAAAATCGTTATTTTTTCACAACGTCCAATTGTGTATTTTTGAAGGAAAAACTTGCGTTTTTATTGGTCTGGTGCGTTTTTTTACGTTTTCAAATGTTTAAAATATATATTTGCTATAAAAGCAAGCAAGCACTTAACAAAACCCAATTTTGTCACTCACTGTACAACTGGCTACAACTGCAGAAACAAGAACATTTAGTAGTGCAGCCATACCGATGCGCATAGAAGCAAATTTTAAATTAAAAGAAAATATAAAAAGATATAGAATAAAACTCTACTCGATTTTGCACATTAAATGGTTTGTATAAAAGCCACATTATATTCGACTCATGCAGTTACGCTTTCACACAAAGCCACACTCAATAGCACATAAAGGAGCACAAGCCATCATAAATAAACGCATGAAAAATACATTTAAACGAGCGTTTGTTTAAAATCCACAACCACATGCACAAATACAGAAACACGTCACATCCTGCAACCATTTAGGCGTTTAGTGGTAAAATAAAATGAGAGGAAGAAAGAAATCAAATTTAAAAAAAAAAACCATCATTTTATATAAAACATTTTAGCATTTCAACAAAGTGTAAACGGCAAATGTGAAGTAGTTGCGCTCTTTATTTTTCCAGCGCATAAATTCAACAAACAAGTGTACGAACACAATTACAGCTGCAAGCAGAAATACCACAACTCGATGCCTAAAAAGTCAATATATTTTGTATACAAGAGCAGATGCAGCACTCAATAAAATTGTCAAAAGCAAAACATTTAAGCACAAGTATTTGCACATACTCCTCAAAGTATGCAACATTTAACAGAAGCATTTCAAAGAATGTTCTTCTTCAAATGATTTAGCAAATTGCATATTTAGAGTGCAACATTGTAAGCGGAGAGGTTATCAATCGACTTTCTTTGCTCATCTTAAAATTAAATAATTTCCAACAAAACGGATACGCGGTGGTGAAAATTGGCAAATTACTGTGATCTTAATGTGAAGCAGGAAAAAAAAGCTTTTTGCGTCTAGTAGCAAAATCAAATTCCAAAATGCATGCCAAGCAATGAACCGTTAATAAAATCCCTAGTATACCTTAAGGTGTACGGTAAGCTCTTCAAGAAGATGTTTATTTGCCAACAGTGGTATACTAAAGTACTCGTACATTTAAGATTTGCTTTTTTCTATACTACAATATTAAAAAAGCATTAAAAAAGAGGGGATTGGTGGCAGGCACATTTCATAAGATTTGCATTAGCGTATTTGCATTGCTTCTACGCCAGCTATTAAGAATATGATAAACAAAAATTCTTTCCAGCTGGCTGATTACATACGAAGCTTTAACCTTGCCAACCACGAGGGTTAATTCAACAAGCTAATTTGTCATTTCCTTAAAAGGCAAAAAAATTCGAACCACCACATCAACCATATTTCAAATTTTTTTTGCAAAGATTTGGCTCTACAAGATTAAACTAATGCATGAGTTTGGAAAAAGCTTATTGTTGAAAAGAAATCTCAAGCTTAATTTCTTTAAAATATTTTGTATGCTAAACGTGCCACTGTATGGCGTTCTCCGTGATCTGGAATGTTTTATATATTCTTTATCTGGTATTAAAGTAGCAAACGTTGATTTTTAATGTGTTCACCTTCCCTTTGGAAAAAGGCCTTCCTGTCACTGAAGAGCATTTCATAATTCCTCTCTGCGGAATCTTAATCTGGTAAATCCATTTACTATTATTTTTCATCTTCATTTGCCAAATCTTTGTTTTCCAAAACTTTTTATATAATAATATTATTCATTTCACTAATATAATATTATTTAAATTAATTAAAATTTATTGTTTTCTTGTTGGGAAACCCTGTATTTGGCCTTCGTCGTGCTTTATTTGCCAAATTTGTTTTTTTTTATCCGCATAAACGAAATATTTGAAAATAAGTGCATATCTTTAGGCATAAAAATAAATGCTTGTAATATAAACTTTTTATATAGACGAAATAGTTTAAAATTACACTTTTAGGCAGGGATCGGATTATTTTTAGGTTCCAGGCATATTGTGATAAATAAAAATATTGATTATTCTACTACTTAATATTCATTTTAGATTTTGTTACTTTTAACCAGACACATCCTTGCAGGCAAGTTGTAATAAAGTTTCTAAATACAAAATAGATTAATTTGTGGGGAAGAGCAGTCATATCCCCACTTTTACATGGTATCACGTTTTAATACCTCATACTTGTTTAGAATTCATAAAAAAAAGTCGGGGCTACTCACTTCAGAGCATCTTAAAAGTTACTGTGAAAAGCAAATTTAGTAAAAGTCCACATTTGTGTTTATTCTTTACTTATCTCGCGAATTTGAAAATGATCTTAATAAATAGACAGAAACATGTTTGCAATTACAGTGGAATTGATAACAAGCAACCCTCTTTAGCATTTGCCTTTAACATCTTTAAAGTTGCCCATTAAAGCTTCTTTATTGCACAACTTTGCTTCCTGTGGAGGTGGAAATTTTAAATTCTGTGCAAATGAAACAATGCACCGTCATCAAAGGGAAGCTAAACAGTTTAGTTACATTAGATTTAACAAAGATACCAGCATATTTGGTGGTGTAAGTGGGGTTTCATAGGCAGCTCCCAATTGTTTGTATGTGCCTGGTAATTCACCATGTAAACTTGTAAGGGGAGAGAAGGTAGGGGATCCTTGTAGTACTTGCAGCCAAAACCAGGACGAATATACATGCTGTTCTCCAAACTCTAAACAGCACTGAAGCTGTTGGCAGTTTTGTTCGTTGACTCACTCGAAGGTGGGCTGATAGGCAGGCAGCCCTTGATTTATGCTTCTACTTTTAAATGTTTTTAGTAACAGTGCATACTTTTCATGTTTCTACTTTGAAGTAGGCTTCCATAATTTTTTTTCTTTTACTTTCCTTCAATTCCATGTTAGCTTGTTTGGCTGATATAGATAAGGGTAATTGCGGTTTTCTGTCTTTTTCTACAAGTCTCAGTCTTTTTACAGCATGGAAGGCGGTTAAGGGCAAATAAATGGCCAAAAATAACCGTACCTCGTTAGTAATTCTGTACTTAAATTTGCGGTAGAAATAAATTGGAACGTGAGCAGAGACTAAAAGAACACAAGCATGTGAAATGGTTATCAACATTTTATTACAGCAAACATGAGCGATCTAATAATTTTTATTATTATTTTTAAACAAAATTTTAACGCTCCACCGAGTATTTCTTTCATTATATGTATACATAAATACTAATAAAGCATTTTTTACTTTAGCCAAACCATGAGCTAGAGATTAATCATTTGAAGATGACACAGGAAAAGGACTTTCAATATAAAATCTTGACGATAATGGAAATCATTGAAATAATAGTGGGAAGTTGCCTGTAGGCGATAAACATCTCGTTGCCAATATGCTTCTCACTACACACTTCCGCCTTTTCCACTTGTCCAATGGTATATTGAGAACGAAGAAACCCACAGAGTGTATAGAGATGCAACTATTAACAGTTGCAAAACCGTTCAATCTATTGCTTAGCAGTACTGCAGAGAAGGCACAAGTAGACTTTACAAGGACAATATGTAAGGATTTCAGCAAAGACAGTCATTTGAGATAAAACTAAATGTTCTCTAAAAACCACATTGTCAAATATGTAAGAATCCGAAAAGAACCCAATAAATTTCGATTCTCCATACTCTATACGCCTTATACCCATATGCTACAAAAGAACCACAAATGGATCTGTTAGCTTTATGCTTCCGCCCGCTGTGCTATAAGTAGCAACAATTTCAAATAAAGGCCAACAAATTCTTACAATATTTATACCAGCAATAAAGGCTTAAGTTCGCAGTATGTCAGATATGAGGTGAATTCTAAGCATTCGTTTAAAAGTTTCTATTCACTTCGCAATTGTATCGGCTGTATAATTAATACGTTCGCATTAAAGTTTCTATTACAACTTAATAACTTTAATTTATTGTAATTCTTTACAATAATAAAATATCGTTTAATGGCATTAAACAACTCACTAAACGATAAATAGACGACAGTAAATTTGTTGCAAGGTGAAACCATCGTCTCTAAGCGATACGCTAAAATCTTCGGCATACGTTTTTTTTTTGCTACGAAGAAGAAATCTTGTGTTCTCTCGAGATATTGGCACTAATAACTATATCTTCGTAGATTCGTAGATATTGGCTAACAACATATCGTCTAGACTTAAGAGAGAGTTGTGGAGCAATAAAGATTGACTCATATTGTATGACTATATAGGCTTGCGGCGTAGCAATTTTATCAGAAGGGATTCTGTACCACTTTCCATTGCTATAGAATTACGACTTCTCTCGCCTATCTATTTCTTCGCCACCTCTGTTCTCGAAGCTATTAACAATTTCATCGTTTAAACGATAAAATGTTCTGCCAAGCGAAATAATCTGGTATAAAATTACTTTTAGACGATTTTAACCACTCTTTCTGCATATATATCAGGTTTCTGGTAGAAGTAATTCTTAAGAAAGCTTAATAGTGTATAAAAACCTGGTTTTAAAACAAAATTTGGTTTTAACTTTAAAACCAATCCTTAAAACCTGGTTTTTTAAAACCCTGGTTTTAACTTTAAAACTAATCCTTAAAACCTGGTTTTACCATACAAAATAATTCTCATAAAACCATTTTAAAACCTTTTTTGAATTGGTTTAAAGTAGATTTTATGAAATACAACCTTGTTTTCTACAGTAGATATTCAGTGCTACCAAGTTAGAAAGATTGAAAACAGCTGATAATTCATTCACATTCACAAATATTCATACACAAAATGTAAAATCATTTCAATTTTAGAACACATTTTTAACATTTCTTATTTTTTATATATATATATAATATATTATACTTTTTATATTATATACAGTTTGTGAAATAAATGTGGGAAGAATAATTACAACAAACACACCTATTTCTACATAAAAATTTATTTTATCTTTAACAAATTTATTTGACAAACTGTATTATAAAACCCGATTTTATTAAAATTGTATGTGAACACAAAATCAGCTGTTTGTAGGTTTTAATTTAAAACCATGTTTTAACTTTAAGTGTGAAAACACTATAACACACGTTAATTACAGGCGTTTTAGAAAATGTATAGCATACTTTCAGGCTGACGTTATAAACTCAGGCTATTAAACCAGTGAAAAAAAATTTGAAAATTTTTCTGATACTAAATTAAACAGCGCCAATATTAACGATAATAAGTATTCAGTAGAAGATTTTGCAATTTGTTATAAAATTGTTTATGGAGTCTTAATTTTCAAAAATTATATAATAAATATAATATTAAATTCCATTCAGCATTGCTTGACAAAATACATGCTTAAGCTTTTATATGTATTAAAGCAAGAGGCTTAAAGAAACATTATTTCATTGCCAGTAATCGAATTTGAACAAACAGACAATACGAAAAAATAAAAATAAAATAATTTAATTGTAGGCAGAAGCAGTAAAAGTAAAGCAGAGGAAAACTTGTGATACGGTATGAAAAAATGTGATTAAAAATAAAAACCTGGTTTACTTGCTAACAAAACGGAAATGGGCACAAGCACATTTAACTTGCCGGATATACAAGCATGTACAAAAATCCGTAAACATTTCAACCACACGGAAATAAAACCAAACACGCAGATCCAGTGTTGCAAAGCAGCCACATATATGAAATAAGTAGTGAAAAGTTCTTTAAAAAAAAGAGAGAAAATTATATTTTCCCAAAGAAAAGAAATGATTCTGCTCATAAGAACATTGATTGAAATTCTTATGTCCATATTGTTATTTTAAGTTGTCTTTGATTTTCCATTTCCTACTTTTTTGCAGTTTTATGTGCGAGTAATTGAATTTCTCTTCTTCTTTCGTATTTGTATTTCTAATGTATTTGCAAAAACAGCTGATGACGAAGCATTATTACAGCAAAACGAAATGAAATAATGACGCACAATGGGAAATGATTGTTTGATTTATTGATATATATTTATATTTATTTATGACTTGTGCTAATCCTTAACGATTTCCAATGACGTTCACATTTCACACGGAAAGCAAAACGTAAAAAAGAAAAAATTATTTTTCGTATTAGGTCATGAGCAAGAAATTCATTTAATATAATACGCGGTTACGGTTTGAGGCTATTTTAGGAAAATTAAAAATTACGACTCTACAATATAGCAAACAGATTCTTTAAATTGGTTATGCAAGGAGAATCCTTTTATCCTTATTAGTCAGTTCGTGGAATGGATATCTAAGTCGGGCAGTTAAAAAATACTCGTAAGAATTTGCTAAAAATTTTTTATCAAGTCCCGCAAGGTCTCATGTTTTGTATTACTCTTTGTTGGTCACTCACATCATACATATAATACTCAGGAGAGTGCAACCTTGTTCTGTAGCAGCAATAAAAAAACAGTCTGTAAATGTGACAAAAAACCTGCCCCTGCGTACTGCTATTTCTTACTTGTAAGTTTAGCTCAAAGCTTTGGATGAGTGCGATTATTCCCCGACTGCTGATCTTGACAGGACAAAAAATTAATGTGGCAACATAATTTAACAAGGATATGCAAGACCATGCTCATGTTCCTAAGAAAAGGATATGGCATATAACCAATATCGAACCAATTCAAAATAACTTTCATTCTTAAATACCAATTGGAATATTTCTTACAATTCTTTTTCTTTTTAAAATCTCTTGCAGCACTATTTAGGAAGACTTACAAGCTTCTGCTATCGTTTTCAATATTTTCTTATTATACCATTGAGAATAGCAAAAATCATTCATGCAAAAGTATATCCACTGAAATATATTTTCTTTATCATCCTGCTCAGCCAAGAAACTGCACACAAGAACACCCCTCCATTACCAGCAAAGAGTAAAAGGGAAGGGCTAAGAGTTGTTTCTTTTTTAATTCTTTATAATGCTGCTTAATAATTCTCGACAGCAATTGCAATATGCAATTGAAGCTAAAGAAGCAAATACTCGTATACGATGAGTCTCAGAAATACTGACAGCTGATGAAAACAATGGAAAGTAACAACCAACTACTCTTGTAATTGTTGCACAGTAAACGAAAAGGAAAACAAAACAAAAAAAGAAAACGAAAAAAAAAAGTTTAAAAAATTTTTAAATCCAAAAGGACACAATTGATGTAGAAATAATGCTTGTAAATGGAAAAAGTAAAGAAAAATTAAACACGCTAAAACTCGTATACGATCACAATAGCCTGTGAATTGAAACAGAATGTAGAATCAGTGCATGAAAATGTCATATAAATAGGAATAGTGTAAAATAAATACTGTGAGCGAATCTAGAGAGGTTTTCCAAAAATTTGAGGAATGATAGGCAACTGATATATTTGCACAGGCAATGCCATTTTAGCAATTTACAACAAAGAGAAAAAGTCGCAACCCTAAAATCAGCTGATTTGATAGTAACCGCTATTTAATACAAATATTAAAGACCCCGATGATTTGTTGAATATGGCATCTCTGCTGAAGAAATATAATCGATGTGGCTTAAAACTTTCAAATTTTTTTTAACCAGCAAAAGTGTATAAAAATTTTCATGTGATCAGAGTTGCATTTACTTCAAGCAGAAGAAATAAAATTGTTTACATTATTATTTTTGTAAATAAAAATTTTTGTAGAATAATACGGCACTAGCAATAACATTTTGAGTCGATTTTTTAAAATAAGAGAATATCACTATCAGATTTCTGGAATAGTGAAACATGGCCCTAACTGGTCTATTGATTACGTTTTACATGCTCATAAAGGCCAGCTGTCAAAGCAGAATTAGCAAAATGGTAAATTGGTAATGTGTTAGTTTAAAGCTAATTGTGCCGCTCAAAATTTTATTGGGATTGTCAAAAATATGAATTTTTTGTTCAAGCCAAAAGTGTCAATGCCAGCTGTTCATAAAGATTGATTCCCATGCAAATAATTATTTTATGGGCTACACGGCGACAATTGCAGCTTTAACAGCTGCATTCAATTTAAAATTCTTGTTAAGAATATTATTATCGGTAGAGCGATTGTACCTTATCAAAACTTCCCTTTGCGTAGCACTTTTACAATGAAGTTTACAATCTGATTACATTTGCAAATTGTACGCAGAATTTATATACGAACCCTTCAGGTCCGCCAGTAAACCTGCCTACGCTGAAGTCATCATTATTTTTGATTAAGTAAATTGTGTAGAGTACAAATTGGTCGTCCGCCATTAAAACAATTTGTCTTATTATTATCTTTTTCTTGATGTCGGTTGTATTCTTGTAGGCTTATTGTGATTCTGTTCACGCATACATACGTATTTAACGGCTGCCGGAAACGTGAACAGCTTTTGTTGATTTCTTTTTCATGTTGTGACTTTTCATTCTTTTTGTTAAGAATATTTTTTTTATAAATAAAAAATTTCTTTTAAACTTTTTCCCCTTTTTCAAGCAAAGATCATTAACTGATGTGGTCATAGAAATAAATTTAGTCAAGAAGAAGAAAAAAATAGGTATGGAAAATTAGACTTCCGTTTTGCGGTGCCCTTGGAAATTTTCTTAGAGTGGAGCCTAAATGTTAAAATTGAAATTGCAGGAAAAACGTGCACGTTTCCACAGTTTCTGCTTTGTTCTAATACTGCATTAGTAATTCTCATTTAGTTTCCAAAGAAAAAATATTGTTTTCACCAATTGAAGGAAATCGTTTTTTTATAATTAATGAAAATAATTAAAATAATACAAAATTATTAATAAATAAACATTAATATTTTATTTTACAATTTCTAAATGCTTATTAAAATTGAATTAAATCTTCACACTGCAGTAATACAATTAATTGCTAAAGATCTTTTTCAAAAAAATATTTATATAAGAAAATAAATTTTTTTGCTGAAAATATTCTTTTTGCTTTTAATTAAATTGTTGTAATATTTTTCGATGAGCTTTCAAGTTTGAAGGCTCACTGCTTAACAAAATATTTTGCAATTCACTGCCAATAAATTGGCAAAACATACACAAACTTTAAATGCTGGGGCGGGATCACTTGCCTGTGAAATTAATGTTTGCTTTAGTCACTGAACAATAGATGATTGTGCAAAGCTTTCTAAATAAGCATTTAGGATATTTAATATAAAATAAATTACTTTTGATGAATATGTGGTCTTGCTTCAGAAAAATCTTACAAAATAGGGAAAAACTCTCCATTATTTAATGTAATTTATTATTTTTATATAATTTATTGTTTACTAAAATAAAAGGAAGTAAGAAATCGAGTATTCTGCTTATTAGCGAAAGACTCCTTTTACATGTACAATATCTAAAATGAAAAAATCATCTGTGGCCAATAGAATACTACGGCCTAGCAGAACCCAATATAGCCGGAATAAATATTAAAGTATCTGAAATGTTTCCTTACCTGTCTTAAATATAAATTGTTGCTTCTGCTGCTGCCAATAAAACCTCCGCTTAGTAGCGAATATGAGTCGCCGCAGGAAATATTACTATTTCTTAAAATCCCAACTGATTTACGCGCTTGTAAATATCAAGAATATCGCATGCGATATATTTTGCAAAACGCGCGCGTTTATTTTCTTACACATCTTAAGCACACGATACACAAATTGATTTTATTTTAATGCGTAGAGATCCTTTTTTTCGAAGAGCATATAAATATAGAGAAAATAAAATATCGCATGTGATATATTTTAAAAAACGTATTTAACTCGGCGCGTTTATTTTCTCACACATCTTGGAAATTTTATTTTTATTTCTTAAGCACATGATACACAAATTGATTTTATTTAAATGCGTAGATATCCTTTTTTTCGAAGAGCATATAAATATAGAGAAAATAAAATATCGCATGTGATATATTTTAAAAAACGTATTTAACTCGGCGCGTTTATTTTCTCACACATCTTGGAAATTTTATTTTTATTTCTTAAGCACATGATACACAAATTGATTTTATTTAAATGCGTAGAGATCCTTTTTTTCGAAGAGCATATAAATATAGAGAAAATAAAATATCGCATTTGATATATTTTAAAAAACGTATTTAACTCGGCGCGTTTATTTTCTCACACATGTTGGAAATTTTATTTTTATTTCTTAAGCACATGATGCACAAATTGAATTTATTTAAATGCGTAGGGATCGTTTTTTTTTTGGAAGAGTAGTCCTGTTCATTAAAAATCAAAACAGTTATAACATAATAATCACAAAAAGGCGAGTTTGGGAGGGAGAGAGCAGGTTTTGCTGTCCGCGTCACTCGAGCAGTTCAGCTGCGAAATGTTTGCCCAGATAGCATGACACAATCAGAAAAATCCTAGTCGATTTCGTATATCCTGCCACTGTTGGTATACACTATTCAAATAGGAGGGGCCTATGATGCCAGTTGCAAGAATGCAACCCTGATTCAGTGATCAATTTTAGACCATCAAATTAAATATAAAATTAATTAGAAATAAACAAAGATAACTCGAACTTAAAATATTTTTAATTGAAATAATTAAATATTTGTTAGATTGTATATTCTATTAAATTAACTCTGTCTTTGAAAAGCAAACAAAAACGAATTCACGAAAATATTAATGAAAGTAATTCGAAAATGAATTTAAGAACTTGTTTATTCTGAAAATGTTTTTCTAACCAAAAAAAAAAAAAAAAAAAGAAAAAATTATAATTTAAAGACTACAAAATGAATGCTGAAATGAACAGCACAGAATTGTTATACAAAGGCTTTGCATCACTCCTCCCTCTGGTTTCCCCGAACATACTTATTTCTCCTCACAATGTATTCGATAACATGATATTGCAAGAATTCTTACAACACAGAAAAAGAAAACAATGAATGAAGTAAACAGGACAGAAGAACGGCTTGAACACAAGTGCAATGAACAGTTTCGCCTCATATTTTGTGACTTGTGCATTGGAAATGCATTACACACACACATTAAAGAAAATGTATTCCTTGTAAACATTTTTTTCTCGGCTTTGGCTGTTTTATCTTTTCATATCTCAATCACTTTAATCATAAAATGGAAACGAAACAAAAATGACTAACGACGGTAAGTCTGTGTCAGTTTAAAATTTAATTTAATTTGACTGCAGTGCCTGACTGAAGTGTTGATTTATTTGGAAAAAGAAATTAATAGTCATTTTTAAAAGAAGTGGAAAGACTTTTTACTCATTCAATTAATTCGCCTGTCGGATATGCAACGAGCGAGTAAAATTGACTTTCTAATAAACACAAGCAAAACGTCGGCGAAATTTAAATTTATATAAGGTAGGCGAAAAAGTATTTTCGTATTTTGTCAATAGATGTAGTTGCAGTCATATAACGCCAGTGCTACCAATCACATGATGTAGTTGCAGTCATATAACGCCAGTGCTACCAATCACATGGTGTCACATTATATAGCATTGGAAAAATTAGATTTATGCCCCTATTATGGTTCACAACACCTACATAAGTCTTGTGTTGTAGAGCAGACAACACAACACTTACACTTTTTCTGATTATGGTTTACCAGATCTAGATGCTGTGTATTTCACAGAGTTGTTCTTCAAAAAATGCATCTGACAACACACTTAAAAACAACTGTTGTAAACCATAATCGCAATTTCAAAAATACAACATCAAATTTGCAACCGTTGTGAATCATAATAAGGGGCCTTAAGCTTCATTTAGCCAAAAAAAAAATAAAAAAAAATTAAATTCGTAGAAGTTAAAAAAAAGTTACAGTTGTGCAAAAATGAAGGAAAATAATAAAGAAGTTTTTATATAAAAAAGGGGAGCCACCAAAGAAATTTGTCAAGTTTACGGAGACGAGGCTATATCACTTCGTATAGCACAACAACCGTTCGCTCGTTTCGCTTTAAAGTTGGCTTCAAGAGAAGCCTGCGAAAATTACCTGTCTCAGTTTTCCGCCGAGAAACGAGAAAAGTTTTATACTGATGGAACAATGTCTCCAGCGGAAAAATGCCAAAAAGTGGTCCACCAAGATGGTACGTATTTGGTTCGTTAAAATTCATTATAAATATAAAAACAAATAAGTTGAAGTTTGATTAAAAATACGAAAAGACTTCTTCGACTACCCTCTATTTAAAATCATGATCAGTCCAAAGCAATTTATATTCAGTTAAAAAAATAAAATATGAGCGATCATTTATCTTTTAAAATTTAACACATTTTCTATATTTTATCTAACATCAGTCTATCATCGCAGTACGTGCATTGTGTGGCAAATCTTTTTCCTTCGAATGCACAATAAACATCGTTTCTATAATTATTTGGGCAAATACACAATGCATGTCTCTGGCCTGCTCCCATTTATCTAAAATGAGAAATAAATTAGACTTTTTTTGTGGAAGGCAACTCTCAAGACCGGGCCTCACCAACAATATTATTATTCTATTAGGCTATCACACGTACATGCACGCATACACACACCAACAGATTTATATAAAGATACAAAAAAAAAATGATATAAACTACTCAGCAGCATATCAGCAGAGAAACTAATTGGAGCAAATTTATATGGAAGCCATTAGCATCAAAATGCAAAGCCATTTGTTTTCATTCGGCCGAAATGTGTTGTGCGTGTGTGTGTGTATTGGTAAACAAAGCCCTTAGCACACACAAACACACAGCATGCAGTCTAGTTTGTACTAATTCATGAACCAGTTTCCAGTAAAAAAGTAATTTTATTAGAGAAAATTTAAAAAAAAATTACGTAAAAGCAACAAAAGCAAAATATGGACAATAAAAACTTTTTGCTCAAATAATTTATCTTGTTTGCTTCTCCTTCGATTCTATTGTTTATGCAATTTATTTATTTAATTTCATTTGTTGGCTCATTATTTTCAAGAGATTCCTTTTATTTAATGTATTTGTTACTATTTATTTGTTGTTTTTGTTTATTTCTTGTTATTCTCAGTAAAAGCATATCGCCAAATAAATTTGCTTTTGAATTCTTATTTCTCTTTAAATTTACAAAAAGTTGGCATAACAAAATGGAAATACCGTTTTGTAATAATTCACCGAGTGCTTTCAGAGCTGGATATCCATTCACACAAGATTAAAAGGTATATGAATAGGAAAGAAGTTTAGCTCAAAAAAATACACCATTGTTAAGAAAATCCAAAAAAAAAAAAACAAATTCTTTCTGAAAAGTACTTTTTTAAAAAATTTTATGAAAAGTACCCTTTTTAAAAAAATGTTTTGAAAAGTACTTCTTTAAAAAACGTTTTTGAGAAGTATTTTTTTTAAAAAGAACTTGTTGAAAAGTACTCTTAAAAAAAGCACTTTTAAAAGTACTTTATTTAAAAAAAACATGGAAAAGTACTTGTTTTTAAAAAACTTTAAGAAAGGTACTCTTTTTAAAACAACTTTTTGAAAAGTACTTTTTTTAAAAAACTTTAAGAAAGGTAGCCTTTTTAAAATAAATTTTTGAGAAGAGCTTTTTTAGAAAAACTTTATGAAAAGTATTCTTTTTAAAAACATATGTATTTTTTTATAAAAGTACTTTTTTTAAAATATCTTCGTGAAAACTACTTTTTTCCATAAAACCTTTTTTTAAAAAGTATTTTTAATAAAAAACTTTATGAAAAGTATTCTTTTTAAAAACATCTTTTTTATAAAAGTACTTTTTTTAAAAAATCTTTGTGAAAACTACTTTTTTCAATAAAATCTTTTTTAAAAAGTATTTGTAATAAAAAAACTTAATGAAAAGCACCCGTTTCATAAAAAACCACATAAAAATTACATTATTAATAAAACCTTTGGAAAAGTACTTTTTTTAAAGAATCTTCGTGAAAACTACTTTTTTCAAAAAAACCTTTTTTAAAAAGTATTTTTAATAAAAAACTTTATGAAAAGTATTCTTTTTAAAAACATCTTTTTTATAAAAGTACTTTTTTTAAAAAATCTTCGTGAAAACTACTTTTTTCAATACAACCTTTTTTTAAAAAGTATTTTTAATAAAAAACTTTATGAAAAGTATTCTTTTTAAAAACATCTTTTTTATAAAAGTACTTTTTTTAAAAAATCTTCGTGAAAACTACTTTTTTCAATAAAATCTTTTTTAAAAAGTATTTGTAATAAAAAAACTTAATGAAAAGCACCCGTTTCATAAAAAACCACATAAAAATTACATTATTAATAAAACCTTTGGAAAAGTACTTTTTTTAAAGAATCTTCGTGAAAACTACTTTTTTCAAAAAAACCTTTTTTAAAAAGTATTTTTAATAAAAAACTTTATGAAAAGTATTCTTTTTAAAAACATCTTTTTTATAAAAGTCCTTTTTTAAAAATATCTTCGTGAAAACTACTTTTTTTAAAAAATACTTTTTTAACAGGCATTAAATATGAAAGAATGATATCATATTACCCATCCCTGAAACACTACCAATGCAGTAGTATAAAAATGTAAGCGCCGTAATTTCTAGAGAAGTAATTTTTTTTAAAAGATTACCTTTTAAAAAAGGATTTTTCAAAAATACACTTATTAAAAAAATACTTTTGCATAAATTTATATTTTCGAAAAAAGTAAATTTCACAACGGAGCTAATTCCGCGAAAACTTAGTTATCAGTGTTCTTCTCCAAAAAGAGAACGAGACCCAACCCCTTTACCATCATGTCACAAAAATTTTCATTTGTAAAAAGTACTTTTTCAAAAGAGTACCTCTTTCAAAACTACCTTCTCTGCCAAGAACCATTTTGCTTTCCGTCAAATCAGACGTTTGTAGAACATACGGAAAGTCGAACATGAAAAGTGTGTGGAACTGCTACGTTACCCAAACAAGGGCCCATTTAATACAACTGAAGGGTTTCAATGAGCGCTTCAATGATCAATTATTCGCTGCAGTCTTTTCATTTTAATTTCCTCGTCTGTCTTTCTATCTACATTCCGAATTCCACATTGTCTTATGCTTCTTCTAACAATTTTTTTATTGTTTTCCCGAATTCATTTGTTTATTCCGCTCTATATAACATTGCAGTATATTGGCCGCGTTGTCCCCGCTGACTGGTAAAGTTAACAGGGCCAAAGTAGAAAAGCAACAAAATAAAAGAAGGAGAAAATGAAGGCAGCATGAGTACTAAAATTGGTTTGGCAGCAAAATAAATTATGACATCGAAATCTAGAAAATATTATGCAAAATTTTTTATAGTTTAGAAAACAAAAAAAAACACACAAACAAACCGAAATAATACGTCTCGTAAAAGTCAACCAATCCAACAACGAGGGAATTCACAAAATGAAATCTGCACACGATAGAACTTTCTTTCCCATATTTATTTAAGTTTTAAATAATCAAAGTAAACTGCATGCAATCTTCTTAAAAGCATTGATATCTTTTAGCATTCTCTTATTTATTCATACATAAATAAGTTCGTTTATTTTGCACAATGGGGCAGTTGGCCTCATTTCGTAAAAGAAAAAAAAATCCGCATAATTTCATTAGAGAGTAAACTTTATATTAGCATGAATACCTTTGGCAAAAAGGAATTGAAGAATATATTATTATGATTATTTTTATATGTAATTAATTTCAATTTTTGGAAAAATTTTACAATAATCAGCTGTTGTCTTGCAATGTGAGACTTAAATTTCTATTGAATAGTTTTGATGAGAGAAGAAATAACTGGGGCACAACTTGTTGCCAAATTGGGAAATATTAGCAGCCATTAAATTTATGTTTTCTATCCTTTATAAATTTTTAAAACACACAATTAAAAAATGCACAAAGTATTTTTAAAAAGCGTAAATGCTAATTCTACAAGAAACCAGCCAAAGCCGGTGTTCTTTAGCAGAGTATATTTTAGAACTTAAAATTATCTTTTATAAAAATTGTATTTAAAGAGTTTCTGTTTTTACACAACGCACTTTTTTAAAAATGCCACGAAATTTTTAAAATAATTATTTTCAAAAAAAGTACTTAAAAATAAAGTCAAAAGAAATCTTTCAGAGAATATTTTTTTATAAAATATAACTTTTCAAAAGGTAAAGTTTATAAGCAAATTGCCCCTTAAACTGCATGGTGCTACAAATACCTTTTTATTAATACATTTCATAAAAGTACCATTTAAAAAAAAATCCCTTTTTACAAAAAAAAAAAATACATTTTTAAAGAGTGCACCTCTCTAGAGAGGAAATGTTTAAAAAGTACTTTTTAAAAAATATTTCGTAGCAATTTTTTTTTGCTTTTTAATAAAAAACAAGAAAAAAAACCAAATTAAACAGTTTCTTTAAGCGGGTTATGGTTATGTAATGCTCATCACACTCTCATTACCTCTCTCTCTCCCACTCGCGCTTTTCTAACTTTGATTCTAATATACTAATGCTTTCAAAACGAAGAATACCAACAAGAAAGAAAAAGAACAACAATTTACTTACTATTTTTTTCAATTTTTTTGTCCTGGTCCATTTTTTGCTTGTCCGCGTTATAGAAACATCTTTTATTCAGGTAGTGGAAAACATGGTCAATGATTACCTGATTGCGCAACCATGTAAATTTTTACATGTGGTTTGTGCTGTAATATTTTTGTTAGGAAAAGAAATCCGTTTTCATATTGAAATGAGTTCCATAACAGCATATCATTTTGGCGATGGAATAGTGACCGGTATTACGTAATGCATGGTTGGGGGGAAAAATTAAAATTATACTGTTTTTATGCTCCACAAATTTCTCAAAGTTTTATTACATCAAGTGGATTTTTGTTGTGTTTGAAATGCAAACTTCATAATGGACAAAAGACCACATGAAGGATGAAGAAGGATGTTGAAAGATGATTATGTTTTTGCTACTTTGTTGAAAAAATTAAACTAAAATTTTTATACATTTTTTCCACACACGTTATTAATTTCTTTTAATATTCCTTGTGAATAATTCAACAGCGACGTCTGCAGCAGGTTCCTGCTTGAAAGCAATTTAATTATATTAAATAAAAAAATCATTACAAGCCACACAAGTCTGTTCTTATTTTTTATTTGGTAGACACTAGAGACTAATAAAATTTATGCCAACTAACACTTTTAATTTAATCACACACACATGCATTCAGAAGCATAAATTGTTTAATAGTGCAATTTGCACTTCATTGTACGAGCATGTGCAACCATGTAAATTTGCCTGCCTGCTTACGAGGCCGGCGGCCGGCGAAAAAAAAACAATACAAACAATAAATGTTTTATGACGGGGCTTGTCTCATTAGACTTAGTTCTTGTTTAAGTAGTTCTGAAGAACAATACAAATTAATATTCGGAATAATAATTAAATATCAGTTAAGTGTTAATGCGTGCTTCTTAAAGCTATGCTTCAGTATCCCAGTATTCGCCCGAAAACTTTGATGTAATACCATCTTATTTCAAAAAATCCCATGAAAATTATGTTGTAGGAGCCACATTATCGTACATATATGTGGCAATCAAATATTTCCTTTCCCAATTGAAATAAATGCAACTCTGATTGCATCGAAATTGACCTTTTAGGAGAATTTCCATAAAATTTTGCAAATCTTGCAACTTGTCAAAAATAAAAATAAACTCTCACACAGCACACATGCCATCTTTGACAAATCGTACGATTAACAAAATTTTATGGAAATTTTTATACAATGACAATTTTGATGCAATCAGAGTTGCATTTATTTCAATTGGCCACATATTTGTGTGACAATGTGGCTCCTACAGATTTTCCTAATTTCCATTTTGAAAGTTTTCTTAAAAAAAAGTTGAAACCGATTCTACCTTGACTGGCATTTATCAGTTCAAAAGGAAAATAAAAAAGGAAAAGAGGACAATGGGAACAACAAGCGGCGAAAATATGTAAACAATTCCTAGATAATTTTTAAATTTCTCAAGATTATATTTGAAAAATATTAAACATTTTTAACGCTCCTACACCGCCAGTTCTATGATTAGGGCAATTTTTTTATTCCTTTTAAGGTCATGTGTTCTACGTTAAGAGAAAAAATTGAGAAAATACAATTCGATTTTAATAAAAATCGTCCATAACGATGTTGAAAGATTCACAAAATTGTATATTATATTTTTCGCCTTTCACTCAGTGATATATAATAGATAATGATATATAATAGAGAAAATTACTTTAATTTCATTATCGAATTCCCAACAAAAACAATCACAAAAAAAACAATTTTTTATATTTAAGATATTATTCCAAAGCTTTTTTCTAAATACACTTTACACCCTTTTAATTTTATATTAGATCCTCACCGTACTGCCCTCATACATAAGAGAATTCGTATGCCAAAATTTGTATAGAAATAAACTTAAATTATGGTCTCAGTGCCACAAACTCATTTAACATGAACAAACAATATAACAAGAATTACAAAACATAATAGAACTTTAAGATGCAAGTGCACAAAGCATGCAGGGGCCTGCACAAATACTCGCATAAAATTCAACCCTTCAGTTCTTTGAAGCTTTCGCTTTAACTATTTTTCTTTTCGTTTTTTAAAGCAATCGTTATTATCATTAAGAGTTTTAATATTCAACACTTATTTATTTACATTTCAAGTACATTTAAAGTAAGTAAGTAAGGTAAGGTATACTTGTAATAATTCTCGTTTAGTTGTGAAAAATGTTTATATAAATATACGAAATAAAAGAAAAATTATATAAAATAATTTTAAGTTATATTAAATTTTTAATTAAAAAAATGCAAAAAATATATACTCTCAACTCACCAGAGAAAGCCTACCAGACAATATTTTTTTACTAAAATTAGTGCATTATTTCAGAAATTTCCTTAACACATGCCAACATTTTACTTAAATCGTATAACCTTCCAAAGCAAATTTCTATTTTTATTTTCAAAAATTATTATTTAAATTATATTTTTATTTTTAAAAAATATTAAAAAAAATTTCACAATTCTTTAATAAAAGAAATTTTTTGAAAATTACATTTTAGGGCACAAAAATGATTTAAAAAATCTTACTCTATAGGGCCGATGTTTTGGCCTTGGCCGTGTGCAAATATTACAAGGTGCCTAACTTTAGTTGACAGGACGATCACTTGATAATGTAGAGACAAAATCTAGAAACCGTTGAGAAAAGAAAAATAAAAATAAAGTTATAAAAACGGTGGGACAAATTAGCCAAAAGTTAAGCAAAAACCCAAATACTAGGTATGTTTTCCCCCTTTTTGCCACACATAGATACTCAAGTATTGTGGACTTTAAAAATCTTTTGCTGTAAGTCCATTAAATTGTGTCCTAAAAGTCATAAGATTTGACCAACTTTGTGAAAAATTCCATCAAATACTAGTTGTCTTGGGTGGCGAGGAGCATTGCAACAGGACTTGGATCAGACGATAGCCGAAATTACGCCAATTTGCCCCAATTTCCATTGTGCTAAATTGGTGTCCAATAAAAAAATTGTGCCAATCAAATTCTATGCCGTCACATGATTGCGCCATTTTTTCGTCAATTTGTTTACCGCAAGATTGTCAAAAAAAAGTGATTTTATGGCAATAATTGCCACATTCCAGTCACACGATTGTTGCAACATACGGCAACAGCGATAATCAGCTGTTTTATTTTACAGCAAATAAGTACAGGGATATATTTCATAAGCTTTGTTTTTTGGTTGTTTTTTTGGTACATAAAATGATTTCGTTAAAAAACACTTTTCGCCTCACTTTTGATATTTTGTTGTCGCGCAGTTGTATTACCAGATATCACACGGTTGCCGCATCAGGGTTGCATGTGTTTGGGCAAAACAAGCACAATGTTAGGCGCGATGGCCGCACGAGTCAATTGGTTTTGTATTCACTCGATTAGAAAAAAAAAATTGGTGCTTTGCGGCAAGAAGAGAATCGCATCAGATTCTCGTTTAAATGATATGCAAAAACTTATGATATCAAAACTACAGGGTGTTTCTGTTGATTGCTTTAAACATGTTAATTTAAAGATTGCGGAATTGTATGCTTAAAGTGTTTTCATATGTCGCCAAGTCTACCCGCGTGTGTGTGTGTGTGTGTTAAAATTGAATGTATTATTTTTTTTTTGGAAAAACGCATTATTTTCAAATAGTATTAAATGAATTTGTATGCATACCACAAGAAATACAGTTATTAACAAAAATATTCGTATGCTGATTATAATACAGATTTTTTGCAGCCGCGAGTACTGAATTATTTCAATTTAAATAATTAAAGTTAGTTAAAAAATTAAACAATTTTCGAAATATCGAGCAATATCTCGCTCTTTGTATGGCACTGTAATTTAATGAATTGCTTGCTAGAGTGGAAGGATGTTTTTTCTATTTATATCTCAATTTTTTGTAATCTAATTGTATAACTTGGCGCGTTTTAGCGTAAAATAAACAAATAAATCCAACATAAAATAACACAAATAAACAATGAAAGCATCTGCAGACAGATAAAAATGAAATATGGATAAAAGAATTGCACACAAACGCATAAGGGATTCTTACAAAAGTCATGTTTGTTCAGATAAAAAATATGTTTGCATTCACGTAAATGTGGAAAATAAGTACGAGTATGCAAATGCTGTTGTAAGTAACTGCAGGTAAATATGCGCTGCTGCATAAAGCGCAAGCCAGTATTTCTAGTAAAAGCAAAACATACAAGGCCCGCGGGCGCAGGATGAAAAGGGAATAGAAATATATTAAAACATAACGAAGTTCTCTCTAACGTTTATGCGAGGCACGATTTGCAGTTCTTTAAATTAGTGGCTAGCAAAGGGTAGCAAAAAATTTTTATAAAAAGACCTCTTTCGCCAGTTTGTTATATTACAAAATTAAAAAAAAAACAATTACATACGAGGGGTGATAAAAAAAAATCGTTTTTTTCGATTTTCGCATTTTTATGTTGGCATTTCTTGTAATGTTGTTACACATGTCTGTTATACAAGTTAAAGAAATAAATATATATATATACATATATATATACATATATATTTACATAGTACAAAAAAACGCGCTATTTCAGTTTAGTTCTACATTTTCACTGAGGTGAACCGAAGTCGATAGACAGATCGCAATTAACTTGTCTTATTAAAAATATAAAATAAAAAATACTTTCAGTTTTTAAATACACGGAAAAATAGAAAAAAAAAAATTGAAACCAATTTTGAAGTGGACAAGAATATTTATGAAGAAAAATACCATTAAACGAATTATTGTAACAAAAATTAATTATTAGTACATTTTTAATATAAAACTATAAATCGCTCGTACAATTTCTTTAAAAATGTGTTACATTCCTAAAATGAGAAGAAATAAAATCTTATATGAAGTTCAAGAGTGAATGGTTTGACTGGTTACAAATCCCAATTTAAAAAGGAGAAATCAAGAGAGAATAACCCCGTTACATATTAATAAAATATTTAAGAGAGAATAACTTCGTTGCATAATCACTAAAAAATTCAAGAGAGAATAACTCTGTGACATATTAATAAAAGAAACATCACCAAGAGAGAACCATAACTTTATAAATTATTTACATAGATGTCTGTATGTTGGCAATATCAGCCATTTTGTATTGTCAGTTTGTTTTTGACAGAAGAAGTGTTTCGAGGATTGGAAAAAATACTGCCATAAGTCTATTACATTTGAGGAGTACTACTTTGAAGAGGCCAAGGTATTGATGAATAAATAAATACTTTTTAGAAAAAATTGAAAATAACGGCTATTGTTTTAGCACACCTCGTATATACATATTTATAACTAAAGCAAGAAATGTAGAACTGCTTACATCTGAATTATCAAACTTATTACTTGTAAATATTTGATAAAAAAATTTTTTTTTAAAATGAAAAAAATAAAAATTGAAATATTATTTTTTCTATTTTCTTACGTTACCTCCTAGCCCTACTGCCCCATAAAGCAAAATCAACGAATTTTAGTTTTAGCACATATTAGGACATTTTCCACATATTGCCAAATCGTACCTCGCATGCCTTTTGTAGAATTGATGGGTTTTTTTATATTTTCCTCTACGTATGCCTTCATTACTAAAGTGTTTCTCCGCAATTTTATACTGTTGAAAGGCAATTTCTTCATTTCATTGCCTCAGTTCAACGAATTTTCTTCCTATAAATTCCGAGTACTAAAAATTACTTATTGTGAACAATGAAAGCCGCAAATTTATACATTGATATTGAAGAAATACAAAATTTTTGTTGCAAACAAAAAGAAATTATAATAAAAAATGTTTCCACATGCCAAACACACGAATTGCAAAGACAATTTAATCATAAGGGATTGAGAAGCAAATTGTATGCATCATCCTAAAAGTATACCTTAGAATATTTTGTAGTTTTTTAGTATGTGTTTGTTCATTGACAATGCAAATAATCCGTTTTGTGATTGCACTTCATTTAATTTTTTTTAAACTTAAATTGGTTTTTGTTTTTTCTTCACGCTAGTTTTTTCTGCAATTAATAATGCAATTTGTATGTTTTATTTGAATAGTTTTTTTATTTAATTTAATTTTCATTTTCATTGGTTTTAGTTTGCTCAGTTGAGCGAGAATGAAGTTTTGCGTTTTGTAAATTTCCTTACCCCTCCGATTCAAACCAATTTCTTGCTTAATCACCGGCATGTAGTTTATTTCAACACCCATAGATATTTTCGAAAAAGAGTCTGCAATCAGCTCAACTCAATTATATATGTTTGCATACTCGAACCACCATCATCTTCATCATCATCATCATCATCATGATCATGATTAACACCGTCATCAACGAGTAAAAAAATATTTAAATTGTGCAAGGCGAAGATATAACAAAAATATGAATGTGCACATGAAGAGCCACTATATACTATAGGCCCTTGTACTGAGACTATTGTGAAAGTTTTTTGCAAACACAGTAGTGGGCAAAGTTATAGTATAAACAAAGACTTAAACGTCGATACTTAAAATACTTCATCTATAAAGCAAATAAATAAGAATTATATTTATTTATTTATTTACCAAATATTACAATTATATGAATATAATTGCAATATGTGTAGAAGCACTGGCTACTGAGGCCTTTGGCTTCCGGCTCCCTGGGGAATTGAACCCCTGACACCTGCTTAACAGGCGGGTACACTAACCATTATACCATCGAGGGGCTTAAATGAGAATTATAACATTAATACATAATATGAAGTCGACCTATTTTAACTAAAGAATTTTGGCTAATGGTGCCTAAAGTTAAAGGCTCATGACTACTTTGCCACACAAGCAGCAATACTGCCATTATTTTGCATAAAAAGTTTTCTGTTTGAGTGAAGGATTTTTGGAGGAGTCCATTACATTTAGCTGCAGGGATGTTCTTCTAGATCCAGACAAATGTATTCATTAATTGCTACCCAATTTATACAAATAGATCATTGACATTGTTTTATATTGTTCACACTCCTTTTCATAATTCTCTTAAGAATTCTCGTTTATTTTGCAAACCAAAATGGAAACTTAATTTTCTTTTAACTTAAATATGGATAGATAAACTTATATCAAAAATAATATATATTATTTTCCCTTTCGTAAAGATTATTTCTTCAGAATTATGAAAAGGAGTGTGAACAATATAAAACAATGTCAATGATCCATCTTTATAAAATGGGTAACCACTAATGAATACATTTTTCTGGATCTAGAAGAACATCTCTGTAGCTAATTATGATGGACTCCCCCAAAAATCACTCACTCATACAGAAAGGTTTTATTCAAAATAATGACAGTATTGCTGCTTGTGTGGCAAAGTAGTCATGACCCTTTGTAAATATGTACGAGGTGTGACCAAAAAATTATCGTTATTTCCAAATTTCGTGAATTACGTATGTTCGGAACAGGAGCAGTTTGCGATACCAAAAAGTGATTTCAGAGGTGTTTTGAGGACTGGAAAAAATGCTGGGATACGTGTAATATAGCTGAGGGGAATTACTTTGAAGAGGAAAAGTTATATATTCATGAATATATAACTAACTGTGTAAAAAATTGAAAATAAGGTTTACCTTTTGAACACACCTTGTATGTACTTATTGTATATCGCTGGAAATTGTTTCTTGTTGACAAACATGCGGTTAGTACTGGTCCCCAGTAAAACAAACTAAATGAGAATTTTTTTCAAGAAAAATCTTGCTCTATAGATAAGGATATAAATTGTACGCCTCTAAGCTATGCTACATTTCACTCCACCTCTATACAAATGCAGCCAACTCTTTTCTCCATTCAAACTCTGGCATTTCTATTCTATGTCATTGCAGCAATTCCCCGCATCTATTGCCGTCTTCCTTCCATAATATTTGCATTATTTTAATTAAAAGTATTGAACTATGAATGATTTTAATTTGTCTGACATCTTCTTTTAGTCCAATTCCTTTCTAATTTCTTCTCTTTTCTAATAACTGCTACTAGTTCAAGAAACTAGGACCTAAAATTTGCGAACAATGAGACTGACTGAGATCGTCAAAGATATTAAATAATAACAATTATATTTTCAGACGGAACAGTTTCAATCATTTCTTCTTTAGTAACATTTTGCATTTTTTCATTACGAGAAAGGAGAAAGGAGGAAAAAGGAAACAGAAAAAATTTGATTTTCCTTTACATAGAAATCAAATGCAGTCAATTTTGCATTAAAAAACTAACAACATCCTTCTGACTATTGCAGCTGAAAATAATTGCTTTATATTTCACCAGCTCTCATTACTTGCAATGGACACAGAATTAGAATTTTAAATTAAGTTTGCAATTTTCATGAAATAAAAACAGTCACCACAGTTTTGTGGAAAGTAATCAAAATGTAGGAGAGTACAAAAGGATGAAAATACGTGGAAATGGTTTGAAAATGTATTCAAATTTTGATATATTTGATATTTTAATTAATTGAAATTATAGATGGATTACTAAAGAAACATTCAATCCAGAAAAGTTCTTCAATTCTCTTCAAAAGCCATGCAAATTTGTTATGTCCTTAAAGCATTAAACAAAAAGGATTCTAAATTAATTCTCTCGATTGGAATTTGAGCAAAAATATTGGATTAGGCGTTACGATGTATAGTATATTTTGAATCCAAGAGAGCTTAACAAAGTCATTGCTCACACTACACAAATCCAACTACAGACATTCCGATTTTGTAAGGGGAAAGAGCGAGAGAGTTATTTTTAAAAAAACAGAAAACATTATTTCTCATACCACTCTCATAGAAAATATGAATCTCTGCAACAAAATTTTCATATTGTCAACAATGACCAATGCAGCATGAAGCTAAAGAGGTGTAGGACACAAGAAATCGTAATTCGTATAACTAAAAGCAACAAGGCCGCTAGAATTATCGCCGTTCAGGTTTGTCAGTTTTTCGGTCGCGAAGCAAGTCACGAAGCAGGGCTAAGCATAGCTGTCAGTCAGTTAAAAATCAATGTATAAAAATCGCCGTTCGGTTATGGAACATGTTCCCAGCTTTAACTCGAGTTTGTAAGTGGAAAGTCTGGCCTTCGCTCTGATCCTCGTTTCGTTATAATTATTTTCTTTATACAATCTTTACTGCCGTACCACATTTATTTAATAAAAATTTCTTCAATTTTTTTTAAATGGAATTTTAGGAAGAGAAATTCTTTCAATGTTCTGGGAAATGAAGCTGAAGTTTACTGCAGGAGTGGCATGAATTTTTTTCCGATCTTGTAAATTTTATTTTAATAATATCGTTTTTTTTCTCACCTTTCGTAAGCTTTCCTTCCCTTTTCATATAATTTTTGGTTTACTTCGCTTACCTGGAAATAAATAAAAATGGGCGGGAATTTGACATGACTTTCAAACATTTATATATTAAATATATTAGAGTTGATATATTTTGACGGCAAAAATAAATATAATGACAGCACATACAATTGTTACGAATCAGCAAAAAAAATTGATTAATTAATTAATTAATTAATTTTGCCTTAAAACTTATTGCCTTAAAAAAATATTTTCATTTCATGAACGTTGACGGGAATGGCAAAGCAAAAAAATTATTATTTTTAAATCATTCGCAAAAAAAAGTGATATACTTATTTCGCAAACTGTACAAACATATTAAAACAAAATTGATTGCATTTAATTCATTTTTAATAAATTTATTTTAAACAATAATTACAAGATAAAATGCAACATTTAAATGTCAACTTTTTAATTAAACTACATTTTTTTCATGTTTCTAGAGAAACCAATTTTAATTATTTTCTTTTTTGCCAGTTCCATTTAACTAGTCTGGGAATGAATAAAGTAAATAGCAATGAAATCAGCATAAATCGGTGTATATCCTTCAAATGTCTGTCCTAATTAAATACAAAGCAAAGAGTTTGAACAGTTTGCAACAATAAATAAAAAGGAAAATATTTACAATTTTAATGAAACTAAAAAATTGCACAAATAAAACAATAAAATGACACAAATTACCAGAAACAACAGATGAGAGAATAAGTAAAAGACTAAAGCAGAGCTTTTCCTCCATTTTTGCATGACAACAGAACTACAGCAGGGACAGAAAGACAATTGCACAATGTGGAAGCATTGGATGAGCTCAAAAGAGCAACAATTACAATCTAAATGGACAAATGCCATTCGAAGTGATAAGAAATATTTCAGAATTGTAAAAGGAATTTCAGAAAAAAAAATGTATATCCAAAGTGGGCAGTTTAAGTATTCTTTCAAGATATTTACAGTTGCATACAATGCAACGGACAAGTTATGGTACTTTGAAGTAACCAGAAGACATTTAGACAACATTTTTTAATTTAAAATGATTAAAAATAATAAAAAGTAAATAAAAAGGTTTAGCCATAGTTCATTTCACAAGCTTCGAATACGTAAATGGTAGCTGTTTAATCAATTTTGAAAGATCACTTCAATAAAATAATAAAAAGTAAATAAAATGGTTTGGCCCTAGTTCATTTCACAAGCTTCGAACACGTAAATAGTAGCTGTTAAATCCAGTTTGAAAGATCACTTCAATAAAATAATAAAAAGTAAATAATAAGGCTTAGCCCTAGTTCATTCCACAAGCTTCGAATATGTGAATGGTAGCTGTTTAATTCAGTTTGAAAAATCACTTCAATAAAATAATAAAAAGTAAATAATAAGGCTTAGCCCTAGTTCATTCCACAAGCTTCGAATATGTGAATGGTAGCTGTTTAATTCAGTTCGAAAGAGCACTTTAATATTAATATCTCGAAAACTTTCTTTACCAGTCAGTTTTGCAAGTTAATGGCTGCCACATGATACAAAAATATCGAAAATCTTGTTCTCTAGTTAGTTCTGCAAGCTTCGAATAAGTTAAAAATGGCATTTTTAAATTAAAGTAAGTTTTTTTTCGGAGCTATAAAAGCTAAAGCGGCATGATATTCAGCCGTGAAAAGCAGATTTCAATGCCAACTGAATAAGATAACTTTGAATCGAAAACAATTATCAACTTTACAAAAACTTTACCTTTATTTCAGTGGTCCAATAATCAATTCCTCAAGCTAATTGACAAAAGAAATGTTATAATGCAGAGAAATTAAAACCTTCACTAGCACGCAAACTTCATGCACAGTCTGCACCTTAATATATTCACTTTCGTATCGTGCATAGATTTCTCTCCGTATCGTATAAGAATATCATATTTGGCGTAAACTTTCGAGGAGATTTCGAGATTATAATACCAACACGATTTTATACAAGATACTCAAATTGGTAAGCGTGATATCCAGTTTCACAAATTCATGCATTTAAAATAAAAATAATGTTAAACTTTCACTTCAAAGCAGTCACTCTAGCTTCCTCATGAACACCCTGCACGAGCATCATTGCTTTGTTGCCCTGCACCCCCACAAACTATTTTGTCTATTATAATTATAAAGCAGTTGTTCTTGTTACTTGCATTGTTGTACTTAACGGTGAGTAAATAGCAAAAGGGCAACTGCTCTCATCAAAAATAAGCCACTGCCCGGAGATTTGTGAATACGGTTCATGCGGGAGTAGAGTCTTAAGAGCACATACATGCATAAATATTTCCCAAGCCACTATTCAAAATTATATGAATTTCGTATTTACAACAGGCAACCTTGTTGAAGCCCTCTAGACAATACAAGTAGCTATATGCGCGCGCGTGTGTGTGTATGTATGCATGTGCCCTTGTGTGTCAGATCTTGAGAAATAACAGAAAAAACCCCTGACAACTATAACAAAATCCAAATAAATAAAACAACTTTTTAAATATTCCAAAGATTGTTTGTTGTTGATAGCCATTATCTCTTCTTGGTCACTGCCTGTAGGTAGGCAACAGAAAATCTTCAAATTATGAAAACGGTCACAGAGTCATCTTTATTTGCATGTGGGCGATAGAAAGCAGAAAGCAGAAAGCAGATATCGTGTGAAAAATATGTTGCGTGTAAAGTGTCAGCCCATTGGAAGACGTGCTACTTTACACGTCAAGCTTTCCAATTAACATAAAAGTATTGACCCAAAAGGTTGTCAGAAAAGTTTCATTTTTTCCCCTGTGTGGCATCTGTCAAATCACTTGATGTTGTCAAAAGTTAAAAGTTACCTAATCTTAATACTTTATGGAGACATACGGATAAGGATCAAGATGGTAGCTGGTAGCTGCCGGTTGAAATGGTCATATATATATATATTTGTTTTTGTTGTAAAAAAAAGTTTCAGCAAGTTTTCATGTTGACTTTAATACAATTTTACAAAATAATTGTTTACAAAAATGTTTTCTTTGATTCCTAGACTAAAGGGCACAAAATTAAGAAGCCAAAAAATGCCAAAATTCATCATTCGGCAATTGTATTTATTCATATTTGTTCTTATTTATGGACTGCCACACTGATGATGAGCATTGCTGGGCATGAGTGCTGCCAGTGTGACTTGTAGGAACACACACTGAGTGAGATAGTCATGCTCCGGTAGACAGACCTCTTTTGGTTCAGTATAGCTAAAGTTCTTATTGCTACTCTTGCTATTGTCGTTCTTGCTGTTAGTTTTGTTAAACAACCAACAATATTTATAAATATTATCAAGAGATGAAACTAAACAAAATGCAAAAGAAACAAACAATACAAAACACACAAAAATACAATAACAAGAAAGTTTATTGTTTTCTTTTTCATAAAATAATAGCAAATGGAAGAGATGATAAAAAAAGTTATATTATAGAGATCCTTGTAGGACAATTATTTTTTTAATTTGTTGCCTATTTCTCTACATATACGAATATAGTTGAGTTTAAATGAAACTGTGTGTGCTGGCATTTGTAAGTGTATATGAATTGGCCTCCTTTTAGGTTAGTAGTAGTAGTGCAGCATATTTATTTAATATTCTGTATGTTTGTTGTTTTTTTTTTGTACTTTTTCCATTTTTTGCTGTCCTTTATTACACACAAAAAATTAGATACATATATTTCTGCCATATCTGCCACTCAGCCTAAAAGTATGCCAAGCAATTGTCGTTCAAATTTGATCAATCAATGAAATATTTAAAATTATTTTTTTTATTTAATTTATCAGTAGAAAATCGTGCATAAATGTTATTTGTTTTGGAAATGACAAGAAGAAGAGCAGATAATAAATAAAAGATAAAAAGGAAGTTAATGAAAATAATTTAAGAATTTATTTTTAAATTGCTAACAAAAGAAATAATGCCTTTGCTTATAAATTTTATTTTATTTAAGCTTTTTCTCAAAATGAAAAAAAAAGAAAACAAAACGAATAAAAATATTTTAAAGTTTGTTATTCAATTCAGAAAATGAATTCGAATACAAGACTCGAATTAAATTAATTTAATTCGAGTCTTGTTAAATTAATTTAATTCGAGTCTTGTTCCAAAGGAATGCTTTCAATATTGCGTTGATTCATTTATTTAATGGAAATCAACTTTTGAAAAAGCTCCATTGAACAAAGTGGAAAAAGTATAAAAAATTATTTCTTTTTTGCAAATAAAAATTTAATTATCAAAAATGTATGGCATTTAAGGATTTCGTAAAATTTTCTATACGACGGCAGGAAGGCCTGACATTTTCCGGCATTAATCTTGTTTGCTTGCCATCCTTGGCAACACATGCAAAAAAATCTGAAAAGCTTGCTTCTTTTTAGTTATTACAACAAATTAATTAATTTGTATTCATATGTGCTTAAATCCTTCTCCCGGTTTGCAGAAGACGATCCGTATTAGCACGCATACCAAGGACAATATGAGCCATGTAATCCTCCTAAAATTACTACTTTGCATCCCCCAATTCAAACCGTAAAACTTATTCTGTCACATGTTCTGAAACTGATAAGAAGTTTTATTAAGCTTTTGCTTCAGTAAAGATACAAGAGACCCATAGAAGTTATTAAAAAAAATTTAAGCTCTTCTAGAAATCATGTAGTGGCGTCCTTTATAAGAAATTAAGTGTTACAAATTTAATAAAATTTATCAAAGCACTTGAACGTAAATATATTAATTCAAACACGAAAATCCTGCAATGCCTCCCTCTAAAAAACAAAATTCTACTGCAGATGAATCAACATCAAATAAAATGTGTCAAAAGTTATTCCCAAACTGCCAGTGGTATCATTCATGCATATTCACACTCCTGCCACGAGAGGAAAACTAAACAAGACACACCAGCGACAGGCCAAACAATAACAAATTTGTTGCAAATTTTTCAACATATTTTTTGTATTAAATAAATTAATCACGATATTAAAAGAGCCTCATTATATTATCTTGACATGCTATAATACTTTGCGAAACGAACTTGAAAATTTTCTTGCACTATGGGGCAGTTTAAAAAAATTGGTGCCAAAATTTTGCTGAGATTAGGAACTTTAAAGGATTAAAAATTTTGCTGCTATTTTGCTGCGAAATTTTTCCTAGAAATTAATTTTAATTTAAGGAAATTAATTTCGTTTCTTTAATGTAAAGAATGGCAAAAATGTAAACGCAAAGGACTACTATGATAAAAACATTCTTATCTGATTATAGATTCCCTTCTTTTTCATATACTTTCTGAAAAAAACTTTTTTTTTACCAACCTTCGTTTTGTATGGCCAGAAATTTTGTCAATTGGATACGAAAATTTTATAGTGATACCCTGCTATTTTAAAACATCGCATTAAAATGGCGTTATTAGTGCCACACAATCATTTAAATGTGATACAAAAAAGAAAAACTTGTTCTGTTTTCAACTGATTGAAGTAAAATAAAAATCAACTCTGATCGCGGGAAAACATTCACAAAACGAAAACATTCATTTTAAGTCACACTATTCAATTTCTTCAGCACACATGCCAAATTTGACAAATCCTACTACTGTGTAGGATAGTGTAGCGAATTAAATATGGTAACCAACTCCTCTCCCAAAACAATTTTCTTGATCTTACTTTCATTTCTTTAAATTCATTACAAAAATTATTTTTCAAATTATTATGCTCTATTCTTTTCACAAATTTCCTATTTTGTTTTCAACACGAAATTGTAATAAAAAGTATCAGCGGCGTAAAAATATTTCTTTTATTATCAATCTTCTCGCTGATAAAATCTCGTTCTCGTTAAAACGCTGCATTGTGATCATGGATGAATCCAGCGATTGAGATAGTTAATCCGTCAAAGAGTCATTAAGATTTTTCTCATTAAAAAAAAATTCAAATTGCTGGCATCCGCGGCTTTTATAGTTACAAATTTGTAAAATGATAGCATATCCTTAGGCGCCTTAACAGCCCTAATTATACGACAAAAATACAAAGCTGAAGCATTAAATAATGATTAGTGCCCATGGCAAATTTAATAAAATAAAATTTAAGTGTAACGAATATTTTGGTCTTATCTACTGCTTGCTGTGCTTCATACAACGGCTCTAAGGAATTACTCTTAATATATCTCCCCTCTTCTCGTATATATCTGTAGGTTGTTTAATTTTTATTTAATTTTTTGTTGTGCTTTTTTAAAATCTTTGTAAACTATTAGGAATATAAAATTTAAAGATTTTATAAAATATTATAAAGTGTGTGGGCAACGCAGGAAGGTATGCCACGGTAAACAGTGAAGAAATCTTGCAAAAGCTCTAGGAAACTATGAAAAATTCCAAATGAATTTTTCATGCTCCAAGACCTTAAGTCCAACTAATAAAATGTATTAGAAATCACAGAATAGAGTTTGCTTTCTCTTAGCAGGATTTCCGTTATGGTTCACATTTCCTGCAAAAAAATCCATCGAGTCTTAACCAGGAAAAAAGCTTTGGCAAGCTTTTGTTCCTCTTGCTTAGAATAATAAAAAATTTGGCATTACTTCGAAATAATCGTTTAAAGCGAGAGACAAAGAAAAGATCCAAGAGGAAGGTAAGGGCGAAAAATACAATTTGAAGGGTTCCTAAAAGCGCAGGTCGTACAATATATACCTTGATTTTCTGCATATATTTTTAGATTGCATATACACGATGCAATTTTCCATGATATTAACTTTTAACTTGCGAAAATTATTGAGTAACAAAAATGGCATGACTTTAATTTTGAAGGGGTTTTTTTGGGCTCATCCTTTCTCCACTATTCGCTTATATCGATTTATAGTTTTATATATTATACGTTTCTGTACTATCAAACATGAGTTACAAAGCCAAGTACATTTTAGAAGAGTGTTGGAAAAATGCCGTGCAGTGTTTCATTAAATAAAACCAACTTCAAATTTAAAAATAGTATTACCGAAACTCAACAAGGCCAGTAGGCTGGTTTCGTATTTTCTTAGACCAGCCCTTCGAGGTCAAATTGAACCAACATTTTTACATCATCATTTTCTTTAGTACCCCACAAGCAATTAGCAAAGTGTAGAAAAACAACTTAAACCATCAAACCCACTTAGTCGGACCGGAGGCTTCCCGACAATGGTTCGTAAAAATAGATAAAAGCAAAAATATTGTGTTTTATTTATATAAACCCCTTTTATCTTTTCTTGATGTAATTCATTCAAGTTGAATGACCCTCATTATTAATAATTATTTTATTTTATTTTTTTTTAAAACTTTTTTTATTTAGCTTCACAATTTCTTTCATATCAACAGAATGTGTTGGCAATGCTGTTGTCCTCAAAGTCATAATTGCTTGAATGGCTGAATGTTTGTAAATATAATAACAAATTTGCTGCAAACAAAATATTTAAATGTGTGTGTTAAGGGCTGTGAGAGATGGATGTGCTTATGCGAGAGGGGTTATTGAAAACTAAACTTAATTTCTTATCTCAGCAAGTCAATAGTAAATTCAAATAAAATATATTAAACAATTTCCAAAACATTATGCAGTTATTGAAAGAGGTATTTGCCAGTAGAAACACCTCTTGCACAATGGGGCGAATCAAAATGCTCAATCTAAACTTTTCGAATTGTTAAATATATGTTTGTTTTCTCAGGATATAAACAGTAGCAAGGCAGCTTTTGTAGCTTGCCAAGTTACTAGATTATATCCCAGACCATTCCGTGGCAGTAGTAACGACAATAAAAAAATTAAATACTGCAGCAATTAGTGGAGTAGACTACTCCACTAACTACCTCTTCCCTTCAAGATCGATTAACAAACAAAAAAATGTGAAGTAAAGACATATGCGTGACGATCAAACCGTTTTGATAAGTCGAAATAGTTCAATACTTTCAATACGCCGACTTGTGTGGCACACACGAACAGGCCACATATTCTACATTGAGTTTCGCAAGTGCTTTATTCTGTAATCCTTTTTATATTGCAGATATTATTTATTAGCAAAAGATTTTAAATGCAAAAATAAAAATAAAATTTTTCCAATTTTTTTAATATCAAATTTAAATGTTATAACTGCATTACCAACTGCAAGCAACATTTCAATTATTCCTATTCCATATTTGTTATATTATGCAAACTGTTTCCGAAATATATGCATACACACACACACACACACATCTACATACAATAATATTAAGTTAAGAAAACACAAAAAATGCATTCAAATCAATTTCAAAGAGGGCGGCGAAACCATTTCTATGTTTTCATCTCTGCACAATGGCCGCATGTTGCCACTGTTCTGTTTGCCACTTTAAATGTGCGTTGCACCAGAATGGCCGTGTGTGCGCTAAATAAAAAAGAGACAACAATTTGTTTATACACTAGAGATGCAAAATAAACTTGCATGTATAAATCTATTGCTTATAAATAAATGAAACACAGACAAAATATCACCTTATGCGAGGGATGTTGAGCTTTTATATCAGAGAAGTTTACATTATTTTATTTTATAATATTTTTTAAAACTTTTTTTAATTTAAAGAGTGAAATTTGAATACTGGCGTTAGAAAATAATTTTCTCTTTGCTTGTCATGATTGATTGTGAATTGTGGTCCAACCCTCGTACAAAACGAGCCAGTACCATCATTAACCCACTTTTAAGATGTAACAGCTAATATTATGTGTGATATTATAAAGTTGGTGGGACAGAAGAGACGAGGCAGTTGTCGCCACAATAAAATACAATTCAATGTAAAGCCCTGCTGGCATCTGTAGAACTTTGTTTGTCAACTACAACAACGTTTTAGCGGCAATAGCAACATGGTATCTACTTATGATTCTCCTATTTGTTTACTTGCTATTCAAATAGAATGCAGTAATAGTAACAAGTTGTACAAATAAAACATTAACAGCTCTCACAGATCCATTTCCCAAGCACACATTATACCGCACTCTTCCTTAAGGACAAACAAAAAAAGCTCCCACTAACACAACACAAGCCAACGTTACAAGTTAATTGATGAAAGGTAAACATTACAAACTTTAATAATCACAATTATTAATATATGAAATATACGAGGGTGAGAAATGATAAGAAGGGGGGAAAAACAGGAATACGAGTATCTTGCCAAAACATTTACATATCCTGTTTGGCTCTTTAACAATAATGTTTACATGAATTGTGGTATAGACAGTATACACAGCCGTCTCATCGTCAAGAATATTCAGGTAACAGAAATATATTAAAGACAGAGAAAAAAACAAAAAAAAAAAAACATTAAATTAAAATTAATGTATGGTTTTAGAATAAAATCTTTTCTTTATAAAATATTTTACGGGCCGGCAACGTAACGCAAGATTATGCTAGAAAACTTAAAAAGGTCGTGTTCTGTCAACGAAGGGTTTCTTCTACTTAATAAAACTTTTTTCAAATATATTTGTATCAAATATATTGAAATTAAAACGTTGCTGAGTGTCCATACAAAACATGCCAATCACACCAATGACGGCATGTGATTATCGTAATTCTTATATATTTACCAAGAGTTTAAAAGAAAATATGCAAAGCATTCAAGCAATCGACGAAAGGAAATTTCATAAAATTTATATAAAATAATTTATTTGTAGACTCTTTAAAGGAACGGGTGTTTAGATAATAGCTACTTACTGGTATCGTTTAAATGCAGTTTTCGTTTAAATTTTGAACGTGACATGAAAGGAGCTGATGTGTATTATCAGACCTAATTTGAAGAGCATCACATTCGTAAAACCTTGAAATAAACATTCAAATGTCGCGAACTCCTTGTCTCTCTTCTGCTAAACTAAATCAAATGAAAACTAGATCAAATGAAAATTTCAGTAAGCTTTTAAAAGAAAAGTTTTTTAATAGGAAAAGCTTCATAGAATTACAATACTCCTTCTAAAGCTTCATAGCATCACAATACTTGTACTAGCCAGCAGCCTTAAAGATCACTTGAAAATTTCAGTAAACTTTTAATAGAAAAGTTTTTTAATAGGAAAAGCTTCATAGAATTACAATACCCCTTCTAAAGCTTCATAGCATCACAATACTTGTACTAGCCAGCAGCCTTAAAGATCACTTGAAAATTTCAGTAAACTTTTAATAGAAAATTTTTTTAATAGGAAAAGCTTCATAGAATTACAATACTCGTTCTAAAGCTTCATGGAATCACAATACCCACTCTAGCCAGCAGCCTTGAAGATCAATTGAAAATTCCACTAAACTTTTAATAGAAAATTTTTTTAATAGGAAAAGCTTCATAGAATTACAATACTCGTTCTAAAGCTTCATGGAATCACAATACCCACTCTAGCCAGCAGCCTTGAAGATCACTTGAAAATTTCAGTAAACTTTTAATAGAAAAGTTTTTTAATAGGAAAAGCTTCATAGAATTACAATACTCCTTCTAAAGCTTCATGGAATCACAATACCCACTCTAGCCAGCAGCCTCCTTAGCCGAATAAATAATGCACAGCCAACAAACCGTAGGTTACGAGTTCGATTCCTGCCTAGACACAGCCTGTTTTTCGATGGAAAAGCCAAAAACTTTGCAGGTTAAGTTTAAGAAAAAAAATTTTAATACGTCAACGATTTAAATGCCATTCCGACAATCAATTTCACTACGTTCGCTGTAGCCCTTCGATAAGCTGAATTTTTCCTTTAAATGTTTCACAGAAATTAAAATAAAATTTACATATTTTTCTCTGCTTCGAAGAGTACAGAATTAATTATACTCAAACTAATTTTCTATTCCGAGTCACTTCAGCTGCTCTTAAGGATTTCGGTTGAGGAATTTTGTTTAATTAATATGCGCTGCTATTGAAACAATGAAGGCAAAAGCAATGAAATATAAATAGTTGTCTGCAAATCCAACTGACAAAATGGCTGAAAGGAAAATTAATACTTGCAGGCCGATAATGCTGTGGAACATCAATTGAAATATTTTGTTTAAAATTTTATAAGCTTTCTCAACTCACTGAAATGGGAAATTGATTTAATGGCATTTAAAATTAACTTGTGCACCACCAAGAAGCCTTAAATGCATGAGTTCCTTTTTGGGGATTTCCCTCTCCTGCTTAAATTGAATTTAATTATTTCAAGCAGGAATTTAATTTTATGTAAAATACTTGTGTCTTCTCTCAGAAGTGGCAGTTAATAGAAACAAATACACACGTGCCACTCTTTTGGCCGGGGCCAGCAATTAAGATTAGAATCTTAAATTAAAATAGTTTTAAGGCCTTAATGCCAACTAAACAAGCTTTTTATATAACATTTTGCGTGCATACCTTTTCCCTTTTGTTTTCCTCGTTTTATTGTTGTGCAGTCCCGGCTTAAGTTGCTTCAACTTGTGATCCCATGATTAGTTCAAGGCAAACAAGAATATTTAAGGTGCGATAAATAAAGGAATGAGCAGGAGCAGAAGGAGAAAAAAGGGTTCTGTAATTAAAATTGTTCAATGTCGTTGGCCAGGATATAAATTACTAAGATTAAGCAGCCAGCAGAGAATAGAGAGGGGATTTTTTCATTAAAAAGAAAAAATCAATTTCCCAAGAGAATTAAAGAAATTGTAAGACGCCCTCCAGTCACACTTGCAATTTTTGGTTTCTGCAATTTTTATCAAAATTATTTAATTTAATTACACAGCAGCAGTTCCCAAACAAAAACAATCTTGTAATCGTTTTCTCAAATGTTTGCTGTATACCAGCGAACAATTTATATCAAAGTATTCACATTGATTTTTATTAATTAATTTATTAACAATTTTTCTACCTTGCAACGCCTACTCTCTTCAAATTCTTCCAGAATACACTGCCTGAGTAAGTGCAGCATCCTTTTTCTCTTTCCTATCTGCTGGCTTTTAAAATATTCTCTACTTCTTGACCATTCAGCAATTGGTAAGAGAAGAAACTGTCGGAGAATAGCATTAAGTTATTCGATTTCCATTTAATAAATAATTTAATTGAATTAATTATCGCTTTAGATTTTTAATTTAAAAACCTCACATTAGACTCTCCTTGCTAAGGATAAGTATTTATATAACAAAAACAAAATTTCTCCTCAGGATGAGCCGCAGCTGGTAAACTGGATGTTTCGCAGAAGTATGAAAAAAAGGCAGAAATTCCATATCTTGTTATTCTGCTTTAACCAAAATTACCTTCTTTAATTTCATTTTCCAATTCTGAGCTTCCTTGAAGGCGAAATTTTTCCTTAAATTAGATTTTAAGGATTAGCAATAAAAATTTATAAAATTTTTTATCAGGTTACTCCAAATCTAATGAGGGAACTTAGAATTAAAGTGGCATGAGTTGCACAACGCTGTCGATTCCGTAATCTTGCAGCATTCCAATTACAATTTTAGCATCCTAATAAGAACATCTAAATAGTGTGTCCTGAAGGCGCATGATATTGCTTGCCAAAGAATCAAAAATCGCAAAAACAAACTGTGTGATAAAAAAAAAAAAATCCAAAAAAATCAGATAAAACCCACAACTATTTAGAAGAGTAAAGTGATAAGTCTTTCTACTCAAGTGATGATATCTTTATGGCTTACAAATTATAGCCCCAGCCACCCATTTTAAATTGGACTCATGAGTTACTAGAAGATCTGAAATTCCGACCAAAAACAGTTTAAAAATGGATTTTTCAAAAGTAAAGATGACACTAAAACATAAATTAGAGTTACGAAGATCTGAAATTTGTACATTACAAATTTTGATACTCGTACATAAGCATTGATGAAAAAAGTGTTGCATACAATTAGGAGAACGATAATAACAAACATATTTGAAAGCACAAATGTCAAAGAAATGACTTTTCCTTAGAGGGTTCTGCAATTGCATGCTAGACTGCTTCGCGGTTACGAACCGCTACGGGTACATGAAATCTTGCCTGCAAAATAGATCTCTAAAATCCTTCTAGTCTTTTTAAATTTAAACTTTATAACAACACACAAATTTATCTGCTGCCTTTGAAGGATGCCAGGCGTCAACCTCCCGAGTAGTCATTGAAAATTTTATCCTTCGATTAAGTAAATGCAAATGATGTCCTTTTTAAAAAATTAATTCCCAGCTACTCTACTTTCATAAATCATAAGTATTTCCTTTGAATCGTTCTTGTGTTTTTATTTTAACGGCTTGGAAAATTTAGAATTATAATAATAATTTTTTTTAGAAAAATAATAGATAGTGTAAAAGGACACGTTCTATTAATCCTGCCGAAAAAATAAGACAAAAGCAATAATTTTTTCTCAACATAAAACCGTTGACAATTAAATTAAATACTCTTCATTACAAGAAGTTTGAAAGCAAATAAGCAACGACTGCCTTGAAAGGAAGAGCAAAAATGAGTTGAGCAGACAGGGCTCAATAGCCTTGAAGCAAATAATCGCCTTAAAGGATTTCAATGTGACTACTGCTAATAACATCGATATAAAAGTATTGCTACTGGCTGTCTGCTGCTTCAAATATTCCATTTCAATTGCAGCCACTATTAATGGCTGCTTGATGATCAAGTGCATAACTAATAAATGTAATTAGAAAAGGAATAAAGAAGAATTATAATAAATAATGATGAATGAATGTGACAGGATACCATCGATTACAAATTCATTAGAAATTAATTGCATCCATAATGTGCATATTTAAGTATTTCAATAAAAGCTTGAGAAATGAAATAGTTTTTTATGATAAATTTTTTCGAGAAAATTATTTATAAAAATTAAAATTCCACAAGCCTAAATAAAATTTTGGCAGTTCACAGAAGAACTGCCAAAGTTCAACTGCAGGTCAAGAGGAACTTTGAAAAGAATTCCAAAAAAGAAAACTTCAAGACAACCTATTAAAATTATAGACCTAGAAAAATATCGTTTAAAAATCATTTCAAAAGCATATTGAAAAAATGTGATTTAGAAAACTTTACAAACAGATCAATTCAAAAAAGTACTATTTAAAAAACGGGGTATTTTAGAAAAGTTTATTTTCAAAAAGAACTCTTTAAAAATAATTTATTCATTATAAAGTCATTTTCAGAAAACCGTGGCGTTCAGCACGTTTCAAAACTAATTTGTAAGCCTATAAAATAGAAAGTACCTTTTGAATTTTTTTGTATGAAAGGGGAATTTATGCCTGTTCAGAAGTATACTTAAACGAGTTACTTTAAAAAGAATTGAAGACTTGAAATGGGAAATCTTTTAATACTGTGCCTCTTAAGAACATAACCTTTTAATTAATACTTGGTCTTTAGATATAACTTGCAGAAAGGGTTTCTTAAAATAAGTACTTTCCGCAATAAATATTTTTCTTTTTTTTTGTGGAAAAGAGCTCTCTGTGATCCCCATTCTTTATCGGAAATATATTTAAAAATAGTACCTTCCAAAAGCCATATCAACTCCTCTTCAAAAGAAAAGTGTAGCCTTAAAAAAATACTTATTTACTATTTTACCCGTAAGTACCTTATTTCCAAAAAAGGCACTTTTTAAAAAAGGGAACTGAAAAATTAACCATTGCATAATGAATTGATTTAAAGGGACTCGAAAGCTTTAGCTGAAAACTTTTGTCTAATATCTCCATTAGAAATATTTTATTCGATTATTCGAATATTTTAAGCGAATTTATTTTTCTTTAAATTTGGTTTGAGCTATTCGGGAACCCTTTAAACAAAATTATTTATTTACAATTTTTATTTCGAATAATTATTCGAATATTTAAAGCGAAATTGTTTTTCTTTAAATTTGGTTTGAACTATTAGGAAACCCTTTAAACCAAATTATTTATTTACAATTTTAGATCAACTAGGGTGCAAAACAACCCAGCGAACACTTTAGTAAAACTCCTGAGCATTTATTTGACTTTTTGATTCCTTTTTTATTATTCAAACAATTATTTTATTTTAATACGTTTTATGTTTGTTTCATTGCAGCTTCACGAGCAGGACCTCATGAAAAACGTTTATTACACGCTCTTTTAGATAATTACAACAGCTTAGAGAGACCGGTTGTTAATGAATCCGATCCACTGCAATTAAGTTTCGGTCTAACTCTAATGCAGATAATTGATGTGGTAAGTGATATAAAATTATCCCTTTTACGCCTTTCCTTTCATTACAATTATTATCTTTGGCAATTTTCTCTCTTTTCCTCGACTATTTAATTCATTACAGTTCTTTTCACATCTCTTGTCTCTCATTATAATCCTGCATTGAAAGTGCAGGATTTTTTTCTTCTCTGTCGGCATACACTTTTCAAAACATGATTAAAAGGCCGTAATGACATGTTTGTTTGAAAACTGTTTTTCTTTTCTATTTGAAAACGGGCAGAAACGTTGTCATCAAAAGGAAATTGTTTCTGATATACATTTTTCAAATGCTGCTGTAAACGTTCAAAGTTGATGTCGCTTTTCTTTTATTTTCTTTTAGTTCCTCTATTTTTTCGTTGTATTTTTTGTTGTGTCTGAAAGTGCATATGTGTGTGTGTGTTTTTCATTATGAAAATTATACTGGGAGTACTAATTTATAGACTGTAATTTTCAAGCGCATTTTCTAACGAGGTAATAAAATTGTTTTAATTTTATGACGTCAAAGGACAATAAATTAAAATTTCTTTACTTTGAGGACATTCCAGTTGTGCAAGAGCAACGAAACTTTTACTGCAGCAAAAGCTTTAAGTTTCACTTCAATCAACCGCTTCAATCTATTGTTAAAGTTTTAAAATTATTTTAATAATGCCAGACTAACGAAAAATGAACTCAAGATTTCAACTTGCCACCCGGGCAATTCGACCGTCAACTGTTTTCATAATGGGGCCATACTTCGAAAGTAGAGAAACCTCGGAAATTCTATGTAATTTAAATTTCAAAAATTGTGAAACACTTCATTATTCTTTTTGATATAAATTATTTATTAAATGTCTGAATTAAAAAAATTATTGGACAGGGAATACGCAAAAATAAATTATTCATTTTTTATATACATATATTTTTCAATATATATTTTTTATAAGATCTTTTCAGATCTTTAAGATTAAAAAAAAAAGTTCTGATATATTGAAAAATAAAACTTTGTAAAAAAATTCTATATTTTTAATAAAATTAATTTTCTTTTAAATTTTTAATATTTTTTTTACTTTGAAAAAAGTACCAACAAGTACTTTACTTTTTATATTTAATTAAATCATTTTGCAAAAAAAAAAAATTTTTTTAAAAACCTTTTAATTTTTCTTAAATTTTTCATAAAATTCTCTATTTAATTAATAATAAAAAAAAAATTTTAATTAATAAACCAATAACATTTAAAGGGAATAACTTAGGATATATAAGAGTATTAAAAAAGTACCAACAAGCACTTTTAACTGTATATTTAATTAAATCATTTTGAAAAAAAAGATTTGAAAATAATTTTCAGAAACCTTTTAATTTTTCCTAAATTTTTAATAAAATTCTATATTTAATTATTAAAACAAATTAATTAATAAAGCAATGAAATTCAACAGGAATAACAAAGAGCGTTACAAAAGTACTTTAAAAAAAGTACCAACAATTACTTTACTTTTATATTTAATTAATTATTTTGAAAAAGAATATTTAAAAATAATTTTTCTTCAATTTTTACTAACAGATAGAAAATAACTTAAATTAAATATTCAAAATTTATTTTATTTTATTTATTTTATTTTGCAATACAAAAAAAAAAGCTTTCAAGGAATTTTGGATATAAGTAAAATAAACTTATTGTAGCAATCACTTAGGCGCAAAACAAATAACACATCTATAACAAAATCTATAAGAGACGAAGGAAAAGAAACATTGTGTACACGAGGATAGTTAGTGACGTGATCTCTCAGTAGTTTAAGGACTTTGTCAGAACAAACCAATTTTATTAAATCACAACTCAAACTTTAATTTTGTTAAATGAAATAAAAAGAAAACATCTTTTGTAGCAAATAATTGCATTCCAAATACACAAAACTGCAACAATTTGAAATAAAAAAAAATCTAAATAATCCCTTCAAAGCATAAAAGTGTATCCTGGGAAAGTTTTTACTATCAAAACTATGAAAAACAAAAACATTTTCTGTTTAAATGGCAAAAGAGAGACACTAAAATACAGAAGTTTGTAATTCGGTGGTCTTATGGAATACGGCAATAGATGTAAAATTTTACTATTTTAATAAAAGCTGAATTATCTGACAAAAAGTGTACGTGATAACGAATAATCGAGACACAAATAAGCACATTTAAATAACAAAAAAAAAAAAAAAAAAAAAAAAAAAAAAAAAAAAACAGCAACAAAAAGCAAATTGAAAGACTTTTACAAAGTAAACGAGCGCCAGCGGCAAAACTGGTAATAAAAGCAGTACAAACACATTTTCGCCAGCAATGCTCTGCAAGTCACGAAGGAGTCTATGCCACCCCCCTCTCTCTCTCTCCATCACTTTGCACATGTGGGTGTGCGTTTGAGTGTGTGCGCTTTCATGTAAATGAGTTGGCGTTACAGGTGAAATGTGAATCTAACGGAAACAATAAACCAACAAAATTATTTTTAAAGAAGCAAAAAAAATATCCATCTCGATAACTTTAAGATTACAGATAAAAAAGGCTAAAGGACCTCAAGCTTGTTGTTAACTTGAAGCTTCCCTAAAAAATGTTACCCAAAGATAATCATGTACGAGTATGTGAAAAGTACTATACACAATATTTCATAAGTGCTGACATAAGCAACAACCAGGGATTATTACAATATATATATATATATATATGTATATATATAAAAAAATTTAAAAGAAAAGTAAACTGAAAAGGATACAAACAAGGATATTGCAGCATTTTTGGCGTATGAGAGCACTAAAAACTCGTATTTCCATCGCTTGTAAAATTTAAGTGGAATAAAATATAATCCGCGCTCTTGTTAAATATTTTGTCAAGTGGGAGGGAGGTTGAAAGAAAATTGAAATGAAAAATACTAAAATTAAATCTCTTTAACAAATTGGAAAAGATAAATAAATAAAGCAACAAAAGAAAAACTTCACAGCCTTACTAACTCATATAGTGGTATAAGGCAACGCCGATAAATAAATGACAGGCTCTAGAGGCGTTAATGTAAATAAATAGCAAATTGAGAGAGCGTTCGCTCTGAAGAGCAGAGTTAAGTGGGCAAAAATTTAAAGAAAAACTTAAGTTTTTTCAGAGACCTGGAAAGGATTAATTTGTGTGAAGATAAAATACATCGACTGAAATCCTTTCTTGAATAATATCGCACACGATATTTTTAACCCACTGCGGCCCAACCACTTTTCCTCATAGGAGCAAATCTGTGTTAGCACGAAGGCAACCAAATAATCAATTTATTAAAATACATTACTTATAGAATATCTCGATAGTGTTTGCGAAATTTTTCAGAAGCCTTTTTTGATATGAATTTTTCGAAAATACTCGTATACATGACTTTTGGCAGGGAGATGGCCAGTGAAAAGAAAAAATTGTGTTCTAATAAGAATTTCCTAAACTTTCTAAATTCAAGAATAACTCCGTAGGCGAATGAATAGTATACATCCTACTAAACTGGAGATTGCGGGTTCGATTCCTGCTTGTATCCAGGTTTGCTTCCTACGGACAAGCTAAAAGTTTTGTGGTTTGAGTTAATTCAAAAAAAAAAAAAAAAAAATTGAAAATTTAATAGGAAATTAATTTTATTAAAAATATAGAATTTTTTTACAAAGTTTTTTTCTTTTTAAAAAATTTATTATTCGAGTTAAAAGCCTAGAAAAAAAGTTTTATGCTTTCAAAAATTGCACTCCGATAAACTATCAAATGATATATAATAAATTGTTCCACTTTAATTACAAGAATCATTTAATTAAAAATTTTAATTAATTCCGTTTAATTAATTTTTTTTCTTCTAAATTTTTTAATCGAAATGGAAAGAAAATAATTGGAATTGTATATCTTTGAAAACTATACTTCCACACCTCTCCAGTGATATATAATATGTTGTATTTTGTTGTGTTAACACCACTTGTAAAACTGTTACAAATTATGCCGGAGAAATTGCCTTCTACGCGCTTCTCATTTTTTATTATTGGTATTTTCTATATAAGGAGGGCACAGCCCTCTAATTTCCCAGTTTTTTTTGTACGTGTGTGTATTATGTGATGGTGTTAAGTGAGATTGAGAAGTTTTTTGATAGTGCTTTGACCGCTTTAAACATACCTTTTGTGACGCCAGAAAGCAATTTTGGTGATATATTCTCTAAGCTGTTGCGAATGTGGAAAAAATTGCTAAAAACCATCACCTTCTAAGGCATTTAACCGATTTGCGTAGGGAGGCAATTTCTGATGAAAGTTAGAAATTGTATATCGATTTCATAACAAATGATTAGAGAAACATATATAACGCAAAATATATCCGCATTTTTTCCTTCAAACACATGCTGCCACTTAGTTGATTTAATAGCATAAAGTAAACTACAAGCACCACTGTTTATTTATTCACCAAAATAGAGCTTCCAAAGTGTTAAATGCTCAATATTTGGAATAGCAGGCGTGTTTTTGTTATTGAGACCAAGTAGTCGTTGTTGTAGCAACGTATTCCGAAATATAAAAAGAGCCTGCAAAAGTCAAAGAAGGGCTTAAGAATGAACAGGAAATGGAAATACCGATTTTTAGGGAAGATGTTCAATAAAATTATTTCCGACTAATTTTATTAGTTCAATTCACTAGAAGCGTTCCAATAGAGATTTAAAAGAATGGGAACTTAAAGAAACATTAGTAACCTCTAAGAGACACCTGGTACAAAGTATTTTTTATCTGATATATAATTTGATTTCGTCAATGAATAAAAATTTCGTTAATTTCCAAAAAACAAGAAAACCATTTTTTTCTTACGATTTATTCCACTCAAAAGAACAATCTCCTCTTAAGGAAATAAAAGCGTGTAACAGACGCTGGAAATTATTTGCCATTCAGGAAAAAAAAAAATAAAAGTAAAGCAACAAATTTTATTGAATAATGCATGAAGCAGATATATGAATCTATAGAAGAAAGTTGGTAAAGGAAAATACATTAATAAAGATGAGTCTATTACAAAATGGTTAAGCAAGGAATTCCAAGGAAGTGTAACTTTAAATCCCAAAAAAACACTATTTGCATGACAAATAAGCTGTAAAAGTAATGAAAACTTACAAATTGTTCAAAAATGAAAAGGATAGTCTTTCTATCGACTGCAGAAAAGCAGGAAAACGAAATTTAAATGCAAATAATTTAAATGCCAAAAATACAACACGGTGAAAAGAGACGAATAATTTTCTTTTGTGTGCTTTAAATTTTTGCTTTTGGACTGGCAAGCTTTACAAGAACTTGGCAGTAAAAACTTCTTTTAATCCCCTTTCAAATGGAGAGCAACTAAACGATGTTGTCTAGTTTTGCGTATCGTAGTTAACTTCCCCAAAAAGGAGAACAAAAAACAGATGCCGCGTAAAAAAGGGGTGGTGGCTTGCGGTTTAAGTGAAATTAAACGGATATAAAGGACACAAATATCTGTTATGTAAGTAACGTTCCATCACGTAAAAGGAAAAGTTTTAACTCAAGCGGATGTGTTTCACAAAAGCATTATTTGAGCGACTGGCTTAAGAAGTGCTAGCGTGGCCGGCAGGTGGTGGGAGGGAAATTAGTAGCAAACACCATCCTTGTGGCTGGCAAAAAAAGTCCTGCAAGATTATGCAAGTGCGGCATGAGAATTTAAAACCATTTGTTTTTAATCGTTTGCTGTTTGTTGTAATTAAATTTCAAATTTCTAACACAGACACACACTTTCATAATTTTCTCTTTTATAAGCTTCCCTTTAATACAGGTATACCTCCAATTAGGTGCTGAAAATAGTAAATTTCCAATTTCATCCTTTTTCCCAAAACGAAATACTTAAATCAAAATGTACATTTCAAATTGAAATTGAATTTTTATTAAAAGCAATTGAAACGTAAATGTCCCCAAAAACACTCCACACTCGGCATACTCATTGCAATATAGTACGTTTGGGCCGGGCACTGTATGAGAAGGGATTTCCCCGTTATAGTTTTCAAATAAACAAATAAATTGTTAGACTTTACGACTCTTCTTCTTTTTTTTAGCCTTATAAACTCATTCTTGAGCCCTTCTTTGATTCTTGCAAGTTCTTTTCATACTTCAAAAGTCGCTGCCCCAATCACGACTATTTGTCTCCATTTATGGATCAGTATCTGAAAAGTAGGACTTTCATTCTATTATCTATTATTGATTTTTGGTTTGGAATTAATGCAGAGGAATCTTCGCAATGCCTGCTACGATATTTAGATCAGTTGGATGGATACTATTAAATCATAAAAACCTCTTACCCCGAAATGAAGGCCTGAATATTTCAGGCCGCTAAAATTTATATACGTCACGGTGCTATTACAGTGTCTTTTAAAACAGAGGCCTTCTAGTATGCCAAATTTTCAGGGTGTTGTGAATGGAAAATGCACTGTAAAAACCTCGCTTTATAAGAAAGCTACCTGTACTGCAATTGCCGATTAGGCAGTGCAAAGTGGTAACACTGTTTATATCCGTAATCAGAGCAGAGAAAAATTTCATATAAAAAGTTTATTTTCTTATTATAAATTACAGGAGTTTCCAGAAATCAGATTAAATTGCAAATGTCTTGCTGAAGAAGAGGGTGCGGTGGCAAAAGGCAAATGCTGATTAAGGAAACTCTGCAGTGGGAACTGTGAGTGTAATTCATTTTATAATAGAAGAAGCAGGCAATGGCGCAAAACTTTTATTTAACTCCTCTAGACAATATTTGATTAAAAACAATGACTCGATATTCCACTACTTCCAAGTCCATTATTTGGATATACGATGTAATCACAAAACTGAAATGCAATAACTGGTAAAAAATGACAGGGGCAGTTCATATAAGTCACGTTTTACCATATGAATATTTTTCTTATAAACAGAAAATGTTTTTATACTCCGTTCATGCACAAATTTTAATCAATTTAGCCATGAAGTGTTTAATCAACTTGTAATCAATTAAAGTTTTATTCAATTGCCAATATAAGTCACGTTTTACATTATAAGCTTTTATCTTTTGACTTTTCTTTAATTATCGTTTGCAGTTGTAATTGTGTTTTATTTGAGGTAATTTATTTGAAAGCGTGTAGTGTTCAAAGAATCTTTTGTTTTGCAAAGAGAAAATACTTTTACAATTTAAAAGCTATTAAGCACTTCGTCTGAATACAGTATTTGAAGGTTCTCAAAATAAGATTTGAACACAAATCCATAACAAAGCAATCGTGTAGATTGTGACCATGGAAGGTATAGCTGGAATACACAGACATTACCTCTTGTTCTCTACACCCCTCTAAGCCAATTAGCGCAAGCAAGTAATAACCAAGTAAGCTTTCATTCTGTGTAACGAAACTAATTTGAAAGTTGTTTAAAAGCTGTTAATAATCCATTAATTAAATCGGAATTAAATTTGTTTTCAAATAAATAATAAATGATTTGTTTTATTAAATGCCACCCTAATCCTTCCCTTCAAGGACTTCTTTTATGAACCAAAAAGTTATACGAATGAGAAATTTTTTTTTCTTTCCGCTTTTAATACTTTTAATGACTTTTTTTAAGTAAATTAAATAAATTAAAATAGTTTCATCGCTAATTTAAAATGAAATAAAAAACAATTTAGCTTCGACAAAGAAAACGTTTTTCAAACATTTTTTGCTTTTTTTTTTTGTTTTTTGTTAAGTTTCTTTCTTAAAGAATTTCTTAAACTAAAAATATCTGCAGCAGCTGCAGTGAAAGGCCAATGTTGTTATTGCTTTAAGCTTTTAAAACTTAAATTAAGTTCTTTTCTTAGTGTAAAAGTATGTTTTATCATTTACAAAGTATTTACAGTTGATAAAAAAGTTTCCTACTCTTTATCTCTAAATTTCTATTAAAGTTTATTTCCTTTTCTTTGTGCGAACTTAAGGAAAACTTTTTGTTGAACACCATAAAGAATTGTAAGATGATAAAAATTTTTGCAAAAAGAAATTACAATTTAGTAGAGTTTTCAGATGCCTCTGCCTCTAAATTAATTGCACTTGAAGTTGCGCTTTATAGTTGCTTGAACAATTGGCTGGCCATTTTAATTTTCAATAAATGAAATGGCCTTTACAAAAATTAAGGATTAAAATCCTTATAAAATTAGTCCACAGATGAAGAAACAACTTAGCATTGCTCATGTTGTAGAGAAAAGCTAAAAAATATTCAAAACTTATTTAAAAAGCTTGAAAAATATATACTGAGTAAAATGTGAGGGAGAAAAATTTGCTATAAAATGTTATTAAAAAATTTTCATTATTCATAAATGGTTGGATTTCTACTTTTTATAAATTTTTCAAAGTTCATTGTATTAATGAAAAATATGTCATTATTAATGAAAACTATTTCATTATTCCAATGAATAAATTTTAAAAAGCAAATTAAATGGAAATATAAAGGAAATGAGAACTTCAAGAAAACAAATTTGAAAAAAAATTTAATTCAGATTTAATACAAATTAGTCTCGCTATACACTATGAAAACTTACTTAGTTATTACTTGCTAGGCTAGAAAGACTCGAAGGATAAGCAATTTTTTATGAAATTTTCACCGATCTCTGACGGAGGTGTTCATTCAGATAGAAAAAGTCTTGGAAATTTTAAAGAAACTATATGAATAAAATAAGCTTTGAATTACAGAACTAAAATAATTACACAAAAATAAATTAAAATTTTATCAACTAAAATTGTTTTTGTATAACTTTCAAAAAAAAAAAACACAGGTCTGTTACAACCGTGGCCCTTTAAATTAGAATTAATTTAATCAAATTAGTTATTTCCAATTTACATTTAATTTTAGAAGCCTTACGATCTTTGCCTATTTTACAAATTGAGAATTCAACTTACACAAAGCTTGACATTTCTTTTGTTAAATAAGTAGACAGTGGCATGAAAATCTGAAAATTAAACGAAGGACTATTCACACAATTTTTCTAAAGGATTAATTTAACAAGGATTTTAATTTTGATAATTCTGCATAAAAAAGGAAATGACATAAATGCCATGAATCTGTCATACTTGCTCAGGTAGCAGTTGCTCTCCGTCTGTCGAGCAGTGGCAGCATAAAATTCCGGCTTTCGAAATATGAAAATGATTTTTGCGTTTTACTTTTTCCATAGAGAGAGTTGACGGCATTGGTCTGGAATCAATTTCAATATAAAGCACCTCCTTTCGTGTAACTTTTACAATCAAATTTTCTTCTCTACATTTTTTAACCGCAAACAAAAAATTTCATATTGTAAAGCAGATTTAAACAATTTTTATTAATTTTTCTCCACAAAATTAGCCAGCAGTGATATTAATTTAATTCTCTTCTTCCTGTCTGCAATAAATTTTCAATTCTTTTAATTTGAAATTTTGAACAAGTTTTAGGGGTATGCAAATTATCGTTGGCAGCACGAAGCGTACATTCCACTTGCAGACCACAAAATGTGAGCAAAAAATGGAAACTTTTTTTCGTGTCAGCTATTTATTTACTCGTTGACAAAGAATTATTTATTAACTTAAGATGGATAAAGTTTTTCAAAACTTCTTGTTGAGTTTTGTAATTTATTCAAGACAAGCAGATAATTTCTCTCAAATTCGAAAGTCACTAGAATTTCAATTAATCAATCAATATAAATCACAGCGCAAGTACATGAAGAAGTAAAAAATAATTTCTAAAGGACTACACCATACCACCCACATACACACACACTTAATTTAAAAATATGAAAGCGAAACGTAAAAAGCTGAAACCGAAAGCATAAACAAACGAATGGCCAGCAACGTAACGTGACAAAGTTGCTGATGAAGATGAGTGAGACTGATGACAGAAAGAAAATTTATTTGGCAAAATTGTTGAACATGGCAGAATAAACGTGCTTTTTTACTTGTGCTGCTGAACATGTTTATTTATTAAAGAAAAGTAGACAAATCTGTTGCAGGATAAGAATACCGAAAAACGGATATAAAACAAAAAAACATTAGAATCATGTTTTCATATTGTCAAGGAGACAAAAACGGAATGAAAATAAAAGAAAACTTGCAAATCTTTTATTAAAAAGTGATGAAAATGAAATGAAACAAAATATTAATTCTTACAATTTTTATTCAAATGAGGGGTTCTCTTACTCTTTCTGTTTAAGGATGTGCCAAAGAATATTTTCGCACTTGAAAGGTTTCTTTATAAATCCTTGAATGCTGGCCGCTGCCCGATAGACAGGGAGTAACTACGTCCTGCTCACAGAGCAATTATGATGAATCCTTTTATCAAATATTCAATTGATTTCCATACCACTGTTTACTTGCCCCCAGGGTAGTACGGGACGCATCTGGGTGAAATGACACTTTGGTGTTGTGCACTCTGGGGAGACGGTTACCTGCGTTTCCAGACCTCAGGCCTTTGGCAGCTACCGGTAAAACTTGCAGGTGGCTGCCCAATCCATGAAATAACATGGTAACGGATGCGCCTGCAAGTAATTAAAAGGCAAAGGCAAGCTTGCTTGTCTGTCTGGGATAGGTCTAGCATAACCTGATCGATTCAGGGTCGAATATTGTAGGAGAGTTCTTTTGGGGGTTCTCTCTGAAAGCACGACCAGTTGCTATATACTGGTGCTATGGGAACCGGTAGCCCCACAATGGAATTCAATTGCGTAGGTCTGTGAGTGATTTTGGGTTTGCACAATTACCTGAACCGAACTTTTATCGAGGACGGACTTAGTTCACAGTCCACGGAGTTAATTGATTATGCTCGTAGATAAAATTGTGCGGCTTTAGTGAACTTGTCCATAGACCAAGTTCGCTCCGGCATACAACATTGAATGAAGTTGTGACCGGTTGTTGGTGAGGCCTCCTCGGAGATCACGTAGTGGCATGTGGTTGATACCAAAAGTTGCTTGGGAGATTTCTCTTGAGTGGCTGGTATCTTATTGATGCTAACGCTCGATACGATCCCGGTCAAGCGATTAGTTATCTAGGTGCTGTTGCTATTCAACAGACGCTAGTAGGCAGCAGATGGTTCTCCCCTTCTGAGGGCGTCCATCTTGTAATTCTTGACTTGGTTCTGAATTAAAGGGATAGAATAGGCATGATTACCCCGAAGCTGGCGGGAGAGTCTATCCCGCGAAGTACCTACTAGTAAGGCTTGGACAGTGCCGAACGCTTCAGCAAGGCGCTTGGTTGGGACTGAATCTTCCTATCAAGAATTGCCACCTGTGCTTTTTGCACAGGGGGCTTAGTAAATGCATTAATTTACTCAGTGCTAAGTGCACCGTGAAGTTAAGCTCTTCAGCAGGTATTCACGTAAACGTTAGCACAACCACTGTTTACTTATTAACCAAAAGAAAGGCAACACTGTTAATCGTCTCTTATTCACACTAATTATATTCAAGTTAATGCTTTGCCGATTACAACTCGCAATATCAGGCATCATGTTGTATAGGATTGTTAAACACACTAGAAACTCCTTGAATTTCCTTTCTTTAAAACAATTTTCTTTTTTGTAAATTCTATTTTTCATTCAGCAAAAGCTGAAAGAAAACTAAAAGCTGGCAAAGAAAAACCATCTTTCATTTGAGTTAGAGAAAATTGTATAGAATTCTTTCACATTTCCCATTTCTTGGTTTTGTTATTCTAATAAAAATATTTTTTTTTTATTTATATAAATTATTTTTAAAGAACAAAAAAACAATAATTTAATGAATTTTAAATAACTTTATTAATTAAATAATTTGTTTTTACAAAACAAGTAATTTAATCATTTTCAGTATTTGACTTCTCTCACAATGTGATTGAGAATTATCAGGATTCACACAAAATTTTATTTAATTTAATGATTATTTTATTTCTCCAATGAAATACTGCTAGTGAAGAACATTAGTCAGATATGTATATTAACATCGATGTAAATTGTTTGCTGGGAACAAGTTTTGCTGGGCAAGTGATGCCTTAAACATTTAAATAACTAACAAGAATTGACACAAGACTTAATGAAGCTTATTTGAAAACTGTATGAGAATTTTCTTTAATTTGTTTATGACTGTGAACGAAACCGCGACCTCAGCCATTTGTGGCTGGCGAACTTTCTAGTTACAACAACAAGACATGCGCTTTTCAGAACACATTCAAAAGATGAATGTGGATATTTTTTAATTGGTTTAATTAGTAGGAAAGATTACAAGCCAAAATATGTGAGTTCAATACACAATAGAAACATGTCAAATCGAAATACAATTACAATAAAACATATGTATATTTGTTAGCTTTCGAGCTCATTAAGTATCAATTTCTTCTGCCATAAGAAAAGCTCTCACAAAATTTAATCCCCCTGAAAAATTATTACTCTACACTTTTTCTGAATAATTAATTTCTGTGCATGATACCAAATCACTGGCAATGTCACAAAATATAACTTTTAATATTTCATTTCAACAAAATTTGTTACGTAGAATAAAGCAATAAAAGGATATCTTGCGAAATGGAATTTTCCTAATGGAGTTTTACGTCTTGAAGCGATAACAAGGATCTCATACAATATTGGTTGTATTTGTTAAAGAATTTTTTATACAAGTTGTGACTGACTTAGAATTTCATTAATTTATAAAAGCAAGAAAAGCTACTGAGCAATCTTTTTTACGTTTGTTCAGCAGCCAGTTTAGTAAAATGTGTAATTTGATTAATTAAAGCAACGAGGGAAGTAATAGGATGTTTAACTTATAGTTTCAGTATAGTATTTATAATAGAGGATAAATTACATAGCCGTTAAATATTTTATTGATTTATTGATTAATTTGCTTAAGGCAAAAGATACATTACCGTCTGTGTCTTTAGCAGTGGGCTGCTAAATCTAATCGAATTGGAAAATAATCATAATTAATTATCACAAATTAGCCATTAAATTGCTCTGCCATCAACACGTTGCTAATAAAACCGTTAACGGTTCCTGCAAAATTAAACAAACTTTATAAAAAGCACAAGAAAATAACAACAGCATATTGGCACCTAATAAATAATAAATGATTTTAGAGAAAAATATAAAATAAAGAGGTTTAAAAGCGAACACACACCCATACACTCATATAATCATATAAACACATGAGCACATGAACCCATGAACACACGAACAGTGAATAACAAAACACAATTGTGTTAACCGCCGCGAGCAAAAACACAACCATTACACAATGAAATATTTCATAATTAGCCAAGCGTATGTGCCCCTAAAATGATGCAATACAAAATAAATAAATACAAAACAAACTGCAGTTTATAACAAATGCATGTATGGTTGTGCATTAATACGTGTGCATGCGCTAATTGTATTCTCTGTGTATTCATTCATATTTGCCATATATGAATGTCCTTGCGGTTAAATAAATATGAGGGCTTCTTCATGTAAAAGCGTTTGTGTTTGCGTGCAAGTTATGTCAACACCACTGTGCAAACCTCGTTAAGCACTATCGTTGTTTATAAATACTAATAGCACAAACCAACACGCATACCAACACACTTTCGTACACAGCCACATATCGTTAGGTGGAATGCAAAATTGGTTACTGGGCATGTCAAAGTTTTCTGGATTCTTAAGATAGACGGAACACAACAAGCGACACGAGCACGAGCCACGTAATGTTGCGACGTGTAAGTCTGCCCCTTTTGATTCGTTTAATAACAAAAAATTTGACTTTGCTTTCTGGGTATCAACTGGTCATGAATATAAAAAATTTAATAATATGTAATATAAACGATTAAATCTATATATATATATATATATATATATATATATATATATATATATATATAAATCACATGTATGTTTGTGATTGATAAACTCAAAAACTACTGAACCGATTTTGACCAAATTTTATATACATGCTCTATGGGCCGTGAGGAGTGTTTCTGCTTGAAGTTTAAAGTTCATCCGACAGATAACGCTATATTTAGTTTTTCTGTGCTTTGTCCGATAGAGAGTAGCGCGACAACCCTTTGCTCTGCTTCGCTGAAAGTGTTGGGTGCTTAATCGGTATGTAGCGGCATTAATTATCTCAATATCGAATTATACCACCCAATTTTTGTGAAAAAAAAATTAAGTAAAAAAATAAATGCATATCTCTAATTTTTCATCTCTATTTGCGCGATAAGCCTATTCTGTGATTCCCTAAAGGCGCTGGGTCTTTAGTCAGCGTGCATTGGCGTTAATTAAACACTTTGATTTAGATTTTCTCCGAGAGACAGTTCAAAATAAAAGAACGTTTGTGAGGTCTGCAAAGCGGGCCATCCCACCTAGTTATACTATATATAATTATAAACAAGTATATAAAATTAAACTGGGGAATATAAAATGTGGCAAGTATGAACAACATGTAGGAAAAGCGCATAAAAAATAGTGGCACATGAAAAGTTATCGCCTACTAAAGCAAAACGCATGAGCATGCGCATGCCTCAAGCCAGTAAAATATGCAAAAATTAATACAAAAATAGGCAAATTGTTTTCAATATTTCATTATGAATATTGTCAAGCATAAGTTAGTTGAATTCCTAAAAACTCATATCCAGCAGAATATTACCAGTTGTGTTTTCAAGTACTTTAAACTTTTATCTCTAATTGAGACAAGAAGCATTTAAATGTACTGCAGAACCGCTAAAGCGTACAGTAAAACTTTGATACACCGTTTTAATCAATTGCAATGCATTTTAATATACATACATATACATTTTAATTCAGTGCATTCTAAATAAATACAATTTGTTTAAATTTTTTTTTTAGTACAGTTTACCATTTCAGCTAGCGATATACTCGTACTCACTTGTATATTTTTGCTAAAAAGACTTGGCTGCTGGCAGAAAAAAAAACAAACAACCAGACAACAACATTAAAGCAGGGAATTTTATTTTGTTATTGTGCTTGTATGCGCACACATTTGGCTGTTTGCTTGTCAAACACTGCGAACACATACGGGCGTCAAAATGGTGTGAATCATTTTATTTATATTGACAGCAAACGATGTTGTTCAAAAATAAATTGTTGTTCAAATAAATTTATTATTTGCAATATTTCCAACAACTTAAGGGTATTTCAAGTAGCATTAAAAAATTATTAAATTAATTTAATAATTGCATTCATTTAAGATTCTGGCCGTGGCATATACGTGTTTGACTGCAGGAAAATAATATATAAAAAAAATTAATTATTAAATATTTAATTGCTTGCATATGATTTTTTTCTTTTTCTTAATTTGTAATGTAATCGTATTCGCTTAGCTAGTGAGCAGGGTGGGGGGTAAGGCTATTAATCAGCTGGCTGTTTTCTTATGTTGACAGAATAATTACTTGGATTATTGTAAAATATTTTATTGCTTCTTACACGCTAATCAGCGAGTGGGGAGTGGAATACAATAAAGTATTAATGCTTTACACATAAGGCGGCCGCCTACAACCTGTCAAAAATAAGCACATATGTGTATAAGAAAGTTATTATTTCCACGTCAACGTCGTTGCAAATCGTTTTTATGCAAAAATTTTTCTAATAAAAAATTAAAAAACATTTTTTTAACAACAAAAATTAAATAAAAAATTATTTAGACTTAAAGATCTCTCAATAGTGAAAAATTTTCTATTAGCAATTCTTAAGGCTTTAAATGTTGGTTTAAGCTCCGAAATCTGCTTGCTGATTACAACAGTTCTGGTTAAGGAATTTCTTATGAAAAAAATTGATATGAATATTTCATGGAGTGCAATGCCGAGCCTCGAGGTAAGTATATTAGGGAGGCATAAAAGTTTATCTTATGCAAAAACTTTTTAATTTTCCTCATCTGTTGAGTGCATAAAAACTTTTTGTTGTTGTTGTAAAAAGCCAAAACACAAAAATCCTAATTATTTTTGGAAAGGCAATAAAACGCAAGCATTCAGCCCCTCTCGCTTTTGTGCTACTCTATTCTCCCCTCTGACAACAACAACTGCCTGCAAAGTGATTAAAATTGCAAAAATTGAAATGAAGCCGTGCTAGTTTTTAATTTACGAGTAGTACGTAATCACGCAATCAGTTTGCGTCTTTTGAAAAATGAAATTAAATGAAGCCAAAGATAAATAAATATAAAATAAAAACGCACAAGCAATAAAAGCACAAATGAAAGTGAAAATGGAATATTTTCGAATGATTTTAAAACCGTTAAAAAGCAACCGAACAGCAAACCAATATTAAAAAGCGAGAGAAAATAAAGCTGAGCATATAGTTAGGCGTTAATAAAAAATGTTTTGTGTGGCCTACTTTAGCCATTCAAATTAAACCTTGAATTGTGTACATAATAAAGTATACTTTTAGGTGTGCGTTTTTTTTTTTTTTTTTTGTAATTTATTTCACCGCAAAAGAACATTTTTTCTGTATCGTTGGCAAATATTTAATTTCATCAAATTAAGCTATTTAATTAAATACATTTGGTTTTGTAAATATTTTCTAATATTAACATTTAAAGCAAACCACTAAAAATTAAATATTAGAAAATAAACATTTTATACAATTACGCTAATGATCAAAAATAAAAAATTATAGTGACCACAAAATATGCATGCACAAACTACCGATACTTTTTTAGAAATTTAGTATATTAAAAATTAAATGAATACTGGCAGATTTTAAAAATTATATTCTATTTAAATAATAATAATTCATATTCATATCGTTTGTGCAGTGTTTCAATTTGTTTTTTCGCTATCAGTTTCTTAATCCCCTAACCATTTAAAAATCCCAAGAATAGAATTAATAGATCAAAGAATTTTATTGGCTGTAAGCCGAGGACTGGGATTGGAATTGTGTTGTGGAAATAGCGCTATTATGATTTTTTTTTGCTCCTAAATTAGTCATCATAATGTAAAAAATTAAAACGTCTCAAGGTTAAGAAAAGAATATAAATCACTCGCTGTATTTAATAGTTTTCTGAGTCCTGATTTAAAAAAAATATATTTCTGGTAAAGAGATTCTACTTCAAGTCAGGCTTAGAAGTCATCGGATTTTCGAACTTGAGCCGGAATTAAGAGAAAACAAAGAATATTTCAAGAGAAGTCAAGTGGTGTAAATAAGCGCATTTCTGCGCTTTTGGTCCTCTTGACACCGATTTTTATGACGAATTTGTATTTGACGAACTTACTAATTCAGCTCCAAATCCTTTCCAAATATGTAAATTATATTAATATTTTATTTTTCATCTCTACTTTCAAATCGTTAACTTGAAATAATTTTTTACGAACTAAAATTTAAAGTATTCGAAATAAATTAAATTATAACTAGGCCCTCGATGGTATAAGGGTTAGTATACCCGCCTGTTACGCAGGTTTTAGGGGTTCGATTCTCCGGGGAGCCAGAAGCCAAAGGCCTCAGTAGCCAGTGCTTCTATACACATTGCAATTATATTCATATAATTGTAATATTTGGTAAATAAATAAATAAATAAATTATTACTGATTTGCACATGTCGGCCACTATAAAACACTCTAAAGGACCTCATATATGCATGCCTGTTTCCGTAATCGTTTACGTATTTTAAGGATGAAATGTGAATCATGAGTCAGACATTATTAATTAGAAAATACAGAAGTATTTTTTTAATTTTCTTTCAGACTAAAAAATTATATAAATTAATAATTATATATAAATTAATTCCTCGTCAACAGTCTTTGTTTATCACATATTTTACTTTTCTGAAGTCCTGAACTTTTTATTAATTTAATATATCTGCAATATTTATTTTTTTTTTCTTTTATAATTTAATTTAACCAATTATTACTTTTCCCTTGTCCAATTTCATTGACGACAAGTTGCCAACATAGATTGCTCAAATTAAAGACTTTTTGGATTTCCACACGGTCTTCCGACAATAATTAGCCTTAAATAAAACATTAAAATTTGTTTATTTTTTTTTTTTACTCTTTCCGGCCATTTAATTTGTATCCTGTTTGATATGCAATTAGGCCGTAATTAATTTTTATTTCCTTTTTTAACTGCAATTGTTATAGTAAATGAAATGAAATTAGTCAAGCATTGCTGCCGAGAAGTGATATTCTGGGAAAAACCTAATAATTATTATGAGTTTGCTCTCAAAAGAAAAAATTTGTTTTGAAGCACTTTTGGAACCATCCTGGGAGTATCTAAGAGCTTTACTTTAGTTCAATTGCTAAACAAGCATAAATACTTGAAACTTGCCTTGAATGGCAATTATTTCACACTCTCTCTCAGATGGAATTGCTTACTGAGAAAAGGTAGAAAAAAAGCCTACTTCTTCTGTGGTCCTTCAAGCCACTCTTTTTAGGGGATGTAATAAAAAAAGGGATGACAGAAATCAAGTTCTTTATCGAAATCCATATTTTTACAATTCTATCAAAAGTTTTTTAAAATTATTGTACGTCATTTTTGTTAGGTTTTCTCCATAGTAAAGCCGTGGCTACCTTTTCGCTCTGCCAGCTCTATATGAAATGAATGCATCCTTCATGTCCTTGTTGTCGTGCTTATATGACAACGATTCTTCACTTAAAAGACACTTACAAGATTCTACGATAGAGTAGATCGGTAAAATAGATCTGCTGTTGTAGTAAAAAAAAGTACGCGAATAATATAAATAAATTAAGAATCAGTTTTATATATCGTTAATATAAATCTTTTAATTCTATATTGTTCAACTTCTAGTTATTATTATTACTTTCTTCATTTATTTAATTATTTAATTGCAATACTTACTTTTTGAAATATTTTACAATTCAATTAAAAATAAATTAAATTAAATAGAAGACAATACTTTTTTTTAACTTAACCTAGAAAGCTTTTGGCTTGTCGGCAGGAAAATAGCCAGAGTCTACAGGAATCGAACCCGCGAACTCCGGTTTAGTAGGATGAGCATTATTCATTAGCCTACTACGAAGGCATGCTAAGAATTATAATAAATGAAATTATTATAAAATGGTTTGCAAAGGGTTATTAAAAAGCCCAAATCAACTCTTTAATGCTTCCATGTCGCTTGCAAAATAATAAAGGATTTTGCTTCATGGCGACAGATGATGACTCTATGCATTTGAGGTCTTAAGAAATTTTTCCTTCAAAACAAACATTTAAAAATTAATATTCTGAATGCTCTCGTAGCATATTCCTCATGAAGTGTCAAGTCCATGAAAAAGTCATCTGCCCTGCAGAGGATTTTCAAAACGGTCAACGAAGTTACTTTTTGCTTTATGAGCTTTACGAAATAGACCGAAAATTCCATTTTTTTTTTAAATGAAATGGAGGAGGCTTAAAGGGGCCGGTATGAAAAATTGTCTCACTGTTCCAATTGGTGCACGAGAAAATAGTTTCGAGAATTAATTAAGTATTAAATATTGTTGATATTAAATAGGGTGGACTACGAACCCTTTAAAGAGTGGGCCGACTTTTATTGATTCAACTTTTTTTCTGTAATTAATTTCTTAACAAAATATTAATATAGTATTTGTAGAGGGCTGACAAAAAGATTTGTAATTAAAAATGAGTGTTGCATTGTATGTAGACTTTTGTTATCAAGTGTACTTGTTTATATATATAAAACATATTTAAAATGCACACGTAAATATTAAGAACTTTATAGAAAACGTTTATAATTTTAGGAAATCTTAATAAAATTAATAAATTTAAGCCAAGTGAAAAGCAATACCAACGTTGACTGAAGCCTACAAAAGGATTCCAAGCAGACTCATCTTGCAAAGCAGTGAATAAATAATACAAAGTCTTCCAATCTCAATAAATCAAAAGCAAGATATTTTATATTTGAAGGGCACGTATCTTGCAAAATATATTATTGTTTTAGAAATTACCAAAAAAGTAATATTTTTAAAATATAATTAAAAAAATCATTACAATGAGCTGAAGCCGGATAATTAAAAATGTGCCTTTCACATTTCAAGTAACTCTCGTATACCAGTTACAGTCCGATTGCATAATTTTTTTAAAAATTGAGCTGGCCTAATTATCATATATATATATATATATATAGATAATTCTAAAACCAGTAGGCAGCTCTTGTATGCAGATATCCATTTATCCTTCAGCCGATGCAAAAATTTCTGTTCGATTAGACGAACTAACTTATAATTTTAATATTATCCTTGTATTCACAATCAGTTGCTCTGACATACCGCGTCCACAAGAGTCCAGCTTATTACGGAGTGTATTCAATTACTTTCATGATATCATATCATTCAAATATCATATTCATTAAACAAATAATACAAATAATAATATAAATTTTATGCGTTATTTTTTTTCATATTTTATTTTTTTTTTATTTTATTATCATTCGCACAATTTGCCGGGCATATAATTATCCTTTAGAAAAATTTTAATTTTCCACTTAAACATTTATATTTATTTTGTAGCATGGTGTAGTCAATATTAATAAATATACTCATAAAAACTACCATAACGTTTTATTACTTTACTTTTATGAATTTCCTTTTTTGAATTCTTTTTTTTCTCAACAAAAACTTGCTAATTTGCTTTTTCCTACAGAGAAGAAAATATCAAAATTACAATTCGTCCTACACGAAGCATAGCAATCGAAACCTCCAGAGACATTTGGCCACAGTCCCAAGAAGACCAAAAGCAATTTTTGCTATTTGTTTACGTTTTTTCCTTTTTTCCTTTTTTTTGTATGCTGCTTTATATTTAAATTTTTATTTGTAGGTTCTCTGTTCTTTAAAGCTTTAAATCCTTATAGATTTTTACTAAATGCCAGAAAACAGAAAACTTTGGAATATTCAATACTCAGCTTTCGGCATGCACTCTGCTTCCTATGAAGAGTACAAGAGCCGATGGGAGAAACTTTTATAAACAAAGAGCTTACTAAATATGTAAATGTCGTACTCCAGAAGACACACTACTCTGTGGACTAAGGCATATGAAATATCTGTTAAAATCTAAGCACAGAATTATCTTTATACTACAAACATAAAGGGAAGCCATAAAAGTCTTTTTTACAAAAAAGAAATAATAAAATGCACGTGCCCATGAATAAATTTTAACACACTTCCCACACTAGGCTACACAAACGCACAATAGCATTTATAGTCATTAACACTACGACAGTTCTTTCTGTACAGTCATTAATGTCGCACTTATGTAGGGTGACAACTAAGGCTACCTTAACTTTTTTGGAATGTAATAGCATGGGGAACCGACTGGTAGTGTCCAAAGGGTTCAAGCAAGTTTCCATCTAGTATGAAATTATATGCTAAAGCACTATCTTGTGTAGCATATTTTTAGGGGGAACTACTACTATTACTACTACCACTGCTATTGGCACTACTATCATAACTATTGCTTTCTCAAAACTTCCATCACGTCCCTCGCTAAGCACGGCTGTCACACCTGGCGCCTACGGCATTTAGTAAAGGTCAATAACAGAAGCCTACCCAAAAAAGAAAGCAGTGAAATAGTATGCGGCACCCGGTATATATATATATATATGTACTATATATATAGAGTATACCTTTAGGTGAATAGATAATGAAGAGCCTACACCCAGACCCTGGCGGTTTTCCTGCGTACAGCCGAAAAGTTTGCACGTTGAGTTAGTTTTCCGATATATGTATTAGACACATATATACATATATATATATATATGTATATATGCTATAGAATTCCCCTAAAGAAAAGGAAATAATTTTATGGTTTCATATTTCACATTTTGTTGCATACTGGGGCAACACTATTTGAGGTCATTGTAGCCCAATCCAAATAGAAAGAGACGGCTGCACGTCGCTGTATTTGCTTTTATTTAACTGCAATTTTAGTTCTGCGCATGCGCATTAACAGCTTTCGTTTTTAATAATTTCTTTTTAATTTTTTTACAAATTTTTTTTATGAATTTGATATTTAAAGCACACAAAATTGAAGAAATTAATATTTCATTGATTTTTAAAACCAAAATTTGAAGACTTTTAAATTGTGACCTCATTATACAGCAGCACTCGGTATGAAATATATAAGTTATGTAAGTCCATGAATAAAATCAATATTCAAACTTAATAGTAAACGACAAGTGTTAAATATGCCAACATGCCAGTAAGCTTGAAATTGTACTTTAATGTGTGCAATTGCATATGAAATCTCTACAGTGGGTCAAAAAAGTTGAACTCCTCAACGACTATGCTCTTTCAACTACATTGGCAATTTCAGTTGCTTTTATGATTCCTGTTGATTTTTTAACTGGTTTATAAGTGTTAAAAAATAGCAGTTTGTTTTTATGTGGAAGTATTCAGCTACACTTTGGCCTCAGTTTACGCTTTATAAATCTTGAAGCAAATTGAAATTACTTAATGAAAATGCATGTATGTATATGCACACGTTCAAGATACTTTTTATATGTTATAATTACCCACAGAATTATTTAAAGAAATATTACACACTTATGTCCCACACTGTAGCTTTCAGAAGAAACCCATTATTTACATGATAGTCAATGTTGCAAGTTTTTTTTCTCGTTTTTCGGTTCTGTTGTCTCCTCTGGGATGTTGACAAATAAAAATATAATTTTAATGACATTTTAGTGTTGGTTGTTCTGTAACAAATATTTCTTTCCCTTTTGTTTCCACTTTACTTTTTGCTTTGTCAAATACAAACACAAGAAGCAGCAGCAGTAAATGTTAATTTATATTCAGCAAAACTATTACAAATGTAAAAAGCAAAACTTGAATTTTTGCCAAAAACAATAAAACTCTGACCAGAAAGAAACAATTTATAAAATAAAAAAGAAATTTGTTGTAAAGCCAAGTTTTCTTTTTTTTTTTTTTTTTTTGGTTATAAAAAGCAGAATTTCTTTAAAATAAAATTTCACAAAAATGTTTTTTTTGTATATTCGACGGTGGGATGCAGTGACTGGACTGGTTTTAGTTAAAAGTGTATAACTTAGCACGGAACTGAGACTGAGAAATACTTACCGAAACTGTTCATTTTTCACTTATTTTATTTAGAAGGAAGGATCCAACAGGAAGGATCCAACAGGAAGGACCCAACAAAAAAATATTTTCTTGAGATGAGAATTAAATCAAAAAATTTTTGGAATATCTCAGCTAATTTATGGCTTGACTTCCATATGCAACAAAAACTGCATATGCATTTATTTAGAAGACTTGATTTACAGACAAATAAAAAATGCTAGCGACCACAATGGCGGCACAAGATGTGTAAGCGTATTCTAATGAAGTCACCATAAACTCCATTTATTTTCTGAAAGTTATTTTTTTCCATATTAAAACAAATTAAAGAAATAACATTTAATTATTGTTTTTTTTTTAATAAATTTAAAATTTAAAATTATTTAATTATTTATTTTTGTATGGTTGGATATTAAACGATTTTCGATTTTCATAAAAACGATTTGACAAGAATTTAGCAAAATTCTGGCAACAATCTCTCCATTAGTATATAATTATAATTAAATACAATAATTAAAATTTTTAAATTTAAAATAATTTTTTTAAATCATTATCTTTTTTTTTAATATACTTCTCAACTCGTTCGTTTATATTATTATCCTTTTTATTATTGAGCTCCTTAAGGAGCTCATCAGAGAATGAGCAAATATTGGAACTGAAGAATGAAGAAGAGAAGAAGCATTCATTTGTTAATAATGAAGTAAGGAGTTATAATAATTAACTAAAAATTTCTTTACAAGTAGACACAAAAAAAAAAGTTAAAAAAGTGTTAAAAAAATATTATTACGACCTGCCTTACGAGACTTATTTTAAAAAAATAATATTATATTGTGATATATAAAAGTAAATAAAATTACTAAAATATTTTAAAAAGATTTTGGTAAGGAAATTTTAATTTTTCTTAAGCTTTCACAAAAACCAACAGTGACAGTAATAGCGGCATATACTATTTAGATAAGAAAAAATCATGGTATAATTCTCATTTAGTTTCTGAAATATTTTTTATGGCTATAAAAAGTGGTATATTTTTTTCGTAAATAAACTTAAAAGGCGATTTGTGGATTAAAACCCAACATTTGCTTGATCAAATTTAATAAAATTTATCAACGAAAATTTTTAATAGTTTTAATTAATTTATTTTGTTAGAAATTATTATAAAAATATTAGATAAAAATATTGTATAAAAATATTTATAATATTATTAAATAATATTTTCATAAAACATTTAATTTTTTTTTTATCCTCAGTTACTTTATTATTCTACTTAATTGAATTAGGCAACAAACATTTTAAGCAATTCTCATGCCATGCAAAATTATTATTTGCCAGCAAATATTGTAATAAATACAATCAGTTATTATATAAATAAATGTATTGGAGCTTTCAGGCAATCGTACATGTTCAGCGATTTTTTATTTACAAAATGGTTTTCACTTTTAGAAATACTCATGTACTCAAGCAACTAATTTGTTCAATTGCGTGTGAAATTGCCGTCTTCAAAAGCGGCAAATTACATCGGCCCATTGTGTACTACAGAGCTGATAGTGGTGGGTAAATTGTTATTTTATTGCTGTTCACTTCGACAACATATTCACATTATTAGAAATAATTATGATATTTTAATAAAAGTTCACTCATGCGTAATAAATTGATGGCAACAACTTGAATATGGAAGAATAAATGAGTTTAAATTGCTTAACTTAAATAACTATGAGTATAATGAAATTGATTAAAAGTTTCATTAATTTGCAATAAATCATTTTGAACCGTGCAGAAGTCTATAAGGGAAGAGGTTCAATTAGACTTGATTTTTGTGATTGCAAAGTTCACTCTTAATTAAATTTTGTAATAAAATCGATTAAATTGTAACAAAAATGAAAATGTTTAGACTTCACTTTTGTGATCAAAATATTTACTCTTAATTAAATGTGTAATCAAATCAATTAAATTGTAATAAAAATGGAAATGTTGAACTTGACTTTTGTGATCAAAATATTTACTCTTAATTAAATGTGTAATCAAATCAATTAAATTGTAATAAAAATGGAAATGTTGAACTTGACTTTTGTGATCAAAATATTTACTCTTAATTAAATGTGTAATCAAATCAATTAAATTGTAATAAAAATGGAAATGTTTAGACTTCACTTTTGTGATCAAAATATTTACTTTTAATTAAATGTGTAATAAAACCAATTAAATTGTAATAAAAATGGAAAGGTTTAGACTTGCCTTATGTGATCAAAATATTTACTCTTAATTAAATGTGTAATCAAATCAATTAAATTGTAATAAAAATGGAAATGTTTAGACTTCACTTTTGTGATCAAAATATTTACTTTTAATTAAATGTGTAATAAAACCAATTAAATTGTAATAAAAATGGAAAGGTTTAGACTTGCCTTTTGTGATCAAAATATTTACTCTTAATTAAATGTGTAATCAAATCAATTAAATTGTAATAAAAATGAAAATATTTAGACTTCACTTTTGTGATCAAAATATTTACTTTTAATTAAATGTGTAATAAAACCAATTAAATTGTAATAAAAATGGAAATGTTTAGACTTGACTTTTGTGATCAAAATATTTACTCTTAATTAAATGTGTAATCAAATCAATTAAATTGTAATAAAAATGAAAATATCTACACTGGGTTTTTGTAATTTTTTTCCTGATAAAATGTGTAATCAAATCAATTAAATTGTAATAAGTAAAATATTTAGACCTGATTTTTGTGATCAAGAAGTACTCCCTTAATTAAATTTGTAATTTAAACAATTTTTAATTATTTAGATTAAGTATTTATTTTCATAAACCGAGCCAATATGTTTTATTGAAAAGGACTACGACTTTGTACACTAATCTCATTGCAAAACGGAAAACTTCACGAGTAGAACTTTTGAAAAAAATACTAATTGATACAGTACTAATTTTTTCATGCTCAGTTATGTTTTGGTACTATTTTTTTGCCATTTTTAGCCAAAAAGAAAAATATACCTCGATTATACTGTTGTAGCCTATTAAGTGTTTTTCAGCAGATTTATCAAAATGTCAAAAAACTAACACAGTACTAAGTTGGTGCCATTTTTAGTTCCTAACATATACGGTAAATATATTTCAAATTGTACCAATTGTAAGCTTTATTTGTATTACATTTTTCAATTTATTGTAATTAATTTAATTTAAAATCAAGTGGATTTTTTATCAGGAATTACGTAAAGCTTTTAAAATATGAAGAAGCGAAGTTGTGATTGTTAGAAAAGTAGTATATAAATATTTTTCCATGCATTTTATTAATTTTAAGCAGTAATAGTAATACATTATGATTTAAATATGGTTTTTATTTTCAATCTATTTGCTGGTGTACAAAATTAGATCAACCACTTTTGTGGCTGGTTAAAATAAACCACAAGCACCGATTTAAACAGCACCAAATATCGTTAAAAAGTAACTTAAATTTTAGTGTGATTTTTTTTTTGCAACACCTGAAGTCAAATCGCACGCACTACTGGAGTCAAAACTAAAGCCAACATTCATCATGTAACGCCGACGCTTGCCTGGAGGCCATAACTCGTCTGGCACTAAATGACGAGCACTTAATCTGCACATGTTTATCATCTCAAGTAGTGTTTTATGGCTTTTGTCATATAAAAGCTTTTTCGACGCAATTTGTTGCTGGACAGATGGACACATGTAGAAATTTAGCCCATTAAAAGATGTCAATCGTAAATGAGAGCATGACTGAAAATTTCGACTAAAATTACTTAAAAGCCTTTTCGCAAATATACAATCGAAACAAGTTAAATTACAGCATACGATCACGTCTCGTAAACACTTAGACATATGTAAAAGTAAGCGGGAACGTAGCCCTGTATCCAAAAGAAAATCGAGGGATGGAGTAGAACTGAGTAGATAAATGAATAAGTGAATGAATAAATGTACAGATAATAAAATATTGCCTTTTACTGAACATCTGCATGCTCTAATTTGTAGCATACAGGACGTGACAAGCATATGAAATGTAATGAAATTTACACAGGATGATATGATAACATGTTTCATCGGACACATGCACAAAAATACGCACGATCACGTATATAGTAAAAGGAGGCATACATTTTAAGGACATTAGGAAAAGTACTTTCCAGGATTTGCTCCTTCAATTGCCAATAAAATGTAAAATTTCCATTACTGTTTTATTCTTAAACTTCGTAGTTTTTTTTTTTTTTTTTTTTCAAGAGAGAGGGCTTTAATTTCGTTTTTACTTCATCAAGAAGCCACTTCAGCTAAAAAAAATTTTTTGATTTTGACCTGCTCGTGGATGGTAAAATAGCAGCAGTCATGCTCACCTTCCTTAAAACCTTTTTGGCGAAGAAAAATAGTCCTGCCCCGAACGACTTCAGTAGCCAAAAAATATATTATACAGTTTTTCACTGAAGTACGACAAAAAAGGGAATGACGAGAGAGAAGGATAATGTTGATTAGCAAGGAAATCTGAACCAATAATTCTCATTAATTTTTGAGAAATATTTTTATGTAAATACGAGCATTATCAAACACATTACCTTCATATATTTGCCATTTACTACAGAGCGAAAAGCATAGAGTCTGTTGCCCTCTGCTTTTTTTAATATTTTCAGTTGTGCTAAACAATAATTTAATTGATAATTATTAATATTAATTAAGTTTGTGTATTAAAAATAATAAATTTATAGGCTTCACATCACTTACTCGAAATCACTAATGAGCTTCACAAAGTAAAATACGTAAAAGGGAATAACAATAAATATCCTTTTTACTGCAACCTCCAATTAGATTATTTCCTTAAGCCAAGCAAATAATAGAAAAAATTACGTAATAACATTTTACAATAGAATCCTTTTTTTTAACAACAAAGAGGCTATTATAGTTACCCATAATTCTCATTTAATTGCGAAAATTTTTACATTAGCATATACGTTTTAAAACAGAGTCAAATATATTTTCTAAAAAATTTTCTTTAGTTGAAACTATTTAGTTAACTTAAAAAAATTATAATTTTATTTGAAACACAAATTCAGAATGTTTTTCTGATGAGATTTATTTCATTTCTTTTTTTTAAGAAGAAAGGTCAGGTTCTTCGTGCTCCATATAATTTAAGTTCGTAAATTTTCTTATATTTTTCGATGCCATGAAAAGACGATTTTATATTGAAAAAAGTTGGGACAAGTTGGGACAGTTTGGACAGTTTTGGATAGTTTGGGACATGTTGGGACATTATTCTTGTTACCCATGCCTTTTCCAATAATTTATTTAAAAACCAAATATATAAACTTTTTTTTTTTTTTTTTACTTTGAAACACATTGTTGGCATTTCCTCGTTTTAGTTTCTTAGAAAATAAAAAATATTATTTAATATTTAATATTAAATATTTTTTAAATTAAAACCAAAAGCGAATGACACAAAATCCACCGCCAAATGCAACATAAAATCTTTTTTAAATCATTTCAGAGCTTTTGCTTAATTTGTCATCTTTTTTAATTGTGAATTTCAGCACAACCCATCAAACATTTTGGTATGTTCTTTACAGAGCAGCAGATTTCCTTTTAAGCAAACTTATTACTAATTTATACAATTATTACTTTATTGGTAATTAAATTGAATATTTCCTTTATTGTTCATTTTCTTTAGGGTCTCATTTACTTTTTGTTTTATCAAATTATTAGAAAAAATATGTGAATAAATGAGTTCTGTTCGTGTAGCGCCTATTAAAAAGTTTCAGTTTCCTTTTTGATAGCTCAAAGCTTCCTCTCATTCCCTTTGGCTTTTCTAAACATGCTTTCACTCCACTCATTCTACATAATAGTTTAATATTTGTGTAATATTTGCTGATTAAGTTGTATTTATTGCAAATTACAGATTTTCAGAGCTTTAGTGGTGTACGTGGCAAACATCACGTACTTAAATGCATGTATACAAGCAGGCACACACATGTCAGCACCTACTTGCCACAACTGGCAATGAAAAAAAGAAGTAGAAAAGGAGCTTACATGGTATCACATATCATGCTTCTTCTGCTTGCTTTTTTTCGATGGAGATTTTCCAAAGAATCTTGAGAAGTTGATTGCTTTTCCAAATAAATTCTCTATAAGAGCCATTTACACGTTACAGAGTGTTGCGACAGCAAGGCAGGCTATATAACAAAGGTTTGTCCATTTGCAGCTGCCGCTAGAGCAACGGCCTTTGCTACTTCCATTTGATAAACTTTGGCTTAGTGTAGAACAACTTTGGGTTGAGTAAACATTTTTTTCAATTAGAAATTAGAAATCACAGCTGCAATAAAAGAAAACCAGGATATAGACATCCTGAAACAACAATTTTATAACAAAAATTATAAAGCAATCCCATTTTCATTTTAATTCTGTATGCATGCCTGCATGACTTTAAAATATCTTTTCACGAAATTAATAAATCGGCAACATCCTTGCAACAGCAAAAAAGAGCTGAAGGATGTTTGATAAAAAAAGTTATTAACTGTCACATATTCGCACAGCAATCTGCTAATTTCTAAGTGACAGCAACTCACTCCTGTGGCTTACACACTCCCATTTGGCAAGTACTAAACAGGTAGTGCCCGATTATCAAACAAAGCAATTTAAAGCCTCCAGCTTTTAGGTTGAAACTTCTCAGAGAAATTAAATGCAAGATATTAATAAAATAATTAAGGAATTAGTGGAGTGAGAATGCCAATCATACAAAATAAGACGCTCATTTTCAGCAACTTCTTTTCAAGCGGCGGTTATGAAATAGTGTGCACACACGTTACCAAGACGTGACTAGGCGATATTATTATAAACAATATACACTCAAGAATATCTAGCAAATGTTATTATTAAAATGCATAATCCTAGAAACTGAACTTCGTATCCTTTTTCTTACAGTTGCCAACAGCTACATACGTGTAACAAAATTTCATGAATAATTGAATTCAAATATGGCTTTTTTCGGCGCCATTGTTTTCTTAACACACATTTAATAGATTATTATGAACTTACAAAAAATTAGTTAATTTCATTATTCTAGTGCTTGTATTAGTTTTTATTTTCTTAGATGCTAATTATTTCTTTTCTTTAGTTTTAATTTTTTTTTCTTAGGTATTAACTGTTCAATTTCCTAGATATTAACTCTTCTCTGGTACGGCCTACTTTCCTAATATTAATTATTTTCTTAGGTACTAATTACTTTTCCTATTTGCGATTCCTTGAAGTAATAATTATTTTTTTTTTTATATTTTTTTGTCTTTAGTGTATATTTGATTAGGTACTACTTATTTGCAGTCCACTTTCTCTCAGGTATAATATTACTTATTTTCTTAGGCACTCATTAGTTCTCTTGTTTTTTCGGTTCCTGGTAGGAATAAATATTTTTCTTCTCTTTTTTTCTCTTTGGTATATATTTTGTTAGGTACTACTTATTTACTGCCGGCTTCCTTTCTTAGGTATAACATTACTTATTTTCTTATATACTCATTAGTTCTTTTTTCTCTTTGGTATATATTTTGTTAGGTACTACTTATTTCCTGCCGACTTCCTTTCTTAGGTATAATATTAATTATTTTCTTAGGTACTAATTACTTTTCCTATTTGCGATTCCTTGAAGTAATAATTTTTTTTTCTATTTTTTTCTCTTTAGTGTATATTTTATTAGGTACTACTTATTTGCAGTCCACTTTCCTTCAGGTATAATATTACTTATTTTCTTAGGCACTCATTAGTTCTCTTCTTTTTTCGGTGCCTGGTAGGAATAAATATTTTTCTTCTCTTTTTACTCTTTGGTATATATTTTGTTAGGTACTACTTATTTACTGCCGGCTTCCTTTCTTAGGTATAACATTACTTATTTTCTTATATACTCATTAGTTCTTTTTTCTCTTTGGTATATATTTTGTTAGGTACTACTTATTTACTGCCGGCTTCCTTTCTTAGGTATAACATTACTTATTTTCTTATATACTCATTACTTTTCCTGTTTGCGGTTCCTTGAAGTAATAATTATTTTTCTTAAATTTTTCTCTCTTTAGAGTAGATTTTATTAGGTACTACTTATTTACCTTTGTTAGGTATAATATTACTTAGTCTCTTAATTTACCTCTTCGCTATTACTTGTTCTTTTTCTTCGGTAGTAATAATCATTTTTTCTCTTAGGCATTTAATGTACTTATATATTATTAGGTACAAAGTGCTTACATTCTTTGGCATTATCTACATACTCTCTTAGGTATTAGATGTTATTCGTTTTGTTCGGTAATAATTACTCCTCTTCTTAGTTAGTAGCTTTCCTGATTTGCTTACGTACTAACTATTTTCGAATTTTCATTTTCTTAGGTACTAATAGATATAATGGAAAAGAAATATTTATTTATTTATTTAATTTAACTACTGTTTAGTTGACTTTTGCAGGAAGAACAGTCGAAGACTTGAAGAAATATAGAAAATTAAAATAAAGAAATTATATTATATTAAAAATTTAAAAAATTCAAATTATATATAAAATATATAAGATTAAGAAAAGAAATATTTTTATACTTTAGCTGAGAAAAAAATTTACAACTGCTAAAAAATTAAATTGGAAGGGTATTAAATTTTCTACGTAATTACAAAATAAAGAAATGAAAAAAGGATTTTGAAATTATTGGCCTGAATAGTCCTTTGGAATACTACAGCCTGAAGACTCATAAAGCAGTGAATCTTTTATGCGGAATGAAATAAAAATATCTTAAATCGGTTTTAAATTACCCAACATGGCTGCAACACGACAACTCGTAATTGTATTTTTAAGCCTCTATTGTTGAAATTGGCCTGTCCTTAACTGGCAAATTATACTTGACATAAATAAAACAGGATGATTGATGGCTGGAAGCAAATCCTTGCAGCAACCACTCGATACACCAATTAATCTCTTGAAAAAAACAACAGATAGCAAAACTGTCCACTTATGATTGACAGTAACTTTGCAACCACAAATTAGTGTGATATTTTGGCAGGATATTTATTGTTGCCAAAAAAAAGAAGGACTAGATACAATAAATCCGCTGAAATAGAAAATGATTTCGTTATGAAAACATATTTTAACACATTTTGTTGCGTGGTGGCTTCGAATGAAAAATTTACTGAAAAAGGCATGATTTTGTGTTATTACTTTTGCATTACTCGTAATACCCAACTATTTATGTGCACTGTGTAGGTGTGTCTGTCTACAAGTGTGTGTTTTAACTGAAAAGTTCTGGGTATTAGTGATGCACATGTAACAGCTGATGCTTATATTTCCTGTCAGACACGCTTCAAGCATGCTTTTCTCACGTATTCCAATATAGTTTTTGTTATTATTATTATTTTTTTTAATAAAACAGTTTTTGTTCTTTAAGTGAACGGAGTAGAGGCGAAGCTATTTTAATAAAAAATTAAATTTTCTGAGTCTGCCAACCATTAAATTAAAAACGTCATTTATCTCTGATCAGATTAATTTCCGCCAAACACATTAAATGTTATTAAGTATATGGAACAAGTGAGTCTGGTATTTAAGTGTTCATCTATTTGGAATGAAATACTAAAAATTTAATTTATTTTTACACTAAAATCAATTTTTATCAATATGAATAAAATGTAAGAAGGAAAACTGGTTAAAAAACGATTTGCCTCAGACACACTGGGGCGAAAAATTATTTCAAATCAAACATATTGTATCTCAATATATATCAATATGACTCTCAAGGATTCTTCTTTAAAACAATTCTAAGAATTTAAAAATAAGACATTTCAAATTTAATTCATCGTGCAATCAAAACTGCATGCGATATAGTCATTACCACCATAACCAGTTTGTTCTACAACCTTAGAAACGTTAAAATTTGACATAAAAATAATTTTATTTAGTCGTCATCAGCGGTACAAGCCATGTTGCTACCGAGAGATTTCATTATATTGTGAAAGTAGCCATTAGGGTGCCTCCGTAGGCGAGTGAATAATGCTCAGGCTAATTAACCGAAAGTTGTGGGTTCGATTCCTGCCTAGACCCTGTGCGTTTTCCTGCGGACAAGCCAAAAGCTTTGCAGGTAGAGTTGGTTAAAAAAAATAAGATCTTCAATGGAATGCTGGCAGAATAAATAAACAATTGTGTGATATTGACATTTTCTTTCTACTTCAATATTAACTACAGCTTTGAAAACCTTAAATATGAAAATAATGTGAATACAAGTCCATATTTTATTTTCCTGGCTTGGAAAAATATTAAATAGACGGCTGGTCTCTTTTTGCAATCAAAGCATTTAAAGCTTATAAGTTCTATTCGAAAGTGCTTTACAAATACATTGACGTTTTACTAAAAATTATTAAAAAAAAATAACAAAGTCATGCTGCAAATGAAATCATTCATGGATTTTATTAATAAATATTCATATTAATGAAAAAAAAAAATTCGCAGATGAGAGTTGAAAAATTTAAATTGAAAGAATTTAAATATTAAATTTGTTGCTGCTCAATGTGACCCCTTTTACAGCGACTCCCCTGCCACTTGCTTTTATGATTACAATAATATATTTAGCGGCAGTCTTAAAAAAAAGTGCCAGTATCAGCGTTATGATTTTACAGATTCGTTACGATATTCATAATTACATTTACGCAGTCGCGTCAATTTTTCTGACGTTCAACAATAATTAAATTTAATCAATTAATTAATTAAGTTGTTTAATTTATAAATTAAAAATGGCAATTAGAAGAACTAATTGCAATTAACTACTTATAAGCTGAAAGTATCATGCGAACAGCTTCTATCCTATTTCCTGCCATATGATGAAGGCTATTTCCTGCCTTCATCATATCCTTTTCGAAGAACGTCCAACAGGTTTCACATGCAATTTGTATCGATTTCGTATCCAATAATTTGGCACAAATGTTTTTTCTATCGTCCTTATAGGCAATGAAATATTTTCCGTCCTTATTGTTCTTAGCATTTTTAATTTAAGCAAGGATCTATTAGCTTGTATTCCAAATTGCAGCCAAGCAATATACGAGAGGGAATTCCTAATTAACTATATAGCCTTTCTAACTTTTTGCTTTGTTTTTTTCTAATTTTTTTATAAAAATTTATTTTCTTAAGCAGCTGTTCTTAAGGAAATGTATTAGGAGTTTTCACGTTGTTCTCCTAAAGAACTTATTCACATTAAAATGTGAGACTGTTTTCCAAATACATGAAATATTTCTTTTGTTGCTGGAAGAGAACGGTGGGGGAAAAGAAATCAATATTGATATTTGAGTTTCAAACAAATAAAATAATTTTTTTTTTTTTGAAAGCGATTAAATGCAGCAGAATTTAAATTTATATCTTGTTTAAAAACAAATGAATAGAAATTCCTTCTCCACAGCGGAAATATATATATATATATATATATATAGCGGAAATAATAATGAAATATTCAACTGAAACTCAAAAGTAAACATTTGAATGATTAATTGTGTGATTGCAAGCCATGATGCCTTCATATCAGATCTGGTGTGATTGATACAATGCCACATAAAACACATGTTTCCCATTTGTGGCTTCCAAGGCTTCAACACGTGCATGAGCTTTGTAATAATTTATAAAAACCATTACCCCTCCCCCTGGTATAATAAGCAGACTTTTTATGACCATTAGCAGAAGTAACAACGTATATTATCATGTCTATTGCAAAAAAAAAAAAAAAGAAAAAAGAAAAAAAGCTGGAAAATGAAAATGAAACAATATGACTTGATGTCCAATCGTATGATAATTTCCCCATTTTTAATCAGTATAGCAAAATAAAACTTCACACACAATAAAACATAATGATAATGATGGCAGATATGAAACGTATAGTTTTGCTGATTACAATTGAAATGAAAAACGAATGAACATTAAATAAAATGGATGAAAAAAAGGTAATTTAAATAATTACAGCGATTAGTATTAAAGTGTGAAAATAATATATTTAGTTGTGTGTTTTTATATTTTGCAATAAACAGCCATCATTTAAATAGACAGTGTCTGTTACTTTTTTGTAAGTCCAGAACAATATTATGCAAATCATCTGAAACTTTTGCAATTTATTCAACTTAATGTGCCAACCGCTCCGAAAAAAACCAAAAAAATGTATTCTGCCGGTATGCTCATGGAAAGGACGTAACATATGAAGTGTTAATCCTGCTTGCTGGGAAAATTTGGCTATTTTGTCTATAGCCTCACTTCACAGTATAATAATCTTAAACATAATATAGGGTAGACGAACAATTATTTTCGTATTTCGAATCAAACTTCAACTTATTTTTTTTTATATATTTATAATGAACTTTAATGGAGCCAATATGTATCATTTTGGTCGACTACTTTTTGCCATGTTTTCTCCAGAGACATTAATCCATCAGTGTAAAACTTTTCTTGTTTCTCTGCGGAAAACTACTACAAGTAATTTTCACAGGCTTCTCTTAAAGCCAATTTTGCATCTTACACAACGAAATGTCGAGAAAGTAAGCGAGCGAACCATGGTTGTGCTTCATTGTCTCCGTAAACTTCACAAATTTCTTTGTTGGCTTGAAGAATGCTTTTTCCCTTTTGTATGCAAAAATTTCAATATATCGAATTTCTTCATTATCTTCACTAATTTTTAAACAGCAGTAACTTTTTTCAACTTCCCCGGAATTAAATTTTATTTTGGTTAAAAAAAGCTTAAAATCTCACTTCTCCAACACTATACGGTATGACACAATGTGATTGCTAGCACTGGCGATATACGACTGCATTTACATCTATTGCCAAAATACGAAAAGATTTTTTCGCCTACCCAATACCTAATTTATTATTAAGATATTAAAAGTAACGAACTTGCTATATAAGCCACAATAGGTGACCCTTTTGAATAAAATATTTCTTATCCAGAATATTTTAATTAGCCGAACTAGAACCCAAATCCAGTATGCCAAGTCACACGATTGAGCATTACAGTCAAAAAATAATTTTATGTTTAGTGTTCCAGTAATCACTTCTATTTCATTTGAAAAAAAAAAATACTTAATAAAGTGTTTTTAATTTTTGAAAAATTTTTTTTTTAAAGCCAAAAAGTTATTTTAAAAAAAAAAAACGTATAGTAACAAGAACCCAGCAAACATCTGTCACAGGCTTTTGTAACTTATTTAGTATGATAAATAATATAACAAGTTCACAACATCTGCCTAATTTGTGTCAATAACTTTTTATATTTTTTATTGATTTAACAATATTTTATTATTAAAATTATTATTTAGTATTGCAAACATGAGTTATATGATCTGGAGATATTTTTATGCTTTCAAATATCTTTTCTTATGGGATATAGAATATTTCAGCTCTTCCAAACTTTTTGTCTCGAATCATGATAAAAATTTTTTCAATACTGAAATCACCTAAAGTGGGCCCATTGAATGAACACAACATTTAGAGGCCATAAAAACCTCAAAATTTTTATTAGGAAATTAAAATCATAATTAAAGCTTTTATTCAAAAAGTGTACAGTGCGTATGATTAACAAAACACACAGAAGGCAATTATAATATTCCACATACGCCCCATTGCACTTCGTATACCTATACATGGGAGAGAGAGCAAGGGAGAGAAATAAAAACGAAGATATTGGCAGCGGCACGGATGACAATATTTGGTTATACTTGATACCCAGTTTTAAATTTGGTATACCCAAAATCCCCATAGTACATTAGCTTACCACCCACACACATATTGTTAATGATGTAAAGGAATTACGTTTTTCTTCTAAGGCTGCTCACAGAGTGAGCGCCGTGGCCAAACGAAGCCGACCCGACCTTATTGACGGCTATTTTCATGCGGGAAGAACATTTTTTATAACACAATGAATGCGAGAATCAGCGCTGAAATTCTGTTTTGACATGAACAATGCAAACAAGCACGCAAAACGCTTTGAAACTGTCTTCTCGCACTCATCAGCTTTACTCTCAGATGTTGTCGGCGTTCACTGTATTATACACAACCTTGTTAGTATTGTCTTGTATGTAATCTCGGCTCGGGCTTAGCGCTTAGTCTCTTCGAACCCTTAGAGTACGCCGAAATTATGAGATAAGGCTAATAGTAGAGAACACAGAGTAGAGTAGGGTTAAAAGCGGTCTGTAAAACCGCTTTCTTTTTATTTTTACATTGCGTTACCAGATTTTGAGTCAGAAGAATCAGAAAATTTGATTTTAATAATAATATATTTATATCCAGTATTGTATAAAAGAAGCAAAGGACAGCAATACGACTGTTTAATTTTATGAGATATTAAAAAAAAAAAATTTTTGGTTTCTGAAGAAGATAAATTAACTAACTTATTAACTAGAAGCTAAGTTGCCAGACTGCTACATTTTTCATAAAATTTATATAACTATTTGTTTATTTATTATTATCAGCTGTTAAAAAGAAGGCAACACACTTTTTTCTATTTTGTTTTCTTTTCTTATTAAATATGAAATTGTATTTTTACACAGCAGGGAAATCATTTTAAAAATTCACCATACCATTTACAGACTCTCAAAAAAGGGAACCCTTTAAATTTCTAATGTACGAGTATATTTTTATTTAGCAATATATGAAAAAGAAAACGAATTTTTTAAATTTCGGTTTAATTATTTTTCTTAAGAAATTTTGTGGGGATTTTCAAAACATTTCAATTCCAAAATTACCAAAAGTGGCAACGCTGGCCAACACCAAAGCTTTACAAATGCTTATCAATATATAAAAAAGAAAAAGAATTTTTTAAATTTTGGTTTAATTATTTTTTTCAAGAAATCTTGCGTTGATTTTCCAAACATTTCAAATCCCCAATTACTAAAACTGGCAACGCTGCCCAACCCAAAAGCTTCACAATTGCTTTATTAAGTAGTTTGCGATAATTAATTTAGATTGTAATTCAATTAACAAACAATACTGTTTTAATTAAAAGTCAAGAAAATGAATTATTGTCACAAACACGAAAATATCAAGTAAATTAAATAATTTCGTCCTGCCGCGTACGGTTTCTCTCCCTTTATTAATTAAGAAAATATATTTCCATTTAAAGCTCATGGGAAGTAGCCATAAATTTTTGTTTTCAATTTAAAAATAGAAATTTACATCAAGTCGTTGTAAGTTGGCTATTTTCATAAACTTTTTATGCTGCTTTAAGTAATTTATGCACGAGTTAAAAATGTGGGAGCTCGTAAAATATGTGATTTAAGTATCGCAAACAAAAATACATTTTCTCGTAATACAATATGAGTATTTATTTCGCCATAATGTTGTGCAAAATATAAAAAACTTTTTTAAAATCGTAAGAATAAAAATATTATTTTTTTTTTTGTGTTTTGAAGGCAAAATAAAAATTTTCTTAAAAGCTTAAAAGTTCAAGCATAAAAAAGCTTGGCAATCTAATGGAGTAACTCCAGAAACCTTACATTAATTTACATACATAAAATTGATACCATAAATTAAGCAACCAAATGAAAATATGTTGTGAATATTCAAGAATAAAAATTTAATTTAACTATAAAAACTTCACATGAGATAAAATATTAAAATAATTTTCCATTTGTTCTCTTTGCAGGATGAAAAGAATCAATTGCTTATAACAAATATTTGGTTGAAACTGGTAAGTGAATATAATTTAAATGTTATTCCGTTGTAATTTATAATTACACAAAGTAAGTCCAGCAAATGTCCACATTAGGGGGTACCCATAACAATGATGAGGTAATTAAAGGCAAAGAAAATTTACATTAGAAAATTAAATTAAAAAATTTATAAAAATTTCAAAATAGAGAAGTAAATGCAAGTTCTCTTTAATCGAATAATGTAAATTCGAATAATTGTCATGTGAATACTAATTATATGAAAACCCTATATATATGGATAATCTCTTTGTTACAGTAATCTTTATTCGAATAATATTTACTATCATCATCTTCATTTGCAGAATTTTTATTAGGCTCATCTTTACGCGAATAATATTTAGTCGAATAATATTTACTGGTAGAAACTGAATTTGAAGCAACTTTATTCGAATAAAATGTTTTACTTTAAATCCATTCCATTGCAGAATTTTTATTAGGCTCATCTTTACGCGAATAATATTTAGTCGAATAATATTTACTGGTATAAACTGAATTTGAAGCAACTTTATTCGAATAAAATGTTGTTAAGCAAGCCTAATTAAAACAATTTTTTAAAATTATCTTTATTCGAGTAATATTTCTACAATAGTTTTTATACCAATAACGGATTCTTTGAATACTTTAAATCCATTCCATTGCAGAATTTTAATACGTCTCATCTCTACACGAATAATATTTAGTCGAATATTATTTACTGGTATAAACTGAATTTGAATCAACTTTATTCGAATAAAATGTTGTTAAGCAAGCCTAATTACAACAATTTTTTAAAATTATCTTTATTCGAGTAATATTTCTACATTAGTTTTTATACCAAAAACCGAATTTTTGGAATAATTTAAATCCAGTTATAATTTAGCTATATTTCTGGAATTCTATTTTTTTTTAAATGTTTAAGAAATAAAATGTTATATATATATATAAATACGAAAGTCTAGTATACATTGTCTTGAAAAGTTAACCTCTAATCTCCACCAGGTAATATATAAATTTTAAATTAAAAAATTATGAAATATATATTTGCATAAATTTAAATGTAGTCATTTTATTCGAATATTTCTATGCCATATATTATTATTCGAAAAATTTTCTCTCAAAAATATATAATTTTTTTTTTGTGAATAAAATTTTTCCTTTTTGAAAGCATATTAACTATTTCAATAAAATTTAATTTAATAAATTCGTTTGAATAATTTAATACCGATTTTTATAATACTGAATAACAATTAACATAATTTTATTCCGAAATTAGTTTCGAAAACATTTACTTAATAAGGTTTTAAAATGAAAAAATTTATTCATATAAAAATGAAAGTAAATTAACTGACTAGCTTTTTAGATGGAAATTTTCTTTTAAATTCGCATATTTTATTCGAATAACTTTATTCGTATAAGTATTTTATTTGGAAGTTTTACTGAGCTTTTCTGCTGCCAGATATAGTACCACGCTTCCAATAAGAATATTAACGTGCTTCCCTAATAATTTACCTTAAGAAATATAACTGATTATACAGCAAAATATAAAATGCAGAAATGAATTATCCTTCGTCCTTAAAGTAAACATCTGATTGCCTGCATCAACATTTTTGTAAAAACAAAAGAACCGATTTATTTCTAAATGCCAGTATGCACATTCATTACAAGTTAAACAAGAAAAATATTTATTATACATTTTAATCAAAATTGCATTGAAAACGACCATCACTATTTGCTGCTTTTAAAATGTTATTCGTCTTGCTCCTGGTAATATATAGTCCTTTGACTGTGATTGAGGAGCTTAGGAAAGCAACTGCAGTGATGGCAGACAAACAAATGAAACCGAAATGAGAGGAAAAAATATCAAAGTCGGCAAACCAATTTGTTATTATTTTATCGCATGGCATATATATTTTTACTATCTGGAAAAAAAAAATAATTTCTTGCTTTGAGAAGCCACAGGATTTTTGTGCTAAAGGAAGCAAAACATAAAATAACATGACAAAAATAACGGATATTAAAATTTGTCTGTATAGAAACAAACTAGCAGAAGGACTAAAGAAGGTAACATATAAATATATCAAGTTATATATTATTCAATTTGAAAAGTAAATTTTTATGTGAAATGTAATTTGGAATAGTTTTTAAAATATAAAAAACCGAAGGCTACATCGGAATAAATTTCACTAAATTTCAAAATCGGATCAAATAAAAAATATTTACAAATTGCTTGAAAAAGTCTCCGATCGACATTTAAACATTCAAACATAAAAGTACCAATAAGGACATGACCCGAAGTCCACGTTTGAGTAGGAAGGACCTTGATGCCGTTAGCCGAAACTAAATAAGCAAAGAGATACAAAAAAAGGATAATCAGTCCAGCGGAATACATCAGATTTGGTCTGACAATTACTGGGAATTAAATATTTATTATCAATTGCATTCTAAAATTAAAAAATTTTTTTTTATTTTTAAGGATAATTTTTTTCTTCGTGTAAAAAGGTATTGGAAAAGCTCATAAAGGCACTTCAATGTTAAAAACCAATTATCTATTAGAATTTATTTGAATTATTATTAGAACGAAGCAGATTAACTAAAATGATGTAGTTAGAAATTAATCGCCCAAAAATTAACTGGAATCCGTTAACGCTCCAGCACACGTCAATTAGATTCTTAGGAGCCAATCTTGAGGGAATTTAATTAAAAGACCAGTCAGAAGTTGTTCTTCATCGGTTATGGGCAATAAGCAATTACTCTTCCATATTATTTATCTGGCATCATTAAAATGTCAACAGCAGTGACTGCGAAATTGTTCAAGCCCCAAAAAAAAAGTGCCAAGGACAGATAAAAGCATGTAAGTTGAAATTAATTAACTTGCTGGGTTTTTTTTCAGAACTACACGCTATGCAGTATTTGCCATACAAATGTAATCACACTTGCACGCATTCATGGAAGACGGTCTCCGAATAAAAAAGAAATGAATAGTTTTTAAATGTTAAATGAAAGCCATGTGTAGCCAGCAGATTGTAGCCTCCTTGGTCAATTGTAGAGCGACTTGGTACGAGGATGAACTGAAAATCTCCCGACCTGGAAACAATTTTTTTTGTGTTATTTTCCATAGCGATCTTTTAATGCAGTGAAACCATGATTCGTTAAATAGTTATTAAGAGCAACAGGGAAGTCCATGATGCTCTTACATTTTTTACCTCTAAACCATGTTTAGGAAACAGATAATAGTCGGTGGGGCTTAAGTCTGTTGAATATAGTAATTGTAGGAACCATACGAATATTACAACTACCGAAAAATGGGCATTGCCACTGTGAAGTGTTTTTTTTTTCTATGGGGGATCCAGCTCTTCTTTTTTTTGTGAATTAATTTAACCTGCAAAGCTTTCGGCTTGTCCGCAGGAAAATATCCAGCCTTTAGGCAGATATCGTACCCCCGACCACCGGTTTAGATTCGGAGGCACCTAAGCAATCTAAGCGGCGTTTTGAAGGTCCGTCAATTTATAGCAAGTAAAAAATCGATTATAAAACTTTTTACACAAACTCCTGAAATGTGGCTGTAAACTTTTCACTCCCCCCTCGTATCTCCAGCAAGAAAATAGCCATTTCGATTTGCTTTTCTCCACTTCTTTTCTATTATTATTATTTCCAACAGTTTTCAAATTATCGAGGACTTTTTGTGACAATAAAACAAACATTAAATATTGTAGACGAAAATTGTTCTAAATAACAAAAAAAAAATTATTTCTCTGATGATTAAAAGAAAAGTTTTGCAAAGATTGAAATAATTTTAATACACATACAGAAATAATTGTACTCGTTGAGGTTTTAATGCCAGCAATTAATAAAAGCTAAAAACTAAATAGAAGAAAGTCAGACCCCTTTTTTTTATCTTGAGGCCATAACAAATTATTTATGGCCTCAAACGTTGCTTTTATATGAGCGCTGCTTACGGCCATCCGAAAAATATTTACTTTCCCATTTGCACTATCAATAACTACGAGGTTCAATTCCATTTAAGTGCTAAATGTTTTCTTCGTTTCCGTTCTATTTTTTTTTTCTTTTTCTTTTCTTTGCTTGTGGGATGTTTCTGTTGAACCACAAAATAAATTGAAACCATATTTTCTGTTTGGCCAAATTGCTAAAATATGTGGCCAATTCTTAAGGCTATTTATTTCGCACCACCAACTACACAACTTCTAAATTAACGTTGGCAAAATAAATTAAAAAAACATAAAGAAAAAAAAAAGGAAAAAAGCTAAATAAATAGCAAATTGGAAATCCTGATGTACGACTGATTTGCAAGCTGGTCATGCTTGCTTGGCAGGCTTCACAGTCTTATGCTTGGATTAAAATAAACATGATTAAGTTTAGAAGTTTCCATTCTTGATTACATCCACGTGGACACAGTGGGGTCGAACGGAGAACCAGTAAAACGACATGGGGGAATTGCAGTGCTGCAATTAAAGAAATTATTATTAAACTAAAAAAATATATTTTTTTTTATTTAGAATGCAATTCAAAATAAATATTAAATTCCCAGTAATGAAAAATTGTTTTCAGCAGAATTTTTTTTGAATGAGAAAAAATAAAATTAATCAATTATATATTTTTATTATTTTATTATATTTATTATTATTTTATATATTTTTAATTATTATATTTTTAATTTATTTAGTTTTTTTTAATATTATTATGAGTATACGTGCGATCTTTATACAAAGGGCTACAAAAAAAGGTTTATATTCATCAAGGCAATAAAGAAATAATTATCAGTGTAGAGTATTTTGGTACTAAAGAATTTTCCAGGACGGCTGCGATTGCGCCGTGTCAGAGAGGAAGGAAACGAGGTTTCATACATTTTAAATATATTTCGGGCATGCAAAGAGGCAAAAACACCTTTAAGCTGCTTTAATACAATATTAGTGGTCATCTTCTGAGCTTTTTCCCACTACACTACAGGCTAATAAGAAAATATCCTTTAAAGAATATCCTTTGTGGCAAACAGCTTCCTTTCTAAAATAGTTTGTTTGACAAAAAGAAAATTTTTTCATTCAATGGTTATCATTAAATAAAACCTTAAAATAAAACAACTGAGTAAATATTTTTATTTTAGTAAAAAAAAAATATTTCTTAATTTGACAAAATTTTTATGAAATAAAATCCATAAAATAAAATTCAATAAATTTATAAAAAAAAAATAAATAAATAATTTATAAGTTTCAGTATCGCAATATTACTTTAATTACAAGTTGGTCATGGCCGGCAATTAAAAACATAATTTTTCATCTCGAGTTGGTTGCCATTTTCCCTAATGCCCCCCCCCCCCCTTCTCTTATTATCCTTTCCGTGGCCGCCGTTTCATTTAATTTGACCAAATGCCAGATCGTTGCCAAAATTGCTTTTTGCGGAAATTGAAAAGTTCTATTTTTTTATTGCAGCATTGACGTTTATTTACTTTAATTTTTTTCTTCCTCCTCATTTTTAAAACAAAAACTGGCGACACTTAAATCGAGAACCGAAACAAAAAAAAAAAAAGTTTTTTTTCTCTCGGTATATTATTTCCTTGTTTACACTTGTTGTTGTTCTATTTGATATTAAACATTTTCGTGGATAAAAAAAATAACATTTGAAAAGAAAAAAAAAATGAAAATGTTGAATTAAAAAAGCAATTGAATGCAATTTCATGTGCAGCATGAAAGAAGCACAAGTTTACTATGCTGAGTTTCGGTGTATCCTTTTGAGTGGAAATTCTGTTTGAAAATTTTTCATAAAAAATGCAATCGGTTGGTAGCAGTACCGACACAGAGGGATGGTTTCTACTTAGAAAAAGTAACAGGAACAATGATTGTGACATTAATAAGAATGTTACTTAAATTCAAATGCCATAAGAAGTCATTGCGGTGGGGAATAAATAAAATCGAGCAAGGAAAGTATGATTGCAGTCAAAAGTGGTTTAAAGCGACATTATTTAAATGTGTATTCTCTTAAGCAAAACAAAATAAAATAAAAGCAAACTAGTTCATTTTACAACCTTTAATATATTTTTCAAGAAGAAACCTGAAGCGAATTTCATTTAAGTAAAACCACTTGTTTCTGGCAAAATATCCTTTTCGTTTTTCAGGATTTTTTTTTAAGGCTTCAAAAGTACTTTAAAGGGTTTGATGTTTCTTTTGGGACCAGTCGAAATCCTTTATAAGTTGCATTTACCCATTTTATTTTTAATTTCTATTAATAACTTCTGAGTGAAAAATTGTAAGAGGATTTAATTTTTTCTGCCATTCAATTTTTCTCAGAGGGCAATTTCAACAATATTGGGCGGATTTCCTAAATCCAAGTGCTTCGCTAATGTACTCGTACATGAAAGTATATTTGGTTTCGTGCTGTATACTCTTTGCAGGTTTCCGAAATTGTAGTCATCTAATTTATAATTATTTTTTCGCTTTTCTAATGCTTGAATGAGTCGGTATAAATTTAAAACAAAAATTAATTTCTTTTATCTTACGACCGAAAAGGATCTTTGATTTTTATCATTTTAACTAACTGACAGTTTCGTTATTTATTCTCTCGGTTAAATAGAATCTTGTAATTTTATATATTTTGCGGATTATTTTTATATTCTTCTTTAGTCATTGTCATGGTTGCTTATTTGAACAAATGAATCCTTACGGTTGTCGCAAAAGGAAATTTCCTTTTTGGCTATAATTTATGTAATAAAATGAGATGAGTAAGCTTATTTATGATAAAGGATGTGGCAAAAGTTTTCTCTGAAAAGAAAAAGCTTATGAATTTAAAGGAATAGAAATCATTTTGCCGCTTCTCAGATTTGTTTTACTGGGATAACAAGAAATTGAACAAATCACAATATAAATTTCTCAGTCAATGGCATTTGAGATTTAAAAATTCGTTAAAACTTGAAAACTTTTTCAAAAACTCTGTTTTAAATTGAAGATTTTGAAATGAATTTGAAGTGAAATAAATTCAACATTTAAATTACATAGAAAATAGTAACTAGGATGTAAATGAATAAAGTGGAAGGGGAAATGAAGGAAGCTGGCAATGCACTTCTTTACCTCTGACATTTTCCTTCTAACTGCGGCACAATGCACTGGATAAGCCTGCCAAGTAGCAGGCAGTAATCAAAAAATCCATTGCCACGTAAACTAAAATTCCACTACACAGTCATGCTTGGTCATGCTTGGTCAAGCTTGGTCATGCTTGGTCAGGTAAATTGGTATTTCCTTGGCATGAGCTGGCCGAACTGTGCCAAAACTGTCCACAATTTCTGCTGAAATTGTTCAATTTCACTACAAAAGTGCTGGAAATCCGGCTCTCGCATTATCACGTAATATCTTCTCGGCCAGTGCATGTGAGGCTCATGAGCCGCGTAGCATTGCCTGACAATCTGTTGCGATTTTTTTGATGCTGCTCGGCCGAAATTTTCATCAAGATTTGGTTACTAGCTAAACAAAATAGAGATGGGCACATCTCTATTCTGTATGAAAAGTTTCTAGATCTGTAATTTGTTTACGTTCCCTCCACATCTCTTCCCTGATCTTGTCAGCAGATCTCTTTTGATGTCAATGGATCTATAATTGCTTTAAGATCTCAATAAAGGATATAACCAAGTCATCGAGGACTTGCCGCCCAAAAGTGAGCATATTCTAAGCACAATGTGGTCTAGCGAGCTACATTTATTTTTTATTCAGCATTAGAAAATTTCGCACAAAAATATTCATTTTCTGCATATCAAAATGAAACCTCTTAGTAGAAGTCCTTTGACGTGTGGCTACCACCGAACAAAAAAAAAATAAATAAATATTGACTCAAAAAGAAATTGACACAAGAATTTATTTACAAGAATAAATGTCTGATTTAGTAAAATGTGTAATTTTTCTTTTCTCTACCTTCAGGAATGGAATGACATGAATCTGAGATGGAATGCCAGTGATTACGGTGGTGTCAGAGATCTGCGTATACCACCGCATCGCCTCTGGAAGCCAGATGTTTTAATGTACAACAGGTAAATCGATTTATTTATTAAACACTTGCACCAGCTAAACTTATCCAGTATGCCACCCCCTTACTCGTAGACCACTTAATAAAGATCTCTATGGCGCTGCTTTCTCTCAACATCTTTAAATGCGTTTTAGCGTAACTTGATTCCTATTTTTCCTTTTTCCATTATTATTTTTTATTTTTTAAACCACTTACAGCAATATCTTCTTCCTTGTAACAATTTATTGTTGCCATTTGTTTCTTAATTCTTTTTTTTTTTTTTTTTTTGGTTTTTTGCTTTTTCTGGTTTTTTGCACCAGTTTTTGGTGAAATAAATGGAATTGTGCTTCCCTTTCAAGTTTGACTGTGAAACTTACTGCACACTGCGTTACATTTAAGTAACAGAGCGATGACAATGATGCTGTTGATGGAGGTTTATTTTTCTATACGAACAAATGTTTTCAAATAGTTCCATTTCAAAATAGAAACAGAAAAAAGTTAATAAAGAAAAAGCTGTACACTTTACTGAGCGTTACAGTGTGGCACGACATGATATCCACAGAAAAGTTATGGAGTGAAAAACTAATTCTTTCCAGTTACTAAAATTTTTAAATTTTTGGCGAAATGTCTACAGCATGACTTCTTCTTTTTTAATTACTATCGAGCAGCAGAATAATTTTTTAATACAAAAATACACTGTCAAGTATCAGCTGATTGTCACACTCATTTCATGATTATTGCAATTTTGATTTATGATTTTATTCAACTTGTTCTTTTCATTATTCTCGCCATTTTTATTATGGCATAAAGTATTAATATAAAAAACCTTAAAGTATTTTATTCGAAAATGACGTCTTCTTTGCTTTCAAATGCTGTTAAAAGTGCTCATTTTTATTATTATGATTATTATTATTATTATTTTGTTATGTTTTCACATAGCAAAATGGCAGAATCATATTGCATAAATCACGACATGCTTTATGATTTGCCTTTTTATTATTGTCACTCTGTTTTTATTTTCGTTGTTAGTATTTTTACTTGCTGGGAATATTTGACATATAAGTCAAATGGAGCGTAAGAGTGTATGTTTCTTTATCTATTTATTATTTTCCCCGTTACATTTGGGTATTGCATCGCTCTGCTTGATATTTGTGGCACAGTGGTCGTAAATAATCTAAAATCAATCTCCAAAGGATTTTGGTTTGCATTTCAAAACAGAATATCCGAAATTACTCTTTAAAAAATGATAAAAAATGATATTTTTAACATTTAAAAGATTTATTTATTTAGCAATTACTTTTGTAGGAAAGGACCTTAGAGAGGAATTAGGAACAAGACTGGAGATAGAAGATTGGTGCCAAAGATGCTACATATTTTTCTTCATCATTTTATTTATTTTTCAAGCCCGTCCATGAGACAATAATAAAGAATAATATTATATCTGGAGCAGATGCTTAACTATTTCCACCATTACCTATTGGCAATCAGTTTCAATTATTGTTGCAAGAATAAAAATTTAAAGTTTTGCGCTCAATTAACAAATAATTTCTTTATGAAAAATCTGGCGATAAATTTAAACAGCATTTCGCAATGATAACGTCTATATGACAGATGTCAGATGTTTACGAATATAAACAAATATAAGAAACTGCTGATCTAGATCTAGATATGGAAAAGCTTACTCTGCTGCATTTTAAGTAGTATTTTTTTAATTTTCATAACTTTTATTATTATTATTGTATTATTACTTCATTATCTATTTATTACCGTACAATTTATGCAAGGCCACCATCCGCCTTCATTAACGGTTTATGTTCGCCATCCTGTAAAGGACTTCAGCTAGAAGGCCGTCGCATAATACACGCTGTAAATGAACACCAGCCCATTGTTAAATGTTATTTTATTATTTTATTCGTTATTGCTGTGAGTGCAGTTTTCATGCTTTCTTTTTATTTTGTTTATTGTGCAGTTCTTTTTTTATCCATTTAAGAGCATTTTTCATTCGAAATTCTTGTTCGATACAAAACGTGCTCACAATGTGTTTGCGTTGTAGTCATCCCACTCATTGCTTGTATGTTTGTGATGTTTTAAGTCCATTTATCATGTTAACAAAAACGAAATCAGACAGTTAGCATATATTTATTTCACAATACAACAGCAAGCGCAAAAACCCACACACTCTTATAAAAGTTATAAATAAACTTCTCCCACACACGCGCGTACACACATACGTGTGTGTAAATACATGGAGAGAAAGGCATGGTTGATGGCATGATAATTTATAATTTAATAGTCATGCCATGATTAAATTATGTAATTTAATAAAATAAATTATAAAGATGGTCGTTATTACACTTCTTTCTAATAGCCAGTTGTAAAGAAATACAAATTTAAAAATTCACTTCAGTAGTGAAAGATAAGTTCAATTTCCGTTTCCAAGTAATTTTTGTCGTGATCAAAGTGAAGAAATGCTATCGTGAATCCCCTAAAAAAGGAACAGCCCTTTAAAATGAAAAGCAAATTGTTCAAACTCAAAACTATTGTATCAATTGAGATATAAAACTTTTGGAACTGAAGCGGTAATTTGTGCGAATTGTTTAGGTACTTTTAGCTAGCCAGCAGATGGCTGAGAAGTACCGAATGCACGCATAGTATACAAGCTCAGCATTCGCTTTTATTTGTTCAGAGGATGCAGTATCCATGTGGGTGGTCCGATAAGGGAATTTATTTTCCCTAAACTTAGCACTATTCTTAATTTATCTTCGTCTGAGTTGCACACCAATTGTTCCCCTTTCCAGCTCTCTTTTTTGAAGCGATTCACTCTCAGCTCTACTCTGGTTGCACTAAAAGAGTTAACGATTCTCACCTCCTCTGCCTCATAAGTAGAACGCTTAGTTCCAAATTATTGTAGACTTGACTTTATCGGTTTTAACCATCATTAACGCCATTTTGCTGTCCTCAGAAATATTACAATCCCAATACACCACTGAGCTAATAATCCCCATAATCTCCCTGACCATTGCCTACAACGCAGTGTTTCCCAAATGATTTCACGACTTACCGAACTTACAGTAAGCCATGGCAATCAACTCGAGTGCACTGTGGGATGTATCCCCTAAAATTTTATAGTGATGGAATATTCACTCACCAACTGTAATACCTCTGCAGTTAGCGGCGTTCCAAATTTTATTCATATATATTTCAGTTGAATGTATAGGCCTGTTTCCAGCCACTCATGCTACGCCAACACGATCTTGAATCTATTGTTATATAGCTTGACCCATATCTTTTTAAAACAAGTAAATACTCACACGATGATGTATGGACTTTTATAACAAGAATACAGTGAAGATATGAGAAGAAAAAAAAGCAAAAAAAAATTGGGAAGCGATGAGAGGTATATATTACCATTTAGTACTTTGCATTATTATTTTCTATTGAATTATTAAAATCAAAACCACAGAAAAAGAGCAAAACTAAGTTCAAGCCATCAAAAAACTATCTATCAATAAAGAGCTGAGAGCTGAGAACTGAGAGCTGAGAGCTGAGAGATACCAAAAGAATAATTTTATATTAAAAAAGTACTTAAAAGTACCATTTTTATAACTTGTAGTTTAAAATGGCGTTCTTCTGATTACTGAAAACAAGCATGCTCCTTATTTTTTCGTTATTGATTACCATTTACTTGTCGTTGACCCATTTCAAAACTGTGGTAACCAATAAGAGCTCTTGTCATTTATATGCGACAGCATTTCCGTACACATTTGACCAGCCAGAAGAAAGAAATAAAAAAAAACATGGCCAAAGCAAAAATAGCACAAGCCCGTGTTACAAAATCAGAGGACGAGGGAATAAATCGCTGCTGCAAGTGAGAATAAACTGTCAGTTCAGGTTAAATATGAGTATTTGGGAAAGTGTCAAAATTTAAGCCGCTGCAGAATTTCAAATGTTGGCAGGGAAATCAGTTGTAGCAACTGTGTGAACTGGATCAGTAAGTTTTTGCCCTGCACTAGAAATAATATAACGACGATAATAAAATCTTTTAACTTTTTATGTACCGGTAACTGGAACACAAATCGATGGAAAAACATTTCATTTTACTATTCCTCTTCCTTTTGAGCTCAATTTAGTATCTGGCTGACCATCTACCTTAATTGTCGTCATAAAAATGAATTCAAAAAATGTCGGTTGGCTTTTTCCAAAAAATTTAAATATGAAATTTCGTGTGACGCAATGCAAGAGATTCAATATTTATTTACAAAATGACTGCACTCAGTATGGAAGAAAATATATTTTTGTGGTTTGCTGATAATAAAATGCCAGCAACAAAAAGAGACAGCAACAAGCACTCATAAATACAGCATAACGCATCCGAACAAAATGTACATGTTGTTGAGTATTGCGTATTGTAAGTGTAAGGAAAACCACACATACGATCTACACTCGTATGTATGGGGATGTAAAAAAAGAAAGTATACAAATAAGATTATTTATTCAAAACGCAACACATTTACCACAAGACCAGTAACTGCATGTGTGGCATGGTTTATTGTTAATCCTTGTTGGAGCAGCAGTAACAAATAAAAGACTCAGAATGGGAGAGCAATAAATAAAAATATTATTGCAACGTGTGAAAGTGCACACACACTCACACGCACACATTTCGTTTACCGGTGGCAAAATGAGAATTGTGTTTCCGGTTGCTTCTATTGTCTGGCATTTTTGTTTCCTTGTATTTCTTTTGCTTTAGCCGGAACAACAACCGGATGTGCTTGTCTTCAACACTTGAAGAAGAAATTTATCATGATTTCAGCACAGTAATGAAAGAAGATTTTTTTTAAAAAAAAAAAAACTTCTAAATAATCAGTTAATTTTACTACGTAATTAATTAAAGGAAAAAGTAATTTTAAGCTGTAAATGCAGAATATATATATACAAAATTTGGCCCAATACATTTTTAAGGAATATACTTCCGCTTCTAAATGTTTTATAACCAAAAGTTTGTTTTAAAAAAAATAACAATTTTTTTCTTCTTCTACAGATGAACATAAAACTCCTCTGTGATGATAAGATAAATAAAAATTTGCGTCAAAAATCTATTTCGATTACATTCTCAAATATTTGCTTATCGTTGAATATTTTCAGAAAAACATTACGATATCAGAAATGTTTTATCAAATATTTTAATAAAAATATTTACAATAAACTTCAGCGGCAAATAATGTAAAGTTCACTCGTTACATTTTGTGTCCTGCTTTTACTTAAAAATTTTTCATTTAACGGTATTGCAAAAACACATAAAGCAATTTTATTTATTAGAAAGTTTGTCACATTATTTAAAATATAAATAAATAAAATATTTTAATTCAAATTCTACAATTATTCTTATTTCCTTTAGTAAAAAATTAAGGAATAAATTTTTTTTAAAAGAAAATATTATTCGAATAAAGGTATATATCTAAACTTAACTGAAAGAAGAAAATCTGTAATAAAACAGTGTGTACACAAAAATAATAAATTCAATAAATAAATTCAAATAAATAAATTAATCGAATAAAATTATCAAATTATAAAGAAAAACTATAACAAAAAAAATTCAAAAACGTTTTTTCGCTTTTTTATTACGTAAACAAAAATTATAAAACCAAAAAAATAATTCGAATAAATAAATTATTCGAATAAAACTATTAAATTCTAAGGAAAACTATAATAAAAAAATTACAAAAACGTTTTTTCGCTTTTTTATTACATAAACAAAAATTATAAAACCAAAAAAATAATTCGAATAAATAAATTATTCGAATAAAACTATTAAATTCTAAGGAAAACTATAATAAAAAAATTACAAAAACGTTTTTTCGCTTTTTTATTACATAAACAAAAATAATAAAATCAGAAATAAACTCGAATAATTAGATTATTCAAATAAAAACATTAAATTATAAAGAAAAAAAAACTATAATAAAATAACTACAAAAGCGCTTTATTGCTTTTCTGTTATGTAAACCAAAATAATAGCAACAATAATTAAATTCGAGTAAATAAATTACTCGAATAAAAGGATCAAATCACATAGACTATAATAATATTTATTTATTTATTTACCAAATATTACAATTATATGAATATAATTGCAATATGTATAGAAGCACTGGCTACTGAGGCCTTTGGCTTATGGCTCACCGGGAATTGAACCCCTGACTCCTGCGTAACAGGCAGGTATACTAACCATTATACCATCGAGGGGCTTACTATAATAATAAAAATATTATTTATATTATAATATTATATATCATAAGCAATTCTATCAATTGGGGAGCCACTTGATAGAGTAACAATGTATTAATTTAATATCACGGCAATATTAAAAATCTATATAACAATATTAAAATTATATTAAAATATTTAAAAAAAAAATTGCTAGATGATTGAGAGAGGGATCGAATTTTTTATATATAATTTACTTTACGAGCTAACAAAGGCCTGACATTTATCAGGCCTTTTGTCAGCATTGCTTATCAAAAAAATAAGCGAATTTTATACAACATGTGTTCTATTTGTATGCTCGAATTCTGATTTTACTTATTTTGCCATGGGAAATAAACATTTTATGAACTGTCACATGTGCGATCAATATGCAGAATGTGTAAATGTTGTACAAGTGCATGAATCAATAAGCGTACATATCAAGCGCAATGCTTCAATCATCATTTGTTACACATAATACAAATGTACCAAAAAGGCAAAGAAAAAAAATAAAAATGAAAAATAAATAATATAATGAACTTAAATCTCGTGTGTAGCAAAAGTGTACTAACTCGAAAAATTGCAATTTTTTGTCGTTCAACAGCATTTGAAAGTTGCTACTATTTACGAAGCGTTAACGTCAGAAAATGTGCCAAACGTGATAAACGTGGCGATTTGTGAATGCAAAACTTAGAACTCTTAGCGAGAGTAGTAAAATAAAATCTGTTTTTTTTCTTGCGCTATAAAAACTATGATTTAAAATTAATTTTACTGCACCGCTCTTTAATTTCATGTCTTTAAATTCTTTCAAATTTAATTTTTAAAAAAATTAATAATAAGAGTATTTAATAAATTCGAGTAAATAAATTATTCGAATAAAATAAAAATGTAATTTTGCTACAGGCTGGCTTATGGTTGTATTCCCACGAGCGGAATAGAGTGATGGATTATGGCTTTTCATTATATTAATCAAATGAATAATGCGCAGCCTACTAAGCCAGCGGTCGCGGTTTCGATTCCTACCTAGACCCTGCCCTGTAGACCCTGTAATCAAGCCAAAAGCTTTGCAGGTTAAGTTAGTTAAAAAAAATCACATTTGAACTAAACTTGAACATTTCCAAAATTTTGACTTAATACTTTGTTATTGTACAAATAGAAGAAATATTAATCGAATAATTCGAAATTCTTCATTTTTAATTTCGCAACTGTCAAAAAAGTTTCATTACAAACGCCATAACGACAACTTCGTGCAAACATTCTTTTCAAAGTCTTATTAAAAGTTTATACGTGAAAACCACGAGCATTGCAAAAACCACACTCCTTATTAACAAAGTAATACCGTTACTTCGCTTTCTCACTTGCCTAAGAAGTTTAGAAAATTCGGAACGGGATTAGATATAAAGCCACACGACATCTCTGCCTGTCTGGAGTAGCATGTCAACTTTTCTTTTCTCTTCATGGCGCGCAAATGAAGGCAAAAAACAAAAGGAATAAAAGTGGTTTGTTAATAAGAGAAACGGAAAAAGGGGAAGTCCCTGAGGTTTTATTGATATGCAGAGACAGTAAGAAGACATTTACAAGAAATTATATATTCAAAATCACTCATAAAAATATGCTTCCTTCAGAGTTCCTGCAGCACTGCAAGGAAATGAGCAGTGGCAAGTTCTTGCCATTAACAAGGCATGATTACGAGCTGCATTACATTTGAAATTTTTTATTAAGCAAAATTATGGCGGTTTTTGCTTATAACAAATTATGCTATTAAACGTCATTTTTGTTTATCGCAACACACAATAGAAAAGTCTTACAAACATAAACATGAAATGCGACATGTTATTGTTTTCATTACAATTGACAGTTCTAAGCAAAATGAAATAATAAAACTTTGTTTTGTATGTACGGCAGTAGGAAATAAATAATTGAGCCGTGACTTTTTTTAAATGCTGTCACATCATGTCATGTCGTTACATATTTCATATTTATGCAAATGTTTTTTATGCAAATGTTTTCCTTTGACAAATCACCAATTTTTTGTTATTAATATGTAAATGGCAAATATTTTAATGTTGCCTCGAAATACTCAAATAAATATATTATAATTTTTTTTTAATTTCCAATAAAACAGTTTAAATAAAAATATGATAAATTATTTAAAAATGTTTTTCAATCATACATTATAATTGAAATATTTAACAAGAACGAGGTGTGATCAAAAAATAATTTATTCATCAATAACTAACTTGTGCCCTTCAAAGTCTTACCCCTAAGATGTTATACACATATGCCATCCCCTAAACAGCTCTAAAACGTTCATTTTTGGTTCGCCAACAGGTCTTGTTCCGAACAGACGTAACTCACAAAATTTGAAAATGCCGTTTTTTTTATCACACCTCGTAATTTAATTAGAATGACTGGCCTGCAGAATATGTGAAAAGAATTCTCAGTAAAGAAGGCTTTTTTAAAAATTCAAACAGTGTGAAATGCACTGCTATTCCCAATAACGCAAAAATTGTTATCGAGGGCGAATGAGAAATTTTCCAACACTAATTGCTTATACGTGAGATTTTTCTCTAATAATAGAAGTATAGCATACATTTAGGAGATTTTTAAAATTTATTAATATGCGTAGATTTACATGATGATTTTATAAATTCTACTTTTGTTGATTTTATTGAATTTTTGTCTAAAAACCAATTTTATTTCCACGTCCAATTTTACAAAATCTCTTTTTTTTAATCACTTGTAACTTCGAATTAGCACTCCGCGAATTATAAAAAATGCAGCAACAAAAATACAATTGAGCAGAAGAAATAGTGAAACATGAAAAGCAGACAGCAGGAATAAAAATAAAGCGTAATAATGAAAATCGAAATTAGTGAAAAGAGGATTGTGAAAAACAACATGAAGAAGAGAAATCATGTGTATTTCTCTAACCCTCCTTTTTCTGTACACCGCTCGCTCTCTACTAAAGAAAAACAAATTAATTTATTACAACGTGTCACCGATCATGTTCTTTTTGGGCCTTATATAATAATTTTTCGCCATTAAAAAATACAGGGTGCTTGAAGGTATACTACTTTGTTTTGCCGTTATTTCGACAAACATTAGTCTCGTCAAATACAGTCGTGGCCAATTTATTATGGAAAAATATTAGATAAAATCAATCATCGATTGCTGTGATGCTGAGAAAGACGCCCTACTTCTTTGAAGAAAAAAGGTCTGGCGATGACAGGGAAAAGAATGGCAATTTCATATCAGATTACTTTTATTCGACTAAATTTAACAAAAATATATATTATCTATTCGAGTATTTTTTTCTGCTAATTTAATTCACTTTAAACTGCATAAACTTGAGCAGAATTTTTTATCGAATTAGTTTTATTCGAATAAATTTAATATAAAATATATTATGTAATCGAGTATTTTTTCTGCTGATTTAATTCACTTTAAACTGCATAAACTGCATAAACTTGAATACAATTTTTCATCGACTTAATTTTATTCGACTAAATTTAATATAAAAATATATTATGTAATCGAGTATTTTTTCCTGCTGATTTTATTCACTTTAAAGTGTAATAAAACTTAATTAAAAAGAAAAAACAAAATATATTGTGCTGATGTAAATATATTAAAATAGAAACTTTACCGACTTTATGCTTATAAGATAATTTAAAAAAATTAAATTTATGGCTTTTTGTATAAAAAAAAAAAATCCAAAAAAAAAAAACAAAACAACTGCAATTTAAAAAAAAACAAAGGAAATGCTAAATCAACTTTACAACTCAAGATATGTGCAACTATTGCATAAATTTAAAGTTTTTATATTCAACATTATGCGTACAAAACTGTCTTCATACTTGAGGGAAATGCAATTCACAAATCCCCGATTTCCCTTCACCTAAACACATGTGACTACAGAAGTTTGCTTTCTTTTACATAATAATTTTAATGCTGTTCAAGTGTGTAAATATTTTAACTTAAATGTAACTGCTGCATATAACAATTGTTAAAATTATCCTGGTAAAAGGATACCATCCTTACTCATATTTATTCACATCGCTATTTGTTCGCATTTGTTGTTAATTATAGAAGAAGATTTTATTCAGAGAAAACTCCCAATGCAAAAGTTGAAAAAACCGACAGCAGAAAAGCCTCGAAACTATTTAAACAGATGCCGAAAACGTTCGAATCGAAGTAAAGCAAGAGAACTAAATTAAACATTAAACAGATATACGAGGTGTGATCAAAAAATAACTATTATTTTCAATTTTCCAAAAGTATTTATTTATTTATCAATAACTGTCTCATTCCCTTCAAAGTCTTCCCCCTGAAATACAATACAGTTATGGCAACGTTTTTCCTAATCCTCGAAACCCTTCCCAAACGTGCTTTTGGGTATCGCTAACAGCTCTTGTAGTAATCGTGGCAAACCGCTTTCCTCTGAGCGGAGTCTTAAGGTTTGGGAAGAGAAAAAAATCAGATGGGGCCAAGTCAGCTGGATACGGTGGTTGAGGCATAATTAGGTTTTTGCTTTTGACCAAAATCTGATGCACTTGCATTGATGTGTGAGCTGGTGCGTTTTTCCACAATTCTGTGGGACCGTACCACCTTGTGGCAGGGATTCATGATGCCCCACGCCATTGAAATCGTAGAAAAAAGTAAGCAAAAAATTCACATTTGAGGTGTTTTCTTCGGTCTTGGCTCTTCTGGACGCTTCCATTGGGATGATTCGGCGTTCCATGTCATACCCGTACACCCATGATTGGTCAACAGTTATGACCATTCTGAGCAAATCTGAATCGTCGTTGACGACGTTCAATAGCTCTTGAGCGATTTCCATCCGACGTTGTTTTTTCTCAAAATTTCGCAATTTTCAAACAATCTTCGCTGCTGCACGTTTTATGTCTAAGACATCCTTACAAATTGCTTGGGATGAGCCGAACGATATTCAAACATCCTCGCCAATCTCTATCCAACTATTATCCAATTATCCAAAATCATTATCCAAAATCGACTATTATCCAAAATCATTTTCTTTACTGATTCAATGCTTTCATCGGCTGTTGATGTGATCGGGCGACCAGGATGGGCATAGTCATTGACATCTTCTCGGCCTTCCTTAAACAGGCTATACCACAATTGGACTGCTCATAGTGGACTCGCACAGTCCACATTTCAAACGTCCTTGCACATTTTATTTACACAGAACTTAAAACAGTTTCTTTGATCCATTTTTTTGCATAGTAGAAAATCGAAGAGCATCACCAAAACAGGACTAAAATTTTTTCCCAACAAAAACAAACTGACAATCCAAAATGGCTGATATTGGCATTATATATATCTGACATTTGCAGCAACATAACAGAAAAAAAAATAAATGCGAAAATCGAATTTTGAAACAAACAGTTATTTGTTGATCACACCTCGTATATGGCGCATACACAAAGTGTACTTCATCTAAATAAATACGATTGCAAAATCGCGTAGAATTGCAAAGTCTTTGCAAATAGTGCTGAGGAAATTTTAATGACATATTGAAGGATTATTGTGTTGAAAGCTGACAGTGATGGCTGATATGACAGCCTATCGCACACAATTACATAATTATTGCAACTGAATATTCTCTGCATAAAAACATATAATTTTAAAATAATAAAAAAAAATTATTTATGAAACTATTTGTCAGGCCTGTTTTTCTTAATAAATGCTTTAAGCAACTGGCATGGTGACAGCAATGATTTTGGGCAGCAAAGTAACACTGCGCACTCCATTAATAAGACCTGTTTTATTTTGCTTTATTTTCTGAAAGCAGTTCATATTCAAAAATTATTATTAAAACTCAATCTCATTTGAGTCCAAATAGGCCATTTGAAAATTTCATATATTTTTTCAGATATTTTCTAAATTGAAAAATGTTAAGAAATCAGATACATTTCATTCCTCTGAATATAAAATACTTGTAGTCTGAAATAATATAAAAAACAAGGAAAAATAATGTCGCAAATCAATTTTGCTTGTAAGAATTAAAGCTTGGCAGACAAAGTAAAATTAAATGATCAGTAATGTAAATTAACTTCTGCTCCGTTTCTATTAGCCAGCATGTGGACCGGCTACGAAACGATGCTTTTAAGAACTTCTCGCATTGTGGAACCATAAAAGTATGGCAAAATAAGAAAACAACAAGTTTTTGTTCCACTGTTTGTGTCCTTTGATTATTATTTTCCCACACAGTTTTTGTTTTCATTTAGCATTTTATATGTGTGTGTGTGTGCAGCATGAGAGTATTAAAAAGATGCATGTGTGTGCGTTGGCTTCTGCTTGAACGTTGCTTATGACGATGATGAAATGGTGAAATGAAATGTCACCGCCTAAAGCTACTTGAACAATTCCTTCATTTTATTATTACGAATAATTTTTTTCTATTTTTCTGTTTTATTATTATTTTTTCTTTTTTTTATTTTCTTTTGTTTTGTTTTAGAACGAACAGAAAATAATACTACAAAGGAAAATTTAATAATAAAAAAAAAAAAAAACAAAAACGGAAAAAAATGTTGAAAGCAACAGCCCTGGCAGCCTAGCAGGGCAAAATATATGGGGTAGTAGTCCGCTTGAATAGTTCCGTTCATTAGTTAGCAACGCTTCTCTTCTAGAAAAATGATATTTAAATGAAGTCAAGGTAATCGAATGGAAAAATTATTATTAAAGCCGACTTTCCACATTCTGTTGCCAGTTATTGCAAAAAGTATTTCTAATTCACATTGTACGTTCCTTTATGAATTATTCTGAAAACCACAAATAAAATAAATTGGGAAAGATAATTATAATTTTGGCAAGAGCCTTCTTATTCGCCTTTGCTAATCCATAATTACCGAAACTTTGTGCTCAATAATATGCAGTATGATCAAAAGCTTAGGTCCACCTAAGACTACCTGTATTTTCTTTAGCCAACATCAAACAAAAAATTAGGCCTTCTTCAAGCGAGTCACACAACTCTTTATTTCAGAAGTAATTTTTCTGTTTTAATTATATTAAAACAGATGATATTAAAAATGACATTAACAACAACAACGGCATAAAGGCCCACATTGCAATATCATTGTCACAATAAAGTTTTTCATAAGGAGATATTAAAAACAAACCTACAAACTTTAAAGTAATTCATAAAATAATAACATTTTTAACATATTTTATATTGTTTTCTTAACACCGCCGAATATCGTTAAAAAGCAGGAACACAAATTTTAACGTCAATCGAGAGTGTTAAAAAAGTTACGAAATAGCGTTACAGAATTACTCTGTGGGAAGTGTCACTTATGTTTTAATAAGCACACGTTTATTATTTTTTAAACATCTTTTTAAGTCGCTTAAATCACACTTGCACAATGTTATTGTGCAATATCTTCCAAACATAACATTATTAAAAACAATTAAGAATTGAAATTTATTATTTTACTTTCATTACTTTCTATCATTTCTAAATATTTTGATGCTAAAAATTACGTTTTCTTAATTAAATTTATCCCTACTGGATTAAGACAACCTAATCGCTCATTATTCCCTGCTGCAACTTGTAAGAGGAAATAGAGGAGAAAATACTGTGGAAGTATGATTTGTTTACAGCAACAACAAAGAAATATCAAATAGAGAAAAATTACAAAAATTATGGCTTCAAGCTTCAAAGCACTGGCGTAGCATGGGCTCAACTACAAACATAATATTAATGGAACTGTAGCTCGTAAATTACTGATAGGTGGTTGGGAAACAGTGTACTTCAAATTCCTTGAGGAGATCACACGTTGTGTAAATATGAAGCTTAGAAGGCATTAAAATAATATTTTATTTTTTGAGAGTCCTTTAAGGGATTTGAATATATTGAATTTCTTTTCTTGCCCAAAATCTCTTTTAAGTCCACAAATATGATTGAGGGGAAAGCAAATTTAGGTAAACGGAAAGGCCGCCATATTTTGTCAAGGGCTTTGAAAATATCCAGAGCAACTTCCTCGGTTTACCTCAGCACTGGCTGGCAGCAGAGAGAATCTCATTTTGGCAATTTCCAAGTAAAAAGGCACAAATATCGCAAATCCTTCTTGGTTTTATAGACTTGATAACACCTGCAATTTTTGAGAAATGTCGTGATTTTGACCAACAGTCCATTTACTGTATAACCAGAAGAGAAAACTTGAATGCCTTGCTCGGCTACTTAAGATTTCATTTTAATTTTGATGGCTGCTTAATAAACGATTTCTGGGGGCCTTGTTCGTCAATAAAAAGAAATTACATTGTGTGAACACCCGTTAGAGCTATCACAATGCTTTGTTTTAATAAAACAGTTCGATTCCCAAGTCCATGCCAGTTGAGATTTGATTGTTAATTGATAGTCGTTATAATTTAAAAATAATAACTTTTCTTAAAAAATTTTATCCATTTAATTTCTATTTCAACTAACCCTTTAGCTATGCTCCACACTGTGTGCCCGAGTGTGCAAATGTCCTGTGCTTATTTCTTTAAAGCAATTCCGTTTTTAAAGCAGAAAAATCACAAGCACTCACAATTAATATTTATCCATATGCATGAGTCCTCTGCTTGCATCTGTGTGATTGTGTATGTGTACGTTTGCATGTGTGTGCAGTGTTTAAAACTGTCTCTCTCTCTCTGTGCCACTCTGTGTCACTGTGTAATAAAGTCAAGGTTCCTTTCTCGGTTTCTTTTTTTATTTCTTACCAGTTTTCAAATTCTGCGAAAAAGAATGACAAATGTTGGAGTATAAATAATAAAAAAAGGACGCAACGGAAAATATGGCAAAAGGATATGAAAGTGCATATTTCAACAACTTTTTATATTAACTTTAGCTGTGCAAATGATATTTTCTTCACTTATTTATACATTTTTTGTTGCGGTGAAAATACTTAACATGACATTTACTTAGTTTTTCACTTAAGGCTCGACGAAATGTCGAAAGACTGAATGTCGTTCGAATTGTATACTTCGTTGATTTGTGGTTTGGACGACTTTAAAATGAAGTGAAACGATGAGGTGAAAGTGAGTGGGTACATTTTATATTCTGCGCCATTTATTACTGCAGTGTATTTAAATTAAAATAAAGCAAAGAACGTAACAAATATTTTCTTAGAGGGGCGATAAAACAACCTGTATGAGGAGAATGAAATATGTCAAGTTCAATTATTTTCAATGTTGTCGTCGTTTTGCAAAAATATATTTTCAACCGGTTAAATATTATTTTTGTTTCTGTGTGCTTTCAGTGCCGACGAAGGATTTGATGGTACTTATGCCACAAATGTTGTGGTTCGTAATAATGGCTCTTGCCTGTATGTGCCGCCAGGTATCTTTAAGTCCACATGCAAAATAGATATCACTTGGTTTCCTTTCGACGATCAGAGATGTGAAATGAAATTCGGCTCTTGGACTTATGATGGCTTTCAGGTAAGTTGAAAGTAATGCAATACCTGATAAAAGGAATGATTCCGAAAGTAACATCAAACAAAAAATACAGTTTTAAGTTTTAGGCCAAAAGATCTAAAAAGTCATACGAAAAAAAAATGTTTACATAAAAAATTGCATAGTGTGAACGAGCAGGGATATTATTTATATGTAGCTGCTGAGAAAACTGCATTTTGGCAAAAAATTGAAAAAAAAAATTTTATCAAAAAATTAGCGCCAAAAAAATGAATCAATACAGCCAAAATTGAAACTAAATATATTGGAATAATTTTCATTTTAACCATGTTTACTCGAAAAATTTATATTCGATTCACTTTTACTTGCATACATTTTATTTGCCTTTATTTGAATAATTTTTATTTGAATAATTTTCATTTGAATTAAAACCTATATTCGAATAATTTTCATATGATTCATGTTTACTCGAATAAGTTATACTCGATTCACTTTTACTTGCATACATTTTATTCGCCTTTATTTGAATAATTTTCACTTGAATTAAAACCTATATTCGAATTATTATCATATGATTCATGTTTACTCGAATAAGTTATATTCGATTCACTTTTACTTGAATTAAAAATTTATAGGCTTCTAATAAATTTCTTGCCTTAATTTTCCTCATCAAAAATTTCACTCAAATCCTTCAAATTCCTTGTCAAATGCAACACTGCTTTTTTTATTTAATAACTGCCAAATCCAATTCCATTTACAATTTTTTTTTTTCTGTTTATTGTGCAAACATTTAGCAATGTTTTCATGACGGTTTTCCAAAAATTATTAGTCATGTTTGCCAAAGCGCAGCGGGAATTTTGTACTCATAAATGTGTACGTACAGTCACACACAAAAAGCAGAAAAGTTTCTACAAATAAAATATATATTCGTTTCTTGTGCAGAAAATTGAAAACAAACTGAAATAAAATTCAAATTAAATAAAACGAAATAAAAGAGAGCTAAAACAATTTTGACTATCAGCCCAAAGAATTAGAATCTATACGATATTTGCAGTGTAAATTGTGAAAAATATCGTCAGTAAACCGTTGTGATCAACTGGAACGAAGCATAAAATTAAAAAACTGATAAAACAAAGTGAATAGAAGTTAAAGTAAAAAAATTTGCATATAAATTGAATAACAGCGGGATAAATAGAAATTTAAATATTTAGTTAAATGCTAAATAAAATTTTCTAAATAGTTTTATGTATATATATAAATACATAAGCCTGAAAATATGCACCACATTGTGTTTTTATTCCATAATAAAAAAAGAGAGCGAGAGAGTCTAAAATGTTTCAGTTTAAATACAATTAATAGAGATAAATTTCTGGATTTGTTGAATAAAAAACATTGCAACACAGATATAATTTTATAAATTTGTGCTCATCTGGCGAAATGAATATTTAATTTGACTTAAATAATACAAAAACAAATTTACAGTTTACTGCTTTCAGTTTACTTACAGTTTACTAAATTCACAGCGGCAAATTCTTACGGAAAGTACTTTTGCTAAAACAAAAATTAATTAAAAACAGAAAATGTGGAGTGTTTTACCACTAAAAGCATTCCATTAAATGCATTAACATACTCATGCATACATGCTAATTGCATTTGTTAAAAATAATCAAACAGAAAATATCTATTCTAAGCATATGGGATTGTCAATAGCACTCGCAGATATTTAGGCATTTTTAAAATGATTCTGCGGCAGAATTAAACTAAAAACATTATTTTAATGTAAATAAAATGAAAATGTGTAGATAAATATCAATTGAAGTTCATGGAATAATAAATGCCATTTTGTAATGTATTAATAATAAGCAACCCCTGAAAGTAGGCTACACGGTTTGAAAGTCAAATTGAAATTATCGTTATGACTGGTTGCATTTGTATAATAAATTAACAAAAAAAAAATATGTTTATTCAATTCCATTTGCGGAAATATTATGTTTTTTTATTTTTGGTTTCGCTAATATTATCATGCAGGCACATGCGTGCGTGTGTGTGGGTGTGGGTGTGTGTTTTTTTGTATATTTAGGCAGAGGATTAATGTGGTCTTTTAATTAACATAAATATTTACGATAACAATCATACTTTGATTTTAAATAAAGCAAGTCTTTGTTGATAATAAAACATATTTTGGAAATAATAATTTTCCACAACATTGAACTCGAATTGCAAAAGTTTTAGAGGCGGCCATTTGCAAGGAAATAGGCAACGAAATTGTTGTTATTCCGTTTAAACTGGAGGGGGCAAATAGGAGAAACGTGTCGTTAAATAATGCTAACAGCCAGTATGTGGCTACTTTGTAAAATTCATGTATTCATGTAATTCAAAGTATTGCAGGCATTGTAGCAACAAGAAACCCATTAATTTTTATGTCATTTCTATTGGAAAAGCTGAAAAGAAAGATTCATTGCTCTGGTTTTGAAGGAAAATAAATTTCGCCAGAAAAAAACTTATTAATCTGCAGTAAACAGGCAGAATGCGTCATAAATTTAGATCAATTTGATTTTAAAAGTCCATAAAACAAAATTAGCTCCCTCAGCTAAATGTAACTTTTTCAAAAAGGGGCTGCCTTTTAAAAGAACCGGTTTGAAAAGGTACTGAAAAGGTACTTTTCGAGTAAAATGTTTAAAGATAACATCACATAAAATTTTTTGCTGCATACAGAGTCACTAATAGAGGTTTTAAAATGTGCCTTTTACCCTCGAAAATACTTTATAACAATGATTATTATAAAAAAAAGCTGGTACGATTTGCCGAAAGTACCTTTTGAAAGTTACCTATTTAACATAAAAAATATTTTTAATATTAAGGCCATTTTCTTCTTGGATTTTCTATTTTACTAAAAAAAGCACTTTTAAAAAAAAGGATTTCCTACTATATATATTTAAGATGCTCTTTTAAATATTCCCTTATAAAACATATCTTTTCTTTCAGAGAGTGTCTTTTTCAAGGAGTACAATTTCTAAAAAGAACTGTTTTTGAATGATATTTTTATCAGGCCTAAACGTTTGTTTAAGCACACTCTTTTCGGAAGGCAATTTTTTCCATTTTTCTATAGAGCAATTCTCCCAAAGAAAACCCCTTTTTCAAAAAGCTATATTTTATTTTTTTCATATTTTCATATTTAGTTTTCTGATAAGCAATGTCTCCCTTTTGAAATATCCTTTTTTAAAAAGTAGTTTCTTACAAAGAAAAAAAAAAATAAAAAATAATTCTGATAAACATCTCACATAGGATACTGTAATACTGTTTTGAAATTTTAAGGACATTTAAGGCAATTACTTTTTATCTTAATTTATCTACAGGTTTCCAAATGGTACTCGTTTTTAAGGTACTTTTGAAGAAAATTAAGATATAAAAGGAAATATAAATGCATTTATAATATTTTTGTTTTCCAACATATTATTTTTATTGAAATTGAAATACTTTTCCAATAGTTGCTTATCAAAAATATTTCATAAGCAAATCTTTTAGTTATGAATTATAAATACGAAAAAAAGGATCATCATGCAGGATATCCGTTTAATGGCTGAATATTTTTTAAAAAATAATTATTGATGTACACAAGTTGTACACGCATTGCAGTATCCTGAATGAAAACGGAATGAAATAAGTATACAAATAAAGTAAAAAACAGAAAAAATAACAAGACCTATACGAGGGCAGTTTAGCATCAAAGAAATCAAACCTTTTCACTTTAGAGAATTTTTTCTTTAAATTTATCTATACCAATTGGACATTTTCGCCGCTTCTGCTAATTATTCACTTGCAAATTAATGATTTGCAATAACTTTAGACTTTAGTGAATAGCCTCGTTATTGTGTGAAATCTTTAATACATTATTTATTTCACACAAATTCGCATAATAGTGAAGAGGCAGTTTTTACGCCATTTTGCTTTTATTTGCTTAACCAATTTTTTCCCCCAGCCAGTTTGCAAAAAACCGAAACTCGAATGAAACTCGTTTATTCTTTCAGCTTTACATTTTATTAACATTCAGTTATTTTAGTCAAACACATTCATAAATGTTTTGTGTGATGTTTTTTGTCAGTCTCATTATGTAGCCAACTGTTATACAGAGTCGTTAATAATATTTATTGAATGGGAGAAGGGATATGAATAAAAAATTGGATTTCAAGTACAGATACATTTAACATTCATGTTTTCTTTTCTTTTTATTTGAAAACAAAATGCGGACCATGTTTTTTTGATAAACATTTGAAATGTTTTTTAATACAGGGTGTGCGACGGGAAGGTATACTAATTTGTTAGCTTATAATTTTTGATTAAATGAAAGATAATGGATCTTATATTGATACATTTCTTATCTAATGTCAGCAATTACGAGTGGATTACAATAACAGACAAATGGCCGCTTCTATTAGAGCCACAAATGCGAGATCCTTTGAGGGCATTTTTCATGATATTGCCACACCTTTCACAAGCTACTTCCTTAATTTCATCACGAATATTTTGTTTGAGTTGCTCTGGTTTGTTTTGGTTTATTTATAACCCCACAAAAAGAAGTTGGGAGCAGTCAAAGCAGGCCAATCAACTTCAGAATTTCTTCAAATATCTGGAAAAAGGTCTCTCAGAAATTTCATTGTAATCCTGCTCGTATGCAATGTGGCACTGCCTTGTTGAAATCACGTGCTAATCAAGCTGTTGTTGATTGCTAATGCACTTGTGGCATTTATCGTTACGCCATTTTCACTTTCAAAGAAGTAAAGTCTATTGATTCCTTTTAAGCAAATTACACCAGGCCTTGTATCCAAAATTTCACGTCACAGTAAGCGGTAATGGATTTTGATTAAAATATTTTGGTTTAGCGAAAATTTTTCCATAATAAATTTGCCAAGTAAGAACTGTCAAGAAATGGGAGTATCCCTCTCCGGCAGACACTCTGTACTTGCCATCTCCCTCTCAGCCTAACTCATCACTATCTGCCTCTCTATCTCTAGGCTTGCAGTTTATTATATATTTCTATTAAATTAATCTTATATTTCAGCAATACTTTTGATTTATTGTTTGTGTGTGTTGGCGGAAAATAAAATTATAAAACAAAAAAAAAAATATTTATAAAAAATGTTTTCAAGTCATTTAAGAAAAAAAATACTTTCCAGTGCCAACGGGAGGTATTCAAAAATGGTTTTGGATATTATAAGAATTACATATACATACTATTAATCAAATTATTAATCAAATGATGGCATTAAGTGTATTTGAAAGGAAAGTATAAAATGGGGAATCCAAAAAACCACGCACAGTGTTATGAACACAGTAAACATTTCATTTTTTTTTCTTTTGGGAATCCCCTTATTGTATTAATGCACGTAGTACGTTGTTTGAGTCCAATGCTGTCTTCATAACAAAATTTTTTATGATTTAATTTATTATTTGGAGACTCAAAATAATACTAGTAAATAATGATTTTTCACTCTAAAGGAAAATTCCAAATGGAAGTGTGCTGGCAATGAAATGAATTGGTAGCATTTGAAAACGAGAATCCAAAAGGCATGCTGCCATACTACATTTGTTTGGACTTCAAGTGCATATAAATTGCAATTATTATTATATATTTATTATAACATTTAATTGGAATGTTAAACTCAAATCCCTTTTCGCTTCATTATAGAATTAATAAAAAATTAAATCCGCATTTCAAACACAGCAAACAAAAAAAAAAAAGATCTCAAAGTAATAAAATATTATTACAGCTGGTTTTAATATATTGTTTTAATAAATAAATTGTTGGAAGTACATAACAAAAATTTCCCTCCTTCACTTTTAAAATTATTTTCTTTATTTACACTTATAAAAATGTATTTAAAATTTTATGTATTATTTTTCTATCGGCTTCTTTTTTTGACAATTTTTTTTTTTTTTTTGATTTGTTTGAGCAACAAATTGTATTGACAACAAATTATTTATTTTTAAAGTTAATAAATTTTTAATTTTATAATAACTCTTAATTTAATTGCTTAAAAATAATCCCAAATACGAATAAAAAGTTTAAAGAGTTTTTAGCTTTTCGGCGGTTCAAAATAAGCCATGGAAATATTTGGTTTTTTTTTAAATAACTTAGGCAGGAAATGAACCCGCGACCTCTGGTTTAGTAGGCTGTGCATTATTTATTCGCTTACAGAGGGGAAGTAAAATTTTAAATTAATTTAGTCAGAACCAGGGTATGGATTATTAATCATATTCACACTGTAGACAGAAAATGAATTGGATTAAATTTCGCAGAGTGAAGTCACATAACAGCAACGGAAGCAACTGAAGTGGAGGCGATTATACAGATAGACTAAATACATATTCCAATTTAATAAAAAAAATATAATACAGCAGTGGAATTTTATAGGCGGCATAAAATTTCATAGCAAGTGAACTCAAAGGAAGCGTCAGCCCTCCACATAATATTAAAAACAGGTGTAATGTATGATGTAGAGGTGCAAAACTGGCGACCGCCTCACCATCGTTAGTTGTGGAAAGTTAAAAAAATCATTTCTACAGTTTTAAATGCTTTTTTAAAACCTCTATAAATAAAAGTTGCTCTCGATATCGTCAAAGTCTAATATATTAAGCAAATTGGCTTTATTTTGTTAGGGAGTCCATAATCCACAAATGGCTAAAATCGTACTTTCCATTGCTAATTCTGTCAGTCCCTGAGAACCCTTTAAGAAATTTTTCTCAAGAGCTATTTTTACTGGTTGCTGAAATTTTCTGTTGAAGAAGGTCAGAAATAGGGCATTCCATATTTGCCAGCAAATAATGATTTCCATCTATAACAATACCCATACCATTATACCCATACAATTATACTACTAAATACAGCTTAACAAATACAAAGCCTACTCTGCATTATCTACGTTAATATCCTTGTAATAATGCCGCCAAAAAGTATGCCAAAAATCATTTAAGTGTTCCACTTCAGAACCTCTTTTTAGGCTAAGAGCTGCACTAAATATATCTGATATATCGGAAAATAACTTCAAGCCATTTTATATGCAAATATTGAAACAGATATTTATGTATACGACTATACGTCTTTTATACATCTTTTATATATAAAAGTTAGTTAACGGTCCGCATATCCCTAAAGGCTCCAAAAATTATGTCTATTAATTAGCACGTGGTAAAATGCCAGCTGCTACCTCAGAATAATCAATTTAACTAAAAACTTCATATTCTGCTGAATGCTAATCACAGAAAATTTAATATGATTTAAATAGCAAATGAAGCAAGTAGGGTCATGAACATTCCCAGATTGGCATTTTTTTCTTCCAATACTTGTGTCATGACTATTTTGCTTCCTATCTTGCCACCTCTTCCATTCTTCCACGGATAGAAGCACTTCATTTTTAGTTTCAATATCATTTCCGTTGCTGTCAGTTGCATCTGCTACCGCAACGTATGATTAATTTTTATTTCATTTTGCCAACGAAACGTAAGTTTGATTAATATTTATCCAAAAATATTTAATATACCACCCGTAGCATCATGATAAATACTTTCGAAAGCTTCAAGGATGCAAAAAGCATTTATATTTTCGCATGGTATTTAGCCTTTGCACTATGAAATATTTATTACTATTTGATTTCCATTTTAAAACTTTCTTTTATCTTTTACTTTAAAAATTGACAACTCAGTGTGTAGAAAACCAATTTAATTTATCTTTAACGTCAATTTGGTTTTCCTTTTTTTTTGGCAAACAACACCAAAAGGAAATTGAAATATAAATTTGCTTGTATTTGGAAACCACAAGAAACTACTTTACGCAAAATAATAAAAAAAAGAAAAAAAAACAAAAAAAAATAATCTAAAACGTGAAGAAGCAAAGACAAACCTTCAAAGTACAAAATTTAATCAGAGAGTTCGTAAGTAGGGTATGCGTAAGTCGTGGAACTTTTTTCCACAATGTATTTTGGCACATATTTTTTTTATTATTATTTTTATTTCCTCTTCTTTAGCCAGTATTATTTCTGCTGACACTAAATTGTAGCCGTCTTTTCACAAATTACACACAAAATAAAATTCTGTGGTTTTCCCTTCAGCTTCGGGGAATATTTTTGCTGTTCTCTTTGTTTCTTATACAAAAATAGCAGAAATGAATTTCCATAAGAAGGTTAAACCATGAACCATTTCGCTGTATGTCATGATGTCACACATAATTTTTGCACTGCCAGCATTAGAAATTAAACTCAAAATGTTCCTGCCAGAGAAAAATTATCCATAAAATGTCTTCTCTGCTATTTCGTCCATTCTTTTACATGCAGTAGAAAATTATGGGCACTGAAGTGCGGCATGTCCGGAAAGAAATATTAACAAAAACTTTTATTTTCACTTTGCCTTCTCTAGTTTAAATAAAAGAAGGAATTCAGAAAATTTTCTAATATTTTACGTGTCACACAGTGAATAAGCAGAGTAACTGAAAGATAATTTTTAATTTAAAGAAATATTTAGCTGGTTGCGTTATTAAGAAATACATACCTCATAATGTTCTAGTCTTCATACGTGATGAAATAAAGTAACGGAAATAAATTTAAAAGTAGCAAAGAAGTAAGAAATTCAGCACTCGGAAATTCAGCACTGAATAACAGTGATTTGAAATATTGTACTTTCTCAAATTACAGTGCGAGCTCGATTTGCGCTATAGAAAGGAAGGCGGCGTTATTGCTTCTACGGAAAAGCTCAAATTTATTAAATTTAATTTTTTTTGACATGACGAAATTATTTATAATTACTATGCATGAATAAAAAGCAAAACGAAAAAATAATATCCTTAAGTATTTGAAACGTACATATACGAGGTGTGATCAAAAAATAACCGTTAATTTAAAAGATCGTGGGTTACGTATGTTCATATGTTGTATCTAACAGACATGGGGTCTGTTAGATATGTTAGCAATATCAGCCATTTTCCCCCTTCCCAAAACTGAAGACAGCGAAGAAAGGAAAGCGTTTTCCTACGAGGAGGAGGAGTTACAAGATACCAAAAAAAGGTCGATTGGAAAAAATGCATGCACAAGTGTATTATATATGAGGCGATAACTTGGAAGAGGGCAAGATAGTTATTGATTAATAAATAAATGCTTTTGGAAAATATGGAAAATAACGATTATTTTTTATCACACCTCGTAAATGTATAAGTACATATGTGAAATAAATTTATAGAAACATATTTTAGCCTTTTGGGGAAATTGCATCTTATTGGTTTTTTTGAAGAGCGATTAATTTTTCATAAGCAATGCCATTATCTCTAAATCCCCTTGACATTTCCCAAAACTTGATGCCTTTACTGACATCATCTACTTTTTTAATTTTGGTTTATATTAAACGTTCATGGTTTCTACAATTTCTGCTTCTGAAACGTCTACAGTTAAATTTTCCTTTGAATAGTCTTCTTTGACTTATTCTACCATTTCACCTCCTGTTAACTTTATAACCAGTGAAACATCCTGCAATAAATTTAAAATAGTTGAAGTAACTGAAGTCGGCACTTCTGCTAGCTGATCCCGTATATATAAAGCTTTCCAATTATTCTTAATGGCAATGGTAGAAACTTTGGCTCATACATTATCTAAAATAATTCTCAAATAAATTCAATTTTCTAAACCACAAAAAGTTGATCTTATAGAGTGCTTTTTGGAAAAAGTTGCACTTAAAATGACTGTAATTTAAAAATATTGCGTGTTGCGCTACTCGGTGAGTTGCAGTTGTAAATTAATATCTTAATTTATAAATTAAAAAAGTTTGTCACAATGTGTATCTTAACTTCAAATTTTTAAATCCAAATCAATTTTATAATGTTCTAAAAATTTGAATTAATACTTTATACCACCTTTATCTGCTTTGAAGGGAGTTAATTTTTCCAATAATAATTCTATAAAAATAAATAATTAATTCTAGCAAAATTAAAATTGTTGTTAGATAATTGCACAATACGTTGGGAAACACTGATTTAAGCAAGTGTATTTCATAAGCTGTAATTACATTTAAAGTTCAAACAATTTACAGTTAAATGCACTCTTCTAATTAAAGCCAGTTACAGCTCCACATCATTTTGCAAATATTTGTTTCAAACTAAATTTTTTTTACGAAATCAACATTAATTAAACATCTATATGTACATGTGGAACAGCAACGGAATAGCCGTGAATGAAAATAAAATACGGGATACACAAGGATTTGTGGTTACGAAACTACGCAGTTACAGTTTCAACCACGTGTGATACATACACACATGCTGACATACAAATAAGCACACATCTTCGCTGATGCAAATATGCAATACATAAATACATACATACTACATACAGGTATTATTAATTTTAACTACAGCGCATTCTAGTTGAGATTCTGTAGTAGAAAATATGAAAACGAAGCCATAAATATGCATAGAAAATAATACGAAACTTTTATTATGCAACGCTTTTATTTTTTATACGAAAAATGTTGGTATGCAAATACGCCAAACCAACACGAAGATTTAAAATTTTATACACAATTTTGTTATTTCAGTCATAAATATTTAAGGAAGCATATTAAGAATACAAAAACAAAGAACAGGCAAAACTAATTCTTTAGAGCTAACAATTAAATAAATACAACTAGAGCTGCAATATAATCAAGGATACATGCTTATGCATACATTCATAAAATCTCTTGTGGAGGAATATAAAAAACCTTGAATTTCCTCTTAACGCACGTACTAAACTTCTTTTCTCTAATAATGTGGTTCCTTCTTTCTTTTTTTCACCGTATTTTGTTCGGCATGTGTTTAATACTATTTATTACCCTCAACACCGTTGCAATAATAACAACAAATAATAAGATGATACGCATACAAGCAACAACAACTGCAAAACTAACGTGTCTCATGTTCATTCAAAAAAAAAGAACTTCTTTATCGCTCTCACTCACTCCCATGAAATGTGAAATCCCAACCACAAAATAATGAGTTTTAGTATTCTTGAGAGAAAATGTGTTGGTGGTGTGGGTGAGTGTGAGAGTGATAATTAGTGGGTTGTTGTACGTGTAAGTTAGTAAATTTGATAAAAAGGCAAACTTGACAATAACTGTTCTTCTTCTCTGATCATTAACATCATCATCATCATCACCAGCAACATCATCATCATGATTTATATTCTTCTCCTTTTTATTATTTCTGCACTAACTAGCCTTGTACTCCATTTCAATACACACAACCATCTAAGAAGCAACAATAATACTGCAAAAACAACAAACATAATAATAAACTTGAAGCTGTCGCTTTATAGTCGTTAAAAATATTTCAATGAAAATATCAACTGAAACTCTTTGCGGCTGTATTTTTTATACAAGAACATGTTGTGTCACACTTTAGGCTAACAAAGCGGCAGAAAACAAAGAAGGGCAGCGAGTGTTTGAAACATGAAAAATAAAATACAGCAACTAAAGAAACAAAAAAAATTTAATCTAATCTACATGCCAACAATTCTGCAGGATTAAATGGCCTCAGGTGGATATGATGGGAAATTTACTTGAAACATTTCTTACGCCTTTTTATTATTTCTTTCACTTGAAAGTGTTTTTATTACATAAACATTTTACGCAATTTCATTTTTTTTTTTTTTTTTTTTTGTAAGAAAATGCTTTCGAATAAAATTCGTTGTAAATTTTTTGTTTAGACATAAAAATGGTGGATGTCTGACAATACACAAAAAGGGCAATGAGGATGCGTTGTAGCAGGACTGTTCTTTAAGTTAACTGTAATTTATATTTATTCCTTATTAATATTGCCGCATGTGCAGTTCTGGCTCTGAGTTTAGTTTAATGCATTTGCATAAATAAATTTAATTTGACTTAGAAATTGATTATTAAGCACGATTTGGCACCCTACAATAGGCCAATGGGGAACTATTTTTTAAGTCTTATTAAACTTTATTCATTTACTGTTTCTTAGTTTTCTTTATTCGCATGCAATAATTTTTAGTTTCCCTTGATGAATTTCTTTGTACAGCTGGTTCAGAAGAAACGCAGCGATAATTTTTGTTAAACTTAGAAATGATAGGAATTTTTTTCATGGTTAGCAGAAGGCTCAAAATGAACTCAGATGGTTGATTCTCAAAATGTTGTATGACGAAACATTTTTAAACAATAGCGATTGGCCGAAGACGATATGGTATAAAGCTGGCTACTGACAAACTTTTAATTTTTAATAATATAATAATAATAAGCTGTTAAGTATTAAAAACTGAAGCCAATTTTTTTTCAATATTTTAAAAAGAATACTTCTATGATTTTCTGAACTGCCGGTTGGAGTGCTGAAAATACAAAAATATGCAATAATTAAAACATGCCAACTTATGTTAGATAAGTCGGCCGATGTTTCCTTAATTAGAATTTACATATATAAACTATTAATTCTTTCAATACAGGCACGGAAGAAAATAAATACTTTTTCCTTGGGCAGTAGCATTTTTGACAACTGAATGTAAATAAAAACTATTTAAAAACATTATTTCATGTGCAAACGTCTCTTATGAAAACAACTACAAAAGAATTGTTTTTAACCTCTGCATCCTTTGCCGCAAGAGTTCGTATTGCTTTCAGACCGTGCACACATCCTAATTACAATGCCAATAGCTTAAATACATTTTTTCAAGATTTTCTTAGCATTTCCTCCATTAAAAGTTTTTCCGGCGTGGGCCAACCATAATGCACGATGTTAATAGTGAGCCACAACTGTTTGACAACTTCAGCCATGGGGCGCTAGACAATTAAAGCGGTTTACAAAATGGACTTGCATTACACTTTATAAAACCACTTGCTCATGATCATGTAAGGAAATTTCCTGCCACATTGATACCAAAATATTCCTTCATCATTACCGATTTACTCAGAACAAACAAAAACATAATTTTTAGCATTTTTATTTAATAAAAAAAATTTATTGGACATTATAGAACGCTTCAGATATTTTTATCATACAATATGTCAAATTAAATTATTTTATATATTTTGTAGACATATTTAATGATATTTTAATTATTTTTTATCGCCCAACAATCAAAAATTCCTCTTAAGCATATAAAAAATGTATTAAAAGCATAAATTTTAATAGAGAATTTTGTAGAAAGACGTTTTCATAAGCATTTGCTATTTTCGGGGTTCATTTTATTTAGTAGCAGCTTCTTAACATGAAGCGAACATTTTGTGGAATTCATATTCTCAAGGAACAAATTCCTTGTAGGAATGCATTCAAGTATTTTTTGGTTTTGTGTAAATAAAGAATTATGAAAAATAGAATTATCTTGAAACCTTAAAAAATAAATTAGTTTACAACCTCTTGTTTGGAATTTTGGCCACTTACGAAACATTAAGCTTTTTTGGCATTAAATCATAAAACTTGCTTTTTGTTTTGCTTGTGTTCTGCTCTTTACACATGTTTGTCTTCTCACAGGGAACTACAAAGAAGTCAAATTAAAAAAGGACGTTAAGAGTAGAAATTATTTACGGCAATTGCAAACAAGCATATGCTTCCTCTTACAGTGGCGTTGTGTCTGTGTATGTGAGTGTGTGTGTGTGTGTGCGTGTGTGTGGTGTTATTATGCTTATAAGTGGTTTTATCCGTCTGTGTATTCTTAGGCGGTAAAAGAAAATGAAGATGTCTTTATTTGCCGCAAAGTGAAATACTTGTAGTTGTAAGTTTTGTGGAAGCTGCTTGTAGTGCCACATGCCATACAGCAACACTCTGCGTCAAGCATCAAGGTAAGAGAATCAAAAGCCACTTAACAACAAGATATCGTTAGACACTTGTTTTTATCATAACATCTGCAAAAGTGCTAAAATTTTGAAAAATAGTTTCTTTGTTACAAGTAGATTCAATTCAGTTTCCTGCCCCTTTCTTACAGTTCGTTTCCGTAGGCATTGTTAATCAATAAATTTCCTTTGCGTGCACCCACTTCTGTGGGCACTTTAAGATAATTTTTCTTTTTGAGTGCTGTTAAGGTTTTCGTCTATTGTTAAGCTATAGGTTTTTGTTACAGTGGATGAAAACATGATTGCGTAATTAAAGAAAATTTTTCATAATTCCGTTGCACAATTACGTGTTTGGTGTGACACATCAATTAATAGCGTTTTTTTTGAAGTCCTGTATTTTGGTTAGTTGCAGATTTCAAAATTCAGCCAATAATTACAAAAATATAAAGGAGGCATAATATCTATATCATGCTAAGAAATATATAAAAGTTTGAGTAAACGGTGGGTCTCCTCTTAGCAGTGATAGTTCAGTAAACGAAATTTCTTTAACATCTCCAAGGATATACCATTTACACTTCGCCAAACATTTATTGTATTTTTATATAATTTTTTTTTTTTTAAAAAAATTTATGCTTTGCAGTAGTACTTTTTGGTAGCGAGGATTTGGAAAAAGAATTCACTCACCAGCTGTGGCAAAATGGTTACAAATGCAACACTTGTAATAAAAAGCTAACCAGCAGTGAATACCCCTAATAATCGCTTTTTTTATATCATTTTCCTTGATGGTATTGGCGATCTTTTGTAGATTTTTAGAATCGTCTTGCGTATACGTCTACAATTATATATTTGTAATGGAAGTTTGAAATGCCTATAAAAAATCCGGCATTCCTCCGCATATTTACAATCACTAATACAAACACGAAAAATTTTACAGGAAAGAAAGGACACAGAGTTCATATATATTCATGTTAACCAACAACTCCACAACAAAAGATAATGAAGCAAGTGTTGTTTAACAACTCCAAATAAAGTTGAAAATGTAAAGCCACTTACTCTCAGACAATGAACACACGCAAACAAAGTAAAATAACAAGCCACAACGGATGCAAGGAAAAACTTAACTTTTTGTGGAGTTAAAAAAGGATGATACGCTTTATTACAGCAGAGAATTATAAGCACATTTTCACACTCACTCACGCAGCTATGCGGACGCACGTTTAAGGCCGCACGTACACCAAGAGCCATGAGGAATTTGTGTGAAACGATTTTTTCACCTTCTCGTACAACTCCCATATAAACAATAACAATAAAACACGGAGCTATTTTGTTTATGGTGGGTGTGTGTGTTAGTGCAGTGCTGCGAATGCGTTATAAAAGGATAAATAGTCAGGTCCAGGCAATCACAGATTAAACATTTCTATTGTACAAATGGTCATTGTATTTCATAAAGGTAACACGAATGCCACACAAGGCATTCCTTCTCTAAGAAACCAATTTAATTCTTTTTTTCTTTCCTTTTCACAAGTTTTCCCAAACCACTATTCCGCTTAAGTCAATTACTTGAAGTGCCGATAATAGTTATAAGTTTGTTTTAAATAAAATGTTTTTGGCTGTGCAAAATATTACGAAGGCCACTACAAGAAAAATTGGGTTTCCATTTTTTTTTATTGCTTTCCAATAGTAAAACATATTATATGTATCAACTTTTGTCATTTAACTCATTATTCATTGTTCAGTTATTAACTAATATAATCAGGGAATAGTTAGTTGATCGTTTTCCTAATCAAATAAAATATTAATTATAGAAAAACACAGCACGTCATCCAGAAAGGCTTAATGGGTAACTCTCTAGGCACTTATAGCTGATGTTCTTTTTTTCATTTGTTTTCTCTCCTTAATTGCTTTTCATTTGAGCTGACAAATATCAGTCAATATCGAAGAGGGGCATTTAAATGGTTTATTTAATTCTTGTTACAACTTTAATTTATCATTATCTGGAAGATGTATAAATCTAAAAGTGTGCTAAGAAGTATTTGGTTAAAAGCGCCCTTTTAGCATAGGCTGAAAGCGCGCACAGTTTCTAACACCGCCAAATAATTAATTTCGAAGCATTTTTAATACTCTCCTGAATATTAACTTTTAGCCTATAACAAATAACTTTTGGATCTATTTAAAACTGTAATGAAAAAAATTACAGAAACCCACGTAGCAAAACGAATATGGTAGTGAAAATTCTCTATTAGCTCAGTCCTAAATAAAATTGCCCTAGTGGCCACTTCCTAACAAAGTGTCTACAACTTCCAGCGATTTTCCGTTCAAACCAATTTATCTTAGTAATTCATTCAAAAAAAAAAGTGTAGAAAAAAGATTTACTATAAAAATATTTTATCCTCTAAAATTTCTAAACAAATATTTTAATTAAAGCAATTAAAAATATTAAATGGCAAAAAAAAAAATTTTGATTAAAATTGTTTTATTTTTCTAGTGAAAATATTTCCTTGAAAGATGTAAAGAATGCTTAATGTTGCGTTTTAGTAAAGTGCTATAAGTTACTGGGCAATGTTTTGAACCCGCCTTGAACATGTGCATACATGTGAAAAAGGAAATTAACTAGAAAATCTAAAATCTTTAGTTGCAAAAAAAAAATAAAACCATTGAGAGCAAATTTACAATTTTGTGACTGCCGGGCGCGAGGAATGCATAGTCCCTTAGCAAATTAATATTTTGTAATAATTTAATTAAATTTTATTCCCATGAAATTGGGTATCCGAATCGATCAGGTTGCATCCTTTAATTCTAATACAATAAAAAAATTGTTGTCTTAATGCTGATATATTTATTTTGTTACATACAGAATATTTAAAGGAAATTTTTGCAAGTAATTTTAGTTATTCTCAGCACTGTAAACAGCAAGAGGATTTTACTTTATTTTATGTCAATGAATATGTACTTAATACAGGAAAGTATCCTCAAGCCAATATTGTGTTCCTTTTAAAGTGAATTAAAGTGTTGAAAGGTTTTAATATATTCACATCTCTTTTCCATTAAGAAACTACAATCAATGCTTTTAAGAAGGCGTGAGCCTAAATTAAATTGTTGAAAAAGGATGACAGCAAATTACACAAAGTTGTCTGAATACTAAATTGAATAACTAGAAATATATTCGAACAGAAAAATGTTGAAATATTTTTTTTCACTACGCCATTCCTTTTGAGAGAATTTATTTCCTGAAACATTCTCTCCTTTAATTTGCAAGCATGTTTATTTATTGGCTTTTCCATGCTAGTCTGCATGGGAATATTATAATAATACTTTCCTGTTCATGTCAGTTCATTTTAATTATGACTTGTCAACACTATATTTGTCCAATACGTCAACCTTCGTATGTGTCAACCCGAAGAGACTAAGGTCATAGGTTCAAACCCCACATCCTGCAAAGGAAATACTCATGAATTTTTCTCATGAATTTGACTTTGGAATGTTTAAGTATCGTAGTCATATTCTCCATACACTTAACATTTACCAGCAAACTATTGATGTCGGTGATAACTTGTTTCTGCAAATCCTTTTTAATCCTCAAAGGAACTCATCTTAATGATGGAGACGGGGTATTCAGAGTTTCAAAATCTTTGCCTTCGCTTGGATACCTCAAAAAATATTTGAATTTGTGATAACGAATTGGGTGGCAAAACTTGATAAAGACAGGATGCTGGCTGCTCGTCTAGGTTAGGTCTAGCATTACTTCATCGATCAAAATTATTTATGCAGACGACATGTACTAGCATATACTGGATATGCCTCAGGGTTTTACTGAACGATATTCATAACAAAACTTAAGTGGCGGACACGTCATCCAAGCACGTCTAGGAATATCTTCCTTTAACTCATGTTTGTTGTCAAGTCCAATGGAGAACTTCAACTGTATTCGGTAGTTATTGAAAGGTAGTTGTGCAGGGAGAAGTTGCTTGGTAGAGTACTGTTGGCTGAGCGGTGTTGGCCCAACGCTGTCACCGTATTCTAGTTGATGTTATCTTTCCATAGCATATATTTGAAGCAGTGAGTTGGAAGAGGTCTCTGAGAGATTCTTGACTGCTTATCCCATGCTTGGTTGGGAACGCTTTTTGTATATTTTTTTAACAGTATGACTTGGAGAGCCTAAAACACTGTAGTAGAGTGTAATTTTCTGGGTGTAAATTGTCTCATGTGCTTGTACTGGGGTGTTGAAAACACGATACTCACGATAATCTTGAACAGACTAATCTTTTCTTTTCAATTCCAAACTAATCCCCTGCATCAAGGGGGTTTCTGTAAGCTTGCTTGTTGACTATACTGACATATAGTGTGAAAATTAAAAACTAATGTCACAATGCAACTAAGCAAACTACCAAAAATTACTCAAGTGCACTGATGTGAGAGAGAAAATATACAGAAAATATAATATATTCCATAACGTTTCATAAGCTTCATATTAGTTAAGCTATCGCTGGCCCTTAAGTCCTCTCTGGCCAACTGACAAAATGACACGCTTTGGAACTTTGGAAAACCACAGGACTTGGATTCATTTTAATTACATCGGCCAAACTAAACTCTTATTATAATGGGAGATTGAATAAATAGTGGTGCGAGAAAATAAATCAAGCGAAGGATAAAAAGCAAATGTTATCTGGGGAAAAAATGTTTTGCCTTACTGTTTCCAAATATGGCAACTGTGGCCCAAACATGTGAATTTCTCATGTAATTGATGTTCCACTACAAAGATTTTTCATAACATTTTTCAAAGGTAATTTGATGAGTCTATAGAAATTTTCTTGGGATGTTGCTGTGATAGAAGGAAATCCGTACCTTCTTGGCTGACTAAACTCTGTTAATTAAGATATGCCAAATTCACATTTGCTGCTTAACATTAATTCTCTTTACATTAATTTTGCGTACTTTGGTTATGTTCATTCAGCTGAAAATGATTTACGATGATAAATTTGCATTCTTTGATTATAAAAGAAAAACGAAGAAGATATCAAATAATTTCCAAGGATATTAGAATTTCTCTTAAAACTGAAGCACAATATTTTGTCTTGTCACACATAAAAAAATTAATCGAGTGTATAAATATATACAAACGCACAAAACATTACTACACTGAGGACTTGAAGCGCGCCACAACCAAATCTATTAAACGGCAAGTAAATTTGTTTATTTGATAAGAAATCAGTTCTCAAATAATTTCAAGTTTATTAAAAAGCAATTCAAGGCCGTACAACCAGAACTGGGTGTTCGTATTTTATCTTGATTACAAGCATATCCATGCATGAATTATAAATAAAACAACCGAAAAAGTAGGATTCTTTCAATCTAAATGCTTTATAATGCATTTGAATAATGAAAATAAAATAGATGACTATAATTTTTTTCTTTTTCGATTACAAACATTTTTTAATGAAGTTTCTTTCTTAATATATTAACGACATTAAAAAGGGATAACTTTTTTTTCCGTTTCAAAAAGGATTTTGTGCGGAAATGTCTTTAAGATTTTTTTTATTCTACAATATTTTTCATTTCTCATCAAGTGATTAATATTTTCGTCTTATTGCATTTGATAAAATTTTTATAATTTCACAGAAACAGCAATTTATTTATTCATTTATTTATAAAATGGTCTTGCAACATATTAACTTTATTACGGTTGCTGTTCTTGGCAGTAACTTACACGTATGTATGTATATGTGTTGTATTAATTTATTCTTAACACTTGTGCTTCTATTTACGAGTATATTCCAAAATGGATTTGTGTTTGTAGATAGATATTTTCATATGCATTTTAGTAAATTTTAACACTAAAGAGGTATATACATTTTATAATTAATTTTTTTTTTTGCACCAATGTAAGTTATAAGGGGATACCCCTAATGATAAGCTCAGCTTTAAATCTTTGAAAAAACCTATTAAAATATTATTCAAACTTGCACTTCAGCTACTCATTCGTGTTTATTTTACGATTTGGAACAATTTGATATATCTTTGCCAGTAATAAAAAAACAAATTTTTTGCACCCACATAAGTTGTAAGGGTATACCCTTAATGAAACCCTTGGAGTTAAATCTTTGAAAGAGATGTGCTCTTCGATTTTTTAAAGAAGGCCTTCTTAAAAATTCAAAGAGTATGAAATGCATTCTGATACACTCAATAATGCAAATATTACTATTCAAGGCGAATGAGGAATTTTCCAACACTAATTGTTTATATGTGAGATTTTGTATTTGATCAAAATAAACAAAGTTTAAACAATAAAAGCAAAAGCCTTATACAAAGTCATTGCTAGCAGGGAATTGTGGAAGCAGAGCAATATTTTCGTATGAATTTTATTAAATTCTAACACTAAAAAAATTATTTGCATTTTATAAATATTTTTTTCGTTAACAACACCAAAAAAGAAACACCATAAAAATGGTTAGTGTTTAGTTAACGACAATAAGAAAAGATGCGTTTGGTAAAGATCCTTTTAACAATTTGATTAGTGTTAAATATCAGTTATTTAAACATTTCCTGAAACAGGAAACAATTTCTTTCCATGTAATAGTTGTAGCTCCATAACATAAGTATTTACATACACAACTTCTCTACTATTTCAGCTGCTGCGAAAACCAATTTCTGATCATACCAGCAAAGTAATTCATTATCATGATAAAATTTCCAAAACGCATTTATACAGAGTCTCTCCTAAAGCAACGTTTATATTTTCCTCTCCTTTTTATTATCCTACTCCAGGTATATAACTTTGTTATATATTCATCATGACTGTTCTTTTATTTGGTTTCAGATAAGCTTTTAAAGTATTAAAATGCTGGCAACGTTAGATGGTGAATAGACGGTAAAAAATTTATTTAAATTAAATTCATATTAAACTTGTTACATTTGCTACGTAATAAACACCCAACCTCGTTATGCCCATGAATTTTTAACACCAACATTTAAATATTTAGTTCTCTGAGAGGAAACATACGTTGAATTTAAATGGAGATTAAAGAAAAATAAATCACTGATGGGATTTAAATAAACAGGATGTAAGGATCTTGCTTTTAGGAGCTTACAAAATAAGTAGCGATAAAATGTATACGTGATTAGAGAGGCGTAAGTGAGAGAGCAGAACGTTAATCGTGAGCAAAAATTAACGTTAATTAAATCGTTTCTAGTCTAAAACACTAATACAAGTAAATTTACACAAATAATAATATCAGATACGGAAAGCATAAAATCTTAAAGGGTGATAGAAACAAAGGTAGAATTAATATAATAAAATCATTCGATTAAAAAATTTTCGAATAAAAATTATTTCATTAAAATTATTTAATATTATTAAAAAAAATAAGTTTATGCGACAAAACTTCGCCGAAATAAGCTAACTCGAATAAAAAATGTTTAAGGCAACATTAATATTAATTAAATCGTTTCTAATCTAAAACAGTAATACAAGCAAATTTACACGAATAATAATCTCAGACACAGAAAGCATAAAATCTCAAAGACTGAAAGAAACAAAAATAAGAATTAAAATAATAAAATTATTCGATAAAATTTATTTAATTGTATTTAAAAAAAATATAAGTTACTGCGACAAAACTTCACTCGAACAAAGTTATTCGAATAAAAAAATTTTTAAAGCCAGCTGATGAAATACACTTTTATTAAAAATGATAAAATGGCTTTTAGTTAAATAAAATTACTTCTGCTTAAATAAGAACAGCATTTGGTCGAATAACAGTTTTGCTAAACAAATCTGAAGTATAAATACATGAGTAGTATTCATTCGTCTAAAAACTATTCGTATAAATGTTAGAGGAATAAGAATGTTTAAAACCTGCCAATGAAATAAAAAAAAACACTTTTGCTTGACAAAAAGAAAAGTAAAGAAAAATAAAAAGTTCATTTAAATTTAATAGAAAAAAAAATTTAGGCAAATTAGGTTTGTTGAAAAAAAAATTAGTCGAATAAATATTTTCTAAAAAAATATGGGGAATCAATAAAACATTGAAAAATATTCGAATAAAAATTACTGCAACACAAACATAAAACAAAGAAATTAATTTAATTCGCATGTAAAGATATTAAAATAAAATTATAGAAATTATAAAAAAAGTTCGAATAAAAATTTGGCGAATAAATATTTTTGTAGCCGGCAAATGCTATTAAGAAATGATTACGAATAACATGTAAAAATAAAAAACCATTATACTCACTGAAGGAAATTTAATAAAATTTAAATTATTGAACTAAAACTTTATGAGATGAGAATTATTCGAATTAAGAATCGGCTCATCATCTAGCCTAATTGGCAATTCAGTTGTTAACAGATGCAATTACATTTCCTGTAGTCCATTATCGCCCTGTGTGTCAGGGAAGAGTTTTAATTGCTGCACTGTCGTTTCCACTGCCACCATATTTTGGTATTGCTTGTAGCGTTTCGCGTTTGGTTCTGTCATATTTTTTTGGGTTGAAAGTAAACCTGCTAAGACCACCAATAAAAGCAAGAGCGTTACACAAAGTCATTGCTACCAGGGAATAGATGGAGAGTTTTCGTAGTTTGAAAATAAATGTTTTTAGTTTCTGTATTTTGATTACAATCCTCAATTTGTGCTTGTGTGGCACTTTTGTTCTTGTTGTTGTTGTTTTTCTAGTTGTTTTATGTTGTACTCTGAGACTGCAGTGGTTGTCCTAGTTGGAAGTTAATTTTTGTTTAAACACATTTTTAGTGTAATTTTCTTGTTGTTTTTTTGCAAATGAATTATATACAAAAAAAAAAATGTTTTTCTGTTACTTGAAGCAGATTGGACAGAGATGAAAATACCGCTTTTAATTTATAAAATTAAAGCAAACAAAAATATAGAGAGAAACTAGAAGGAAAGCCACTGAGTTTTTAATAGAGTCTATTAATTTTATTAAAATGTGCATTGATGCACATCTTCTCCTACGATTTCGAATGAAAATAAACTTGTGAATAAAATAATTATTTAGTAATTATTAAGGTAACGCTGCTGATAACACAGCGAAAAGGAGACTTAAATGGAATTAAAAAGTTTCTTCGCAGAAGGTAAAACTTTTTATTGTCATCAAATACAAAAGCAAAAATATATTTTTGAGCCAACTTATAGAACAAAATCGGCAAAAGTAGACGTTATAAAATTCAGCGCATTAATCTACGCCTATTAATAAAATTTAACATTCCTAAATGTATGCTACACTTTTTTCCAGAAAAATCTCACGTATAAGCAATTAGTGTTGGAAAATTCCTCATTCGCCTTGAATAGTAATATTTGTGTTATTGAGAGTAGCAGAGTGCATTTCATATTGTTTGGAAGCCTTCTTTAAAAAATCGAAAAGCACATCTCTTTCAAAGATTTAATTCTAAGGGTATCAGTAAGGGTATCCCCCTTATAACTTACACGGGTGCACAAAAACAAATGTTTTTTTATTAGTAGCAATAGATATCAAATATGTTCTACATCGTAAAATAAACAAGAATCAGTAACAGAAATGCAAGTGTCGCATTGGACAATATATAAATAGACTTTTGCAAATATTCGGTCCTTCTATCACTATGGGTATGCTTTTATAACATATAAAAGTCAAAAAAGTTTTGTTTTCTCTCTTTCTAGCATACATACTAATAGTCTAATACTCGTACATTAAGCAATTAAACTTTAAATGAACAATAAAATAAAAAGAAAAGCATACTGGCAGGCATTTAAAAAAATATTTAAGTGAAGCATATTGCAAGGCATGATTAAAAAGGAAATGCTTGTAAAATGCTATTTTTATGGATAATATTGTGGAGGAAGTTGAAAAAGAAATACGATACGATGTGCTCAACTACCCTTTAGCTTAGGAACATTTTTAGCGATAAATGATATCAACTTCATTTAAAAAATTTATACATTTTCAAATAATCCAATTACTTGCGATTTCATTGTCATTAAGGAATTTCTCATGTTTAAGCCAAAAAAAAAAATACATTAAAAAATTGAATTTATCAACAATTTCTTGTTTTAGCAGCCTAAAATTTGTGCCATTTTAGATAAAAATCTTTACAGGATGTTCATTATCATATGAGCAGCAGACGGCATTTACTGTCATTATTTAAAAACAAAAGAGAAAAATTCATTTATTCACTGCAAAACGTTTTTTATCCAGACTACTTAAAAATTTGTCAAGCTGTCACTCTTATCAGCACGGCATTAAATATGCTATTACGGGCTGCCAAAGGATGTTACAGTAAATTTAATCACTTTTGATCGTTTGACGTTACGCTGTTAAAACTAAATTTTATAGCTAAAAGAAGGAAAAATAAATTAAAATCAAGAATTTTTAATGTTCTTTTAGCGCAAGATGTTTCTCAGGGAGGCAAAATCAAATTGATTTAAATTATTTTATAAAGAAAAATACGTTTTAATAAAATCCCGTACAAAGAAAAAAAGGATTGAATTAAAATCATTTCCTTAAGCCAGGTAATGGAAATATGTGTTACTGTCTAACATATACCAAAATACTTCTAATTATGAAAGTACTTTGGCCTTAAGAAGCCGTTTGGGTAAAGTAACACCCAAATCAAGCAAATGTAAAACTTCAATTAATGGAAAATGTCGGCTTTTGTTGTTAATTAATTTTCGAATAACAACCGTAGTAATCCGAGAAGCATAAAAGCGAGTCTGTAAAACATTTGTAAAGGAATTTGCCCTTCTTGAATACTATGTGTAACTAAAAGTTACCAAGGGAAAGTGTTCTGTAAATTAGGGATTCTGTCAAATAAATTGACTCTCTTTAAGACAGAAATATAAATAAACTGCGAATAAAACAAGATATTAAAATACTATTACGTTTATACTCTTTGCGTAAACTTTAATGGTTCCAAATTTGTTTATTATTTTTATGTTACACTTTACTAACCAACTTACTTGTTTTATTACGTTTTGCATAGAAATAAGACTTTGCAAACATTTCCTTTTCAATCACGCTTTGCAATATGCTTCACTCAAACATTTTTTCATATGCCTGGTGGTATGCCTTGGTTTTTGTCTTATTGTTTATTTAAACTTTAATTGGGCATGTAAAGGACAAACACCCTAGACCTATATGTTTTTGGTAATCTGCTGTTTGTTTCTTTTTAATTCAGCATATGCTTCTATAATGGATCGAAATGCTGTTAATAAGCGCTTGTCGCAATAGAGTCATAATCAATACAAATGTTCCTCAATTTTCTCAGCTTTTATCTAATAAGACACAAAGCATACCTCTAGGCGTACATAAATTATTAACATGCCACAACAAACCATGGAATTTATACTCACAGCAACAACAATAAAAGCTACAGCCAACAAAATTATTGCGCAATATGGCACAAAGATCCCACGCAGTTAGCAGTAGGGCAGTATAGCATGATATATGTTTTATTGTTTTTAAAAAAAGCGGTAAATAAGAAAATTAATTTTAAATATTATATCCATAGTAGTTATTACATTCCAGTGGATTCACTTGACAATAACACAGACAGTCAATACACAAAAAATTGAATATTCTAAAACAGCTGACTTTAATTAAGCTTAATATGATAAATTAAGAGAGGTTTGTTAATTATCAAATTGTTATATCATTAACATTATCCTGCAAAGGATATGCAAAGAAGTAGCGTAGCTTTCTTATGTAAAATTTACCTTGGCATTATAATATTAAGATATTCAAATTTAAAATGCATCTTAGATTGCACAGCTCGTAGATGTAAAGATATCTCAATATGGAAATTACAAATTTCAAATACTTTAAATCACTCCAATCTCAGAAAGTAAAAATTTGAACATTGTTTTCTTTAAATTTGATTTAAAAACTCCAACTAAAATCAGATTTACAACCTCTTTAATCACGTGCCAGCCTTGTTGTCAAAATGGAGAACATTTTTCCACACACAAAAACCAAAATGCAAGAAAACATTTATATAAAAAGTTGAGAAAAACTTTATTTAAAAAGCCAAACAATAAGGAAAATAACAAGAGAAGCACACACACATACATACATACATATATATTTTTTATACATAAATTTATACCAAAAAAAAAAAGAAAAAGTATGTCATGTTTGTAATGGTGAAAAAAAGTGCCGAAAAAAACATATATAAAATGAAATATGAACAGAAAAAAAAAATTACAGCATAAAATGAAAAACAATGGATAGCTGGAATGTGGTTATGGAAAAGTATAGAAGCAAATATGATCCTACCATTTGAAAAATGTAACTGTTACTTGAGTTGCAATGTGCAGCTTACAACAGCAGTGCCTCTGCAAATGATAAAAGGACATGAATATTTCATTGGTGTAAGCAAGGCAAAAGGATTAAAAAAAAATTGAATATAAACATAAATCAGACAGTGTCCTAAACTACGAATCTGTTACGAACAACCCTTTCATAGCACAGGCCAAAGGTACTCCTACTGGAACAAGATTGACATGAAATGCTCGCAAATAAAATTATTTATTTAAAGATGAGTATTTTTTCGTAACTCTTAACTAGTTTTGAGCGACAATGGAGTTTTGTTATTTGTCAAATACTATTTCAGTTAAGTGAACTTCATTTAATTTTATTTATTATTAAAATATGCACTATAAAGCCCGAAAGAGCAAAAAATAAATGTGTATACCGTGGTGTGATAATCTTAAAAGATAAAGGAAAAAAAGCATAATTGAATTAATTATAGAGCATTTTTACAGCCTAGAAATATGCCACACATTTTGCCTTTAAGAAAACTCCTAACTTACATGTCACATACTTGTTTCGCAACTCAATTACTTTGTCATGATTTTTATATATATTTATCTGGTTTTTTTCTTTAAAACAAAAGAGTAAAACAAATAAATAAAATTTTAATTTACTATTACAATCCATAAAACCACAAATCCCACTGTAAAAGAACAACTGTGCAACCACCATTGTAGTTGTGGCGAACTTTGTCTAATTTTTCCATTTCAAAGCGAAAATGAACATCAAGAGAACAGCCAATATAAGAAAAAAGTATTTTTTGCAATTTCAAAATTATATTATTTTATTTAACAGCAAATAAAGTAACAAAATTAATATTATAAATGAAACACTGTAGCTGCCTCTTTAAGATAAATTATAAACCTGCCCACAAAGTACCAATAGCAGGCAGCGGCATTAGTTATCGTTTATTCGCGCTTTTAACGCTGAACCTCTTAAGGAATAATCTAACACAGTACTTACAACATTCTCTTTAATATAAAAAGGTCTCGGTGTATACTATGAAAATTTTCTTCATTGGCATATTATTGCCAGAAATGAAAAACTTTTCAAAAAAGTTTTCTCTTCTTTTTATATTTCAGTTTTTTTCTCTTCCTTTTTAACATTCCGAACAGTGAGCCCAAGTAAATAATCTAGAGAAAAAACTTAAGTGAAAATACCAGAGCATTTCAAAGTACATATAAATATCTACTATATTTCGTACACTTCACCCTCCCTACTCAATCCTTATAACAAAAAAAAAAAAAAAAAAAATCACATTGTAAACAAAGACTTTAGAATGATTTTCATATCGAAATAAATTTAAAAAAGGAAAATCTATTTTCAAACAAAAAATAATATGAAAGTACTGCTAATGCTGCAACGTTTCTTTTTTAATATATTTGAAAAGAAAGTACTACAAAAAGACCGCTGCCACCAGCACTTGATTGCAAATCTTTAGACAAGACTCTGGCAAAAAAGTTTTCTATTCTCTGTTAAACTTGATTTAAAACAATACGCTTTAATGACGCTTCTTTTGCACTTAATACTTTTTTCCTCACCCCCTTTTTAAATACACTCTAAAGGGCATTACATTCCAAAATCAAACAAAACCCAGCACCTGCTTACGTTTCTTACTCTCAAGCCACCCATTTACCGCTTGCACATGCAGCATTGTAGTTTATGTAGGTTAGTAGCGTGGCACAAGCCCCGGCGCACTTCCTGTATAATAAAAATCAAAAAAAAAAAAAACACAAAAAATAATAAAAAAATTTCAAAGATACAAAATGAACTAAATGAAATCGTAAAACAAACCAAAACAAAACGAACTAAACTAAATACGCAAAGGATATTTCAAGCTTAATATGCTCACTCACACAAATGCATGATATTTAAGTATTCAATGCATTCATCGTTATTGGTTTTTTCTCAGCTGCTTTCACTTTTCTTTAATACCGTTAAAATAAAATAAAACGAAAATATTTACTGTTTCCAGCTTTATATTCTTGTCCTGTGCCTGCACACACGTGATACGCTTCACAAGAGTACATCCGTTTTAAAACACACACATTTACTCAATTGGCTGGCTACTCTTGTAATAGACGTAAATACAAGGCTGACTGCACTGGAAAATATACTTGCAGGAATATGTTACTGCAATATCTGATTGCTTCACAGGACGTAATTTTTTTTTTTTTTTCATTTGAAACAAAATGATTGAACAATTTTGTAACTTCGTATAACGGCAACATATTATATGTGTAAAAGGGTATCCATTATATTTCTTAATTCCACAGTGCTCTTAACACTGAGTAAAGTCAATGCGTTTACTAAGGCTCCCTGTGCAATTCTTATTCAAAAGATTCAGTTTCTACAAAGTTCTTCATTAAGGCGTGGAGTCTTCCACCTCTTGGTATTGAAACATATGCAAGAGTTGATCCCAACTTTTTTAGGAACAACCAATCAAGTCAAATTACTAGCTCTGCTCAGGAATTATTGACAGGCCCTCCCAGCAAGGAGACAACCACCTCATAGATTTTTTTGCATCTGTCGAATAGGTACAGCATCTAGACTACCATTTTCTTGCCCGGATTGGATAGAGCACCAGTCACAGCACGATACTAATCACTCAATAGAAATCTTCTATATCGGATAGAGCACTAGTCGCACCACGATACTAGCCACACAAGAAAAATCTCCTAAACAAGTTTGAATATCAACCACAACCAACACGTGGGCTCTTACAGAGAAACATCACCAACTACCCATCACAGCTTCAGCCCTCGCTTTGAGTTTGAACCTTCCACCACGAGCTATATATCTAAACCTGGTTGTGGTCACAAGCATATTCTATTAACTCTGTAGAGTAAGAACTAAGCCCTTCCTAGGATGTGGCCCTTACTCTAGGATGAGCACAAGCATTCAAAATCATCCAATAAGCATCCGTGAAAAATCCACAGCCACGGGCTGCCACTACAGCTGACAATGCTTTCTCCAACATTTTGAAATCTCATCGATAAGGTAACAAGTATAGCTTGCTTTTACCTTTATATTCTCGTAAGCACATCCATTACCATGGCATTTTATAGATAGGACAGTAACATACAATTTTTTTCCGTATTCCACCATAGGTCATGATCTAGAAACGCAGAATACTTTCCCCTTAGATGCATATCGGCAAACAGTAAATATCACCAAGATGAACACTGCATCCCTTGAAAGACCAGAAGGTTATGAAAAAATTTAGAAACATTTAAAGCGATTGAAAAACACACAAGTTGCCGTACATGCCGCCTGTTAAAGACCGGGTCAAGTATACCTTAGAAGTGGCTTGTCTTATTGGAAACACTGGCCAATAAATTAAAATTCATGCATTCTTATCAGCTTGGCTGATAAAGTTAGGCAACATTCAACTTTTGACGTACATCGTCTACTTTGACAGTTGTCAGTTGGGTTTTTGCTACATTTTTATTCAACTCTTCCCGTGTTAATGTCTGCCTATAAATTATTCCACGTACCAACACTGTCACTCCCTAAAACAGATAAAGTAGGAAGACGCTTTTTACACACAAAAAAAAAAACATTTCCGAGGGCTTTCGCTTATAGTCTAGGCATTATGTATGCCTTTGTATTTGAGGGGAAGTGTAGTATGTATGCGGCCAGGAATGGGTCCAATAAATGTTGTTCTAAAGTCAACATGTCTTCACTTCGTTCGCTGGCTAACTTTGAACGTCAAAGGATTTGTTATAGTATTAACTTAAATAAAAAAGTTGTGCGTAACTACGCTGCCATTAAGCAGCTGGAAAAAGATTGGAACATCATAAAAATTATAACAAGATAAAGCTTTTAAACGCTGCCAAATATCGCTTACCATTACTGAATAGCAAAGAAAAAAATTGTAAAGCCTAAATCGTTAGAGCCGTTGATTAGCGTTACAAAGAGTTACTGCATCACGCTGCTAGTCGTGTTACACTGTTGTCTACCCTATTGTTATAAGTGTTCGTTACACTGTTGCCTGAAAATAATATTCGTATTATTTCAAAATTATATTTCTTATTGTTTATTTTTTATTAAATAACATTTTGGAAAGCTTCATTTGTGTTGCCTAAAAGTATGCACTATTTGTTCCAGTTGCCTTTTTTGTAAACAAAAGCCTTTTTTCTATAAAGGAGCCGCACAACCATCAGTGTAGTTAATTTCTTTCCCCAACTGCTAGTACACTCCTTTACGTTTAAATAAAAATACGTACTCGCCAAGTGTACGTACCACCAGCAGAATTAAAGAGTGTGTCTGTGAACCAAAAGATTTGTTTTATTATCATCATCATCATAAATGATAATAGTGATAATTGCGCAGCACTAACGAAAAAGGAAAGGACTGCTGGCAGAGGCACGCATTCACTCGTTGCCATTCTTAAATATCCTTTTTCCTGAGCTTCTGTCTAAAATAAAATATTGTCGTTGGATTTTAACTGAAAGCAAACAAAACAATTCAACATTACAAATGAATACCAAAACCGAAAAAAGGACTAGAAAGTGATGACTGGAAAATAGAACAATAAATGAAACGAAATGAAAACATTCATAAAATTATTAACATTAAGTTTTTTTCCTCTCCTCTTTCACTGTTTGGTTGGTACTTTGTGGAAAAAAGCCATTCTTAGTTTCGGAGTGGGGCACTGCAATGTTGTAAAAATTTTATGAATTATGTGCGTTTGTGTGAGTGCGTCTGTGTTGAAAATGAAATTTGATAGCATATTTTAAGGTGTCTTTTTTTATTGTTTAGTTTTCTGATTATGTGGTTGTGTAACAAAAAGCTGTTATAGAAAAAATTCTGATAAGCACTTTAAAGCGTTGGGCTTCTGCTTTTTAAATTAGCATACGAATAAAACCAGAAAACACTTTATAAATTAGCAAAAAAAAAAAAAAAATTTAAAATTGGTTATTTTGCATTAATCAGCAATAATTGATTTCATGCAAATTGATTTAAATTGAATTTTTAATGAACTTATGGAGCGCTGATTCAAGCAGACTATTATACTATTAATCATATTCTCCATATTGACGCTTATTATTCTCATTCAGTTTATGAAGAAAAATTTATTAAAATTTATTAACGGTAATGTTGGGGAATCATTGTTTTTATGATGTTTCACTCATAGATCAAATGGATTAAAGACTTCACGTTGTCTATATGTTGCCTAGACAGCCATTTTGATACCCTTCTAGCCGTCTCTTAATATCACTTATAGGAGTGAAATAACATTTTTTCACCAGATTGATTTGATGAATTTTTTTACTAAATTTTCATTAAGCCAACTTGGCTAGAAAGCTGTAGCACCCAAAATAAGTCTGATGAATAAAATCGTTAGGTTAGATGTTGAAAAATTTTTAGGTTTCAGAGGTATTTATTCCTTTATTACTAATAATAGAAAAGTAATAATAATTAGAAATTTCAATGTTATCCACTCTTCTATCCATGCATTTTTGTAATTCTCACTTGGTTTTGGAAAATATTTAATAAAATATTCTTTTTTTTCGAAATTTTTTAATCGTTTTTATTTAGTACAAAGATTATAGTACTTAAAAATCAGAATAAAATAATAGAGTTGATTAACAAGTGGGTTGCATGTATTGGGGCGCAATTATGTTGCATATTTTTTGGGAGATTTAAATAATTATAAGTTATTTAATACAAAATTAATAACTTGTTTGTAGAATTAAAGCTTTTTTAATTCTTTGCACTACTTTTTTCTACTACTATTATATAATATGTTGATTTAGCTGTTTAAGTTTTATACTAAATATTTCAATAACAAAATTCTATTAAATTTTTAAAAATTAATACTCTGCAGAATATTCATTTTTAATTTAAAATCACATTATCACTGCAAGAACGGGAAATTTGAGCAAATTAAAATCGATAATCAGTTGAAAATTTAAGGTAAATGAGATATAGAAGCCAGTGGCTTGTGCTTTGAAATATTTATTTACTATTAATTTGCTGATTGCATTATCAGACAAACTGTATATTCTAATCACTTTACTTGCTTAAAATAAAAATAGAATTTTAAATAGAAATAAATCATGATATAATTAAGACATTATACAAATCCGGCCCTTTATCCATCCTGCAACAACAAACAGTATTGAGGGAAGCATACAATTTCCCTTACACATCGGCAAAAATAAAAATAATGAACTGAAATCTCTTTTAGGCAAAAATGATTGTCTACTTTAAATTCTTTTTTATTAAAAAAAAAAAAATAACAGAAACATCATTAGTACAACTAATGATACCACAGAAGTCTACGCCTAAAAATATGCCACGAAAAGCCTGAACAACTTAAACCTGGTGAAGGGCTACCAAAACTAAAAAACTATAAACCAGCATTTCAAATGTTTCCAACTAACACTAATGCACTCACGTGGTACATCTATTGAAATACACAGATATCATAGCTGGCTGGGAAGTAGAATTTTAAAATTCTATACGTGGCAACGTGTTGGTTAGTTGAGTTTATTTGTAATAAAATGTGCATTTTAAGAACTTGAAATATCATTTACAAAACGAACAAAATTCGCAGCGATAAACAGCTTAAGTAGTGTTATAGCATTTGAAAAGGCAGGCAATCAGCTCTAGAATGTGGAAGAAGCAAAAAATTAGGAATGAAACTGCTGCTGCATTACTGCTCCTTAATATCTTTCTAAACAGGTACAAGATTTTGTATCTTCTAAATTGAACGGCTGTCACGTTTTCTTCGCCGCCAACCTGGCATGCCCTTATGTTTGCCTGAATGAACTATTTATTTTCGTTTGTTAACTGGATTTCATATTGAAAAGGATATAAACAAAAACAACCACTCAAGTGTAATTTTAGCAACAATTTTTCCCTCCCTCTCCCTCACCCTCTGCCTCTTCATGCTTTGTATTGTATTACTTTTGGCATACCCAACAGCTGCAACAATTGCCACTACCATGAAACTAATGAAGTGCAGAAATGAAATAACTAATTCTATGTTTAATTTTACTTCCTCCTTGTTGTTTTAAAAGCTTCTAGTACGGTAATGAGAATTGTTTGTTAGTTTTGAAACATCAATTGTAGGGAAAAAGCTTTGAAAGGTAGTGCACAGAGTTTGTAAGCGTGTCAAAATGGAAACTATTACAACGCCCACAAACAATGTCAAGAGGTGGTTTAATTTCACCTGATTGAAAATGTATGAGAAAGTTTTTAAATTGAAGCCAAAACAGAAAGAGACGGTAACGGAAGGAACTGAACTGAAGATGGCATTTCCTGGATGTGCAAGACTTCAAATGCAAGCTTAGAGTTTTTTTATTTTAATAATAAAAAAAAAGTAATCTATATGAAATCACAAAGCGTGTAAAACTGTCAGTCAAAAACTTTGCTAAAAGGGCTTAAGGAGAAGTTTCCTAACGCCACCTCTAAACGACCTCGAACTCAGGTTCCTAACTGAAAAATACGTATGCATCGTCTAAAAGCTTTGGAAATTCACATGTGTTGTCTACACTTGCAAATTGCAGATGTGAATTTGCATTTATAGGCAGTTATATTTTGATATGAGAAGTAAATCATGGTCCAGCTGGTAAATACAAAACTTTCCCAATCTCCGAGCCATTCCATATCTCAATTAATTTTCGTAATTATTTTTGTAAGTATAAAATGGATGCCACAGTAAGTTTCGTGTACTTTTAAATGCAAAACTTATAAATTAAATGCAAAATGGCAACTTTGAAGTTTCTAATTTTTAATTTAATTTTTGAATGTAATTCTTAATTTTTAATGTAATTTTTGAATTATTTACATGGAGTTTCACATGTAAAATAAAATAATATAACAAGTGCAGGGGCTCTGAGCGACTACGCCGAATTATATATACCCTTCTCCAATAATATGATCCAAAGCTTTTCTTGTACACTAAAATTACACTGCATTGAAATAAAGTTTAATTTTGCAATAAAATATTCTGCTCTTCCTACTTATGCTATGGAAACTCGACAGCAAGTTTTGCTAGAAGACAATTGCTGTTGCCGGTAATCCAAACGTTCACGGATTAAGTAATTTTCCTACTGGATAATTTAGAGGAAACCCTTAGCAGGTTGATTGTTAAATTTTTCATTTTAAGCAAAACTTGACTTGCAAAGACTTACGGAGAGACGGACGGACAAAGCTCAATCAGCTTCCCTTTTTATAGAATCGCAAGCTTATATTATAGGAACTATCATCTCCATATCTCCCCTCTACATATCACTCTTCCATACTCTCTAATGGAAAATGGTAGGGGAATACATTAATGCACATTAATATAGAGAAAAGCTTGTAAATGCTCTTGTCAGTATATTTCAAAGCTTTTATAACAAATCTCTGATCCATTTCATGCTTGAATTAAGTAAATTTTTCTTACATATTTTTTTTTTTTTTGGTAATTATTTTTGCAAGTGTAAGCCGTTTGAAGGTTGTATAATGCGCTGGATGAAAAAAATTCACACACGGGGACTTACATGAGTGGCAACTGCGACTGCTTTCTGTGTCACTTAATACTCTTTGTAATTTGACAGAGTCAAGTTTATAGCGTGTATGTGTGCCCAAAAGCAAGTAGTATAATGATTAATTTTTCCTTTCTTCTACTTAATTGTTATGAACCCTCTTCTTTGCTCGCTTCTACAAGTACATACGTGTTGACATTTTCTTTGATAAAGAAATGAACTTTTAATTAAATTAAAATCGATACCGCGAACTACTTTGCAGTCAGTTTATTAGAAAACCTTCTACAATTTGATTTTCCCTTAAAAAACAGTCCAAAAAGTTTCTTAGTCCCACTTTTATTTAATTAATAAAATTTCAAGCAAAATTTCAAAAGTGTATATGAGCTTTGGTTGTTTGGGGACACCATAGCATTACCCTCAACTTTATTGCGGCACACAAAAACTCTGGTGTGACTGCCGCGAAGTAATTTTATTGTTTAGGGGATTTTAACAAATCTCTTTCTATTTTCCTTTTTTAAATACCTGCCAAAGATTTTTACACAGAAAAAGTTTCTGTTACAAAATTCTTCCCTTTGCTTTTCGTATCACTCAGCAATCAATGAGCTGTTTTGTGAAGCTCTTAAGCTGCTCTAAAAGTATTTCGAAAATGTTTTTTTTTCCTATTTCGTGTTGCGCTTAAAAGTTAGAACATTCATTAGCAAAATAGCACGACATTCAATAATCAACATTATTTTTATATATGTTATCCTATTTGTATATACTAGTATTTATAGATATATACAATTTTTTGTTGGTGTAAACTTTATTACAATGAACGCAAGCTTTTCATGAATTTCTAAAAATTTGCCTTTATAAAACTTTCTAAATACTTTTCTACTTATAACAGTTCCAAAACAATTTCGGTTTTGCTTCAAATACTTACTTTAATAGGAATTTGTTCCTTAAAACATCCTTAATGCAATTAGTATTCGTTACATGTATCAATAAAATTAATTTAAAACAAGTAAAAATGTTTATAATATTAAAAAGTTTTTCAAATACGCTTTTATAAGTAAAGGGCGCTTCGAAAGGCCGCTATTAGCAAATCTAATGGAAGTGGTTTCAAATAAACACTTTATACAAGAGTTGCTGACAACATCATTATTATTAATATTAAAAACTGGTAGTCCTTAGAAAATAGGGATTTCTAATTTAAATAAAATAAAAATATTCCCTTTACATTAAGTTCGCTGCTGTTTCATTGCAAGTAGAAAAAAAATTGTATCAAAAGAATTGCACTCTCAAACACGGGCATATTCATATTTTAAAAATGTTGAGCCCCTAAAAATATGCTTTACTTTTCATGTAATGTTATTTCTTTTGCTACGTTGCATTTCATTATGAATTTATTTCCTTTTCACCTTACAACTAACTCAAGGTTGTGGTTACTCTATTTAATTTCTTTCTTTCCTTCACTTTTTACCTAATAAGGGGAATTTTCATTAATTATAGTAAAAATAAATTAAAGAATGTATGAAAAAAATTCCTGTAATGCGAAAGAAATAAAACAAAGTTAATGTTCAACTTTAATGAGCTACTAACTCGTGTCAGTAATGAAAACGGCAGAGAATTGATAATAAAGTAAAATTATACAAAAGCGTAGAGAGTTTTCACAAAAAAAAAAATTATTAATCGATTTTTTTTTTAATTTTCCTTTTTTTCCTGTGTTTTGAAATTCCATTCATGTTGCATTCATGTGAATTGTTTAAAGCTTTTTGGAAAGCTTTTTTAAGAACATTTATCTCAGCTTAGAACGACAAATAGAATATTTTTATATATTCGGCTAAACAGAGAATTTTAAAGCAATTGCTAGATACGGGTTCTTACAAAAGCACTTTAAATTAAAAGCTCATAAAAACTGAGCTTAAAAAATAACATAAAAACGCATTTTGATTCTACATGAAAGGGCACTTAATTTTTAAAGGAAACTCAGAGATTTTTAAAAGCTTCACTTAAATCACATTTAAATTAATAAAAGCTTGGCATTACAGAAAATATTTGAAAGCAAAATATAAAATAAATAAAATAAATTTTTAGGAGTGCTTTAAAGCTTTTCTAAGAAGAATCTTTCTTAGCTCTGTATATAACACATTATCGTTTTAAATTCTGTCCAAGCAACAGTTTTTCTTCAAAACTTTTAAAATTTTTTTTCAATTATATTTGTTTGAGGTTTTTTAAAAAGCCTTCTAGGTATATTATTCTTAATTTTTCGTACCTGATGAACTTAAAATAAATTTCACATTTGCTAAAATTAGATTAAACAAAAACTGAACTGAATTTGTAGCCGATTTTGATAAAAGAGCTTTTTTAAACTTTAGTTATTACAAAATTAGTTCAATTAGTCTTTTAAGTAGGAAAAAAAAATTAAACTTAAAATTATATTGCATATTTCTGGGCTGTCTTAAACTGGTTTGAAAAGAAAGTCCATGGTCCAGTTTCGAAATTAAATACAAATTAAAGAAAAGAGTGCACCTGTTGTAAAATTTCATTTAAAGCTTAATCTGCTGCTTATTTACGAGTCACACACATAAGCACACCAATACAAAGGTAGAAATAAAATCACGAAATAAAATTCTTTGTTTAAGTTAATAGAGAAAAATGATCTGCAGTGGCCAAGGAAAGCAAATGTATGGCTAAACAAAAAGTAAAGCTCAAGCAAAAAAAAAAATATAATACAGCAGATTGGCTGTTATTATGATAAAGAGCCACAAACTATGCTTTACATTTTCTAGGTTGCAACAACTAACGAAGAGCAAAATTGCAATTTTCAGTATAATCTCAAACTGGAACAGCAAAACAAAATAAAACACCTTTTTTATATCATCCAGAATAATTAAATAACGCAATAAACTAATAAAAAAAATAAACTAAAGTTATGTGCATACTTTTAGGAGAAGCATAATATGGCGGAATAAAGATTTTTTAATTAAATTGCCTTAAAAATAATGCAATAAAAAATAATAATGTTGCCTCATTTTTAGCTCTCGAGCTCTTCAAAAAAAGTATTATTTGGCATAACAATACCGCTTTTGACCAATTAATTAATAAAAAGGGGCAAAAATTTTAAAAATTTTCAAATAAAAATAATTTTGTAAGTACGACAGGTTTTTATTTTAATTATTTGTTTTATGAGAAACTATGGACTTTAAAGCATGAAATGCAAAAATATGCTCCAACTGCAAATGTATATCGGAAGTTTTTTTTAGAGAAAAAATATATGGGAGTATTTCTAGCTGGCTGAAGAAAGCATGAGCTTTTCATGCTGCAGTTAATTAATTTTTATATTTTTATTAAAATGTAACAAAAAGATGAAGAAAATTACTAAGAATTGACTACTGACTAACATACTTTTTTACTTTTTTCTGTATTGTAAATCCAATTTCCTTTTTATTTCAGCCACATTTAACATTAAAACGGAAGAAAGCTTCAGAGCCACATTATATAACGACGAGTGTATGAAAATAAAATCAAATAAACATGTTAATTCTTTTACACTTCAAGTGAGATGAGAAGAAAAATTTTATGTTCTGCTTTCCGTCAGTTGTTTCCAAAGCAAATATTTGTAATAATTAGAAAAAGAGCAAGGGAATTAAGGAAAGATTCGTTTCTTGTTACATTTTTCTGTATTTTTCTTAGCTCTGTTAGTTGAGTGAAAGCTTAAGCAAATATTGACATTTTTGTTACATTTTTCTGTTTCATTTCAGCTGGATTTACAACTGCAAGATGAGGCTGGCGGTGATATATCAAGCTTTATTACGAATGGTGAATGGGATCTGTTGGGTATGTTGAAATGAAATCTTTATTAAATATCTTAATGAGCAAAAAGGGAATACTGCGGGGCCAAGTATGCGTACAGCAATATCTCGTCATCAATTAACATTTAGTGCAAAAGAATACAACATGAGATATCGTAGAAAATTCTCAAAGTTACTTTGAAAAACTTAATGAATTGAAGAAAAGATTTTAAATAATTTCAAATGGTTTTAATTTTTAATAAATGATACCGCAGGACCGCAAGAACGCAAGCCCGCAAGACTAGTATAAAATTAAGCTTTTGCAAAGAAAGCCTGTCAAAGTCTACACGAACAAAAATATTTTTATATTCTTGGCGAATTAAAGAAAGAAAATAATAGTTATTTAATCCTTTATTTCTCCTGCTTAATTTAACCTGCAAAGCTTTCGGCTTGTCTGCAGGAAAACACCCAGGATCTAGGCAGGAATCGAAACCGCTACCTCCGGTTTAGTCTTATTCATTCGCCTACGGAGACGAAAAATTTTATTTAAAACCACAAATATAATATTGCTCAATATAATTGACAAATCATATGCAGAAATATTTGGCAATTATTTTTAAATGTGTACGTTGCTAATAACGATATAAAATATAATCCAAAAAATTTTTTTAAGACTAAAACATGCTGCTACAGATATAATTTTTAGCTATTAAGCCTGGTACAAGTTAGTTAGTTATTTATTTATTGAAGCTTATTTTTTCCATTACACAGAATTTTTCTTACAAATATATATATATATATTTTTTTTTTGAAAACTTAAAACTATCATGTTTTATTTTAATTACATTACTAGTTCTTGCCTATGCAACTTGCCTATCCAATCTAAGAATAATTATAAACTATAATTATAAATACATTAATTAATGCTCTAAGCAGTGCTTGCTCCCGGCACTTATTTATACTAATAGAGTTTGATCTATTGAGTCTGGTACAAGTTTAAAATTATTTAGAGAAAATTTTCTTTTTAGCGCCTTAAGCTATGCAACAAATTTTTCAGTTCTAGTAATAAGAGTTAGTTATTTATTTTTTTTAGTTAGTTATTTATTTACAGTAATAAGACAACAAAATAAATTTTAATTTAGTAAATTTAGGACAAAATTTTAATAAAAATTAGAATCATATCCGTTCGAGGATATCCGTTCTGTAAAACAATATTGATTTAAATTCTTCGCAATATAAATCAAAATACTTCATATAAAAAAAAAATATTAAAAACAAGAAAAATGAAAAAGAAAAATATTAGAAAAAAAATTTTAATGATAATGCTGGCAGTCACATTTTGAATAAATAATTGCCATGATTGCTGAAAGCAGTGCAATTAAAGTATAATTTATGAGGCGGCACTCTACAAGACAATTCCCAATAATGCCACCACAATAAACAATTTCACAAAATAGCAAAAGCAGAGAGGAAATGATTCTTGAAAATCTCAAATGTTTGTTTTTTTTTAAACAATCATAAATTGTTAAAAAAAAAATTATTTTGTTTATATTTAAATTATTCAGAGTATAAAATTTACCGATATTATTATTATTTTTTTTTCATTATAAAAATATTAAATTTATTATTGGTTGATAACGCTCATAATGTAAAATGGTAGTCTGAAGAAGATAGAAGTATAATGATATGTATAATGATAAAGGAAATGGCCAACAAAAATTTTATCTAAATTTAAAGATTCAGTTTTTAATATAATGAAAATGATTTTAGATAACTCTACTTTAAAGCCGATAAAGAACTGCTTTCGGGAAAGTACTACAATACCACAGCCTTCATGGTATGCCGAAATTTTATTTTAAAGTAGCTTACTAACAACACTTGTTAGCGTTTTCTTAACGATAGTTGTTATTGTTTAAAATGTTAGTAAAATATGGAGAGTTACCTTATCAGAGTTACTATTATTTACAACGAGCTATATGTGGCGTAGATGTAATAGCTCAAAACGCCGTAAAATGTGGCTGAAGGAATAAGCGTAGACTTGAAAAATCAATATTTTTATATAACATTATTTGTGGGTAGTTGGAGCGCGTTCCGAGTGAGATTTTGAACAGAGTACCAGGCTTAAAAAGTTGAAAGCTCGATAGTGAGCTTATTAAAGAAAACAATTTCCAGCACATGTTTTTTAAAAAAAAATAAAATAAAATTGGTGAAAAAAACATACTTGGCCTAGCAAATATTCATAAGTCTCTACTTTGCTCTCTCTCTCTCTTTCTCTGTCTCTCTATCTCTTAATCTTTCTCTTGGTTTTGATGCAATTTTATATATAACTTTTATTACAAAAATATAATAATATTATTATTAACATTTAAATAACTTTCTCTTTTTTATAAAAAAAAAATGTTTCCTATCTCTCTCTCTATCTCTCTCTGTCTGGCTGCCTCAAACAACACCTTGCCAACCTAACCACCAACCAACCAACCAACCAACCAACCAACCAACCAACCAACTATCCTACCAACCATGCCACCATTCCTAATGAAAAAAATATTTACCCAACTCCCACCCCATACTTCCCCTAACGGTCTCAAAAACACACAAATGAAAATGAATGAAAATACAAAATGATAAAAAACTGTAGGTGTACCCGGTAAACGAAATGAAATCTACTATAATTGCTGCCCAGAACCTTATATTGACATAACATTCGCCATTTTGATACGACGTAAAACTTTGTATTATTTTTTCAATTTAATTGTGCCCTGTGTACTGATTGCCTCAATGGCACTGCTAGGTTTTACACTGCCACCAGATTCTGGTGAAAAACTATCGCTGGGTAAGTTTTCAAAGCAAAAACAAAACAAAATCAAAATCAAAAACAAAACCAAAACCAAAACAAACAAAAATAAACACAAACAAACAAAAGGAAAAGAAATTTATACAACAACAAAACACACAGAGAATTTCTCAAACATAGAAAACCATAACTTTTCATATAAAAGAGTTTAAATAAAGCAAACGAGAAACCGACGCGTGTAATTGAAAGTACGCTTAAAATTGTTTACACAAATACAAATGCAAGTATGGGATACTAAAATTTAAATGTAAGACATTTAAAGAAAACATAGCAAAAAAAACAAATGAAGAACTTCCTTAGGAAATGCTCGCAAGAGGATCTTGAGCTTTAAAGAAAGAAACTCAACTAAAGCAGCACAGGACTATAAATTTAAGAAATTATATTTCTTCTTCTTTGAAACGAAATGAAGCAGTGTTTAAGGTATTTTATAGAACCACTTACAAAACAACACAAAACAATGGATAAATTTAATAAAGGAAAATTGAAAGAAAATTGCAACAATAGAAAAGTGGAATTTTGTAGATCAGTGTTTGGAGAACACACTACAATTTTAAATACACATTTTTGCTTTACTATTGAGAATGAACAGTTGCCAGTTCAAAAATCCTTATTAAACACAGGCCAAATAATAGCAAATTAAACTTGAGCGATCACACTTCTGGGCTCAGACACGTTCCTGACCAGAGTGTGACACAACCTCTAAATTAAAAGCAACTTTTCTGTTGATTAAATTTCAACTAATTTTATACTTTTAGTATTATTATTATGCATTTTAAAACAATAGTTTTTTTTTTTTTTCTTTTAGGTCAAAAATGAAATAACAAAATTTTTTTTCCTTTAATTTTATACTCATTTTATTCCGATAGAGGAAGATGGGCTTGATCATTTAAACAGGTCGCTTTTATTTCAATTATTTTAAAGGGTGTTACGAAATTGTTAAAAATTTATTTGTAAATTCTTTATGCAGATGATTTATTTTGACAGGTTGCATTTTATAGTTTGTTTTTATTATTGAAGATGTTTTTTTTTTTCTTTATTTTGGCACAAAACATTCTGACAATGGTTGTGACAGTTTGCCTGAATGAGAATGGGTCTTTGGGTCCGACGGAGCAATTGTGTCTCCGTTTTCTTACTTGAAGAACGAGTATAAACATGATATTTCGTTTTTTCTTACAACGGCCTCGCTCTTTCCTTCTGCTTTATTAGCGCATTTTCTGCTTGTCTAGCTTAAGCGTTTGGACTGCGAACACGTTTGATTCTTTCCCAAGCAGGTACGCACATATATGTATATATGAAAAGTCAACAAGGAGGTTCTTCGAAGCTTTGAAAATATTGTTGACATCTCACGCGTCTTCTCCAGGATTTGTAGTAGTGTAAACATCAGTACGCATGACCAAAATTCTAGCAATTGCTGCCAACTACAACAATAATTCAGTGGTTTTCGTAAATAACCGCGTATGTCGTTATAAATTTTTTTTTTTTTTTTGTTATGTCACATACACAAGAAGATTATTTGAAATCTGAAGAGGAGTTCTGAGAATGTGAAAAAAAAAATTTTTTAAAACTAAAACTACTTTGGAAGGATAAACAAAATGTATCAAGCAAATGGAACAAAGCATACTCATTCACTATAATGCTTTGCATGATACAATTTGTCAAGCAAACAAATCAATCGAACAATAAGGATAAAATCTTATGCCACAAGGAGTAGTGAAACCTGCCCGCTGCTACCACCTGTTATGCTTTTAATCTACTTCATACGCTTTTACTTCAAACTCAATTATTAAGTGTTTTGTATTTAGTTATAACTCTCATTTAGTTTGTACAAATTTAAACATATTTAAGCAATTAAAAACTAATTTATACTTTTTTACTAATTAATTACCTTCACGGTTTATATAAATTATTTAAAAAATTAAAAAAAATCCTCAGTTCAAAGAAGATGTTTGAACTTGTAAATTATAAATTATACTTTTATCAGATTATGTGGCTGAGCATAATGCTGAGCTTGCGTTACAAGCAAAGCACTTGCTTTTGAGCAACACATGTGGAAATGTTTCAATATTTTTGTGCTGGAAATATTGTATAGAATGTATGAGTAGCAGCCCTTTTTCTTATTCTAATAAATAAGAAACGCCCTAATGTTACATTTTTAAGCTTGTCAATCGCTCCTGATTGATCCACCCAAAGCTGATTTGCATAGATGCAACTAATTTGAACAATAATGTTTTCACAGCATATTCGGAGTAGTCGTAAGTGCAAGGATATATAGCCGTATAGAAATCCTAAAGCAACATAATTAAAAATAAAAATATTTATGGGTGGGGCTGGCAAACATGTGAATTAAAGAGCCGTTTGAATGTCCATTTTACATTTCGTTTTAAAATAAAACAAAGCTGATTTAAATTGAAAATTTATAAAAATGTACGTGGTTATTTTTGAAAATCAGAGAGTCATCCTTTTATAAATAATTTTATTTTTAAATAATTTTTTTAATAAAATTTATTAACATTTTTTACGCTCATTGATATCAGTGACTTGAAGTTCTCATTATTTACACAGTGTGAACCTTATATGGTTTAACTAGTCTAAGGAGCATTTACTGGCAAATGTGTCCTGCCACGATGTGATAATTTAACAAAAACTAAATGAGAAACAGTTTCAGCGCATATTTTTTTTAATTAATTAAACTTCAATTTATTTTAATCCATATTATTATTATTATAAATATTCATGGCAAAAATTTAGTATAAAAAGGATAATAAGGATAATCAGCACCAAATTTTATTTTATTCTATCCAATTGCCTTATTATTTTCCTCTCTCTCTATGCCAGTGAAATAGAATCAATTTCACCAGATAGTTGAATGGGAAACAGAGAATAAGGCAGATCCTACAGAAGGAATCTGTTGTCAAGTGTCATGTCAGTACCATTTCTTTTTTCTCTATTAATTTTTCACAGTCAAACTTCTATCCGTAAGTGTATTTCATCCTCAAATCCTTTTTCCAACCAATTATATCATTTAAACTTTAAATTAAAACATTTCCAATTTTATTATTAATATCAGTAATTTTAAATAAATAACTATTTTTAAATATTTTCACCTAAAAATATTATTAAATATTGCACTAAAATAATATAAATATATTTTTATTGAAATATAAAGTTTATAATGAAAAAAAAAATATTGTATTAATAATTCATATATCTTAAATTATAATATTTTAAATAAATAATTTTAGCACTTTTGTTTGACTTTTATATAAAAGAAAAATTATTAAAAAATATTTTAAATTTAGCAGAAACGAAAAACAATAAAATCGGAAATGGCATAATTCATAAAACATTTGATTTATGATTATATTCATGAATACTAAAACTTCAAAAATAAGCTCTTTAACAAGAAATATTTTTCAGCCCTTAAAGAATTGCGATTACTAGCCTAATAAAATACAAATCGCAATAAGCAAAGACAAGTAATTTTTATGTACGCACGCATTCATATGATTAATTCTTGCATTACAGCTATGAACTTGTGCATTTCTGTAATGCAGAAATATTCAGTGCTGTATCATGAAGGAAACAAAGAGGGCAGACTCTTTAAGACAATGAAATTGTTAAATAGTTTTCTTCGATATTCTTTTATGCCATGAATATAAATAGCTTGTATTAATGTAATAAAATGTTTAGACTAATCCACGCTATAGACACGAATTGCGAATTTAATTGAAAAAAAAGATACTGTGAATCAATTTTTTGTATCACCTCTTTTAGACAGGCAAAGTTCACTTTGTTTCCTGTTCAGACAAGAAAAATTTACTTTAAAAAATTAAACTCAAAGTTGCAAACATGTTCTCCTACAAATACAACCATGGAACCATACGACGAAAGAGAAACAAAACAAGCTTTCATTTCATATCCTCTTTATATATCTGCTTGCATATATAAAATGAAACAGATCACAAGACTCGTTAATGCTCATAGTAAATTGTAGTAAAATTTTAAATAGTATAGAAAATCGCTGCGACTAACAAAGAGGCGCATGCGGTTAGTCGTCAGTAGCATCAATTGTAATTAACCACTAATTAGATATTGCGTAGGAAGCAATTTACTAACTGATTCCCATATCTGTTAACAAGAAAATGCGTACGGACATATAACTAGGAAATAAATAAAGACAAAAATTTTGAGATGCAAAAGAAAACTACTTTCATGGACGACCACATACTATAAAGAGCAGAGAAGAAAAAGAGAAAATTGAACAGACGCAACAGTCATACAAATATTTGTATTTTGCCACTGAGAAAGTGCAAGTATTGCAGCATCCTGATTGCGAATAGCATCACCGTAATTCTATCTGTCCAATATATACACACAACAGTACAACCTTGACCCAGAGAGGCAAGCAATGCAGCAACCATTTAACCAAAAGCAGCAACAAAGGCAGCCTTAAACCGTTTAAACCGAACTGAAGACTTGTAGAAAATCAACAAACAAGCTGCATCAAGGCGAGAGTATGCACACACTGACAAATACAAATGCACTCGAAATAGAGCACAACAGCAACATTCAAGCCAAAAGAGCTCTGCTATTCCGTTTGCTTTAAAAGCACATGTACACGCACACACGCACACACTAACATATAAGTAGCCAGTCAGTTTAGGTTTACGTAAATATTGATAATTATTACGCTTATTTGCCTTGTCAAGACGGTCTTGGATAGCGCAGGCAATAACAGAAGAAAAAACTAAATGTAATCTCATCAAAGGAGTCAGTGAGAAGGACATTTTTGCAGATTAACCTTAAACGAACAAGCTTACTTAAGAAGGAAACAGACTTATAATCCAAAGTACTCGCATTTACACAGCCAGTGCAGAGGCAAAAATTGCACGACTTTATAAAAAGGACACTATGACAAATTTATCAAAGTTTGAAAGTTTCATTTCAGCTGGTTTTGTACCACAAAACCGAATTATAAAGGAATAAATAAAAAAAAAACATTTGAGTTTGGGGAGTGTCATTGAAATCAAGAGCAGTAAATTAAAATTGCATTCAGCAGATCTAATTTTATATATTAAATCAGCACCTAGTTAAACTAGAGTATCATTTTATGGAGGTCATATTAAATACATATTTGTGGGCATAAGAAAACTTTAGCAAATAAAAACTTTAATATTTTCAATGTATTTGTGGTGACAGTAAACAAAAGTTTATTAAACATTTAAGGTGAATAAAAAAAAAAATTTTAATTTTCCTTTGTGGTTCTTAGTTTGGGATTTTAAAAAATTATTTTCCTAAACAGAGTAACAAAAAGAAAAGCTAGCAATGATACCTCCTACTCATGTAACACGTTGTACCGAGATTGTTAGAAAGAGATAGCGATAAACGGCCAGAGTTGTTTTTTTTAACATTAGTTACTTTCAATTTCTAACAACAATTAAAAGCTGAGATTTTAAAGCAGTTGGGCAAAACTCATAGAGATTTTTTTATTTTATGACTGCCAGAAGGGCTATCGAACTATGTCCTTAGCCGTTTAAAGTAGTCAAGGTGTTCAACTAGGGGCAGCTTCTGCAGCATACGAGGGAAATAATTAAATTAAGTTAAATTTTAAATTATTCAGATGTCTATAAGAGCCTTGTTTCACTATCCCACAAAGTCGAAGGACTCATGCGCACGGAAGTGGTATCAAGTCATAGCCTTATACTTTATGAAATCAAATAAAAATGGCGTATATGGTGTTACAGCATATTATCCATGTATTACGAAAACATATGTATGCAATCAATAATGCTTTGCTCACATTGCGATACTTTGAGGTTTTTTGGACTGCAATAGCTCAATCCTTAAATGTAAAGGGTTATCCATTTTGCGATTTCAAAAGTAAACGTGCATAAAAGACATTTAAAAAATGTTTTTTCACGATATTCCTTTTTCATTATAAAGTTTGAACTTTGACATTATGTATGAAACACTACATCATTTAAATGGCCTTCGATTCTTTGACATATTAGGTGGCATTTCAGCCATAACTTGATTTAAATGCTTGACTTTAATGCTGGAGCGTTAAAGGTTTATCTGCATAAACACGGTCTTTCGCGTAGCCCCGCAAAAAAAGTCTAATGGGGTCAAATCGCATGATCTTGGTAGCCAGTTGATATAGCCACGACGAGAAATTACGCGTGCAGGAAATGTCTCTTGCACTAAAGCCATATTCGCTCGGGTTGTTTGGCATGTGGCACCGGCTTGTTGCAACTACATATACTCCAAGTCGTATTCTTCAATAGCTGGCAAAAAAAAAACCATAAAGCTCCGAATTGACGGTGACAGTCGTTCCATTGTCGTTTTCGAAGATGTAGGGTCCAATCACAACTGCGGACCAAAGAGCGCACCAAACCGTGACTTTTTCTACATGTAAATGCCTCTCTTCAATTACTTGCGGATTCTCAGAACCCCAAATACGACAATTTTTTTTTATTAGCATACCCACCGAGTGAGAAATACGTTTCTCCGCTGAAGAAACTTTTGTTCGAAAAATCGTAGCCCATCGCCTATGGTTCAACTTAGTTTGACAGATGTTGAATTCCAGCCCTATAGTTTTGAAACCACGATATAGATAACCCGTTATTACGAGATTTGGTAGTGAAAAACCTAAACCGGCCGATTATTTCACTTAAAAGAGTAGCATCCCTCAATAATAAAGTTACAAAATAAAAAGGCAGATTTGTACGAATTCGTTATAGCAAAGTTTGTCTGTTTAACAGCACAAAATAATCCTTCAGCAAATCTGCATGGCCAATTTTTTAAAACTAGAATACAATTGCTTTGCATAAAAAAGTTTAGCTTTAAGATGATGGAACAGCATCAAGTTTCAGTGCCAGAAGCATCAGCAGCAGGAGCAAAAGCACCCTTCAGCTATTTCAAAGAATGCTTTTATTCGAACTGAATTTTTTTTTCATATTTTGTTACTTTTTATTATTATTAGTATTATTAGCATTATCATTTGATATAAAAGAAGAATAAAGTTTTTCAACACTGCTAAAATATTTTCCTCTACTTTGAATAGCAGGAATACAATTACGAGAATACAATAATAAATACGAATGGGAAAATTGCAGTCAAGAAATATTTACATTTATTGTTATTTATTACGTTATATAACATGGTAACATATTCTTGTTCGAAAAGCAACAAAAAAAAAATAAATAAATAAAAAAGTAAAAAATTCTACACGAAAAGTTTAGCCCCTCCTCAGTGAATACTTTTATGAGAAAAATTTTAAAAATATATTAAGTTTGTTTTGTTGCTGGTAACTTCAAAAAGCTAGAAAAAGTTAAACAAAAACTTTCATCTTGTTTTTGGAATAAATTTTTTTTCCATGCATTTAGTTTTTGTTTAAAACAATAAGGCAAATGTCTTTTGATGTTGTTTATATTTGAGGAAGTATCTTAATGTAGCAACTGTATATACATACATGAGGGTCGTTCCATAATTCAACGGCTGCTAAATAATTCTAGAAACTTTCAGCAATTTCTATCATCTTTCTCAATTTTCTATCTTTGTCTCGCATTTGAAACAGATATTTTGCAGAAGGATACTTTAATTATAAAATATTGGAAAATTATTTCTAATGAAGAACAATAATCTGATTTGTGTTCCACTTCTGACTCAAGTTCCTCCTTTGTAATTGAGTCATTAGGGTGATAACATTGCCTGCTGCATTTTTATCTTCCAGCTACCCTTATTGCTTAACATATACGGCTTTGTTGTCATAAAGATTCTTCAGCTACTGCATGAAACTGGCTTAGATTGTCCAGAGTCATCTTACAAAATTTCCTCTCTTTTAGAATCTATTCTTGGACCGATTACTGAAAAAGCTGGTATACCATTTCCCCAGCCATGAGATACATGCTGCAGTACACAATTAAAGGAAAACAAGAGATAAAGCCCGCTTGAGTACTCATCTGTGTAAAATGCGGCAGCTCCTGAGCAAAACCGAATAGTAAAGATCATCACTTTTCTATTTGTGATACAGTGAGCGCCATTTATTTCAAAAATTTAATTGTTCTCTGAATATTTAATGCATGAAGCTCGTCATAAAAGCCACTCGACTTTGTTAAATACTTCCTAATTATTATAACAGGTTTGTTGGCAAATTGATCGGTTCGTAACATTATAGCAACTCTAGACAAATTGGACTTTGTGTGTAAACTACAATGTCCCTTCTACTATTTCGTAACCCTTTTCGGTCTCTTACGAGACCGTTTTTTAAAACGGTCCAGGCACATTTCTTTATCTCCGCAAAATTCCCACTCTATCTAAGGAATCTTCCTTAATGAAACACCATACGTAACTTGTAGTCCTAGGAAACGTACCGGGTCCCCTCCGTTTGTGAGGATACCCAATACTTTCAACGATGGTCAGTTCAAAGAAAAAATTAGGTCTGACTGAAAGAAATATAAACTTCGTTTCGTAACAACTTCAACCTGATAAATGCTTAATAATAGTGATTTTCTATAGCACCAGGATTACAACCTAGTAGAGCTGGCTACTCTATTCAGATCAAACTGGATGGATCACAAATAGAGGCCAGTCGACTATTTTATTTACAAATTTGTTACCCAGATTACTTAATGCAACTTCCAGTTTCGCCAAAATACCCCGTACCTTCATAATAAATTCTTTACACCCGAACACACTACTGCTTGCATCTGTGGGAGGTACGTGCCCATGTAGAGTTCAACTGCTTCGTTGTGTTTGGCACATGTTGAAAAGAAAATTCTACATGATACATATTCAAGATAAGAGTTTATTTCTGTTTCATCTTCATATTGTAGTTTATGGAGAAAGTCTGGGTATTTACAAAATGTTTTCTAAACTTTAAGTAAGTTTTGATGACCCAGGAACACAGTACCAGATGTTGAAAAATGAAATAGTGGAACTAAAAGCGAAAATAATGCAATAGAAAACTTTTGTTTATTATGTAAACTATTCCAAAAATGATGTGTTAATAAATGCCGCAGCTCAAAGTTTTTAACAATGACAAGTTGTGTGCGGCTTCCAATGAATATTGTCATCTAAAGTGTCTCTAAGGAGATAATAATAAGTAATTTTGTTATGTGTTTATATTTGCCACAAGTAGGTTAAGGATAAACAGGATATCAGAACAAAAAAACCTACAAATAAAAATAGCAAAAACAAAAACAAAAACAAAATAAAAAATACACATGCAGAAAATATATTGTTTTCACACTACTGGTTATTTATTCTCCAATTAATTCCAATAAATAGAATAGACTCAGCTGTTAGGAAACATTAAACCAAATTATTGACATTGTAAGTTTCTTTAAGCTTTCGCTAGATGGCCCATCCTGTACAAAAGGAAGAGCGGTGATCTTAGTAATGAGTAAGTCACGTTCACATAATGTATGTTGTTCTCATATTCACTTTCTTTGCCGTATTTATAGATATAAGTAAGCCTGCTAGATGGTGTATAGAGCCTTGTAGAGCTGCTAACAGCGCTCCCTTAAAGTTAGTTTTTATATTTATAGACATTTATTTTAGTACGGCAACAAAGAATATTATTCACAATAACGTTGTTGCCGCATAACATTTATTTTTACTCCCAATGATAAAGTCTTTTATTAATTATAATTGTTTTCGAAGCTGCCAGCACTTAAAATTGCTACTGTACATGTTAATTAATTATTTGTTTGAAATGTAAAATAATTTTTAAAGGAGTGAACCTTACTGCTTGACCAATACAATTTTCCGTAACACTTTATTATGCAAACTGGCCTCCCAAAAGTATGCAAGAAATAATACCTAGTTGCATACCTACAGGTATGCAATAATTTAATATATTTAAATTTCTTCAATACTTTGACACTGCTTCATTTTTAAGATTTCCAAACAGATTTCAAAAATTGAAACTTGTAAAAAATTACTTCAAATGACAGTTTATTTTTTATATGAATTTAATCCTTGATTGACACTTCCAAGCAAGTAATAAAATAGCAAAGTGTCATTTATAGCTGCTTTTAAGCATCAAAAACCATCAACACAAGTATGCCTTGCAGGCTGCAAACTAGAAATAAAACGATGTGAAAAAATTATTATCGGAAAAGCTAATTTTGGCATCGAAACCAATCGAAAATGTTCTACTAACATTCTTTTATAAAGCAAAAAAAAAAATAAAAAAAATGTATGCAAATCAAATTATTATCAAATCATGCATATGCCACCGCCATAAATTCAAATGATAATGACATTCTGAGGTTCAGCGCAGAGAATATGGTAGTAGTTTTTTATTTGACCCCCCCTCTCTCTCTTTTGCCCCCTTTGGTCCCAAATAAGGACATAAATGTAGAGAAAAAAAAGTTAAACAAAGCCAAACTAAGCGGCTTTATGGAGGACTACAGAACTGTTTTGGCCAACAAACACAGGAACTGCAACAACAAAAAGTAAACACTCTAAACTTACAAAAATCGAAATATTTATAACATCTCTCTGTTGAAAAACAAAATAGCCAAACAATAAATTCATCAGATAAGTACACAATAATAATAATAAAAAGCGTCATGAGCAACATGTGTGAATTGTTTATAAATAATTATTTTATTAAACTGATTTTAAATAATTGTAAAATTTTCTCTTTGCTTTCCTCATTCCCTACGAATGTTTTTCTAGGAGTTACAATTTTACTATCACTTACTGTGTTCCTTAACATGGTGGCCGAAACAATGCCGGCTACATCAGATGCTGTGCCACTATTGGGTAAGTTTTTCAACTTGTGATACATGCAAAACGTACGCATGCCAAATAGTAAGTAAATCTACTTGTTAATTACAATTAAGTATGAAATAAAGTAAAAGCCTAAAAGTAGGCTTTAGAAACTATAAGTTATAAACGAAATAGTTTTATATATGGCAAAGCAATAAAGCAAATATATTTTGCTTAGTTGTCTGTCTGTAGGCATAAGATATCACGCTTTGACAAAGATCAGATATACGAGGGATTTGATATTCGAGACTCGCATAAGAAAACTCTAAAGTGCCAATAGAAAAATAAAAAATAAAAAATAATACAAAATAATTTAACGAAGGAATTGAATAATTTTATAGAAAGAATTAGGCAATTTCAATTTACAGATCATGAATAACTAATTCACAATAACGCAATGAGGGGCAGTTGTTTGAATTATGAAGGCTTGGTTTTCTTAGTAATGAATATCTCATTTATTTAATTTATTTATTTATTTATTTACTTAATATTACAATTTTATGAATACTATGGATTTATATGGTTAGAAGCATTGGCTGCACTGGCTGAGACCATGGAAGCCTGACTATTCTAGGTTTTAATATTTTAAAATCATTTTTCAGTTTATCGACAGCCAGCCCTAATTTTCTACCTCAATTCATTTCATAAAATAGCAGAAACCACAAAATTTTACTTATGCTTGTCGAAAAAATAAATAAAATAATATTTTATTCATTCAGCATAATAGAATCCAGTTCAATCAGAAAGTTATAAAAAGTTAGATCACATCAAATTTAAAACCCAGCCATTTAAAATGAAATTTAATTTCCCTCAACATGGAATTCCTTTAAATACCCTACAGAAATATTTATTATTCAAATGCTATTCAAATGCCTAATTTGTCACAAAATTCCCATCCATTATAATCTCTAAAATTTATATAGATTTTATATGAAGAAATAATATTTAATGTGATTTCGATTAGGGATTTAGGCAAAACAGCAAAACAGCAAAACAACAACAAAAACTTGATAGCTCTTCTCTGCTTCTTTATTGAGGATTTTAATGAAGTTTCTAAATGGATTACAAGGCAACAGACTCAACAAATTCCCAGTAAAAGGACTTCAGAACAGAAGGCCTATAAAAAAGGATTAACAATACATTCAAAGTGCTGTGTAAGCACATTCATAAAAAACACAAAATCGAAGCACAAACAGAAATGACTGTAACCACAAAAACCAGTCCTCGAGTAGCACTTGTATAGCAGGAGTAGTAAAACAGACATCCTCGAAGAAGAAGAAAAATTTTAAAGTTTGTTTTTGCCTTTTCTCGCCTAAACGATTTTTTTCAATGATTTTCTTCTTTTTTGTTGTAAATCAGAATTTTCTTTACAACAAAATATTATGATTGTTGGAAACAACCAGAGAATAAACTTTTTGGCCACAAATTTTTATGGCACCTCATTTAAATACACTAAAACGCACATACACAAGAAATCTTAAAACATATGCTGAAGCTGAGCTTGTCTAGGAAATATGTCGTGCACGGAGCTTAAAAGGCGCCCTTTTTTTAAAGAAATTTTGCACAGATTGTTCTTAGTAAAACTTTTTCAAACGAAATTCATATAAAAGGATTCCTTTGAATGATCTCTCTGTAAGAATAAATCCTTATAAAAATCCTTTTTTTTTTGTAACTAACTTAAGATGCAAAGATTTTGGCTTAAAAAGCAGGGTCTAGGCAGGAATTGAACCTACGACTTCCGGTTTAGTAGATTGCGTCGTATTCATTCGCCTACGGAGGCGAAATGAATAATGAATAAATGAAATAAATTTAGACCAAAGTATAAAAAAAATTTAATTAATTTCCGGCCAAAAACTCCAATAAAATGACTATGAAAAAAAATATATATTTTTCATATACTTTTTTTAAAAAGTTATATTTTTAAAATTGGTTTTTATAAGAAACTTTTTTAAAATGTAGTTTGCAAATATTTCATCGTAACAAAGAATTTTTTTTTTAAGTTTTTCACTTTTACAAGCCTGTTTTATGAGATATAATGCTAAAACTCTCGAATAAACTTTTAAAAAGTTTTCTTTAAACTCACTGCAAAAAATTGTATCCTTGCAACTATTTCACAGTATTTTTTTTTTAAACAACACTTCTATCAAAATATTCGTAGCTTCTAATTGAAAAGCTTTCGAAATATCTATAATAGTGCCATTTTTTCGAAAAGTACTTTTTTTGGTAGCCAACTTTCTAAGAAATTAAAGTACTGGTTCATTTTTAATGCTAACTTTAAATTAACTTTTATTAATGCAAGTTATAGGAAGTGTTCTTATGCAAATAAATTTTATACAAAAACTTATTTCAAAAGTATGCTGAAAAGTACTTTTTGAACTATTCCCTTTTAAAAGGATAAAGGTTTGTAAAGGATTTCGGTAAGCTCATTAATATTAATTCCCAAAAAAAAAATGTTTCTCTTCCAAATAAATATTAAAAAGTAACTTTACTTTTTTCTCTTTTCATTAAAGATCTTTTTTAAAAAGGTACTTTTTAAAAGGGTCATTCTAAGAGTGCTTTTTTCTATAAACAAGAAAACTACTTTTTTCTTTATATATAAATATTTAGACAGATATTCTGGCTTTCTCATCTCTCTTTTTCATTTCTCTTACGACTGATTAGGCACCAAAGTTCTGCAGTATGTCACCCTAATGTGGCGTAGGGTGTACACCTTAAAAGTATATACTTGTAAAATACAACACCTACTAAAAAGCGAACAATGTGTAGCTAATGGCACTTTAGAGAATTGATAACATGCGCTTCTTATACAAGCATTTTTCCTACAAAGCAGTATACCCATGCAGATATAATACTTTTATTCTTTTATACCTTTTATTTTTATAGTCTTTATGAATTACGTTTTAGTGCCAAAATGTTATGACAACGACAACACTTGAAATGCCATAAACACGTTGATGCATTAAAATATAAAATTCGGTATAAAATGATATAAACTTGTTTTTGACTTCTCCTTATTATTTATTTTAAAAAAAAAAAAACATTTTTAAGTATTTAAAATATATAAATTCCCACTAATGAAATTCTTTATTAGTCAAAGATAAAAAGCATATTTTCAATATTTGCAACCAAATAAAAGGTAAGTTCATTAGAGTGCATACAACAATTTTATAGCCAATCAGAAAAAAATAGAAACATTTATTACTAAATAATCTACCAAAGTATTTATATAAATAATAAATAAAATATTCAAATCATATTATTTGATAGAAATAGTTCTAAATGGTAACATACCTTGAATTCAATTGTAGAGCACAAGCTGGAAATACAAAAACAAACAAAAAAAAAACAATTAAAACTTATTTAATGGATTTTATACAAGTTATGAATAGTATAAACGGATTAGTTGTTTAGAAAAATATATATGTAAAATATTTAAAAATTTAAAAAGCTGTAAAGATAAATCATGTCATATAAAGCCATTATGTGTACATAAAATACGATTTGCATTTTAATCATGCCCAACACCACACTAGAAAATATTGCATGATGGCCAATAATAAAATACAACGATCGCATTTCCATTAAACAATTTCAATTAAAATTAAACAGATGCAACCATACTTTCTATTGAAAGGGTTTATATTTAAAAATCACTCAAAAAAAAAATTAAAAATATTTTATTTACTAGGTACTTATTCAATAGTACTTTTTGAAAGGTATACTTTAAATGTGTCTTTGTAAAACATACAGTTACTTTATAAAACCTAATGCTTTCTTCCAAAAAGAAAAACTTTATTAGGTACTTTATTAGGTACTTGAAAAGTACGCTGTAAATATATTGTTCTAAAACATATTTCTTTTAAACTTGCTTTTCAAATGCTTTTAGAAATATGCTTTTGTAAAAGTCATATTCTCAAAAAAGCTTTAACCTCTACTTTTCGAAAAGATATTTTTAAAAAGTTTAATAGCCAAAAAAAACTTTTCAAAAGTTAATATTCAAAAGTTGTTATGCAAAAGTATTATATACTTTTTCATTTGAGAGGGTTCTTTTCAGAAGGTACTCTTAAAAGATACTTTCAAAAAGTTTCTTTTCAGAAATTGCTTTTCAACAGTTACTTTATAAAACCTAATGATTTCTTTCAAAAAGAAACACTTTATTAGGTACTTTATTAGGTACTGGAAAAGTAGGCTTTAAATGTGTTGTTCTAAAACATATTTTTCTAAAGTTGCTTTCCAAATGCTTTTGTATTTAATTTCCTTTCCAAAAGCTAATTTTATTAAAGGCACTTTAGATCGTGAATAGTTTCGCTATTTCGTAGATTTCAAAGATCGGATGTAGAAAGCACTATTTTTATTTACCACTAAACTTTTTCACAAAAAAATATTTCCCAGTATATTTTCGATCAGCTAAAAATTGCAGTTTCCACATTTTTCTTTTTTACTAGATGACCTGCATACACTTTACCGGCTCCTTTTCGACAAAGAAGTATTTTATAAGAACACATTTCCAATATATTTTATTTTGTGCGGCATAAATTTTATTTTTATAACAAAAAAAATAAAACACAAAAAAAAATACCATCATTTAATTGTATTTATTCTTTGATTTGTTGTGAATTAAAGTTTTATTTGATGTAGAAAAATGTAGATGCGATTTTTTAATGCACTTCAATATCTGTTGCAAGACATCCAATTTAAACATTTTAAAGTTTTGTTTCTATTTCTGTTTGCGTGAAATGTCTTTACATGTAAATGTCGCATGTCCATAGTTCACTTACATAAAATCACTTGCAAAATGAAAAGTAAAACGGGATGTCAACCGGCTTGAGTTGAGAAAATTAAAAGCAAGAAATTAATTAATGTGAATATTTGAATGAAATCAATACATTTGAACAGTTAAAGATAATGCAATATATACGCAATCACTACCCCACTCACGCACAAACACCTGTTTAAGGTTCAAACACGTGACACAAATACATACAAAAAACACACACGGCAATAAAAAATATAAAACATGAATTTATCATTTCTTTGTTATTCTCATTTATTTTATAATTTTAATAATGGAAAGTACAAATTGCGATCTCTCGGTAATCAAATGGATTTTATTTTGTTTCCTACTATGGATTCGAGTTAAAAATCATTAACATGTACTATTAGATTCTTCAATACATGGAAGGGTTGCAGAAATGTCCTTTCAAAATGACAGAACTTTTCTTTTAATTCTCTTTGGATTACAGAAAATTATAACAAGTATCACTCAATCTGTAGTTAAGCTCGTCTGTACGCGGCATACTTTCCAACTAACCTCTTTAAAGGAAATTCTCAAAAACTAAACGAGAATTACATTACATTAGGAATAGTTTGCCTTATAAGTTATAAATGAAACACAACAACAACAAAAATGATCTTGTTTTTGGACTTATAATTTATTGACATTCAAGGCTGTCTCTACTTGAGTTGTTGATCTTCTTTCATTGAAATCACCCCTCTAAAACCCACTTCCTTACAAAACGTAGCTTCTCTGCCTGAGCTGTTGATCTTCTTTCATTGAAATCATCCTGCTAAAACCCACTTCCTTACAAAATGTAGCTTCTCTACTTGAGCTATTGATCTTCTTTCATTGAAATCGTCCTGCTAATAGTCACTTCCTAAGAAAATATAGCTTTTCTACTTGAGTTGTTGATCTTCTTTCATTGAAATCGTCCTACTAAAACCCACTTCCCTAGAAAATGTAGCTTCTCTTGTTTCATTGCCTGTTTCGCAAAATGAAGTAATAAAATCACTTCTCTTATCTATCTATCTATCTATCTATCGCTTCCTCTCTTTTTCTCTTTCTCTTGCTCTTTCTACCTCAATTTATCTTTTCTAACGGATTTAACACAATCCGCTCTGTACATCAGCCACTGCATATCTCTATAAAGTCGCTCATGGTACATAAGGATAAACATGTACCATATAAAAATATACAGGTGTTTTTTTCTTCAGGGAAAAAATCTGTACTTTCGTACGTTTTTCCATTTGGGGAAATTTTCTACGTTTGCAAATCCCAAATTGCAATACTGTTTGCTCCACATTACAATACAAGGCTCTTTCTACAAGAACATATACTTTAAAGCCAGAAGGATTAAAATACAGGCTACCTTTTACTGTTTAGAATCTGGTTCCGTTTTTAGTACATTTATTACGTAAATAGCTTACAACCAATAGAAAAGCACAAGGAGCATATTAAAATTCAAAGTCAATTGTATTTTTAGGCGTTAAATATATTTGCTTTTCGCCACAAAATATAATGAAGTATAATTTTGGGTGGCAAAAATAGTCAAAGGCTGGAATTTATAATACATATTTTTATTTTTGGTACTATGACAAATTGCGGTACATTTATTGGCAGCGAAGCTACACTATACATCATTTGGTTTTACTCTCTGCGAAACGATTTTTTATTTCCATTCTCTTAACAAAAATGGCTTTTGAAAGGACTTCCATTTAAGAAAAGCAACTGTCTTCGACTGATACCACATCTGGTACAATTTTAACGCTGATCACAGCAATCACTTTTACTCTCTATAAGAACATTCGTTCTCTTCACTGTCATAAAAAATGTTGATTTTGAAAGGACTTTTCGCATTGCTCTGCAATCAACATTTCAGCTCACACCTTCAAGTGATCGCTTGTGAATGTATATGTTTTGGTTTCTTTGCCATAATTTTTTAATTTTTTATATTTTCTCTTTTTTGGTTTTATGAGTCTCATTATTTTTAATATTTAACGATTTTTCGTTTTACGTTTTAATTTATATGTGTGTAATATTTATAAGCAAAACTGGTTTAGAAAACGTTAATCGTTTATATGTTCATTGAGTGTCTTCTTTGTAAATCTTTATTCTCTTTAGTAAACTGATTTGTATACTGAATAAGACTTGATTCTGGTTACAACATTAGCTGCTGTCTTGCGAAGGGAAGTAGGAAACCAGCAATGAAATGAGTAGAAAGATTAATAAAAAGCAATAAATAAAAACCACCACATAATGTAAAAGAAAAAATGTTCTTGTCGGCATACAAGAACACAAATGCCTTTTGCTAAAAAGAGAAAGCAAGAACTCTTTCGTTTTTGGTTTTTAAAGAAAAAAGTTTCAACTATTTTTTGTCTTTCTCTTCTTAATTCCTTCAATATGTAAATTTTAATACGTATACGATTTATAATCTCAGCGTCTGTGAGTGTATGTTGCTGTATTCCAACATGCTCTGGCATGATTTAATATGATATTTTAACTAATTGTTACACAGGACAACGACTTTTGTCTTATAGATCCTTTCACTTGTGGGATTTGTATAAAATAAAAGCTTTGCCTGCAATATCTTCTACTTTTTTTATGAAAAACTTCTTACAGCATGACTTTCTTTCTATATCTTACTGTCTCTTTCATTCTCTCTATCTCTCTCTTTATGTTTCTCCTTCACTGTACGTGTGGGTGGTGCATAATGTGTATTTGTACTTCAAAATATGTGCTTTTTCTCTTACTTTTCTGAAATTTATTTGGTGTTTTTGATTTCTTAATCATTCATGAACGTCATCTGCTCATTCATTTTGTATCATACACAGTCCATACTTTGTAAATATTATATCAAGTAGATAATTATTTATTGCAATAGATAGTTTATGTTTAAATACATTCTAAATGGTATAGAGGATATTTGTATGGTCATAGAGTTTGAAAAGAATATATGTTTCCCTTATAACAACAGGATGTTTAGCGAAGACACAAACCGTATATTGCTTTAAATCATTACCGAACGGTAATACTTTTTTATATATGATGTTAATACTACTACGTCAGTGTGTTAGCCATATCACTGAACGCCCCGAATTCGAAATGAAAATATCGGACGCTTTAGACCTTGAAGTTAAAGCAATCGCAAATTATACAAAAAAAAGTGCAACTTACAGTTATACAGCTCACAAAATTTTTTAAAATAAAATTCGTTTCCAATATCGGATCAAAAATGACATGATATGTATACAAAATACCTGCTCTAATACTAGTTCTAGACAAGGCTTATATTAACAACAGCAAATTTTGGAAGCCGCTGAAACAAAATACAGTTTTGTATTCGTAGAATACAAATAGAAATTTCCTGAAATGGCTGACAGAGACTGTAAAATAAAATAAAGGCATTTGTTCCACGCTAATGTACGCATATATGGTACTCTTAATTATTTTACATCGGATATATACAAAGCATAAATTGCACATCTGACCTAGTTAGACCAATCAACCGACTAGGTCCCTTGAAGTCTACACAAGGAGCGACTATATCTGCGGGTATTCTATAGCTGCCGACCATATACTACTCGTAAGAAGGAGCTGTTAAATTCCATCACGCAGCGCGATGCATACAAAGTCCAGAAATATAAACAAGAACAAGCAATAAATATTCAAACTTGCGGCCTTAGAGTAAAATTTGCTAAAGTGCTTATAAAAGGTATGCGAATCACGTACTTGTTCAGATTACGTCACGTACAAAACAAAGCGAACTTTAAAGGATTCTTTTCTTATTTGTTTGTCCTTTTACTACCAAAATACCAAGTTTTCAAGGCATACCCAAATATGCCATCGAGAAGTAATATTGAAAACTAGTAAACTTGAGGTAAAAAGCCAGAACGATTTTAAACAGGCTCAAACAAAATCAAACGATCAAAATATTTCTGTGAATTTCAATGCAGAAGTCATGCATTTTTACCTGGTTTTTGTCTTTGCTAAACAATATGAACTCGTCTATATTAATAAATATCTATTGTATATATAAATAAATATCAGTTATATAAAATGTTTATAATTTAAAATTTGTTATTTCGTTATTTATGTGTAAATAATTGTAAAATAATAATATATTTTTACATTTTTTCTGTAAATCGAAATTGTTTTCAAATTAGATAATTGTACAATAAAAAAAAATTCCAACAGGGTCAGGTAATTATTTATGTGTTTGTTTGTTAAATTTTATTAAAAAAATATTAAAAATATATTTTATGTCAGTAGATAATCCAAGTTATGAAAATGTCCTTCACCAAGCCAAAAGAGATTCTTCAGTTCAAAACTAACTAAAGAGAAATAATAGGAAGTGGCCCATAGTCATAGTTAAAGAACTTGCATACTAATTATAAGACTTCATCATACGCTTCTGAGTGTAATTTTAAAACTTTAGTCCTTTAGGATAATGTTTTAAAAATTTAGGGGTAAACAAAACTAAATAAAAATAAAATAAAACAGAAATAAAATTTTATTCACAAAAAAATATTACGACATTTAGAAAAATAAAACAAAACTTAAATTTTTTTAAATTCAATTCAATAAGAAAGTCAAGAGAGTTGAAAATCATTTCAAAAATCTTTTATAGTTTAATTTTTTTTTTTCTAGATTTTAAAACAGAAAACACTGTGTCTAGAAATAGATTTTTAGGAAATATTAAATAATCTTGTCTTTTTCCAGTGAAAAAATTTCTTTTTATGTTTTAGCGCGAATCTTATTGCAGATTAAAAATAATTAAAAACACGTACAGCAGTAGCTGGAAGTTTTATTTACACAATATTTAAATATTTTTTTTTTGTTTTGTTAAATAATTTAACCTGCAAAGCTTTCGGCTTTTCCACAGGAAAACACGCAGAGTCTAGGCAGGAATCGAACCCGAGACCTTCGGTTTTGTAGGCTGAGCGTTATTCATTCCCCTATGGAGGCATCCAAAGTACACTTAAAGTACACTTCAGAATATCGTAAATTGTGAACTACATGACTTACAAAGGAAGAAGACAATTGGTCGCTTCTATGTGCCAACTTTTTGTCCTTTCTAATTATGAGGATTGAAAGTTTTTAAGTGAGGAGCCATTTGTTTGGTGAAGGACAAGCTTAGTCAATTAGAATATGCAATGTAATTAACCAAATTATCAATCACCCCTAAACCAATTAATTAAAATAAAAATCCGTACAGCAATTAGCAATTCAAAAACAAGAGCAATAATCACCACCTGTAGAAAATTATCACTGTAGAACAAAAATATTAACAGAAATCCTTTCAAGAATACGACAAACTCAATTCACAAAACACTTAAATTAAAAAGGCTTCAAAGATCACTTGACTGACTCCTCCCTATCAAATTCAACAATCACTTGACTACCTCCTCCCTATTAAATCCTTTGAGAAAATTGAACACTTCTTTTGCAATTTACAGGTGGCAACAACAGTATTAGTCAACATCTGATTTAAAAACCAGGAAAAAAATTAATTTAATTAAATTCCCCAACAAAATCTCGATTTTTAAAAAACATCTGTAAAAGAAATGATGATTGCGGATAATTGGTTGTGCACAAATTTAAACAGAAATTAAAAACTTAAATTTTAAAATAATAAAATTTAAAAGGGCGTTGCGAAGAAAACGAAAAATGTCCGGTTCAAGTCAACTTAGAACAAAGTCTGGAGCTCGTGATACCAAATTTTGTGAAATTTTGAACTGAGCCTGAGATTTTTTTTTGCAATGAAAGATTTTATTTTATAAGAACTATATATTTGTTAAATAATATATATATTTTTTCTTTACTTCTTTTAAAAACTTTTTACAATTTTTAAGTATCTGTATAAAGTTTATTAACTTTTTTTATAAAACAAAATTATCTCTTTATGAATAACTATAGCGGAAAAAGACTAAATATTTATTTATTTAACAATATAAATATTTATTAAATCCTTGTGTAAAATAATAAATATATTTTACATTTTTTTTTCTTAATATCTTGTATGCTTTTTCCAAAAAAAAATTAAATAATTTCAATTTTAAAATAACACATTTTGAATATTCTTATAGCCAGTATTTGGTTGTGTAATTGTTTTTAAATGTAAAACTTATAAGTCTTTTCTTAATTACTACTTCAACGTAACTGTAAAGATTGCTTAAGGAATTGAAATTTATTAAGGATATTTACTTCAACTCAACAGGAAACTTATAAAAGATTTTATTTCCTTTTATTATTTTTAACATTTTAGTTTGAAGTGATTTAAAAGGCGTAAACCAAATCAACATATAAGTTCTACTTTATTGCCAAGAATAGGGTATATACGTACATATATACACCGAGAGCTAGTACTTACTCTTTCACTACCAGGAAGCTGAAACTCGTAAAGAAATAAGAAACTCATAACAATATAAGTATTCCTCTATTATGTTGAAAAACTTTCCATGGTCCTACCAATGGTCCTGTCTATTTATAATCAGCTGCTTTGGGTATGGTTTGAGTATGTCCTATTTTATTAGAATGAATAGGCGATATACATATAGACAGCGAGTGGTAGCCCTAACTCTTTCTCTGCCAGAAAGCTTATAAAAAAATGAGGACACTCGTAAATATATAAGTATTCTTCTATTACGTTGAAGAAGATGACATTCTTAAGTTTGGTCTATTCATAATCAGCTGCTATGAGTATGTTTGGGTATGTCCTACTTTATTAGAAAGAATAGGCGATATACATATAGACAGCGAGTGCTAGCCCTAACTTTTTCCCTGCCAGAAAGCTTATATAAAAATGAGGACACTCGTAAATATATAAGTATTCTTCTATTACGTTGAAAAAGATGACATTCTTAAGTTTGGTCTATTCACAATCAGCTGCTTTGAGTATGTTTGGGTATGTCCTACTTTGTTAGAATGAATAGGCGATATACATATAGACAGCGAGTGCTAGCCCTAACTTTTTCCCTGCCAGAAAGCTTATATAAAAATGAGGACACTCGTCAATATATAAGTATTCTTCTATTACGTTGAAAAAGATGACATTCTTAAGTTTGGTCTATTCACAATCAGCTGCTTTGAGTATGTTTGGGTAAGTCCTACTTTGTTAGAATGAATAGGTGATATATATATATATATATATATATATATATATATATATATAGATAGCGAGTGCTAGTCCTAACTCTTTCACTGCCAGCAAGTTTATGTAAAAATGAAGAAACTCGTAAAAATGTAAGAATTCTACTATTACGTTGAAAAACTTCTTATTGTTAACTTTAGCCTTAACTATTCATAATCAGCTGCTTTAGGTATGTTCAGTGAGTACATACATTTGGCAGTAATATGCGTAAGATGTTTCATGATTCATTAGTGAATTAAACTTCTAATACCGAATATAATTACGAAAAGAAGCTTTTTCAGCAGTTTCATTAAAGCCGTGTTTCACTATCCTCCAAATTTGTAAGATTCATTTACACGAAAATGTAGTGTGATTCCATTCTCTTTAGGTGGCCCACTATCATAAAAATACGATGGAACACATTTTCTCTTTGTTAATCGTATGAAAAATGTTATTTTATTGACCTTTTCATAAAGTTTTGAAAATCGCACGACTTGGCCTCTAGACCTTTCAAAATATGCCACAGTTTTAAAGCGCATCAATACAAAGTAACTGTTGTCAGCATTTTCAGCTGAAAAATGTTTCAACTTACATGAAAGGTTTAAGACATTTTAAAAGCTTTTGTGGCTTTAAAGTTTCCATTTCCTGTGAGGGCATTGTTAATTGCGGTGCCAAAGGTAATATCTCAAATTACAGCTGACCAGCCTTAGCAGTAAAAGTTATTTGCCTCTAATTAAACTAAGAACTGCAAGCGAATAATTCTGAAGGATTCCAATTAAATCTTCAATTAAATCCTTTACACAAACACGAAGTGGGCCATTGAAAAAGAATTATTTTTTTCATTATGTTTTTTGTTTCTTCTAATGTAAAATGTTCCATCAACAAAGACGGCTTTAGCTTTGTACGTGTTTAATTGTTGTCTTATAATTCTCATTTATTTTGTTTAATTTTTATTGAAATATTTTTATTGAACCTTTTATTAAGTTGTTATAGATATTTTTATATCGACGCCATTAATTTATAAGTAAAATTCAATGAATGAAAAGCATTACAAAACGGCTTTTGGCTTTGTACGTATTTAATTGTTGTCTTATAGTTCTCATTTATTTCGTTTAAATTTTTATTCAAATATTTTTATTGAGCATTTTATTAAGTTGTTTTAAGTAAAATTCAATTAATAAAAAGCATTATAAAGGAGTTATTATAATAGAGTTGCAAATAGCCAGTGAATACTTATATTGTTTGTAATAAAATTTCAATTGATTTTAATTCAATTCTCGACGTTGCAACATCGGAAATATTTTAAACCAAATTCGTTCATAGATTTGCCCAAAATGAGTAGAACAATGATAGAATATGTTTTTCCTACGAATTATTGAAACATTTTTATTCATTATTAGAAAAGCAAGAGACGCTTTTACAAGGTTGCGAGTTGCATATTGGATTGCTGGCTCAGGCTTTGTACAATTTTGTTTTTTCCTACTCATGTGACAGAAGTAAATATCCTTAATTTTTGTAAATAAACGTGTGCTGCTAAAAAAACCAGCTTTACTTTGAATTTTTTATGCAGTTTTAATTAAAAATAAAATAAAACAAAGAGCTGTTCTCTATTTGCATAAAAGAATAAATTTAAAAATTAAAAGAATTTCGTACGTAACTTTTTATTTACACAATCAAAGAAATTACTTACGTACGAATAGCAGAATCAAGGGACTCTATCCAAGTTGTATTGAAACAACTACTAGGGGAACGCCAATAATTTTTTTTGTGCCTAAAATCTTGAAAAACTAAAATTCATACGTTGTAAGTACAATATTTGTGTAATTTTTGTGTCCTTCTAGGAACTTATTTCAATTGCATTATGTTTATGGTGGCTTCATCAGTTGTGTCAACCATACTTATCCTCAATTATCATCATAGAAATCCAGATACGCATGAAATGAGTGAATGGGTAATAAAATTTTTACAAACAAGAGAAAACCAAAAGAATATAAAAACAAAATAAACATTTTTGTTTCAAAATTACACTTTACCAATTACACACCATACAAAACCAATCACACCAAACCAAACACTTTAAATACAATTAATACCTGATATTTAAAAAACTCACTTCTTATATGTATACTTTTTTACAAATAATATTTTATATAAAATAAACTTTTAAAACACTTGCTTAATTAAACATTATGAAGACAATGCTTTCAAATTATTTATATATATATTTATATATATATTTATATATAAAAAAAAGAGGAAATTTTAAAACTGCATGCCAGACAGCAAGAATGAAGTTAAAACAAACAAAAAAATATTTAAAAGAGAAACTTGTAAAATAAATATTTTTTGCTAAGACACGTTTTTTATTTGCAAATACATAAATCTAAATATTTTTTATATAAACAAAAGTAATTTAACATTTATTTTCTTTTTTGTACATTTTTTATGTTTCCTTTTTTAACTCAAATGTAAATGGGCAACAACAAAAACGTTGACATTTTTCCAAACGATTAATTTTTCAAAACTCTCTTCAAACTAAAAACCAAAATCTACTCTCACTGAACTTGCTACTATTCTACTACTCCTACCAAAAAATAACAACTCTGCTACAACTCTAACAACATCAACTACATTTTTTCCAACCCAAAAAAAAAAACAAAAAAAAAATTTAAATAAAAAATAATAATAACAATAAACAAATTGTTTCAACTTCTCACTGTGGGGTTCATCTGGTTCAAATTACAATTTCTTTTTTTTTTCAAAATAAAAACAAACAAACAAACAAACAATTAAATATGTAATTGATTTAATTAATTTGAACTTAAAAAACACCAAACACCATATTACTCTTAATCTGATGAAACAAAAAAAAAATATTAAATTAAATTTACAATAAAATAAAAAATTAAATATAAAAAACAATCTTGATACAATCAAACCAATCAAAAACGAACAACAACCAAAAAAAAACCAATTGAACGTTTTTCATAACATCTTCATTAACAACCAAAAACCATCATGTACCAACCAGATAAGAGTAATATTCCTTTATTGGTTACCTTGCATATTGCGCATGCAAAGACCTGGACAGGTTGGCTATGAATGCCCACCGCCGCCCTCATCATCGGCCTCCTCCAGTAATGGCGATAAAAAGCAACACATACAAAATGTGGAATTGAAGGAAAGGTAATTAAGAATCCCTATCTCTCTATCTCTCTCTCTCTCTCTATCTCCCTCTCGCTATATATACAAATAATTATTGCTCAGTCTAATTCTAAGTGTCGGTTTTGGTCACAAGCACATTTTTCGCTCCATCTTAAGTTCGCAATAATTTACAGTTTCATAAAAAAAAACCTTTAAGAGCAAATATTTTTCTAGCCGACCAGCTGATGAGGGGAAGAAATCTTAAAATAATATTTTATTTTCCCCATTATTTTGTTTGCTCTTTTCCTTTAGATCTTCAAAGTCTTTGCTGGCCAATGTTTTAGATATTGATGACGATTTCCGCTGTAATCATCGCTGTGCTAGCGCCACTTTACCGCATCAACCAACTTATTACCGCACCATGTACAGGTAAGTGACAATCAGAAATCAGCATGATGTGCCGATCATGTGTACCCTCTATCGTACAACTGAGACTCCAACCGCACTCTGCATTCAATGCATTTCTACATTCAGGCTACATGCTACATATTTTATGCGTCATTTTCTTTTATTGATCAGCTGTAGTGTAGACTTTGCCTTATCAAAGAAAATAGTGGAGAGTGAAATTGTGGTTTTAAGAGAATTTATAAAATTCATTGGATTTATCCAAATAATATTTTATGCTGCAAAGGGTTGATTTTTCCAGACCTGTCACTGAACTGACAAAATCTTTTAAAAGACAGACCTTTTTGTAGAACTCTCCAAGTACTCTACTTTAATCTCTGCTTTAATCCTATCTATTCATAATCAGCTGATTTGGGTATGTTTTGGGTATGTACTACCCAAAACATTGTATCTTGTATTGCGTTGATTGAAGAGAAATCTTTTTGATAAGGTCCGTACTAAAAATATAAAGTGTAGCCTTTAGAGCTTTCAGCTCTGTTAGTAACAAGCTTTATTTGAAAATTCGAAATTGCTTTGTAGCAGTTAAACTCGAAGTAACAAAGCAGCTCTCCAAGATCAGCATGTCGATACGATGTATCAGGCTGTACAAGTTTTATTTGTTTGAACCGACAGTCCCCCCTATACCCTCCACTAACTACTAAATATGACCATGCATGAGAGTTGTATTCCATTCCATTTTCGCCCCTATGTAGCCAATATAGAATTTAGATGGCGTAGGATATTTATTACGACACCTTTAAAAATCGTAACACTTGAGTAATCCTTCTGAGACTTGGAAATTTTTGTTCAGACCATCAAACATCGCACTTAAGTTACAAAGCATCTCCCTAAGATCAGCATATGATCTATAAGACTATACAAGTTTTATTTGCTTGAAACGACACTACGCTATCTACACAAAATATATTTTGGAATATCGCTCTATGCATGAGAGCTGTATTATATTCTCGCCCGTATCTAGCCAATATGGAAATTTTTGTTCAGACCATCAAACATCACACTTGAGCTTCATTCCACATGCATTAAAGGACTTCACTTAAACTCAAAATACTTCACAGGATGGAAATTCACTGCACCAGTAAAAATAATTTTTTATAAATTCTCGTCTTTATAAAAGAAAAAACAAAAAAATATTGCCTGCAAAAAGCTCCATATACGAGTAAAAGCGTCACACTGCTACATTTAAAGATTCATAAATAAAATAAAACCATTAACATCCAATAACAAGTTTAACGACCATCAGCGTTCTTTATGTAACAACTACGACTTTGCTTCAAAAGTAGAATGAATGGCTTTCTGACTTTTTCCGTGTATCTGCAACTTTTTATTGCAAACTGAATTGCTAAAGTGTTCCAAAGAAATCACAGCAATCAATTGCCAAGAAACGATAATGATAATGGTATCCATATTACATCCGTTCATTTTCCTTTTCCTCTGTGTTCACCCTCTCCTCTTTGCCCCTTTTGATGTTTTCACTTTCCTCTTGCCATTTTCAAGTAACTCTCCAAATGGCAAAGATAATAACGCTTGTTAGCATCATGATAATGATGATAATGATGATGATTATGATGATGTTGTAACATATTTATAACTTGTACGATATTATCGGTAACTGAAGCAAGCAATGTGAGGTTGTACAAGTATGATACCTTGCATCCTGTACATATATTCCATACACGATGGAAATGCTTTTTAAGTTGCACATACACATTCAAATACTGAAAGCAGCAGCAGCAGGTAAGAAAACGCTCTTTCATGATAAAATGACAGCAAATTGAAAAATAATAATAACAAAAATAGTTCATTTATTTATGTAGAAATAAGTACGTGTTGGAGAATAAAAAAATTGCTGAGAACGTTTACTTTTGATGCACCAGGTGCACATGTTAACACTGCATTTTCTTTGCTAACAGTTTTAAGGTCTCAAAGCAATTTAAATTAATTTAGATTAAAAAAGAAATAATATCCTATTCGGAAAGTGACAGTGTTAGAGAGGGCAGGCAGACGAGCAAACTGAAACTTAAAACACATTTTATTATCTTTCCGGCATAACTCGCCTGAAAAGTAGAGTTGACTGTATCATCAATACGATTTTTCAGCATTCCATATTTCAATATAGAGTTAGAATGGATTTTGCAAGGGATGAATGCTAAGTTTAGTTGAAGCCACTGATTGCTTGTTCATCTGTAGCAGATGCAAAAATTGTTTTACGTGGCTTAATTAGATTAAGGAAGTCGTAGTTTCTTGATTAAAGCTTATAAAAATTTATATAATTCTCAGCAAAGTAGCCAATGACAATTTTTTTATTACACACAACAAATGCAAGCATCCACAAATATAATGTGATGCTGCACAAGTGCAATAAATATTTCAGTGCACACCCCCCCCCCCCCACACACACACACACACGTATAAAAATATAAAGTTTATAAAGCAAACTTTATACAGGAACTGCTGATAAGAGATTACATTTTGATATTTAAATGAAATTTAAAAGCCTTAAGGTGAAAACATAAAATATTGTGCAATTCTCACATTAGACGAGATATGGATAACGAGAGCTGTTAACCATTAGCTTGACCCAAGAACTCAATATTGTTATGCCGAACTCAATACATAAAATATTGTGCAATTCTCACATTAGACGAGATATGGATAACGAGAGCTGTTAACCATTAGCTTGACCCAAGAACTCAATATTGTTATGAACTCAATACAGTTTCACAATTCTTAGTCGAAAACAAACCTCTTCAAACCGAACAGTGAACACGAAATATTCACAGTTTCATTTCAAGGCTATCAAGGCATCGCATATTTTTACATATTTCTTAAGAGTGATGCTTTTTGTTGTCTTTCGGCCCGTAGTTACAGGTTTTTTATGATTACATGGCACCGAAAATGGAACATCTTTTATGAACACTCTGTACACAAAATGTTTATATGTATAAAATAACTTTTGCGTATGCATACACATACTTGTGTATATGTGTGTGTGTGTAAAATTTCTAATTTACAGGCAAGGAGACGATGGCAGTGTTGGCCCTGTTGGTCCTGTAGGTGATACACGGATGCATGAAGCCATATCACACACCTGTCTCAGTTCATCTGCTGAATATGAATTGGCTTTAATATTGAAAGAGTTGAGATGGATAACGGATCAGGTAAGCTTAAGGACATAAATTACTTACTGCATTTATTTTACGTTGAAGGTTTAATTATAGTAAAAGAGAAAAATGAAATATTAAAACTAATATTTTTGTATTAGAGCGAAAAAGCCCAGCAAAGTTGAAAAGTACACTATACACATACACAGGCGTGCCACAATCATACACACATAATTCTCTCAACTATTTGAAGCTTTGTTGGGTTGGAAAAAAAAAACTTTCTCATAATTAACAGAATATATTTTTACTAATAATTTAAGTTAAAAAAAGAAGATGAAGTTGGTGAGGTAACAAGAGATTGGAAATTTGCTGCCATGGTAGTGGATCGTTTGTGCCTTATTGTTTTTACGTTATTTACCATAATTGCCACATTGGCTGTATTATTTTCAGCGCCTCATTTTATTGTAAGTGTATATAAAAATGCTACAAAACAATGTGCTGCCACACATTAAATTAATATTTCATAGAAACTTTATTTCTTTTTTTTTTTGTTTAATTACTTTTATAAATTGTTTTAGTTTTTGTTTTTTTTTTTTTTGTTTTTGGTTTTTAGTTCTCTTGGCTTCTTTTTAATTTTTTTTTTTTTTTGTGCCTTCTCAAATTCATGTCGAAAATTCTTTAACATTTTACAGTTCCCATAACTTAATGGCGATTGGTTTATATTCTATTATGCGAATGTGTTACGAGATCTTTTGCTAACAAAAATATATTTTAACGAAAATAATAGACGTAGTAGTACAACAACAAATACAACAATACGATATATCCGTTTGACATCAGCAAGTTTTTTACTAAGTTTCGCCATTGGAATTTTTACGATGAAAAGCAAATCATTTTTATTTTAAGCACATGTGCCTGGTCAACGAAAACAAAATTATAAATTATATTAATTAGAACAACAATAACAACAACAACAAAAACAACAACAAAAAGATGATGAACTACAATGCAATAATTAAACGTAATAAAAAATATTAATTACAATTTTAATTAAGCTTAGGTTAGCCAAAACAAGCCGATAACAAAAGAAAAAAATTGCATTAAATTAAACTAAATTCAAAATAAAAAAAAGCGCATAAGAACATTATAATTTTAATCAGCTTCTTTATGCTTTAAAGCATTCTGTAATTAGTTGTTGTCAAATCAATAAAATATTTTAATCAATTAATAGATTCGCTTTAGCTAAGCCACAAACCAAAAATTAAACAAAAAATCGAAATTCCCTAACGATGCCACAAATTGTTATTAAAAAAAAATTTATATATGTATATGTATATACATATAATTTATATTTATATATATGCATATATATATTATGCAATTAATATATATATATATATATATATATATATATAGCCATGAAAAATCGGTGAGAACTTAACACCAAACCAGAGTTCAATTGGGCTACAGAAACACTGATAAAAACAAAGCGCAAATAGCTTTATTATACATTCCCTTAACCATTTAAAACAATATACTATTAAGCTTCCGAAGCGATATACATTTCATAGGATTTGCTTATCCTTAAAATAATTTTAAAGTTCTGCATAAAGCTTGTGCCAGCATCTTTTAGAAAGTTTTTTTGTTGTGAAAATGATCGCCAAGCTTAATAAGAACAACGTATTTCAAAATCTGTAGTAACAATATTTATTTATATAATTAAAGCTTTCGGTATCCTTTGATATCCCGTACTGAAAAAATATTTTATATAGAACTGTTTGAGTAATAGAAACAAAATTAGGATGGTTCAAGAAATCATGTGCGTTAAGGCTTTAAATAGACGGTTTTTATAAAAGCTTTTTTTTGAAAATATTTCTACTTAGTTATATCAATAACCCACTTATAATCGTTAACTAGGATTGCAAAAGCTTCTTGAAATGCTGTAAACCCTCAAAAAGGGGCACTACATTGTCTGCTTAAATAACTCTCTGTAATGAATTCATAACCTCACAAATATGTATATATTTTTTAATACTTATTAAAAAAATGTCTTACTAGCGATTAAAAACGCTAGTAACTAAAACTTTTTTAGAACTCATTAGCCACACACACGAAGCCGGTTTCTTATTCGATTTGAGAAGTTTTTAGAAGTAGGTTTTGTTCTGTCTTATATGTGAGTATTGTTGCTAATGGTATTGTGCTAATAATATTTTAAAAATATTGCACCAACTTTTCATTCAAATTGTTGTGCAATCTATGGCAAAAGGTGAGGGGGCAAAATAGATGCAATATTGTCCATAACAGTATATATTTTATAATGGCAAAATCTATATTCTGTTTTTTCTGAATTTTCCGCTATCAAGCTTAGCAAGTGTAACCAAAATTAACAAAATTAACAAAACAGTAAACCACGCAGTTAAAAGCTTTTCAGTGCTTTTTTCCAAAAAAGCTTTGATACATAAATATTTTTTTCCGGTCCACATAAATTGCGTAGGAAAAAATATGCAACTGCATATTATAATCGGGACTTTTCTTGAAACTTTGAACGGATTTCGCAAAATATAAAATAACATTTAAAAAAGAGCTTTAAAGCATTTTAAGCTGCTACAATTAATTGTAAAATGGAAAATGGATCTCGTAGGTTGAAATAACAAACATTGAAATTTTTCCTCTTTAACACATTTAATTTTAATTTCAATTTTTCTTTTTAGTATTATTATTATTAATTTTATTATTAATATATTATTATTATCTATGCCTAATTTAAAATATTTCTTTTACATTTTTATTTCCATAAGTCTAACCATCTCGAAAATTTCTGAATCTCTTACTACTGCATCTCGTTGAGTCTTTGCCATTTACTGCATAGACCTTAACTCGGAAACTGAAGTATTTTTCTTTCCCAAGAATAAGTAAAAATATTTCAGACTTTGAGCCTTTCCCCCAATACCGAACGCATGATACATAAAAGAAAATAATATTTTTATTACTAAAAACAATTTAGAAAAAATATTTCAATAATATTTTATGAAATAAATATAAATTCTTTACCATAGGTTACGAATTTCCAACACTGAAATCTTAACCATCTCCTTAATCATAAACTAGTTAAGTCATTACAATCAATGATTTAATTAAATGAGAACTAATTATGGTAATAGGTTGATGTGTAACTGATTTTTTTAATTGTTTAAAAATAAATAATGAAAACATTTAAAGAAACATTTAAAACTTATAATATAATAAAGTAGAAAATTACTTTTGTTTGTTTATCGAACTCAATCTCTTAGGACTACATTTCCCAACAAGCATTTTGTTGTCTGGTTCCTGAAGATTTTTAAGATCATAGTACTAGTAGGCAGTGGGCGACACACCATCACCATCTTTCCTCATACTCAGAAAATTAATATCACTATTGTAGGAAAGTACCTCCCCCTCATGTGGCCACAACTTCACCACAAATAAATTACTGTCATGCCAAAAATTTCAAGAATGGAAAAGCTTTCAAATCCTGCATCTTTTGCTCGGTTTTGTGTACGCGTAGAGAAAAGTGAAGGTTTCAAAGAGTGGTCTCAAAGAGTTTCATATTTTCTGGCCGAGAGGATATTTCACAGCGAGCTGCAAAAGCTTTCGAATTGCGTACTAAAACCGCGAAATCTTTACTAATTTTTTAAGAGAATTTTAATAATTTCAATGCTTTCAAGCACTGAGTTTGCCAGAGAATGTGCTCCGTTGTTTTAAGATTTTCTGCATCGTGAATAGCAAAAATCGAAAGTACCGATTTCCAATCCTGCAGTCCGAAAAAAATCCCCATTGGTTTTTATATCTCCTTCTTTTATATATCGTTCTGCGGTATTGTTTTGCAGTGTTAATTGTGGAAGTAAATCAACGAAGCACTTCTTCGCCACTTGTTTTCTCAACGAATTATTTTCGCACAACTGCGGGCATACCCTACAGCTGATTCCCTACAGGTAACTTCTAGAGAGTGTCCAAAGAGATCACCAAAGGGAATAGTTGCATAAAGCCAATCAAATAGCCTCTCTAAACAACACTAATGCCTCTGCTTTAGATAAGGGTATTTCAAATATGTTATTGCATATCTTCAGGAGCGCATTAAATAAATTCCACCTTAGAGAGTGTAAGTATCGAATAAATGTAAATTTTACAATCCATTAATAAATTTAAAATTTAAAAACCGCCTGGAAAGTCCGCCTGGAAAGTCCGCCTTGAATACCGCTACATTTACAACCTTTGAAAGCTTTTTATACAGTTTATAATAGAAAATTTCTAAACACCCTTTGCAGTATCTACAATAGAGCTTAATATGGATCTTTATTTAATCACTAAAGACAGAATTATATCCAGAATGTGTTTTTAATCTGCTTAAACGCCAGTCTTTGAATTTAGGGATTTGCTTCAATGTGGCCTTTCATCGGCCAGATAAACAGATTAATTATTATAAATTATATTTAAGCATAAAGTAGGAAGTTTATTTACTCCAATATGAAAAACATTTGAAATATTTTACTGCATATTTTCAGGAGCTCATTAAAAACATTTCACCATTAGGCCCACTTTTGATAGAATAGCAAATTTGATTGGATTTTGCAGAATAGAAGTATCGAAAGATTCTCTCAGAAAGAAAAAAAACATACTGATATATAAATTTAAATTTCGCAAAATAAAATAGTAAATAACGAAATTGTGGTAATTTACAACAGCGATTCATACAAAAGGTTTTGAAAACTGAAACCTTTTATCTCCTTGGAAAACTTACATCTCCACTTTCTTTCTCCCCTAATGACTAAGTATTGTCTATATATTATCTTCATCCTCTACAAATTGTTAAGAAATTTAACTGCTTGTGCACTCGTTTACTTTAAAAGTCTTCAAAGTGGTGCTCCAATTTGCAGTCTTAGACGGCCATTTTTAATCGATATTGGCCCATAAGAGTAGACCGTTTAAGTCATTCATATTAGGTACTATGATTTTGGCTAATTTACTTTAATTTACTGACCACAAAAGGAAATGTTAAGGGCAAAATGTGGCAACAGTCGTACTTTCCTTTTCGCCCTTATTTTGTGGTTTGTGGATTGGCTAAGCGCTTATCCAAATCAGACAGATCATTAGCTTAAAGCATAACTTATAAAAATTTTATTTAATGAATTGATTTAAATTAGAAAACGAAATTTTAAGAATAAATGTTTGTTGCTGTGATAGGCTCAATTTGAATACGTAGTGCATAGCGGGAATGGAAAGAATGAAAAATCAAATAAAGTTTGTACAAAAAGGAAATATGCTGAAATGCAAAATACAGATAAAAGTTTATGCAACAGCAACTTGAAAATCATGTTAGCCAAATTAACATAAAAAAAAACAAAGTATTTAATCTGAGGTGTTTAATAACAACCGCAAAACAAAAAAAAAAAACGATTAAAATTATAATTGTCTGAAAAGACTAAACAGTATAAAGTTAACTATTTTTTAAATGACAAATATTTAAAGAAAAAAATGCAAACAAAAGAAAAACTGAAATTATGAAAATAAAAATGCCAAATTATTATTTAATTATGAATAATATTTAAAAGAAAATACTAGTTATGTAGTTATAAAGAAAAGCAAGAAAAAATAAAATATTTTAAACATAAAGAATGACAAAAATAAAAAAGCATAAGCAGACAATTATTCAAGTAGTTAATTAAATAATATTAATTTATTATTAAGATTCCTCTCCAAATAATGATGAAAATATACAGTAAAAAGTTAACATTGCATAATTCGTATAAGTAAAATTTAGATTTAAATTAAAAAGAAAAATGATTTCAAAAATATCAATAAAACAGAGTAGCCAACCATTATCAGTTAAAATTTAAATTTAAAAACAAAATTAAATTTTCATGCAACTAAAATCATGCAGAAGTATGAGAGTGTCACAAAAACAAATAATATTTGTTAAGGAGTAAATAATAGTTATTTATGTCACATTGACATACCTGTTTTTCGAGAATTTTTTTTTTTTATATGTAAACAAACAATAAATAAACATATATTCATGCTAATTATAATATTAAAGTATTAATTACTTGTGCTAGCCAACTAAGCATTAGAACAAAATGTATTCACAAGTGACGATGGCCATTGGAAAGTATAAATGAATATGACGAGCTAATAAAGACACCTTGTAAAGCCGGAATTAAAGAAAACTTTACTGGCAACACTTTTTTCTAGCAAACGAAACTGTAAACACCAGCTGTTTATGGAGTTTTGATTTGTAATTATTCTTTGTAAATATTGCCTAAAAGTATGCCATGCTTTTTCTATAGAATAGGAATACTAGACTACTATACTACAATTTAAATGTCAGTACGCTTCCAAAAGGGCAATGCAATGCAGTAGAAAGTAATGTATGCTTGAGCGTAGATTTGTACATTGCCGGCACACCTTGTAGGAGGCCATCGACCCTGTTACCTGCATGGCAATAATTGTTCCAACTAATACTTTCCCGTCATAGAATCGTCATAAATAAGACACATTTCAAAAAGAAAATTATTTACGGATAATACTAATTATATCGTTACATCTCGAAGTTCATTCCCACAATTTTTCCTGCTCCTGATTAATGCCAAATTTTTCATTATTTTCTCTAAATATTTAAATATTATTAATTACTAGAAATATAAGGACATTTTCTTTTACAAAATATTACAACTTTATGACAATACGACATAAAAAAAGGACACCACATTGTGAATTAATCGCATGTTTCTTATGTTTTAAAAATATACATCTCTAATATATTGACTCATTTCAAGTCCGAATTAACTGCGTATGAGACGTACATATATGATTTTGGAACCGATTCACGAAATTCCGTTTTTGGTTGACCAATTTCTTTTCAATGCTCAAATTCAAATGAATTACATTTTTCTCACAGCAGCACTTTTCACTCTCATTAAATTAGTTGGTTACACAGATTTCACTTAAACGCATGCTTTTGTAAATAAATGGTTTCTTATACAAATCAACTCCTTGAGCTCTACAACACATCCTTTTTTGAATCATACCAGTATATTTCAATGAAAGATAAACAATTTATTAAACAGCATACTGTGCATACTTGAACTATAAAAGTTAGTTAATTAATTAGAAATGCTGAAGACAAAACAATAACTTAAAATGTAATAACAACACATGCACACGCAAAATACTAGCACAGTGGAACCTATCTATAGTAAACTTCCATGTTGCGAAATATCACTGACTGTGGTGCGGTTTAAGCATCCGATAACGAATTTCTAGACAGTGAATTTGGCTTTACATTGAGAAAATGTTGCAGGTATACATCTGACATACCAAAATCTCTGTCTGCCAAGAAAGGGGGGTCCCCTTCAAATTATCGATCCCTGATAGTATAACTTGTAGAATTTCTGACAGCAGTTCAACTACAGTACTATTGTAGCAATACCATTTGCTACAGAAATATGTTGAAGCAGAGATGAAAAAAGGGTATAAGGTTTTTGTCTGAGATGAGGAGCAGCTAGACCTTCATAAGCTATTCTAATCTGACCGCTTCTGTAAACATATTAGATGTTTTTATTCTAGTGAAACAAATGGATCGAATAAAAAATTAGACAAATATAATTTCTAGCTAATGAAGTGTCTATATAGTTCGATGATTTTCTAATAACATGCAAGTTCATTGTAGAGTAATTCCTCTGTAAAACGAATAAATTCATTATATGCTACTTTAAAAACATTCATTCCACAAAAACATACAAATATAATAAAATACAACAAATGGTGATCACACCCCGTTGGTCTTGTCACGCAGACTTCGTTAATCAGAGACGTCTGAAAATGTTAAGATCGTAAACAGGTCGTCAACGATATACATGAACAAAACTTTCAAAAGTCGTTTACTGCTTACTGAGAGACAAAGTCTAGTAGTACCTGTAAGACGCATTTACGTGGTTGCATTTTGTTCTGAATATGCCGTGACTGAAGACAAAACTCAAGACATTGTCGTGAGCATTAATCGTCTTTGAAATGTAACTAGTCGGCCATACCAGCAGTAGCTCACACGTTTCTCAGGCCAATAGGGTTGTGTTTTTTTAGTGAATTCAAGTAAGCCATATTAAAAGTTGAAGTATTTATGCACTATGGGTAGTAATTTGTAACTTATTATCTTTTTATCTTATAAGTATTTATGTAAAAGTATTATAAACAACGTTAAACGAAATAAAGCAAAAAAGAAAAGGTCTTCCTTAACTATAAATGAAAATAAGATGAAAAACAACAACAATAGTCGAATGTAATAATTAAATAAATAATGAAAATAAAAATTAATCTAATATAATCAATTAATAAAAATAGAAAAAAGTTTTATATGGTCACCCGGCTTGATACGATATCGCATAGTAAAGCAAAAGCCGTTACAAGTCAGTTCACAATTCCAATTCACAGAGTTTCACGCTTTCCCTGGGGATGCTGTATTAATTTTAAACAAAAAATTGCGAAATTGAATGCTGATTTCCCAGCCAATATGAGGGATTGTCGCTAACCGGAAGATGAGAAAAAGAATTGAAAGATATAAATAAACAATTGTATGCAGTATAGTGGAGTTTTTTAAAACGGCGTAGTAGCTAAAATGCTGCGTAAGTGTGCCAACTACAAAGCCTAAGGTAGTGGGTTCAATCCCCAATTGAAAATACTACTATTATCTTATATAGTAATAGCTATTGGGGATGTTTAAGTCGCAAAAGTATGGTCACTTGACATTTACCAGCAAGCAATAAATAAAGTGCTATCGGCTTAACAGTGCCTAGTTTGCTGTCTCCTCCACCAATATCTCTTTTGCTTAATTCCATCGCAATGCATTCCCGGAATGATGTAGTAACTGAGTATTGATCTTACAAAAAATATATATAAAAGCAAAATCCCCTGTTTATAATTGTTAATATTGTTTTATGAGGCAACCCAGAAAATACACAGAAAGTGTACTACAATCATTTTCATCAATTTTGAGTTGTGACTGTTTCTGGTACACTGTGCGATAGTTTACATTTGCATACATTCTCCCATAACCACGAGTAGTTGCTAGTCCTCAAAAGTGACAGACAGAGAGCTTTTACCAGAAAAGTAGGAATGAATTTTCTTTAGAATTGAAAAGGTAATTTGCAAGTTTTATAAAAACTTTGTATTACCTTAACGATTCTCATTAAATGACTTTTCCTGTTGAGCACATCAGAAATGCAACCCTGTGAAAATATCAAATTATGGGCCGCTTAAGGGGGAAATATTACCAAAATGCTCTTTTAAAACTGTCCTAATCTGATTCATATTAAATGAATAATTCTATATAAGCTAAAATAATAAATTCCATTACCATTTAAATATATTATTTAAGTGAAACAGTGAAAGGTCACTATACAGGACTTTCCATAGCTTAACAATTAATGAGAAAAAGCATAAAACTTTTGCTTTTGTTAAAGAAAAATTTTAATTACTTTTCGGTAAAATGCAATTTCGCCGCCAGTCGCACGATTAGATTCGTTTAATGCTTAATCACATTAAACAATGAGAGTGGGGAAGGAGAAAGGGAGAGAGATAGCAAGTGAAACGAAACGTATGAGTAATGAGTAAGTAGCAGTATTGCCATGAAAAGTAATTTTTTGAAATCACTAAACTTAAATGCTTATTAGTTCCATGGAAACCAGACCAGTGAGCCCCATCATGTCTCTTTGCTCTCTAACCAATAAGAGAGGTGCACTTAATCAACAAACTTATGCTCATTACAAGGCCCTGCTCCGTCGCAGCAGTGCAGCCAAAGCGAGATGAGAGAAGGAAAAACACTGCTGATAAACACGGCGTGAAAATTAAATAAAATGAAATAAATAAAATTAGAAAATGGATACCAGAGCAGATACCAGACATTACTCATGTGTTACGTTTGCCTTAACCTTCTCTCTCTCTCTTACTCTCTGTCTCTATCTTTTCTCTACTCAAACCCCTATCGCAAATCTTTTCCCTCAGCTTATTATTGGTTTGATGCTTGAGAATACATCATATATTTTCCTATGCCGACCGAACAAGCCCATAATAAGCTGCTAGGCAGGCCCACTTAAAAATATTCACAATTTTTACGAAAAACTTGCCAACAAAAATATATATTTAATAAAATAGCAAATAAATAATTAAAATATGTAATATTAACAACTAACTAAGTAAGATCTGAATAATTCGTAATCAAAAAGGGTAATTTTTTTTTTCTTATATTTTATTTTTATAACTTTTTTTTTACAAAACAGTAAACAGTAAAATAACATATATAAAACACTCTCGGTATGGTTTCAAATGGTATACAAAAATGTTTTTAATTTTTTTTTTTTATTATTTTATTTTTGGAAAATTCCAAAACTAAAAACGATTTTAGACAATCGATGTAAAACAAGAACAACAAAATAAAATTAAGAAAATAATAATAAAAGTAAAGTTGAGCCACTGCAGGTGAGCAAATCAAAGTGAAAGCTTAAGCAGTGAAAACTTTTGTTAATAACGAAACAAACAAAAATTAACATAAAATATCATTTTGACAATAGATGACAGCCAGATTATTAAATTTTCGAGTTTTGTTTTAGAAAAACTTTACGAAGAAAATGTTAGATGCGGCGTGAACTAGCAAAGAGAAATTAGGATTTCCCGTAGGCGCATGAATAATGAATAGCGTGTTCGATTCCTGCCTAAATTTATTTTTTTTTTTTATTTGTTATTAGTCTTTTATTGAGAATAAAATTTCTTATTTTATTTTATTGCGTTTAAAGTCTTTGCTTTTTAATTATTAATAAAAAAGATTTCTATCTAGTGAAATGATATAAAAATAATATAAAAAGATATGAAGAAAAAGAAAACAAATATCGCCACTAAAAACCCCCGTGGATTGGCTTTATTAATTTCCGTGCAAAATGCCAGCTTTATAGCTTCATCGTTTTAGATATTTTTTGAACTACGGTTCATTGATTTTAAGTTTTACGTTCCCCGCTTGTTATGGAAGTGCAGCAAAGCAAGAATTAATTTTTCTATGTACGTTTTTGCATGGGAAATTTATAGCAACCGCGAAACTAAATACCAAAATTTATGGCAAAGGGAGCCAATTTTTATCTGCATATCTCGATACCTGGTTGTTTTTCTGTAAACAAGCCGAAAGCTTTGCAAGTTGAGTTTTTTTCCAAAAAATAAAAGAAAAAAATGAATAAATATTGTTCATTAAAACAGGCACTGAAAAGGTATCATGAATATGATTTCTCCAACTGTCCCAGCTGAAAGCAAGCAGTCCCTCTACCAAATTTTAACATAGCGATATATGCATATGAGATATAAGTTTTTGTACACAGAATTTCTGCAATGAAAATTGTATTAAACTTAACGGAATTCTAGAGAGTAGAACAAGTTTTAAAGCTTTTAAAATTCTAGAAGATTTTTTGCAACCACTTTCAATAGCACCTTAAATGGATTGCAGTGTTCACGGTTACATTTTTTCCTCAATCTTGAAAGCGTTTTTTTTTATTATTTTCTCTTGCTAATTAACATTTTCTTCACGTATCGAAATTAAATGCAAAATTCGATCATTAAGCTCAGTATTAAATTTTCTGCGTACATTCAAAGGCATCCATATTAATTAAATTACTATAAACATGTGCACAGCAGCTGACGATATGCCCAATGCGTTGCAATAATATTTATATTGCTGTTATAAATTCTATAGTTTGCAAGAAACATTTTATTTAACAGACTTTCCGTTATTATATTTTCTTTTATTTGTATTGACTTATCAAGCCAGAGAGCTTTAACCCTAAAACGCCACAATTGTTACATGGCCTAGTCGACATTGTAGTTCGTCTTATTGCAAAATTGCAAATAATTAAATACACCATACACAGTTCAGTTTGCTTGCATTCATTTATTATATTTACATTTTATTCAAAGCTAATCAGCACTCAAACTATGCAACTCGGCTGGTCAAACTGTCAAGCGTTTTATTGCCTTAAAGAAAGTGGCTTCTACAATTCCTTTGGTTTCTTCAGTTTCTAAACCAAAAATGTTACCCTGCCAAAAACAAAATTTTATTGAAAAACTAAAACCGATTTGAGACGAATATGCTATTGATAAAATTGATAAAAATGTTGGTACTGCCCCCGGATTTTAGATGGATATCCTATATGTTTATTAACTGAAATTCCAATTTGTCTCTGCTATTTCACACATACGCCCTTTTTTACAAAATACTAGAATTTATTCAAACCCCTGAAAAAATCAAACTATTTCAGATTACGAAATTAGAAGAAGAAATTATTAAAACATACAACAACAAGATGAAAAGAAATGGCGAATTTAAGAAAATCTAAATTAATTAAGCACTGTATTCTTTTGAAGCAAAACCGAAACGGAAAACAATTTTACATAAATAAAAATAAATTTTCACAAAATTTTAATTGAGAAAAAAGTAAAACAAAACAGAAAATAAGAACCTCAAACTATTTCGGTTTCTTCTTAAAACAAGCAAAAATGGTTAAACAGAAAAAATAAATTCAAATATTTATTTATTAAATTAATTTAAGTGTAACAGCAAAATAAACTAAAAATAATTGGCCATATAAAATTAATAATTAAACAAGAGAAAACAAAACACACTTTAACTAAATACTCGCTTGCTTAATTTTACGAATTAAAATCGAATAAAAATAAAAAATATATATTGATATAAATAAAGCAATTACACATTTAAAGCATAAATAATAATGTAATATGAAATAGCTGATAAACTACAGACAACAAAAAAAAACTAAAATAATATAAAATAAAAAATAAAACAAAGAAATAGTTTTTAAACAATAATTAAACAGGCGCAACAATCTAAATCTGCTAGAGTTGTTGCGCATTGTGTAAAGCAGAGGATCTAAATTAATTAATAAGTTAAACCCTCCCCCTCCCAACAATAATAACAACCACAAACATTAATTGAGAAATTACAAAGAAATTAAATGCATATTAGTTAAACTTGAGTAAGTTTTAACTTTAAGTTTAAGTATTTAAACGCCAGTTAAATAGTCAGCTAATCACACACCTACACGCGTGCATTCACACACACCCACACACACACACACACACACCCAGAATGAAATCCCAAAAAAATTTTAACTTCAAACAACAAACAAAAATCGGTGCATAATCAATTAAAAATGTTAGTGTTAATCTAAAATGTTAAGAGAGAAAAAAAAACAATAATTAATATTAAAAAAAAAATATATATATATAAAAATAAATTTATAAAATAATTGTAGTTTACGAATATTTTAGCGAATACATAATTTTTACGTAGATTTTAGTTTAGTTCTTAAATGAGAGTACAACCTTAAAAATAACATCTAGTGACACTGACAGTCACACTGACAGTGACAGTGACAGTGACAGTGACAGCGACAGCGACAGCGGCAGCGATTATGTGAACTTTTAACTAGATTGTATTTCCATTTGAAATCAATAAAATAAATGCAAAAATAAATTAAGAATATTTAAACAAAAATTGGTATAAACAAGAATTAATAAAGAAAAACAAATTTTGAAATTGAATTATTTATTTTCGTAATGAAAACCAAAATAGTAATTGCAGATAAAATTATAATTAATATTAAAAAAAATAATAAATAAATATCAGCATATAAAGAATAGTTTTACTAAAAAGCAATACATGATACAACTTGAAATTAAAACAAAAACAAAAATGTAATTAAAAAATGTTTTTTTCTATTAATTTATTAAAATCTACCAGTGACGATGCATCACTCATCGCCACTTAACGTGGTATCAGTAAAGTCATATCGTTACGTGGCAACACTTGTCACGTAGAAGCCTCTACAAAACAAAGGTCGTGGCTTTGGCCCCCACTGCCTGCAGTTATAAATAAATTATGCTTTTACATTTCATGCGGCAAAAAGGTATGATCTCTGCTTAATAAACATTTACCAGAAAGCCGTTTCCACTGTTGACAACGAACAGATGAGCACAGGCAGCCTTCTTTGCCCTACTTCTCTATAGCTGGCATACAAAGCTGAATGATACCCCAAACTGTAAGAAGGAACCATACGATTTCTCATTCAATTTCTGCTTATAATAGTTTTCTATTTGGAATGGTTTTTCATTAATGAGTACTGATCGGAGAACTCTGTCTTCTCTATCACTATGGCCTTCTCAGAAAACTGTACCAAATAACTGCCAAACAAATCAGTTCAAGTTAAACTCTTTTTTTCGTTTAAAGAAAGTTTAAACTAAAAAGTGTTTATGATGAAACCTTTCATGCTTTAAATTTGAGTTAAAGCGCGGCCAGCGGAGGGTTGCTGGTAACCTGCTGCACCTGTTAAAATTTTTTTTTGTCCTTCTAGTCGGGCATTAAAGTGAATTTTTTTTGGCATAGAGTGAACGTTGCACTGTAATGGTGCATTTACAAACCGAAATAAACCGAAACTGCCTGACCTCTTGACATGTGTTTGCTTACGGTAAACGACACCAACAACGAAATTTGGTTACTCCAGCGGGGGAGCTAGAAAAATATTTTCAAATCACTTTTATTTACATTAATTTTTGTTTTTATATGTTTCTATATTTCTATTTTATACACATATATTCATATATATATATATATATATTTTTTTTTTCTTTCTTGTGTTCGAGTAATTAATATAATATTTAGAAAATATTTAGAATAAAAACCTTAACTAATCTCCAAAATTTAAGGCAATAAATAATGTTTAAGCTTGACGTAAATAAGTTTTTTTATGTTTAAAAATATTTTTTTCAAAATGGTTGTAAGATTGAGAAGAAAAAGAACATTTTTCATAAATATTTTATAAAAATTGATAATATAAAAATGAATTTAAAATTATGCTGAAATTATTGATAAAATTATGTGTATTAGAAACAATATAATTTTTAATACATGTATTTATTTTACGTTGGTTTACTTTATTATAAAACTTTATTATAAACTAAACTTAAACTGCAAATTAAATAATTAAATGATATTTAAAGAAAAGAAAAGAAGAAAAACCCGAAAATCAATTGTATTGATTAGCTGGGAGTTGAAACACTAAAACATTTATTTAGCTAACAAACGGAAACAGAATTAAATAAAATAAAGTATTTAAAAGCTAAAAAATAATGACTAATAACACCTTGTTAATGTTTAATAAATAAAATAAAATGCAAATGATGTAATAAAGTTAATTATACCAACAACAAAAAATACACATACGAAAAAACGTATTAAATCTAAAATGAAATTTGACAAAAATAAAACAAAGTGAAATCTGAAAATGCGTTAACAATTTTGTGTTTCTCTTAAATGAAGAAGAAGTTGGTAAGTAGAAAACTTTGTTTTGAGAATAAGTGACTGGAAATGGAATGGTGCTGCAATAGGGGATATTGCAGCGAAGAGAAGAGATTTTTAGGATTTCCGCTATAAATCCATATATTTTTTAAAATCAACATTTTCAAAAAGGTGCTACCACGCATAGCAACATCTACATGTATGTACATGTAAAAATGCCCTGCCTAATCACGCTGATCCCTAGAAACCGCTCAGATTCTAAACGCACTCACATCATGCACACACATTCAACGTTCAGGTAATAGGGAGATAGCAAATTTCTTTCCTACCTTATAATATTATTTATAAAAGAGAAATAAGACAAAAACAAAGCTCAGCATTAATTTTATAATATTTACAATTTCTTTTATCAATAAATTTCGCCCTGCATATATAACAAACACATATAGAAATTGTATGCAAAATTACGATGGCTATCTGAAATATGGTGGACTATGCATATAGATTTTTACCATAGCATTTACCATTTCCCGGCAGATAATAGACATCGATAATAATATACAGCTGAGGACACACAAACCCCTTCACTTATTCTGTAGAAGAGTTTCATGGGCGAAATAAAAACAATTAAGCTACCAAAAACCAGCTTAACTGCCTTTTTTCCGACCTCAACAGAACTGCGAGAATTTTTCGTCTTTTCTATCACTATACTTTAAAAAAAAAAATCTCACTTTAACTATAATAAATAGTTATGAAAAAAAATAACTCAAATATAAATGAATTGAAATAGATATGGATAAGAAATTTTGTAAATAAATAGATCAACTCAATTTTATTTAAGCAATAAGAAAAAGCAAAATAAATTGTTTGCTGAACACATAAATTTTTATGTTTGAGCTCCTTGCAGATATTTTTAAAAACGATTAAAAATCGTTTATTTGAACACAAAATAATAAAGTTTTAACAACTTTACAACTGCTACCTAGTTGTATGTGCCACATAGTTCTCCAAAGTAAACAATAAAGTATAGGAAATATTCCAAAGTTAAAGCCAGAAGTTAATGGGTATTTTTGTAAATGAAATGGGTTTGTCAAGTTATATTAAAAAACAATTTCACATATATTTAGTTTTTCCAACTATCGAAGGCTATGTATGATAAAGAATCTAAGGATAAAAGACTGGCTTCCACTTTTTCTTGCTCCTATGGCCTTCAGGTCGCACACATCGCGGAATGTATTCCTTTTGATGTTGATCTAAAGTACGTTTCCAAGGATTTATAAATAATTCAAAGAACCGACGTCTAGCTTCCAGAGGACGAGTTTTGTTATCAATTTTGTAGATTTTCTCCCACATATAAATTTCTGGTTCAGCTAAATGGCGAGGACGATTTGAGACTAAATGTTTAAAAATGTTTTCTAAAAATTCTGTCTTTTCGTCGTCTTCGTACTCTGCAATGCGTTTACAATTAGCGTTTAAAAATGGTTGCAATTCTTCTATCGAACGTTGTATAGTTGGGGCGTTCGTATAGCATTTTATTAAATATTTCAGAACTTCTTCATTGAATCCCACAACTTTACCCTTGTCATCGAATTCCTGATACAGGGTAAGCTCTTGTGTACCACGACAATAGTTAACCACAGAATTGTCGTCAATATGATCACCATTCATTAACAGCGTATTTAATTGGTACTCATAAAATGACCAAATTCTACCGTCGGTTAAAACAGTTTGCGTATTAAATGGATAAGTCAGTTCAGAAAATGTATTGAAACCATAATAATTAGCTTGAGCTAGAAGCCAAGCAAAACTGGATTGTATAGCGTGAGCATGTGAGGCTTCATTATAATCGTCAATAGCCTCACCTTGCGGTCGTACATGGAATGCAGTCCGAGATTGATAAGAAAGAAAGCCAAAATTCTGTGCATTACTCGGCCAATAACCTGTTTTTTATACTTTTTAAATTTATTTCACAAAGAATTTTTTAAATACTTACCTGGAATATTAGTACCATGTTGGTAGCCTGTAGAAAAACCTACAGTTCTAGGATCACATTTAATCCGTGGCAAATTTTTTGCCGTTTCAGCATTTTTATATTCAGCTTCATTTTTCCAAGTTGGCAATTGTAAAGGATGTCTTATGGCTATAATTGGTTCACTTTTGTATTGCATGTAACGATCAATGGGCTCTTTAGCGAGGTCTTTGTGCCAAGCTTGTCCTTGTTTAGATTTTACCACATTTTTAGGAGGTAATATGCCACCTACAGCCCAAAAAGCTTCATGTCTGGGATTGTAATCCACGACAACTTCCCGCAAATGCTGATATTCGTCTGAGAGACTATTTAATAAAACACGATTTATTTGCTCAACAATTAATTGGGTCCACATACGTTCTCGCTCCATGGGTTCTAATTTAGAAGTACTGGGATATTTGTGACTAAGTATAACAAAAAATTAAATAAGTTTTTATGAATTAATTTCACCAAACGCTACCTAAAAAAATCATGTGATAATTCCAAAGCATCTTCAATATTCCCTTTGAGTTCTTTTAATTGCACATTCAATTTTTCATTTTCATTTATTTCATTAGGCATGGCCTCATATAACGTCCTGGTGTAGTGCTGTATTGCAGGCATGCAATTATAGGGTAGACTTTTGTCATGCAATTGGACCACTTGGTAACCGTAGTAGCGAGGCATGTTAATTTTAATTATTTTCTCTTCAACAGTAGGTGCTTTTTGTACCGATTCCTGGAAAGAGAGGGCTTTACGCTTTTTCCGTGCTGTAAAAGACATATCCTGAATTTCTGGATACTGTGCAACTGCATCATATTCATCTTCAACCAATACTTTCGATTGTAGACCAACAGCCTGCAAATTTTTTGCAGTAGACACAAAATTACGAGTGGCTATTACGCACCGTGCTGCGAAGGGGCAGGAACGTTGCAGCAGCATCATCTCTAAATGTTATTAACTTTCCACATATATTCTTATTTATATTTATTTTTTTATACCACCAAATACCAAAACCGTGTTTAAGGTTATGCAAACAAGCCAGAACACGCAGCCACTGATATTTTCGGCGCCAGCATTTACTACGCTTAAGTATAATTAATAAAATGCAAAGGCAATCGAAAATAGGTGGCACCTGTAGCGCAAATGACTTTTTTATGTATTAGCAAAATATCAAGATCTGTCACTAAGCCAAAGAGGCGTCTTCTTTTGTTGACATTTCTTATATGTTGTATACACAATGTGTACATTATATCACTAGTTTCATTACAAAAACATAAAGAAACTAATAAAGAACAATTACAAAAAAGTACAGATATATAAAATGTCACTTCGTTTCATACTGACATATATCACCATGATTTTAACACTGAAATATCTGTTTATTTTAGCACTATTAATAATTTATAAAGAAAATACCAGACAGAAGCAATCTATAACTAATATTTTGAACAAAAATAATGAACATAAGAGATTGGATTTGGTACAAAATTTTCATAATCAATTTTGATCCAATCAAATTCTTCCAGAAAATTACAAGCTTGATTAATAAAGAACCAAACATTTTTCCCCACAATATCAAGAAAATGTAAGCTAAAAACAAATTAGAATATGGATCAGTCTTTCGACATGGTGTTAAAAACGTTACAGTAGTGAAAGGCTTACAATGATTTCGCTACCAAATTTTTTTGCGTTGATGCGTCTATTTTTAGTCTATAAAAATACTTGTGGAAAGTAGGCTTTCGAATTCCAATTTAATAACGATTGAGCTGGTCTTGCTTAATATCATTTTTCATAACTTTGCTGGAGCTTTACGAGTATTTAATATTCAACACTACCTTTGTCTGATACACCCCTGTGGATATTTCTTAATTTCATTTCATATCTCCTTCGTAAACAAAGGGAAATGTAATAAAAAGCTTATTAAAAAATCTGGAAATAAAGTTGGTCAATAAATATTTAAAATTGAAGATAGAATGTCAGTGGCCTCATTGTGCAGATTATGTGTTTGCTCCTTCCATGATTGCAAAAGGCTTTTTGATGAGAATGGCCAGTGCAATGACGCCTACGATATAGCCACAAAATACTTTGATCCAATGGTAAGAATGATTGATCCACATTGATATGTACATCGATATTACACAAATTAATAATAATTTCAGTTATTAAATCCCGCTCAAGAGTTTAACGCTCCAGTTATCTGTACAGAATGTTGGCATCACATTAGTGAATTTTATAGCTTCCAACAATCAGTATATACGGCACAAGCCAAACTAGAGGATATTAAGCAGATTGTTCCACTGGTTAAACTAGAAGAAGAAGTTTTGATAGAGCAAGCTTTAACTGTTAATAGCCCAATCCAAAATGACAATTTACTGCACGAGGAGCTTAAAGACGAGGGGCACATATCTGACGTGGATAATTTCGATGTCAAAGATGATAACCCATTTAGTTCCGATGATGAAACTCCTCTAATAGAAAGTATCAAAAAAAGCAGCAAGAAGAGGACAAGTTCCAAAAGAGGCACTAATAAAACCAATAAATTGCTGACAAATACAGATGCGAGAGCGCCTTTAGCAAAAAAGAAATTTAAGCGGGGCAAAAAAGAAGGTAAAAGAAAAACAAAAGCGAAATCTATTGATATTGATATTGATGTGAAACCAGAATTCTGCGAAGAATTTATTGCGATCGGTAGTAATGAGCAAAATTTGAACCCTTCCGAAAACAACTCTTCCAATGATAAAATCAGCTACAATAAACAAAGAACCCTAGAAAATGATGCGTTTATTGCTGCATGGCGGAGTGAATTGGAATGTGAATTATGTCATGCCGCATTTGCAAATTACACATTATTGCGAAAACATTTTGTTCAGGAGCATCCGGGAGAAAAATTCTATGTATTATGTTGTCAACGTAAATTTACCCACCGTTTTCATATTGTTGAACACATCCGTCTACATATGGATCCCAATGCGTTCAAATGCGAAATATGTGGACGTTGCAGTACTAATAGCCGAAACCTAACTAAGCACATACGTGAATTACATACAGAGGAAGGAAAGCAACGTCCGTTCGAGTGTACAGTCTGTCATAAGTCTTTCATTAACAAGACTGTGCTGCGAATTCACATGGAAACACATGAAACTAATCTTACACACATGTGTAAGGAGTGCGGCAAAGGTTTCCCCTCAGAGCAGAGACGAAATTTACATGAAAAGTCAGTGCACAATGCTGACCGAATTTGCGATCAATGCGGCAAAACTTTGCATGGACCATATGCGCTAAAGAAACATCTATTAGAACATGCCGGAGTTCAAAAACGTAAATGGCCTTGCGATCAATGTGGAGCTGAATTACATTCACATTCTAGTTTAAAACGGCATAAACTTATTACTCATCACGACGGATCTACAGTTTACGTGTGTAGCGACTGTGGCAAGGTCGCTACCACCGAAATGGCTTTGCGTAGTCATAAGAAAAATGTACATCAAACTGAGAGGAAATTTAAATGCACAATATGTGAGAAAAGCTTTAAATTTGCTATAGTATTGCGCGAGCACATGGCAACTCACACTGGTGAAGATCTATATCAATGTCCTCATTGCACAAAAACGTTTAAAACAAACGCTAATATGCATCATCATCGTAAAAAAGCACATCCTAAGGAGTGGGCGGAAGCTCGTATGAATCGTCCCCAAGGAACAAAAGTGGATTTTAATTTGGTTCAAAATGAGGTTGTCATATAGACTGCTGATAATTTTATTAAAGAAGCACTACGAGCAAGCAAGAAAAGTTGGTAGTAGATGCAAACTTTTTTAATCACTTACATTCACGCATATGTATATGTCGTTATCTGTAATACTCAGTCGTATAAAGTCCTACATTATTTGATTCATCATCACACTTAACTTTATACGTCTGCAAAAGAATATTGCTAATACATAATGCAATAAATTGTAATTATTTTAAAGAAACAAAAATTACATTTTTTTATAAAATCGAAATCTATATACTACGAGCATAGTTTCGATTTTTAGGCGTCTTCATACATGGTTATTTTTCTTCTAAGGCATAACATGTAATAAAATTATTTAACTGAATTCAGTTCAGGACAATCTGTGTGTTCTTAAAATCCTTTGCAGATTTGATATGCAAATATAGTTTAGATCATGATTAATTTTTTTTTCTTACCTTTAAAAACAGCTTTTGCCAAAATCTTACGGTTTGATACATATTCGTTCAGAAATTTTTAATACAATTTTTTTTATTGCACTGGACACTCTTAAATTAATAACAATTGACTGCCAAAATGACTTAACTAACAGAATTAAGGAAATTCTTATAAAAAACATATTTATTTACACGTATTTCCAACATTTCTTGCAGTATCAATTCTTTGCAATGAATTCACTATATTTCTGTATCATTTTCTATAGATTTACTAAATCTCTCTGAAAACATTCGATGCGTAAAATCCGCGCGAAACTTTATAACTAATCGTTATTGTCAAGATTTTGACATTTACAAACTAGAACTGGCGTATATATGTAGAAAGGAAAAGGAAATTTGAGTGGTATGTAACAAAACTGGTTGATGTATGGCTTGCAAATGGTTGTGCACTTTGCTAATTTAGAAATAAGCAACTCTACAATAAAGCATAGACATAATGGTGGCCAATATTCCAAATCATTAATAAGTATAACAATTATATTCGATTAGATAAGTTATTTATTTATTTTATATTGATATAGATTATTAATTTTAATAAATTTGATTGTGTGCAGACACATGTTGCATAAAATAAACCTGATTTACAAAAATCTTATTTTTATTTTTATAAAATTAATTGCTGACAAAGCAACAAGTATGTTGACAAAATATACAACCATTATATCTTGATATCATTTTATTTGGAGTTTAAGATCTTTTTTACAATTTTTTTCTTATCTGAGCCACAGTAAATTTTTTTATTTAATTTTTCTTAAATCGTACATTTGCCAATAAACATTTAACGTATAGGAAAACATATGATATCTTTAGTATAGTATAGCTCTTTCCTTCACCAGTTTGCTGCGAGGAGACCATACTATGTTATTATTTGCTAAATCCCAAGTTATTGACATCTTGTGGTAAAGTGGCAACACCACAACTAATTATGCAGCTGGCTTTGTGGTACCACCCTTCTTAAATTGTATTCCTTGACAGCTGGTTATTGTCATTGCGGGGGCATATAATATTTAGTTGCTTAGTGGTGCTACAGATTTTGTTTGTTGGAAATATAGAAAAAATCAATTGAAAATATCGTTTTTTAGAAAATTTGTTACGTTCAAAGAAAAAATGAATTACGATTTCTTGCAAAATTATAATATACCAATTAGAAATAATGGCTCTAGCAATCAAAATGTGGATGCTGGCCATTCAACAATGGAAGGACCGTATGGCAGCTATACCGTGCCAGATGCGCAGAGTACACCAACAGTTAATACCGCTTATTATGGTTATGGTTACAACCACAGTTACTATTCCGGAACTACGAACGCGAGTGATTATTATCAAAGTCCGGAACGGTTTATACCGCCATCAAAATATGGCACAGGTTATAGTGGATATAGATTTCCTTTCAAACGCAAAAGCGTTGCGGCCGGTGGTGGTAGTGCTGCTAAAAAGGAGGTTCCAATTGCGGAAATCTCAAATGACGGTAAACTCGTCATGTTCTTGGGCCGCGACGAGTCATATCCTGACTCATTAAATTCCTTAATACATCCATTATCTTGCGATCTGTGCAATGTAAAAATGAATTCTAGGGCGTTTGCTAAAGACCACTACGTATCAAAGGCCCACGATAAGCATATATCTGCTTGGCTGTTTAAGGTAAGTTTCTTATATAATTTCTGTGCACCATGAAGATATTACATATATGTACATAGAACGAAAAATGTGTTCCTGTTTTTGTAGCTACTAGAGAATAGGGATTGAAGCAAAAATTGGCCCACGAATCGTCTCTCGGATTTTAATGTAAGGCATTCTTATTATTCTGATTTATTTTGTATGCCCATAATCTGTCTTTATTTTCTTGACAATATTTGAGTGCCTTAATTAAGTATGCTTTGCTTTTATAAGGACATTAGTAATTATTAAAAATTGTCTTATTAGTAAGTGGATTTAAACGGAAGCCACGTATGTAAATGTGAACTCTTGAAGTTTCGTAGATAGTTGTTGCAGACCCGATTTTAAAGGTTTTTTTCAAAGTTTTTTAACGTTACAGGCAGGTTTATTTTGATACTTAAACCAAAGAAGAAAGAAGTTTAAAAAAGTATATCGTTGGTCTGATGCCAGCTATATACACCAAATTTCATTTTTAGATCCATGTTTTACTACGCCGTTAAAATAATAAAGAAACCAAAAATTAATTTTAATTAATTATTATTTATATATATTATATATATATATATATTATATATATATATATATTATATATATAAAAATTAATATTTATACTTTTAAGAACGATTAATTCGTTAAAAAATATTAAATAAATTCTTTTTGATTAATTGGTTCTGGATATGACTTCAGGATATAACTAATTATTATAAAATATAAGGACCAAAAAAGCAATCTGTAATATGTTAGTATTTGGTTTTTAATTTTCAGTGATTTTGAGTCTTTTTTTTTTATATGTCTCGTTTTAAGGATTAATTCATTGACTGTGTTGTGAAAAAAATTCGAAATGAAAATTAGGAAGTCTTATGTTGTTTGTAATAGTAATTACACATGTAATTTATTTGTTGTATATATTTAGTTGATTTTTTTTTTGTAAGGAATTTGAAAAAATAGCATTGAAATTATGTAAAAAATCAAATATTTTTTTATTAGAAACCATAGTTTTTCTTCTGATAGAGTATAACATTTCTGATTATTGAGTACACCTTTAATAACATATAGAGGAAATTCTTTATTGATTTTTAAATTTGTCAATCACACTGTTAAACTGAACAATATAAAAATTATGGCGAGGTAGCATTTAAAATTAAACTGCTTTAGAAGCGCTTGTTAAATATTTCAAATAGTGTGAATTAATTTAAAAGTTATTATGTCAGTGAAATACACATTATATTTGTAGAATTATACTGAGAAGGGCATAAGTCCGCCATCAATTAAACGTTTTCTTAAACAAGGCCCAACTGGGCCGGACGCCTATTACTGTGAAGCTTGCGATCTCAAATTAACATCGTTAACTCACGCTAGTCAGCACTATGCTGGAAAAAAACATCGTTTAGTTGTAGAGCAGAGAGGTAAACCATCAGGAGCCGGTTTTTATAGTTCTGAAGGTAAATGGGTACGGACTGGCACAAAATCAACATCGAATGCTTCGAAAGATAACCGTTTTGGAATTGGCGATATGTTTCAATTACCTGCAGACTTAACACCTACTGCAGATGATAGCAGTAATACAAATACAAATGCAATTAATTCGAAGACTGTAACTAGCGCTGCTGACACTACGACCAAAATTGAGAGTGATATTGTCACAACAACTGCTGAAGGGACTAAAAAAACTCCATCAGTTGCAAATTTAGATAAGGATCCTGCGCTATTTTGCTCAATTTGTAAAATCAACGTAACTTCAGCTGTTCAGATGACAATGCATTTGAGCGGTTCAAAGCACTCGAAAAAATTAAGGGCAGCGTCTCTAAGCACAATATCGGTGGACAAAAATGTTGAACTGCAAACCGATATTACTCAACCGCCTATAATACTTGATAATGTACTGCTTTCAGCAATAAAAGAGGAAATAAAGCCGAATCCTGCTGATTTATCTATGTACCGCACACCTAGTGGCCAATATTATTGTAAGACTTGCAATACGTCTATGTCAAATTTATCGGGATTGGAGCAACACTTAAAAGGAAAACGCCATCTGAAAAAACAAACTGAAGAAAAAGCAATGACGTCTCTTGCTGCTAAGAAAATTTCAAAAAGCATAATTTGAAAATAATAAAAAATAAGTTGTATATGAATGTGTGAATGAATTGTGAATCAAGATTGCACGATTTTACTCAAATATATTTTATTTTTAATTTCGTAGTGTGCCCTAATAAAAATTTATTTATTGAAATTTATTCCATCACACTAAACTCTCAAAAATTCATATCCAGCCAAATTTCACTTTTTTACTTAAAAATGAATTGAAATTATTATTTCGAGTTATCTGCCAATTAATGTAAGGAAAGTGTGAGTTTTAGTTTTCAAATGGTATATTAATGTATTCTCCAAGTACATAATTCTTATCTCTACTTCTACTAAATTTCCGCCCATGTTCTGGAAAACGCATATCGCTTAAATTTGTCGTTTTCAAACCGCTAGACCATACTGAAGCGTTCTGGCTTATTTTATTGAAACTGCACTTTAAACACAAAAGGAAATGATGTACAATTTAAATTTAATATATTTTCTCTTTATTTAAGGTAAAGCTTATAATATTTTTTCACAATTTTAATTAAAAACATGCTATAAAAATTTACCTTCAGTTTTTCAATTGTCGGCCGCAATTGTTTACTTAAAAATGCAGTTTTGTTTAACCTGTACAGAGCTACGAAACTTAAAGCGCGGAGCATGCTATTAAATTTGAAATTCTCTGTGCAAATTTATATGTATGTATGTACTTACGCTTGGTCCGGAATGTCCAATGGATTGGAAGAATCCCTTAGTGTCCTTTTTTTAATTAACAATGCTTTAGATTGTAGCTTTTTCAAAGCCAATATAGCAAGCAAGAACGCTGTAGGCATTTTAATTTAAAATTTATTTCTTTGTTTGTGTTTTTTGTTATGATAAACCATGTTTTCATTATTCGAACAAAACTTCGAACATAGCGAAATGCGTTTTGCGTTTTTAGAACCGTAAGCGATTTGAAAACGCTGCGTTTTTCAGAACATGGGCGTTAGACTGATAGTTGTTGTTGACAAAGTAGACTTAGATGGTATACCAAGTTCATTTGCTTTACTCTTATACAATTATTTGCTTTTAGTTTATGGTACTTTGTATATAGCAGAACCATTTCTATTTTTATAATATACTCCTATAAAGGATTTAGCGGAAAATTTTTTCAACTGTTTGTTGTTTTGCAAATATCATTTTATTTGCCTTAATTGTGGCAAGCTTTTATGTTCCTTTTTTTAGAAACAATCCGAAATTTCCCATCTATTTTCAAGTTTCAAAAAGGCGCCCTAGTCCTGCGTAATATTGACTGTATTCCAATCTTAAATAAATTGACTGCCGACGCTCGAGCGCAATTCTGTAACAAACACATTGTTTGGGGTATTATTTATATAAAAAATTTCTAATATATACAAGTCCCCAAGAGGATCTCAAAAAAAAAGTATTTAAATTTTTTTTTAGTATAGACTCGCGTACCCTTAACCCAGTTAGCTTGAGCTTTTCAAATACGTTTCATTTAACGTTTTTACATGATTTTTGCCAACTTTAAATTTATTTTCTGAACATTATCGAAAAATCTGTAAATAGATTTAGTTGAAATACATAAAAAGTATATTTATATTTTAGAGAATATTTTTCTTTAAAAAAACTATTGTTTTATACGATTTTTTATAATAGAACCTCGTTGTATATGTATTTTATTTCTTTATTATATTAAAGTTTAAACGACACAACTGTACCATTGAGTCATCGCACAGTGGGTTCGTTCATTTGTTGTAGTTTGCTCAGAATTTAACTACAATAATTTCTTTATCAATAATGTTGAGGGCGCTTTTTATTTCAAGTACTTTCAAGACATGCTACTTGAAATCATAATACAAAATCAATGAAGTTTAGTAACAGCATGAACTATAAATTTTTATTTTACGAGTTTTCATATCAATATCAATCTCGTTTATTACTGATCTCATGATTAATTAGTTACAATTCTAATAGTGTCTACGAGACAAATATTAAATGGTTGATAAAAGTAAAACTTATGAATGTAAACAAATAATTTATACCATCCGGTAATAGCTATATGTTAAGTTTGCCATTCAAACGCTTCAAACCGAACAAATGGAAATTCATTTTCTATTTTTCTTCCTTTTTTGAAGATCATATTGTTTGGTCGTAGTTGTGATATATTAAAATTTATTTTCCATTTCTATGAGTTTGTTTTATATTTATTATGAATAGTTAATTTTGTGTATTACTTGTTTTTAAGAATATGTTTTTATTATTTTAAGAATTAATAGTTGCTGTAGTTGCCTCCTGTCTGTTGTTGATATACTTCAATAGTGTCTCCTTCTTCCATTTCCAAAGAGGTTGGAGTGTCATTCTCATTTATGGGTTGACCATCAAACCGAAACCGGACAACTTGCATAGATAAACCCTGCAATGGAGAAATTTATATATGGGTAATTTTCGTAGCAGACTTTCTTTTATCATATCTAACTTACCGCTCTGTCGCAGTAGGCATTCATTAGCTTTCTGAGAGGAGTATGTTTCTTAATTTTGAACTGCACTACGGCATTATCTTGACCCAAAACCTTTAAGTTAATATGTTCTGTTTCAGATCCCTGTAACAATATAAGAAAAAAAAACCATTTTCAATTATTTCTATATGTAAGACCCTACTTTATTTAAGCTACCCTGCAAAACCCTACTACTTTGCACATGCATGTTTTTTTTACTAAGCGACGCCACTGTCTCAAGATTCAGACAAAAGACGTACATACATGGAACTATTTCGGCTGAAAGGGCAATAGTATACAGACTATATACAAAACACGGAAAACTTCTGTATATAATGACGTACACAAAGCATAAAATGACGCTACAAAGCTTCGTTTGACCGAAACAATATGCGAAAATCAACAATAAAGAACGTAGGGTATAAAATGCAGAGGGAAGAACAAAAGCAAAAAATCTTAGGTTATGTTTGTCAAATTTACACACAATGTACATTTAAAACAATTCATTGCACTGCGTTCTCAAAAGTACACCATTGTTCCATTTCCACTTCTAAATCTTGAAATAATTTCACCAATAATTATAATGATGCATTGTATCTGTATTATTTGAGTATCTTGATTGCTACAAAAAAAAAAAAAAAAAGTAAAGCCGCATTGCGTCGCGGTTGACCGCGCCATGTTATTTGGCGTCATACACATTTTCTAGCCGTATATTTTAAAAAAATTACAACACGATTTACGTCCTTTTTTTTTTTAATAACGTACCTTCTTTTCGTCAGACATGTTTTATGATATTTAAATTTCTTTGATAAATGGTTTAAAATATGTAATTAATCACTAATGTTTACACACGTAAATTTTTCCTTTATCGGTTACTGCTTCTACCGTACAACACACTTTGCGGGACAATCAAATACTGCTGCTTGCGAAAAATTTCCCTTTTTTCGTTAAGCAGAATCGGCTAAATTATCAAAAAAAAACGGAGTAAGCATCAGCCATCTTCTTTCAACGCCATTTTTCGTTAAAAACACAACTCTGGTAATTTGTTGGCTAATGCAACACTGTTTAGAAAATACATCAGTTGTTCTTCTTACACATGAATTTCTAAATTACATTACATATTATTAATATTCATTTAAGGCCGTGATTAACTATACAACACAATCATAAGATCTGTCAAATGTGGTATGTGTGCTGAAAAAGCCGGATAATGGGTTTTAAAAATGCATTTGTGGAACAAATTTTTTTCGGTAAGTTGTACGATTTGCTAAAATGAAAGCATTTCATTAAAATGACAATTTTCATCTTAATACAGTTGCATTTACCTTAATCAGGAAAAAAAATAAGTTTGCATTTTATCGGTATGATATCCTGGCACCTACAATGCTTTTTTAATACTTTTTCAATATACTTGTCTAAAAGTTTTGCCGTCATACTTCATAAAAAAATTTATTTCATTTGTTGACGTTGTTGTATACATACTGGAAATTTGTGAAATAAATTTTTTTTGGTAAATATATTTTCTGGGAAGAGTTTAGCGAAGAGTATGAAAGCTTGCCACAATTGAGGCAAATGAAATCATATTTGTACCACAACAAACAGTTGAAAAGTAATTTGTGTAATAAATTAAAAGAAAAATTGAAATTTGAAAAAAGTGAACCGATTGGCATGGTAAAAAAGTAAATAATTTCCAAACATTTCTGTGCTGTATAAAACCTTAAGTATGCCATCATATATGACTGTAAACAAGTATGCGTGTGGAATAGTTATTTTACGAATTTTTGAGTGATCAGTTGACTTTGTTTTGTTTCTGTGCTTCAATGTCACAATTTGTGCAAATAACTGTATTTTGTGTTAATACACCTTAATTAAGCAAATCTGTTGAGGCTGTCAACAATGTTGTGTTGTGTTTATGTAGTTCTGTACAGGGATACATAGTTGTGTACTCGTCAAAGCATATGTTTATTGTAACAAAGTGATGCCAAGTTGCTTACTTTCGTATAAGGTTCTTACCGTTATTATTTAAAGAAAATTTTAAAGGAAACTAATTGTTTTTTTATATAATATATATATATTTATCTTTATTTATTAAGATACATTTACATACATATGAAATTTAGGAAAATCGTATAAAAGAAAAAATATATGTATATAAGATACAAACACACACAATAATTTTTGTTTCGATTTATTTTGCTTAGATATCCGAATATTTTACAATTCACGGAAATAGAATTTAAATATTTTATTTGCAACATTTTAATAGTTTTCAGTTGGGAATTTTAATTGTGATAAAGTATGTCAGTTTTTTCTTGAATTAGGACTTTTATTTTATTTTTTCCGCCGTTTTTACACTATTACAAGTATGTACATACACATGCGTACATGTTTTCATGTAATTGCTTGGAATCTATATATTTAATGAATTTGTTTTGTAGTTTTCTTATTTGTGTAATTGGTTTGTATTTGGTTTATGATTTTTTTTATGTCCTTTTCATGTTTACATATTTTTTCTAATGACCTTTTTTTGGGTATTTTAAACAATTAAATGTAACCTTTGCCAATCTATTTTAACAACTTTTATACACATGTATGAACATATGAAAGTAGTTTTTTATTTTTAAATATAAATACAAATGTATGTATTATAATGTCACTATTTTCTTTTTTTTCGGTAGAATAGTCTGTCTATTTGGTATAATATTAATTATTATAATATTTACAAAAATTATTTATAAGTAATCATGTACATATTGTAGCGCCTGCTTTTTTGTGTCACTTTTAAAGATATTTCAATATATAAAATTTTAATTTTTAATATAAAATAATTAATGATTAAGCTGGATTATTTGATTTTCTTAATAATATTTCTTTTTTTATTTGTTAGTTGATGGGCTTTTAACTAGTTGTTGTTTTTAGATTTAATAAATTTTTTATACTTAATTATTTAAAATTTTTTTTTGGTGGGTCTAATCTGAGAGTTTTGTGTATTTATTTTATAAATATTTTTTACATTTTAAAATATCTGCTTACTTTGGAAGTAATTTTAATATAAATTTCTAAAATTTGCAATTTTGAAAGTAGGTAAAATGAAAAGTTTACATCGATTTTAAAATACATTTCTTTTAATTTGTTTAGCATAGTTAACGGCGCTGTAGTGTATGTATGTATGTTTGTATGAATCTAAACGAGATCTGTATAAAGTACAACTCTTGTTACTCATCATCATCATCATCATGATGCTCATCATCATCATTTCATAAAAGGCCATGATCCACTATACTGCACAATAGTACGATTTTGACAAATAAGCATTTGTGTGCAGAAAAAGTAGAATAGTGCGTCCCGAAAACGCATTTGTATGACAAATTTTTTTGCCGAGTCGTACGATTGGGAAACGTCATTATAAAATGATATGATAATTGCCATGCAATCAGAGTTGCATTTACCTTAATCAGCAAGGGAACAAATAAATAGGATGGAATCACATCAGATTTTTTACGACTATCTAGGATAGTGTATCATTACCTTAAAGAGTATTTACACATACATACATACAATAGATTACATACAATGTTTTTTTTAAGAAAAAAAAACATTAAATATGAAATCAAATAATAACTTGATAATTAACATGGAAAAAAAATGTGAAAAAAATTTATTTTTAAAGATTGTTGAATCTGAAATTTTTCACCACAAAATACAAAAGCGATAATACCAATCTCAGAACATACTCTTACATACATACATATGTATACGCATGTGTACATAAGCGGAAAATATTAATGGTTTCGCTGGCGCATTCCAAAATCGTATATTCAATGAAGCGCAGAACAAAATCGCAATTACTGGTAATTATTTTGAAATGTTTTAAATGTTTAAAATTTTTCTGATTGAAGCCTTGAACTCTCTTCTTATGTTAGGAAAATGTTGCCATTATGGGGTCTCAAGATGGGCATAAATTTTCCTTTAGAAATTTCACTCTCTATTCTTTATCTGTATATTTTTTCGTCTAAATTTAGTTGATTAAGTTCGATTTACAACAACGTTTATGCTTTATTTATTCGATTAGCTTGACGGTGCGACTCTGGCTGTTATGCATCTTAGGATTTATGCTAATCAATCAGCTGATTGCAGGATTTTCTCTTAGTTTTCTCGCCATTCTGCAAGAGTGGCGCTATTTAGCGGCTGAATAAAAACCGGGTTTAGTGGAGCAAAAAAAAAAAATGTATTTTATGCAAATTCTTTTCATAGCAGCTTCACTTTTATTCCTTTCTGGGATTTCCCCTTTCCCCTTTGATCAACTTTTAGCCGCTAAATTTGTTTCAAAAAGAGAAAACAACGAAACAACAAGCATTTCCGTTAGTAAATGCTTTTGTTGCATTTATAGAATCTCTAATGCTTAAATTTAAACTGTAGTTGCGAATATCGAGTGTGCACTGTACCTTTTTAATTGATATACTTTGAAATACAGAGACTTTTCTTATTGTTGTAGTTTTGCTGGTTCTATACAAATAACACTTTGCAAAATTGAATTCTAGGCAAGCTTAGCAGTACGAGCGGTTAGTGGTGGTTCCAACATTTTCGCATTGTTCTAAATTTTTGGAAAGTCCCAAATAAACCTTTTCTTTACATGCCATTTGATTAATATGTATTTCGGATAGTTTCTAAATCTTAAGTTACAATTTTTTGTTTTCGGCTCGTAAGTTTATAAGATGTCAATTCATTAGAAAATCGTTTTTTTTTCTTTTATTTTTAAAACTATTTAAGATTTTTGTTTATCTTGATTATATATCTGAATTAATGCTTTTATGCTAAATACATGCATTTCTGATATTCATTTATTTATTTTTTATTTTTTTTTGTTTTCATCTTAAATAATTAAATTAAAATTACATTGAGAATATGTTATAAAAAATGTTTGGTAAAAAAGTTTTTCTTGACTTTCTAATTGTTTTTATATATTTTTTATTTTTTTTTTTTGTTTTTTTTTTTTTTGATAGAAGTATATAAATGTTAAAAAATGTTTTAAGCCAATTTGTTTTTATAAAAATAAATTTTTATAAGTAGAAAAACATTTATCTTAAGTATGAAAAATTCGTTATTAAAATTTATTAAAATAATTATTTATTTTCCATTTAAGATATTACAAATCAATAGTTTTTAGTTTAAGCATTTCATTAAAGAGTTTTTGTTTTTATTGCCTGTTATGAGTTTTCAAGTTTGTTTTTTCATTTTTTAATTTAATTTATTTTATTTGTACGAAAATAAAAATTAAATGTTTTATAGTTTTCTGCTTTCGATTATTTAAATTTAAAAATGGGCGAAAATAAATAAAAATATTTGATTGCAAGTGTAAAAAATGTGTAGAGGAATCGGAATTGTTTATAATTTAAAAGTCGTTTCGTATGTCCGCATGGAGGACACTCGCAAATAAACATTCTGTTGTAACGGCAAATTGCGCAAACTTTTAAATATTAAAAGAATTAATAGTAATTCGCAGCTTGTAAAGAAGAATTAAAAATTCAACGCATTGGAACCCCAATAACCTTTTTATGCATCCTGCGCTTTGGACTGAACAAGATTAGAAATATCTGATAGATCAGAGAAATCTCTGACGTCAGACCTTTTTTTTATTTATTTTTTTTTTTTGCAAATACATATTTTTTTGGGTTGTTGAAGACTATTAGTTGAATTTAGGGATTGAACTCTAGCATCTCCAAGTTGCTTTTCAATATATAATAAATTACAGAATTTAGATGGAAACCATTTTCAGTTTTATATTATTGGAACGTGCAACGAATGTCCACACGGAAGTTAATTCTTTTTTTAGAACGTCTAATCTAAAACAACAATACGCTTAGCGAGTCTGGATTCTGATTCCTGTAAAGGTTTATCTATAATAGTTCTTAATTGCTGGTCTCATTATATAATTGATAAACCCTAATGTTATTAGGAGCTTTAGATGCTTTAACTCGTTTCATATAACATATTAATGGTATAATATCAGATTTTTTTCAGGTTTAGAATTGCCTTCGGAGTTTCACTTCCATGAACCATTGCAGATTACAATCCATAACAGATCCATAATTTTAGTCGATTTTTAATACTTGTTAGTATGCTTTTCTAGCGTTTTGGATACACTGTCATATTGACCTTCCTTCCACTGCTGATAGGTCAGCGAATAAAATGACAAACTGTCATATTGTGACAATTAATATGTCACTTTATGAATTGTCTTAAATTCTGCAGTAAGTTTTGATTGCATTCACAAAAATATACTTATAAAATAATTTCCCGAAAAATCTTTTTTTTAAATCGAAAATTTACAATTTGAGTTTTTAGTGAAAATTGATTTTTTTTTTGGGACGCAGCTTCTTAACTGGCACAAGTTAACACGTCCTTTCTTTTATTGTATAGATATTAGCCGATATTTTTTTGATTAACTCGACTGCTCAAGACCCTACTTTATGGCGAGTAGTCTTACGAAGTGACGCCAAATTTTTTTAATAAGGAAAGGCAAAAAACTTACAAGAAAGATTGAGGCATGAATTTTTTTTTAATTTTCCAAGGAGAAGAAAGTAGAAGAATTTGATGGAGCCGACAGGAGCAATCATATGCGATTAATCTTTTTTATTATTTTTATTTCGTTTCTAACACCAACTTCGTATTTTTTTTAATACTTTTTAATTAGCTTTATATATGTGAGTCAAACTAAAATAGGTTTTTTGTTTTCGAGGATCTTTATAATCCAAAATTCTCTTGCTCGTGATATATTTATTTTGAAAATTCAGATTGCCAATGCGCTAGAAAAATGAATCGAAAAATTAATAATTTGTTTTATAATTTATACTTAAACGTAATTTAAATTACAACTATTACATACTAACTTATTTCACAGTTGCATTCGTTTATGTGAACTACCCTAATGTGTTCAACTCTACATAAATAAATTGTGTCTGTGTGTTAAATATTTTGTCTATGTCACTTCAGTTTTTTATTTATTCTATTTCTTATGCGTTTTTAATTATGTACGAGTATTTATATATTTTTGATTATTTTTTAATATTAAGTATCGTTTTTTATTTACTAAACATCCTTTTCCTGTTGCGTTGAATGAAAGTACATTTTGGCTAAATCTCAAAAGTAGTACTTCCGTTTGCTAAGCACCAGAAAGAATGGCTACGTTTCCGTAGATGTGAATGTAGGAATTCATAGGTACAAAAACTTTTAATATTATTATTTTAATCCAAAAGCAAACTAATAATAGTGCATAATAATATGTGCATGCCTGGCACCTTCAGTGATCAAAAGTATTTTTCTTAGTACAACATGCTGTACACACATCCGGTATTATTGTGCAATATAAGAAAGTTTCAGAAAAGAAGTTTAAAAAAGAAATTAAACGCATTTTAAATCTGAATGAAGATATAAGAATGATTTTTTCATTATCGTTCATAAATTCCTAAAAAGGATAAGGAATGTTGAAAAGGTTGATTGGGATTATTTTTTGACTTTATATCGAAGGTGTCAGACGGAGCAAATAGTCATGTGCAAGAAAAGGCCTTTTTATCATAAATAAAGTATTCCTCTCACGATGAAGCTAATTCATATATATCGTTTTAGTCGTCCATTGCGATAGCAGCAGATTTTGGAAGATCGTAGCCAACTCTAGGCGATACGATAATAACTGTTCACATATAAAAATCTAAATTGAAGAATTATAGTTCTGATATTGAAAAATAATAATTTTTCATAAAAAATTTTAAACTATTTTAAATAGTAATAAAACTTTTTCCGGAATTACCCAAAATAACTGGTCATGGGAATTTGAAATGCCATTTGAAGAGAATGGATATCTTGGAGCATGATATGAGTAGACCATACCAGGTAATGAGTAGACTAGTTCAGCTTTGGCTAATGCGAGAGTATCCAACAGAAAGCAAAAAACTCTTAAGTAGGTTCAAAAACAGTCCTCCTATGAGGAAAGGAGATCAGTTAGAGGCAGTTGAGAATTATTGTTAGATTTTCAGAAATTTATAGAGTCGATAGAGAAATTATTTTGCGCAAGTCTTAAATTTGTGGCTGTGCTAGCATAATATTAAACCATTGGGATATGAAGCGAATCGAGAAGGAGTTCGGAATTATGGCGGTTTGCTTCGTCAATTTCCCTACGATAATAAAACAATGCCAAAAATTCTCATTTCAATGACAGATTTGCCTAAAAATGTTTAATTATGAACATCTCATATATGTAAGCACAGTCCTTGTTCACATCAGGTAGAATATGTGCTATCAATTTTCGTTGTAAGATATTGTGCTGCTAACTATTTCTAAGGAGTATGACAAGTTTTTTATGTCACTGCCTTTGGTTTAATAGTTTTCGTATTCCTTTCTTACACAACGTATACACGGAGTGTAAAGTGTACCAGTTCGAATCTCGGTTGGTTCGAATTCTGGCTACTTAAATGTTAAATACGAAATGAATGTGGTTTGTTTTTGTTGTTTTTAAATACCACAAATTGCAAACTTTCTTATGTGTCTTTAGAATATATTGCAAGATTTAAGATTTCGAACATGCAATCTCTTGTCTAATTATATTCGTATATCCCACGATAGAAGTAACCATACAAATTACCGATTTGCTAAATTTGAACACATTTCCAAAGCAGTCAAAGAGATACAAATTGTTCATACAGATACAATATTAAATACGAAGTTTTATACAATTAATATTTGATCGCCTTTGGTGAAAATATAAATTATGTATAGAAATAGGAATTAATGGGAATAATTAAATAAGAAATGGGAATTAATTTAAAGAATGGTTTGTAGAAAAGTAGCCAATAAAGGAAACAATAAAAAAGAAATGATAAAAAAGATATATTGCCTATAAAATAAATACATGAAGAAATTGCTTTTAAAGGCAGACGATGTTTCGAATAGCTAAAAATACAACTCTGCGCGTCTGAAGAGCAAACACGGTTCTTTCCATAAATTACTAATACGAGAGGAATCAGTTTGTCATTTAAGATACTCGTATTTTCAATTAATTTTTATTTAATTTATTATATTTCTACGTAATTACAATAACTATTGTTTCCCGACTATGCTATACAGTGCGGTAACGCAGTGAAGTTGCGTATTTAGTTTACAAGAATAAAGCTGAAATGATATTGAGAATAATTTGCTTTATCGGATTAAAGAAATTCACCTAAGTAACACAATCTCTAAGAATATTGAGATACATTTGTTGATGATATATGAATTACGCTTTACGTAAAGCGATTACAAAACGCTGTTGGGATGTTGCCACAATCTTACGTTACGTGGTACAGTGGTTTAATTAAAACTTTTTTTCTACATATAAATTTACATTTTTTACATTAAATACATCCATAAGCATGTACCTACACCCATGCACACAGCACACACGTATATATATATATATATATATATGTGTTGTTGTATTGATATTTAATAGCCTTGTGTAAAGGTAACGAAAAGTGAATTCGCGTTGTAAATTTTGGTTGGCGATGGCATGAAGTTACGTTACTTACTTGTTACATATTACGATTTAGTGAAATATAAACAGAATTATTTGCGCAGTATGAAATCCTTGTCCAATCCCAAACATGAGAGACTTGTGAGGCTTGCTTAACAAGGCACAGGCATTTACTTCTAATGCACTTGAGTATGCAGAAAGTAAAATGTTGCCACCCGCTCGAACCACTATTGAGTAAGCGGGCCACAGAACCGATAGCAAGGATACTGTCACCTATACTTGCATGTTTGCTGTCTATTCGTACTATTACGGCTTACGCTCTGTTATAATGAAATTTTTTAATTAGAGGGGAGAAAATATATTTTTAATGGAGTGGGGGCATGGGGTATGTCAAATGGTCTCACCATCATCTGGTGGCACTTTCTTAGTTTAACATATTTATAATATAATTTTTTTTTTTATATGGAATTTGGAAAACTGCTGGCAATGGAAATGCTCTGCTGCCAATTCTGTCATTTGAATGGAAATTCGCCTGTAAAATAAATTTTTTTTTTTTTTTTTTTTTTTTAGAAAATGATTGATGAAGCGTTTTTTCTTTTGTTATAAACAATTTGAAATTTATTTTACAACAGCAAATTTTTAAGAAATATTTTTTTAATTGCTATTTTTACACACATAAGAGTAGTACATATAAAATGTAAAAAGTAAAGAAGAATAATAAATTTTTATACTTTTCAATTTAATACCGATTGCAGGTTTTGTTTTAATTTTTAAAGATTTTCAAGATAAACAATAAATTCCAATTTAAAAGAATTTGTGTTTTTTTTTTTTTGGTTTTTACTTTTGATTTAAATTTTTTCTTGTCATAATTAACACTGTATATAATTTTAATTATCGAGTATAATAATTATAATAAATTTTTAAATATAAATATTATTGTAACCATTGATATGCAAGTATGTGTTTTCAATATTTGCTATTAAGAATAATGTTTTGTATTTAATTTAAAAACAGTATATATAAATTAAAATATTTTTAACAAAATACAAAAACAAAAAAATAATAAAATAAACTAAAAGCTCAACTAAGAAAAAATATTCCGGAAAAATTCCAAACTGTTTAGATTTAAAAATATTCGCTGTGCACAAATAAATTTCTACACTGGAATTGACGAGCAGGTTGTGAATCATAATTTTTTAAAAAGGCTTTAGTAACTAGTTCTTACCGCCAGATCTGTGCTCCTTTTATATAGAAACAAGTCAGCAAAACTTTTGGCTTGACCGCAGGAAAACAGCCAGGAATCGAACACGTGACTTCCGGTTTAGTAGGCTGCACATTATTATTTATATTTAGAAGGGAATTGAAGTCGAATTGATTTCAGTAATGCAATAAAAATTCTTTTATTGAGATCTTCATCATAACTTATTACGTACATAGAAAAATATATATATTAATTATATTTATTTAGTATAGTAAATAATGCGAAATGAAGTAGTGAAAAAACGTGATGCTTAAAAGTTATTCTGAAGTCTAGAAATTTCCACCGTTCCATTTTAGCCTCTGCACATGCTCCGAATAAAATAATAAATTATTCGAATTTTAATATCTTTTGTTTTGTTGCGAATCGAGTTTACTGTCTCAACTATAATTTCACACACATTTCGTATTTTAAAAAGTCCTTGGCAGGATGCTGCTTGTAAGAGAAGAAAAGAGAAAAAAAGACAACATTTGCTTAGCAAAATCTAGCATTATCTATTTAGAGCACTAAAGCTTAAATTCAGAATTATTTGCGAGTTTGGAATAACAAATATCGTATTAAAGTCCTGTTGCATAATCTCTCGATTAGTCAAACGCTCTGGAATGTCTGCTGGAATTAAAATGCTGACTGAGTGACAGATTTGTGACAGATTGGGGCAGCATTTACTTCAAGCAGCATTTTTGTATTAGAGTGTGATGATTACAATGGCATTTTGGACAGACTTCTGTGAGCTTTTCTTGTGAACGGATAATGCGAATGTATACAATAGTACATCAGGATCTTTATGGTATAGATCCCATTGAACCCATGCGAATTCGTTTCAAAGCTGAGGCTTTTTTTGGCGGTAAATATAAAATCAATTTTGTGACCACATCAGCTTTATTTAGAGCCTCTTGTAAAAGTACCAAAAACAGCAAAAATGTGAGAGGATCATATTTTAAATAAATATTCTGCTAAGTGATGAGGCATGGTCAACGAAAAACCTCTAATATTGATTCCTCCTTGCAGATGATAGCCACGTTTTTCCCCACCAAATTGACTCAGTGATTAGGCCAATGTCGTTATAAGTCATGTCATAGTCAATTCTATGGACTAGTTGGAGCATCGATGCAATGTGGCATGTGTTTCCTTTAATGGATTGTGTTCTAATAAAATCAAAGTACGACGGATTGAAATATCTTAATTATTGTTTCATTGAAACGTGTGAAATAGACTTGCCGTAGGAGTGTTTCCCTTCACTGTAATTGCTCCTCTATCTCGCTCGTTAAATTGCCATCTAATATGGAGTGAGAAAAGTGTTCTGCTCACATCAAATATACCAGAATCATGACTAGCAATATCTTATACGCTGTGAGTGAATACCCCTGCGCAACATCTTTTAGTCTTTCTTATTTATGTCGTAATAGATAATTTAATTGAGAAATTATATTTAAAGTAGTTAAAGCGAAATAATTAAAATATTTGTTTGATTAAAAGCTAATTTGCCCCAAACAAACAAATTCAATTCAAAACATTAATTGTTAAATTACGCATGTATTTTGAAAGTTTTTAATTGTTTCTTTGGTCTTGATACGCTAGCCAAACTTATTAGTAGAATTTTTCTATGCAGTCTTGACGAATTACAACTACTCGTATGTTATGCCTATATTTCGCAAAACTGATTGAGAATTACAACCACTTTTCGAAACCACAAAATAAGTACTTGAGTAGATTTCATAAATTGAATAGATTTGAAAATCCATCCGGAAATGCAACTGCTTCAGAACTGCTGCTGCCAATAAGGAAGCACCTCACCGGGTAAGACACTACTTGCTAGCAAGCCTCCCCTTCTTAAAGTCATTCTAGAAGCAAACTACTGCTAATATTTGCGTCATTGTCAAGCATTGCCAAATTTTGATACACGAAGGCATATTTTTCCACAATATTTTTTTTTTGTATATTTTAAATAAAAAAATTTCAAAAAAAATTTATTTCATTAATGTATGTAATGTATGTACATGTTTTAATTATCAGACTACAAGTACGGTTTGCTCTATTTACTTTTGCCTTTTTTTTATAATTAATTTAATTTTATTTGAATTAATATTAACTTATACAAAATACTAAAATTATTTTGTAAAAATAATATTCTGCAAGTAAATTTATTTCTCTTTTTATTTGTTTACAAAAATATAAATTCTAATGTACATTATCTTTATATGTGTATGTATCTTGTCGATTATATATAATTTAAATTGCTTATCAGGTTTGTTGGAAGTTAAATACATACATATTATACATACATATCTTTTATGTTCTTTAAATATTTGGACTATTTATTTTATTTTTAGTTCCAACATTTTTTGCTTTAAAATACGAATTTTTGTTTTCAACATAATTTTTACGATTATTTTTATTTTCTTTGTTGTTTTTGTATTTGTTTTTTGTTTTTTGTTTTTTCTTTTTGTGTGTTTTTTCGCTTTCTTTGTTCAAAACTACAAATTAATGAAGTATAAAAGTACAAAATTTTTATGATTTATTTGAATTATAAATAATCAATACATATTCCTTTTTTTTCAATTTTGTATCAATTTTTTTATCAATACGAATATATATATATATATAGTATGTATATGTATGTATATTTAAACGATTTCTTATCGAAAGGTACATAAATGTTTTTAAGAGGATGCCTTGCCTTGCCTTGCCTTGCCTTACTTAACTGTCACCAAAAATTTCTATTGTGCAATACCACTGGGAAGATTCTTTAATTAATTTCAGCCAAAGTTCAGCTGGAATTGTTGCAACAGTTGGCCAACTGCATACACATGCATACATACATATAAACATACCATGCTTATACAATATGTAAAGTGAATAAGCAAAGAGCTCTGTTTACCATAACAAGTTAGATGTCAGCTGTTCGCGCACGAGCAGTGTGACGTCTGTGGAAATGTATGAAATGTCGCATATGATGCCGGTTCAAATCTCCGTTCGGCTAAAAACTTTTTTTTTGTTTTTTTTTTTATTGGTGCCATTTTTCCAATTTGTGTCCAATGTGTTTTTTCACCTCAAAGTTTTTGTTTTTTTTTTTATAAAAATTTAAATATGACATTTAATTTCACAAAATTTATTATTAAGTGAATATAATATTAAAATTTTTATGATAAAACATATTGAGCTGTATGTAATGAGAAGAATTCAAATTGGAAAAGATAAAAAAAAAATTAAGCGATTTTTAATTGAAATATTTAAAACTCAATATGGAGCGTTCCGCATATTACCGGAAATCAGGTCATGCAATTAATCTTAGTGTTACAATAACAGGAATACAATTGTTTTACGAAATAGAATTTTTTCTACGTGCTTTTTTTTCAAAAAAAAATTTCTTTAGATAAGTGTGTACTAAATAGCGTGAAGGCAGCCTTTTTTTGGGGGAAAATTAATTTTTTTTTTAATTCATTAAACATATTTGTCGCCATATAGTCCAGAGTCGACATTGAACTTTAAAATAACCATTTTTGGCTAAAGAAAATTATTTATTTATAATATGCTTACAGCACATATACGAATGCAACTCTCATTTCATTCACTATATATTAGTTTTGCAATATTATGACCCTGGCAACACTGTTTCTGTCCTCTAGCTAAATTAACCAATCACAGAAACTCTTTTATTCAACTCCTGCAATTACTTTGCCTTGCCCTCCTTCTCTTGTGTATTTATTTCTCTCTTGTCTAAATTTTCAAGAGTTATTAAAATACTTTCGGTTTGCCTACTCGAGTGGAAACGATTACATTCTTTTAAATGCGGATGGCACTTGATATTTCAAACATTAATTACACTTTATAAATTCCATTTAATTAAATTTCCTTAATTTATATATTTTGTATTTAATTAAACTATTTGAAAAGAAAACTTTTTGTTTCCTTTTTTGCCGTTCAAATTCTCATTTTTTTCCCGATATTTTTACAAGTCGAGTATCAATTTTAATTTGTAATAGATATTTGCAGTTCTAGTCGCAAGGATAATCCATGTGAAAAACTACTAAACGATATTTTCTTTTATTTTTGGAAATTAATTTAAAATTTGTGAAAGAAAAATTTTCGTCACAAAAAGTAGACTTCAGAGTAAATGGATGCAATTGGTTTTGGAAGAGGGAATGAAAATAGAACAAACTGAGGAATGTAATTTTAATATGTCACTTCTCTTAAGGGGACTTCCCCGTATTCTAGTCAACATTATTTTTAAAGCATTTACATAAAGTTTCACAATTTTATTTCAATATATTTTTTTCTCTTCCGCTCATTATCTCTGTCTCTCTCTCTCTCTGTGTCTATTGCCAAAACCTTCTTTGCTAATCAGGATTCAAAAAAAATTATTTTTACCTGATAGCTATTGGCAGCTGCCTATACAAAGAGTTACCTATACACTCTAAAATTGGTTAATCAAAACTAAATAAATTTAAGCGAATCTTCAAGTAATAAATCAGCCAATTGAAATCGCTTTTATCTATACAGAGAATAATTTAGAGAGGACTCGACTTGCAATTTTTACTGATGGACAGCATCAAATGGACGAGGAGAAACTAGGCAGTATTTTCCTTTTGCTTTTATTGCTTAGTGATAAGGGATCGCTTTTAAACGCAATTTGGAACTTGAATTACATAAAAAGAATGAGAAGAAAATTATGTGTTAATACTAAAAGGAAGACTGCTTTGTATTACAAAAATTTTATGCTTGGAACTAAGTCCAATAATCCCTTATGACAGCCAAGTAGGAATGGCGGTGCGTATTTCTCTGAGTGTTTTTCTACATGAGGGAAAACTGCCTTCTGCCGCTGCTCTGTGGAGGTTTCTTACAGTGAACCAATGTATTCTGACGGTTCTCTGTAATTCTTAAGACTCTTAGCGCGGCTGCGAAACTGTTTAGCTCTCTGTACATAGTGGGGTTCCCCTAATTAGCGACAGTTAGCCAATAGTATACGAAGACGTTTTTGAATAGATTTAAAATAATCATTATCCACTAAATTATAATCCTGCTCACTGCTTCAAGAGGCTCTGCTAACAAACACTCTACAAGAGAGTCTACCCGGCAGGGTCCGTGCAGGGATGCAATATAAAGCTGGAAAATAAATATAGTAAAAGGCTTTTTTCAATAACCCCTGATATTTCCTAACAAATTTCGTCTTTTGTCATAAAATCTCACAAAAAGAAGAAATTGCTTTGGCCACTGTTCAGTAAAGGCAGCGATACCTCTTTTTTTCTTATTTAGATTAAAATAAAATAATTAATAAATAAAATACTTTAATTTTTCTATTTGTTGTTCTTTTTTTTTTTTTTGCTTTTCAATTAATATAAAAACCAATTATTTTTAATTTAAGTACGTATTTCGCATGCATTATTTAAAGTTTTGTCTTGTTAGTTAATTTATTATAAAGAGTATTTAGGATATTTTAATAACAATAGCACATTTGATTCATTTCTATTTAGATTTTTATTACTAGAGTTAAATCTAAATTTAATTTAATATTTTTGAAATAAAAGTTTATAAAATGTTGAGGAAAAAATATAACAGAACGAATAAATTTTTATACGTACAATTAATATTATTAATCAGGCAATTTTAATGGTGGGTACTACGGCACTGCATTACGAGTACGTTGCATTCATTTGCAATGTCTAATTGTTATTGTTGGTTTTTGGAGAAAAGTACAGCAAACTCTCCTTAACGCTAAATGTGAATGTGCAACGCAAAGTTTGGTGAGGGGTAAAAGACTTTTATACATTATACGAGTATGCTAAATTAATCGGCAATGGAAATATTTTCGAAAACCTATTAGTTAACCTGCAGCGGTATGGCGATGACAAGCGACTTTGAGAAAATAACTTCTTAAACGATTTTTCTGTCTAAAATATGGCACAATTATGAATTTAAAAGTGGAACTATACTTTCTGTCAAACTAGTATTATACGAAAAAATATTCTTTAAAACACTTTTTATACAAAAAAAAAAAAAAAAAACTGGGAAGTTTGTAAAACCCACTTTGTAAAAACTTATTTTTGTGAAGGTTCGCTTCTTTCTCTGCAAACTAAATTTTTTTAAAATGTACTTTGTTTCTACTGTTTGAAATATGGTACTTTTTTTTTAAAAAAAATATAATTTGCAAAAAACAATTTTAATATAAAAAAAATCGGAATTTTTGTAAAATTATCAATATTAATTTTTTTGAAAAGAGCTATTTGCAAAATTTTTTAAATTTATTTAAAAGTAGTAGTACTTTTTGCAAGAAAATAAAGCGTTTTTCAAAAATGTATCTTTTAAAGAGAGATTCTTTTTCTAATGGAAATGTTTTTTTTAAAAAGTTTTCTTTTTTAAAAAGCTGTTCTGCAAAAGATATTTGGTGGAGATTAAATTTAATTTGCAATCATTAAATTTGTATAATAATTTTCTGCTAGCAAAGTACTTTACGGAAAAAGTACCCTCTTCTGAAGTAGCGCCCACTTATACTATATGTGAATGCACACCTTTGCACGCTAATTAATTATAAATTTATATAAAAATTTATAATTTGGATTAAAATTTATAATTAATTAGTTAAATTAGTTTGTTTGTTTCACTGTTTAGCAATGTGGTCTTTGAAAAAGGTACTATTTAAGAGAAAAAAAACTTTTTGCCATTAAAAGTTGTGAAAAGTCCTTGATTACACCGTGTTAATATTCTATTTCAGTTTTCGTAAAATTTTATTATAAAACTTTTATTGAAAAAATCCGTCATTTGGCATAAATAAATTTTTTATCATTTTAAAATAAAAATTTTGGAGAATTAATTTTTATTGGCCGCCCAAAATCGGAAATTGTTTTGTAATATAAAACTTTTATTATTATTGTGAATTATATGAGTAGAAGCAATTATATGCTAAGGCTATCGGCCACAAAGCTACTTAAGCATGGCAGAAAAGTAGTCTTTTATGTGTTTGAAATTTTTGACTAGTAATCAAGTAAATGAAAAGGATTTGTAAGGACTTGGAGATCATCCATAATGGTAAGAACAAGCGATATGGAACGATACCTGTTTATGGAACGATTTCCTTTTTATAAGTATTAAGTTTTATCTGAGCTTTGGAATGCCTCCCCAATTATCGCTGGTAAACCACTTCCTGTTGTCCTGCTAAGGAATATCTCTATCCTTTTCTTTTTTATTAAAATTAATTTTAAATTGTTTTGCATAAAGGCCAAATAGGCCAATTAAGAGCCCACCAAGGACAAATTTTAATTAGCAAATATTTTTTTTATGCTATAAAATTTTAAGTCGAATCATATTTATGTGTTTTTGTTGCTGCCGTCATATAAACGATACGTTTCCTTTAAGGGGGAACTATAAAAGTTGAAAGGAAAATTCTGCACCAGTTTTTTTTATTTTTTTTTTTTTTATTGGTTTTTTATTACTTCCAATTAAATATAAAAAAAAATGAAAAAACTCTTCTCTGTTTTCATTAACTATTCACAATATTTAAGTAAGAATGTATAAAAAGTATAAAAATGTTCTACATAAAAATGATTTATTTAATAGTAATAATAATAATAAAAAAAACTTTAAAAATATTTAAAAAAAAACAAAAAAAAAAAATAATAACAAAATTATGTGGTAATATAAAAAAAATTAAATAAAAATTATTATTTTATGAAAATTGTAGTAAAACTAGTGTAGAATTAGCATAAAATATTTCAGTATTACAAAATAATATTTAGCGATGAACATTTGTAACAAATACAAATTATTTATTATTAATTAAATATTATTAATTAAACGTTTGTATTTCACTAAGCAGAGTATAAAAAAAGAAATAATTATAAAATGTTTGAAAAACTTAATAAAAAGATTTTACTAAGAAATGTTTCATGTGTGAACTTAATTTTACTATACACAATACCCGCCGGTGGCATGAAAACGAGTCCTTGCAGCTTTAGTCGAAGAACGCTTCTGAGCTTGTGCCCAGACAAGGAGGAGAACTTCAAGAAGCTCTTGCTACAGAACTATTTAATTTTTATAATGAAGGCTTAAAGCAAAAACGCCTTATATCGTTTTTCATGTGTTTTCTGAATATTATCGGCTTAAAGTTATACGAAATGCAGGTGGATTTGTGACAAGAAAAGCTTTAATAAGTTTTGCTTGAAAGTTTTGCTTTTTTGTATATTTATGGTTTAGAAAATATGTCACTTTTTGCAAAGGCAGCATCTAAAAAATTGAAAATGAGATATGACGTTTTTTAAACTAGGCCAATGATATTGGGCACAAGTACATGAGCGTTAGTACTCCTCTCTTTTCCCTTTTGTCTCTCTCGCCTTGCATTGTCTGAACACTGGCTCTCCTACATACTCTTATGAACCGCAGCAAACGCTTTCGAAAATAGTTTTCGAGGCGAAAAGTACTTGATATAAACTGCTATAGAGGTTAAACTTCCCGCAACTCCTGCGCAGTCGCATCTATGCAGTACCAAACTAGCACGATTACTAAGTGCATTCCTGAGCTGGTTAGCGTGCAATATGCATTTGCCTCTGGGTATCGTGTATTTGATTATTTGATATTTGGGACATTTCCATTGCTTGATAAAAACATTTTACTAAGAAAGCTAAGAATCGTAGGAGATATAGATATATAACATCAATAGAATATAAAAATATTTAACAATAGAAATTAACTAACAGTAAAAAAATATATTTTATATATTTATATTTATATGTATATATATTATTTATAGGATCGATTATATATATATATATATATAGCATGTACGTACTAGTGTAAGTATATGAGTGTATAAAATAAAAAAAAAAAAAAAAAATGAAAAAATGAAAATATAAGAAAACTTTAAGCATTCATTTATAGTTTAATTTAAAGCTAATAAGAATTACAATATATTTCGGTTTAACACATATTTTAAATAAATGTAATAAACTTAACAACAAAATTATTCATTCATTTTCTAAAATAGATTTTTAGCTAAAATATAATCTGTCTATTCAATTCATAACCAAGTTGGAAAAATATTATAATTGGTTAATATCTTTGTTGATTTTTCTTGCTAATGCGCTTCATAGCTTTTGCTTTAAAGGGCCAGGTGCATATTCAATAGCTCTACTTGAAATTCTCTGAGAAGTTTTCTTTTGTGTGGCGGGAGAGAAAGAAGTATCCGCACACCAATGCGAAGATTGAAGACGACTTTGCAGAGAAAAAGCTTTTCTAAATTATAATATTCCCGTGATTTTATTAGCATTCACGAGCTTGTATGTTAAACAAGTCTTGAGCTTATTTGCTCTTCCAATCGAGCCTGAAGTAAATGAAGGACTTGGTGTAAAGAGCTTCATTTAAAACATTTATATTTTAGGGCTACACAAGACCGATAGTTCGACTGAGATGAATACTATACTTTTCCCGATAGCCCGAATACAGCTTTTTATGCAATTATTCTTCTACCGCATTTTTCGCTAATTTCGTATTACTTTGTAAGGCTCAAAGGCTCACAAAAAATATTTGAAACTTACATATAAGCTCGTTTATTTTGAAAGTGGTATAAGTCCACTTTTTAAAAACACTAAGTTAAAATTAATTTTACCGAGCTATAGACTCCTCCTCTCCTTGGCTATAATTACTATTTTTGTTGAATTTCATTTCGTCATGCCGAGCAAAAGCAAAACAGTTTTGATGTACACTGCTATCGCATAAGTATTCGCCATAAATACTTTAATGCCTCTTCTTTTATTTTTTTAAGATCTTAACGAAATAAATTTAGTTTTTATATGTAATAAACTTAGTAGTTCGTTTTGTTTTTAACTTTTACTTTTTACATAAAAAGCCAGTTTCAGTAAACCTTTTATGGCCATAAAAATATGGGCTTAAATTGCTCCGGTTTTTATAACTTGTAATAGTTTTCAGATAATTTTTCAAATAATTTTTGTAAATATTATATTTCACTGAATCTGCAAAGCTTCGGTTTGCACACAAGAAAACACTTCGATTCTAGGCAGGAATTGAAGCTGCGACCTCCAGCTTAGTAGGCTGTGCTTTATTCATACGCCTACGAAGGGGTCATTGATTGCAATTGGCCAATAAAATGTTTATCTCAGTATATATAAAAGAAGAAGATTTATTCTCGAAAAAAGCTTTCGCTATTAGCGTTCTATTTTTACAAGTTTATACGAGTTGTATAAAGAGTTTTTAGTTTTCTCTTACGGTTGCCATATTGAAGTGCTTACGGCGAATACTTATGCGATAGCAGTGTACATCAAACTAGTGTTTGGAGTTTGCTGGGCATGACGAAATAGAATTTGCTGGAAACAGTGAGGGAAGGAGTCTATAGCTCGGTAAAATTAAATTAACACTTAACTTGGTTTTTTTAGAAAGTGGACTTGTACCACTTTCGCTCTTTGCAAGCAATAAAAGAAAAAAGCATCTATCAACCAGCTGATTGATTGAATGGCAAAATGATTAGGAATTTTCTTTCCCCGCCATTGCCACATTAGCCAGTCCAGTGTTTTGCAAAAGCGTTCCTTGATGTCCTTAAGGATATTTGCGCTCAACTCTTCCTTAAGAAAAGTCGCCTTCAATTTTCCATTAATTGTCAAACCAGATTAAATTGCTAAAATGTAATTGCAATTTCAAGTAGAACTTTTCAATTTGCATCCTTCGCAGATAATCGTCCTGTTGGTTGGCTGATGGTAATATTAGACTTTGCATTTGTTTTATTTTTATATCGGTTTTAGTATTAAATAGTTTTTAAAACGTGTATAAAAATTAACAGTGAAAAAATATATTATACTTTAGTTTATTATGACTGGTTTTCATTCTACTAATATTAATAATCTAAAAAAAATTACAACTATTTATAAAAAAAATGTTTGTAAATATAAAAATAAAAATAAAAAACAGTTTTCCTTTTGCTTGAATTTTTTTTTTCTTAAATTTTGTGATGACGATTTAAACATCTAATAAATTAATTAAGTCCTTTTGTTTAAATTAATCGGTTTTGGGTTCTTCTCTTTTTAAGCGTTTAAAAAAATATATGTTTATGTATATTTATATTAAATGTACGTTATTTTCCTTAACTTAATTCTTTTTTCTTGTTTATTTTTTTTTCTTGTATTCTCTTGTTGTTGTTTTTGTTTTAGGTTGTAGACTCTATATATTTTTGAGAGATTTAATTTATGTTAGTTTTGGTTTTGTGGATCGTCAATTTCAGTGTCATTTCGGTTTTTGCTTTTTGCTTTTTGCTTTGTTTTATGTTAAATTTAATTATGGTTTTTATGCTTTTTTTTTGCTTTTTGATTTTAAAGGACTCTCGGTTTTTGTGAGTGTATGAGTGATTTTTAATTGGCAACTAATAAATGTTGGTAGGAGCCAGTGGTGTTGGAATAGAAGGCATTGAGGCCATCAATTAATTTCGAGTTAGAAGCAGCTGTAGAAGTGTTATTAGCAGAATCTTGGGAGTTGTTGCTGTTAGCCGAGGATGTGGCAGCTGCGGCTACTGTAGCAGCTGCTACAGCAGCCACAGCATTTGCGGCATTTTGTCTTTCTGTGTTGGCAGTTGCGGCAGCAACGGCAGCGGCAACAACAGCAGACCCTTTTGATGGCACAGGACTAATTGCTAGATTCGTGTCCGAACCGTTGATCGAGCCGCTGCTTACAGTGACTGTTATGTTGGCAGCATTATTATTGTTGCCAATATTTTCCTTGTTATTAACACTACTGTTACTTGTATTTTCACTAACGTTTTTCATATTAGCAACGGAAACGTGATGGAGCTGTTGCTGCGCTTGTTGCTGCTGCTGCTGCTGCTGCTGCTGCTGCTGGTGCTGCTGTTGTTGTTGTCCATTTATAGCAATGGGAGATTGTGGTTGCTGTTGCTGTGGCATATGGTTGCCACCACCCATACCATAGAAACCATGTGGTTCCAAATAGTTATTAAATTTACCGTGACCAAGCGTATTATTACCATGACCATACAAACCATTGTTGTCACCATGGAAATGTGCATCGAATATATTACGTGGATGATTATTATACTGTGCATACATGCCCATCGCCATGCTGGGGAAATAGAAAGGATCTCCGTTAGTGCCAGTGCCAGTTTGCCCTAAGCCCAACGATAGAGGGTTTGGCGAAAGAGAACGAGCTGGCGATACCGGACCAATAGGACCGAAATGATTTCCACTTTGTGTACTGCCGCCGTTGGGTGAATGGCCATGACCATGATGTATTTGTTGCTGTTGCATGGCACGCTGTTTAATATAATTGGAGAATTCAGTGGGGGACATGCGGTATGAAGTGCTGAATAAGAAACAAAATAGTTTTTATAAACAATGAAACACAAATTGAGATGTACTAAAAAACATATAATAAAACACAATTTAGTTCTAAACTACGCCTTTAATTCAGCGGTGGGCTGAGCTGGCTAATAACATTGTCAACAAAAGATTATGAAGGTCGTCGGTTCGATCCCTAGTGACGGCAGCCATTCATTAAAAAGATACCGCATGAATATTTCCAAAGTCCTTTAATATTGTATGTATTAATTGTAATTGGCATGTTTAAGTAGAAAGTATACCATGAACATATACCAGCAAACAATTTACATCGATGTTATGCATCTGAGTACACATATTCGCGTACGCTATTCTTCTGTACAATTAATAAAAAATTTAAGAATATGATATAACAATTCCTATTTTTTTTTTGACTCCGCCATAGTCTATTGAACTTAAGCGGGAGTTCATATAGAATCGCTGTTGACACGCATCGTTCATAAATTTGTTATACTGACACGGAGTAGCAACGCTTCAAGTTCATGTGGGTCATGCAAATACGAGTCGTGGAGGAGTTCCGATAAAGTGGCAAATACAATCAATCTTGCTTTTAGATCGGAGAGATGGCGGACTCATTCCAAGCTTACTTGAGCCACCGCTGATAAGGGGGCGTGTTTTATAAATGCAATGTGATATCGAAATGGTGTAAAAGATATTGCTGGTTTGTAATATATGGCCGCCAAAAATAAAAAAAGTAACTTAAAAAGCTTTTTAGATGTTGCCATTGTTGTGAGTTTTTTTTTTTAAGCGAAAACGAAAATGATCGATTTTTTGTAGAGAAAGACTTTAAATTGACCAGGAAGTTTCGTAGTATGAAGGCCATAAAATAAATATTCAATATTATTCTAGCTATGATATATGTGTAATATTCGTAGTTAGGAAGGGCTTTCGGCATTAATTTGCTTAGAGAATCGCTTAAAATAACATAATTTATATACTGGCTGAGTATTAATGAATCGGCAGAGAATTAAAGCTTGTTAGTTTTCTCGTTTAGCACGTAAGCTTTTTAGAAAATATGTGCATGTTTTACTTACTTATTAGTTCTCTTAGAGTTAGTTTTTAATTTAGTCGAACCAAATTTCGTTTGAGCAAAAGTGGCAGTAGTGAATGTCAATGGGGCTTGCGAGCGTTGCAAAAATGTGCCGCCATTCAGGACAGCCGCCGCCACTGGATTTGGACTACCTTTGTAAGTTGGGGAATTTGATGAAGCCGATAGTGGCGATGAGCCAGCCATTGGCGATGTCTTTGGACTTAAATTTAAATTATTCATGCTCGTGTTAACGATATCTATGGGGCGAAAGCATTGAGCTTCGGGATTAAATGTTTTATTGACTTCGCCGTCTGCAGAGGAATTATCTTCTTGATTGTCGCTATTCTCCGAATAGAGAATCTGAAAATAAAGTAATTTGTAAATCATATAAAATACAATAAATCAAATATAATGCTTTACAATGTATACCTTGACGGAGCCCTTTTCCCCAATGCGATAGGATACCTCACCGGGGTCCACCCAAACAGAAAGCTCATTTGGAAGATTTTCTAAAATATCTGTTATAGGTACACCACTTTCACGTGCGGCGCGCTCTAAAACGGAATCAATGGGATCGCCTGTCTTAAGGCAACGAAATGCAGAGCCCTGCGGAAAATTCAAAATAATGCATGCGCATGTGTACAAAAGCGATTAAACGATTTTATAATATTGCATTAGAAATTTAGTAATGACTTGTCGGTAATAAATTACAAATAAGCCGGATTTTGGTTCCTCTTAAGAAATATCTCGGTTTATACAACATAATCATTGAAACTTTCAAAATTTATGTTTTCATTAAATCTGTGAAAGTTTATAAAAATGTTTATAATAAAAATAAATAAAAGTAAACTATCAGGTGGCAGCGGTTTTCTAAGACGGGCATTAAAAATCGGAAGAATGGCAACACTGTATCGTATAAAGTTAATGTTTAAACAAATAAATAGGTGTATTGTTTTTGCTTTTTTTGTTTTAATATTGTAGACTTACCTTGAAGGGCTTTTCAGGATACCAATGTCCTTGGAATTTGTCTCTCAATGCTTTTTCGAGCTCCTCGCCGAAAATATTGACTCGCCTCCTGGGCAGTTTATTGTATAAATATGAAATGACGAAATTTAATGCAACTTGTATTTCAATATGCATTTTTGTTGTAGTTTGTCGTTGTTGCTGTTGTTGTTGTTGTTGTTAATTAAATATACGAAATATTTTAATTAGTTGCAGACCCAATATCACTGCAATGGGTTTTTTATATACAGTCTAGCCTGTGTGTCGGTGCGACTTTAGTTTAATGCGAATACTTGTCGAAATTATTATTCTCAAATAATTTAAATAAATTTAAAAATATATTTATTTTGCGTTTTCAATGGGGATTGTGTAAGTAGTTGGTTTTGTCTTCAGGTTTTTATTTATAAATATTTAAAATTATTTTTATGACCGTCTGTCTGTCTAACAGACTGACTACAATTTATAAGCGTAGTATGTGTTTTGTAATAGTTTTAGAAGATTTTTTTTTTATTTGGTGACTTTTCTTGCTGCTTTCACAATTTTTTTTTTTATTAGAAATTCCTTTAATTCCTTATAAATCTTTTCAAATTGTTATATTTTGGTGTTGTTGTTAAATTATCTTCTCTTTGGCAACGTTTTGTTTTGTTTTGTCTTTTCTGCTTCTGTTTTCTAGATCTACATGTGAATTATATTAGTTTTTCGATTTGGAATTTTTGCTGGGGTTTGTCGGCAATATTTTTCTTATACGTAGTTGTTGTTCTTGTTCTTCTTGTTCTTGTTGTTGTTGTTGAATTAATGATCTGTAAAAGTAAGAAGAAAAAAAATTCATTTAAATTTTATAAATCATATTGTGAAAAATACGGTTGTAGGTAAAACTTTAATGTCATTCAACATTTATGGCTTTCAGAAGAGCAGCCAAAAATCTATACCGTAAATTGAGAGCCTTCCAAGGCGTTGCCCGTTTGTGTGCATGCCTTTCTAACGGCTAAGCACTTGCCAAAAATTATGTATTCTGTCTATTTTATGTCTTAAAATAAAGAAGATGCACTTTTTATTTAATATATATTATAGCATTGTACCGATTATTTTCTAGCGCTTTTTTCCAATTCTTTGGCATCTCTTTACAATGTGCGATGGCATCACTCAAGTTGCTTTACAAGTTACCATTGTCATACTAAACAGTTAAGTTTAGCTTTCCTTGACCCACCTGACTGCTCTGCACATTTTACTTTTTTTCTTAGTCTTTGTCGACTCGCCGCAATGCAGCCTAGTCTGCCTAGACAGTCATGGAGGTAATGACTCATACGAGTGCAATGTAGCATGACACCACAGGCGTTATTGCCAATGTCGTCTGTACTTTGAAAACATTAAAATCATTCAAACCCCTTTAAAACTCATGTAATTCTCATTATGTTTATAGTGCACCGCTTTAAAGTATCGCTTACACATATACATGCATACATACATACATCCATACATACATAGATATTGTACAAGCAGTATGATCTTCTTAATATATTAGTGAATGCATTTTTAAATATATTCAAAAAAAATTCGAATTCCTCTTCATTCGGAGGTCCTGGTGGTAGCATGGTAATGTTTAACTCGTTATATGTAATTTTAGCTATTGGACTTGAGTTTCGAAAGTCACTAAAACTCCCGGGCGATTACTATGTAACTCTATTGGAAAGTATGAACAGCTCGAAAGTTGTATTCGATCCGAATTTAAACTCTTACCATGTAAGAGTTAACAGTTTCGGATCGGTCGATGTTTTGTTTTATTTAAGTTTTTTTATATTTCGTTCGCGTACAAAAGCAGACTTTCGAGTGACCTTGACATCTACATTCGAAGTATATAGTGATGCACATTCGAAAGTAGAGTACGAGTATTCGATAAGAGGGTTATGGCAAGCCGAAACTAGGAACTGTATTTACGATTTCCGCTTAGTTGGTAGAAAAAATCCGTATGCGTAATAGTTGATTATCGAATGGAGTTATATAGTAACTCCGTAACTGGAATATAAGAAAAATGACTTTTTTTTTTAATAATAACGCTTATTATCTAAGCAAACAAATTTCGCTTATCCAGATAGAACTTCAGAACAATATTTTAATTAAGTTGTAACAGATTATACAGGATCCGTTTTATTTAGATTTTTTTATAAATTGGCATAAAAACATTAAAAGGAGACTTTTTGGAAAGCATAAAACCACACACCCCTCTAATTTCTATATGGTGCAAGTGACTGGGAGAGCAAGAAATGTGCAAAAATATCACAAATCCTTGCAGAATGATCTTAGAAAGGTGGAAAGAAATCTTTAGTCCATGTGTGTCAGATACTGACTATTAACGAAATTACAAGTTTGGCAATCCGTATATCCTGCGTGTTAAAATCTGTCTAATAAACGTAATGTAGACTTGAGGTTTTATGCTTTCGGGTCCAAGGCAAGTGGATTACTGAGCTCTGACTCCGAAGTTTTTCGAAATATATAAATGCAGCATTTCTTCTATATTTGTATCCTTGAAAACGTTTTTAATCTTTTAAGGCTTCCCAATCCTTTTCCCATTTCCTTTTCCATATGAGTGATTTTAATGTAAGGATATCAATCCCTATAATACTCATGTAGAAAGGATGTTATGCTACCATCACAATAACCGTTGAATTTCATTTGGGAATAATATTAATAATAATTTGAAAGGCAAAAATACTTGCGCCTTTACTTAGTATACATCATAGTGGGAGGCTGTCCAACCATTAAACTCTCTACTTTTTGGCAAAAGGACTTGTAGTGTATTTTTGTTGGCAATTTAAGGAATTTTTAAAGTTTCTTGTTTTTTTTATACACAATTTTGTTGGTGTTTTAAAAACACGAAAATAATGTTTGCATTTAAAGCAGATGCAAATACAACATGGTTGATGATACTGATGCTGATGTTTCTGCATGACTTCCTTTCTAAAAAATTACTATAATGCGAATACGTGTAATAAATTCTAGTGCACACTCTCACAAAAATTTAATAATAATAATAAAAACAAATAAAAATTTCTCAATAGAGTGGCAGACATTTTGGGCAAACTGCCTTCGAGAAAGTAATTGTGTTAAAAATATGAACTAAAACAAAAATCAATTTACAATAATCAAACGCACACACACACACACGCACACATACACACACCCTTTGACAAAGTTCTCATAATCATATTGCCGTTTGCTGACTTATTGACAGTAAACAAATTTAAAAACCAATTTGCAAAGCTTTCGCCCGATCAAACAGAAAGTGTCTACAATATAAAAAAGTATAGAAAGTGTTTTGTAACAATTTCAGAATAAGAAATAATAACAACAACTGCAAAAAGGAAACTGCTCTGAGGAAATTTTTGGAAGGAAGAGAAATTTAATAGAGCTTCACAACATGCCTGCGACACACATACGGGTAGAGTCTAATCGAAATGTCCCAACCGGAGGAGGGGTATGGTTGTTTAATATTTAATTATTTTTTTTTTAACTACTCAACCTGTAAAGCTTTCGACTTTTTCGCGGGAAAACATCCAGGCTCTAGGCAGGAATCGGACCTGCCACCTCCGGCTTAGTAGGCTGTACGTTATTCATTCGCCTAAGGAGGAGGCATTGATTACAATTGGCCAATGAAATAAATATCTCAATATATATAAAGAAATAACAGTTCTTCTCGGAATAAGCTTTCATGAATTTCATTATATAGGACGCTATTAGCATCTTATTTTTACAAGTTTATTCGAGTTGTGCTTGTGTGCTCGTGTATATGCTTTGCCAAAAAAGCTTCAGTGTTTGGCAAATGAGTTACTTTTTTTGTATTACGCGAGGCTTTTGCTTTTAAGCAAGCCTGATCATTGTCAGGAGAGTGATAGGCAGGACATTTTAGTCAAACGACCTGTGCTCCTTCAAGGGCAGACAAGTCTTGTGTTTTAAATCAAGCTTTCCATGCAAACTTAATGAGAACTCTAAGTTGAGCTGGCTCATCATACGCATTTAAGTTTTATTTTAGTTAATTTTTTTTTCAAATATAAAAGAAAAATATTAAAATTTTCTTTTAAAAAAATTTTATCTCCATTTTTTTTTAAATTGAAAATATTTATGCTTTTCTAAAACAAGTTAAATTCGAATTAAGTAAAAATATAATTAATCTGGAACTCTTTACTAATAAAAATTTTACAATGAAATTAAATGTAAATATTGTATATATTTTTTTAATTATTGGAAACAGAATTGGCGTATGAATTTTAAAAAGTTGGCGAGTTAATATTATGGCGCTGCGATTGATAATTCTATGCTTACTTGTAGGCAAAGTCCTTTAGCGATATTCAATTAGCGGCATTAAATTGCACTGCCATTGCAATGCCATGCATTTGTTTTAGAAAGATGGGAGGGCGCAATAGTTCATACGGTATTCTGAAACCGCATGTGTAAATGGGAGCCTTGTAAAAGTATGTTCTTGGGGGATATGCCACCTACTTAACTAAGTTGGTAATCATTAACGGCAGCGATCGCCCTGGACTTATAATAGCGCTAGAAGTCATTTCTTCCTAATGCATGAAACACTTTGAGGTCTCAGGTTAGCTTAGAAGGTGTTCTTACGATGAGATTTATGCATTGACCGTTTCCTTAAATTGTATGTAGAGGCTGCCCAGCCTCTGTCCCAAAATGTTTTCTAGAGACGTAGAGTATTTCTACTATGTGGCTCCTGCCTGCCCGACACTGTCGTACATGAACGTCATTTCTCTCGGCATAACAAACCATTTCTTAATACATTTTTTTTATTCATGTGCTTATCAAATAAATAATTAAATAAATAAATAGAATTTTCAAAAACACACACCCACACACCCATATGCATATTAGTTTACATATAAACACGAGTACACATACTAAAAGCCAAATGAAACGTGTTTTCTGCAAAACATATTTTCACTTTTAATGACTTCATTTCAATTCATTTTTCATTTCAATTTCATTTTAGGCAGCCGCAAATAATATAGATTTTTTATAACAAAATATAGAGTTTTCTTGCCAAAAAGGAAAGAAAAACATTTATGATGTAATTTAGTTAAATGTTGGCTGAGTACTAAATACTAAACCGAAACAAAGAACATCTTCCCAGCGATAACAAGTATAGTATATGAGGAATAATAAAGAGGGCGGTCACAATATTCGTATAAAAGAAATTTAAATTTTATTATGAAATTTTTGGCAATGAACTTTTAATAAGAAGGGTTTGTTTGCTTTCTTATTATATTTTTGTTTTTAATTAGACAAACATTCTTTCTCTGAAATACAATTTTTTTAATGCATTAATTTATTTTAATAACCAAAGAAGAAATTAAAGCCTGCATGATTTTGCCAAATTGGAAAGAAAATTTAAAAAACATCAAATCAAGAAATATAAAGAATTGTATAACAATTAGTTTATGATGCCTTAAAAAAAAGTGTTTATATAAGTCACGCCCTCTTCTTCATTGAGTGTACACCAGTTTGTGGTTAATGTGCAAGCGAACTGCACTACGATGTCCTTTTATGGCTTAATCGTTTAGCAAAGAGCTTTTTCCTTATATTCTTATGTTGGAAAATTGAAATTGCATTGCCCAAAAATATTGCTTTGCTTGAGTAGGAGCCCCACCTCCCGTGCCCTTTTTCTTGTAACAAATTTTCAACCAACAAAAAAAAAAAAGAAAAAATTAATTAAAATTGAAAATAATTCATATTTAAATTAATTTTGAAACAGGTTGGGAGAATGGTAAAAATAACCGACTGAGTGATTATTTCACAATATATTAAACTAGTTGGGGCCGGTCCTCGTTGCTGGCAGCAAATTTTTCTTTTCTTTTGAATTCGCTCGGGGGGAAAAATCAAAATCAGTGTTTTCAGTTATTCATAATAGAAAAAAATGTTTTGTATGCATGAGTCGGGACACTTAACGCTGCCATAGGCCGTTTAAGCATCCAAAGCTTTCAGCGGAACAGAGCATAGGGCCATGGCGCTAATCTCTCTCGGGTAATTTACATAAAAAAACTAGATATGTGCCTTCTGTCGGACGAACTTCAAACTACACAGAAACACGCCTCACGCCCCATAGATTATGCATTTAAATTTGCTCAAAATCGGTTCAGTAGTTTTTAAGTTTATCGCTCACGATTATACACGTCATTCTTATATATATAAGATCAGATAAGATTAAATTAAATATTAAATAAGTTTTATAAAAATTTGATTTTCACTAAAATATCCTCTTCTAATATATTTAACTTGAACTAACACAGAAACAAACAAAGAAACTTACAAAGTTTACGAAAAAGTTTAACTGAAACATTTAAAAGTTTTGTTTAAATCAATGAAAATAAATAAAATTGCCTTCATTCAGAAATCTGTGATATTTCTGTGGGAAATCTTTTAATAATGAAATAACTTGCTCTGGCATAATTATTCTTGAAGGCGGAGTATACTTTAGGAATTTAACGCAACCACTTTATATGGAAGTACAGCCTCTATATTTCATCATTGTGCAGTACTAGAAATTTAAGCAAGCAAAACGCAGTATAAGAGAGAGAGAGAGAAAAAACATAAAGAATTTTTTGTGGTTTGTACTTGCATAATTCTCAATGAGTTCTTAAAAACTTTTCTATGAATTTAATATTTATAAAGTCGTTTGGCTTAAAACACCAACAAGTCGCAACCAACAAACAAAGACGAATAAGTATAAAAAGCTGAATAGTTAAACAGTTAAATAGTTAAATGTATTTTTTTTTTTTATAAATTTCGGTTATTTCAATAAAACGCTATAAAATTTTCTTTAAGCATATTTCTTATTCCTTCTGTAAATTTAAAGCCGATTAATCGTAATTATTATTTAATGCTGAAATTATTTGTGTAGCGGTGCAACTTTATAAATAATAATGGCAAATGCATTTAACCTTAACCCAACTAGAATTTACTTTCGGTTGGCTTCCAATTGTTTTTTGTTTTTTTTTTAATTTGTGGCCATGTAAGAAAACACAAGCTTTTTAAAATTTAAATATTTTACATTCATTAACAAAAAGTCAGGTGTCAAATACATTTGCTGTAATTCTTCACCACTTTCATTAAAAAAAAAAATACGCCAGTCAATTATATTTACATATAAAAATCAAAATAATAAAGCAATTCTTTGGCACGTTTAGTTCCGTAAACAAAAATTCTATACTAAAGGAATGGAAAAAGCTTATGGCACATTAGTGTCAAAAGCTATAGGGTTATACATGTATGTGTGTGTAAATTTTTTCTATTTTTTTCGGATAACGAGTATACAGAGGCCTAAATAAAAACTAGTAGAATATTAGTAAAGTTAGTAAAGCATTATTTATTAATATTATACAGAAAGGAAACAAACAAACATTTCTCAATACTATCAATCAATGAAACCTTTTTAATGAAACATTTTAGATTGTATTTATAAAGTCTGTACTCTTTCACTTCTGAATGTGATATGATTAATTCTTTCTGTTCAATTTTGTAAATGAAATGTTACAGTGAAGGCTTGTTAATATTGCATGATGGATGTGTGACTTACATATAAATATCTTGCATTTTATTTTATTTTTCAATAAGGTTGGCCTCGAGCAAACATTCGAGCATTCCTGGCTGGCAAGCACGTCGACAGCCAACTTGGCAATAACAAATATCTACTGCATATGAAATGCTTTATTGTAGATATGACCATAAAAAATAAGAAAGAAACATATTTTTCTTTTTAAAAGCAATTCACCAATTTTTCCCATACAATATAATCATGAGTTATGAATAAAATGGATATAATTTATGCAAGCAAATTAAGTGCTCATGTTGCTAACAAAAAGCTCCTTATCAAACATTTACGAATCCCTTTTCTTGCAGTGTAGTGTAAAATAGAAACTGACAACAAAATAATTGACAGCTGCTTGTATTTTTATTAATTCTGTATCAAGCCAACAAATTCTTATAAATTCGTATATTCAACTGCTTGCTAGAAGAATTTCGTGTTGTTTTGCCTTCTACTTGCCAATAACAGTGATGAATTAAAAATGATTTTTTCTTAACTTTCAGCTAACAAAAGTAAAGTAGGGGTTTTTCTTCTAAAGCTGGATTAGAATGTTTTAAATTACACACTATTGCTGCACACCTGCGATTTATGATTTCTCTTTTGTTAATTATTAAAATTAACATTGTTTTACTTAAATATTAAGTAATAAATATTTTACAAACATGAATATATAGCAGAATTATATATTGAATGAAAAAGCAATTCATCTGCCTTCCTAAAGGAATTTCAAATCATATTATTTAATTTACCTTTTGATGCGATATTTGTAAAAAATTTATCTAACTTTGTCACTAGTACATGTGACTAACTGACGGCTTTTAATGCGAGCCTATTTATTCAACAAAGAAATGCAAATATAAATTTTTTAAGAAAGAGATTAAGTTCATATAGTGGTTGCAGCCCTCCACTTCATATATTTTAATTTTGAATTTATATTTTTAAATTAAATTGTATATATAAATTTTTTTTTGTTTCCCATTAAAACATTCCTCTTAAAGAATATATGAGCTAATGCCTTTTCTAATGGAAACGTGGTAGAAAATATTCTTTAATAAACTGTTTGAAAATTTGAAAGAATATCTCTTCAACCATTTTCCAGACTGGGAAATTTTTGTTTTTGTATTAGTATTTTAACACAATCATACATCGAAAAAAATTAATACTTTATACTTGCTTTTAAGAAATAAATATCTTAAGTCGACTTAAGTCCGGTAGATGCCAAGAAGACTTCAGGCCGATGTTGATGAAAATGGAGGGTCAACGAAGTATTAGTAGCGAAAAACATTATATAATAACGAATGTATGTATAAGACCTCTACAAACACTTTTGTGCTAACAAATTTTGTGTATTTTTGTTTTTATTCTTAAATAATTTATTAAAATCTGTTTTTTTTTAATAATAAATGGCAATAGAATTAAAATAAAACTGCATTTATTCCAAAAATATGTGCTGTGCATTTAAATATGTCCAGAACTGTAAAGTATTGAAAATAATAAATCAATTTTGATTTTCTTAATTATATTATAATTATTTAATTTTCCAGTGCCTAATTATTTAATTTTTTCACCTATGGTCAATTAGTGAGGTCAGTTAATACTTTCGAAAGTGTACTCTTTTACTATTGGCTTTCTTAAATTCAAAGAGCAACGTTTATTAATGTAAGTATTTATTTGTTGTTGCAATTTTCTTATGTATGAGCAGGTAAATGTTTTAAGGAGCAGTTTGTATGTGTTTGTGTGACAACCCGCATTGTCAGCTGTTCTAGTTTGTTCAATGTTTTTGGCTTTTGCTTAACGATTTTCTTTTTGTATTTTCTCTTATTTTTTGTAAAAGTGATTAGCACTTTGTTGTTGCTCTCTCACTTTAATTGTTTTTGTTGCATTATTATACGTATGAAAATATTATTGCAGGTATGGGAAGTACTATGCTATTGTGAAAAATTTAAAAGAAAAGTGCTCGCGTTTGCATCGTAGTTATATTGTAATTTCAAATATTTTTCTTTCCACTCTTCGCCGTATAAAAAATTACACTATTCTTACTAAAAAAAAAAAATTAATTTAAAATAAATGTTTTTCCAAAAGGAAAGCTTCCTACTTTACTAAAAACAGACATTTGTCTTACCAAGCGCAACTATAACTCGAGCAGTCTCCATTCCTGACCTGCAGTGTTCTATAAATTAGCTTGCCAGTGCCAGTATTTATTTTCATTTATTGTTGTTGCTCTTCTTCAAAGGTTAACCCTTTCGTAACCTTGAATGCAGTGTGATCCAATTGTCATATTAATGCTGATTTAAGCACAAAAAAAAAAAAAAACGAAAAAACAATACAAACAAGTACTCGTTCTTTTCAATGGACACTTTTTTATACTTGAAGTGTCGTATTAGACATATGAAAGCCATAAAAATATTATTCCGATGTGTTTGTAACACGTGTCGATAAGTTTTTTTAATTATCATTTAGAAACGGAAATTGTGATTAGTTTTGAAATTAAGTTTAAATTTCTTTAAAGAGTTTTGTTTTTATATAGAAGTATTTTATAAAAGTAATTAACATATGTTTTTTATACTTCACACATTTAAATATCTGTTTAAAGTTTTAATATTTAAACAAGCAGAAGGCAATAATAAAATTGTACACATTTTCTTATTAATTATTAAACTAATTTTATGAAAAGAATATACTCGTAAAAATACTGACGTAAAAATTACCTACAGCTGAAAATTCATTTCATCTCCAGTAAATAATTTTAATAAATTGCTAAACTTATGACTTTAACCAAAATATTAGTATTAACTAAATTTAAATTCAATTGAAAGTAGGCAAATTTGCTTAAAAATGTTTATAAATTTAATACAAAATATTTATTTGGAGGGAACAAATTTATCACACACACACTTTTGTGTTAAGCTTAAAAAGCAATTAATTTAAACATTTATAATTTTAAACTAATGCACATGTAAACTTTCTATTCTAATCTAAAAAAGTTTTTACTTGTATGTTTGTACAGCAACTCTCAAGAAATGAATATATATTAATTTGTCACTATTTGAAAATAAGCATTCACTGCTTTCCATGTTGTTCTACGAATTTCATGCGTCAGTATTAACAAATAAAACAAGAATTTGTTTTAAAAGTTGTTTAAATATTATTATTTAACGTACATTTTATAAAGTGCTGATAAGCTTACAGGTAAAAGAAATATTATTTAAAATTTAAAAGGGCTTTATTTTTTATTTTCGTACTCTTTCATGTTTAATTTATTTTATTCAAAACAAAATATTGTAATTTTTTTCATTTGATGGCACGATTGTTTGGATATGAAACTTGTACAGGAAGCTGCGAATTTTCCAACATTTTTCTTATAAACAACAAAGTAGTTCAGTAGTAACCCAAGTAGTTGCTACCTCGATGAATAACTTTAAAATGAAGAAAGTTGATAGTTAGGGGTAGAACAGCGGGCTGCCGAGGCCAACAAGTTTAAAAAGAAAAATTTCAATAATGAGAAATTAAATGCACAATTGAATCCAATTTGAATACAGGCCGGGGTTTGACTGTATTGCCACAATAGGAATATATCATAAGAATGAAATTATGCAAGTCTGAGTAAGTGGTTTTAATTAGTCCTTCACTTTCACTTAATTTTATTACTTGAAACAGAATATTATTTCCGAAATCATTCTGCCAGCAGACTAAAATAAATTTTTTTGTTTTAATGAAGTCTTGAATCGGTTTACAATAAACAATATTTAGCATTGTGGTGTATCGTTAATAATTAAAAACTGATTTGGCAGTCGTTGCCAAGACTATCAAATCAATTGGCATTTGTTAGAATAAGAAATGCAATCAGCCTGAAATCAGCTTTGAATTAAATCTATATATAAATGCTTATTTACGTATATTCGATTATTCCATATTTTTAACTAAAATGTTTTTTTTTTCGTTGCATGTATGAAGCTTTTTGTATTCTTTAAATAGATAAGCACAATATAATACTGATTGTTCTAATAAAATCGAAACAAAGAGTACAAATCATGCATGACAGATACAGAAATAAAGAAACCCACAAATTATGCAAAAACTATTTGGCAACTATTTAGATGTTCCTTTTTAAATGCCAAACAAAAAAAAAAAAAAAAACAAACAAAAAAATAAAACTAAATAAAACAAAAATAATTGCAGATAATGACATTTAAGAGCAAACGAAATTTATGTACTGCTGAAAAACAATATTTAAAACCAAAAAATCACATGACTTTAAATAGAATATTTCTTGTTCATCTAACAAATATTCGATAATACTTATTAAATCAATACAATGTTAAAATACAAAAGTTTCTATAAAAAAAGAAAAAAAATTGTAATTCTTGTTTCAAAGGCAAACGGCACCAGCAAAAATGTTTCAGAATAGGTAAACTTTAATTTAATGCCACATCGCTGCTGTAACAGACAGGTTATATTTATACTCTGGCATACTTCACACACACACACACACACACACACACATATATATATATATTATATAGTAATATAACATTTTCCTACATCCTGTGCATTAGCATTTGCGTATTACGAGTACGACAGTGTACGAGTACTCGTATGTGTTAGTGATTGTGTTTGTGTAGTTGTAAGATTTTCTTTATAGTTTGTGCTTACGAGGATGTACGTAATAATAATTGAAGTTGTAGTGTGTTTCTACTTGTTGTTGTAACTATTTACGATAACTTGCAAGTTGTGTAAGAAAGTTCATTTTATATAGACTTTTATTGAGCTTTTAGTGTTTTAATGACTGCCTTCATTCACTAGTTGTTGTGAATTTCCGCTACTGTTGTTCGCTCTCCTGTTCCCTTCCGCTTTAAGGATTTTTGTCTTCTTGTTTTCTTTTTTTTTTTTTTTGTTTATTCTTATTTAACGTACTTTTATCTTATATTTTCTTTTAGGCAATTAAATATGATTTTAGAGAGTGTTGTAGTATTAGAGATAAAGAAGCCAGAAGGTCTGTAATGAATGTTCATCTAAAGCAGTCGGAATAAACAATAAAATTTTATGTCGTCCTCATGAGATTATTTTTAGAATGAATGTTTGTTTACACAGAATTAAATATGTATATAAATATTCATTATTTACACTCATATTCATATTTTAAAAAATAGCTTCAAAATTTAATAACTTGTTTATTTTCTTTTAATCTGATTTATTTTATATATATATTTTCAATTCTTCAGATTTTAGATTGTTTTGTTAAAAAAAAGAAGAAAAAAAAAATTATTTTATTTTTATTTTCAATAAATATTTTGTTACCACTATGAGTAGCTTCTGCAGGAAAATATTCTAAAAAAAAAAATTCTAAAATAATAAATCTAAAACTAAAGAATTGAAAATTTCAGAAAAAATTTGTGAATCAAAAATCATTTACATGTCAATTCTTCAAGATAACAGAAATTCTAAATTTTTAAAGAATTTATTATAAATTTAATGTCCAGCGGGAAATGTCTGGTTAAGGGCTTGTTTCACTATCCCACACGGTATTAGCACATATCAAATATGGCATGTATAATGAAAAAGTATTATAGTGTAACCTAAAAGCGTATTATTTTTTTGACAGTCGATTATCACTCGCAAAAGTTTTTGAAAATATTTATAAAATGAAAGCTTTCGTCTGGTCAAGGTTGATTTGACTTTTATTTTATTTTTTATTATTTTTAATGTATATATCACAAGTTTAATTTTTTTATCTTTGGAAATACATATTTTCAGTCCACCTTTTTTACAGCACCAAATGGAAAAAATTACTTTGTTTATATATTTTCGTAATACATTTAAAATGTGGTGGATCACCATTTACATTTACGCCATTTTTATTTGATTTCATAAAATATAAGGCTATCACTATCACACTTTCGTGTAAATGAGTCCACTGTTCCACTGTCTGGAATAGCGAAACAGGGCCTTTATTGACACTTTCGTGTAAATAAGTCGTTCCACTGTGTGTGATAGCGAAACAGGACCTTTATTGACAACTAAATCAGAGATTTAGGTTTTTCGATTTTTATTTTTAAAAATGTAAATACAAAAATATAATCTTACAAAAGCGTAGCAATTCTCGTTTATTTTGTTCATAATTTTTATTTATTTTTTTTTTGTTTTCATTAAATAAAACTTTAGTTTAATAAATATATTTAATAAAAATACCTCGTGGAAGAATTGTTTACATTTTATTTACCTTAACACACATGCAAATATTTTCGTTACTTTCAGTTTATTTCATTAGTGGAATTTTGGTAATTTCGAATCCATTTTCTATTTCACATACAACTAAAATTTTGTGGGTTATTTGGGAAGAGTTTCAAAGATAAGGTCATGGGATTTTATGTAAAAGATGTCGGAAATGATCGGAAAATTATATGTGTAGAAAAATGTGACATATAAAATTCGCATGAGCTTTTTTCACAAAAAATTTTTTTTTTTTGTTTAACTGAAATAGAAAGTTTTATAAAGTTTATGAAATTTATTATTTTTATACTATATAATAATTCGTAATAATTTTTATAGGAAAGTCGCTCTTTCCGGCTTGCTCGTGGCGGAACTTTGCAAAAAATAGATGACGGAATGTTTACACTTGGAGAAAAGTGAAAAAGCAAATGTGCTTCCAAAAAGGTACTTTAAATTTTAACAGCCATTGAATTAACGAATATAATGAGCACACATGAAATCAATTCTTTGGCACACGTGCCGATCTAAATGATTCTTACGCCAATTGATAGAAATGTATATAGATATATATCTCTATATATATAGGAGTATAGGTGGCACCTTGTCGGTCTCCGTTGTAAAAATGTAGTGCCTTCTTATATTAACTGAAACAAGGTTCACAAAATTTAAGCAACGTGCCGAGCCACGCCTACTTTATTCCAAAGTCAAATATATTTAAATCTACTTAAGTGTGTCCTATAACAGCCGGTATATGTGCTCCAATGTCAAATGTTTTGTAAACTACTTAAATGATTTCTTAATATTAAAGCTTAATACAAAGCTTTTACATGGTAGGCCACGCCACTCGCAGCTAATTCCATTTTATTAAGTAATCCGAGAGCAGACGTCAGATATTTCGAAAATTAGATATGCTTATTAAGCCACAAAGTAATTAGTGACGTAGATATGCAATTTAGTGACGCAGGAAAAGTAATTAAAACTAAGTTTACTGAATCAATTTAAATATATTTCATTACATTGTTTTAAATTTGCAGTGGACTTGAAAGAATGCATCGCATCACTGAAAGTTCAACTTTTACCTGAAAGATGTAAAATATCAGTTGGCTTTTTGGTGGCAATTGCCTCGAAACCCATTAAGCTCGCCGATTTTAATTTAATTGTACGCTATTGACAAAGATTTTTCCAATTTATTTATTTAGTCTTCTTTGGAATTTTTATTGCCGGACATTTGAGTTAACTGGCAGTTGTTAACAGTATTGATTTATTTTGCCGCTGGCAGAGACGGGCGTCAGAGAAGTAGAAACTCGCTGCAAATAAAGTCTCATTTTATACTACACATATTTATTGTGTATGTATATGTGTGTATATCTATACATGCATGTTTGTATGGGTATACGAACTTTATAATTCTGTTTATCTCAGCAGATAATAAAATAAATAGACGTTATGAGTCTCATTTTATTAACGTCAGAGACGTGAAATTGAAATAAAGATAACAAGATATATATTAAAAACAGAAGAAAAAAGCAGAATGAAAAAAAAAAGAAGACAATTGGTTGGATGGATGGGCTTCATTAAGCTACGTTTAATTTTGACATGATGTGGGTGGGTGAGCATGTACTTGCATGAGTATGGATGGGTGTTTATAAATGTTTTTGTAGCGAAAGTACGAAGGAAACCCTATTGGTATGCTGCGCTATGACATTTTCATAAGAAGTGTGGGGGGAAGACTGTTTGTTTGTGTCTGGCTGAATTTAAAAAGTGTGGAAAGTGACTTTCTTTCGTATTGTAATCTGCCTTCTGGGTGCCATGATAATTTGATAAGAATTTTTATTTAGTAAATTTTACCCTTACATTCTTTTCCCCCCTTCTCTAATCAGTAAAAATTAATTGAAGATGATATAAAAAGGTTTTATTATATAGCAATAGCGATACTCAAGCGAGTGTTAACGTCGAAATCAGGTCAAGGGTATTCCAAAAAGCTATTTGGAAGATAATGCTGGCTCAATTTAAGAACATTAATTTGCTTTAATGGTCTTGCAGTTAACTCACGATAAACTATAACTAGATGTGATTGTTTCTACAAATGATAGTTATAATGATAGATGAAAACTTAAATCTTTAAATTATAGCGAAAAGTATTAAAATTAATTTGCGAGACGAAATTTTATAGCGAAAATCTTCTATAATTAAATGAAACAAATATTTGTGACAAAAATTTGTAATTAAAAAGTAATCAATGGGGGGAATGGTACTTTCAAAACTGGTGCAATAATAGTTCCTATGGCCAAATACTCTTCTCTATTATTTTTGCCGCCTACCAAATTACGAGAAAGTTTGCATTTCGCTAAAAAATAGAATGTCAATTTTCTTTTACCAAGACTGGCTCTAGTGCATTTGTTTTTCATCTTCGGGGTAAAATGTGGCTTGTAAATTACTTTACTTTCCGCATTCGAAAATTAATTGCATTAACATTACTTGCAAGAGTAAAACTTAACTATGCATGTAGTGGTGTTTGCATAAGTCATAATTGCTTAACTGCCCTCGTAAATGTTTTTGGGAATAGAAAACAACATGCAGTTTCTGATTTTATCAGTCTTCTTGCATTATTTCATGTTTCAAGTCTTGGGCATTGAAGGTATTCACTACAGTAGGGCAAACTACAAATACTGCTTTCTGCAATTGTCGCTTTGTAGCAAGCTAAGTAATTAAGTTGTAATGCCACCATACTTCACAGTTGCCAATAACAAAAATTACCCTTTTTCCTTTTTTTTTTTAAATGACTTAACTTTTTTAATCAACAAAGCTTGCGGCTTGTCCGCAGGAAAACAGCCAAGCGACAGGCACGAATTAAACTCACGACCCCCGTTTTTGAAAAAAATAAAACTTTTTTTTTAAAATATACGTGAAAGAAATAAAAATATTTCCGAATTGCTAATTTATTATTGCAACATCATACGTTTTTATTAATTTTAAGACATAAAAAAATTACCGTCGGATAAATTGATGTTCGAGTAGTTGCATAAGAGTCTAGCAGTATTCTCGTCAAAACAATTGTTTATATATAAACAGCTGTTTCTAATTTTTATCATTTTGCCGGTTGTAGTGAATGTCTTTAATTCATTCAGCTTGGATCCAGGTTTAAATTAGAATCAACTGCCTCAAATATGATCTGTTCGTATTTTGTATATGGAAAGATATCAATATGATGAAACACGTAGTACTGCTTCAGAATTTTGGCTTTAAGCCGAGGCTCGTTACAAGGCACATTACTTTTCCTCGTCACATGTGAATGATTTGGCTGAGTCGAAGCCTCACAGCTAATCCTGCCAAGTACACCTTTTTGAACTTGATTGTAATCTAATTGTTGATTATAAGTTTAAATAATCAGTTCATGGACTTTTTAACATACGACCCATTTTTGACGCCTAATTTTGTACAACACCAATATTATTATTTGGCTGTGAAGTATTTGCCAGATGCAATTCTGGGAGGCGTTTATTCAAATATTTCCCCCAATGATTTCTTAAGAGTACGGAACTGTATTGGTTATGCGCAACATGAAGCCATTATCGCAGGCCAATTCCTTTATAAAAAAAAATTAGTATTTTTATGAGAATCCCCTACACACTGCAGACCATCACACCATCACATGGAAGGATACATTGTTTTGCGTGTCACTGTAGGTGTTCATTATAACTAAATCTATTTCAGAATTTTTGTTTGGATCCTCCAATCTTGTTAGCATTTTACTGGTAAAATCATATTTTACTAAATCTTTAAATATCTTATTATAGTTTAAATTATGTAACTCATTGATTTCATTTACTTTAATTCTGCTGTTGCCTACTCCAATGTAAGACTTAATTAAGTCTTGTGTTTGGAAGAGCTACAACAAAATAAATAAATTAAATACAAACTCATCTTTAATTAATTAAAAGCCAGCAAATACTTCACTGTCTCCTCACATTCCTCTCCGCTTAAACATTTTTGCTTAGAGATCGTAAGTGGTTCCACAGTTGGTAAGAGTAAAGGAGAAACGGATCTGCCTCTTGTCCTTGGAAATGTTAATATTTTTTAATATTTTATTAAAAGCTTAAAGAGCATCAATTTTATCACCGATCTTTAGCCTTTGCAAGATATTTCATATTCAAAAAAAATATTCCTAAGAAACACTTCTCTGAATTAGATTTACATTAAAATATAGTTTTTTTTTTTTTAGCCAGACAGACCAAAAATATTTCCACACTTTTTGGCTAAAAATGAGAAAACATGACCTTTAGAAAATATTTGTTTAAAATACATTTTGACAAAATAAATATAAATAATAGAAAAAAAAAACATTTAAAAATGAAATTGTCAACAATTTTTTGAATGCGAGTGAAGGTTGAACACACAAATTACCAACCAAATTATCTCGATACTAAGGAAAATTATTTTTAAATATTTCCATTCGCATTTCGAAAAGAGAAAGTATGAAATGGATAAATTTAAAAGAATTTTTTCTTTCAAAAATTTTTATAAATTTTATTACAGAATTTAATTTGTTCTAAACAAGCACTCTTTTATAAAGAGTTTTCTGCAGGACGATTCGCCCGTTTCATTAAATCAATATTGTCGTACTACACATTTTAAATTATTTTCAAATATTGTGCAATATTAAATGAGAAGAGAAAATTGATTTTTCTGTTGGCGATTAAAACACATAATTTTATAATAAAATTTAATAAAAAAAATAAAAATAATTATGCAAGAAATGTTAAGTAGATGAAGAAAATCATTCTACTGAAAAATTAGTTCAAGTTTCTGCGATCATAACAGGAATGAATGAATCCCGCTTTAAAGTTGGGCCAGGACATTAAAAGACGAGATCTAAAATTAGGCTTGCTACAATGTAAGAAGGAAAACCGTTAGGCAAGTGTTGTTAAATTCTTTATATAAAGGCCTTGTGTTGTCTTAAACTATATATATTATATTATATACATATATATTTGGAAAAAACAACCTATAAACGAATCTTGGCGTGAAACTTTCAGCCAAGTTTCAGAAAAGTTTTCTGCTAAAGTTGAAAAAAAAATATATATATATATATACCAGCAAGTTATTAATGGAAATAATTAATAAAAGTTAAGTGAATTTCTTGGACGATGGCAACACTGGTCATGAACTAGTCCTTGGGTGCAACGCATATCAAAGTCACTGAAATCATTTGAAACATGACTTTATAAATCTACTAAAAATAGACGCTGTCTGGCCTTAAAGGGTTATGCATGCTAAATTAATATTAATTACAATAAAATGGAATTTGTCCTACAAGTAAAAAAAAATTATTAAAAAACATTTACGACAAATTTTACTTTTTTGAAAAATATTTTTCCTGCTGATGCTACACAACGAAATACAGCATTTAAATTGTTATAAAAACATGACCACAAGCTGAAAATTATTATAAGAAACTCAGTCTCTCCTAGTCGAAATATTCAACAACGGACGACACATCAGTGGACTAATCCGCAGGTTAAGAGTCGTAAATCCAACTAATTATTAGACTGAGAGAAGGGAAGTAGCGCAAATGCTTTAGATTGATGAAATCATGGCATGTTATACGAGTATAAAAGATCTTTCAAATTAATTATAAAAATTTTTCATTTCGTCCCATTGTGCATCTCTATGTTTTGATGCAATAACATGAATTTTTTCTTTCTAAATAATTATATTAAATGAATAGAACAAGCAAAACTGTCTGTTATTTGCACCATGAAAACATTTTTTCTAATTGTAAATGCACTCGTAATATCTAATTGAAATTTTTTTTTTTTTTTTTTTTTTTTTGTAAATTAGGAAAAAATGTTTGCATTTATTTCTGTGGAAAAACATTTCAATTTATTTTCTCACCCACCACTGCCCACCATACACATACGAGTGCATGCAGTTGTAAGAACACCTGCTGTTTCCACACATTCATGCATAATAAATATTTAAGAGTACGTGTGTGTGCATGTATTGGTGAAGTCTGCTAAGTAAATTAAAGATAAACAATGCACAAATGAATGAATGAACTACAGAGCAAAAATTGATAGATTAAAACGGGCGACCGCAATGACAATGCTATGAATTTAGGCAATAAGTGAAATATGCAGGTAGTGGAAAAAGTGGCCCCAAACTGTTAACTATTACAAGCGCTATTAACAGCTTCTTATTAAAAAAATTAATTTTATATACTTTTAATATATATTTATATATTTAATTTATATACTTTAAAATATTGAAGAGGATACGTGTGTTTAATTAAAAGAATTGTTCATATTGACGTCTCACTAGGGGTCACCAGTAAATAAATAAAATAAATGGCCTTTTTTTGGCGACTTTCTATTATAATATTTTTTCCCGAAAACTAGTACCCACTTGACGCCATTTTGGAAAAGGCCTAGTTGAAGAAAAGTATATGGATGGCACCGTATTGTAGTGCCTCTAGTGTAAAATTAGGCACTTTTTTATACCACATTTCATTTTAGCAATGAAACACTGTTAGAAGGCTGCATGTGCTCACATATTTCCTGACATTTGCTCACTTTGCCTTCATCACTTAAGCTTTCCAACAGCATTAAGAGAGGGGCGTTGAAACTATTAACGTATTAACTAATCACGAGATATTATTGAAAAAAGTAATAACGAATCAAAAAAAAAAAAAAATTTTCAAAATTTTTCAGTGTATCTTATATCTTTTGCATTGGAAGCTTCTTTAGGGCCTTCTTTGGCAGCCCCTAAAAGCCATCAACTTCGACATCATCAAAAAAAAAATAAAACAATACTCGTGTAGTGCAACTTTGAAGAGAAGTTACGAGGCAAGTAACAATCGAAAACAATAGAAAGCAATTGTTTGCAATTGTTATGCACTTTTTTTTTAAATTCTACAGATATGAAAATGTTCTTACGAACAGTGGTGTTCATAAGTTTCAGTATAGATATTTGATTTGTATTGAAGGCCATGATAGCTTCGGCAATTATTTGCATGAAAATCTAAAGTGATTCCATTCTATACTTAAAAATCTCATTTGAGTGGTTTGCAGGAAATACAACTCTGTAGGTGCCTCCTGCAAAACAACTGGCTACAGGGCTAAAATAGTAGCAGGAGACATTTGAAAGCATGTCACCATGTAGCGTGCTGCGGCGAATATGCTTTTTGCAAAAATCCGTTTTAATTTCATCATCGCCATTTACTGGCAATGCAGACGAAAGGACGGACAACCTTTACACTGAAAATAGCAAATATATCATCGAATTGCTTTAGTTAAAGCTTTTGTCCAAGAGTATTATTAATTAATTTTTTTAATTATGGTAATTAAGAGACTTAAGTGCTCCTAAATCTCAAACGCGAAGACGGTAAACTTCCGCTAAGCGAAATATTTTAATATTTTAAAAAAAAGCTTTTAATAGAATATTTATTAAAAAGTTATTAGTAGAGTACTATTTTTCAAAAAGTTCTTTTTTAAGGGGAAAGCTTTTAAAATATTGTCTAATACGAGCATATAAAAGATACATTGGTTAATTATAAAAATATAAAAAAACTATATTTTGAAAATGATTTTACAAAAATTTCAAGTTTGAGAAAAATATCGTTTAAGAAATAAAAGTTATAATTAACGTTAAAAAAAGTGACAGTACACCTTTTAAAAAAATTTTTTTTTAAAAGCACTTGGGTGCTTCTGATTCCTGGGTCGTTTCCTACGAACAAGCCGAAAGCTTTGCAGGTTAAGTTGATTTAAAAGATTACTACAGTTAATTTTATTTATAAGTTAATTTTGAAAATAAATATTTTAAAAAATAAATTTTTAATAATATAATATAAAAAAGTACATTTGAAAGTTTATGTTGCCAAATTAGTTTACATTTTAGAAAAGTATTTCTTTAAAGACGTATTTCTTTGGTATATATGCGTGTATGGTTAAAAAAAGCTTTTAGGAAAAAAAAATAATTGCTTTTTTTTTGAAAAACTTCTTTTAAGACAATGTGTTTTGAAAAAGTATGCACTGAAAAAGTACTTTGTCAAAATACACCCTTTTAAAAATTTACACTTTGCAGCGATAATTAAAAATTCACTTTCTGAAAGAAGGATATTGCAGTATCGTAATTCTTTCCTTTAATCTTTTAGTGGAAAAGAAGATTTTTAATGCTACTAAAATGCTACTACAGTGCTACTGTAATGCAACTATAATGCTACTATAATGGTACTATAATGCTATTACAATGTTACTATAATGCTACTACAATGCTACTATAATGCTACTATAAGGCTACTACAATGCTACTATATTGCTACCATAATGCTACTACAATGCTACTATAAGGCTACTACAATGCTACTACAATGCTACCATAATGCTACCATAATGCTACTAAAATGCTACTACAGTGCTACTGTAATGCTACTATAATGTTACTATAATGATACTATAATTCTACTACAATGTTACCATAATGCTACTAAAATGCTACTACAGTGCTACTGTAATGCTACTATAATGTTACTATAATGGTACTATAATCCTACTACAATGCTGCTATAATGCTAATAAAATGCTACTACAATGCTACTACAATGCTACTATAATGCTACAGTAATGCTACTACAATGCTACTACAATGCTACTGTAATGCTGCTGTAATGCTGCTATGTTACTACTACAATGCTACTATAATGCTACTACAGAGCTAATGTCTGTGGGAATTTATCTTTACCTAAAAACTGTTCCTTTTAAATTTAAAAAAAAAAAAAATTATATAATGACATCTCATAGAAGGGATAATTTATATACATTCAAAGAGTAGCTCTGCTATATATCTGACCACAACTTTAGCATGTGTATAAATGTAATATGGAAACTAAATTCGCTGAGTACACTCACTTATTTCGTTTTCATTTAATTTTTAAGAATAATATTTTTCTATCGTAAATGCCAATTGTAGCTGCTATAAACGTCAGTTCTACTATTCATTGCTAAAAACAAAAAAAAAAATAAAAACAAAAAAAAACACTGAAAACTTAATAGGGAAATTTATTTTTAAACGGAGGTATAGATATTAAACAAAAATGAAACTAATGGGACGTGTATTTACCAATTTACACACATGTATTCACAAACAAGCATATATACTCGTACTCGAGTCATATAAAAAATATTGATTATTTTTTTATTTTTCTACATTCGTTAGTTTGTTTGGTTGTTAATTTTAATTACTTTTGGATGTGATTCAGTTGAATGACATTTAGATTAATTTCGGTGTACGTAATTTTTTAAAATACGAGCAATACGTATATAGGTATGCGTTCACGTTCACCTTGATGTGCTTTTAGTGATCAGATTTTGATATCTGCTAAAATAATGGCATATTTTAAGAATGCCATGATTGATATACTCGTACACTTTCAAATGTAGCAATCAGTATTTTGTTAGAAATTTTGAGTGTGTGTGTGTGTGTATGTGTGTGTGTAATGTCGTAGTTGGTTGCAAATTTTTTTAAAGGAAGTGTAGTGCACTTTCCTTCCTCTTATCACATTAGTCAAAAATTCTACGATTACAGCTATTAAATTTTTTTTTTATGGATGTTGCAGCGTTAGAATTTTGCTGAGTGTGAAAAAAGGTTTATTTATTACAGCTGATTATACAGCTGACTGCGCAAACGTCAATTGGAGTGTTACATAACGAATAATATAAGAGGGATGCCGCGCAAGATGAAAGTACCGCCAAATAATTTTATGGGTGTTTGAATTCAGAAAGTGATTTTTTCTTTTAATGTAACTGAATATTTATTTATTAATCTAGACTGATTGATTTTAAGCTCGCAAAGTATACTTAAATGAGGACCACTGCATATATCTAATTGAGGCTGCATTAGCCAGTTCGTAAGCCACAAATATAGTACAAAGATCATAAATTTGAACCCTACAACCGGCAGTAAAAAAAAACTCACGACTAGGTATATTTCTCAAGTACTTCAATATCCCATATATTCATCGATATTTGCATATATGTATATGTAAAGAAGGCTACTAAACATTTACCATTGAAAATGTACATCTAAGCAGTATTTAATTGCTGAAATACGAAATTAAATCAATTCGCCGTAAAATTGTCTTAAGCCATTTACGGCCGCTGCACCTATTTGGGAACATCCCATATGCAAGAACTATGTAAAAGTATTTAATAATAAAATAAAAAATTATGTAACAAAATTGAATGTTGCAATTTCTCTGCTGGTAGGCGGCCACACCTATTTTATATACTATACCATGAAAATGGTTTTACTCAATTTTATGTATATTGGTTTTTTCTATTTATTTATTTCTTTTTGCCTTTCTAGCTTCGTTTGGCTTTAAATGTGTTAAGAAAGCCCGAGGCGTAGCAGCACTTTTGCTATCCAGACACCCTTTGCTACCACACTCCTGTTCAGCCAACTCCTGTACAATGATTTGTGTGTTTGTTATCCAACCTCTTAGAAAATAAATATATTTCAATATTTCTCATCTGAAACTTGATTTTCCTGTGTTTGGAAAAGTTGATTAATATCCCCTTGCCCCTAACAGTGGCCTTGGATATTGCGGAGAAATATAAAAAAAAAATCCTAAACTAATTACGTACACTGTAAGCTATTGTGATACGTACACAAAGCATTGTACTTGTCATTATCTGGCAGGATTTTTTCACCACGAAATTAAAAAAAATTTAATTTCACTAATTCCATTACATACCACAATCCTTGAATCCTTTATGCGCTATTTGTAGTAATATAATTTGCTAACAATTTACCTGTAAATAGAGAGTAAATATATATATGTATGTGTTAATATGAATTTTGAATTGAATTTTCTTTTTATAAATTTATTTTAAATATTGTCATGTAATAAAAATTGCTATAATAAATATTTTCCAAAACAGATATTTATATAATATACGAGTTCAAGGAAAAAGCTCAGATGTCATATCTGGAAACATTTTATTATCCATTATATTATTGTTTGATTTTTAAAAAAATATCTTCCATGGCTTAAATTAAATTAAAAACAATGGAAATAATACATTTCTAAAGCACAGCGAGAAGAACAAACTTAGTGGAAAGTACGTAGTAGCGGGGGAGGATGGGTATAAGTACCCCTAAGCAACATCTTTTGTTGTAGGACAGACTTATTCGATCTTGATAATACTTAAGCCCAATAAAGTTATTAAACAAAGTAAGCAGAGAGCACAGTGGTTTCATAGACTGCAAAAGTAAATGAAGTTTGCTAACCTGCAATCCTTCTACTGCCAAGCTTTTTTTTGGAAATAAGCTCAATAGGGCTTTTGCAGTAAAATATTTTAGAGCAAACTAATTATTTTAGTAAAGAGATGCGCATGTTTATTTAGCTACGGGTCACCAAGAAGTTTTGGTAATTAAATCGAACCCGAGGAAAGTCTGAAACTGAGATCATATTAGCTTATTTTTTTTTTTTTATTTTTTGTTTTAATAATCAGTTATATAATGGAGGATTCGGAAGGCACCAGAAGTTAGTTTTTTAGCATATATTAGTTATAGTTATTAAAATATTAAATAATTGTTAAAAGTCTCGTTTCACTATCCTACATAGTCGTACAATTCATTCAGATGAAAATGTGATAGTGATACCCTCCTATTTTAAGAAATCAAATCAAAATGGCGTTGCTGTTAGCAAACTATCATTTAAATGAATTGCCAAAGCAGACATTTTCTGGTCGTAAAATATAGTTATATAGTTATACAGTTTCTGGTCATTATAGTTGTTTAGGTAGCAAAGTGTTGATTGCCATAATAAATTTATTAAAAATCAAACTTTGACTATAATATAATTTTTCCAGGTTTCTCTTGTTTTGCGTCACAGAGGAATAATTCTGTGCTCAGCTGATTGAAGTAAAAGTATAATTTTATGATACAATTTTGTCAAATCGTACGGCTGTGTAGGAGAGTGTAACGAGACCTTAAATATTATTATTCTAGAAAAAGTCTAAGAAGTCAATTTATAACAATATAATAACAATAAAAACTTTGCCAGTGAGAGCATTTCAAAAGAAATAAATTTTTCAGCAGTTTGAGATCTTCAATTGATCACTTAAATTCTAGAAAATTGTTTACAAAATAAATGAGAATTACGTAGGCATAATTGATTCATTGTTGTTGTTGCTAACAAATTTTTAATTAATCGTTTTGTATCTGTGAGACCCATTTTATTGCAGGAACATTGAATAAGGAAGAAACACCTTCTTTCTTTCCTTATTTTGAATACGGACATTAAACGTTTCTATTGAGTGAATTAAATTTTTTTTTCTTTTTTTTTACATTCCACTGAAAACACATAAAAGTAATCGATAACGAGAGGCAACCAAAAATAAACAAAAATAAATTAAAATCTGTTAACATCAAACAATAAATTTTTTTTTGGTTTCGCAAAAGCATTCTATTTGTTAAACCTGAAGTGCAGTATTTAATATAATTTATGACCGATCATGAAATTTCGTGATGTTGCATTAAATTGTAAATTGCAAATGTATGCGGGCATGTGTAGGGATGTGTGTAGAAAACATGCGAAATGTTTGAGTCAATTTGCGCAAAATACGCATTTCAATACCTGCACGAAATATTTATCTCGCTAAAAAAAGTATTATTTAAAATTATTTTAAAAATAATTAAACACCCACTTATTTGATGAATTTTGCAAAAAAAAAAAAAAAAAAAAAACAAAAAGAATTCTTTAAATAAATAAACTTTTATTTGTAAAATGTTGGAGATATAAAAACGCCCACTTTAAATATTTCGGTTAAAAAAAATAAATAAAATTAATTTCTTGTAATGCATGTATAATGGGGCAGTACTAGAAGTTCTTTGATCACAAATGAATCATAATGCAAATGAAAAATGATCGCGTATTCAAATAAGCCTCTAAACTGTCTAAACTCTAATCAAACTCTTCAGTGGACTCGCATCCAAACCGTTTTGAAAAGTTATTCCCAGCCAGACTTATTCTACTATATCAAATAAAATTTGTTTATGGCATAATTTTGAAAAGTCATGACTTACTGTAATAGTGATTTTGTAATTCTCATTGATTTTTAGAAAAAATAAATAAAAAAGTACATGCTTTTCTTTTTGTTTTTTTTTTTTTAGATCGAAAATCATCTTTAATAACTTCTGGATAATTTGGAAATTTGTAAATTTCGGTCAACTCATTACTTTGTATTTATTGTTAAAGCAAAATCTATTTAGCCTTGCCTAAATCATAATGGGCTTTTAATAACTTCATATCATTCATCAAGTAAGTACAAAAAGATCAGTAGACAAAAATACGATTTACATACGAGAGAAGAGGAAATTAATTTTAAATCATGAGGACATTAAAACTTTAAAAACTTTACTAGTTTGCAAACAAGGCTGATCATTTGTTGTGCTAAGAAGAACGTGTGTTAAAAAATACTTCGTGAAAGCGATTGGGATCGATATGTTCATCGTAAAGTTTTGTTTATTGAAGAGTAATCGGCGCATTAGACAGATGCCATATTTGCCATCAGGGCAACATTTGCCCGCCAGACTGTGCTCAAAATGTTTTTAATGAACACTAATACGCATGAGCACACAACAATTTTAGAAGCGCATGCGCATGCGCTGAAGGGTAAAACACTAAAACTCATTCTCATTTACGAATACTTTTTTTTCGACGACATTCCAAAAACATTGAAAATTAAAAACTATTGCTAAGAAAATGATAATTTTTATGATTTTTCCACACTCAAACACATAGCTCATACTCATACTAATATAAATTCAAGGCAACAACAAAAATCATAATAAAACATCAGCCAATGAGAGAACGGCTAAGAAAATGCTTACAATGGAATTGTTTGCTTGTGTTTCTTCTTACAATTTTGATTTACTAAACTTTCCGATTAGTTGTATAATCTTCTGCATTTCCCATGCGGTGAAATGCGCCTAGGAGTTACCTCATACCATAGCAATCAATTTCAATATATTTTTAAATTAAATTTCTTTTTTTTTTGGGCGTGTTATTGAATTTTGAAATAAATACAAACAACTTTAAAAACTAGAAAAATTTGTAGTACAAATGCATACAATATTTGAGAAATAAATATGAATTTCGTTAAAAGAAAAGTTTTAAATTAATTAATTTTTTCTTTTTTTATTTATCTACGCTGTTCATTTTAATGTTATATTTTTTATTATATTTAGCTTTTTATTAAATTAAAAAAAAAACATTAGCTTTGGCAACACTGTCTGAGAAATAAATATGAATTTCGTTAAAAGAAAAGTTTTAAATTAATTAATTTTTTCTTTTTTTATTTATCTACGCTGTTCATTTTAATGTTATATTTTTTATTATATTTAGCTTTTTATTAAATTAAAAAAAAACATTAGCTTTGGCAACACTGGCAGTAAGAGGATTTTATTTAATATATAAACATAAGCTCGTAGGCTCTGATGTGCTTTAAAGCTACTTACAAAGCCACTGTGTAATAGAAATCTGGCATACGCATGCGTAACCAAAAAGTCAAGTTAAAAATGTGCACGCACTAATGCGCTTGTGCAAATTTCAGGTACTCAAGTGTTGCCAGCATTGTAGATTTCTCTGACTTACAGAATATTATTTTTTTTTTTTTTGAAAAATTGAAACACATAAAGATTGCTCACACTCATATGAATTTACTCAACAAGAACAAACTTTTATTTTTGTGTAATTATTTTGTGTAAAATATTGCGTTACTTTACATATTAGCAGAGGGTATTTTCATTACTATAATAAGTAAACATTTTTTTTAATAATTTTATTTTAATTCGCTTTCATATCTACTAGCCAATCATTTTCATATGAATAGAAGACAATAATTGCCAAAATAAGCACCACTTATTATTTTTCAATGCATAAAAAATATAATTAATAATTTAAAAAAAAAAAATTTTTAAATATTCGTTAGTTTATTATTGACTTTTTTTTTGCATTAGAATGAATCAATACAACTTTGCATTTGTGCTATGAAATAGACTTCCAGAGCAGAACCTTGAACTTAAACTTAGCAGATCTATTCAATGCGGATAACTGGTTCAATCTCGAATATAAACAAATAAATTTTTTTCATCGTACTTGTGTCATTACAACAACTATAAATAAAAGTCGATCAAAGCAAAGTCATTAAAAGAATCAAATAAACAAATAATGTTTGAATGAGAATGTTTAATTTATTAGCAATTCAAGAAAATTAATTTGCTTTAGGAAAATTATTAGAAAAAAGTGTTGATTTAAGAACATAAAATTTAATTACATGTTAGAAAATTTAAATTACAATTTGAAAATATTTCAAAAAAAAATATCAATAAAAAGATATATTATAAAGGTGGATCATAAACAATGTGTTTTATGAAAATTGTATACGAGTAAAGATTTACAACGATAACAAAATATAAACTTATTTAAGCAATATTATCGAGTCTCGATTAGAATATATAATTTTATAATGATTTTGTTTTCATTAATTTTTATTTAATTTAATTTAGTTTAGGTTGTTTAGTTTTTGAAAAAAGAAAATTTGAAAGAATTTGGTGGACAGAGGCGTTGCATTAAGGGGGCAATTGAAATTTCTTGCCTTTAAAATAAATGCCACGTTTATTAAAATAACAAAATTAAGTCTGAAACTGAAAGTTGTTTTGCTCCTGACAGACCCAACCAAAATATTCTCATTCATCTTTTACTTTTTTATAGAGACACCAAAAACTATTTGTGCGACAAGCAATGCTGGGGGCAGTGGCACCCGAAGCATTCTCATTCAAATTTTACTTTTCCTATAGAAAAATCAAAAAATTATTTCTGCGACAAGCAATGCTGCGGACAGGGGCACTCGAAGCATTCTCATTTAAATTTTACTTTTCCTATAGAGATACCAAAAATTATTTCTCCGACAATCAATGCTCCGGGCAGGGGCATCCAAGAAAAATTCTCATTCATCTTTTACTTTATCTATAGAAAAATCCAAAAATTATTTCTGCGACAAGTAATGCTAGAAAAATTTAATCCTGTGAGGGCTAAAGTCAGCTCGCATTTTATGTGATGTCATACAAAGTAATAGCTGTCACATATTAACTTTATTATAGAATAATAAAAATTGTAATAATTTTAATTTATATTAATTTTAAATGCCAAATTATACTAAAACTGGCAATTCATCATTTACTAAAGATTTCACTTAAGCAAATACTTTACATGCATGCATATGTGTATGCTTATATGTATGTATGTGAGGATATCAGTGCGTGTGTGTTTTCGTATGTTCATTTATTTTATATTACGATTTAAGGGTTTAAAGTTTTGTTTGATATTTAGAAAATGGCAGAAACTGCCAAAAAATTTATCCAAAGTACTTGTACATGCATAAATACACCTGTGTCTGTGTATACGGCTCTTGGAATATGAATAACTTTGTGTATAAATCATTGAAGTGAAAATAGTCATAAATAATTTCTAAACAGTTCTTTTCAGTACAGTTTGTCGTGTAAATGTTTGCGCAACGAAATTATTATCTTCCATGAACTAAATTCATATTCATTTACCAGAAAATATTCACACGTTAAGCTATATAGATATTACCTTTCCGGATTACGGCTATCTGTATTTTTATCTATTTTATTTATGGACGGGAAGTAGAATGAATAAACAATTATTTATGGCGAAATTAGCTGCCGCAATAAATTTATAGGGCAGTGAGTAGAGATGATTTGAAATATTGTAAGAAGGACCCCCCGTTATTAAAAAGTTGGGTTATATTTTACTGATTTTTTTTTGTTGGTCTAAGGTAAAATCCTTGAAATAATTTCGATAAATTTATGTAAGCAAACTTCTCTTGACAAACGAAAAGTAACACCATGCGGGTATCTGATACGATTTACAGCACCAGAGTGACATTTGGCTCTCATAACGGAGTGGTTTGTTTAGTTCACTTTTTTTACAACAAATTTCGGGGAAATTTTTTTTCAGTGTAGTATTAGTGTGCATTTTGTAGCAAAATGAAAAAAATATGGAACGCCCCTCTTTGTTAAATAAAATCTGTGCATACAAAATTTATTCCTTGTAGGAATCCTTATACACTTCATAAACTTCACCTTTAATATATATCTCTCAAGTGTCATCAGGCTCAAAGCTTTGCAAATTTAGTGTAGTTTCGGCTTTAAGGCAGCCCAGTGCTTCCCTTACTACACTTTGAGTCCCAAGGAAGGGCAGCCCATTACTTCCTTTACTACACTTTGAGTCCCAAGGAAGGGCATAAGGCTTACAGAAAAATATTTAAATATTTACTTTGCCTTTAATTTGCTGGCATGCTGCCGCATCCTTTCGCTTTCCCCGACTTGCTTTTGTCGAAATTGAATTTGGGCCTCTGTGTGCCATATTCAAATATATTTCTAGCAGATAATTTTTCTTTTCGGTCTAAATGATTTGAATAGTGAGACTCGTTCATTAATTCTGCCGTTTGCATTTAAATAATTTTCTGTTATTTATGTGTCAATGCAGCCAGTTATTTACGTAAAATTATTATTTTTGCATTTTAATTAATTTTAAAGAATTTTTAATTAGTTACGACAGCGTAACGTTGTATGTGTTCAAAATGTTTTATTAAGTTTTTTGTTTTGAAAATTTGTTGACATTTTTGAAAATTGTGTAATTTAAAAGCAAATGGCTTGTAATGAATCAGACATGAAAAGATTTTTTGATATAAAAATTTTAATTTTTATAATGATTTGCGATGTTCTAATTAATTATAAACTTATTCTAGAATTTATGCTTAACATTTTGTGACGTATTTCGTACATGCTCGTACATAACTGAATAGCTCTGCGTGCGTCTGAGTATGAGGGCCACACTGAATTGTTGGCAAACGACGAAGGCAGATGTAAGTTGAGTAGGCGGGAATCACTAGAAATTATATATCTATAGTATTGGAAAAGGGAAAAGTGACTCTGGTTCCCCCAAGGATTTTTATGGCTTTGCAACATGTTTATAGGACTCAGATAATGACAGTGTTTTGCAACATGTTGATAATACTCAGATAATGACAGTGTTTTGCAACATCTTGATAGGACTCAGATAATGACAGTGTTTTGCAACATGTTGATAATACTCAGATAATGACAGTGTTTTGCAACATGTTGATAGGACTCAGATAATGACAGTGTTTTGCAACATGTTGATAATACTCAGATAATGACAGTGTTTTGCAACATGTTGATAGGACTCAGATAATGACAGTGTTTTGCAACATATTGTTAGGACTCAGATAATGACAGTGTTTTGCAACATCTTGATAGGACTCAGATAATGACAGTGTTTTGCAACACGTTCATAGGACTCAGATAATGACAGTATTTCATTAGGATTTATCGGATTCAGTAGCTGCCAGAGATAAAACAATATTCTCTAATCTCGTAGGGTAAAACTTTTTCAAAGATATCGGATAATACTAATTGATTTTATCGTCAGCCTCGATCCCAAACAGTAAATATCCCAATTTCAAACATTATTACAATCTGCCCCCTGCCCATCTTTGCCGCAAAAAATCTAAACAGGAATATTTTGTAAAAACTATTATTTTAGATATGCTCTCAACACTTTATTGATTAGTAGGTTTAAGTCGGAAGGCGCAGTGATGAGCTTGATTTAAAGCCCAATCTTAAATGCTGGACTGTCTAAGTTCGTTTTTTTCGAAGTATTAAATACACGTTTAAAGTCCGCAGTATTCTTTTCAAGTGAACTCGAATTGTACATGAGACAATAGCTTTAGGGAATAAGAGAAATGAATAATGGTCTCCGTTAAATCTGATAATGTATAGAAAACAATAGAAAATTGCATACGAGAAGTACATCATAGTGTAGGGCAATTTGAATGGGTTAATCAGCTTTGCCATGCACGGCCAACATTATTTTAAACTCGCAATTAACAAATTGTGCCATCTCTTTGCTTCGCCATGTCGGTATGTGGATTTCAAGAAAATGGTAGAAAAAGCTAGAATTTTCTTCCAAATGGATCCAGACTTGATAAATAAAGGGAATGCAATTACGAAATGCAATAAAATTTTAGTGTACGTGAGCATTGACTGTGTTAAAAATCATTTAAAGTTCTTGTTTTGCAATCTATAATACACTGTAAATAATAATGATATGATATTTATGGGCGTGCATTCCGCCCATAAATGCTAGTGTGGTCCAATTTTAATACTCGCAGCACATGAAGGCCGCAGCACTAAAAAATGTATTAATATCTTCGAGAAAAGGTGTGTTTTGAGCAGCCAAATGCTATAAAAATAAAAATATAATCTCGCATTGTAAGGAATCAAACCAGAGCCTTTAAAGATCAACACACTTACCAGCTGCCAACCCGTCTAATGCGTTATCCTTCTACAATTATGTGTGTCAAGTTTCATGAAAACTACAATATCCATTAAATATACAGGACCTATAAAGGTTTGTGTATGCATTTATTATCTCCAAACTTATACAAAAGGACAATAATTATAATGGATTATACTGGAGCTTTTGAATACAAAAAAAAAAAAATGCATGTATTGGCACGCGGCCAAAACCTTTGCCATATATTCCTTTATCTACTTTTGCCCATATACCCAATATGTATTTAAATGTGCTCGTATATAAGTTACAAACTATGTGTATGCACATGCAAGCAAACATACCTGCGGACGTACATATATGCCACTGTACGAGTATATAATGGAGTGACCTATATAAATGGAAAATCATTCTCGTGTATAGACAAATTTTCGTATCAACATTAATACATCTGTAGGTAAATGGGAAACTCCTTTTAGCATATACATAAATGCATATACTCTTGTATATATTATGTATATGTATGGAAATAAAAGCCATTGGTATTATTGTATATACTCGTATATGCTTTTTGTGGAAGAACTAGACAAGTACATTTTTATGTATTCCATTTATGTGAGGAATGTAGCAAATATTTAACAAGATTTTTGCAAGAGTTGGGAAAGTTTTCTTAAATCAATATTAAGCAAATTTTGCTTTTAATTATAGAAATATAAAAAAATATTATATAAAAAAGTATGTATATATCTATACACCTAATACTCTTTTGACATGACAATTATCTTGGGGAAAGAAAAAGTCCATGTTTAGATAATTCTAATAGATTAATTGAACTGCCTTGAAAGGTTTCGTAATTTACAATTGACTACTCCTTATTATTTACTTTGTAACATATTCTAAAAACTGCTTGCTTGTAAGACTCCATAACATACCTGTGACTGTAGTTGTCTATCTTGGGGAACAGAAACTTTTCCATTTTCCTTTAATTATGTCTATAGAATAATTAGACTACTGATCAATTAATCTGCTTTTAGAACTCACTGCTGGACTAATCGCTTTTGCATTCTTTATAACTATTCGAATTGTTGCGATGCCTTCGCCGTTTCTAAGTCTATTTAGAATTCTATAAAACAGAGGTGTTACTCTTTACTCCAAAACTTAATAAAAAGTGTAAGTTACAAAACATACAAAATTAATCGGCATGCAAAAAGTTTTTAATCGCCCATTCGAAATTCCGACAACATTGTTCGATTCTTGTACACACCGCGTGATTTGAGTGTTGCCACAAAATATATTTTTGGCCGTGTAAGAACTGGATTAGGTGTTCACATAAATACTAAAGATACAGGGTGTCTTAATAACATATATGGTTGGCCATGTAAAAACTATGTTAGGTGCTCACATAAATACCACAGATACAGGGTGTTTTATTAACACATATTGTTGGCCGTATAAGAACTGGATTAGGTGCTCACAAAGACACTAAAGATACAGGGTGTTTTATTAGAGTTACACAAAAAAAGTCTACCCTTATGCATGCATTGATAGCAAAAAAAATAAATAAAAAAACCATAATCAAAATTAAAATGGTTATAAATAAATTATAGGAAGGTGATATTTAGTGGGAGGAGCTCATACGTCTGTGTAGAATTACGTGACTGGCACGCGAAAAAAAAACAAAACATATATAACACAAACTGAAAGGCAATTTGTTTAAGAAAAGCATGTGGCACCCGCCAAGGATTTGTTGATGGCAACCGAGAATGTCATCCATTTTCAATTATTAATAAAGCATGCAACTTGAAAAAGGACATTCAAGTAAACATAAAACTGAATCGGTTCGAACCATCAATCTTTCAACTCCAGTGCAATATTATTTCCATTACTTAAAGCTCAAATAAAAATAAAAATGAAAACAAAATAGTTTCCAATACAGAAAATCTTTGACAGCTAATAATTGTAACAGAGTTCTGATTTAATCAGAAAGTAAATTCCGGCATGCGATGTTGAGCCAGGACTGAGTCATTTCCTAAACTTTATATTTTTAACTAAAATAAGTTTTTTATTTTCTACATTTTTTTTTTACATTTATTGCACACTCACTGGGGCGTATTTGCAAGGAAACGTTTTCTCGTTGTAAGGAAATACTTTCCGGGATGCTAGAAGAACTTTCATGTGCCACTGTGTCCTGCTTTGAATGACATGAACTTGTTTTGCATCAGGTGGCAATAAAATGTATCTGACTTCAGTACAATCATAACAAAAACTTTGGAAATTTTCATTTAATATTTTTAAGAATTTTTTTCATATTTTTTTTTTTGGTTGTCAGAAATTGTCAAAGATAAAAAAAAATTATCAAAATGACAAAGCAATTATTGGAGGAAGACTTGAAAATTGAAGATGATGATGGCAAATGCAGATGTGCACAGTTCATTTTAGGATGTGTTGCCCACGATAAGGCCAAATCAGTAGATAAAGGAAAGTAAATTGACGTGAAAGGATACTTCAGTCACTTTGTGGCATTTTGTACGAGGCCTGCATGATCATGCACTGTTGGCAAAATAACCGAAAGGTGGAATACATACTCCTGCCCTGACATTTCAATAATTGCTCGCTTAAAGCCACTTAATTATCATACGAACTAGTTGCAGTTTTAATTAAAGGTTATGCTCTGTTTTATTTACGGATAAATACCCGGATACATATATTGGAACCGTGCTTGAACCAGTCCGGAAAAAAGGAAGAATATCAAATCATTTAATATCAGTGGCAGTTAACTCTCACTAGTAAACCGTTTGCACAGATGGGCATTTCCATTTGGTGGGCCCTGCTTCTCCGGCAATAAATTAGAAATAATCAATAACATAATGCATTCCATGATTAAGGACTATTTATTAGAAAAAACTTCTTCGTGTAGAGTCAACCATCTTACCTGGACAGATTATTTTGAGCAGAAAGAATAACTTAAATCTATTTAGACTTGCCATTACAGTGGCTGGTATGTATGAAGCGGTTTGACTTTAAGTACGAAGAAAAATGAAGGATCGTGAAAGAATAAATTGATGTAGATCGAATTGGTGATTAGACACGACCATCTGGCAGAATGCAATTCGTCTTTTAAACACGCCATGACGCTTTTTGGTATTCTAAATATCATGCCGTTATAGACCACCTTCATTATGTTGCGGTGGCTTTTAATGGATTAGCTGGGTAAGTTGGAGCATTTTTAATTTTATTGCATTCTACAAGAGGTAATTTCTGTAGCGAAGATAATAAAAAAAAAATACCTGAAGCTTCAAAGGACATACAGTTCATAGTATGCTTGGCTTTAATAGAGCTTTCTGACAGCTCTATTTGTAGTTTTATTTTCCAAAAAATTATATTTTTTACATTTTTATTTAAATTTTGCAGACTTTTTACTTCATTCCAATTTATTTTATGCCATTATTGTTTGGGACATTTTACTTCCTTTGCATTATATATAGATCCAGAGGTTTCAAACTAAAAAAAAAACATTCTTTAAGCTCTATTAATAATTTTTCAGAAGTATGAAGGCAACGCTGCTGTATAAATTTTATTTTAAATAATTTTTCTATATTCCATTAATTTTATGTTTAAATTTATTTATGTTTTCTCTACACATTTTCTAGCACTCAAATTCAATAAAAGCTCAAAAAACAGCTTTTAGTAATTGTAAAACTTTACAATAAATAATCTAATAACTATTATTCATATAAACTTTATTTGTGTGTTGGAATTAAATTTTAATTGCCTGTACGAGTATAGAATATATAAAACAAAAGTCACTTTTATAAAACAAATGTTATATAAATAAGATTTTTACACAGATTTTTTACAAACAAATTGATTGTTTCGATTCAATAATATTTCCAGTATTTAGTAAGAATTCCATTACTTGTAATCGCTGTACATAAATTCTATAAAGAGTCTCACATAAGCTGCCAGAACAGCAAAGGCGGGAATTATGTAATAAATTTCATTCCAGAATATCTTGTAAAATTCTTGCATACGCGTGTTTACAGCAAATTTTCGAAAAAATTATTTAGCAAATCTATTAACTATTAACTATTAATTATTGATTAGTTTGATTTTTCTAAGTCTTGGCGGTGTATAACTCTTTGGAACAGATATTTATTTACCAAATTTATTTATTTAGGAAATATTACAATTATATGAATATAATTGCAATATGTATAAAAGCACTGGCTACTGAGGCCTTTGGCTTCTGGCTCCCCGGGGAATTGAACTCCTGACACCTGTGTAACAGGCGGGTATACTAATCATTATACCATCGAGGGGCTTAAGGAACAGATATGTAGATTTCAAATGATGAAGTACTAATAACGAAAATAAACGCAATTCCTTAAAAAATAGTATGTGGTTATACTCTACAGACGATAGTGATAACGAGCGTGGCGTTGGCTCAACTAGAACATACCTCAACTATGAATGGATATTGTTGTGAGTCATAAAACTATTCTTATTTTTTGTATATATTATATTTTATATGTCTATATCTTGTGACAAATTTCGAAGTTAGAGTTAGTCTTCATGGCATAAACAAAATGGCTGCCAACTGCGGTAATAGCTGGACAGCGGCAGGATAGACACCAGAGCTGATATCTGCTGCTTCTTCGCCGTTTGCTTTCTGTACTACCATGCCTTTCTTATAATTCCGTTAAAATATATGGCATGAGTGGGTCCATTTCTTACTATTAGCAAATAAGGTTGACTGTATATTCTAAGACAACCAGTGCAAATTAAATATAAGTTTGTTCACTGCCTTTAAAAGAATTAAGTATATTATTTTCGACAAACCACCATTTGCTATTATATTGATTAGAAGTTCGTAAAAATATACTACCTTTGTTTCGAGATTCTACTGTGTATTGATTTCTTTATAGTTTTTTTTATTGTATAGAAAAAATTTTACATTCAAAGATTCGTCGTAGGCAGTGAAATCCAGTGAAAAGGGGCAATCCATGTACCAAATATGAATACAGTTCATGTAAACACAATAACTGAATGGCTAATAACATCTATTAAGCAAACTATATAAATAAAATGCGAGACCTATTTAATTTTTCCATGTATTTCGCACTCAAAACACCATCGTCATTTTATACAGATGGCATGAAAAACACTACTGCAAAAACTGCAACAACTGCAATAACAGCAATGACAACATAATAGAACAACAACGAAATTAGGTTACTCATGACGATGTGCATGAAAAGAACAACAAGAACAAGGATTAGCATGAGCAAATAATTTTGGGAGTGTTCGTATACATTTGGAGAGTAGTTGTTGTTAGTTTTACTACGTGTACTCTCGAACAAACAATTGCCCACCACTCATTCATACATATAGAACATCATTATTGAGAGAGTAAGATTTCCTCTCTTATTTTCATCACTGTTTTTGTTATGATTTTCATGTTCAATATTTTTTTTTTTTGAGCGGGTATTTTTAAATATTTGGAAATATAATAAATGTCAATGCAGTTTACAGTGGGTTACAGAAAAAGTGCACAACTTTTTCTGTGTTCGATAATACTCTCATGTGAAAAGTATATGACTCATTAAAAATAAAGTTATTATATAAAACCAATAGATAAATTAACATTATTGATAATGATTTTATAGAGTGCTGTTATTTAAGAAATTTCTACTATAATTTGTACTAGAAAATTTGCTCCATATTCAGAACTTGGCAATTATTCAGAAATGTGTTGCCATTTGTGTTGAGCTCTTACCGTCAATAACATATTGTCTTTATACACTTTTTTATAGTTCTTAAGCAGCCTACTGACAACTTCTCAAAAGTAAAATACTTGTGTGCATATGCAAATTATTATTTTCAGGTATATCCTTAGTAGATTATTTTACGTACATATATCACGGCTACAGGGGCACTTTTAGAGCTATTAGCCAACTTAAACTTATTTTTGATTTTTCATAGGCGTTTTTTTTTTTGAAGGGAAATAAGCATTACAATGGTTATGTATGCGTTTCTTTACTTTTGTTATGTTAAAAGCAAAACAAATATATATGTATGTATATATATATATAAATTATATTATAGATAATCTCATGAGCTTGCTTTTAGATTTTTATATATTATACATACATTTTCAGTAAATGTTAGCAATGACATTATCTAACTATTTAAATATTTACTCCCTTCTGCTTTGAACATAATTAGCAAGCCTACTGTATGGAATGAGTTCATATTTTAGGATACTTTTTATAACTTTTTATTATATTTCTGTCTGGCAACTATAGCCCATTAAAAGTTATCATTTTTAACATTCGAAAATTGGGAATTATTTTAAGGAGTTATATCACTGAGAGCAATTTCTTTTCATGCACTGTATATGTACACATACGGGCATAACACAATATATTAACTCGCATAATGTTATTATTTTTAAATTTTTATTTATAAATGAGTATGTAGAGTGTACGGGTTACTATGTTAGTGGAATAAATTGAGTGTAAAAGTAGGATAAATGCATTTCAAATTATACAATAAATTGACTTACTCACTCACACAGGCACACACTTTCATAGTTACATAGTTCACTTTCGAAGTTACAATATTATGGTTATTAAGGCGGCATTTGCGCAATAAAGCACAAGTATCACAAATAAAAAACTTATTAAATTCACCACTCACTTTTACTCACATTTACTTTAGTAACTCACAATAGTTTTTATTTGTTTTCATTGCAAATATTGTTGTTATTGCTTTAATGACTGTTCTGTGTGTGTACCATAAGTGCATGTAGTTATAACAATTCCTTCGGAAACAAGCTCGTAATAAAAACTCTCACTCTCATTAACGAAAACATATGGTTATAACATGAGGATGCAGGGAGGCGAAGACAAAAAACATTTCACTTTCCTTTTTGAGAAATTTATTATATAGGTGTAGGGATGTGTTTTTGTGTGTGCGTTAGGATTTGAATGAATGTATTTAGTTGTTGTGTTATGAAAAGTGCATCATTGTTACTATGTTAAGGATTCTATGAATGTTAGTAACATTTACTTTAACATCTTCTTGTTAATTGTTAGTGGCCAAATGTTAATGGGTATTACTACATACCCATACATACTCGTAGATGGGAACAACTGTTAGAAACGTTTTTCTGTTTACCAGCATAATGTTATATTATTTCCCCAGATATTATTGATTTTTTATGTTCATTTGACATTTAATAATTCTTTGTCTGTTATTACTCCTACATCACGGTAGCTGCAACAGTAAAATATAACAAGTTGCAATAGAAGGAGAACGAACATATAATATGTATTCTAGATTTAAATTTAAATGTCAAATGTATAATAATACAATCGGCTTAATTTTTATTATTATTTTATTTGGTGTTAAACGAGTGAGCATGTGTTGTGAGAGTATGTTATACTCATGTAAATATATAAATGTTGGCATGTGGTAATGCATTTAATGAAAAAAGAATATTTGATTCATCTATAAGTATGCACGTTCACACACATACATATACATATGTTAATATATATGAAATTTAGTTTCAAAAACTCTTAAGTTTAATCTATAGAACAGTGGACAGATTTTACTAAAATTTAAGAAGCCAAAAAAATAAAAATAAGCTTTGGCTTTAGGCTATTTTTAGATTGATAATATTACTAAGAAGTACAGATTCTCTACAAGTTTTGCTTATAACATTCAGTAATATAAACATTGGCTATAATTGCATTTTAGTATTGTGGATACGAATACCTGAATTTGTTTCAGGACAAATTTATAACATTTACAAATTTAGGAATTGGATATAAAAATAAAATTTTCATGCATTGCTTGTTCCATACACATTTTGACGCAATTAAATAAGAACAGTGCCATAAGATTTGATTTTCATTGAAACTTTATTTAATCATTTTTAAAACATGTACATATATGTATATATGTATGTAATATATGCATAATACTTTTAATAATTTCTTAAAAAACTAAGATTAATTTCATTCCCAAAGGCTTTATCCGATTCTCTTCAAATTAATCGAATTGTAAAAACGGTTTCATTGAAAATAAATAAAAACAATAGTACATCATATTGAACTTCTTAACTACACATATTCGCTTACAAAGTTATTACCTGTTGCTTGCAATTAAGCAAATCATTTTGCATTTAGTAAAATATATTTCAAAGCAACACAATTTGAAAAATTAATGTCTACTAATTTTACTTTTTGACTGCCTGAAAAAATGTTCCAGTAAACTTAGCAGAGCGATACATGTGAACAGAAAAATGAAGAAGTTGTTTGTACAAGGCATTCTATTAGAAAATTGCTCGCTATTGAAAGAAATTCATAATGCTAATTGCTTTGGAGATGAATTCAAAACGGCAAGTGCCGAAAAATTTTGTCAAAACTGCATATGAAATTTATTTAATTAATGAAATTATTAATTATTAATTTATGAAATTCTCTATACCATCGAATTGTTTTCTGTTTGATTTATATTTTGCACTTTTTGCCATAAACAAATAAGCCTGCCTATGAGTTTTCAATATATATTTTGTTTATTTGATTATCAGATTTTTCCTATAATTTTCTAATTTTTTCTGGTAATGAACTTTATCTGAAATTCTCATAAACATGCTCATCAACATTTAAATACATTTTTAAGATACATAAACATTATTTATCTCTCAGAATTATTTTAAGATATATAGAAATAATCACAGGTTCTCCGAATTATTCCACAGTGAACGGATTATCCATTTGCTACACTAAAGCTAAGTGTTTTCGTTTTGAGACTTCGTTGAACATTTCATATTTATTGTTGCAATCCATTGAGGAAAGTTGACTTTTATTTTTCTACATTTGTTGTGTGGGTGGGTGTGTTTGTGTATGTGTGTTACTGTGGCTGTGTATTTAATTGCGTTTATTTTTTTTAGTTCAGTCGATTTTTCTTAACCTTTTCCAATGTTGTTCATTGACGTAACGAAACCAGCTCCTCATTATGAACCATCTTCACCCACAAGAAGAAATATAATAAATAAATAAATAAAAAAGACACACACACACACACCCGTATACATATATACTTTTAAGTGTGTGAAAATTTAGTTGGCTTAGAACTCAATACACATGCCTAGATAAATCCTCACAAGAGGCAGCTCGTATTCGAATTCTAAATGTACGAGTACTCCCCTTACCGCCACTAATGTTGTTGTAGTTGACGTATTATTTTTTGTTGTTGCTGCTCTTGTGGCGTTTTCTTTTTGCCTGTTTTTACGTGTTTTTAATAAATACATTTTTATGTGCGTAATTATTTAATTTTTTTTTTTTTTTGAATAAGAAAAAATTTTAATTTTTGTCTTTTCTTAAGGGTGTTTCTTAAATAATTTGCTTTCTAGTTAAATACTAAAATTTTGTGAAGGTTGTTAACAACAATATGAGTTCAAAAGCTATTATAGTTGATCTAATTAAAATGTTTGCTTTTTGTGGCTGCGTTTTGAATTAAGGTATAAAATTCATTTCATTTTTGAGGGCAGAAGAAACGACACTGGCAGAAAAGTAACTACTCTATCACCGCATTATTATTTATTTTCTTGATATGATGATCGTTTATTGTCCTAATAATTTACTTAAAAGTCATAAAAAGATTACTTTGATTTATGGGGAGTGTATTTGCAGTTAATGTATTTTCTTAAAATAAAGCTGTTAAATTTATATTTAATATTTTTAGCAGTGTGAGTAATAATACTTCTAGGAATTAATTGTGATAAAATCTTTTTTTTTTAAAGAACAATGTTAAAAAAGTTTAAAAAATATATTTTAAATCAAAAAAACTTAAAATGATTCTGTTGCCGAATGATTCAATTTTAAAAATTTAATAATTTAACTTGGAAAGCTTTCGGCTGGGCGCAGGAAAACAATCAGGGTCTAGGCGAGAATCGCACCCACGATTGAACCTCCGGTTTAGTAGGCTGAGCATTATTCATTCGCCTACGGAGATACAAACTAGTATCTAATGCATAGTCATAATTACACTGTTTCCGTAATTGCAACATTCAAAAATATATAATATATTAAAAATATTTTCAAAAATAACTTCAGAGTGAAATAAATACCAAGAATTTTATTTTTAATTATTTCTTTTGTTTATTAAACACTTTTATTGCTTGCTGTACAACAATTTACATATAAAATTTATCCGTTTATTTAACATTTAAATAATAATGGTTTTTGGCTATGTCGCATTAATTGTCATACTCGAATAAATATTGTAATTCATTTTAGTTAAAGCAAACAAATATCAGCTTTGATAAAGTCTAACAAAATAAATAACTTTGTGTACGTTTTGTTTTTTTTTTTTTTTTTAATCTAAATATAATAATGCAGCAAACAACGTTGCCGAAATATTTTATTTCAATATTTTTCCTGTGATCAAGTAATATATATCTCTTATTTATATAAGAATATTCATGATTTGTTATGGATTTTATTAGCACATGAGAGTTTCACATTAGTTTGTTAATACCTGATTGGCTAAAATAGTTAATAGTTAAATTTGAATTAAATTAAATAGTTCAATTTAATAAATTTAATTGCTATTTTGTTTTTGATTAAATTTTTGGTTGTTAATCTTGTCACGTTCGTTATCTTACATAGTTGTTCGAATCGTGAAGCCTTAGAACAAGATTTGAGGGGGAAAATCTCCACTTTCGTTCACAAACTTCCGCTTGGTTTTATTATATTATTATTTTTTATTAAAAAAAAAAGTAGTCGAGGGGTATCAGCAGTCTGCTATATATGCACAGTACGTATTTATAACTTCTGTAAACTTAAACGATTTAAAATTTGTAATTATTTTAAAAGAAAATTATGCGAAAGATAGAAACCTTTTTATGGAAACCCTCTCAAGTGAACAGTGGGACCAATATATTGGCGCTTCTTTATTAAAACTAGCTACTGCTCGCCAATATTTTAGCGGTTTTTAGCCATTCCGCTAGAAGCATATTTCTTCATATGAGCTAAGCAATTTAAAACAGATTAGTTCCCAGCCAGCACGGGCGTACGTGTTTGTCGTTTAACAGAATTTAACTGTTACAAGAAACTACCGGGTAGTTGATATACGTATTCTCGTTAAGCTTTTTCTATGATAAATTACCACGCTAATGATTTTGATGAGTTAACGCAATTTGTCATTTAAGCATATAATAAAAAAAGTTAGTACTGCGAAGTTCCACTTGACAATTAAATATATTTTAATGTATTTATTTAGCAGTTTGCTTGCTTAGTCGTTAAATAAAATAACGTATTTCAACGTTATGTGGAGTTGAGGTAAATAAGTCGAAAAATACAACAATAAACTTGAAACAAATAATCGCCTTCTTCTCATTTTTAGTAAAAGTAAGTAAAAGTAAACAAATCGGTGTATCGTAATAGAAGCATAAAATTTTTTTATTATGAATAAATTATTTGCTTGTCAAACATATATTTGTTAACTTGAAATATAAATCAATTTAAATATTAATTGGCATTTGTTTAATTTTGTGAAATTTAATTATCAACTGCATTAAAGATTTTATACTCTCATAAATATTATAAACAGCGTCATTATTAAAATTTCTATTGCAAATTTTGTGCTAAAAAAATCTTATAAAGTTATATCTTTTATAAATATAAATAATAATATTTATCTGAATACAAAATTTAATTTTTTCTCTCCGATATTTATAAAAATAAATATTTGAATTAGTGATTTTTTTTTTATTATATTTCAAGTATTTTTATTCACTTTATATTTAATGTTAAACAGATTACAAAAAATCAGGTTTAAATAAATATTTATTCAATTCACAAGATATTGACTACACGATACTGCAGGGTAAAAGTCAGCAGCACCTACTTCTTTTTACAATCCAGTACACACATATATTATTTACAATGACCCTTTTCTAAATGCTAATGATGATAATGAAATGCTACAATAATTATATTATTTAATTATGAAGTTTAAATTTAATTAATTTAGCAAAATGATGAAATTTCTTATTACAAACTCGTATTGTTAATTTCAATTCGAAATCGCACATTCAGAGCGAAAATCTCAGCGATCTGTTAAACATGAAAGTTTCTTTTGCTTGAAATTGATACTTTGCCTGTATTTGATAAATAAGATATACGAGAGTTTAAACCCAGCAGTAGTGTAAACTATGGGGCAGTTATTAAGGGTTAAAAAGGGACACATTTGGTACCTTTTCAGTAGTTGCTTTTTCGATTAAATTGGTATAAATACCGCTGAGAGAGTTGGTGCTTTTTAAGAGGAAGAAGAAAACTGGGGCAGTTTGCTCCTTTTTTTTTTATTAATTTGATATACATACAGGTAGTTAATATTCATTAAAAGTTTGTATAAAATTTTTAAAACTGCAACCAGTTGATATCAAATAAAATAAAATAAAATAAAATTTATTAATTATAGCACGGCTAACATCGCTTATTTCCCTTATTTGAAGCCTTTCAAAGAAGTGGCTTTCAATGTGACTTTCTACAATCTTTAAGTTGCTATTAATATATAAAAAAATTTAAAAAAACTTAAATAAAACTTGGCGATATTTCAATTTATATTTTTTCTAAAATTAGAAATTTTATTTTCCTTTTGCAGCTACTGCTGTAGTAAATTCAAGCCAACGCGTTAGCCCAATTAAATAAATAATTTTTAATAGAATTACTATTCAATTAAAGTAAAATAAGCCCTTAAATTTCAAAAGGATTTTAAATCAACATCAATTCAATAATAAAACAAAATTGATTAATATGTACATTGAATTCTTAAATGAAAATATAATTCTCTTCTAATATTCTCTCCGTGTACAAATATTTTTATAGAAGATGTACAAGTGTGTGTGTATCTTGGCGATAAAAGTTTTCTGTAAAAATGCCAAACGAAAATTAAGCAAATATTTTCAAAATGTAACATATTGTTTTAAAGCCTTAAGCTGAATAAATATATTTCAGATTTAATTCTTTTTAAATATGTATTTACAGATGGGCGAATATAAATGCGGCATACTTTCAGGGGTTGTTTAAACAGTGACCAAACCATTGTAAGCACTGCAATTTTTTTAATTCAAGGTCAGGTTCAAGAAAATTGCTTTTTGCCAGTTTTAAAGAAGTCCTTTTTCTTTTTTTTGAAAATTGCAGGGAACAAATTGGATTTAATTTTATTACACATATATGAGGCGAAGAGTTTTAGATTTTTTATTGCCTTTCATTCGTAATCATATTGTTTGTGCATGTGTAAACAGACAAATGAATAAACGTACCCCCACGTATTCGTACACTTGCAAACAATTTTATGGTTGTATTAGTTAAGTTTACTTAACGCCAAATAAAATTATTTATTTTTATACAAATATACATACATAAGTATGTTTAATGTATATTGCCTATAAGCATTAGCTGAATATATTATTTTACAATAATTTCTTTGCATAGAATGCCGAGCTTGACTTGAGTCTCAGACAAATTTCTACCATCTAGCCAGAAATTTCTTTTAAATATTTAGTTTATATTTAATTAATATCTAGTGGTCGCTACTGATAGATTACAGAAATTTCTACTATTTATCATTTAATTAATTAATTGGTTAAAGTAAATACACATTTAAATTTCAATTTGTTATATGTCACTGACTAACTCTTGAAAGGAGGGGCTCAGACTACAAAATTTGTGAATGGCCAATAAAAATTGTAATATATTATTTTTTATACATAAACAAATTAATGCGTATTTTTTCATTCTTTCTGGTTAAATCGTTTTTGTCTTTCAAGTGTTTGATAAATTTTATCTAGAACGTATAAATTTTTTTAATAGAATTTTCACACACTTGCACAAATATTTGAAATAAATAGATATTTTCAAAAATATTTTTTAAACATTTTATTGTCGAAAATTCTATTTATTTCTTTTAAAGTTGTAAAACTTAATGACAACGAAAATATTTTCATGTTATACAAATTGATAAAAGCCTAAATTTCTGACAGTTTTTACTTGTTTATTTATTTTTAATTTTTCTTTTACTTTTTCTGGTTGCAGTGTACGTTTGTGTTTATTTAATTAATTTTATAATGCGTTGTGTATTTCGTGATGTTTTATTAAACACGTTTAACTAATTGTTAACAGTATTATATTTATCTAATTTCCAAATAATTTCAATTCACTTTTTCATTTTCATCACTAATTATTTTGTTTGTTTATTTATATTTCGTGTTATACAGTTAATTTAATTAACTATGACCAGAACGGAGGTTTTTTTTTTTTTTTATTATTATACAACAATTTTTTTAGTAGAGACTAGTGATTTTCTTGTTTTTAAGACTGGCATTTGTTTACTTAATTTTTTTATATTTTTTTTTTTTAGATAAAGAGCGAGAAAATTTAATTTAATATTTAAACGAAAAATTGCACAAGCACTTTAGATAAATGAATAATTGATACTTATGTAATTGCATAGAAAGCACAGAAATTTTTCATTTGAAATTGTAACAATTTATTGGTCGTTTAATGTTTTGTATTTATAAAAATATGTTTATAATGATATATATGCAGTTTTCTTATTTGATGCAGAATACCCAATATATATATTTTTTTTTAGATTCACAATAATTTTTTTTACGTAATTGTTTAGAGAAAACACAATTTAAGCACAGACGTACACACGCACACCATTTGAAAACGAATACTTATTCAAGTATTGACAAAAAGCTTTAAAGAAATTAAATAAACTACATATGTATGCATGTATGTATGTATGTATGGCATTTAAGAACAAACCTTACGTCTTCTTTGGTTGCTTTTCCTGATTAGTTTTAATTCATGTGGGACCTCTAGACGTATGAGCGATTTCTTGTTGCTTAAAGGAATTTTAATGATTTTTTTCGTTGATATTTGCTGTTGTTGTATGACACTTTTCGTTACTACTTTCCTTTTGTTTTAGTATACACAAGTATACAAAACGGCCTTAAAAACGTTAATTTGTATAATGTAAAAATTTTAAGGGGCTATTTGTGTTATTAATTCTTATTTTACGAAGAATTCATTTCATTTTACTTGAAGGTATAAAAAAAGATTCGTAAACTCGAACAGCTGACTTTTGCGTTTTAACTATTTTTTGTTGTTGTTGTTGGATTTTTTCAAATATCTTTTCTTCTTTTTTTTGCCACTTAGTACAAATATTTTTTTTTTTTTTTATTTTATTTTTCCTCTTTCACCGTAACTCACATGTGATGATGAGCAACGTACCACGACAACTGTTAACTACGCCAGACGATAGCAGAATACTATGCCAGAGTAGAGCAATTGCTAAGTAGAGCAACGACGGCAACAACGAAGACTACAAACAGGCAAACAGCGACATACAAACACACTTCGCCACAAACATACGACAACAAAAATAACATCAATAATCGTTTTGCTCACACCAACGTTTCAACGTTTCAACTTTTTTTTTTTTTTTTTTGTGTCAGTACTGAATTCGTGAATGGTAAATGATTTGTGTTGTTATTTTTTTGTATTTGATAAATGGAGGTACATAAGTATGTAAATGCATTCATATATACATATATATATATATATATTCACAGCCATATACAAACATATATGCATTTACATATATATAACTGTGTATATTTAAATTTTATTTTGTTTATTTTATTTTTTGAGTATTAAGAAGTACATGAGAAGAGCAACAAAAAACTTGACGAAATTACAAAAACACTGCAACTAAATAACAAAATAAAAACAAATATTGGATATACAATTAATGAAAAGTTCACTTGCATTCTCCCGACAGCCCACAGTTAAAAACACAATATTAACTACAGCGATAAATACAAATAATAATAATAATGATAATAATAAGAAATGCAATAACAACAACTGCTATGACAATACATTTCATAAAATATTAGATATTACACATACACACACAATCACCTGCAAGCATACACAAGTCTACACATGTGCATGGAAATATTTATTCACAAACATTCATACATATGTATGGGCACGCAAGAGTACTTAAATGTATGAAAGAGTACACATGCATTCACACATGTAATCAAGAACAACAGCTTTTATAATATTTGTACACAGAGTGTAATACTAGAAATTGCAAATGAGAGCAGTCGACAGCAGCAACAAATAAGTGAGAGGGTAAATAAAACAGACGTGCGCACAGAATATCACTGATAAACAATGTTGCCATCGCTAATTTAAATCAATAAAAGGTAACTTTGTTTTCTTTTAACAATTTCATTTAAAACTCAAGAAAATAAATTTAATTTTTTTTTAAATTACCAGCCACTTTTAACTCTCTTTAATAATAGTTAATAAAAACTATTATTTGTGGAATTAGACACTGAACTTGGAAAATAAAAAGGACATATTATAATAAGTTGAAATAAAAGACGATAATAAGTAATAAATATAAAAAAGACAATACAATAGTTAACTTATTTAGGTATATAAAAAGCGGATATTACCTTGTTAGTATTAAATTTCAAATAGTATTAGAAAAGTATGACCGTATTAACTTTTCCCAAGCTGATATACATACATAAATACTTAATATAGCAGTATGCAACTGCAGAGTATACAATTAATGAGAACTTAAAAAAACTTTTTTGATTTAATGTAAAAAATATATATATATGTATATTTAATATAAAAGCTAAATATGATGACAAATTTCGTTGAAGAAATAAGTAATACTAATATTAGTTATTTACACATATTACATGTATTACCACATATATTTTTGTTGTTTTATCTAGTAATATTAGAAAACAATTTGCGGTAAATGAAAATTATCTTTGGCTGAGAGCATACTCTCCTTTTTAATGTTTTATGTGTTATTTTAGTTATATAAGATATTCACCAAGTATTTGAAAGTCAGCAAAAAAATACAAACTTAGCAAAATACAATATTAAATACTTGTAACGCAATGCACACATATACATATACATAATCATATTCATATCCATTGAAAGTTTTCCTGTGATAGGAAGCTTACACATTTATACTGCATATATTATTATGGTACGATAACATTTTTATGGATTAGATGATCATGAAAAACTGCTTTGGCAACACCTTATTGCTTGCTCTTTTCTTAGAAATATTGTTTTACACACAAGCTTTCATAAAAAGGATAATATAAAAATGTGTGTAACTTGACTCAAACGTCATGATATCCCCCCCCTTAAAAGTGTTGTAACAACAGCCAGAATAGCAACATGATGTGAACACCCCGTAAAGATTTCTTTGCGCAATTCGATTTGGAAAAGGTATGCTTATGATTACAAATTATTCACAAATATTGTATAAATGCAACAGTAAATTTTTTTTCACTGTAATAAAGATTTTTCCAAAACAAATGAGAAGTATGATTGAAAACTTAAAACTAAAAAATCTTTTATACATTAATCTAATATACATCAGATGATATTTCAATCGTATAATATGTGGGTAGCCAATGCATTTCAAGCAAATATCTGAGCTTTAATCGCTGCCTCTCCAACAAGAATATTCGCTGGGCAATTTTGTTTTTATGTGAGCTTTGTGTGTGTTGTTCCCAAAGCATAACCTCTAATGAGAACGCATAGAAATGGTGTTCTAAGCATAAGTTGGTTATAGGTGATAAGCAGCTAATTGATTTTCATAATTTATTTTATTTCCTTTTGGTTTTTTGTTTAACCAACTACTAGTTAGTTGGTGGATTTTTTTTGGGGAGGTCTTCCGTATGTATCTTTTATTTGTTTTGTTATTTTAATCCAAGTACAACATATTCGTTTCGTTTTTTTTTTTTTTTATTTTTTTTTTTTTTTTGTCTTTGAAGCCAATGTCTCTATATTTATGCTTGCGCATACTATCTAATTGTTTTATCATTGAATTAGGTTGGCTTTATCATTGTATTTTGAAATAATGACAGTGACCTAGAACTAAACTTTTCGATTGAGCAATCTGTCTGATAATTTTGCTTTATGCTCAGTGGAAATAAAGTGGGCGGATCAAATATGATTTTTGTATTTTGTGAAGATTATACTCTAAGGTTAGAGGGAACTTTAAATAGTTTTAAATAAAAAATATTAAAAAAAACTGAACATTTTTAAATACTAGATATTGCAGACAAATTAAGTATTACATTGATCGCTATATGTTTTAATTACATTAATAAGCACTTTAATTAGTATTTCTCCTTTACATAAATTACAGAACTAAATGGTTTTTTATTTATATCGCCTTTTTTTTAATAATAATTCTTTGGTTAAAAATGCCCTAAAATTATTTATTAATTATAAACTCCAAAACAAATCCCAATTATATCTATTTTTTTTTTCTTTTTGTAATCAACTAAATTATTTAAACTCCATTCTATATAAAATGGAAAATGAATTAAAAAAAAATGAATTTAAATAAAACATTTTTATATACAGCCTTTTTAATTTACTGACATCTGACATAGTTGGCGTATATAATGATTTGATGCACATGACCTACATAAATCTTTACATGCCCATTCATGTCTACATATATATTTAGAGAAGATGTTATAAGAATTAGTAAATAATTTGCATAGATGCTGACCCATAGAAGAACTAACAAATTCGAAAAAAATTTTAAAACATTTAATAAGACGTATTTTTATTTATTTTTGTTTTTTTTTTATATTTACTGATTCTTGACTTAATTAGTCAAAAAAAAGTTTTTGACTTCTTTTGTCATTTTTGGTTTGGAATTTTTGTTAATATTAATATAAAGACTATTAGATAAAATACAATGGAAAGAAAAATTACGTCCACATTCCGTAAAGATGTTACGTAAAAAAATTTGTTACTTGATTATTTCCTTCAAAATGCTGACAACATTATAAATTACAGTCAGTTTAAACCCCCGCACAAAAAACACACAATCACAATTTCCACCTCTTCTGTTAAGTTGTATGTATGCCGAGCTCATCAAAAAGTGACAATCTGTCATCAATACTTCTTAATCTGGGCCTTTTTATGTATGACCAATAAATTTCAGACAACTCCTTTAAACGAGTGTGCTTTAAAGTCACACATCATACCCCATGAATAAACAAACATAAATGACAAACAAAGTGAATGAGAATTATTGCCTTAAATGCACACTTGATAAAGTAATTAGTTGTTGTTGTCATTTTACAGAAAGTCCAACAAGTGTTGTTGAGTTTAACTTCCTCTGTATGGACTAAAAGTAAAGAAATAATTTTTTTTTTTCAAAAAAAAAGTTAAGATCTTCTGTATGGAGTAGAGGTAAAGAAATGATTATTTTTTACTTATTATTTTAATTCTGAGAAATATTTTTATGCATTTTGTTACAATTAAAACTTTTAATTGATATTGTAAAATTGAGCCTTATTCATCTTATTAATTTATTCTGCTACAAGCTTATAGATGTTTATGATGATATTTTTATCAAAATAGCTTGATAATTCATGAAAAGTAAATAAGTTAAGGTAGCCAATGACGTCAGCAGTCAATGCTTCTTCTCGTGCTATAATTATATTCATATAATTGCAATAATAAATAAATAAATAAATAAATAAATAAGTAACTGAAATTAACTTTATTTGCTTGCCAAACGTTAAAGAAATTGTTGAAGGTTGGAAATCGAAACTAATAATTGATATACTAAATCCATCATGCCGATTCAAACAATTAGTAATTCGGTTTTGAAAAAGACTATACATATAGGTATATATATATACATACATACATACATATAAAAATGTATATATCATCTTTTTAAACTAATTATTTGCTCGAAATAGTTCATTTTTATAAAATTTTCATTTATTTTTTATTAAGAATACAAGTATGGTCAAGTATAAAATGCCAATGACAACAATGAAGGCATACAAATACTCTTTCGATTTAGTAATATTAAAAAATCGAAAATAATTAGAAAAAAAAGTCTAGTCTAGTCTAGTCACTTGGTCTATCAGATTATATTCGCATTATTTTTTTTCATTAAAACATGAAAGTATTTAATAAAAAATTTCTTATAAAAAGAAACCGAAAATACTTTCGATATATGAGAAAAATAATCAGGATATATTATTTGTTTTAATTCAAATTTTTGAGCATTGTAGCTTTTTCAATATTAACTTGACAATTTTTCTTAATAAAAAATTATAAATTTCGCTTAGTAAACTTATTATAAAGTGATTACATGAAATGAAAATATTTTCGGTGTATGAAATAATTTCGATACTTAGCAAATATAGTGCAAACTAAAAGCAAATTGGCTCATCTGTCCGCTGGCGGAAGAACCATTCAAATATTTTAATTGGATATGAAATTCGGTTTCAAAACTATATTTGTAATATATTCTCGTATAATATTTCAAACGTGAAACAATTTAATCTCGTATTAAGTTGTTTTAGTTAGAAAAAATTTAATATGAAATAAATTTTTTTATTTCAAAATTAAATATTTAATTCCTATAATTTAACTTAAATGAAATAAATTTTTTTATTTCAAAATTAAATATTTAATTCCTATAATTTAACTTAAATGAAAGAAATTTTTATTCGATATTTAATGTTTATATTTGGCCAGGATAATAGAATTTAATTAAATTTATTGTTGATTATTGTCCGTAACTTGCCTTGTTTGCTGGCTGCTTTTATAATTGAAGAATGTTTTCTTATATAATAATAATTGTTAAAATATATAATGTCATTATAGTACCTCTGGGTATACGAGTACAAAATATGAATTACACTTTACAAATACTGCTGCTGCTTAATGAACTGATTTTATTAGGTCTTTGCCTTCTTTCTTTTACTATATTTTTGTTTTGTTTTATTTTCTTTTCGTGTGTTTTTCTCTTTTTTGTTTTATTATTATATTTTCTGTTTTATCACACGTACACAATTAAAACATATTTTATTTCGAGCATAAACATTATTGTACCCCCTGGCGTATAAATGGCGTTGTTTTATTGCAAATTTTTGGTTTAATTTTTTGTTATATTAAATAATTTTTACCCGTAACAGTTTCAACCGTAAATGTGTTAAGTTTTCAAAGACGTACAAATGACTAATTTGAAAAGCTGACGGTTGTGGCCAAAAATGGAAAAATGCTCATGAAAGTCTTAAGAGGATCTCATTCAATTCCACCAACATGTTGTTGTATTAGTTGTTGGCAGCAGCACAACAAAAACCACATGCTTCTGAGCATCGTAAGTATACTTTTCGTACGCATAGTTATTTCAAATGAAGGAAAAAAAAATACACCAACACAAATATCTGGTGTGTTTGTCGTTGCATTGCCCTGCTTTCGTAACAATAAAGTAAATATTTTTTCTTAAATCCTTAAACCAAAACGTGTACGAATTTGCATAGAAAAGATTTTGAAAAAGCTTTTTCCGTGAAAAAGCTTTTTTTTCATATGTAAACAAAAAGAGCATATTCACTGTGCTTGCCGTGAGTGCATTTGTTGTTGCTCTTGGCTCTTCCTTTAAAAATAGAACAGCAAGAGCAACACATGAAAACAAAATAAAAATATAAATAAGAGCAACAACAAAAAACTCTTCACACTACTACACGAATACTTGGTATCCTTGTTTAAGGGGTACGAAGCGTATTCGCTTCTTTTTTTTTCTTTTTGTGTCTGCCGTTCAATGTGTTAGTAGCACAAGTGGTTTTACGCTACGTCCATTGTTATTGTAGTGTATGTAGTTGTCGTTGTTGTTGTTTTTGTTTTTGTTTTTATTTTTGTTTCTATTGAATACAGCATTTGCACTATTTATTTGACACACTCCTAAAAATGAGTACTCAATGGAGAGTGAGAGTGTTTTTTGCTTTGCAAGAATGTTTTAAAAGTTAAATTCGCTGTTTGTTTTGCAAAGGTGTGAGAGAATTCAAGTGTGATGGAAAATAATTTTAAAGAGAGTATTCAATCTGAAATGCCAAATGTCGTTCATTATCAAGTTGTATTATAATGACAAGGTAGTCGCAGCTGCTTAATTAAATTGTGTTCTTTAAGGAAGAAAATTTTGAAGTATGCGATAATTTTTAAGCAATTCAATTATATAAGAAAAGAAAAAAGTAAATAATTTTTTATGAAAATTTAAAATTAAAGAAATGCAAGTTTTTTCAGCCAATTGAACATTGAAATGGGTGAACAGCTGATTTTGTTTTACTACACAACAATGTTGTGAGTGTACATCTATTGACAACTTTATTTATTTTGTTCAACTTCTTCGTTTTTATAAATTTATTCTCTCTTGCTTATTTCTTCCTACCTCATGTTTCTCATCACTCTTTGCTGGTTTTACAACATTAACTATCTCTAGTGTTATATCATGGTGAGTCTCACAGTGTGACTGTTAACCTTTCGCTATTTAGTGATGGAAGTTCAAATATTTGATGCGGGTTGCAGTCGTACCATCTGTGTGGGCTTTGTTATTATACAATATAATATATGCATGTGATTGGTAACAAATGAATGATTTCTGGCAGAGAGATGGCTGGGGAAAATATTCTTTGAAATATAACAAACTTTAAAAACTAAATTAAGTTGATTTTTTCAGATTTTAAATAAATATTTTGCTAAATTCTTCCACCATCAATCTCTCTCCTATAAAATAGAAGTCTGTATATATTTCTAATATTAAACTTATTCTTAACATATTTTTTATAAATACAGCTTAGATTTTTTTTACAAACCAAAATATTTTAAAAGTTTGTATTCATGATAATCTTTTCTTTGAGATTAATTTGGTATAAAAACAGTTTATTGCTTCAGAAACTGCTAACAAAAAATGAAACTTAGCGGTTAAAAATTAAAAAAAAAAATTCTAAGTTAAAATCAATCCAAAAATTTTACTTATATGAGAGTAAAATTACTTGGAATAAATGAGAAAAAATTTCATGTCATTCAAAGCAAGTCATAATAGGCATCGATTTTTTCTTAAACATAGAAAAATATTTATTATCCCTGGCAAAATATTCCACATAAAAATTAATAAAAATTATTTAAGGTAAAAATATAGATATTGGGAAATGACTTAGTCGTGACTTCGTAGTCGTGGCGATGTAATTCAGTAGAATTTAAATACTTAAATTGGTTAAATATGGCATGCCGTAATTTAATGCCAATTTAGTTCCACACTGTGACACAGTTTTTATTTGCAAAAGACTTGACGTATTAAACTTTATTTTTTCAGCATTAATGAAAAAGTTGCAGAGTATTTTTAGTTCATGTTACATTATCTACAAACATTTACATGGAGCTTAAAATAACACAAATAATATTTTAGATAACGTTGGCTGGCGTTCACCTGATTAGAATGCTTTCCTTTGAGTGGAAGGATTGATATTTCGTATTTAAGTTTGCCCTTAAGAGAGTCTAATGAACACAAGTATGATCTGTTGGGTAACTAATATACCATATATATTGCACAATATATATGCACAATATATGAATGTATAACAAACTAAAATTTGTGAAAAGCTGTTCAATTTAGGGATGACTAAGAAAATATATTGAAGTGTCATATTAAAGAAAAAAATTAAAGCAAATCTATTTATTAACTTTATATAATATTTTGGATTTATTTAAATAAATATTTATTCGAACTTAGAATATATTTTTGTTAACTGGAATCGATTTTGATGATCCTTAAGGATATTTCTTTTTTTATATTTTCGATTTTATATATTCCTTTTTATAACATAAGAAAACTAATGAAAAAGTTTAATGGGTTTAACTGGAAAGGGACAGCAAACTATCTGGCAATGAACAGATGACTTTTTGCCACTAAAGTAACAGAAATTATTCCAAGAATAAAACTGTCATCGAAGCTAAAAAAAATGAGATGAAGACTAGCTTGTTGTACAGCAAATAAGAAATTAAAAAATTTTTATTGCATGTATGTATTTATATGTACCCTGAAGTGGAAATCAGAAAGTGATTTTTCAAACCACCTTCGTATAAAATTATTCGCTCTCAGCTTTTAGCTGTTACTTTTATTCCATCATTTGGAGCTGTTTATGCTATGCTATTTACATACACCAAAAAAAAAAAAAATATATATATATATATAATTGTGTGTATATATAAATTTGATTTTATTCATACTTCGCAGCCCCATTTTTTATGTGTTGCTGCCATGAGTCCTGTAAAGCACACTCTAAAATATTAAAATTCAATGCAGACACAAATCACTGTTCTAAATACAAACATGTTTTTATTTATGTAGTTGTTCTGCTATTCAAATCATTTTTTTGTATAACTAAATATTTAAAAGTTTCAAGCCTTCACACACATTCTATTTACATTTATAAAGCTTAAAAAATTAAGTCAGTTTTAAATAATTTTTTGTCTGCAGGATTCAAGCAAGGAGTCTCTCTTTGCAATAAATATAAATAGCTGATAAGGAAACCGCCATCAATATTTATTAAAAAAAAAAAACAATATAGACAACTCTTTATATTATAAAAATATTGATATTCCATTTCATTATTCAACATAGAAATTTTATTTGCTCAAAAGGATTTGAAGAGTGAAAAAGCCATGATTGAAATAAATCACGGTTTTTTCAAACTTATTAAGAATGTATATATTAACGATTCCATATTTTAAAAATAAGAAAATTGCCAATAAAACAATTTTAGTGCGATTTTAATATCCATATGTGTGCCTTTAATAGCAATAAATTTATTTTAATTTATTTACTCAATAGTTTGTTCGAAAAAGTTTATCAAACAAAATGTTTGTTAAGAACGTATTGGATTTGTTCTTATATTACTCGTAGTTATTTTTTTAAAATTCTATATGGAAAACTATAAATTGCTCCTGTAACTACATTTCGGATACACTAAAAACATTTTGGCCTACTAAATTAAGGAACTACTGCAATAGTGTTTCCTTTATTGTTGTTGACAGCATTTTTTTGTAATGAAAATGAGAAACTGTTGTTCTGTGTGTTTGTGTGCATGTTGTTGCCCTAAATAAGAGTCGAATAAAAATTTATTGATTTAATACAAAAACAAAAAAAAACCAAAAATAAAATGTACACAGAAAATAAATTTTATTGGTAGCGAAGGGTGCCCTCAAACCATTTTGGTTATCATACGAGTATTTTCTGGGTGTGGGTAAATGTGTATGACATTAAATATTGCAGAGTTAACAAAAAGAAAAGCCAAACAGATGAAAAGATTTTCTTTTTAAACCAGAAAATTTACAATAAAACTTAGTAATTTTTTTCTAGTTATGTGAATCCATTCAATTCTTAAGATATAAAATAAAATTAACATATTATTTTATATATATACGTTTATTTATTTATTTATTAAAATACATTGAAATTCATTATGCAGAGCTAAAGCTTTCCAGATGAACGGCATTAATGAATTCTGAATTAATATTCTGACCGCAGGGTTTCCCACGCAATTCCTATTCAAGTGTGCCTTGTAAAAGAATTTCCTTCCGCTTGCCATTTCAAATAGAGAATAGTTATTGTTTTTTTTTTAAATTTTTTATTTCGTATTAAAGATAAAAAATTTTAAAAAATTAAAACATATTTTGAAAATCCATAAATATGTTTAAAAATCAATACAAAAAAAAATTATTTTGGCAAACGCAATGCTACTGAATATTCTGTTGGGTATTCAATACGTTTTAAATTAAAAAGAAAAATATTTGCTAAAAATAAAACATAAATTAATTCATCTGTGATGACACAGTGATTAATATTTAAATACGAACAAACAAAAAAAAATATATATATATATATTTAATATGCTATCCTTCATATTTTCCATTTAAATTTAAAACAAATTTCCTTTTTTAATAAAATATGAATGCAGATTTCATTACAAGTTTAAATAAAATAAATTGTACTCATTATTTATTTACATTCATAATCATCTTTTTCTAGGTGTGTACTCGCATGAGCTGATAATACTCCCACACCCATACACACACATACATACATGCATGCATGCATGCAGAGGAGTATGTATATAAGCCATGCATTTAATTTAACACAAATACAATAACAAACCATGAATAACTTTAGCATCCTTCTTTGCGCGCGTATAAGAAATGAGAAAAATGTTAACAACTGTTGGTTTATAAATTATGAAGAATCCAACAGATACAACATCATTAAAACAGGAATCTGACAAATGGCAGGTGATGAATAAAAGAGTTAAATATGACTACAAGACGAGGGAAAAAAATTATTTTATTTTTATAACCGTACACACACTTGGAGACGAGTATACACGAGGTCACATGCAGAAGATATTTGGCGGAATAGTGGTGGGCAATAACTTGATGTATCTGAGCATTTTTCCACCTTCCCTTTAAGTCTTCTAATACTTTGTAGAGCGTTGATGAAAGGTTACATGAAAGTGACTTTCCATTCACTCACTTAAGTATTATTTATGAAAAAAGATTTTTTTTGTCCAAAATTTTTGCAGAGTTCGGAAATTTTTTTGATGCTTTCAAGTAACTGATTTTTAAGGTCTCGGCACGACATTATGTTAATATATTTTGCATTTCAATTTCACTGTCTTGCCATCCAGTGTTGCCAAATATGAAAGAATTTCTGATTAGGAGATAACCTGCAGAAGTGTTGGATTGACCATTTTAGGCAATTTAGGGAATAGTTTAATTGAATAGTTTTTATCATAAATTGAGATGCATTTTACACTTAAATTAAAAAAAAAAACAAATTTATGTGGAAACACGTATTGCATTGATATTACATATTTTGAAATTGGTTTAGGCACATGAATAAATTAACCTGGCCTACCAGCTGGGAGGTTGCGGGTTCACTCCCTGATATGTTTTCTGTAAAAAAAAAACTTTGCAATTTCTATTTAAAAAAAAAATAATAATAATGCAATATAAAGTAAGTGCAGGGTTTTTGTTGTTTTGTTTTGTTTTTATTGTTGGTGGTTTATTTCAGAAAATAAAATATTTTTTTGGACAAAAAAAAGCATATAATATTCTTTTTATGAAAATCGGTTTAATCACGCTCGATATTCCAAAAATTAAATAAACATCAAATAATTAAATCATATATTTTACAGTTCATAACAAACGATTTTAATTAGTGATAATCAGCATTAATTCTCTTGTTGACATTTCATAATTATCTTGTTCTACTTTAAATATTAATTAATTTTCAGCCAGATATCGTTATACCTTTGCCATACAAATTTCTATACTTATCATAAAGAACAGGCAGCAAATGTATGAATATTAAATTATAACAAATATTAGTTCTTGCGTTCGGTACTATTTGGATTAAGTGTTTGTTTTAGAGTACAATCATGTTAACATGACTTTAAATATAAATGAAAACACAAGAGCCTTAAAAAGTTTCCAGTGTTAACATTTTTACACCCTCCCCACATACACTGACACTTTACTGCCCTGAAATAAATCAGGTGCCATAACAAGTTACAGCCCTCCAGTTATAACCTGGATTAATATAAATATATCTCTTTAAAACGAATTAACATATAATGTAATTCAGGCGCACAATGGTACGCATTAAAGCTACTGGTACACTATCCTACACACGAAAAAATCTAATATGATATCCGTTCTATGTGAAAAAATCGCGGAAAAAAAGGGCGTAGCTGGTCGCCCATTATCATACTAGAAGGATGCAAACAAACTTTTCTTTTTTGCTGAGTGAAGTAAAAGCAACTCTGCTCGCATGAAAATTGCCATTTTACAAAGAAATGTTTATATATGTAAATGTGTCATTTTTAGGCTTACGCCTGTGTAGGATAGTGTAACAGGGCCTTAACTGCCATTGCATGATAACTCAGATTGAGAGTTTCTTATCCTGAATGTTTAAAATTCTTTCTTTCGTTTAAACTCAAAAGTTATTAAACTTATTTTGCTCGAAATGAGGCCCATTGTGCTGAATGTGTATGCGAGTGCGGCAGTATATATTTCATATCTATCGGATGATGAAGAAGATGATGACGAGGATTGTAATTAGAAAAAGTGCTCCTGCACTGCAGCACATTAAATCACAATTTCTTCAAATACTCGTATATTTCTGAGGTAGAGAATAACGTTAAGGTAATTTTTACTTAAAAAGGGGGCGTACGTACCTCATTTATTTTAACTCATTAGTGGATTCATTGTATTTTAACTCATTTAATTTTATTTTATCTTTTCAACTTGTCACTTTTAATTTTAGCTGTGACACTGTTTTTTATGCGTGTGTGTATGTGTTTGTATATTAACAAAAGGAAATTAATTTATTTGTATGGAAAAGTACGAAAGTATGATCACGTCATTAGCAATGAAAACAATACGAAATTTTCAAGAGATTTATGAAACGTGTTACAGCCTTTTATATAATTTTTTAGTTCAATTTTGCTTTAACTACATCCTGTATATTAAGTGCATTGACACTATCAAAGGCAACAAACGAATTTTAGGAATGCAATCAATTTGTTTTTGCTGAGAGAGTGCCGTCATCAAATAGCCGATAGTCATTGGTGGGATGTGTGTGAATTTGAACAAGACTGGAATAAATAATTTTTGCTACGTAGAGCAGACCTCAGTGGGTGATCCCTACTCATACACAATAGCGGAATTGTGTAATTAAATTGTTGCTGGCAGGAGGTTGCTTTCCTATAAATCACCTATTCCAGTTGTCCTACTGGTCATTGCTTTATTCAAGAAGGATATTTCACACATTAGCAAACACTGATGGCTTTTAACGGGACTTTGTTCTAACACTGTCACATCAAGGAAATATGGAGCATAATTTTCGAATAAGCTGGCATACAGTAAAGCAAAGACATGCCGAAGTCTATCAATTGGAATTTTATATCTGACATTTAACTGAAACTGAAGCCAGTAAGCATGCAAGCTCTCTGCGTCCAGTGGCGGACCAATCTTTATATTCATATAAAATAAAGCAAATCGTTTTCAATTCAGTTGAAGGCAGCTGATCCTCTAAATGCCATTCGATTTGAAATGTAAAATTAGTATTTTCCCTACTAGTGAGGAGCTTTTGAAAAAAGTTGCCAGCAGAATCGTGTTACCTGGTATGCGCTTGTTTTCGGGATTAAAATAAATTAAAATATTGAGCCAATATATGAAATATATGGATTAAGTTGACTGCTGGCCAGGCCATGAATAATTCTCATTATTTGGCTTCAATATAACAATACTTCAATAAGCTTTCCAACTCTGTTATATATGTTCGATTTTTGATATTTTATTATAAAGAGAAAAATGTCAGCCGCAAATAGCCAAGATAATAAAAAATATTTCCACTCTCTAGAAACTTTGATGGGTTAGTTAAGTCATTTACCTCCGACTCTGTAATACTGATGGTTCGAATCCCAGTTCATCCAAAAAATATAGCCATAGATAAGTTCTTCTGCGAACTATTTTGAAATGGCAAGTAACAATTGAATATTGAAATGAATTAATATCGAAAAAGAAAATGTATGAAAGATAACGAATTACAATTTCGAATAACTTAAAAGGATTTGGACTTTAGAAAGAAGTAAACTTTCTAGAGAAAGAAAAAATTTGCTCACATTTAGTGAAAGTAAATTCCTTTCCTAAATTCCTGTGGCTATTGGTTTGGCTTGATGGGACCAACGAATAAAATATGTAGCGGAGTATATGAAGCCGTTGAGCTTTTCCTGCAGTGCTTCTGCTTATCAGGTAGCTACTATTTTTCTCTTCCCTAACGCCATTATATTTGAGACAGTAGTTCTTATATGGAAGGTTCGTTTTTCTATAGGGTCTGCGAAGGAACAGTGATCTGCGGTTGGAGACGTAATGCATTCGTGGTAGGTGTTTAGACACAGAGTATTCTCGAGCTTACTCGCGAGTTACTCGCTTAATATCAGCTGCAAATCGAACATATATAATAGATTTGGAAAGCTTAACTTCAACGTACTCATTTTCGGGCCTGAGTCTCTATTCGAAACATTCACGCAGTAATCATGACGTGTAAACACACAGATGCTCTATGATATTTATTCGTAAGTGGAAAAAATTTATAATTAAGCTTTTTATTACTTTTTAAATTTTAAATAAATTTATTTTCTGTAACATGCAAAACTTCTAAAGATTTATTGCACTGTATATGAGCATATATTAATGACACAATGGCACCAGTCTAATGATAAAATATTTCTCAAACTTTAACTGCTCTATTTTAAATTAGCACAACAGATGCGCGCCTGCATTTCACTTCAAAATAAACAATTTCTGTTTTAATTTATTTCATTTATTTTTGTGCTTATTTACATGTCGAGCACAGGTGGAACTATACGAATATACTTACACACATGCCAAAATGTACGTAAACAAAGCAGGTACACAAATTGCATGCAAAACCATATCGGAGAGTCGGTTCTGACGAGTATTTTGTTGCCTGGCACATTAAAGCAATAAGTAACACAGAGTTCTTATCAGACTTTTTTATAAAGCAACAGCTGCATGGCCGATTTAAAAAAAAAGGAAAAAAAAAATTTAATAAAAAAAAAGAAAGGAAGCAGTACCAGCAAGCTGTAAGTTATTAAATGCGAGTCTACAGATCACAATGCACATCTCTGTATATAAAATGATGTATATAATGAGCAGCACATAACACAATAAATAATGAAGGAGCAACTGCTGTAAAAACAATAATAATAATAATAATGATACGAAATCATTTTTGAAAAACCCTGCGGTATACGCAGCACACACACACACGCGCACATTGAAGCCAAAACAAGCAACACATTCTGTTACACTGTAAAATGCGACGGCAGCCAACTGTATTGAAATACATACGCATTTCTAAAAGAAGGATTTACATTTTATGAAATCCAAAACACATAAACGAAAAAGCCGTAAAAATTTCTGTGTTTCGGTATGTGTGTGTGTTTTTGAGTGTGAGTGTGCGTGTGCGTGTGTGTGTTTTATGTTAATTTTTATCTGTACACTACAAGGTCATTTGTGTTTTTATTAGCTCTGCAATATAATTTATTTTTAATGTTAAATCTCATCTGAGTATTAACTTTTTTTCACAAATGAATTATTATTTTATTTATGGAAGGGGGGCGGGCGTAAAACAATGAGACTCGTGCGAGTTATTTGTAAGGAATGATTAAAACAATTAGAGTTGGCTGAAGGACGAACAGTTTCCCAAGGGAAGATAACATTCAAATAAAAAAAATAATTGCCGTTTGTCAATATATGTTATTTAAGTTGCGTTCACAGTGGGCCTGAGAAAAATTCTACACAATATTTTCACTGTCAATACAAAATCCAAAGTTCAAACCATGTTGTTCTGATTTGAAAAACTCGACAAACACAGCAAGAGACTTGCTTCTCATATTTTTCATGCTTTTCAAAAGTGGAAAATTTCTTTCATATAAATATTTCGATGTACGAGGGTAACCACTGAAAGTATTTTCTATGTAACCTGTCTTGTATAGGAGCCTGCATTACAAAAATGGCTGCACGAATGTGGCTCAAGAATAAATTCTTGAAAGAAAATTCAGGAAAGAAAATAATTCTACAACGCCTGATTTTAATGTTTCTTAAATAGCCCTGTAGTTCTAGAGGTATTAATTTCTGTTTGACTTTTAAAAAGTTCATAAAAAAAACCTGTTTAAATAGAAATAATTTTAAAAGAACTTTTTTACAACCATTGCGGTTATTTTGTTACAAAAGTCGCCCAGCGAATTTCAACATTTCAAAATCCCTTCACTCTTTCAAGAGCCCGATGGCCAAAATCAATTATTGCTTACAGTGAGGAAATTATTGATAAATGCAGTGGTAGTGCTTTTGTAAGTGGCGTGCGAATATTTAAGTTCACAGTTAATAGTTTTTCTCATAAGTTTTAAGTTACTTTAAGGTAAAAATTTATACATTTTTTTAATAATGACTGACCCCATAACGAAGAAGAAGAAGCATTCAGCATCGCTGTGCGGCATACCCTACTTTATTGCTGGTCCCATGGCAAAGAGTTAATGAGTTTGTGATTGTCACATTTCAATGTAATTAAAAAGACTTATTTCTCATTTTATTTAATTTCAATAATTGCTTTGAAGGGAAGAGAGTATGCGTTTGAAGGACTACGACTAGGAGCATGGCTGCCATCAGCGCAGCAGCTTCTTTCCCTGCCAGTGTAATTTGCCAAAAAAAAATTTACGAGATAAATACAAAATCTTTCCTAAAATCCAATTAAAATAAATATATTTACTAAATTTAATTTTATATATTTATTTTATTCATTTTACTTAACACTATAATAAAATAGTGCCGATTTTATTTACTTTTAAGCCTTTTAAATATTTATTAGGTCTGTTCGCTAACTCTCTTTGACTCTCTTGTTATTAAAGCCGCTTTTTCATACGCCGATGAATAAAATTCTGTTCTGGTATTAAAATTAAAATGGCGCAAACCGATTTCCATTTCCGATGCAAAATAATGCGCTTTAATGCTTCCGCCGGCTCTCAGTGGACTAATCCTTATGCAGGCACCTTATGAAAAAAACAACAACAACAACAACGTTTAAAAACTATTTTTAAAGGCCTTTAACTAGCATATAGCGACAAAAATTTAAAATTCAAAGCTTTTAATTAGATAATGCACAGGAGCATATAAATTAATTCCCCGACTTTGCAGTATATTTGAAAGCACATATTAAGACTAAAAAGATAAATTAGTTCCACTAATTATGTACGCGCTCTTAAAAATATTTTTACAAAATTCTTTTTAAATAATCTCCAGCAAAACATTCAAAAAAGGGAATTTAAATGTGAAGGCACGCAAAAAATTCTTATATTCTTATACTCGTACATACCCACTGACATTTACCAAATTTACATAATGCTTCAACAATTACATTTTATATATTTTAGGAGCACTTTAATATCTTCTCTTCATTTTTCGTTTTCGTCCTTTTCAACGCAAAAAAAAATCCAAAAGCCTGAAAATCCCGATTTTATATAAAAAAGATTATATATGTAGAGAAAAGTATATGTAAGGAAAATGGAAAAACAAGTTGGAATTTATTTTGATTTCAATTACGTTCACACTAATACGTATGCAGTGACGAGGATAACGTAATGTCTGTCTGGTAATGTGCGTGTTCAACACAGTGTAGAGAAAAGTGCGTATTTGAATAAGGATGAGTTTGTTCCATCACTACACATTCACCAACTTACAAGGACAACTTGTCTGAGCCATTATTTGTTGCTGTTCTCGTTGTTGCTCTTCTTGTTCTTCTTTGTTGTTATTGTTGTTTGGTGTGTAATAGCCTTTGCCTGCCTGTGTGTCTGCCAAAAATATTTTAAATTTCATTTCACGTTTGCTCCTTTTTGCTTTCGATAAATATGTACCAATGGACGTACGTAGTTTTATTCCATTTAATAAACTTTCTACATTCAAGTTACATTTAAGTTGGTAGGCAGAGTCCTTTTTTGCGTACTCGTAAACAAGAAGGTAAGAGAAGCTACTTATTTGTGTCTGGCAGCTAATAAATATGGATGTACTCCTTGCAATTGTACTTTATGTGAAGAAATAATTGACTTACTTACAGTTGAAACTTAAATTAAGGACCTTCTATTCAATTGTATGCAATGCTAACGATACAGATCTATATTTGGGATAGGCCAGACAAAAGTGGATTAAGGAGCAGTTAATATTTAAATACAGAAAGGTCCTTAAGCCATAAAAAATATGGAGTACCCAAAAAAAAAACTGAATTGACAAACAGACAACAATAGTACAATTGGAAAGGAAATTTAAAATTTAATTTCAAGTTTTCCCTGTCCTAAATTCTTAGCCTCCGAAGTCGACTGGCATCGCAAATAGAAGAGTTCAAAAATGACTGCTTTTTGGTGGCAAATACAGAGACCAGTTTTTTGCTTACGAAGATCCTTTTATGACCACAAGTTTTATTTGTTAGCAGCAACGAGATGTCAACCAAGTGAGAAGTCTTAAAAAAGGGATTGGAAAATGAGGAAACTCTAAATTTTAAGGCCCACAGTGCAAAATTCCCAATCAAAACAATTTTGTACAAAACTCAAGGGCACAAAATCCTGTTTCACCCATTTATTTCATGCGTTCGAGTCGCCCTCTGACAAATATGAATTTATTGATGATTTTCAAATGAGAATGCACGAGTTTTTGAATCACATCAAATGTAATCAAATCGAGTGGTTCCAACATACTTACGCATATGCATCCATATACGTAAGAAGAGACCTTGGCAAAATAAAACAACTTTTTTTCCTTGATTATTAGCAAGATCGTTGTCAAATCACTCTTTTCAAATTGCAAAAAATATTTACTTGGCCCTTTTCCATTGTATATGGCGATATATTAGTGGTGCGGAAAATTTTATTTGACACCGTAATTACCGCAAGCATCATTGTTAACTTTTCTGTCTCAACAGCATTTTTAGCAGCATGTTGTTAAATATCTTGTTAAAATGTTTATCGTTGCGCACATCGCAAATGAAGGGCAGCAGTCCTGCCATTCCTGCGCTTATTTAGGATTTTTTAAAATATGAATTCATCAGTGGGGCAGGTAAAAAGAAATCTAGATAACTGAAATAACTGAAATATTCAATGAAAATTCTTTCTTTTTTTTTGCGTTTATTATTAAAAATGTTGTTGTTGTTTTTGTTGAAGATGATAAAAAAAAATGTTGGCAGAACAAGGCCACAGTCGAAATTAATTTAATTTGAATAAAAGCGAAAAAGAAATACGACATAAAATTGCTGCTGACTGCATCACATCACTGTGTGCTGTTTGTGTACGTGCTTTAACCAGCTGGCTGGTTTGCCATTCATGTATTTTGTGAAATTTCTAATTTGGGAGAAATTTGAGAGATCCTTATATTTTAAATTCAATAATAAATAACAAGAAATGGATAAAAGTGGGAGCTCCCCAACCTTTGGGGATTTCAGTTAAAGGCCCCTGCCATTACAGCCAAAACCTGGTAACTTATTAAGAGCTCGGCAAAGAAAAATTGGAACAGCAATAAATAAATTTCCAAGTCATTGTTTACACTGTGAAACTTTTGTTGCAAAAAGACTATAAGGCGTTACCGTTCTAAACCTGAAGGCTAATGTTTCGCCTCTTTTGGCTGAATTCCCGCTTTTCTAAATTCGAAATCACCTTCGAACAGCTTCAGATGATAAATAATTCTGAGCAAATCCGCTATTTCTAAACTATGTAATTGATGTGCACACTACAAATTGTCATCTGACATGGTAAAGTTTTAGATTCTAGCATTTGCAGAGCCCACAATATGGTCTAGATTTGACTACACTGTGCATAACAGGCCTAATAGGATTTCTAATATCTCTGACATTAAATGTATTAGAAATACGAATGTATACTTCAAATCTGTTATTCCAAACTCAGCAAGTTAAAAGAAAACCTGATGATATCTTAAATTTTCCGAGTTACAGCTGAAATAAAGTGAATGCAATCAATGTTTACTCATTAGCCCGCCTGTAAAGTAATTTTTACTCATTTTACCTAAATTTGTATGCGCAATGAGGTAAAACAAATAATAGGTATTATAGTTTTGAATACTACATTTCGAGACCTTTCCAATGATGTGTAATATTTCGTACTTTCTTATACTTGCAACACTTTTATAACAATTGCAAGCTTATGCCCGGAAAACTCCCTACTACGTACTTCTCATTCTATCAGGTGTATTACCTATATAAGCAAGATTGCATTTTGCAGCATTTGACTGTAAGCGTGCGGTGTATTGCGCCTTGATGTAAAGTGTTTATGTGAACATTAAGAACAATATTGTTTTTGTTCTATGACTGTTGTCCGTCTGTCCCACTGTCCGTCTGTCCCTCTGTCCGTCTGTCTCACTGTCCGTCTATCCGTCTGTCCGTTTAATTATTGCTGTCTGTCTTCTTCTTAGAATAAAATTTCTGTTCCTCTTTCCAGGTACTATTTGTTGTCCGTCTTGAAAATGAAGCTTTTAGGCAGAATTAAATTTTGCCCCATCTTTCTATCTATTCATTGCAGTTCTTCTTCTTTATCAAAATACATTTATTGTCCGTCTATGTATTGTTGTCCGTCTTAGAATAACGATTTTCAACAGAATGAAACTTGACTTTATCTGCCAGTTTATCTTTTTTTTTTTCTTAGAATATAATAGTAGCGACTTTTCCAATACTTCAAATTGTACCAGAAAAGACTCGAGAGGGTTGACTTTTGTTTTTATATCTATCTCTTTCATGTTTGATAAAATAAACATTCTTTTTAATTCTTTTATACAAATGTATCCAACTCTTTCCAATTTAAGACTACAAACAGATATATTTTTTTTTGATGTCATAAGTTCCATCTCTGGCGTAAACCGTGTCTATGCTTAGAAGTGAGATACCTAATAAAATTAAATGACGACCTACGAAAGCAATAAGTGATGCATTTAGCTTAAGTAATAAGTGCAACTCCATAACGTGTGCACTGCTCGGTTTCCTATGTACCATTATCGAGGTAATACTGTACATTTACCCGTGATATGCTGCTGTTGTGATGAAAACCTTTTTAATTTAGGTAAAAGTAGGATTGACATGTTTGCCATTTAAAGGGCAACTGTCTTGACGACATGGCCATCTGGGACACACGCATAGTGAAAGACACTTTACGGTTTAATAAAATGATTCTTTTTTGTCTTTTTGTTTGCTGGTTTCTTTCATCCCATCTTTTATTGGGTCGTGATGTTCTTTAGCATTTTTGTAGAACTTAACAAGGATTAAGATATAATGAAAATTTTCTTGAAGCAAACAAAAAAGGAAAATTTTATTTAATATGTGCTTCTGGGTTTCAATTCAATTTGATATATATATGTACATGCAGACACACACACACCCACACACTAGGGCAAGGGGTGTAGGGGCGGTTAAAATTTAGTGTCCTACATTTTTTAATACGTACAACTTAAATTAATATTTTGGAAACAAAGTCAAGTCTATCTGGTACATTTGCTGAAAGTGTCATCGAACAATAAATGAGAGTGTTGGAGAAACAAAAATATTTAATTACACTCAGTTGGGACTGCATGTTGTAAACAATTTGATATGAAATTAATTAGAAATAAAATGATGTTGGCTGTAAATCAAGAAGAATATGTTGAAATGAAAATGTAACCAAAATGATAAAACAAATTCTGCCATTCATGGACAGCCAGAAGGATGTTCTTGCAACCATCTCACAATCATGAGTCTCTTTCTCATGTTTATTACTTTTAAGTGTTCGGTTCTTGGTGGCGAGTATACGAGTGCTTAATCGATTAATCGTTGTTAAAATAATCGCAATACCAGATTTACAATAAATTTAAACAAGGCTTTAACTGATTAAAATCCTTGGTTTTTAGGGGGTTTCAGAAAAAGTAAAGAAATTGAAAAAAAAAATGCGAAGAAGCAGCTGACGGGGCCTTCAAAGGATCTGTTTTTCAAATGTTAATTTCAGGTGTGAAAAGTAGTTTTAAATTTCACTCATTACATGCAGGTAAGCCTCAGAAATACATGGCTTAAACTCACCAAGGTGAGGCAGATGGCAGCGTTTAATCTAGATGCAACGATGAGAGAGGAGTAGAAGAGGTCCTTGTCAACTTTCAGAAACCAAGAGGGTGTGCAACAAAAAACTCCGATGTTATGAGAATCTGCTAATAAGCATAAGGAATAAAAAGCTTTTTGTTAACAGTAACCACTTGTCGGCCATCTTCTATCTGCTCGAGGCCGAGACATTTTTAAGTGGCTCTAATTCGACTGTGTAATAAATCCTTTAACCAGCAACTGTAATGACAGTTTCTGAAGCTGGTCATCGCTTGATAACTTGACCCAAACCATTTCACAGACATCGGATTCGCATGCAGCAGCCTCCCAGCAAATGCTTTTATAAAATAAACGAAAAAAAAGGAGAAGAATAGAAATCAATAATCCTTAATAGCTCAAATTAGTTGTAGCGTAAACTGTTAGTTCCTTTGAGCTCAGTGGGAAAATTACTCCTTAATCAGAATGAAGCCAAATTAGGTTATATATTGGGTTATTACTATGTCTCATGTCATCCATTGCTGGTGGTATCGTTCAGCTTCTACATTCACTTTTGGGAAAATTTATCTTACAAATGTTTTAAAGAAAATAAAAATGCTTTAACATATTCTTTAATTTTTATGATTCTCGTAAAACTGCTTTCAAGGAAAAGGGAATTGTATAATTTTAAATACATCTTAACACAAAATATAAAAGGAATGTCAAGAGAGTCCTTTTTATTTTAATATTTTCTGTTAGAAGAGTGTTTAAGTATCATTGCATTTGTAATTTCAATAAGGAATGTTTTTTTAAACTTTGACTTTCTTAGTCTAGATTTCTGTATCCTTGTATAAACTCCTGCTGAAATTGCAAGAGAGGCCACGTGTCGCATTTTACTGTTTGAGCCGATTTTTTCTTCGTTTTTGAATGTTAAAAAATATTTCTGTGATATGGAAATGTAAAACAGGGGAAAAATAATTGTATAAAAACCTTTTAAAATTAAAGTTCAATAAATTTAATTATTCAAAGAGATTTTGTCTGGTATATTTGGAAATGGAAAGGCTTTTGCCAAGGCAGTAAACTTGAAACAATTAATTTAATTCAATCCTGTTAGTTGAGGAAACCTATTAAATCATGCCAATTTTATTCATTCCGAATTTTTGATTTATTGAAATACTGTTTGGCATTTTATAAAAATCCTTATTTCAATTTCATCTTCAATATCTATATCCTTTTAAAGTCCTGTATAGGAAGTCTTGTATAAAAATATACTTCTTTTCACTAATAAGCATGAAATAACACAGAATTTATTATACCCATATGAAGTCCTAAAAAGATTATTTTTTACATAAAATAACGCATCCTTTGAAGTATGTAAAGCAGTACATTTTAAATGCCCAATTTACATCTGTCATAAATTTAACAAAATTTTATGTTTACAAAATGCCCGTTCCATCTTATACGACAACTTTATTTTTATTATAAATCTTTTATTTGTTTTAAATTTTTTATTAATATTTTATTAATTTTTATTAAAATTATTTCATTATGATATTTATTAACTATTTATATTTTAATTTTTGGAGCACAGCATGGTTTCATAATGAACAACGACAAGTCGTTGAGATACGTAATACCATTGAGAATTTTTCTTGAGGCAACCCCGCCTCAAGCTTTATCCTAAGTCCTAGGGTTTTTGCTAGTAACATTTTTTGGACAGATCTGACTCTCATTATTGACGGACTAACGTAGAATTGTACATGGCATATAATGAGGATCTAGCTGGCCATTCGCTTTATATAAAAGTTTAAAACTAAACTTTATAAAGATAAAATTTCCAAGCCGGTGTTATACAAGCACAGTGAGCGACTATATATATATATATATATATATCAAATATATGTTGTCAAAAACACAGTTATACGAAGTAGAGCAGTTAAAGTAGAGAAACAGTTATACGGTATAGAAGCATTAAATGCTTTTTCTAATTAATTTTTAGATATAGTTATAATAAATAAATGTATTATTAAATAGACTAAACAAAACTAATTCATTTTTATAAAAGCAATTTTGTTTTTATTCTTTGGAAGTAACTCTTTACTACATATATATATATATATAAAGTTTATATATATAAAGTTTAACTGCAAACAAAAATATTTTGTAGAATTCCATTATAAAAAATAAAAACTTTGCTGGCAACACTCTTCATAGCAATGTTAGCGGAAACGTGCTTACTGTGAGAAAATAAGAATCAACTCCAGATCTGGTAAATATATATATATATATATATATATATATATATATATGTATATATGCTACTAGATATGTAATTTCCTATTTTGTTTGGTTTGTTGTGTGGTTAAGCTGGTCCACATGCCTGCACTTCGTTGCAACTAAAATCAAACCAAACACGTCAATTGTGATTTGGGAGATTTTAAGACTCCCACAACAGGCATTTTTTACCGGCTTTATGGCCCAACACGATTCCAAAAGAGAAGAAATGTTGAAAGAGGGTACTTGTTAGGTGCTGTTCGAATAGAATATATACTAACGGGTTTACTAATTAGTGACTACTTACTAATACATGGTAGGAAAAGGAAACAATCCAGCCTTAAACGTTCATAAAGAAAACTTTAATTTTACAAATAAAAAATCACAAAAAAAAAAAATATTAAAATCAAAATAGTGGTCGCACTTTAAGCTAAAAATTAATTTTCGTTTTTTCGTTTTGCTTAATTGTTTTATGTGAACTTGCAAAAGTGTCGTGGAAAGAATTTCGCATAAATTTAAATGTATTTAGTATCTGGCACTTGATTTAGTAGTGACCTGAGAGCAAATCAGCAGCATCCGTTACGCGGACCACAATTTACATTCATAACGACATCTCACATAACAATTTGCAAGCATTTGTTCTTCCATCGCCATGGAAATTTAATGATTCGTTTTTATTATATGCAGCGTAAAATTAAAACAATCCCCAATCCCCACACGAGTATTACAAAAGGGGGAGTAGAAAAACAAAACGGCCACTACGAGAACTGATTTAAAATATTATTTATGACATTGAATGCTGTCAACATGGGCACAGTAATAAAATCAGTATCATCATCGCCATCGGTTCCACCGTCATTATCGTCATCAGCAATGCCGTTGGCTGTTTGTTGCCTTTATTTTTTTTTAATTTTTTTTTATTTATTTTTTTATTTCTCATACTCATTGTTTTCTCTGATTGTTATTATTACTTTTTAACAGTCTCTTTTAATAATTGCATATACAAACGCTTTTCTATCAGCTTGAATAATGACAATATGAAAAACCTTACAGATATTACAGTAGCGGTTACTTTTAAATTGATCTTTTATCACGGCATTAATTTAGTTTGGCCGTGATGGCAACCAATGAAATTCCGGACTTCGGAACAATTAAAAAAAACGCACTCGACCTCAACAGAAGTTTTATTCACTTAGAAAGAACGTGGGAAAGTGCTTGTATTCCTCTAAGACACTTCGGAAGGAGTCAATGCAACTCTGCTTATAAAGACAGCCTTCACTACGTTAGTTTAGGGATTATCAAAATTCTTATTAACTTGATATTTACAACGTCCGGAACTCCCCAAATTAATATTCACTGGTAAAATGAATTTTTATTAAAAACGTTCTTTAAAGTTACAGGCGTTTCCCACTAATTGCTAAGCAAGAAGCAATTGTTACTCCTGTCTGGTATTATTGGAAAAAGTTCAGCTGGCAACACTTAGTTTTTTCCTAATTACGAAATTTATGCAATTTCTTTTATCATCTAATGATTTTCATTATTAACAATTTGCTTCCATAAACTAGGGAAAATAATGCTGCTGTCAGTAGTTTGCCAACTCTACTCTTGTGATGCAACTTTGTCGGTGGGACGATTTGGATTCGCTTCATCGTTGCTATAAAAGTGAACGGCAAAAGCCCCACGGTGTCCATAAACTGAAAATTCTATACAGTGTATAATCTTTCTGTTGGATAAAGACAGAATCGTTTACTGCATTGAATGGCTTTGGCGGAAACCGTTTTTTAAAGATCCGAGGTCTTTGCCTGTAGAGTGGCATATGAAACGTTGCAAGTCTTTGTAAAGCGTTAAGAATATGCCGGCCACCAACAATATTTAATGCGAGTAAAAATCCAACACTACCATATAAAAAAAGGTGTTTTCAAATGTCCTGTAGGCTGGCAGCTTCAACTTTATTTTCGTCTTTGTATGTTAATGAAAAAATATTACGGTTACCTGCGAATATAAACTTTATGCCATAGTTGATGCTAATGGCAATTTTTATATGAGCATGTATAGTTAGGTCTGTTTGTATTCACGTACCATTTTGAAGGAAAGCATTTAGTTTTCAGCGATAAACTTTATTGCCATTTACTTTGCCTTTTGAGCAGAACACAAGGCAAATGATAACAATAACAGTAAGGTAATGTTGCCGGGAACATGCTTGCTGTGGGAAAACAAAAACCAACTCCCAATGTTGTTCTTCCCACTGTTCGAATATTTAACTGCAACTAAAAATATTTTATAGTAATCCATTTTAAATAATAAAATCTTTGCTGGCAACACTCTTCATGGCACTTGTTTCCACTTTTATGAAAAGCAGCGACTTTGTCAAGATCTGTATTATTTATTAATGAGTTTATAAGTATCCGCATATAAAAATTACCCCGCCCATTTGAATGGTTATTTGAACACATGCTTTTAGCTTTGACTAAATGTAATACTAATTGCTAATAATTTCCTTAATGCATTGCTAATATTATGATAATAAACACACACACTTATTAAAGTTATTAAAAATAGATGAAATAAAACTAATTATATTTGCATTGCGATCTCTAATCGCTAAAATTAAATTTGACGTGTTTTGATGCCAACTTAATAAAATTTTTCAACTTGTGTAACTTTTCATATTAATAATAAGTGAGTTTTATTAATTTTCTTTTGTTTATTCAGTTAATAAATATTTCGCCTTTGAACAACTTAATAGCACACCCCAATTGTTTCAAAGTTTCATATTATAGCACAAACTAAATGAGAATTCTTAAGTGCAATAACTCAAAGCCAACATTTTGCAGTGTTTTTAGAAATTTTAATATGATCAGAAGCCCCTTTTTTTGCTTTAAATATTGTTCTGCTAGTGGTCTACCGCGATTTTCAATCAGTGGGAAGCGGGAAAGGAATTCTAATGAGTATTACTAAGCCAGGGACATTGACAGCTAATACAAATAACGAACTTTATGCAATGCGACAATTTCATTAATAAAAATTAGCCAAGCGATTTCGTCATATAATGCTGGGATTACAAACTCACACGATCGTCAAATTGCACATCCTAAATGTTTGTCGGCATAATTCCGACAGCCATAAAGTCAACCGAAGTATGTTTCTATCTCATATGCTGGGATATGGCAAACAAGTCAGTTGGCTTTAATGTGTCAGACTATAACTATGCATGCTCATATAAAAAATGCCACCAGAAACAAGCATTGCATAAACTGCATATTCCCACATACGAATTTTCTCTTCAAGTTTTTTATTAACATACAAAGACGAAAATAAAGTCGAAGGTGCGAAAGATGGCCACACCGCGGTTACTTTTTCGTCGTTCAGCGGCTTAAGAAATGGAAATAGATCTGTAGCATTTGGTCGCCATGATTTTATACATTTTCACGTAAATTCATGTGTTTTACTTTACTTTTCGTGTGTTTCATTTTGGGCCTCATAAAAGGCTTGGAAGTTAAAAGGGAAGATCGTCACACCGTATATACTTTTTCGTTGTTCACCGGCCCAGGAAATAGAAATATATCTGTAGTATTTGGTCGCCATGATTTTGTACATTTTCATGTAAATTCATGTGCTTTACTTTACTTTTCATGTGTTTTATTTTTGACGTCATGAAAGGCTTGGAAGTTAAAAGGAAAGATGGTCACACCGTAGTTACTTTTTCGTCGTTCACCGGCCCAGAAAAATGGAAATAGATCTGTAGAATTTTGTCGCCATGATGTTGTACATTTTCATGTAAATTCATGTGCTTTACTTTACTTTTCATGTGTTTCATTTTTGGCCTCATGAAAGGCTTGGAAGTTAAAAGGGAAGATCGTCACACCGTATATACTTTTTCGTTGTTCGCCGGCCCAGGAAATAGAAATAGATCTGTCGCATTTTATTGCCATGATTTTGTACATTTTCATGTAAACGTATGACTTTTATTTTTGGTGTCATGAAAGGCTTGGAAGTTAAAAGGGAAGATGGTCACACCGTATATACTTTTTGCGTCGTTCAGCGGCCCAGAAAAATGGAAATAGATCTGTAGAATTTTGTCGACATGATTTTGTACATTTTCATGTAAACTCATGAGTTTTATATTTGACGTCATGAAAGGCTTGGAAATTAAAAAGGAAGATGGTCACACCGCGGTTACTTTTTCGTCGTTCAGCGGCCCAAGAAATGGAAATAGATCTGTCGCATTTTGTCATCATGATTTTGTACATTTTCATGTAAACTCATGAGTTTTATTTTTGACGTCATGAAAGGCTTGGAAGTTAAAAGGGAAGATGGTCACACCGTATATACTTTTTGCGTCGTTCAGCGGCCCAGAAAAATGGAAATAGATCTGTAGAATTTTGTCGACATGATTTTGTACATTTTCATGTAAACTCATGAGTTTTATATTTGACGTCATGAAAGGCTTGGAAATTAAAAGGGAAGATGGTCACACCGTAGTTACTTTTTCGTCGTTCACCGGCCCAGAAAAATGGAAATAGATCTGTAGAATTTTGTCGCCATGATGTTGTACATTTTCATGTAAATTCATGTGCTTTACTTTACTTTTCATGTGTTTCATTTTTGGCCTCATGAAAGGCTTGGAAGTTAAAAGGGAAGATCGTCACACCGTATATACTTTTTCGTTGTTCACCGGCCCAGGAAATGGAAATAGATCTGTCGCATTTTATTGCCATGATTTTGTACATTTTCATGTAAACGTATGACTTTTATTTTTGGTGTCATGAAAGGCTTGGAAGTTAAAAGGGAAGATGGTCACACCGTAGTTACTTTTTCGTCGTTCACCGGCGCAGCAAATTGAACTAGATCTGTCGCATTTTGTCGCCATGATTTTGTACATTTTCATGTAAATTCATGTGCTTTACTTTACTTTTCATGTGTTTCATTTTGGGCCTCATGAAAGGCTTGGAAGTTAAAAGGGAAGATCGTCACACCGTATATACTTTTTCGTCGTTCACCGGCCCAGGAAATGGAAATAGATCTGTCGCATTTTATTGCCATGATTTTGTACATTTTCATGTAAACGTATGACTTTTATTTTTGGTGTCATGAAAGGCTTGGAAGTTAAAAGGGAAGATGGTCACACCGTATATACTTTTTGTGTCGTTCAGCGGCCCACAAAAATGGAAATAGATCTGTAGAATTTTGTCGACATGATTTTGTACATTTTCATATAAATTCATGTGTTTCATTTTTGGCCTCATAAAAGGCTTGGAAGTTAAAAGGGAAGATGGTCACACCGTATATACTTTTTCGTCGTTCACCGGCCCAGAAAAATGGAAATAGATCTGTCGCATTTTGTCGTATTGATTTTGTACATTTTCATGTAAATTCATGTGTTTTACTTTTGGCGTTAAATGTAAGCGAGAAAGAATTCGGTGTTTTCCACGTTGCCTTCCCACACGACTCTTGTTCTTTTTTTATAGTGCAATACTGCAATACTGCAATACTGCAATACTGCAACAGTAAATGTTGTATGTTATTACTTGTGTGTATACAATAATATTATGAAAACAAATATTATTACTGAAATTATATGTATTTATTAAATATAGAATATTAACTTAACGAAAGAAATTATTGAAGAGCGCAATTAAAAGCAAACGGGAAAAATAAAAATGGAAGCCTGAAATTTCACATGTCAGTCCAAAAATAACTTACTTGTACTCGTATGTAGAAACAAATTATATTTATTTTATATCACTTTTCTGAAGATTGAGTATTTTTCTAATTTATTTTTAATTTACAGATACTAGACTTTGTTGTTCTTGTCTAGATTTGCTTGTGTGTTTTAACAATAGAGTGGCAAAATAAAAATCGAAACTTTCCACTTCCATTGTTAGTGATGGGTTGATAATCAAAAATTGTTTAAACCAAATAATAGAATTAATAATACGAGTACACAATACTCGTATACAACAGCAGGTAACACAACAACAAAAAAAAGTTTATATCGTTTTATAGAAAAACTCTATTGAGCTTTTTTATTTGTTTAGCTTATTTATGTGAGGCAATAAATTCTATAAAACGTGATGGGTGCGTCTTGTTTTCTTAATGTACATGGAATTTATCTTGGTGCAGCCTGTAGCCTGTAGTACTTGGTGGTCTCAAAGTAAGAATAACAATATACACCATGTGACAATTAGATACTTCAGTGCACAGCTGGCTTAACTTTTAATGCCTATTTTTGAAATGGTGAAAAAATAAGGTGGCTTAAATCAAGGTAAACTCCTCCCAACCTCACATCTTTATCATTTTAATATCAATTAAAGTTAAACAAGAGACAGTGAGATTCAATTCAGAATGGCATACGTGAAAGAGAATAAAGAAAGAATTGTGACTATATATTCTCTAATTCGGAAATGAGCTTGTCATCGCTCAACAGCTGATGTAATAAATGAAAATGATTTTATTTTATTGGGGGGAGTTTTTAAAGGCAAAAGCACAATAAATAGTGAGCTTGGAAGAGTGATTGTCATTCACTAAGAAGTGAATGACAATCTGATCAGATAAATAGCGATGCAGTTAATCTCATCTAAGACAAGTATAAGGAAAATAATTATTGTGAATTAATATTTCAGCATTCATAAAGTGCTTTCAGTTTCATTGCTTAATAACTAAACAATAGCGTGCAAATGGCAATATATCTAATTTATTTTTACCATTACAAATCACATATAAATAACTTAGCCTTAACAATTATACTCAGGTATCCGATATTCATATGCAGTGCATTAAGGGACTGATAATAACAATACTTTGCACGTCGCCATGCCCTCTGGAAAATTCTTCTTATAGATAGATGGTTTGTTAATTTGTGTCTAATAGACAACTTAACTGAAAGCTTAAGTTAAAAATTTAACGCTTTTAAGCCAAAATAATTAAATATTTTATTTTCTTGCTTATGGTGCGAGTAAATGCATGATGATACTTCTCATCCTCTATCCTTGAAATGTAGAACGACATGATAGTAATGAGGGATGGCTGCGACAATAGCTTTTAACCTAAAAACCCAGCAAAAAAAATATATATATTTCTAGCTGGAAAGCTGTTGCTTGTCTAATAGCTGAACAAGTATGGACTCGAAGACTTGCACATCTTTTCGTTACACTGCCTGCAATACAAACAAGGACGAAACGATGATTTTAGGCAGCTGCATTGCACTTTTCCAAGCAATTCATTTATTTATTGATGCATGGACTTCTCTTCTAACTGCGTCTTCTTTTATTACTTGCAATCGTTATTGCGTCAGCACATCAGAGTAACCGTGACTCATATTCTGTCGTTGCTAATTTTAATTATTTAATTTGCTTTTTATCTTTTAACTGCCAAAATATTATCTTATCATTTACATACTCTCGTATCTGCATACATAAATTGATAAAAATATTGTTGTCTTCTTATATATATGTTTGTGTATATATATATGTGGGTGTGCCTGTGTGTGTGCATGTGTGTGTATGCTGTTTATTTTAATTGAATGGCTTTATTGCGTTTTTTCTTACGTATCGTTTAAAGCGAAACAAAATTTGTTTGCGACCATAAATAACACGCAATCGCAACAGAAGTGGTCATATTTATAGCAAAACGAATTGTAAAGATAATCCGTTTAGCCATGGAAATATTTCGCTATAACTCATTACATTGAGTTATTACTTTTACGCTTCAAATTGTAACATAAAATAACATTTCAAATTACCTTATTGCACTTATAACTCTCGTTCAGTTTCCAACAAATTGGCAAACAATCTTCACATGCAGAAATATTATGTGAATTTAAAAAGACAGAAGGAAAAACTTTAAAATGGCGTTAAAATTGCTTGTCAGAAGTTTTCGTTATATATATATATGTATATATTTATAAGCATTGGTTAGTAGAAGTGTAGCCTTCTAGGTTTTGGAGATCACATCAAAGCCGTATTTGTAAAAATAGATGAAAATTTATTATAAACCGAACGAGACGTTTAAAAATTCAACGGCTTAAAACTAAATAATTAAATATGTTTTTTTACCTTTTTCATTTCAAAACTTTCATTTTTAAAAATATATATTTATGGTAAATATATTTATACATTAGACCGTCCCCCTATAAAGCTTTGGGAAAATATTCAGTGTTTAGGCAGGAATCTTGGTAAGCAGGTTGCTTTGGCAGGTTGCTTCTTTGTAAAATAAAAATCTTGACCTGGTTATCTTTTGTTCCAGTATTAGTATTCCAGATATTAGCTTAGAAGCTACCGATTTAAAACCATCTTCTCGGCGATTTCTACACTCAGAAAAATATCCTATGGAATTACTATACTATTAATGATTATTTTAATACCATTGTTCTTAGTCAATGTATTGAATCAGTCGGCCCGCAACCCAGAGCTGGAATAACTGTATTTTAACATGCTTATATGGTGTTCACATTAGTTCAGTAGTTCTTCAAATTGATGTTAAAACTTGATATGATTACACATTGAAAATTAATAGAGGCAGCTCTTTAATTTGATGCGATTTTTAATATGAGGATCACATAACTAATAGTTTTTCATATTGATATATAATAGTTTGAAATTTATTGTTTCTAGGTATAGTACAAAACTATTAAAGTCCTATTGCTTTCATGTGCTTTGGTTAAAATTGTGTCCCTATTAAATTAATAGATGCTGCCCTTTTGGCAAATTAATAGTGTAAACTACACTTTTTTCTAAGTGTAGTTTAATATCTAACAAAAAGCTTCCAAAATTATTACTTTCCATTGAGAGCGGTTTTAAATAAAATAATAAAATAAAAATCGCTTCAAAGCCTGAATCCCAACATAAAAAAGCGAATAAAGTTATTAAATTTATGATCAATTTCAGTTTGCCGCTACAATAATTTTAATTAAAAATTTATCAATCAATTTTTAGCGGCCGTTGTTGTAGAACAAATTATTTCTAAAAGGCCTTTTAAAATATTAACGATCAGTTTTATAATTTTAATAAAGCAAGTTTGTATATCGACGTTGTATTTGCCGAACATGTGATGGTTGCGCTGGCTTTTATTTAGATAAAAGGAAATTAAATTCTATTATTTTGAATTGTAGTTTTGCTATTGTTGTTGTTTTGCCACACTGCTGCAATTTGCTAAAGGTCGGTACAATAATTATAATTAACATCTTTAAACAACGTTCGCTACGCATTCAGAAATTATCAAAACATTTTTTTATTTCTATGCAATTAAATGAATAAACAAAACATGTGTTGAAAATAATGAAAAAAAAAAAAAATAAAAAAATTGTACTCGTATTTAATTTGGATACAGTTGTTTGCTTACAAACGTTACGTTTCATTTAGTAGCAGTTTTAACACAAAGTTGTTAAACAAATGAAGCGTACATATTTAGTTCAAGTCAACAAATATTTTACAAGCAGTTATCAGACTCTTTTACCCGTTCTCTATCAAGTTCGTTCTAGCAGTGACCCTCTCAGTGAGAATATTGGCTTAAAAGCACAGCGTTGCATGTATTACGTAATATTATTGTATGCTTTACCTTTACTTTATTTTAACGTTATGCTCTTTTACACCGTACGATAATTGCTATGTCACATTCACCATTCAATAATACTGTCAATATATTCTAACAATTGTTATTGTGTCATATTTTCATAAAGCAGATACATTCTCATTATTATTGCGCAATATAATTAATAGTACACTTTTGTTGCCGTTTTAGCAACGGTGGAACTTGTCTTTAGTGAATCTTCAAGCGATCGGCAAGCACTGTATTACATAGAAATCGGTTATGTCAGTATAAAGACATCTACCCCACGTTAGTCAGCATAATCTCAAAATATATTCAGTGGAGGGAAGATCCCTACCAATGAATTATTCAAATTCTTTATCTGTAATGCATACTGCTTAAACCTGCTCTTCTCATTAACTCTGGAGTAGTCTATTAATTACATATATATAAAACAGAAGTGGGCGTTTAACTGTTACGCTACACGAACTGATATGCACGTCTAGATAAAATTCATAGATTTCATTGGTGGCTTGCGTGGCATACTTCCCTTTTTTATACAAAAATTTCCAAATATAGCGTATACTAATTTTTGAACAGCTTTCACTTTTTTTTGTTTTTGATTAAATGAAGTTTAAAATCTCACCTTTCCAATACTATATGATATGACACAATGTGATTGGTAGCACTGAAGGTATACGACTGCATTATATGCAGGAAGGAAATTTTTTGTTCAGCTGCTTGGGCTGATTTTTTGCTACTTTTTGGCAAAATTTCTTAATATATAACGAATGTGAAAACTTGATTACTTTTGTTCTTTACATAAACAATTTATAAAATTATTTCAGTAGTTCCTAGGCTGAAAAAATATTAAAAAGGGCCACAATTTAAATTATGTATCACAATCGTGCCATTTAAGAAACAGCACTATTCAAATAGCACATTAAAATATTTCTTATACAAATAGTTTTCCAGATATATTTTAAATGTATATATATGAAATTCAAATTTTATAATCTGGCAACACTAGATCAATTCTTTACAAAAAGAGATGAGTACTTGAATTTTCTGCTACTCTGCTTCAAAGAAGCCACCTGATCCTCCAACACAATCAACTATATATGAAAGCTATTATTCAGCATCTAATAGCAACAAAATACACAAAATTCTAATTCGATACTCGAACAGCTGACTTTTATGAAAAACTGGCTACCACAGAAGTAAACATTTACATTTTTCTTGCATGCGAGCAAGTCAGATCTTGCATAATATGGATTTGGCATTGCGTAGCTCTTTAAAACTTAGATGTCACTGAGAATTCTAAAACTGTGATAGGAAAAGCTCAAGAGGCTGACGGCTACATTTAAAAGTTTTGTCAAGCAATAATTGTTCAATTTATAACACAGTGCGGAAAGTAAACAAGTTAAGACCGTGATCCATAATCCTACACAATAGGACAATTGTCAAATATGGTATGTGTGCTGAAAAAATCGAAAAGTGTGGCCGAATAATGTATTTGTTTGATAGATTTTTTGATAAGCAAAAGTTTATGGAAATGTGCATAAAAAGATAATCAGAGTTGCATTTACTTCAATCAGCAGGGAAATAATTGTTTGCAACCCCCTTTGCATTTTTGTGCAAAAATCGTCAAATTTAAATGAAAAACTTGCGTTTTCATTGGTATTTATTGGCCAAAAATCGTCATTCTTGGAAAGCCTCCGTTTGTGTATTTTTAAATGAAAAACTTGCGTTTTTTTTGCTCTTTTATGTTTTCAAATGTTTTTAAATACATTTTTGCTAATAATAAAGAAATATTTTTTTTCGAGATTTGGGGTAAATTTTTGCCAAAAATCCTCATTCTTTAAAAACATCCGTTTCTGTATTTTTGAATGAAAAAGTTGCGTTTTTATTGGTCTTGTATGTTTCTTTTATATTTTCAAATCTTTAAAATATATTTTTACTAAAATTAAAGAAAAAATTTTTTTTCGATATTTGGGGTATATTTTAGTTTTTGATAAGGGTACCCCCTTTGCATTTTTGGCCAAAAATGGTCATTCTTTGAAAACGTCCGTTTGTGTATTTTTGAATGAAAAACTTGCGTTTTTTTTGCTCTTGTATGTTTATTTTATGTTTTCAAATCTTTAAAATATATTTTTACTAAAATTAAAGAAAACAATTTTTTTTCGAGATTTGGGGTATATTTCAGTTTTTGATAAGGGTACCCCCTTTGCATTTTTGGCCAAAAATGGTCATTCTTTGAAAACGTCCGTCTGTGTATTTTTGAATGAAAAACTTGCGTTTTTTTTTGCCCTTGTATGTTTATTTTATGTTTTCAAATGTTTTTAAATATATTTTTGCTAATAATAAAGAAAAAAGACCTTTTTCGAGATTTGGGGTATATTTCAATTTTTGATAATCCCTTAATAATCCCTTAATGCCATAAGTATGCGCAATAGATGTTTTTATATAATTCTAAATTACTTTAAAGTCGAAATGATTTCAAATGTGTGCACAGTAGTAGAACTTCGTCTCAATGGGATTAAACTGCACAAATGGAAAACCTTCATAGTACAGACGTTCATAATGAGGAAATTATATACTTTAATAGAGAACTGCGCAAACAGAAGACAAGTGTGTGATAGTGCACAGCGAGTGTTTCAACCACTTTTAACCAGCTTCATATTTCAAAACCAATACATCAATGCCGAGCTATTTCAGACATGTTATTATCCAATTCAGAAAGTGTTCCAAGGTGATAACTCATGAACTAATTTGTAAAAAGCAAATAGTACTCTTAATGTTCTGTGAATGATCATATGAAAAGTTATCGTATTGCTTCGAAAATATAAACAAAAAAACAGCTGTTAATTAATAATGTTTGTGACAGTTGTAAAATTATATGCAATGAAACTAATGAAACACTTTAACAAATAGTGTGTTTAATACAGATTAAACACACTGCTGCTTGATTCATATATTTTAGTTGTCAATGTTCTAGTGTACTTGCTACTCTTGGTATTATACTGATGTTTTGTTTTAATTTACATTGCAAAACGGATTTTAATTACTGTCAAACAGTGTAGTGAAAGTATATTCAAATAATTAATATTCGAAATATTTAATATACAAAATATTATGCCAGGAACCACTGTGCAGTAGTGAAACACATATGTATGTTATAACATTATATGCTGTCCTTTACCGTACAAGCTCAATGTGTAAAGCTGCGTATAAGAGTATATTTCGTGCCGCTAAGGCGTGCACCGTCACGTATACGTGATTCTATAGCTTCAAAAACAAAATCAGACATGCGCAAAACTGATTAGGTTTTGCACAAAAGAAACCTCTAATTGCCAGCATCTTGGAATACAGAGACATGCGTTGAAAAATTTGTATGCAGATTTACTAACCAAAAGTTCTAAATACTTGATTATGCGGATCAGATCACATTATTGGGGACGAGACATATCGTCAGATTAAAAGGCTACTGATGCGCTGTTGAAGGTACCAGCAAAGTGCTGGTGTGCAGGCAAGTAAACTTACGTGCGAGTGGCTGCTCATGATATGAGTAGTTAAGAGTAAAAATATTCATCAGGAATTAAATTGGCCGGAAGCACGGAAGGGCCACTAGCCTTAAAAATACAACTTTTCTGTTATGTAGCATTAATGCCCTACGTTGCCGCGGACGCATTCAAAATATTAAAAGTAGACTCTCCTTTCTAAGCCATTGCTTCACAGATTGCTATACCCTACCTTCTGTCTTGTCGACACTATTACACGGCTGCGAAGCTATAGCAGCAACTGACGGCATTTGTGATTATTTCGCCATGTAGCTTGTTGTGGTTACCCATAAAGAAAAAAAATGGTCACTGACCCTCTACAAATTTCCTTCCTTACTCTTCTTATAAAATCCAAGAAACAAAAATGATACAATAGAGTTCATCATACAGAGTATGCAAAATAGAAATTCAATAGTTAGTTATTTATTTATAAATAATATAATTAAATAAACATATTTCAGAAGCAAGTGAATATAATATTCCTGCATTTAATTCAATGACAGATAGAAATATAATGACGTGCAGTTAAATAATGACCGAACTGAGCTCGTTCCTTGATGCGGTCTAGAGATTAGGAAAAATAATTAAGCAGTGAATTGTTAACACTTTAAAAAAAATATTCTTAAATGGTAATTTAAATAATATATTTTCGATCACAATTTTTCGATTATAATTTTGAAGCTTAATGAATTTTGAAATTCATTGAATGTCATCTAATGAATTCATTCATTGCATTAATGAAATTTTATTCATTGTACTTATGAATTTTCATAACTGTTATGAAACAAGTTGGAAGAGTGTGCTTGAGTATTTTTAATTTGATATAATTTACAATTTTTGTTATATCAATAAAAAAAAAATGTATTTTTATGTAGATTTTGTCAAAAATTTAAATATTTTTCTAATAACTTTTTATGCAAACTGATTAAATTAAAACTTTTATGAATTCTGACAGTTAAGTATTGATTTATCTGACAGTTCGGCTTTAAGCCACTCTTGCGTGTCACCAAAACTCTCAATAGTCACGTAATTTAGTATTTTTATTTCTTTGATTTCAATATGCTAAATAATATGAAAAATATAATTTAATTCATTTTTGAGCATACATTAAACAAAAAGGTTTGTTTATTAAATTACGCGATTTTAGTAGTACGGCTTTTATTTGTTAACGCCTGCAGGGGAAGGTATGCCATCAAAAATGCCTTCTTACATGTTGAATGGGATTGAGTTCATATTAAATCGCTCGTATGAAAAGAGCATAATTCAGAATTCAATAATGCAGACGGGACGACAGAGCGCCCATGGCATATCACCTCTTGTTGAAGGCTTACCCTCCCTCTTGTCGGTAACCAGATATGGTTACTTGTGGTTACATTGTGCTGCCTTGCGGTGTCGTCTACTTGTTTGACCGTAGAATCGTATTAGGTTGCGTGTGCATTATTTATGTTTCTTGTAAATTATCATTTAAAGCGTAGAAAAATTTATTTCATAGAACGCTTTTATGACTTTTTTTGAACTTTAATTTAATTGTTCCCTTTCAATTTGTAATAATTTTGAAAAAGTGTTGGGCTGTGAGCAATTTTTTAAGCCAACGATAAGAACTGTCTGATAACTGAAACGTAGCGAGCAAGCAATTTGCTATCCAACAGCCCAACCTCACTTCGGCCATTCGGCAAATAAATAATGTTGAGTGTGTAATAAATTACAGGACTAACAAAATCTCATTTATGCGAAAATATTAACAAAACAATTGAAAACATTCACTTGGGAATTGTATTTGTAAAAGCGTGCGCATTCACGCATGTGTGTGTGTGTGTGTGTGTGTAAAATGAGGCAGATAATTGAAAGCGGTTTTTATTGAATTGCTTTGTGAAAATAAAGCAAAAATTTCGAAAGGCACTTCCTTTTGCTTATGCCTTCTCTTTCGAAACTTTCACAGCCGATAAATATTCTTCATTTAAAAGCTGATGACAACTAAATTCTCACATTGCAAGCAATGCATTCCGCTAATGAGACTTATTATAACCAGCCCTGATTTTTTCCAAAAAACACTTCTATGGTAATAAAAAGCTTAGTGCGAAGCTTGAAATATCCTTGTATACGATGGAAATGAGCACAAGGACATTTATAAAAAGGGTAAGGAAAAAAGTTAGTAGAGGGTCACATATGATTTTTTACTTTATGCGCCACCATAGAAGGCTACAAAGCGACGTGGCCACAAATGTCGTCAACTGCTGTTATAGCTTCGCAGCCGTATAACAGTGTCGACAAGACAGAAGATAGGCGATAGCAATCTGTGAAGCAATGGCTTAGAAAGGTGAGTCTACTGGAGAGTCTACTTTTAATTCGATTTAATATTTTTATTTTAAATGTATTCCCATTAGCCTTTTATATATTTATTATCAAAAAACTATACTAACTAACTATAGCTCGATATGCTCCATGTATGACATGTCAATATTTTGAATGCGTCAGCGGTAATGTAAGGCATGCCATATTTCAATGAATAAAGTCACTCGTAAAAATGTCACCTTTGGTAAATATGTAAAAGGAAACTTCTGCATTGGTAATGCATTCATTATATTAATCCTGCGATATTATTTGCTGTCAAATAAAGTGAAATAATTTTTTATTTTTACAACATTCGCACTATATCACTTCCTTGTCGTTGATGAAGCATTTAAACTGGCGACAGCTGCATTGGTAATGGGTGTATATTGTTTACGACATTGCGTAATCTGTAGTCTGCAGTACTGTTTGTGTTTAAGGCATTACTGGTCTCGTTTATGTCGTATAAGCTTTGAAAAAAAATTAAAAATGATTATGTGGTAGCTAATAAACAGAATGGAAGACACTTGCGGCAAGAAAACCAGATGACATGAGAAATAAATATTTTGTTTCTGTTTCTGGGCATTTTATTCGAAAAGTTCTTTTCGGCCATTAACAAAAAGCATTTTTTATAAAAAAGGTCTCCTGTGCGGTATCTTCTCTTAGCACAAACGATTGCAATGACGATGGCGACACCATACAAGTATTATGTTTTAGTAAATACCGATGTGACATTGAAGTGATGGCAAAAGTTATTGAAAATTATTTCTAAAAATAAAAATTCGTTTTGCCGCTTATTGGTCAGTGATGCTGTAACCACTTAGCATGCTATTCATAAGAAATCGTTAACAATTATACTGGCTTTTGAAGTGCAATCAAGTCGTTCTCCGTCATCTTCTAAGCACAGACTTGTGCTGATTTTAATCTCTTTATGTCTGGTTCCTAATGATTGTCTTTAGCATGTTTGAACGTACTTTGAAATGTTAAATGTGGAGCAATTGTATAGAATATTTTAATTAAATTTTAATTAATAGTTTACATATAACAATGCTGAATTTTCCAATATATAAATTTGAACAAGCAGGTTATTAACTATGACTTCTTAAACCTGAATTCAATATTAGCAATTTAATTATGGATCACTGCTTTCTTGCTGGTATGCATTTCTAGCCAGTTTAATGACTGCTTTACTAGAGCCAGTTTTATATTTTACAAATAACTAATCAAATTATTTTATTACACAAAAGACAACTTAATTGAAAACCGAATGAGCTTTAATGGAAACAAGCTTGAGTGAATCAACATTTCCTAAAAGATTTCCGCCTATACAAATCGAAGCCTCATCAAAGAGAAACACTTTTTATGCCATTTTTTGGCAAAGTCAAAACAATTTCTGGTTGCCACAATGGGCCGAGTGAATAAAAAATTAGTTTATACTACATAGTTCTAAGTAATAGCACTAGCATTCTATTTCAGTACTAGCTAAAGCTGATAGTTAAAACTAGAAAATGTGTGAACAACTCTTTGCTACTGCTACATACCTAGTACTGAAAAGCAGTAGCAAAAGCTGGAAAAATTAACAGCTGGCAGAAATTATTTAGGAGTTCCCACATTTTTTTTACTTTTAAATCCCGGCATATTGTTTACGGAATTTAAATGCATGATTTGTAAATATATTTTAACCTTAAATAATTAGTCTTATTTTTAAATCAAAAGGCTTTTTCAAAATTAGTTTTGCTGTTACAGTTAAAAATAAAAAACGATCCTATACCTCTGCAGAATAGAAAGTTTGACAATTTAATATAATTTGTTGCCTTTTCTGGAACATAACTACTCAGTATCGAACAAAGTTTTTTTAAAAATGTACTTAAGTGTTCAGAAATACTTAAAATATTGAAAGTTTTCATTTTTAATTTAATCAGGATTTTGATATTTTGCTCGCAAGTGAAAAGTATTAAATAGTTATGCTATTTTCAACTAGTTTTAGCATATGCATTCGGATTCAATTTAAATGTATTTCCTAAATACCAAAATAAATACCCCCAAAAGGTATTTACGCAGTAAATTATAAAATTCAACATAGTGGCAACTTTGTATAATGACATTTGTTATTATTTAAAAACAGTTTTAAAATCAACCAAATACATATCCTTCGTAAATTATAACCATAAATTAAATACATACTCAAAATTATTTCTTAAATTATAAACAAATAATAAGATATGGTTGATAAAGGCAGTGGTAGTTTTTTCCAAATACTCAAAACTTACAAAGTTTTATTTAAAAAATCTCAGCTGCCAGCCGTTAAAACAGCAGAAGACGGTGCACATAAAAACTACCATATTTATATTTAAATTAAAATATACAAAAATACACTTTTATCAATATAATGCAGAAAAACACAAGATTCCAGCACCTCAACCAGCTGCTTACAAAAATCAAAGACTAAACTACTAATTTTAAGCATTTACTACTTTTTATTCACACCTTTTTTAAGCCAACACTGGAAAAAATAGCTTTTACTAGTTAGCATAAAGTACAAGTTTTAGCTTAATTTTTTATTCACCTTAAAACTAGTTAAAACTGCAAAATTACTAGAATAAGCTTGAGCTACCTTTTTATTCACTCGGGCCAATAACTTTATCGGCCCTACAGATATTCAGAGAGTTATTAATTGTGAGCGATAATCTTTAACTGTTACTTTTCATTAACGTTCTGACCAGCTCTTTAAAAGAATCAGTTGTTCTCTAAAATAAATAGTAATAAAATTGAATTTTATTAAAAACTTTTCGGAAACATTCTCTTCCACAAATTAATAGAAAAAAAAAATCTCGCGATTTTAATTTTCTAGTATAATGCAAACTCGTTTTGGATTATTACTTAACGCTGAACAGCACGATAAAACAGAACAGAGCGTTTTGACACAAAACAGCTGATTCGTTACGTCACAGAACGTACAAACTAATTCCGTCTTTAATCGCAAAACTCGCAAAAGAGGTCCAATGAAAAATAATATCAAACGTGTGCTTCAGCAATTGAGAATGAAAATTAAAATCGAAAGCATGAAATTAAATAAAAAATAAAAGATATGGTATGTACAATTTCAAAAGGACAATATGGCAAACAGGAAATTTTTCTATGTCTCATCTAAATTAAATTTACAAATTAAGAACATCATTTTGAGCTGAAAAATGATAAAAAGTCTTGGCTAAAAATTTTTAGTGTTTCTATTTAGTGTTTTATAAAAAGTCCTTGTCACTGTATTATTTATGTCATTTGCCCTCTTCTATTGCTTTTACTTTGCTAAATAATTGATACACATATAATTAGGTTAAGCATCTACTGGCACTTCATTAATTAAATTGAAGTTTTACATGACATGTGAAAGCTAAGAAGATTATAAATCGCAAAAGGAACAACAAATTTCAAATGCTTCACAAGAAATGGTTGGGGCTGGACAAGAAACCATATAAAATGAGTTTCTTTCCATTTAAACACTGAAATGAAAGTATAAAAATACATCGTTATTTTAACTTACAAAGGACACAGGTAACTCCGGTTAAAAGCAACAGCATACAGGAAACAGTCATAATATCCTTTGCGACGGCATTAGCCGAGAGGAATAATAGCGAAGTAGACCGGTGATGAAGCATTAAAAAAAAGTAGAAAGAGATTCACTTCATAGTTGAAATACTGCCCCAGAAGACCAGTGAGGGAGTTTCTGAAACACTTATACTGAAATAAATTTCAGAACGGGCACTTGAATTAGGCTACCAATATTTATTAACAAAAAAAAACTTCTTCAGTGTAGTTCTTTCAACTTTATCGGAAAAACTAAATTTTTAGACTATACTTTTTACTTTATTTAAATCTCATTCATTAAAATTTTTTGTTTAAATTTAAGCTGTTTTTAAATTAGTTGGCATCACTGTTTACATGTAATGCCATTACAATAATTTCCCTATCAGCGCAAGTTAAGTGCATAAAATACTCTACTATGCTATCAGTGATCGTTTTCAAATTTGACTGTCAATTTATCTGCTGACCTCATATTTACCCCTCCAGTGAATACATGAATTTACTATTTTATTAAATATTGACCATTAAAATTTTAATACGATTCCCAAAAGAACTGCCATGAAAAATGGTAATTTTTCCAAAATTCTATGCCAACTAATGAAACAATCACACATTCATTTATCTATTCAGTGATAATATTCTATAATAATAAAAAGCTTTGAGAGGAGGAGGAATTAATGGAGGATGAATTTCAAAAGTGACATGGAAGGATATATTTCTGGCATTCATGGCAGAGTGGGAGTCCCCGTTTACATTCAATTTTATAAAAAGCAGATAAGATAAATGCTACTTTCTAGCTTCTGTTTGTCATTATTTGATACATCAAAACAGTTGCCCTCGTATAAATGAATTTAATTATTTTTATTTTTGAAATGTTTTTGACAATCTATCAGTTAAATTTGTTGTTATTACGAACGGATTGTGTCGAATACTTCATTTAATTCATTTTTGTATTAAAGAGGGACAGGAAAAGTAATGCATACAATAATAAAGTATGCACTGCTCACCATACTCTTCCAAATAATAATTATTTTACAGTTTATTTATTTATTTATTTTTTTTATTTTTTTGCTCATATATGTAAATTTTTATTAAATTTTGCTCTTGAGCACTACTAGCAAGCATAGTTTCGGAAGCAACAATTTCAGCGCCATTTGCAGCACATTGCTAATCTGCAGACAGCTGTTTTTAATCGTCGAGCGCAGTTTTGTGTCCGCCATTGTGTTTAAACAGCAATAGAGTTCTTGATCATTTTCTTATTGAGCATTTGGCCCGAATAGCACTTTGGCTGCTGTTGTATACCCTGAAGAAGGCACTCCACCGCTGAAGCCGACACAGCTTTATAACAATTTAGTACCAGAAATTCAACTTGCAATAGAAGAATGTTTTTTTTTGTATACAAAAGAAATATAATATTATTTGTGGCAGCAAATGGCAAAGTGTATACACTCGGAGAAAATATTGGAATTTATAAAAATAAAATTAAATAATTACAACGGCCATCATATTCGGTCATAAAAAATGAATATTTCCTCACGAATAAGCTTTTTCTGCTACATTGGCAAGGACCTTTCTAAAAGGATGAAATTTTTCAGGAGAAGTTTCACGCGTGAGTGAAAAGAATTCCTTTGCTTTCCTGAGAGGATAATTGTCAGAACACAGATCTTTCTTTAGACAGCTGTAAAATAAGGAATGACGTTGTAGAGCATTACTTACTTAAATTACAATACAATGTTGATTACATCCAACATTATATTTCAGTAAGCCTAGAAAAAGGAAGTGTGCCTTTACCAATTTATTTAGTTTTTGCTTTTTTTTACAAATTGCTAAATTAATCGTCAAGTTTACAGAAATTATTAAATGGACAGATTTGACTAGTATTGTAAGATTTTTTGTATACTGAAAGCTTAAAAAGTATAACAGACATTTGCCATCTTATGCGAGTGCCCTTAATGATAATGCGTGTTCCACCATAATTCATCAAGTTAAACTGCTACGCCAATGAACAATTTTACATGCATATTTTATTATAATAAATGAGAATAATTGCAATCATTTTTAACTGCCTATGGAAGTTACTTAATTAAAACTTAAAGTTTCATTTTCCAAAGTTTTACTTTAAACTCTGTATATAATAAGTTCGTAGCCGTAAGAGTCAGCCGTAATTAAGGATATCAATTCTGCAGGTAATACAATTAAAAAACAAGTCTGTGTTACAGCAGGAAATGGAATGTAGTGAATAAAAGAAAATGCCAATAAACCGATTTATTGCCATGAACTGTTAGTTAGTAGTCACGGTAAAATAATTTTCCTGCTAATTCAATTGACAAATGATGTGAAAAACATTGCTGCGGTGCGAGTATTAAAAAGCTGGAAAAAATTAAATCGAAACGATGCCAACAACAAAGGAGGAGTCTTTCCGCTTCCGTTGCTATAAATAATTGTAATTTTTCTTAAATACTCGCACACAACAATAATCATAATGCAGGAATAAAATAGAGCGAGAGAAGGAGAGTGACATAAAACTATAGAGAGATAAGAACAGGAATAGTGGATTTGCGTTGTACTGGTATTTGCTTTCGCTTCATTCACATTCTAAACGCTTTGCCACATAATATTATTTCATTGTAAGAGAAACTGTTATTACTTTTATACATTATTTATTTATTCATTATTTATGTAGGATTTCATTTACCTTTCGAAGAGAGAAAGTCGGAGTGGAAAATGAAATATTCGTGACGCCATTAGGATAAATAGGCAAAAGGAAAAAAAGGCCAAGGTCAAACAGTCCTTACAAAGACGCAGAAAGATTAAATGAAAACAAAACGACATAGAAAAGCTGCTTATGACGGCAATCGAAAAATGATGTAAGCACGTTGGGGATTTTAATGTTTACATGCTGATCGAAGGAGTCGACAAAAGAAGTTCAAAGATTTTCTTAAATTTTTTGAAGGTCAGATGCAAAATGTGGCATGGTATTGCTAACATCTGGATAGTAGGTATTAAGAACAGGCGAACAAGATTATCCCCCATTAAGCTTTTGTTAAGTTTTAAGGTAACTCCATAGCTGCGAAATCGGACTGTCTGAAATTTACCGATACTGGTAATAATATGCACAACGACATTATTTCTATTTTGAGTACGCCAAGTAAAAAGAACGGACTTGTGTGCAGGTTTATTACATTTTTTAATTAGCCGATGAAACACTGCAATAGAACTCGTACCTTAAAAAGTTGCTTTATAAATGCCGGATGAAGAAATCAAACTTTCGTCTTTAGCCTATTTGTAGTTCAGCTGACGATATGCTAGCTAAAATATTAATGCTTTTCTGTGATATGTTTTAAAAGAAAACCTCCATATCCCATAGCTCCTTGGACATTTTCCATCGATTTGGGATTCATTGTAGGAGATTAACATTATGAAAGTCCTTTCAAGGTCAGCCGCATCGGCCAAAAAAGTGAAAGGGGCGCGTCTGCACAACCATATTCTTGTTATGGCACATTCCACCTCCAATTCGCTCATTTCCATCTAAGTGGCTTAAATAACTTTGCGTTTTAAGGTAACTCAACATGACATCAGAAGGAAACTGACTGCCTGAAGTAGCCGATAACCGATAATAAATCGATTGTATTAAATCGTATTCGAAATGGAAACTAATGGAAACTTGCCTTTACGAAAACGTTTTCTGTTTATCGAATGTGGCGATTGAATTTAATACTTTTTTAATTTTTTTAGTTTTAATTTTTATATAAAAAATTTTGTTACAAAAAATTATATATAAATAAAATAAATTAAAATAAAATTAATTAAAATAAAATATTTGTACCTTTGAATGATAAACTGAACTGCAATACATTTTAAAATTTCTTGAAAAGATTCGAGAGTTTTTTTCAGCTAAGCGAAAGAGTATTTTAGCTTGAAAGCTCAATTAAATAAACAATTATTTCAAAGAGCTTTTAGCTGGCAGTTCTAGTCAAAGGTCTGCATCAAATGATTTCCACTTGGCCTTAGCACATCCTGTGATAAGGATACCCTTTCGAACAATGTCCAAAGACTTTGTATGGCCGAAGCAAAAATAATTCAAGACTCAAGTATCAGTGTTATTTGGCCTATAATATTTGCAAGAGCCAATCACAGTTGGTCAGCCAATGAATGAGTTGGTGGTGAGCCGTGCTTAGCAATAGTCACAACCTCCATTTTCGAGGGGAAGCCATATTTAGTAGTCAATAGCCAAATTCATATTGCGAAGTCTTCTCCGGTTAAATGAAAAATATTTTTAAGGCTCCTCTATGCTTACAAAAGGAAGTTCTTTCACCACCGACCTCCTTGTACAACATCGAAAATATCAAAAAAAAATAAAAATTTCCACACAACAACAACAATAAAACAAGAATTGCTTATTGCTGAACCATTTGCTTCAAAACGAGAATAAAATGAAAATGGAAAATAAACTTTTCCAAGCAGATACTGTGGCAAGTGTTTGCCAGACAGAGTGGCACAGTGACTGTTAATAATTTTGTTCGCCAATTTGCTGTTTTAGTCAAACTGTCGGCCATTTGCACAAGTAGTCGTCAGCCGCTTGAGTGCTTCAACTTTTTTTCTTTTTTATTTCTATTTAATATGGAATTTTGTTTTGGCTTTTATTAAAAAATATTACAACTAACATGGAAAGAATTTATTGGAGTGGTTTGATTTCATTTCATGCCACTGATTCTAATTTGTTTTGACCTTCTGCTTAGAACTGCTGTCATTGGAAATGTTACAGCAGTTAATTTGTAAATGATTTTCATTACTTTGGAATGCCATTAAACTTTAACACTTTTATTCATTTAATTAATTAATTGATTTTGTTAATCTAATTATTGAGCTGATTACGTTTCCTTTAATTAAAGAACATTCACATAAAGAAATTTAATCAGTCGTTAATTGGCTGTTCCTCGCAACGCAGAGTACAGTATTGGTATAATCGGATTAAAATTGGCCACAATGAAATTGAAAATCAGCTTCAGCAAAAATTAATAAAATTCTCGTTCATTTGTCAAATAGATAAATATGCAAGCGAAAGAAATTTTTAGAATATTCCAACTTTAAATTTTAGTACCAGGTGATCACAAGCGAGTTCAATTCATTTAATCATTTGATATGGCAAACAGTTGTCTCAACATGATGGAAGATCAATAAAGGCTATACGACGACAACAGTGAGAGGAGTACGACGATTTAATCTTCTTCTTCTTTAAAAATGGAACAAAAATATATAATTGGAAAAAAAGGATATTTTCACTGAAACAAATAACTTTATTTTAATTTTAGGCGGAGAGGCTGCCTATCTTCGTAACCCAAATCAACTCTGAATGACTTGTAGGATCAACTCGTAGTGATAAGACAGTAAATTATTGAAGGACACTATTCATTATCCTGCACAGTAGTACGAAAACCTGCCGTGATTCTCTGCTGTATAAAAAGTCGTATAAAAATGGTGCTGCAGCTGCCACAGTTGCTGGAAGCAGCTGCTCCTCTGATGATAGTGAAACTATAATTTTTGTAAAATTTTTCATATAATTTTGCAATTCGCCGGAATTAATGAATGATTTATTTTTATGAATTTTCTGTCCAGATTGTTATAGTTTTCCAAAACACCACCCGTATTTGACAAATCATGCTTTTGAGTGGCCTTGAGAGGCCACGGAATTAGAAGGAAGTGTTAAACAGAAACCGGAAGTGAAGAAGTATATTCATGTATGGAGCATAGTACTACTGCGACTGCTATGGAAGACAGCACAAAACATATGATACACATGAGAAAGATTCATTCGAATTTTTTTTATATCTGGATGCAGGAATCGACCCCACGACTTTACCGATTTCCCAGCAATGGCCACCAATTTTCTTTTCATTTTTTTTTTCTTTTTATAAATCATTCGAATCGAAAACTAAAAAATTTGTCGGTTTTGCATACAATTTCAAGAATGAACTCTTTTTTTATTATTTAATTTTTTGTTTCCTCTTTCTTAGACCAACACCCAAGTCATTGAGTCAGAAATGAGAGCGAAGGAAAAAGATAAAGAAGAAGCAGAATGGAGCAGTGTTGCTTCGCCTCTGATATCAAATTTGTTTTTGTTTAACTGGCAGCCGCTTTACTCCGGGAATGAATTTGTATTTGGGCAATCTTATAGCTGTAGAAATGTAATTGCACAGTGAGATTGTTTCGTAACATCAAAAGGTGCCAGTTCAAACCTCCATGCAGGCAAAAAATTAAAGGTTCTTCCGATTCGGTTATGTTGTCAGACGTTAATTGTTAGCTGGAAAGTGTTAAGTATGTCAAATATGAGGCCAATATATAAAAATTTGGTAATGACTACCGGCGTTGAGCCCAAAGGAGCCGAAATTTAAATTTCGTCTGTAAATATTTGCTTTAAATCAACGAATAAAAAAGCTGGGTAAAAATAAATTATGCGTTCCACACCTCCCCCATTTTTATTTAACTTAATAAGGCCTCCTTCATTTATAGTGGTTCAAAAAAGTGTTTAACAGATCCTCCTTATATTAAGGTGACGATATGTTTCCTCTTAAATACAAGGCTACCACACCATGCATACGACTGTCTACATACAAATGTTGTATTTATATGCATATTCTAATTTTGAAAAAGCAGGATTCCAGAAAACATCAACACGACAACCACAGAATAAAGACACGAATTAAATATAAATATAAATATTTTTTTTTTTTGCTCAAGACAGTAAAAGTTCCAATTGAAAACGTACACAGTCACACATCTTGTTATTGAAGTGAAGGCACAAGCCAGGCACGCATACAACCACACTCAACAGTTATGGTGGTGGGTACCAACAACTTATCACAAGCATGTGTAGTAAATTGTTCGGATCTACAGTAGGGGCTCCAGCAGGGATAGTCATTGGAATTTGGCGATACTGAAATATTTATCCAATATCTTGCACCATGAGACGAAAATTCGGGTAAAAAATATTTACAGCATAAATAGAAAGTTTGTTCGAAAAGGAAAGAAAAAATTATACAGTAGAACTTCTCTATATAAGGACTCGTCCTATTGTGAATTACTACGAATAAGCAACCTTTTCCATTTGAGCCTTTTTTAGTAAAAAACAAATAACAACAAACAAAACATTCCACTGTGAATTTCTTAATAGAGAAATTACAGGTAGAATTCAGCTTATTGATTATATTATTATACGAGTATATATTTCATAATTTAATAAGATTCCGAAAGAGAAATCCATTATTTTCTCAGTAGACGACCGCAGTAATCGATATCTCGTAAAGTATCGATAAAACAGCTTCGAGTATATGCTCATTGTCACGGTGACATTTACTTCACAAAAAATGATATTCGGTCCATTTTGCACTGGCTCGTCGAAAGAGGCAAGAATTACAGCCAGCCCACAGACAGCGTGAACCGTGTTTATGGTGACGCACCTGTAACATGTATCATCTTTTATTCATTTCTCGCTTCTTCCACATGTTTAATTTCGCCGCTTTTCATGTTCATGTCATGTCTTTCCTCATTTATCAGAACTATCAAGTCCAAGTTTTCTCAATGGACCTGGCAACATTGATTGGAATCCTACTTCTCTTATTTTAAATACGTAATATGTGCTTCGTCGAAATGCCATAAAACTAGCAACTATTTCTTTGAACTTAAATATATCAATGCAAAAGTTGTTCATTTCTGACTTGAACTGCTGGCGATAATTGTTTTTTTTTTATATTTTAAAGCTTAAAAATGTTGTTGCACTCGTTCATCAGAAGCTGCACTAGAAAAATGGGTGCACATACTTATTCAAAACCTCAGTGGTTTTATGTATGAATGGAAATTTTACATTCAGTTCACTGTTAAATATACATTCTCGTTTTTGGCGGCATATATCAAATAAGTTGAATGTGTGTGTGCATGCATGTATATGAGAATTTGAATAATAGAACAATTCTAGAATAAGAAGAACAATAAATAGAACAATACTACGATAGAATAGTTTCTTACTCCTCCCACCTTTTATTTCTTGAATTTAAGAATGCAATGTTATATATAATACAGCCGACAAAAATATTCCACACATTTAAAATATCCGTTTCAATGTTGCCAACTAATTGAACTTTCAAAGGACTTTTATAATTTATTTTTTCTGTACTGTTTGATTCTCATTTTCACAGTTTTTTATTCACACGATGCGATCGTGTCAGTAGCTATCGGTGATCTATACTAAAAATTTATTAGCGCAGGTTTATATTATGGGCATTCTCAGCTTTTGTAAGGGGTTTGCATTACTGACCTCTTTTGAATGTGGCCTTCAAATATGCATTCTCTAAAAATGATCTACGTCGTTTATTAAATTGCTTAAAAATTCCCCTGAAAATAGTTTTAACCGTCATCACATTGACAGCAATAATTGAATCGGCAGCAGTATAAATACAATCGCGGAAATAGACGACTTCAACAGTCATGACAGTTTTTGTGTAAAGTGAAGCTTTTAAAAAAATTCTCGATTCTATTTTGTACGCTAAAAATTAATTAAAGTACAAATAAAAAAGCGATAAAATGTATGCGAATTTTAAAATAATTTTCTTGCTGCTTTTGGCTCAAATTGTTAACGGAAGAAGGATAAATAATATTACCAGTGGAATATTTTTTGGCAAGGAGATTGATATAAGCCAAGCAAAATTTGTTGTGCAAGTCATATTTACCATACCACCCATATATGCCGACGTCTGTGCTGGAACTCTTCTCTCGCCAATATTTGTCTTAACGGCTGACCACTGTACTACTAAGTCCGAATTAAAAGATATATTTGTTATTGGTGGAGCCACACCTTATCTAGAGGGAGGGAGGCGTCGAAGAGTGCGTCACAAATATTTGCCCGAAGACTGGGTGGATATTGCACTGTTGAGATTACGGGCTCCCTTAACAGGCCCAAATATACAACCAATACCACTGTGCAATGTTCAGTGGGGAGAAGGCTCCCATTTTAAATCTTATGGTTGGGGTAAGTCCAAAATTGGCGACAGATATGTAAGATCAAAGCCAATACTGAGAGAGGTGCAAATACCTGTACTGAATCCACGAGAATGCGAGGACAGGTACGGGAAACTTATATATGCGAGACCCCCTCTTCAATGTGTTGAAATAGTCACGACACGTGGTTCATTTAGTGGTAACTCTGGCGGGCCTGCTGTGATTAATAATAGCTTATGCGCCGTTTCAACACTCGGTTTCCGGCATCCAATAGAAGACGTCGACGTGTTTATTGATATAAGATTCATTAAAGATTTCATTGTAAAACACTTGTCTAATACATATGCATTTAGATAAATATTATTTTACATTAATATTTTATCCAATTTTCAATTGTCTATTGCGTATTTTACGGTAAAGTAGAACTTTTTGGTATCGCAGTATACATTTTCATAATAATTCTCTGTGATAACCGCTTTCCTGTTTTCCATATCTCCTTAATAATATTTTTTCGGAAAGGAAACGTTCATTTGTGAACAGATACAGATAAATGTCTTATTAAATTGGATATATAAAATCATTGTGAAAGTTCAGAACTTAAAATTCTACCAAAAAAAATTTTTTTTTTTGCTTTGAACCCTCCCACCGATTTTACAAATTTAGCACAAACTGCATAGAAGTATGCGCCGTGTATTCGGCGTATGGAGGTATTGAGCCTAAGGGCCACCTCTCGAGCGCTACTGAATACATGACTTAATAATAAATCTATATAAATCTGGATTATTTTGTTAATTACTTTTTTTGTTCATTTCCTCGGCTACGAAATGCGGCTATAGTGTTAGAATAGTGGCAAGGGGGTTTATGTGCTCAGATGTATGCTGATCATGAATATAAATTGTTTGTTCGTTAATTTAAAATGGCTAGTGTTTACGCCCTCGCCTTTATTGCTTTTTTCTCTAAAAAATACTTGAAATTATAGTTACATGTACTTTGAAAAATGTAAAACAATTGCTACATTTTTTTTAAAAGTCGGTACACGGAACACGATATTTAGAGCTCTAATTCATTGGCTTATTCCATGCCTTATTGAGGATGATGTCGGAATCGACTATATTACAGTGCATTGCAATATTGCAATCAATAAATAATCTCAATTTACTTATAAGCTTTCACTTTAGAAAGTTTTTTAAATTTTTGTATGAAAAGTTCTACCAGGTAAACGAGAACTTCCAGCTCAATAATAATTAAAACCATACATTTTATGCAGCCTTCTAAATTTTTTCAAATGCACACTCTTTTCCATCTCTGTGCATATTAAAACTAAATTTCATTTGTTAAATTTTAAACCAAAAACTTTGAATGAAATAAATTTAGAACTTTAATAAATATTTTTACAAGGCAGTAAAAAAAACTTAAACTAGTTAAATATACCGGATAGTAATTAATGCCAGTATTTTTCTATTTCTATTTTAAAAGATGTGTGTACTTACTTGCCATTGTTGTTGTTTGTGATACGTTTGAATATCAGCCGCAGAGCGATATCTGGAAAAAACATGATAATTTCTCAATACGAGTATAAAATCAATTTGCAGCTAAAATGGATTCTTTCAAGTAAACCAATATCAATATAAAATGATCTTTTATATAACAGTTGCATAAGCCTCCGCCCGCAGCTCTTGTCCTTTGCAAATCAGTATATAATGATATGTGTATGCCCAGCAAACACAACAAGGTGAAATAAGAGATGCTTCTGCTGACATTTCTCATCGGCATTTAATTTGTTTTGAAATCATATTTTATGACTTTTAATTTTATTATTTTTTTTAAATTATCTTATTTTTCGTATTACTGAAAGCCACTTCAAATAAGGACCTGCAATATGATCGGCAGTTATTTCTGTTAACTAACCGTAATCACGTTAAGGAGTTACTAAATCGCGCTATTGGTTTACAAATAGCCAGAGTTAAGCTTATTTTTTTTGAAAGCCGCAAGTAGGAATTAAACTGCAACCTCAGCTGTTCGTAGTTTACAAACTAGCTCAACTAAGGACACCATCCTGCCGGCTTCACACTCGAATGGAATGGAATACTTTTAAAAACTAGGGAATTTGCTAAATTTTATTGAAAAGATAAAACTGAAGTGATAAAAAAAAGTCATTTGGAAAAAGCTCTGTCAAAACTTGAGCAGCAGAGCTGCTATTGGAGCTTTGATTTCTTTTCATTTTAAAAACCATCTAAAAACAGTTTACTAAATTTTCTACTACTTTGCACATATCACCATGATAATTTTCAGTTGGTCGAATCATATTTCCATTAATATCTCTGGCAATTAACTTAGAGAAGCCAAAGTGTTTTGCAGCTCGCAGCTGAAACCACTTATATCTATTTTTAACTATTTCTAGAAATTTGCCGATTTTTTCTTGTTTCAAATTAAATCTTCAGCCACAGTAAAATACAGCCAATCTACAACGAAAGTAACCAGATGCTGAGCCCCTAGAAGCAATTTCAATGAGTAATGAAACTTTAATTAAACGAAAATAGTCTTGTAAGCAGACGGTTGCAAGAATCGGCAAACAGGGAAACCAACAGTACATCTTTCAGTTGAAAGCTTTCATCTTCCCTTTTTCAATTCTTACGATTCATTTTTAAAGGGCTTCGTAACAACAAGTTCCTTGCTGTTGTCCAAATAATAAATATAACAATAAAGGCAGAGAAATTTATTGTAATTTACTACGGAGACACGTTTACGTTTGCGTCTTAGTAACGACTAAACCTAAAGCTGCCCTCTAATTGTTGTACACTCAGCGAACATTTCTTCAACCGTACAGATATGCTTCGGCTTCTTAAGGTCCCTGATTCTACAGGGTGGGCCAAAAGTCACAATGGGGTTTAAAAATTTAATAACTTTTTTGTTTATTTTTTATTTTTTATTTTTTATTTTTTTTTTAAGATTATGAAATATACAAAATGGAAATTTTTTTACGCTAAGTATGGAAAATAATGTCACTTAAATGACCGCCGTTATTAGCTTCGCAATGATGGGCTCTTTTGAGAGCATTTTCCATAACATCTTTCAACATTTGTGGCTGTAGCCCTCGAATTTCTGCAACAATGTTGGCCTTGAGTTCAAGGAGTGTCTCGGGCTTGTTGACATATACTCGCTCCTTCAAATAACCCCAAAGAAAATAGTCGCATGCTGACAAATCTGGCGAACGCGCTGGCCAATTAATTTCTGAATTTCTTGAAATTATTAATGGCGACGATATGCTCTTTGCGTTAAAATAATTGATCGCTGATTTAAGTAATAAAATTCTATTATTCTTGTTCTTTGTTCAGTTGTAAATCCCCCCATTATTTATTCTCCAGATGTTATTTATATAATCTTAAAAAAAAAAATAAAAAAAAAAATAAACAAAAAAGTTATTAAATTTTTAAACCCCATTGTGACTTTTGGCCCACCCTGTATATGTTCCATAATTGCATATTTCACTTCCAAGAAAATCTCCAGCGAAATTTGACCGGCCTAAGAAAAGCGCTTCAAAATGGCATTCCAAATGCAATATGATGCAAGACCTCTTTTTACCTCAGCTGATTGCAAAAAATGCTGCACTGCTACTTACATCACTGTAAAATTTATAAAACATTATAAAAGTAATAAAAGAAAACTCCACATTTTCCAATTGTTTGTTGGGTATTAACCAGAGGTCTGCTTACACAGAGCAAAAACTGCCTCATAGAATCAAGAAGATTTTCTCTATGAAACGTTTTTAGGCAAACGGGTATCCCAGCAGAAAGAAGCGAAGATTTTTTTAAATGGATTCCTTATTATTTTTCTGTAGTAAATCTTATTAATTTTATCAAGAAGGAAAACACATAAAATCAAGAAGAAAACTTGTTATTTGCAATTTTTTATACTCATGTTCTGTTTTTTTTTTGGACAAAAAAAAAACAATTCATAGAGAATAACTTCTGGATTTTATTAGGTTTTCTTCTTAATTATATAAAAAGTGGATTTCTTATTGATTTCATTAGGTCATCTTATTAATTTTTTTAAAAAGGTTTTCCTTATTGATTTCATTAGGTTGCCTTCTTGATTTTTTCAAAAAGGTTTTCTTCTTGATTTTACTACGTTTCTTGTTATTTCAAAAACATCAAATAACAAATACAGACACAATCTTTTCAAGTTTTTTTTTTTTCCTTGCAGCAGAATCTTTGATTTACATGTCATAATTTTTTTGCACTTGGCATAATGAAATTAAACTTTTAGTGAATGAATTAATTAATAAAAAAACAATCTTTTTAGTGAATCTGAGTTAATACGTAATAAAATGCATTTTTTTTTAATAATAGTAAGTTTGTTAACAAATTGTGTATGAAGTTTATATGTATTATAGTACTGCCATGACCGAAGAAAAGAATTTAACCGAAGATATTCAAAACCATTCATCGGCCCGACAAAGTCCAACCTTCAACTAGCGGCAACTTGTAGTAATTATAACAACGTATTTATTTATATAATCAAATATATGTAATTTATATATGTAAAAAGTCAGTAATATACTAGTAATAATAATATTTACTGTTTATTATTATAATAATGCATATAGAAATAATAAATAAATAAAAAAATTATAAAATAAAATCAAGAAGTATTATTTATAAAAAATTCAAGAAGAATACCTAGTAAAATCAAGAAGAAAACCTTTTCGAAAAATTCAAGAAGAGTGCCTAAAAAAATCTATAAGTTTTCTTCTTGATTTTTTCAAAAAGGTTTCCCCTATGAAATTAATAAGATGTTCTTCTTGAAAAAACCCATAGAGATATCTTGTAAATTTTGTTATATTTTATTAGGTACTACTAGGCACATTTTGCTCTGTGTATAAATAATTTACGTATAAACTAGTTACCCAAGACAAGTTCCTAGAGTCCCAAAAGGCAATCCTTAATGATTGTCTGCGGTGCGGAATATGAAGTCAGAATATATCGATATATATTCGTATTCGACAGTCTAAATTATTTTTCTCATGTCTAATGCTCTTAACCATGGAACACCTAAATGAACATAAGGAAACCACAGATGTAGCGATACTCCCAAAAGTGGAATTTTTATTTTTTGCATAAACAAAACGAAGTTGTCTGTTAACCGAAATTGAGCACACTTGAATTTTCAGTTAAGGATATATAAAGGATTAGATGAGTGGACATGCAATTCTTTAAGAGGATTTGCTGCCCTTATACTTTACGTAGCTGGTGTTACAGTGCATGCCTCTACCGTGAAGACCTCAAATGCATTGCATATTTACAGGCGAGAAAATGAGAAAACAGATAATTTGTTTTTCTGCTCCCAGTGAAAAAGAAATATTAAAAAAGGAACAGCAGTTCATAATAATAATTTCCTCCATGCTCGCGTGTCTACCATTTTGTTGCATTTTGACCTTTGACATTTTTATGGTTGAACATCGTATGGGGCGAAATTTTGTGAGTTTGCATTTTTGTATAGTGTATGTTTGTACTGCTAGTAACCAATATAAATAAATAACAAATAACAACGGAAGCATTAACGCTCAACGTAGTAGCTGTCAAAGGGCATAACAGGAAAAAAGGAACTCACTCGACTTTAAAGTAAAATTTATTAAAACAAAATTGGACTGATATGAACGACTGCTTTCAGCTATCTACTATGGGAATATGTATTTAAAACTATATTTATAAGAAGTCTCTCTACACGGCAATGCAACAAAGCCTGCGTTATGCCTTCATACTCGTAAATTATTATTAATTATTAACGCGCAAGTCTGGACGAAGAAGAAACGCCTTTATCAGCATAGACGTTTATAAGGAATAAGTTTATTATACTACGCATTTTTGGGAAACGCTATGACTTGTCTATTATCCCTGCTTAACATACGAGTATTTACGAGTTCTATATAGAAATTTACATTCTACAGAGAAGTAATGTTTAGAAAGCACTCAAATTGCTATTCCTTAGCAAATGTTGTAGGAATTGTAGGAGGATCAGCGAGGCAATCGAATCTTTTACCAATAATTCGAATCCTATGATTCTTATTAATTACGTCACAGATTTTTACTTTTAAGAATATAAGGGATTCATATGTATGTTACAGAGTGGGAATCAGAAGGCCCTGAAACCGGAAGTGAAGAAGTTTATACATATATGGGACGTAGTACTACGGCGGCTGCGGTATCAAAGTAAGCGTTGCTAAGCAATTTCTATACTTCGCCAACTAGAGAGTGCTTTAGGAGACCAACTTACGCAGGATTTTTGTGTTAACAACAGAAAGTAAAAAGCATATGATACACATGATAAAAATTAATCGGAATTTCTTATTTTTGGATGCAGGAATCGACTCCACGACCTTACCGATTTGCCACCAATGGCCACCAATTTTCTTTTCATTTTTTTTCTTTTTATAAATCATTCGAATCGAAAACTAAACAATTTGTCCGTATTGTATACAATTTCGAGAATGACGTAAATACCAACCCTCGTAGTAGACCTTATGCCTTTTATAACACATTATTAAATATTATAAAAAGTAAACTTTTTTATTAAAAAGTTTAATGAACCCAAAATAATATAAACTCACTAATTAGGTGAATATGGATTTTTAAACCGGATTCTTCATTTATAAAATTTAAATTTTGAACGCAAATTTATTAGGAACCTCTAATTAGTGAGAAGTAGTCAGTGAGGCGTGATAATTTAATTGTCAATTCAAACTTTTTATAGAAATATATGTTTTGATTTATAAATTATGAAAGATTTTAATTTTTTAAAGGGAGCAATTAAATTTTTTGTCCAATAATTGCGCAAGAACAACTATTTCGATAACAAGTTTTGATGAAAAATTCAGATCTTTCTAAAAGTCATGTAAATCTTTCTCCGATAATGTCGAAACTATAATTTTATTTAACTATTCATCATTTGTAAATGATGGAAATCTGCTGGATAATGTTGGTTTTAAGCTTTTGAAATGTTGTGGGGTACACTTGCGAGTTAAAAAACCCCCACATTGGGAAGCATGATCTTGGTAAAATTTACTCCTCGAACCTCTTCAAACATCATATTCTCTACCCCTAAGCAAATCTTCACTTTTTTCTTCTTTTACATTTGCCCAAAACACGAATTGCCGAAATAATGCGTGATCAGTTGATTTCAAGTCTTCAATCAGCAGGATCCTCTACACCTTTGAATGGAGATCATGATTCAAAATTTTAAATATTACCGATCATGTTTCAGATTTTTTAGACAAATTCTTTTGGGCAGTTCCGTTCATTCTCATAGGAAATATTTACGTGTAAGACATTTTCATGACCAAAACGCCATGAGCTTTTGGCAGCATCAATTGAATTTTCTTTAACACCGCCATCATGCTGACCTTGAGTATTCAACATGAATATGCCACCTAAGCCTTAAGAAGCACTCAATTTGATTGGTTGAAAATATCCTTGCACATGAAATATACTTTTAATCCTTTGACAGTCTTCTACATAAACTTTTTATGCACAAGCAAGTCTTTTTTTTAAAAAAAAGGGGGAGGCAGACGGTACTATTTATTTTTAATTCGTGACATGATTTTATTAAGATTTCTCTGGAGGCAAAATCACTTTCAACATTTTGTGATGCCATCAACACAAGCTGCAGGTACATATATACATTTGCGAGCTTATTACACTTTAACGTCTGTGTGTATAATTAAAAGCCTGTCTGCAAGCAATGCTTCGTCTGTCTCTGAAAGGAAACCAGCAACCATCATCACTTGACTTTGTGCCTCGAACTATGTCAATGCCAGAGCCACTGCATTGAGAAACCAATAAAAAAAAACTCAAATGAATGTTTTACATCAAAGCAGACCGAAAAAAATTATATTTGGAATTAAGACTTTAAATCAAAAAGCAAATATTAATATGTTATTATTTAATATTTAGTATTAGAAACATCTCTACCACGTCTTACGCGCTACACATTTAACATGTATACGATCAATTTTTTTTAACCACAAGCAATCAAAATTAATTACTTAATTAACTTATTCAGGGTATGTTTGGCTGAACCAGCACGTCCTTTAGCGGAATTTACATCCTTTCGGTTATATAATTTACATCCTTTATTGTTATATTCAAGTGACGTGGCAGGATTCTCTGATCACAAGTGATCCCAATAGCAATCGACTTTGGTTACGACAACAAAACGCTGTTAAGCTGTTGTTGAGTCCAATCCTCTTCTGCATTTTTATCTCGTAACGATGTACTTTATCTATATGAGCAAATAATATATGAATACTTCTGCCTCGGTGATTCTGAATAGATGAAGCAATGAATGAATACTAAGCCACGTCTAGTTCGATACCAGAGACTCTGCAGAAAACTACTTTGGCTTCTCTAGCCATACCTTTTACTCTTAATTCCAAGATGAGCTATTCCAGCATGAGCTATTCCAGCATGAGCCATTCCAGTAGGAGCCATCCTCTGAATGCCACTCTTGGAATCGGTAAATTACCTAATTTTATTTATTTTGTAGCTGTTCTAATTGTATGGGGGTCAAAGCTCCTCAATCCTGCGTTTGTAACCTCACATGTAATGAGCTTACATTCAAGGAAGCGTCATATTAATGCAAGTTCTCCATTTCCAACCTGTGTGAAGATAAATTCAAAAAGTTAAATTCATTTTTGAAAACATCGCACGCAGTATTTTTTTCGCCGCAAGTACAAATTGTATGAAATTTGTGTAGAATTTCGCCACTTTTTTTGGAAACTTCTTCACTGCATCTAAACCATTCTTCCTCGCTGGATCAAACCTGTGTGGAACAGAAGCAAACACATAAGGCTATAAAACTGCATTTATACAATATTTGAGAAATCGTTTTCACATTTCTTAGAAACCGTTGAAAATGGGACTTAGTGCAAAATGCTCATATGCACATGACTTCTGGGAGGGATATGGCCACTGTGGCCAAACCATTCTTCCTCGCTGGATCAAACCTATGTGGAACAGAAGCAAACACATAAGGCTATAAAACTGCATTTATACAATATTTGAGAAATCGTTTTCGCATTTCTTAGAAATCGTTGAAAATGGGTTTATAGTAGATTCACGAAATTTAAAGCCACCTCTACACACTGTCGTAATCGCTTTAAAGCGATTTTTTTATGATAAACTAAATTGCTTAAAATTATATTTTTCCTGACGATAATTCACAATAAAGTAGGGAAATGTTGAAAAAATAAATACATTATAAAAATTTTTATATATAAAAAGAAAAATTATTTGGCTGGAAAAAATTAGAAGAATCAAAATTGTCATTAAAATATAAAAATTTATGCGCGTTTTAATTGAGCTTTCTAAGCGCGATATGAAAGGATACGAAATACACAGGACTACGATCTAAGCGATTGATATTTAAGACATTACTTTTTCACAACATGGTAGTGACTAAAGTTTATACGGAGAATTAAGAGGAAAATCCTTGCATGGAGAAATTCCGAGCTGGCAAAGCTTCAGCCCCATACAGCTATCAAATCCGTTACCTATTAGCCATTAGCTTAATTATGACAATCAAAATTAGTTGCTTACAAGTCATCCATTCAAGAAAATATATAAATAAATAAATAAAGAAAGAAAGAAAATGGCATCCTTAGTAAAGATGAGTTGTTGCTGCCAAGGTGTGCCTCAAAGGAAATTAATTTTGATAACAAAATTGTGCCGCTTTCACATTCACAAAGATAAAATGAGATTCGTTTATTTTACTAGAAAAAAACTACAAAATACTTGATTTTGGAAAACGAAAATTAATTATTATTGATTAGAAAATGACAGCTTTGAATGAGTGATACTGCAAAATTAAGTGAATATTATAAAAACAAACGGCAGCCACTTAAATGGAAAAGCAAATTAAATCAAATGAATGTGATTTATTTTGTGAAAACAGTGTGGAGCACAACAACATCATTTTAATTTATATGCTTCCTGTTAATATTTCCAAATTAAGCAGGCACATGTTTTGTTCTCATAATCTCCCAAATGGTGTCTAAGCCATTGTCAAGCAAAGCCCATGCGGTTTTAATCGCAACCGCTGTATTCTTTACGCATTAAATCACTGCAGTTTTTTTTTCTATAGAAACCACTAACGCGTGTGATGTTTTGAGGAATTATTGTAATAGTGCAGCCCTCTGAACTGCATTTTAGCGCACTGCATTTTTAATTTCTTTTACATTTTAATACGGTTTAGGTACCAGCAGTTCTAGAGAGCATTTTATTGTTTCTATTGTGAATCGAAATCAGTCAGGCCACTAGGAAGTCACTCATTCATTTAGTCTCTTGTTCAATTATTCATGCATTCATGCATTCATTCATTCATTCACTCATTTATTTATTCATTCATTTAAGAGCAGTTAAGTATCTGCGAACATGAAAAGCTTAAAGCACACAAAACAATTAACTGTAATTGCATTTGAAATTACCTTTTTTATTTTCTTTTGTTTTGTCATTTTGTTCATGAGTTCTTAAAAACTTTGATTGAAATTTTAAAGTTAGAAAAAAAAAACTTCTATACGCCCACATATAGACAATTAGAGGCCTCAAAAACGGGGGGATAAAAAAAAAACAATAGAAAAACTTTACACGCTCACACACGATTACATACAGACGTATTGAAAAATCTATTGTTTGCATCAAGCTGTGTCACTTACAATTATATTATTATTTCACTGTAAAAATTCACACAGCGGAAAATTGTCGCAAACTGTTTTTAAAACGATAAGTAAACAAATAAATACAATTCAATGCAAAATTTTTCCATCTTTAAGGTGGCCAGCTGTCTTGAAATGGTTCCTCATAAAACTTGTATGTCAAACCATTTAGTTTGTCTCTTTGCATCTAACTGCTCTCTAGAACATGAGATTGGAAACAGAATAGAATTGCCGGCTCCAAAACGGAAAAGGAAATGCAAGTACATTTCCGTCTGAAATGCATATTGCATAATTGAAATACATTTTAGATAAGGGGCCTTCTTACATTCTAAAATCATTTGACATGAAGAATAAATGCCTCAAATAAATAAATAAAATATATATTCTTTTTAATATACAAAAATTCGATTTACTTACAAAAGGCTGGTCACTTTATTAGCAAAAATCAATTTCCCTCTAACAACAAAAGAATTCAAGTTCATTTTTAATGTATAAGGTCAGTGTCATTAGTGTTTAACAATTCAATTTTCATTTTTAATTTTATATATGTATCTGTTCGCTGGCAAGATATTTCGAATGCATTTCGTTATTTATTTATTTATTTATTTTTAATTTTCCAAAACAAATAATTAAATAAATATTTTTGAGAAATAACGAAAACACTCGTTCAAGCACGTTAATTTTACACAAGAAATAATTGGTGGGAAAATAGATATATTTCACTTTTCAATTAGTTAATTAAGTAAATATGCGAGAGCTGTTCGAAAAGGATTTTAAAAGAAATCAGAATTCAGAAAGCTTTATTAAGTAATTAAAAAACCAAAACATCGAAGCTTATCAGTAGATCTTCAATAAAAAATCTTTCCTTTTGAAGAATACAGAATGGCGCACCAAAGGAGCTCTTTCCTGCTCAGAAATTCAAAGTAGACGTACTCGTTTTAACAGCATTTGGTTCCCACAAGATGGAGCAATTGCACACACTGCTAAAGTCAATTATGGTAAATGATCAAGGAAAATTTCCTAACAAATGAATATCGAGAAGCTCCACTCTCAGCTGCCAAAAGGACCTCCTTACGCGACTGCACCAGACTTTTTTAGGGGTTCTCTTTTTTAGCCACAAGTATACCAGACAAAAGAAATAACTTTAACTGAATTAAAAAATATAAATGAACTTGAATTCTTTTGTTTTAGAAGGGAAATTATTTTTTGATAATAAAGCCCATTAACCCAGTAATCAACGCGATCCCGACTTCAATCCTTCAGACTGATAAATATCTGTTTTAATTGTTTTCAAAAACATTTAGTAAAAAATAAAATTAAATTAAATTTTCTATAGAATGCAAAGAGGAAATAAAAAAAATGCACTTATTAAAGAAATTACTTGACTTTGTTTTTATAGCCCAACTGATGCGTCACCCTGTAATTCCATAAGCTGGCTCCAAAAGAAATATAAGCGTCTAGTGTAGCTTAACCACACAACTTATTAAATAAGTGACAATAAATTAGTTGAAAGCGTATCTCGAATAGGAAATTTTATTACCCATTTAAAAAAAATTATAAATAAACAGAAAGCAATAAAAAAAGATATTTTTAAATATAATATATTGTACAGTATCCGCAAAACTGTTTTTTAATATTTACACAATTTTAAAGTGTAGCTTTAAATACAAATAACCAAACTGTACTGTCTCCTCCTTCGGGGGAAACTTCCAGTTTGCAAAACAGTCAAATTTTTATGTAACGCCTTCTGATTTATTACTTTTTTTAATGTGTGTTGGAATGCATCTAAACTATATTTTTATAATCAGTGTTGCCATGTTTGGTCATTTTTGTTTTCTTCGAAAATCGATTTCATTATTTTATATCATTATTTCGATAACTTTACGATGTTGATTTTGACACTAAAATATTTCCGAAAAAGTATTTTAAAAAGTTTTTCAAAATTTGATTTATCACTTTTTAAAGCGTCGATTCGCTGTCCTTATCAAAATCGTCACTAAATGATCAAATATAATTTTATGAAAATTTAATACATTTTTTATAAACCTCATCAATCACCAAAAACAAAAAAAACGAAAGTGGCACATAGTAAAAGTTTTACTCCACACTGTTATACATTTTTGTAATACATGACACAGAAAAAATATTTAGTTTGATTTCTACTTTTGGATCACACACAGGAATGCCAAAAACAAGCCTTTTTCTGCTAAGAAGTCAAATACTTAATATCAAATTCCAAGAGATTCATTGAAGAGGATGTCAGTGCTATAATTTATATACATATACCTACTGGCATTGTCTTGTCAATCACAATGGCACACGATCAAATGATAATTCGTCAAATAAAAAACTTTTTGATTTTCATCAATCAGAGCAGATAATCTGGAAAAAAACCAAACCACTTTAAGAGTTGATGTATTTTTTTATCACCTCCAAGGATTTTATATCACCAGCTTTCTATCAGGATAACAAAACACGCATATCTTTTGCAGCACAGTTATTACTGATACAGACTAAGACAAGCTCTAAAACACATTTCCCCCGCATATTAGTGGCAAATAGTTGTATAATAACTTATTATATTATTATTTTACATGCTGGCAACACAGTTCACAACTTGGCAAATGTATCCAAGTTTCCACAACCCTATATATAAATCGAAGAGAAAGAGGAAAACTTATTTAACATTATCACTGAGTTTCTTTCTCTGTTTCGCTATTTCCCAAACCGCAGTACATGACTGCATGTGCGAACACATACATGCATACATTTCCCTGCACACATCCATACACCTACATGTAAGTTAATTTATTGAAATGTTTATATGTGCATAGCGTTACCCCAACCCAGAAACGACCACACAAGAGGCTGTTCTACTGTCTACTTGAAGCCGTTACTGGTAGGCAACTGAGTATGGTACACAGTGAAGCCACGAGTGTCAAAATGATTTAGCGTGAAGAGAATTATTTTCTATTTGCACTCACTTGTCATCACTTCGCAACCATTTAGACGATTTACATTTCACTGGCAATCATTTTCTGGAGAATAATTCTTTTCTGCGCTTATTTCAATGCCAGCTTTTGTCGCTCTATTTATTAAACTGTGATAAGAGAAATTTTTTCTAAACCGGTAATAAGGCCTCCTTCATTCATAGTGGTTCAAAAAAGTGTTTAAGAGATCCTCCTTATATTAAGGTGACGATATGTTTCCTCTTAAATACAAGGCTACCACACCATGCATACGATTGCCTACATACAAATGTTGTATTTATATGCATATTCTAATTTCGAAAAAGCAGGATTCCAGAAAACATCAACACGACAACCACAGAATAAAGACACGAATTAAATATAAATATATTTTTTTTTTTGCTCAAGACAGTAAAAGTTCCAATTGAAAACGTACACAGTCACACATCTTGTTATTGAAGTGAAGGCACAAGCAGGCACACATCCAACCACACTCAATAGTTATGGTGGTGGGTACCAACAACTTATCACAAACATGTGTAGTAAATTGCTCGGATGTACAGTAGGGGCTTTTGCAGGGATAGTCATTGGAATTTGGCGATACTGAAATATTTATCCAATATCTTGCACCATGAGACGAAAATTCGGGTAAAAAATATTTACAGCATAAATAGAAAGTTTGTTCGAAAAGGAAAGAAAAAATTATACAGTAGAACTTCTCTATATAAGGACTCGTCCTATTGTGAATTACTACGAATAAGCAACCTTTTCCATTTGAGCCCTTTTTAGTAAAAAACAAATAACAACAAACAAAACATTCCACTGTGAATTTCTTAATAGAGAAATTACAGGTAGAATTCAGCTTATTGATTATATTATTATACGAGTATATATTTCATAATTTAATAAGATTCCGAAAGAGAAATCCATTATTTTCTCAGTAGACGACCGCAGTAATCGATATCTCGTAAAGTATCGATAAAACAGCTTCGAGTATATGCTCATTGTCACGGTGACATTTACTTCACAAAAAATGATATTCGGTCCATTTTGCACTTTCTCGTCGAAAGAGGCAAAAATTACAGTCAGGTCACAGACAGCGTGAACCGTGTTTATGGTGACGCACCTGTAACATGTATCATCCTTTATTAATTTCTCACTTCTTCCACATGCTTAATTTCGCTACTTTTCATGTTCATGTCATGTCTTACCTCATTTATCAGAACTATCAGGTCCAAGTTTTCTCAATGGACCTGGCAACATTGATTGAAACCCTACTTCTCTTATTTTAAATACGTAATATGTGCTTCGTCGAAATGCCATAAAAACAGCAACTATTTCTTTGAACTTAAATATATCAATGCAAAAGTTGTTCATTTCTGACTTGAACTGCTGGCGATAATTGTTTTTTTTTATATTTTAAAGCTTAAAAATATTGTTGCACTCGTTCATCAGAAGCTGCACTAGAAAAATGGGTGCACATACTTATTCAAAACCTCAGTGGTTTTATGTATGAATGGAAATTTTACATTCAGTTCACTGTTAAATATATATTCTCGTTTTTGGCGCCATATATCAAATAAGTTGAATGTGTGTGTGCATGCATGTATACGAGAATTTGAATAATAGAACAATTCTAGAATAAGAAGAACAATAAATAGAACAATACTACGATAGAATAGTTTCTTACTCCTCCCACCTTTTATTTCTTGAATTTAAGAATGCAATGTTATATATAATCCAGCCGACAAAAATATTCCACATATTTAAAGTATCCGTTTCAGTGTTGCCAACTAATTGAACTTTCAAAGGATTTTTATAATTTTTTTTTTTTTCTTTTTTGTAAATCTCATTTTTTTCACACGATGCGATCGTGTCAGTAGCTATCGGTGATCTACACTAAAAATTTATTAACGCAGGTTTATATTATGGGCATTCTCAGCTTTTGTAAGGGGTTTGCATTACTGACCTCTTTTGAATGTGGCCTTCAAATATGCATTCTCTAAAAATGATCTACGTCGTTTATTAAATTGCTTAAAAATTCCCCTGAAAATATTTTTAACAGTCATCACATTGACAGCAATAATTGAATCGGCAACAGTATAAATACAATCGCGGAAATAGACGACTTCAACAGTCATGACAGTTTTTGTGTAAAGTGAAGCTTTTAAAAAAATTCTCGATTCTATTTTGTACACTAAAAATTAATTAAAGTACAAATAAAAAAGCGATAAAATGTATGCGAATTTTAAAATAATTTTCTTGCTGCTTTTGGCTCAAATAGTAAATGCAAGAAGAAATAATATTACCAGTGGAATATTTTTTGGCAGGGAGATTGATATAAGCGAAGCAAAATTTGTTGTGCAAGTAATACATGAATCACTACCTAATTTGGACTATATCTGCGCCGGAAGTCTCATCGCGCCACTTTTTGTCTTAACGGGTGGCAACTGTGTTATAAGTGCCATATTAAGAGATATTACAGTTATTGGTGGAGCCAGACATTATCTAGAGGGAGGGCTACGACGAAAGGTTCGTCGCCAATATTTTCCCGACGGTGACTGGCTAGATATTGCATTGTTGAGATTAAGGGCTCCCTTAACAGGCCCAAATATACAACCAATACCACTGTGCAACGTTGAATGGGGATTAAAGTCTCATTTTAATGTTTATGGTTGGGGTAAGGCCCAAATTGGCGATGAATTTCTATATTCACAGCGCACCCTGAAAGAAGTTCAAATGCCAATGGTGAGTCGGTCAATATGCTCGTTACATTACGCGTACGCTTCATTCAATATAGAGGAGTATTTTATATGTATTGAGCTACTAGAGACGCCTGATGCATTTACTGGTAACTCTGGCGGACCAGCTGTGATTAATAATAGCTTGTGCGCCGTTACAACACTCGGTTTTCGGAATCTTGATTCACCTTTCGACTTGTATGTTGATATAAAATTTCTTAAAACTTTCATTGAACAATACATCAAATATTAAATTTACATATTTGTCACAGATCTCAGTAAATATTTTTTTTAATTTTTCATTGTATGTTGTGAGTTTTACTGTAAAGTAGACCTTTTGGGTATCGCAGTATCCATTCCCATAATAATTCTCTATGATAACCGCTTTCCTGTTTTCCATATCTCCTTAATAATATTTTGTTCGGAAAGGAAACGTTCATTTGTGAACAGATATAGATAGATGTCTTATTGGATTGGATATATAAAATCATTGTGAAATTTCAGAACTTAAAATTCTACCAAAAAAAAATTTTTTTTTTGCATTGAACCCTCCACCGATTTTACAAATTTATTACAAACTGCATAGAAGTATGCGCTGTGTATTCGGCGTATGGAGGTATTGGCCCTAAGGGCCACCTCTCGAGCACTATTGAATACATTACTTAATAATTAAGCTATATAAATCTGGATTATTTTGTTAATTACTTTTTTTGTTCATTCCCTCGGCTACGAAATGCTGCTATAGTGTTAGAATGCCGGCAGAGGGGTGTGTGTGTGCTCAGATGTATGCTGATCATGAATATAAATTGTTTGTTCGTTAATTTAAAATGGCCAGTGTTTACGCCCTCGCTTTTATTCGGTTTTTACAGTACATGTACTTTGAAAAATGTAAAACTGCCTAACGCTCTTGACCCTGCAACACACAAATGAACATGATGAAATGAAAGATGTAGCGATACTCCCAAAATTGGAATTTTTATATTTTGCATGAAGAAAACGAAGTTCTCTGTTAACCGAAATTGAGCACACTTGAATTTTCAGTTAAGGATATATAAAGGATTAGAAGAGTGGACATGCAATTCTTTAAGAGGATTTGCTGCCCTTATACTTTACGTAGCTGGTGTTACAGTGCATGCCTCTACCGTGAAGACCTCAAATGCATTGCATATTTACAGGCGAGAAAATGAGAAAACATATAATTTTTGTTCTGCTCCCAGTGAAAAAGAAATATAAAAAAGGAACAGCAGTTCATAATAATAATTTCCTCCATGCTCGCGTGTCTACCATTTTGTTGCATTTTGACCTTTGACATTTTTATGGTTGAACATCGTATGGGGCGAAATTTTGTGAGTTTGCATTTTTGTATAGTGTATGTTTGTACTGCAAGTAACCAATACATAAATAACAAATAACAAAGGAAGCATTAACGCTCAACGTAGTAGCTGTCAAAGGACATAACAGGAAAAAAGGAACTCACTCGACTTTAAATTAAAATCAAATTGCTCTGATGTATTCAGCAATCTAGTATATTCAAATATATCTTCTTTAGCCGTAAATTTGATGTTTTTAGCAGTTATAGAGTTCTCAGATCTTAATAGCAGATTTTATAATTAAAATTGACTACACTTTTCTAGAGGTTTTAAAGGTTTTTTCATGAACTTATTTCATGTATGTGAAAATGTCTCATAGTGCATATCTTCTCCTAACGCTCATCTCCTGTAGAACAGTTTTAAGATCACTAGTATTATTCTAATACCAGCGGTAGTTGCTTCTTCATTAGTGAAATGAACGGTATCACTAAATGATTAAATCATTTTTGATGCGAATTTTCATTAATATTGTGTAGAAATTCATTACTCCAATGAATGATGATGTTGCACGACAGAGTAGTAACAATGGATTGTAGAACTTTACACAGCAGTACAATTGATTTCTATAATTGATGTCCTGGCTTACAAACAAAATATATCCAGTGATAATTTCGTATTATTATTAATTACGATTGGGGACATAATGAGTTCATATGCACAATATTGCACATGGACATGAAATTCGAAAATGGAAATAATTTTGTACTCGAAATTTTTCCTGAAAGTGAAATCGGTAGAAGTAACAACGATAAAAGTAAAATCGTTCGAAGTAAAATCAATAAAATTAAAATCGATAAAAGTAAAATCGATAAAAGTAACAAGGATAAAAATAATAACAATAAAAGTAAAATCGATAAAAGTAAAATCGATAAAAGTAAAATCGATCAAAGTAACAGGGATAAAAATAATAACAATAAAAGTAAAATCGATAAAAGTAAAATCGATAAAAGTAAAATCGATCAAAGTAAAATCGATAAGAGTAAAATCGATAAACGTAAAAAAGATAAAAGTAAAAACGATAGAAGTAAAATCGATAAAAGGAAAATCGATATAATTAAAATCGATAAAAGTAAAATCGATAAACTTAAAATAGATAAACTTAAAGTCGATAAAAGTAACAAAGATAAAGGTAAAAATGATAGAAGTAAAATCGATAAACTTAAAATCGACAAAAGTAAACGAGATAGAAGTAAAATCGATAAAAGTAAAATCGATAAAAGTAAAATCGATAAAAGTAAAACCGTTCGAAGTAAAATCGATTAAATTAAAATCGATAAAAGTAAAATCGATGAAAGTAAAACGATAGAAGTGAAATCGATAAAAGTTAAATCGTTCGAAGTAAAATCGATTAAAATAAAATCGATTAAAATAAAATCGATAAAAGTAAAATCGATAAGAGTAAAATCGATAAAAGTAAAAACGATAGAAGTAAAATCGATAAAACTAAAATCAATGAAAGTAAAACGATAGAAGTATCGATAAGAGTAAAATAGATAAACTTAAAGTCGATAAAAGTAACAAAGATAAAGGTAAAAACGATAGAAGTAAAATCGATAAACTTAAAATCGACAAAAGTAAACGAGATAAAAGTAAAAGCGATAGAAGTGGAATCGATATAAGTAATAGAGATAAAAGTAATAATGATAGAAGTAAAATCGATAAAAGTAAAATCGATAAACTTAAAGTCGACAAAAGTAACAAAGATAAAGGTAAAAACGATAGAAATAAAATCGACAAACTTAAAATCGACAAAAGTAACCAAGATAAAAGTAAAAACGATAGAAGTAAAATCGATAAACTTAAAATCGACAAAGGTAACCGAGATAAAAGTAAAAGCGATAGAAGTGGAATCGATATAAGTAATAGAGATAAAAGTAATAACGATAGAATTAAAATCGATAAAAGTAAAATCGATAAGCTTAAAGTCGATAAAAGTAACAAAGATAAAAGTAAAATCGATCGAAAATAAAATCGATAGAAGTAAGATCGGAAGTCTAAAGGGAAAGGAATGGTTATGCAATTAATTCCCAGCAGTTACTGTGTATCATTATCTTTCAAAAAAGGCAAATTATAGCTTGGCTTCCGCCACCAGAGCAATTCAGCGACAATATTGAACAATGGAACAATTTAAGATTTCAACTCGTGTTCTCAGTCATCATTTGATGTCATGAGCCATTATTTCTATTACTTAATTTAGACTAAGTGTGGTACTGTGGCAAGCAGTATAATCAATTATTAAAATGAGAATATCTTTCCCAGCTCTGAGGCATTTTTATGTTCAGCTTTAAATAACCCTGAGCGTGCGAATGCATGTCTTCGTAAAGTAAGCCCACATGCATATAAATGTTATTTGTATATGACTTTTGCATTTGAACTTTAAAAGATTGTTTATTTCTCTTTTAAAACAAAGATTTTTCTACGCCGTATTTCGTAAAGTGCAGCCACACATAAAGTGGCACATGCAACACCGCATCCAGAACCAAAATATATTTTTCTTTTATTTGTTATCCTTTCCGTTGGCAGGTGCCAACAATACAAACAGTACGAAAAAGAAATCGCATTTGAAAGGGCTGTAATGCCATGTAATGTGGCTTGTTGAAATTTTGTTAATTTATAGTAAAGAATTTTTTGTTTAATATTTAATTGTTTTTTATTTTCTTCTTGCCGAGGCAGAGTTCTGCCAAGTGCAGTAAATAACTTGGGTTTTTTGCTCCACTTTCCATTTAGAACTCCTTAAGAAATATAGCGGTGTTTATTTTATGGCAAGCGGAGGCAAATAAAATGAGGAAAGAGCCTTTCAAAGATAAAATGGAATATTTAGTTTTTCCTTCTTGTGTTGCAAAATACTGGTAATTTATGATTGTATTATTTCAGGCAGAGAAGGAAAGTCTTACATGTATGGTGGATAGTAATGTGATAAGAGCATATGGAAGATGTGATTTTGCAAGGAGAGACAAGAAGCAGATGTACGTGATGATGCTTTTCCAAGGACTGTGTTTAATATGGTGTATAATTGGGAACAGTGAGCATTTTAATATTTATAACTACGAGTATGTAACAAGAGTACATTGAATTTTTACCGTCAGAAAAACAGATGGCGTTCTGAATGCAGATAAAAGGATATGCATGAATAGTGTGACAGTTTGCCCTTTGCGAGAATTTTTTAATGCCTTAAAATAATTAAAAGCGCGTACACACATCCACTTGGTTTGAAATACGAAATTGTAGCCAAATCACTAGAGGGCGGCAAGAAGCAGAGTAGATGAACATGTTCAGAATGGGGTATTAAAATCCGCATACAAGTTTATGGACCGTTACCAGTAGTGTTAACGAAACTTTGTTAAAGATTTTAACACTCGACTGAAAATCGAGAGGTGCAAATATTGTAAGAGGTGCAAAAGAGTATGTAAGTAAGTAATGTGAAGTGTAAAGATAATGGCAATTCTGACGATAATTATTTAAAAATAACTAAATTTTACTTTAAAATTTTTTTAAACTTAATTTTTTTTACTTTTTTAAATTTACTTTAATTTTTAAACTTAAGATTGGCTTTTATATAAATTAAAATATTTTTAAAAATTAAAAATGTCTTGCAGCATTTTATACAGGAAAAAATGTTTGAAATATGCTTTTGGTCAATCCTGTACTTAGGCAAGTGTATCGCCTATAAGCTGAAGTTTATTCATAGAGTTAATTTTTTATATGTGGCAACAAGTATTGGTCTGAACAATTTGTCTGTAAACTTTATATTAATACTAAAATTACAAAAAAATTCCAAATAATTTTTAACATAATTTATATTATTATAATTATTGAATTTTTTCTAAATAAAATATTGTAATAAATTTTTAATTTTTTTAGTATAATTATAACTTACATTTTTCGGAAGAAAAAATTTTTAAAAATTAAAAGAAAATCAAAACCGCAGCTTAAAAATTAAATCAGATAATTAAGCATGCGAGTATTGAAAATTTTCTTCTTAAAAAGATTTAAATATATTCGTTTGGAAATAATGGCAACGCATGTAGTGTTACCATTATTTGACTTTAGTAACTTTCTCAAGAAGTAAAACAAAGTATATCTGATTAAAAAAAAATTAAATGAACATAAAATACATATTCGCATATTCCTCTGCTAACCAACTAGTTCTATTAAACGAGCCACACATGTTGCGACCAACTTGAGGTTGCAACGTGTGTGGGCGGGCTTAATTTAAGAATTTGCGTTTTCCTTGTATGAAAGTTCACAAAATTTTGTTGTACAACAACATAGCAACACCTTTACATACTTTATTAAATCCCCTGTGCGATAAGCCCACAACTTGATTATTAGCTGAGCTATACCAGAGGTTGCATAGTGTATGGTATTTGCCTAATAAAACAATATTATTTATTCATAAAATGGCAAAAATTAATACTTAGTGGATTAGAAATACATACACATGTATACAAATATGCATATATAGAAAATTATATGATTATAAAATATATAAATTCCCCTGTTAACAAACTTGTTTTATTAAGCCAACCACATACGTTGCGACCAACCTGAGGTTGCAATGTGTGTGGGCTTGTTATAATAAGTTGTGTCTAAATTGTTTAACCTTTCAAAAATACTTCACTTACTTCTCATAGAAGCAGCTTAAGATTAACCAATATATCATTTGTTATTTCGAAAAAGAGTACAGAGGAGGCCCACATACGTTGCGACCAACTTGAGGTTGCAAAGTTCGTAGGATTGTTATAATAAGTTGTGTCTAAATTGTTCAATATTTCCAAAATACTTCATTTACTTTTCATACAAGCAGGTGCAGATTAACCAATATATCATTTTTTATTTAGAAAAAGTGTACAGGAGAGGCCCACATACGTTGCGACCACCTTTAGGTTGTAACGTGTGTGGGCTTGTTATAATAAGTTGTGTCTAAATTGTTTAACATTTCCAAAATACTTTTTTTAATTGTCATAGAAACAGTTTAATATTAACCAATATATCATTTGTTATGTCGAAAAAGAGTGCAGAGCAGGCCAAACCTTTAGCATGACTTTGACAATCTGTTCCAATACTTTTCACTCCTTATTTTTAGTAAAAAAAAAAGTTGAATTATAAATTTAAGCAATACTTGTTGATAATTCATGTGATCTCATTTTAATTCACGACTTGAACAGTGTACATAGAAGACAGGTTTTAAGCTCGTTGCGCAAAATGCATTTGGCCCACCGTTCAAGCATAAAAAATATCAACGGTATGCATATTTACAATGTAAATGATATCCAGCTGTTATAAAAATATTTACATGGATTTGAACACACATTTACAGCTCAAGCATAAACTGCCAAATGTAACGACATGCAAAAGAAATCGGCTTTAAATTGTTTCGTAGAAGGGCGCTAGAAGAATGAGTAATTAAAATAAGCTTATTACCTTGAATTAAATAACCTTCTCAGCAACTTACAACATTTAAATAATTACATGCATTCAGACATGGCTGTATTATTAAAACACAACAAAAACAACAAAAACAAAAGGACCCAAATTTAATATTTATCCTTGTAGAATTGTGCCACTCATTCTATGTGTTTGAAACAATTTCAGAAGCACTTGTCTTAATGTATTTGTTAACGCCAACATTCCTTTGCCAAAAACAGTTTCTTCTACTTCGGTTTTTTTTCCTTCCCCTTTCTTTAATTGTGTCACACTTTCGTGTATGGCGTATGGTTGTAAAAATCCTCAACAGGACGCTTCGTAGGCGAAACTTTATTATTCATGTTTTCCGGCACGACCGCTTTGAGTGTTATTATGCAAAATTTTTCCAAGTAAGCTGACTTAACATTCTTCCTTGAAACTTTGTAAATAATGTATTAAATTAAAATATGACCTGAAATTAAGTAAATGTTTGCTCAATGATTTACGGCGATTTTCACATGGGAGGGTTTTACAAACTTATACGATTAGCAGCATATACGGACCGGTTTGCATTTTCTAAAAACCAATTCCATTTCTAAACCCCTTTTTAGTTAAGAGGCATCTGTCAGGTATTAGAACTTACTTATAAAAATCTTTCCCTTATACGAAACAGCTGTTCACTGGCAACAGCTGAGTAGCGACCAAAAGCGGGTTTAGTAACAATCAGCTTCTTCTTTAAGGCACTTTTTATTGAAGCTTTGCTTTATAGAGCGTTTTTGCATTGCTAAGCATGTACTATTTATTTATTTATTTATTTATTTAGCAAATATTACAATTATATGAATATAATTGCAATATGTATAGAAGCACTGGCTACTGAGGCCTTTGGCTTCCGGCTCCCCGAGGAATTGAACCCCTGACACCTGTGTAACAGGCGGGTATACTAACCATTATACCATCGAGGGGCTAGCATACACTATACTTTCTTATATTTTTCTAAAAATAGATTGATTCTGAAATGCAATCCGATTTTCTTCCAATAACTGGGCTGACCACTGTTGCCGCCATCGCCCGCCAAAATAAGTGCAGTGCCAACTAAAATTTATTTTTCTTGTTTCAAAGTTCTGAATACCGCAAATTATAACTACTGAGAGTTGCAGTTTTCGAGCGCCCACTGTATTTTACTTTACACATGAAGTACCAACTTTCATTTAGTTTTTCTACCTTCAATATTGATGGAAATATTAATGAGTCTGCAACTGCTAAACGTAAAAGACTCATACAAATTCTGAAATCAGCCAATCTAATTATCTAAACAAACTATTTAGAACCCCTTAAAAAGGATATAAAATTTTGTAAATGTTATCATAAAATTGTGTTTCCTTCAAATGCTGCTCTGCCAGCCATTTACTCTAATCAGTTGAAATGGTTCACCCTTTTTCGCTTCGGGTTGCCATTACGAGTGCAGTTGAGTTTTAAATTATGCTGATACGATTTTCATACAATGTATATGCCGAGTTAATGTAGCGTTTAAGCTTTGTTGGGTTAAATGATCCATTTTATAAAGAAGCTGAAATTTTCATTATGGGAAAATAAGAAAACAAGGCAAAAACTCTTTTAAGAGTAATTTTCCAGAGCATATGCGCAATTGAAGAGTCAAGAAAACAAATTAGCTTTTCTCCAAAGCTTAAAAAGGGCCGATGACATATTTTATAAGCCATATAATTAATTGTGAATATTTTCTCATTAAGAGTTTTAAAGTTAAACAACTTGTCCCCTGGTTTTAGATATTGAATAAGAAAAGTTTTCAAATTGTTTTTAAACAATTAAAAAAGAAAGACGAAAAAAATTTGAAAAGTTCTGTAGCGCAAGTAACATAAAGATTTAGTCCTTTTTTTTTCTTTTATCATTATAAAAGTTTCATAATTAAATTTCTATTAAAAAATATTGATTTGTCTGTTATCTAATTAGTAACAGTGTTTTCCCTTTACTATTCAGACTTTGAAGAAAAAGGGAAGATTAAAAATATAGAAAGTGAACGGAATACCATGAAATAAAATTTATTGGCTCACCACACCAGAGACACACACTGTTTAAAAGTTTACTTGATGTGGATTAGCCGCGTAATCATAGCAGCGACTGGCTGCAGTGACTGGTTCCAAATAGATCGGCAACACCTGTCTTAAGTGTTGGTAGCAGTGAAATTCTAAAGTAGTTACTTTATAGTACAACTACAGTGCCGTGAATTATATTAAGTGCACCAAACATCCTGATGAGAATGAATGTTATCGAAATTTATAACTGCTATTCCAAGATCTTGAGCTTGTCTAAAAGTCTGACTCGACATAAAATATTTTCAATTCGTCGCCTCGTTTATTTAATTTTTGAATAGAAGATGTTGGACCTTATTTTCATCGCCATTATTTTTCTCCCGAACGATTTATAAACAAATTTTATGCCATACTCATGTTTGGTCACACTAAAATATTGCAAATAAAACAACATGTGGAAAAGGCCAGGAGTTCTTTTTGACAAAATGCCCTTTGACCTTTTACTACTATGCAAAATGTAACAATTTTAACTTTCATTAAGACAGAAATGTCATTTTCCGTATGTTATTGTGTGTCAACATTTAAAATATAATTTAAATGTAAATTAAAGGTCAGCAATAACAACAACAACAGTACTAGCTTTTCTAATACTTTCAAATGTTATACCCGACGAGGGTCGTGTTAAAAATTCACAACACCTGTACTATATTACTTTATAATTGAGCACATTTTATAAAAAATATATTTATGGCATACGATATGCCGTTTTGATACATATCGCACTCTAAACAAAAAATTTACACAACTTGAAGAAAAATACTTTAAAAAAATTATATACAAGAATATATTTGTTCTATTTATAGCCAGGGCTGGGATAACTAACATGCAAATGACAAAAATGCTACCTAAAAAATTCGAAAAAAAAACTTCAACGTCTCGATGCAAGTAAATTTCTAAACACCGTCCTCGCACATAGAACTACTGTTGTATACAGAAGTACTAACCCCTTCCACTCCATTCTCTTCCACCGCAACAAGAAAAGGTGGCAGACACACCAGCAACATACAGTTTTGATTATGATAATGATGCAATTTATTTAGAACATGCTTGAGAATTAGAAACACACATATCGACTTTCACAACCTCAAGATCTCTGCATTCATTAAATGAAGTGATGACAAACCAACAGAGTGACGGTATAAAATGACACGTTCTGGACTCTCTGTGAGACCACGAAATTAACATAAGAATTACAGCGTTAGTTTTCAAGGAGTAAAATTAAAGCAAATATTTTTAAAGTCAAATTTTATTTTTTACTAAAATCAGAGCATATTTAAAAAAAAATAAATGAAAAAAAAAATACAAAAAAAAAATACAAAAAAAAAATATATAAAAAAATATTATAAAAAAAAAAGTTAAAATAAATATTAAAAAAAAAACTTTAAAAAAAATTTAAAAAAAATTTTCTTCCATTTTCCTTTTGAAGTGAATTTTGAGTACAAAATTTCGTGTACACAATTTAGTGGGGCTGGCCGTTGCATAAGGCAGTTTGTATGTATGTGTATGTTTGTATGGGTATGCAACAATGCAGTTCTCTCACTCACATCGCGAAAAAAGTTTGGCTTCTTTGTGCTTAAAATGTATGATTGAACAGAAAAGCGTTGAAATGAAACTTTTAAGCAAATTATTGATTATTTTAAAATTCCTTTTTTAAATCAGTTAAAAAATTTTAAAATTCTAAATCAATAGAATATTGAATATTATTTTTTTTATTTTATTTTTATTTTTAATATTTTTATTTAATTTTTTATTTTTTTTTTTTATATTTTAATAAAAACTATCATTTTTATTCTTCTCTTACCAACGTTTCGTAAATGTTTCGTCTACTTTAAGAAGGCATTGTGGCTATTTGGATTACATTCAAGCCTCATCGTCCTGTCAACTGCAGTTTAATGCAATTCTGTATGCACTACTGCACAAGTAAAATATATTCTTGTCTAGCATGTATTTAAAATCTAAATTAATTATTAAATGAAAATTATTGCAAACCATAATTTAGATTTCAATTGAATTACAACTGCTTGTCTACGAGAGACTGCTAATGATAATGCATTGCTGTACCCATGAAGGAACACAAGTGGACAAATTATCGTTAGCAAATAATTCGTGGGTGGCATGAGCTGCAGTTAAATGTCAAAAGTCATAAAATGTCACCACCTTTAAAATCTTCCTACAAAAGCTTTATGGAAAGTGAAAATAATTACAGTTTCTTGTTAAAGATGTATGTGACATGTTAACTTTTGTTATCCAAAGTTTTTTGTTTTGCAGCTTTTCACAAAAATATCAAAAGTCAAAGGCGTTTGGAAATGCAAGAAAAATATGGATTTAGAGAGAATTTTCCAAGCTCCGACATAAACAGAATGTGTACTCGCATAATTAAGTACGTTCCCATACTCCTGACATTAAATTGTAAAAGTGAAAGGAGTAGATAAAAATTACACACTGAAAGACAGTATAAGAAGGGGGTGTGGGGGAGTGTTGTACACATTGTCATGCAAAAGTATCTGTAATGTAACTCGTTCCGTGAACGCTCGACAAGACATCGATTTCAATAACTTGCCGTTTCATTCAGCAGCAGTATAAGCTTTTTAAACACAGATTTGAAAGCACACTGAAATCAAATGCGCCTTAACTTCGTTATGACTTCTGAGTTTAGGCGTAAGCGGGGAGCCAGTTAAAGATGGATTAAGTCTTTTCTATCAAACAAAATTGTGCACCATCCACGCAGGACTGATAGAAATATATTTTAGATTTGTGAATTGTCTTCGAAAGGTCTGCTACAGGACAATGAATATAAGCCTGTTTATCCTGAAATAGAAAATGTAATCTTCAGTAATATTTACTGTGTTTCAGAATGATATAGATTTGATCAAGGAATCGTTTAATTAGCAACGGAATAAACTGAAAGTGATTAGCAGCCAAAATCCTAAATTGTTACCATTTATTAATCTTAACTGTAAGCCATCCTGAAGGGCTTAAAGTTTCCATGAATCGAAAATTAGACAGGACACTCAGATATAAATATAATACCTGAAGCTCGAAGACGTGGCTACTCACTGTGCAGCCGAACTGCAGATAACATCAGAATATAATCTCTTGACTGTACGTACAAGAGTTTGAGGCACATTGCAGCAGACTGTACAGCCAACAATCTGTCTATAATTGGGAACCAAAATTCAACAGATACCGGATGACAAGCAAATTAAAACGTATTTATTTTTATCAGCATATTTTTCCAAAGTAATAAAGTGATGCAACTTTTAGCTTTTTAAGTAAACGTTGATAATTTTTATCTTGAAAATAGAGAATGGAAGAGCACAGAAAGGATATACTAAAAAAAGATTGATGCAGGACCTGCACGAAACTTGCACAACATATTAGACACAGGTCACACCCTGTATATAGAGAAAGTAAAGAAGAGATAGATAAAAAGAGAGAAAGTTTAAGAATCCAAGAAAACATTAACTACCCAATCCTTTGAAAAAGTAGACAACATATCTGCGCAACTTCGGGGAAAAAAGTAACAAAAGCATGAAATTTTAATTACAAAAATTTTAAGCGAAATTAGTTAAAAAGTCAATAAAAAATACTCACAATTGTTAGTTGTCAAATGGCATTAAGAAAGTCCACTTCTTTATAAAGAATATTAATGAATGAATAAGTATACTTTGGAATTTCCTCTAACAACAAAGTATAAAGTTTGACGTATGGCAAGATGTTCACATCTGGCTGAGTGAATGACTCTGTTTTGTAAAAAAAAAATAACTTTACTTACATCATTAAAAAAAATTTTATGAAAATTATTTCTTACAAATGGTATTGTATTATTTGTAATGAAGTAAGTAGATTTTGGGGATACGAAAATGGAGAATTGGGAATAAAATCTAAGGCAGCTTTCTTGTGTTCTAAGGCAGCCCTAGTCTTAATTTTGTTCGTTGAAGTTGAGGCAGAGTTCCAAAATGCCATATACTTTGTATTCACTGTGAACACATATGAGTACAGGGTTTTAAAATGTCATTTAAAAGCCCGATGACAGTAATGAGAGCATCGGCTCTAATGTTGCTTTCCTCTCGGTTTGTATACGTATATGATCTAAACACCGCGATTAGGAGCTCAGCCTGTACATTTTTTAACATCTATTTATTCCAAGGAAACATTCCACTGTTGCAAAATGAAACCCTCAAGAATTCACAAGATAGTTGAGCGCATCTACAAAGTACGCAGAGAACGTAAACTGAAAAAAAACGTATTTTTAGAATATCTTTTTCGTAAGTACTCGTATGCACTTGTTATAAAAATAACGCAATCGTTGAACGTGAGATTACACTTCAATGTGAGAAAATTTAAAATTGGAAGGATGATACCGGTGTGTGCGAGTAGTATTGAGTTTAGCTGCGTGCTTATAAATACAACTCATAAATTCAAACCCACACACACACACACACACACACACACAAACCCAGCAGTAGTTCTTTGCTGGCATAATGTAAGGAAAAACTGAAGTAAAAAGTAGCTGGAATATTGTAATTTTATTGAAATTTGCAGCCAATCAGCATTATTTTATCGTTTCAATGAACAGCAAAGAAAAAACTCGTTCCGTACATTTATTTAGGTCATATCCAGTTGCAGCTTAAATGTAAAATAGAACATCATGGTTATTCACTATACGATTCAATAATAGGAAATAAAGAGAAATAAATATTGCATTCATTAATAATTACATTTCGATGCTTTTATAATTATGGAGTAAAAAATAGAAAAGAGGAAATAAAAAACGGCGCTCAATATAGTTACACAGGGGTCATTTAGAGCGGCAGATCCAAGTAAACACAAATATGCAAATCGATTAATTTTATAACCGATTCATATCAATTTTTTTATAGAGAGATTTTTGTCATTTCATTAGTGAGAATATTGGATTAAAACTTCTCGTATAAATTTTTTTTTCTGTACTGCTTACATCATAGGCATGCAGATGCTGCGAATCATTGGACAGTAATCATTAGAATCTTATATAAATAGTATTCCATTTTGCCAGCTGGAATTTAATAAAAATTTAAGATACTTATTGATATTCAATAAAAGAACTGCAGACAAGTAAATAAGGATTTCTATTTGCATGAAACTGTCTTTTGAGTAGTCAATTATATGATAACTAACGAGAAGGAGAAAAAAATGTAAATAAATAAGTAATAATATTTTTTTCGAGTATATCAATAAATTTTTTAACATTTATAATTGAATAAAGTTTTCGTTAGTTGGTAAATTCCATGCAAAAAGTATACTTTAATATTTATTATCAAAATTTGCCATAAGAGTAGCTTTTCCGTTCGTGTTTTCTTGCATTTTCATACTTACAGATATCCTGTCAGGATATACTGTTACCAATTAATATAGATAAAGTGTAATTTTAAAAAAATTACAACAAAAATATTTTAAATCGAAATAAAGACGAAATTTTTATGTTGTTAGTGGCATTACAACGAACTTTTTACTAATAGCAACTAATAGCAAGAAAAAAATTATGCTTTCAATTTGATTATTAATATATCAATACATATTTCTTTAAAAGTCCAACCATTAGACGTTAGAAATTTCTCTCAAGTATTTCTACGAAAGGAAAAATAAATGCATTTAATAATATGTCTTACCTTCAAATTAGAAAAACATAAAAATATAATTAACTGTTTTACTACTGTAACATGTGTAAATGAATTTAATTAAGCCAAATGACATGAAGGAATGAAAGAAATGGAGCAACTCACACAAATATAATCATTCAACTAATTATAAGAATTTGTTTGGTTTGAAACAAATCGGGAATAGCGAGTGGTCTCCCGTTGCGTACGTTATAATGCTGCATGCAATACAATGTAATTTGTTACAGGGGCTTTAACGAGCGGAAAGACAGACCAACAAAAGCCAAGTAAAACTATAACACGCTATGCACTTAAATGTTAATAACAATAATAACAGCAACAACAAAAAAAGAAAATGAAAGCTCTTTTCTTATGCACTTAAAGTAATGTTGAGAAGACTAAAGCAAGAAAAAAAAATAATAATAATAAATAGCAAAATGGCCATGATGTCCTTCTTCATTGTTTTCACCTACACGTTTACAAATGGCAGCAACTCAACCAGGCAGACTTGGGAATTATAAGGACTGGGAAAAGCAGTCTTAAAGTTAGTTTGTGTTTTATCCTTTTTTATAGTTCAGCATAATTGTAATGTATTTCCCCTCCCACATATAACAAACGCTTAATAACATTTTACTTTTGCCCCAAAATGTGTTTGAAGGAAAGTTTATTTGCATGTGAAGAGAAATGTTATATATATTTTTATTTATTTTCCTACACCTATTTTGTCGATTTGGTTTTTTCTTGGTGTTTTTCTATTTATTTATTTCAGATTTCTGTTCTATTCCCTTTTCACACTTCTCAGATGAATATGAATGATACGTAAGTTTGAAATTCTTTTGTTGACTGTTTTGTCCCTGCAAAGCTTTTAACCCAATTTTTTCTCAACTCATTTTGCAGAAAGTAGTATAACAACAAACAAACTTCTACGAGTATCCACATACTTGTATATACAGGCATAAACACATACATACGTGTCTATGTTATGTTAACGTTCATCTGTATGTGCGCATTCATAAATCTTCACTCAGCCAATCACCCACCCAGCTTTCAAATACGTAAACTAGTTTACAGTAATTTTTCTCAACGACTCCACCAACTATTTACTGCTTTTCCTCTCTGGAGACCCATATTGTTTTTATTTTTCTTTTTTTATTATTTTTAATCATTTCACTCTCTTTGTAACACATTGCCAGCAATTTATGCTCTTCAATGGTAAAGAGAGTATCGTATTGTACTGGTTCTCTTGTACTTGTTTTTAAAACTAGAACTCGTAGACGTGATGACGTCAGAAAGCCATAATGTGTGACGTCAAATAAACATGTATATTTTGCGCTGAAATTCTGTAGTGTAAGTAAGGCGGGTGGTGTTGTGCGTGACAAGGATACTCTAATATTGTATTGTATTGTATATGGGTATGTATTTGCATCCCCATACATATACATTTATTACTACAGTCAAAACGCCGTTATATTACAGAGTCGCATTAGTTATAACATTAAGCAATACAGCGCACACAAACACACATACATATATAAAAATATGTATGTATGCATGAGTGGTGAGTGTATGGTTCAATGTGTTTAAAATTTTTACTTTATTCACATATTTATTTATTTGAAATTCTATTTTGAGAATGCTGTCGAAAGTCTAATTTAAAAATGTGTATAAAATATTAAAATAAATGAGTACGTTTACACTCACACACACATTTGGCAGGTCGCTTCAAGGTAAACTTTCATATTACATTGTGGCGTTGTGTATATTTTAATGAAACTTAATCATTTGAACAACGAAATGTTTCTCATCGTTTATACATTTCCCATAAATTTTTAAAACGCAGTCTAAATTGAATAGCGATATATTTTACGTTTTATTTCCCACAACAACTTTTATTTATCTATTGGTTTTAATTTAATTTCACGACAATTTATTTCAAACACACAATTTAGCAACAAAAAAAATAATAGGATAGAATATAAAATTGTATAAATTTTCAATTTAAAAGTTTTCAACAATAGTTGAATGTATGTATGTGCAAAGCAGAGCTCGATAAAACAAAACGATAAAATTAAATAAAAAAACTACAAAAAATTACTCAAAATTTAAAATGATTTCAAATATAAAATGATATTTTAAAAATAAAAGAAATAAATAATTATTTTTTAAAATATTTTTACATAATTGAAAGCCTCCATTAACGTCATTCTTAATACATAAAAGATCCTTAACAGTTAAGTGGCCCGAAAAAATCTTGCAAATAGAAAATTAGCTGCATATATCATATGTGATATATGCACCTAATTGTATGTTTCCTCACAATTTATCAAAATTAAAAGGCGCGAATTTTTTTTCCTGTGACAACATGCTTATTTATAGAATTTCAATAGCAAATATCCTGTATTGAAGATCGACTTTTTTCCAAGCTTTTTCAGATTTTAAAGGAGCGATAGCGTCATGGGAGGAAAGGGGGTAAAAATAAAAAAATATTTGCATGGCAAAGAAATTACACAATAACAAAAAAAAATTTAGTTCTTAAAGCTACACAAAAATCTAAAAGTATTGAAAGCATCTACTCCCACAGCCCATTGTGCAGAAGGCAAGTGTTGAAGAAGTAGACAAGTAGATCACGACTAAAAGGCCTTTGGTGGCAATGAAGGCGATACTAAATGGTTTTTCTTAGCCATTTTATTCATTTATTTACTGCATCGAAATGAAATACTGCTACAGGCGAAGGACAGTGCATTACTGATATCGTAATAGACATTTTTCAAATGGCTACGGGCCTGGTTTCAAACAATACCTCCGGCAGTTATAAAAATATTATTTTGTACTTTTCCTTTTTACCATAAAAATTGTTTGAAAACTGCACTTTACGATCTAAAAAGCATTACAAAATAACAAAATTTAGCGACAACGTAAAGAAAAAAAAATTTTGTCTTTCGAAAAAATATGTGTTATGGAGTGAAGCCCTGGTGATGGCATTACTTCGGAATGGCTTGTTATATATTTCCCTACCAGGCTTGTAAGGCATTTTACTATGACTATAATTATTGAATGAAATTTGTTACTTTTTGTTATCTATTAGCTATAACCTTTATTACTGAAACCACAAATTAAGCCAAAAGCCTGCTTATTAGCAGGAGCAGGTGTTATCCTTTGATACTGACGGATAATGCAAAATGTGATTACTTCGATAAAGTAACTCAGTCTCTATAAGAGCTTTAGAAGAACTCTTATGGAGTCAACTAAAGACACGATTATCGCCACACTGCTTCCTTAACAATATATTAGCAAGTAAACCGGAGGACTGTAATTTCAGAAATTAATAGGGATATATGTTTATCAGCTAGATTTTAGATCATCATTATGGCTCTATTGGCTTTTATCATACTTAACAAAGAACAAGTTGTATAAAGCAGTAAAATCGTAAGGTCGTGGAGTATTCTTTTTTTCCATTGCATTTCCAATTGTCGTAGCATAGAACTGGTAGAGTGAAGATGTAGCCAACGCATTGAGCCTTTTAAGCCATTGTCATAATAATAATAATTATTCTTGAATAAAAACAAGTAAATGGCATGTATTTCTTTAGTTTGCTTAATAAAAAAAAACAATAAGAAAAGTGAAATAGTTGAGTTTAATAAAGAAGCCTTGAATGGTGACTTTAAATGAGAATTTATTGGTGATTTGAATGCTGGTTTTAAAAAATTATTTTTTCAAGTCATGTTCTATACCACATTTGCCATTAATTACAATTGATTGTATTCCAGAAATGTATTTGTTTTCTTTGATTATAACGGTTGGATCATATTAGAAGCAATACACTTTCCAACATGACTTTTCTATGCTAACATTATCCTTTTTTAATGGTCCTGTACGATATCCTTTCCCCTAAACAGCACACATTTATAGCATGGTTTTTTGTAATTTCTGTTGCGTGTTTAGAAAATGTTTTAAATTTTCTACACACGTATTTGTACGTCGAGTAGCATGTGAAATAGTCAAATAAAAAAAGAATTGTTTTCATTATGACGTGTGCTCAAATGTTTCTCTTCAATTTCCATTAAACGGTTTGCTATTAACCCAATTTCACGTTCTTTCCTACTTTTGTTCCAAAAAAAATATTTATAATGTAATTTACAAATTGCGCGTTATCAATAATTATAACTATTTACATCATGTGAAAATGTTTCCTGCGAAAATATCTCTAACAAGTTGAATATTAATAAAGGATCTGTGACATTGAAGAAAACCAGTTAAGGTTACTAGAAATACTTTAAGTTGACAAAATGGTTGCCTTCGTAGGTACCCAATAATGAATAATGCGCAGAATTTTTTTTTTTTAATTCTTTGCTCTCTGAATTTGTTTTTTATTTTGAAATCTTGAAGTATAAATTCTTAAAATGAAACTCTTTAAAAGTATTTAGTAAATAAATTTTTTTTTTTAAACCAACTTGACCTAAAAATCTTTCGGCTTGACCGCAAGAAAACAGCCAGGGTATAAGGAGGAATCGAACCCGCGACCTTTGGTTTAGTAGCTGCGTATTATACATTTGCCTACGTAGGGGCCCTTATAGACTAGTAACCAACATTCACAGTCACAAAGATCTCTATATTTTCAACTCCTTTTCCACTGTAACATGTTTGGTTTGGGATTTTTTTTGCAAGCTAAAAATAATTGAAACATGTACACAACTGTGTGCGCTGCTATAAGTAGATTTTATTTATACAACTATTTGCAAATTTGTTTACTAGTTTGCTTTAAGTTTTCATAATAATGCAAGTATTCATGTTAGCATTTTCATTGCATAGAAAAAAAGTTTTCATGGAATAGAGGAGTTAATGACATGCTAATCGCAAACACCATTTGCCGCATCTACAAACTATATATAGAGACCCAAAAAGTTGCGATGCGATTGTATAAATACATGCGATTGTATAATAAGGTTATTAAAGATTAATGTTGAATATTCAAAGATGTATTTAAATTATATCCTGCCGGTCTAGAAACATTTCCTATTACTTTATCAGCTGAAATACGCATTCAGGAGAAATCTTGAAAGACTTCTGGGTACGTCTAAAGCCAAGCTTGAAGTGTAAACAATAACACCACCACACATATAAGTCAAACGCTAAATAAGAATTGTTTGCTTTAAAATGATATCTGTGTGTGTGTGTGTTCCCTACTCAACCCTGTAAGTGATGCCGATGGTGCATCGGTGCGTATAATTAATGTGGTTGTCATTTGCATTAAATTGATATTCCACATACGCCCTGTTGTGCAAAATAATGAAAATATTTTTTTTTTATTGAAAATTCGATTATTATTATACAATCGTTAATAACGTATTAATAAATGAGTATTTAAAAAAAAATATTAAAAATTACAAAATTTACTTTCTTCAAATTATCAGGAGATTTTCTGTTCTCTATATATAAATAAATGCTCTAATTAATTTCTTACACAATAACAATAAAAATTAGAAATAGTAACTACAGATATCGTTATACTATACAAATATAAAAATACATACCCACATTCATGGCTTTGCGTATTAAAAGTCATTTCAACTGAAAAGAAAATAAAAATTATTTAGAAAAACTAATAAACATTTTTTTTTTTTGTTTTAAATAAATTAAACTAAAATAAAGAAATGCCTTTAAGCCATCATTACTTTAATTTAATCAAAAGTTTATTTCTATCGATTATGTCATTATTATTAATATTTTTATAATTCTGAATACTGCCTAGAAAGCTTTAAAATTGCTGTGAATTCTCTTTATCGAATTAATTAACTTTTATTTTATAGAAATGAAAATATTTGTCATATTCCTTCGTAAAGATTAAATAGACAGAAAAGCCAATAATAAAAAAAATATATATAGAAAAAATACTTAAAAGGAAAAGCTCAAATTATTGCAATCTTTCTCAGATTAAGGCCAAATAGGCGGTTTAAGCTAAAAGGGTTAAATTTTGATTTTTTAATTTTAAGTAGTGAAAATTTTATTTCAGTTCATGGCATTTTCATGTAAATTAAATATAAACCAGGTATAGCTTAAGATTTCCACATTTCCATATTGTGATACACGAAGGGGAAAGGAAATATTGAACAATATGAAAAACAATAACAACATAAAGTTTTTTTCTTATAACTTGACTATTTGAAAACTCGTATAGAAAACAAAACATTGACAGGAAACAAATTATATATCTATTGAAAATTATTTGAAGAATTTCTTCTGTAGGTATGAGCTGCCTTTACTGAATTATTAACGATTCATTTACACATTCAAAAACTTTCATTGAATTTTTTTAAGTATACAGTGAAAAGAGAGCTTTCTTATATAGTTATTGTATGCTTAGAAAGGAAAGTATAAATACATTTTCAAAATATTGGCACAGCGGAGAGATGTATGAAATATTTCACTACTTCACACATTTACTTTTCAATTTTTGACTGACTTTCTTGCTTTAATCCAACATAATTTTTTCCACATTTTTTTTTTCAAAACATGTAAAAGTTATAAATAAATTTGCAGCGTAGTACTGGAAATATCTTTGAGTATTTAAAGTTGACAACACTTTCCGCCCATTTCTTAGTTTACTCTCCTGAAAATGTCAAAAACATACTTTTAACAAAACAGCGTCGAAAACTAAGTGGAAAGCAGATATAAAATGTGCGAGTATTCCAAAGTTTGTATTAAAGGTAATAATTTTATTTAAATTCTAATTCCAAAATAAATATAAATATAATTTAATGGCAGTTAAAAACGTCCAACCCATCTTTGTCGTTTGCATCATCACAAGCACATGCTGCATTTTATTTCTATACGAGTACTTAAAAGTGCAACCAGTTTCGTGTCATGCATTTTGAACTGAAGTATATACGACTGCATATGAATATATACATGCACATATACTCATACTTCTGTGCACAAAAGCTGAGCATGTATGTGCTTCTATATGCATATGCATCTGGTAGCGTGAAAGCGTTTCTTTTGCAGTCAAAAATAGGTCAAAAGTATATACTGGCTCAACAGAAGCGGCCATTTTATTACACAGAAGGAGGAAATAAAACGGGAATACAATACCAATATATAGTTATTATATACTCATTTAGGAGTATATGTGTGTCACACAGATTCAAATACATGCATCCATGTATTTACTTATACATTTGCATTCATATTAAGTAGGTATTTTAAGCAGCAATTCAAAAAGCCACTTGATTTCAAATTATGTAATTTGAAATATTTAAATCACAGTTTAAAGAAAAGCTAATTTCACTTGTTTGGAATTTTTGAAACTTCTGCGATCTAAAAGAGAAATTTATATTTTTGGGAATTATGTAAAATTCAGAATACCCCCTGTTATTCCGAAATCTAATAGAATGTCATTGTAGAAGATTGGAAGTGATATGCTTTTTAGAAAGTATTGGCTATTAACTTTTCAACGAATTAAATCAGTGAAAAGGCAACGAAATTGAACATTTTAACGACCACCGATAGTTGAAAAAAAAATTGTGGTCGGCAGCATGACAAAATAGTCATTTCTCATCGAATAAATTAATTATCCCTCAAAAATTATTAATCAGCAGAATAGTAGTTTTTTATTTAGAAATTTATGGAAATTATTTTATTTTTCCCTAAAGGAAATCGTTATTTTTTTTCTGTCACACTATATTTCTATCAATTAAAAAGAAAAAATCGCTTTTAGAGTCTCAGTCGACAAGCATTTTGATCGGTATACATCACTGGCGGCACTTCAATACAACCGTGAATGTATCCATGTCAATAAGATATTTAATTACATTAGTTTTTTTCTTTGTTTCGGTATTTTAAAAAAGAAACTCTTATTTTTTTAATTAATTTTCATCACTGGGCGATTATCTTTAACATTTTATTTAGAAAAAAAAATAAAAACGTTCAGTGTTGTCATGCTGCTAAGTTGCTACTTAGCAACGAATATCTTTGTAATGCTTTATATTTTCCAATACTTGTACGTTTGCATTATTATTTTCAATGTGGCTGCCATATTTGCCTCATTTTCCTTTGTAATGCGTTATGTTTTTATATATGTGCATGCCTGAAAATATGCTTTATATAAACGTCGTACTTTTATAGTTTGACAACCTGTTTCCGGAATATTCTGTTACAGTTTAGAGGATACTTTGATTGGAATAGAGCAAAACTTTTATCTGCTATAAACTACATGCTAATAAAACTTTTATCTTAGAATATTATAGTTCAGTATGTTACTTTAAACCGTAAATTTATACTCTCAAACATTATCTTATGAAGCACACTTTTAGGCATACATATATATAAACATAACTTAGTACAGGTCTAAGGTTTACAATGTCTTTAATTTATATTGAAAGCAATTCCTGATAAAAATAATAATTTTTTATTTTGTTCGTTACTACGTAGCAACTTGGCACCGTAACAGTACTTAATTTTTATATTTTTTTACCTGAAAAGCAAAAAAATTTTATTTTTATTAAGTAGAATTTATATGCTTGAAGAATTTTTCTATGATGCATTTTTGTTTACGCTAAAATACATCTCGACGACCTTCTCCCTCTATACGTGTCATATTAAAAAGCCAACGTTGGCTTAGAAATCAACTTGAAAAGAACTGAAGTCATTATTTTGTTGCTAAGCTAAAGTAGCAACGATTTGGCAATTCATTAAACAGATGATGCTGTCTATTGTGGCGGAAAATTAAAAAGAAAAAAAAATTTTCTGTCTATCAAAGCAGATTCAGAAATAACAAAGTTATATTTAAAGATGAAACAGATCTCATTTATTATATCTTTTGCGTCGAACTGACGGAAAGCATGTAAGAAAAAGTTGAAAAACGCTAAACGTAAAACGCTTTTTAAAGCATATTGCAATTATTCGGGCTTGCAAGCTTCTTTTGTTGAAATAAAAGAGCTCCAAAGCTATTAAAGCTCTAGAGTCAGATTCCTAATGCTGGATTGCCAACATCCTAAATTGCTTTAAGGTTATCCAAAAGCGGATTTCAATACACTGGAAATATATTTCATACTTTCGCAACTCCTTTTTTTTTTACAACAAAGTTCGAAAGCGGTAAATCGGTATGGCCAACGGATCTTGTCTCGATTTTTCGTTTATCTCCTTAATCATAGCAAAGCGCTTTCCTTTCATAGGTCTCTTCAGTTTTGGGAAGAGGAAAAAGTCAGCGGAGGCCAAGTCCAGTGGCATGATTACGATTCTGCAGGTTAGAAAGGAGGAAAAAGTCAGTGGAGGCCAAGTCCAGTGGCATGATTACGATTCTGCAGGTTAGAAAGGAGGAAAAAGTCAGTGGAGGCCAAGTCCAGTGGCATGATTACGATTCTGCAGGTTAGAAAGGAGGAAAAAGTCAGCGGAGGCCAAGTCCAGCGGCATGATTACGATTCTGCAGGTTAGAAAGGAGGAAAATGTCAGCGGAGGCCAAGTCCAGTGGCATGATTACGATTCTGCATGTTAGAAAGGAGGAAAAAGTCAGCGGAGGCCAAGTCCAGCGGCAGGGTTACGATTCTGCAGGTTAGAAAGGAGGAAAAAGTTAGTGGATTCTGCAGGTTAGAAAGGAGGAAAAAGTTAGTAAAGGCCAAGTCCAGCGGCATGATTATGGTCTTGGTTTTAGCATAAAACTGATGCACAAGCATCGATGTGTCAGCTGGTACGTTATCATGGCGCAAAATCCATGATTCGTTTTTCCACAATTCTATGCGTTTCAAGGTAGTATTCCCTATTGACTGTATGACCTTGTGGCCCGGTTACAAGATCTGCTGATAGTAGACTCGCCAAGCACCACAGTTAACATTTCAAATGTCCTTCTATTCATTCCTTTGATTCATTTTTTCGAATAGTAAAAAATGGAAGAGGATATCAAAACACAGCTAAGCTTTTTATCTAAATTTGCAAAATATACAATACTATTTTTTGAACACACCTCGTAAATACATTCAATGTTCATTAACTTCTACTATTTCGAAAAATGTTTGCTAAGTTATAGTTGCATTATAAGCAAAACTAATTATCAAATAAGGATATCCTGGAATATAAATTTTCAAGTTAATTCTGTTAATTTTAAACGAATTTAAAAAAGCAACGAAAATTATTTTAATTAAAATTTTTACAACTTTTTAATTAAACAGAATTAAATTATTTCGTCGCCAACATGCAACTTTAGCAAATTAATTTTGTTTCATAAGATTTATATGTACACTGTAGAGTATGTACAGTGTATGTGTATATAGTGAATCACAAAAGTATACAATAAGTATAAAAAAAAGGATTTGACAGAAAATGAAAAAAAAAATTAAAAAGAGGATACCATGAACTTCAGTTTAAAGTATAGAGAAACCATTAAAGAAAAGTCCGGTCCAATTCTTGTTTGTATTCCCATGAAACTTTGAAATATTTGCTTTGTTCACATCAAAGGACTTTCTTGTTGGTAAATATAAAGTGGCAAAAGGAAACCAAGTAAGCATAATTAATACTCGCATTGTTTAAGTAATAGAAATTTATTATTAAATAAATTGTAATTCTCTCTTAAGGATTGGAAATATTTTATTCACTTTGAAGGATTTTCTTCACAAAAGGAAAAGCTGATATCGCTGCACTTTAAATAACAAAAACAAAAAATAAATCTTTATTTAGTATTAGAAATATTTCATTTTAGCTTTTCCCGTATTTTGAACTTTTAAGTCTTTCCCAACTATTTTGACCCAAAGGCCCCCTTCACCAGCTTACTTCACTGGCTGTTAGTTGCCGGTTAGCAATTAAGTTCTAAATATGAAGTAGCCAAGCAGCCAAGCAGCCAAGCAGCACGTAGATCGCTGTACAAACTTGTTAATGTAGAGTGAAAAGGCTGCGGACTGGGCTATTATTGAAGCAGCTTTCTCATTGGAAGAAAACTACTGCAGCATTACTGCGAGTTTGCGGCGTCTAATAAAAAATAAATGCTCTAGACCAAATACATTTTTCGCTCAACAGTGCATGCGTTTTTCAAAACGCTTCCATGCACTTACTTGCATAGAATTCTTTGTTTTTCTTTCCATTTTCTTTCTATTTACTCCTTCACTTATTTAGCCTCGTTTAACGTTTTAACTTGAAAATAAAAATCTAATAGTTTTTTCTATAATTTTCTATAATTTTGTATTTTTTTTTTTTTTTTTTTTTTTTTTTTTTTTTTTTTTTTTTTTGTTCTAGACACGGGTTATTCGAGTAAAGCAAGACTTAGAAAAAAGTGAATGCGTGCTATTAGGAAAAATTTCACTGCTGAAAAATGCTGAAAAGAAAAAAGTTATAAATTTAATTGCAGACCACAAAAGCGTAAAACTGCTTAAATATGAGTTTTTTTTTTCTCATTCCATTTTTGGTTTTAGCTGCAAAGGGGGTGATGAAGTTTTTCCGGTTATTAAGGTATGCATATTTGGACTACGTTTGTAGTTTTTCTCTTTTCACTGACTGCACAATAGGAAGGAGCGCTAACAAAAAGGTTTACTAAAAATTAGAAAAATATATATAGTTATACGAGTCATGTACATATAGGCGTTATAAAAAAGCAAAGAATTGAGCTTATGGCCGTAGAGGGTGCAGTGAGGAGGAGGGGGTGTATAGAAGAGTGAAGCACATTTTGAGCAAAACATAATGGAGTTTACAGACCATGCTTCACTGTCCTACACAATCGTTCCATTAATTCACACGAAAATTTGAAAAAATCGCATCAAAGTGGCTTGCTAGGTGCCACACTATCATACAAATATGATGCAAATAAATTTATTTCTTGGACGATTGAAGTAAATGGAACTCTGATCGGATGAAAATTGTTATTTTATGAAAATGTTCATAAACATTTGCAAGTTGTACGACTTTTTAGCCCCAATTACTATTTACACCAAATACATTTTTCGCTCAACAGTGCATGCGTAGTGCATCCGAAGAACGCGGGTTCGATTCATGCCTCGACCCTGCGTGTTTTCCTGTGAGCAAAAAACTCGCTTTGCGAGTTAAGTTAATTTAAAAAAATATATTTCACAAACCATACGATTGTATAGTACAGTGAATCAATGCGTTTAAGTTCTCGTTTTGCTAACCTAGACAGCCGTACGAATTATCCAATATGGCATCTCTGCTGAAAACAAATTTAATAGTGCGGCATAAAAATGCCCAAATTTTATGACAAGCAACAGCGTATGAAAATTTCCATAAAATAGCAATCAGAATTGCTTTGACTGCAATCAAAAAAGAAAACATTTTTTTCTTGTACCATTTTTGTTTAATAGTGTGGCACTAGCAAAGGCATATTGATGCGATTTTTTAATATAATAAACGTACGACTGTCTAGGATAGTGAAACAAACCCTTTACAAAATACACTCAAAATCTGGGCTTTCTATGGGTTTCCCCGAATTACCCTAAAAAAATACAACCCTGTGCAAGAGTTTGCCTATTGCAATAAAATTCAATTTAATAAATTATTTTTGTCAATTTCCAAAAAAAGCCAGTGAAGGCCAACAAAATTTCGAAAAACATTTCAAATCTAGTCCTCAATTAACAAATTTTTTATATTTTATATAAATTTTATATTTTATTTATATATATATAATTTTATAATAATTTTATAATTCTGTTACAGGCATACATTCCCCTTCCTGCATTTACTTTATAGTGAAATAGCAAAAGCGGGCTAACAACATTTTTCACGTGAACTATTTCTATTTCTGCAAGCATTTTTAACACCAACACAAACACCAACACCAACACACACACAGAGCCACAAACACACCAAAACACTCTGCAGCAGCAATTATTTTACATATTTCAAAGTTTAAAATCCTTGACATGTTAAAATAATCTCGCAAACTGTTCTAGATATTTTATTTCAGTTTAATATGAATTTAAATTTCATGAACAAAAATAAATAAATGAATTTATTTTAAAATTAAAATTACATTTTTTTATCTGTCGTAATTTGCAAGTTTGAGTTTGAAAATAAAAATGGCAAATACGAAGGAAATCCCACTGTCACCAGATTATGTGGAAGGAAACCTCAAGGGACATGGCGTAAGTAATCCCAAAGGAGTAGCCAGTGGCCAACTCATAAAAATTATTTACAGATAAAGGAAACGCTTTAGAATTATCTTATCCTCTTCTATTTTGGCTGCAAGTAAGAATCATTTCTTAAATTAAATCGCAATGTGAAAGCAAATAAAGGATAAAGGACTTCACTGGACAACACTGGACTCTGAATGATAATCAAAGTAATAAAACCAACTCTTACTATCTAAACCCCTTTTCTACCCCTTTAATACCAGCAAGTGCTTCATTTTAGTACTTAAAGCTGCTCCGGCTGGCTGTGACCAATTTCAAATATTTTTTTTTTATATTCTTCTGTGACACACAAATTTAAAGGCTGTGGAAGAAAAAAGAAAAAAAAAACAAAAATAAAAATAACAATAATAATAAAAACGAAAGTAAAAACAATATTTGCATGTCATTTTGCCACTTGCGTGTTGTTTTATTTTCTAGCGCCGTTCTACTAGAACTGATTCACCCTCTTTTCCGAAGCCAGGCAGCTGCCTGCCCACTTAAAGGCTTGTCTGCTTGTCTGCCTGTCTACTTTTTAAGGTGTTAATTTTCTTGTCATTTGATCATGCCAAATAAATAAAGATAAAAATGCTATAAAATGCTACAAAATGCTACAAAATGCTACAAAAACTAAAGTGAAAAGTCGGGCAAAAGGAGCGAAAATGATAAATGAGAATTGGACAGCAAATAATATTGTTTGTAAAGAAATAGTTTTAAATTTTCTTTAGTGCAGCTTGTAAATTATTTTGTCTGTCATGGCTGCGGCTAGTTTGAACTCCGTAGGCTATTGTGCCAGAGGTGGCAGTATCGTTTGTGCAAGTGGCCGTTGGCTGCTTACAGGCAATCAAGCAGAATCAAGCAATTTCCACATTTCATTCTTCCTTATTTTTGTACAAAAAAAAGAAAAAACCAAAAAAAAAAAAAACTTCTTCACAAAGAAACATTTAATTTTTTGAAAAACTGTTGGTATAAAAAATGCTGGACACAACAACGAAGCTTGAACTGCTTGTGTTGTCATAGACAACTAATAATTCTCGTTTGTTTGATAAAACGTAAAAAGTTGCAGTGTTATTAAATAAATAAAAAAAAAATAATTAAAATAAAGTTGCCGCAATAAAATAAAACTTTAAACTTAAATAACTTTATTTATAAAATTAACGAAATTTGTTATACACATTTTCTGCTTTTCAGTTTATCTTTTAACCCGTTAAAACAAAAATTTCTTTTCGTAACTTAGAAAGAATTCAGCAACTAATTTTATATTTCCCGGTTAATAATTTTATTTGAAATTTGTTTAAAAAAATATATATTAAAACTCGTAAATTTCTTTAACAAAAAGAAATTATTTTCATTTTCATCATACACAAGTTTCCAAAAGGGTTAATAAGGTACTTAACCTTGAATACAAGACCTTGTGGCAGGTTAATCGAGGAAGTACCCATAAGAAAGTGATCGCATTTTTAATAAAATTAAAACGCTTAAAAGTTCAAAGAGAAGCCCATATTTGGATTTTAAATATTTAAATAATATTCAAAACGAAATTAATTTATTACGCCAGAGCCAGCAGTGTGCCGATAACTGGTTCCAAAGCTTTATTTAGAAAGCAACCTCCATATCTAATAATATCTAAAAAAAAATCTGAGTCTATTTGTCTAGTTAAGACTTTAATTACGATTTTTGTTTTAATTGTCATTTTTGGACTAAAATAAAACCTTTTAAGAAACTTGAAATGCAAGGCTGGGTGTTGGGTGTACACATGTTTATGTTATGCACTGTACTATATACATTCCATTGAAGCAACTTTTAAATTCATCGTTGTGGAAAAATATTTTAAGCTTATTTTGAGAATCGCTTGCTTAACGAATATTAAAATTCCATTAGGCAACTGCACGCCAACGCAATACTTTAAAATGAGAATTATTTTCCTTTACTTTCATATCCTCGAAAATTGTAGTACATGCGAGAATTTCCAGGACTAATTAAGTATTTTATTCCAAATAACATGAACAAAGTTTTTCTTCTACAAATACAGGCAACAGGACTGTAAATCATTCCTGTGGCGTCTTGTACAAGCTAAACTGCCACCAACAAACCCACTTTGCACCCACACTAATTATATATACGCCACGCTTCAAATAGTTTACTAACTGCAGCTGACATGTATGTGCATGTCTTTAAGTGCTATAAAAAAATATTGTATGTAAAATTAAAACATTATTCATATTTAAGTAACTCCACAAAAATGTTCCCCAAAAAATTAAAGTTGGTAGGTTTTCTTTAATTAATTTCCACTGCTTGAATGTCCGCAAATTGTAGAAACATGCGTGGACGGAAACTACTGGACGGAAAGGCGGAGAAGTATATAAACTATTAATCAGCTCAAAACTTGTCGGTCTACAATTTATCTTCCACTAGTTGCCACTCGTTATCAATTAGCGTGAAAAACAACTATTTAATTTATTTAAGTAATTATTCAAACTGAAATTTAATATTCATAAAACTGAAGCAGAGGAGATTTTCAACAATCTTCGCCGATTTCGGCTGAAAACACCTCCAGTCTTCAGGTATCGCACATTTTTCCCCAAAGAAAAAATATTTCATATGCTATACTTGCACCGGCAAGAGGTTTTACAATATAAATGTCAGGCTTCTTTAAAAATCAAATTAACGAAATCAACTAAACATACGAGGTGTGCTAAAAGGATAATGAATATTATGCGATGACATTTTTCAACGATCTTCAATGCCTTTCAACTCGTCGACATTTTTGTTGAAAGGAATGGATAACATGTTGTATAAGTAAATATTTTTATAAGTAAACATGATTATGTTTATTATATAAGTAAATATTTATCATTTATTATTTTTCTTATATAAAATATTAGAATTTTTACTTGTTGTTCTTTGCTTTGTGCTTTCTGATAATTTACTTTATTTACTTGTTTACTTTCTATGGGAGTCTATTGTTCGGTATTGAGAAATCAAATACCACACTTGCGATCCTTACTCGCGAAATGACTCCAATAGACTGCTAAAAAATAATTTTGCTTTTAAGTATTCTACTTACTAATAATTCATTTCTTCTTATTTCTTGTCATTTTTGTTACCTACACAAATATTTGAAGAATTTGTTCCCGTTAAATCTCATTGCTTATAATTGTATTAAAATTCCTTGTTTTCATGAATTCTAGTTGCTCACTTCTTAATTTGATATGTTTTGTTGTTGTTAATCATTTTGAACTTTGTCGTAATGTATTTTGTTTTTGTAGTAAATGAAGTTTTAAGCAGTGAGATTTAAATACAGTTGGGACAAAAACAAACTTAAATTGAAATAAAGTTAATTATTATTAACTCCTCCCTTCTTAATTTGATTGTCCCCAATCATTCAGAAATATGGGATACAAGTATTAATGGGTTTACAATTTATTAACTCTTCCTTAACTAATCTTATTCTATTTTGTAAATTAATAACTATTTCATTTTCTAAGTAAACACTATTTCTTACATAATTCGACATTCTATTAATGATTTCGGTTAAGATGTTTATTCTTTTATTGAAAGCTTCATTTACATAAAATTGTTTATTGTTTTTTAATGTTACTTTTATAAACAGTCCTGCCTGACACTGTTAATACAGTTGTATTTCGGTCTTCTTTGACTATTTCTTTTTTATATTTTGGCGTTAATTTTGAACCCAATCTCTTGTTGATCCTAACGAAAATGTTCTCTCCTGGTAAATAAGTTTTGGGTGCTTGTCTATTTTTGTTATGGTAGTTCAGGTCCTGTTTTTGTTTTTCAGTCAAGCGATTTATTATTTCTTCTTTTTCCAAAATTATTTTTCCTGGGTCACTATTAAAGTTTTTATTAAAAAATATGTCAATCGGTCTTTTACCAGTAGTAGAATGGATTGATTTATTGTATTCGTATAATGTTTTGGTGAGTAAGTCATGGAACGAATTGTGAAGTTTATCTGACTTAAGACATCTCATCATCTCGGAAAGAGTAGAGTGAAGTCTCTCAACTTGGCCGTTGACGGTACTAGCATAAGGGGGTGTAGTGTAGGTTTGTATGCCGAATTGGTCCTTAAGAAGGAAGTTTATCGTTACGGAATTTAGTGATTTTTCATTATCCAAGACTATAAACTTGGGGATGCCAAATGCTAAAATTATTTCTTTCAATGGTTCTTTAATGTCTTCAACTGCCTTTGATTTCAGAATCTTTCCTAAGGCGTATTTGGAAAATTTGTCTATTGCTGTGAGTACTAAGTTTCCTTCGGTTGAATAGATGTCAATGTGAACAATCTCTCCAGGATTTTTTGGAATTGGTGTAGGCTGAAATTGCGGTTTGTTGGGTCTACGATCATATTTTTGTTCTTTGCAGGTTCGACAATTTTTTACTATCCCTTTGGATTTTTCCATCATTTTGGGGAAGTAGTACTTTTGTATTACCTGATTCTTGTTTTCGTTGGCATTTCTATGAGCTCTTCGGTGTTCATTAATCAATATTTCTTCTTGCTCTGTTTCACTTACAATATCTTTTACTTGTGACTGAGTGAATCTTACTCTGAAGTTTTTAAAGTGCTGTGGATAGAATTCTTGAATTACCCCCATAATTGCTTCGGTAGTAAATAAACCGTTAATTACGCTGGGGTTAAGATATTTTTTAAAAATTGATATTAAGGTGTCTTTAGTGTAAAAAGGTTTTTTAATTATGTGCTTATGGTAAGTTGGGAATGGAATTTCAAATTTGTAGTTGTCTTCGTTACTAACTAAGATATGGAGTTGGTTCTTAAAGACGTTAATTGGACATTCTATTGCGGGGATCATATTATCTGAGGAACTTTCATCGCTATGTTGTGTTGCTGTCATCGAATTTATCTGTGGTGGTCTAGATAATGAATCTGCAACTACGTTTGTTCTGCCTGGCTGATATTTGAGTTCGTAGTTATACTCCTCTAAGATGGACTTCCATCTTTTCATCTTGCTGTTTGTGTTTTTGCTACTGAGGGCATACGTCAAAGGTTGGTGGTCCGTGTAAATGTTTACTTTCCCAGAACCGTACAGGTAATTTCTCAACGAATTGAGGGCCCATATTATCGCTAGCATTTCTTTCTCATTGGTAGCGTAATTTTCTTCAGTTTTGCTGAGCGTTCTTGAAAGAAAGGTAATGGGTTTCCTGTTTTGCGAAAGCACTGCACCTATTGCATATTCAGAGGCATCCGTTGTCAGATCGAAGCCTTTTTCAAAATCAGGGTGAGATAACATGACATCGCCGGAGATGAGTGAATTTTTTAATTTCTGGAATGCGTCCAAAGCATTTTGATCTAAACTAATTTTTAAATTTTTGGACGCGTTTTTCGAAATGCGTCCTTCCTCCCCTCTTAAAAGGGATGTCAGGGGCTTGGCAAGCTTCGCATAATCTTTGATGAAGCGACTGTAATAACCTGACATGCCTAGAAAACTTCTCAGGTCTTTTAGGGTTTTCGGTGGTGGTATTTTGGCTATTGCCCCTATTTTATTTTGGTTGGCTTTAATTCCTGCGGCTCCTACGATAAATCCCAGAAATTCGACTTCTGTTTTGAGAAATTCACACTTGTCTAGTTGAATTTTGAAATTCGCCAATTCTAGTGTTTTGAATATTTTTCTGAGGTTTTCGAAGTGTTCTTTCTCAGTTCTTGAAAAGGTGACAATATCGTCCATGTAGACGTAGCAGATTTTCCCTATGTGGTCTCTCAACACATCGCCCAGAGTACGTTGGAATATCGAGGGAGCATTTTTTAATCCAAATGGGAGTCGTACAAACTCAAATTTCCCATTATTAACTGAAAAGGCGGTTTTCTCTACGTCACATTCCTTTAAAGGAATCTGGTGGAAACCACTCTTTAAATCAATAACCGTAAAGTACTTGTTTTTACCTAGATTTGATAGAACATCGTTAATTTCTGGAATAGGATACCTATCGGCCACAGTTACTGCGTTCAGTTTCCTGTAGTCGATGACCATTCTATATTTTTTTTCTCCGGATGCGTCAATTTTTTTCGGAACGATCCAAACGGGTGCATTATATGGAGATCTGGAGGGTCTGATAATTCCGTCATTTAAGAGTTCATCGATCTGTTTTTCTACCTCACTTTTTAATGCCATTGGATAGGGGTACGATTTAGAATAAATTGGTGAATCTGAATGTGTTCGGATTTCTCCCTGAACTCGAGAAGTGAATGTAAGTCTCTTGTTGGGATCCGTGAATAGGTTGGGATACTCTTTTATAGTTTGATCTAACTGAAATTTTTGAGTTTCGTTCATATGATTTGTTCTGAATTCCATTTTATTAACCGATTGGGAAGTGTGTTGATGAATTTTTATTCTAGTTGTATTGTTTATTAACAAATATTCTTCTTTAATATGGATAGTTGCATTTAGTTCTTTTAAACTATCATGACCAAGGATGCCATGAAACGATTTCAAAGAAGGTAGGATGAAGAATTTTATATGGTGGTTGGGTAAATCGAATAAAGTTGTGATTGTGTGATGCGTAATTTTAATGTTTCCAGACACTGAATTTGCAAAAAAGGTGTTATCGTTTTTGATAGGATTGCTAACGAGGCATGGTTGAATGTAGTTTTTGTTAGATCCAGTGTCTATAAGAATTTTTAGGATTTTACCACTCTTCGCTCTGCACTCAAAATACGGGAGCGAAGAGTTTGTTAACCTAAAAAATGGATATCTGTGAGATTTTGAGTGAGTATTTCATCTTGTTGATCTTGATCATAGGATTCAGCGTACTCGTCAACTGCATGGTTTTGGACTAATTGCTCGTATTCAGTTTCAGCATAATTTCCAGCTTGTTCGTCCTGGTAATTCGGTACAGTAGAAAGATCTTGTCTACTTTCTATATGAAAATTGCGTTGTTGTTTATGTGGTGGTGGAACGTAGCTTAGGGATGGAGGTCTTTTGTTATTAAATTGGGGTTGCTTAAAAGGACGTGATCTGTTTTGATAATTTACGTTTCTTGTTTGAATTGATTCATCAACTTCCATAGGTTGAGACCTCTGAGGTTTCGGTGCAACTGGTCTTTGCGGTTGAAAATTTTGTTGAAAAGGTTGGTACGATTGAAAACGCGGTTGGGGATTTTGTCGAAAGTTAATGTTGGGCATGGTTTGACGATTTTGGAATGCATTTTGTTGCATATTATTCATTGGTCTATTGTATTGGTTAAAATTTTCAAATGTCAATTCCGGATAAAAGGGTTGTCTATGAACTGTATTTGCATTGCGTATTGGAAGGGGTGGTGGTTGACGTTGTTTATGATTTTGATGTCTACTCGCATATTCTGTTCTGTAGTTTTGGTTTTCTAGTTTTAAGCAGAGATGTAATGCTTGCGGGAGATCCGCAGGTTCGCGGATGCCCAGGAGTCTTGGTAGATCTCCATTTAAGCCTCTAACAAAAGTATCCAGGGCTTTGTCTCTATAGGTTTGCGTTAAAAGTCGCAAGGACTCTTGGCCCACTTCCATGCAACCAATCTTGTTTAGTATAAGGGACAAATGCGTATAAACTTCTTGATAAAATGTCTGGATGGTATTTCTTCCTTGAATTAAGGAAGTCATTTGATACTCAAGCGTCCCTAAATCTCGTTTGTCTGCGTAGTGCATAGATAGGCATTTTACAATGCAACTCCAATTTAATGGAGTATTGTAGGATTCCAAAGCAATGTCAGCGTTGCCTGTAATTTTGTTTCGGATGACGCTTAAAATCCCATAGTATTTAGGTGTGCCTTTGCTTGAATCATAAATTTGCAACACTCTATCCACGCTTTTTCTCCATGAGTTAAATTCCATGGGGTTACCCGAGAAATCTCTAAGACTTCTTACTATGTCGGGTATTTTATCTAAGTCACTCAAGTCATTTCTGTATCTGTCTTCAATGTTTTGGTCTGTCCCGTGGTTAAGGTCATTATTTGGATTTATCAGAGATTGAACTATGTTTCTGCATTGTTGCGCGCAAATAGCGGCTATTCTGTTTTCTACTTCTTCGCTGAGTTGCGCTGCTGGATTTGGAACGTTAAGAACAGGAGGTCTTACTAGGTTATTGGGATTAGACATGATTTTTCACAAATTTTGGAAACAATTTTTGTGAGGAAACAAAAATTCTACTCTATGATAAAAATTGGTGCTTTCGATAAAAGATTTCTTCCTTCCTTATTTTTTTTTTTTTTTTTTTTTTTTTTTTTTTTTTTTTTTATACAAAGGTGGTTTTTGTCACTTATGAAATAACTTAAAAATATTCTGAAATATAATAACCTACAGTATAAGATGAGTTGGACACATTCTGTTGACTGATTGATGTTATTCTGTTGGTCTTCGTTGCAGCTATCGATGTCGGCCAGATATTTGAATGGTTGTCTTCTACGGTGCAGCTTTAAATGGCAGGTACAAAGCTGTTGTTGAATATTATATTTTTAGGTCTTTTCTAAAGTCTTTATGTTTCCTTTTAAAATTCTTTTGGTTAGTGTTCTTTATTACTTTTAAGTTAATATAGCTTTTCTTTTTATAATATTAATTTTTTTTTTTTTGTTTGCTTACTGTTCTTTTTATTTGTTGTGTCTATTTCCTTATTTTAAATTGTAAACTTATTAAACTATACCGTCCCGATCACGCGAATTTTGTCCTTTTCGTACTTCTACTAAGGATTCACTTATGACACTTTATACGGACGGTCGCCTGCGGACGGACACTTACAGGCTTAATTATTATTATTTTTTGTTTGTTTTAGGGTTCCTTTAGTACACTATATTTGTACCAGTTGCTCGGGCGCCAGTAAATATTTTTATAAGTAAACATGATTATGTTTATTATATAAGTAAATATTTATCATTTATTATTTTTCTTATATAAAATATTAGAATTTTTACTTGTTGTTCTTTGCTTTGTGCTTTCTGATAATTTACTTTATTTACTTGTTTACTTTCTATGGGAGTCTATTGTTCGGTATTGAGAAATCAAATACCACACTTGCGATCCTTACTCGCGAAATGACTCCAATAGACTGCTAAAAAATAATTTTGCTTTTAAGTATTCTACTTACTAATAATTCATTTCTTCTTATTTCTTGTCATTTTTGTTACCTACACAAATATTTGAAGAATTTGTTCCCGTTAAATCTCATTGCTTATAATTGTATTAAAATTCCTTGTTTTCATGAATTCTAGTTGCTCACTTCTTAATTTGATATGTTTTGTTGTTGTTAATCATTTTGAACTTTGTCGTAATGTATTTTGTTTTTGTAGTAAATGAAGTTTTAAGCAGTGAGATTTAAATACAGTTGGGACAAAAACAAACTTAAATTGAAATAAAGTTAATTATTATTAACTTATACGAGTAATAAAGTATGCCAACTGTTTACAAAATCGTTTTTATTTTTTTTTTTTTTGAATACCCCTCGTAACTAGACAAAAATCAATTTTAATAAATCAATTAAATAATTAGTAATAAAGCGAAGCAACTGTTTACAAAATCGACTGATGAGTCTGATTATACTAAAATAAGAGTTTTTACTTTTTATTTTTGAATACCCCTCGTAACTCGACAAAAATCAATTTTAATAAATCAATTACATAATGAGTAATAAAGCGGGGCAACTGTATACAAAATCGGTTAATGAGTCTGATTATGCTAAAATAGGAGTTTTTCCTTTTTATTTTTGAATACCCCTCGTAACTCAACAAAAATCTGTTTTAATAAATTAATTAAATAATGAGTAATAAAGCGGGGCAAGTGTTTACAAAATCGGACGATGAAACTGATTATGCTAAATTCTGTTTGGCATTAAGAAAACGCATAGTTGACGATTATTCGAATAGAACGTCGCAAAAAGAGATAACTGAGAAATATAAAATTCACAAAAGTTCAGTATTACGAATACTAAATCAATATAAAGCCACACAAAGACTGTTTTGTTGATCTATCGAGGAGGGCCGTCCATGACACACAAGTCAACGTACAGATAAGCAATTTCCTTTGACATAAAGTGGGGCAAAATATGTATGTATGTGTGGATGTCATTTTGTACGTATTTCGTTATGTGGGTTTGTCAATATATCAATATTGTAAATGCCATTTTACATTTTATTTACGTGCATCTACTCGTATGTAAAGCAACGGCCACCAAACTGCTGACGTCACTGCACTCACCTCAAATATTCACTTCTGGCTTTTCGTCGTAATACTTAGAATACAATTTACCAGACCTGGGATGCCTCTGTAAAGGAATGAATAACTAACAGCCTACTATGCCGGAGGTCGCAGATTCGATTCCTGCCTAGACCCTGCCTGTTTTCCTTCGCACCAGCCGAAAGCTTTACAGCTTTTTTTTTTAAATTACATACAAGTACTTTGAATTACTATTTTTCAATAAGCAAATAAGAAATCAAACGGAAAGCATTTAAAAGACTCTTTTCGTAAAATAAATATCGGAAAAAATAAGAAAAGTCTTTCTTTTACTTTATTAGAAGAATATTATTTGCTTAAATAACTGCAGAAGAGGGAGTAAGTTGGTTACTTTCTCGGCATTTTTGCCAATAACATTTTACAAGTGCGTGTTAATTCATTGTTGCATGAAACAAAGAAAATTTGATTCCCTTTTGTCGGATTGACTCCTTCAATAAAGATTTTGTTTCTTCCATTTTCACTAACACTTTTATATTCAATTTCAATTTTCATACTTCAAAGCACCATTTCAAATCAAAACCAAACATCAACGCACTTGATTAAATATTAATATTTTTTCTGCTCTTCTTTAGTAATTTACGGTAGACGTTCAGACGTGCAGGCATGAATCGATAGAACTGTAAATAGAAACTTTTCGTACATGGAAAACAAATTCTTGAAAACTTGATTGTAAAAGAAATTTATAACATAAAATTTGTCAATAAAATAAATCGCTTTCAATTAACTTTGTAATTGCTATGAAATGGAAAAATTTCTAAAATTGTACCGCGAATAAAGCACAGAGTTGCACAGCAAACGGTACTAAACAGAGGGATTTGGAATAAAGTACTCAAAAATAAATTAATAAATTCCCCACGTTTTGGTAAAATATAACTTTAGTTAAATAAATTTTATTTGCAAGTAATAAAAAATTGCTTGTAGTTAGAAAATAGCCTTCAGTGTCTGTCATCTCGCAAAGCTCTTCAACGTACTACGGAAAGATTTCGTATTTTATATCTTAAGAAATTTTTCTAAAGCCAGAGGAAAGGCTTCCTAAAAAAGTTATAATTTAAAAAATTTCCTTTCTATACGCTTACTTGGATTCTGGATTGCTAATAATATTTCCGCTACTACTGATGTGGCCTGTCGATGGGCGGGCCTAGAGCACCGAACAGGCATGGGCCAGCTTAGATGAGCAAAGAAATATTTTATTTTTAGTAAAGAGAATGAAATTGGCGTTTATTTAAAGTTGCCTCTAGGCAGCTTCTGATTGGCTAATCCAAAGTTAAAGCTCACATGCAGAAAGTCCTCTCATGACATCAAATGAAATTTTTAAATATTTTAGATGCTTCTACAAAAATATTGCACAATTCATAAATAATTCTAAAAGCATATCTATCTTCAATATTGAAAATTATTATATATAAATTAATGACAAAAATGCGCACTTAAGCTTTCATAATTAAAAGTTCTGCTTAAACTGAAAACTCTTCTAACTGATTGAAATAGCCAGCTGATTGTGAAACCATCTGATTGGAAATGAAAAGAAGGTGTTAAAAATGAAAAAAAAGATCCTGCAATTTATACGAGGCCTAAATAATAGCATTGGATTTTGAAACCGATTGATTGGAAACGAGAAAACTTTTCAAAATTGAAAAAACAAAAGATCCTTCAATTTATTCCAGACCTGATTAAAAACTGTTGACTTCTAAGTAGTTTGAAAGCTTTGATATCGCATGCAGATTTCGAAACCGGTTTGCCAAAAATTTAATTATTCAATTCAAAAAGTTAAGCCAGATTAAATTGCAAAATTAAAATTTTCATGCGATTCCAATCTCTAAATCGATTTTATATTACATTTTCTCCTCCATTAATGAAACTTAAGCAAAAATTGTAATTTCTTTCAAACATCAATAGTTTTTTTTTATCGTCCTGCATGTGTGATATACCATGCAAACATGGGCAGCCTTACAATTTGTCCGGCGTGCAGAAACATGCTGGCTTATTCATTTCTCAAATTGCTTTTCCCTTAAAAAAAAAAAAAAAAAAAAGAATTCGAACTGTTGACGCTGGCAGTATAGCCATATTGGACTCTTGTAAGTAAAGATGTACCATTAAACGCCCTCTGCTTGAAATAAGGACACACTCACAGCAATATCGAGCATAATAATACAAACAAAAAAAAAATAGGTGATAAAGGAAAGAGACAGCACATAAACAAGAGATATACAATACATATTTAGTGTTTGGAGAAAGTAATATGCCTCTGGTAATATATAAAATAGCATAATAATACTTGCGTTATGCAACAATCACAAGTGGATGTAATAACATCTTCTGGGCAACTCTTTACAATTTCACATGGACATAAAATCGTATATATGTAATTTAATATATATATACATTCTATTTTGTGTTTACACGATATAAGCATTGCGTATAAAGTAAGAAGATGCGAAGAAAATAGTGCTAAAGAAACACTAGTGGTATTCAGTACTCGGTGGGTTTTATTGCGACTGGCTTTGCTTGCCATAAATTTTCCGCAGACAGCCAGCGATATTTTTGTCCAACCATCCAATTTAAAAGTATTATTATTATAATAAAAGTATTATCATTTACTTCATAGGTATAAATTTATGGTTTACAAATATCAGCTGTTCTAGTATCTCAGTTGCAAATGCAATAGACGCAGTGAAAAATGAACTCAATAAAAATGCACTTTTATACAAATTTTATTGCGAATTCAATAAAAAAAAAAAAGCAAAGAAATTGTTCACTCGCTGTTACGCAACAATTTCACACCGAGCAATAAATACGAAATATCGCTAATACATAGTTTTTTTTCTATTTTTTAATGTAATCTACTCTGCAAAGCTTTCGGCTTGTTCGCAGGAAAACACTCGCGGTCTAGGCAGGAATCGAACCAGCGACCTCTGCTTTAGTAGGCTGTGCGTTATTCATTCGCCCATGGAGGCACTTAGATGACTGTATTAAATTAATTTCATTTCCTATAAAAGTCCAAAAATTAAAAATGCCAGAAAAATGTTGCTCCATCTTTATTATACAAAGACTAGTAATGGGCTTGCGTTAAGCGAATTGCTATTTTCATATAGACTAAAGTCTAAAAGTGTTTCCATCAAGTCGGCACACTAGATCTAAAACTACTACTCTAACATCAGTGATCATTAAGTGCTGATTAATTGGTCATAAAAAGAATGGGAATCAATTCTAATGGTAGGCATCAAACACGTAACGACATGAAGGCCCTCTCCAAATGGAAAAGTTAATTCACTTCTGTATCTGTATATATATAAAGGCCATGTTTCACTATCCTACACATTCGTGTAATTTGCCAAAAATGGCATCTCTAATGAAAAAGAGGATAGTGTGGCCTAAGATAATGTGGGTGCCTCCTTAGGCGAATGTATAATGCATAGTCTAGTAAGCCGGAGATAGCAGGTTCAATTCCTGCTTAGACACTTTGTGTTTTACTGTGAACAAGCCGAAAGCTTTGCAAGTTGAGTGGGCAAAAAAAATATATATTTATGATAAGCAATTTTCATGCGATCAGAGTTGCATTCCCTTCAATCAGCAAAGAAAAAATTGTTTGCATCATTCTTAGACTTCGTTATATATTTCGGTTCTACCAATCATTGGTATGCTACTCCTTTTTATAAATTGGTAAAGATTTGAAATAAGAAAATGGCACCATGTGATTTGTGACACGGTGCCTTTCCACATCCTGGAGTTTTCAACGCTGCCAGAACATTTAATTCCTTACTTTAAGTTTTCTATAATAATGCCAAATAAAAATAAGTTGTGTATTGTTAAGGAACTCCTGCTAAAGGATATTTGCATTAGAGAGTGAGCGAGCTTCATCGGCCCCTGCTGGTACTTTAACCATCTCATTCTGTGCTGGAAAAATGCTGAAAGATTAATAGAAGAAATAACAAGAAGTATGAAAAAGCTTTTGTGCAAATCTATCTTTTGGCGCCAGTAAATGTTAGTACATCAAGTTAAGCTGTTTTCTCCCCCCTTAAATTATGCACATTGAAAAGATTTGAAAAGCAAAGAAAGAAATCATAGAAATGCTGTTCAGACCCAACGTGTACGTGAGTGGAAAAATATCAAACAATAACAAGACGACAAAAAGAAATGAATTAACAGAATTCGAAACGTGCGCATAAGAAGAAGATGTTTTGGGTGAATTAAAGCGGAAATAAAAATTAATTGCAATTTTTTCAACATTTTCAAGGTCATGTGTATCATTGACATATGTAGAAGGGAAAATGTTTTTTATATTTTCTTAATGAGAATAGATAATTCATAACAAGAAATTTCTAATAACTCAAACATATTGCTGAACTTTAAAATTTCATTACCTGATTAAATGCAATTTTCCTTAATTAGATGTAACATAATCATAACTGTTGAAAACAGCTGTTCGAATTTACTGTATAAGCAATATATTAATATCTGGCAACGTCATATCATTTTTCTATTGCCCTGTAAGGATCATTAACTGGCCTATAGATCTTGATCGAAAATAACAAAAATATTTTAAGAAACGCCATATCATTTTTTTAATTGCCCTGTAAGGATCATTAACTGGCCTATAGATCTTGATCGAAAATAAAAAAAATATTTTAAGAAATTTTTTTTTCCTCAAAAGTCCTTTAAAATAACGCGAAAGTCCTTAATTAAAGGACAAACGAAAATTTGTGATAAAATTGGCGTGCCAGAGGTGTTGTCATTATGTTTAGGGTACCTCCGTAGGCGAATGAATATGGCACAGCCTACTAATCTAAAGGTAGCGGGTTCGATACCTGCCTAGACCCTGGGTGTTTTACTGCGGACAAGCCAAAAGCTTTGCAAGTTGAGTTGGCAAATAAAGATAATGTCATGCTCTACTGAAACGAAATTCAGCCAGATGCAATTAAATAACCTACTGATTGCCCTTATTTGCTGCAGATGGCTGTCTAAGTAAACGTCTGTTATCTTACAAGTAATTTAATTAAACAGCCACTCTAAAGTTTGTGCAAGTCAGCATACCAATAACAATGCATGTTCAGTTGTTGCAGTTGCAGCTGCCAATACACTTAAAATGATGAACTTTTGCTTTCACACATGAGTATTATGGAAAACTATCTATTCGTTTAAAGTCTTGGTATGCAAATAAGTAAGTTTCCATTGCTGCTGGCATTTGAGTTATCTTTCGCCCCCGCATTGGCATGGCAGCTAAAGAAAATGGCACATCTCAAACACACATACACAAACACACAAATTTTGAATGTATGACATGAAAACAGTTTCCGTCGTTTAGGGCTACATTTCAATGATTTTTGCTTAAAACTACAATGAAATTGATTGTGTTGGAATGGCAGCTGCCTGCTAATACAGATCATTAGGAAACCTCTACCCAAATATTTTATTAGAACAACTGAAGCTTTAGGCAGCTGCCACTTAAAGATAAGTGATTTCTCTTTCAAGCAACTCAAAGATAAATGGAAGCAATTGGATCGTCCAAAATAAAAAATTTGAAAACAATATATGAGGTAGCCAGATGTAACCCAACAGTGGACTAAAGCCGAAACTTCAAAGAAAATTTAGTTGAAATTGTAAAACGAGCATTGCAACAGATTCTGTATTATTTCCTAATAAACCTTTCAGTCGTGAAGATGGCTTACCGTTTGTTAGAAAAAGGATTTTAACTATCCTTTTGCTCCTTAAATCCAAATAGTGTTTCTCATAAATTCTTCAATTCCTAAATGGTGTTCAAAAATGTCTTATAAAATAAAATCGATGTGGTCAATTTAGTTTATTTTTTTTAATATTGTAGTGTAACGTTACAGTCGTCATTGCCAATATAAATGCACTCTTTGATGGCACAATATGCATGCCGTTGCATTTTCGGCAGTGTGTCAAACACAATTGAATATTAATAACAACACTTTAACACTTAACCCACTTACATATCTAGAATTACAGCAATATTATTTATTAATTTCCCATGACTATGAAAAACACAAATAATATAGACACTAGAAGCACTGCAAGGAAATTATGAGTGACTTTAGAAAGTCATTTCTATCTAGATGTGCAGGGTGAGATAAAAAAACTGCAACCAACTTCAGACTGCTGTCATTTCTAACCCACTTGTCCGACAGCTGTGAAAATTATTCCAGTGACAGCTCATTATATTGTTTACAAGCGTACAAAAGCATTTTGGTGAGAATTTTCCAGAAAAAAATTTATTCGTGATGGAATTCAAGCGTGATAGTGTGATTTCTTTATATTTGGCTGGAAAACCACAAGTGGCTATCGTTAGAGCGCTCCAGCATTCAAATGTGAATAAATCTTTTGTGTCTCGTACCATCGCTTGTTACCGTGATACTGGTAGCGTAGCCCGACGTCAAGGAAGTGGACGGAAGAAAACGGCAACATCAGCAGAAATGGTTGGAAAAGTAAAGAAGCGACTTGATCAAAATCCGCGTCACAGAGGCCGAAAATTGGCTCGTGACCTGAACATATCACAATATTCCATTCGGCAAATATTGAAAAATGAGCTCGGGGTAAGGCCATTGAAATTCCAAAAAGTGCAAGAACTTACACCGCAACAGAAAGAAAATAGACTCAAAAGAGCCAAAGGGTTGCCTTGCTTGGCCGCAAGTGGTGAACTGCCGAATTTGGTTTTCTCCGATGAGAAAAGATTCGTTGTGCAGCAGTTTGTGAACAAACAAAATGATCGTGTTTACTTGCCAAAGAGGTCAGCTGAAATTGTGCACCTTCGGTTGGCCACCAGAACTCAAGCGCCGGCCATGGTGATGGTGGGGACCGCCATAACAGGCGATGGTCCCTCTCCGCTCATATTAATCGACCGTGGTGTCAGAATAAATGCCCAATATTATCGCGAAAATATTCTGGAGGGTGTATTGAAGCCTTGGGCATGCAAACATTTTGGCCGCATACCTTGGACATTCCAACAGGACTCAGCACCATCGCACTCAGCATGCGCCACCCAGGAATGGTTACAAAATGAGGTTCTTCACTTCATTTCCAGCGCACAATGGCCACCAAAATCTCCGAAAACCAATCCGTTGGACTATTGTGTCTGGAGTATTTTGGAAGGCAAGGTTGGCACTAAAAAATACCAATGTGTCGATCACCTCAAGCAAGCTCTTCGCCGGGAATGGGCCAAAACACCGCAGAGCAACATTCGGGCATCGTGTGACGGTTTCATTGGCCGTTTGAAGGCCATAATTCGTGCCAAAGGTGACCAATTCGAACAAATCTAAACTTATTCTAAAATTTGTTGCTATTTCCGAAATTTTTTCCTTTCATTCAATAAAATTTAAAAAAAATGAAAAAATTATGGCGTTTTACTTTGTTGCAGTTTTTTTACCTCACCCTGTATTTTACTATTCACATAATTAGCATATAAGAAGCACTAAATTGTATAGAAAGAAGAATCATATTCAAGCCTTCCAGCAGGCTGGAGCTGCACATACATTTTTACAATATCTGTGGTAAACAGTAATCCTGTGAGTGAGTTCATCTATACGGAAATAAATCAAATTTCTGGCCAATACTTAAACTGTTTACATACTTTTAAAACACAAACAATTCTCTCTGTTTCAGCTGACGTAAGGAGAATATAAATGAAAAAAGTTGCTTAGAATTTACCTTAATCAATATTAAATAATAATCCTTAAGAATGTTTTTTAGCGTCACACTTTCTAAAAGAGAATTTTAAATTAAATTGCAAAATGGGATTCCCCCAAAAAAAAAATCTATTGCACTATATATATATGCAATCGTTTTTGCCAAACTAAGCAAACGAATTTGAATAAAATCCCAATTTCAATTTCTTGCTTAAATGTCACTCTTCATTTCTATCCCCTCATAAGAGATAGAGAGCTGCAAAGCAGGAAATAGCAAACACAATAAAAATACTGCATTTTTATTATACCTCTCGCTTTTCCCCCGGAAAAGCAAAGAAAAACATTTTTTAAAGGTCATGGAAAATGTATTATGCATTTTGTTTTACTCTACTCATTCATTCTGTTTTCTGTATACGTTTCTATATTGTGAACATACGCATGTACGAGTGTGTATGTGTGTAGGGAATATGCTTGAATAGTTAGTTTCGGTCGTTACTGCGGCATCATGAGGGGGTTGCCAGTCCATCTGATAGAGCATTCAATTATTCAACTTTGGTTTTATTCAATTAATCAATTAATCGGTAGGGCCTGATACACTAACCTACACAGTCATGCGATTCATTTACACAAAAATCTGATGCGATACGTTTTCATTTGAAAAAAAATCGCATCAAAATGGCATTGCTGCTGCCAAACTATTATAGAAAAATAATTCAAATAATTTTCTCTTTGCTGTTTAAAGTAAATGCAACTCTGATCGCATGAAAATTGTCCTTTTATGAAAATGTTTATAAAGTTTTAATGGTGCAAAAAATTTGACATTTTTAAGCCACACTATACTACTTTTGCCACCGACCACGCCGGAATGCGCTGTCAGGGCGTGGCCTTTTCAGAAGAAACTCGTTACGGCACACAAAGTTTAAGGCTGTTTAAGGAAAATATCATTAAACAGGAAACATTTACACTGGGTCCATATGCCTAAGAATATTCAAATTTCAATACCGCCCAAAACACTCTCGGATCACATGCATACCATTCTCTCTTCGCAGATGGTTCTACAACCTTCTCTTTATATAAAAATATAAAGTAAGAACTCAGTGAAAGCTTAAAGTTGATAAAGTTAATTCTAAAGAGATGAACTCGCAATTGTAATTTTAATCGATTAATCTATCGTTTATGCTGTAACATATAAATGTTTTGCAGTGTTGCATTAATCAAAGTGTTGTTATTTTTATCATTCTATCAACTATGAGAAAAAAATTATTCATTTAAATAAGCAACAATTAATCGTGTGAATTCTCTAATATCTACGACAGGAATCGTTAACGAATAAATTGCAATTTGCCTGAACAATCTGCTGGCAGAATTAAGTTTTTAACTTTTCCCCCCAAATCTCTGAGGAAGCCTTTAAGCTACACGGATAGTTGCTACTGTTGAATTGGTTTTTATTCAATATGCATGGCGTATGCAACCAATTTAAGCTTAAGCACAGAAGAAATTTTAAATAAAAATTAGTTAGAAGAGTGTAATATTTTATTCGTTTTCTTGAGGAGAAAAGCAATTTATATTTTTTTTATATATTCCAAAGATTCGAGGGCCCATAAACAGATTACCAGTAACCAGAGGATCCAAAATATAGATATCTTAAGTTATTTGCAAAGAGTCCTCAATATTGAAATTGTATGCGTTATTTGAAGTCAAGGACACACCCAAAAAAAAAAAAAACACCAACTAACACCACGTTAAATCGCATAAAAACCAATTATTTGTTTTAAGAATCCGTTTCAAGAAATAAATATTTCCATTAATCCCACATTTATTAAAAATTTATAAAAACATGACACTCATACCGCAAAATTGCTCTTCCTTATAGTTTCGTCCTTCATTCGCCCCTTCGCAAAGGCTTAACTTTATTACTTTTGCACTCGTTAGTTTTACTTCTGTTTAAATACAAGACGATGTTCAGTGTAAACATGATTTTCCATGCCTTCTTTAGAAACCGCATGAATAGCTGTGGAATGAATGTGTTTTAGTCGTACTTCAAGGACTTCGAAGCATATTCTATAGATACTTACATACGTTAAGTAGAGAAAGTTTTTAAATTATTTCACACAATATTCGGACCAAAAGCAGTGGTTTCTTCTTTGTTTCTGCTGCGAAACGAATTGGCACAAGTAAAATGGATAAGAGTTTTCTGAAACTTCTAATTTAATCAAGCTAAAGCTTCTTTACTCTTATAATTAAGAGAATTAATAATAAACGAAAAGAAGATTTTGTCGAAAGAAGAAAATAAGTGAGTTCCTTGGAAGAGAATTATAAATCGTTAGGAAATTGTTTGCGAAAAGTTTGTAGATCGATTAATTTTTGTATAAAAAATTTGCAAATATTCTCTCTTAACAATTTTAGCGGTAACAGATGTATTGTTAATTTATCGTTAAAAACAATATTGAAAAGTTAATCGGCAACTAAAATTTGTTTTCACGGTAAATATTCTCATTAAAATTTTAAGTAAGATTTTAGTTTTTCTAAATAATAAAAAAGCCCTGCGTAATATTAAAGTTTTTAAAAAAAATTTCAGAAAATATCGCAGTTCATATTACGCAGTAAGAATTTCGGAAAACCTCTAACGCCTCTGGTATCGAACTAAGGGCTGTTAAGCGTTACAGAAGGCGATGGAAGGAGAGCGCATGTGTTCGAAGCTAAATTAACATCCATATTAATTATTTGCTGGCTCCTGACAACAACCACAACAACAACACTGGAACTTCTAACGCCTCGGGTATCGAACTAGGCGCTGTTAAGCGTTTTTCAGCGTTGAAATACTGTTACAGAAGCCGAGGCAAGGAGAGCGCATGTGTTCGAAGCTAAATTAACACCCATATTAAATATTTGCTGGCTCCTGACAACAACCACAACAACAACACTGGAACTTCTAACGCCTCGGGTATCGAACTAGGCGCTGTTAAGCGTTTTTCAGCGTTGAAATAGTGTTACGGAAGACAAAGGGAGGAGAGCATATGTGCGCAAAGGTAAATTAACGTCCATATTAATTGTTTACTGGCTTCTGAGGACAACAACAACAACGCTGGAGCCTCTAATGCCTTTGGTAGCGAACTAGGCGTTGTTAAGCATTTTTCAGCGTTGAAATACTGTTGCAGAAGCCGAGGGAAGGAGAGCGTATGTGCGCAAAGGTAAATTAACATCCATATTAATTCTTTGCTGGCTTCTGAGGACAACAACAACAACGCTGGAGCCTCTAATGCCTTTGGTAGCGAACTAGGTGCTGTTAAGCGTGTCTCACCGTTGAAATAGTGTTACAGAAGACAATGGGAGGAGAGCGTGTGTTCGATATTAATTGTTTGCTGGCTTATGACAATAGCAAAAACAACAACAACAATACTGGAACCTTCGACCAACAATTAACAAAAGAGATTTTAAAGCACTTGATAAAACTTCAAGAGAATTTTTTTTTTGTGTACGGCTGCCGGAGTTGGGCATTGGACCCTAACAACCTTCGCCGTAATTGGGTTAGACCCACTAACATTTTAATTTCTTTTACTTCAGCTCAAAATTTAATTTAGAATAGAGTAGATATCATTTTCAGTTGCAACATAAAATTGTGGATCTCATAATTTAGCTTCAAATCATCATTTACTTTAAATATTTCTTACCTTTAACTGAACTTCTATGCATTTGTCTTGTCGGATACTTCGATTTCAATAAATTCCGTATAGATACTGCACACAAATGCGGCTACCAAATAAAAAGTTTTATTTATTTTTTATACATTGTTGATTGATCGTTTAAATATTTTAAACCACAATGGCTTTTTATTTTATTCCATTTTCATTTTGTTCTCGCTCAATGTATTATTGCTGAGAGCTACAGGATATTTATGCCAGGATAACAATGCCAGTATATACTTATTGAAGCAAACTGGCCAACAATTCAGCATTGGGTTTTTATTATTAAGTAGAAACACATTAAGTGGTTGATGAAGTCGACAATAGAAGAAAAATGAGAATTTTCTTATCCGCAACGGACTAAACAAAAAATTTCATAAATTGCTTGTACTGAATATTTAAGAAACTTTTTATGATTTTAATAGATAAAGTAACTATTCTATTCTTTATGGAGGTAATAATGCTGGCAGCATTAAACCATTAAACTGAATAAAAGATACATGAAATTGAAAAACTATAGAAACATTCAATAGCAGAGAAACGTAAAAGTTTCCAAACTGGAAGAACTCAGGAAATGCACACGAACAGTGAAGGTGGGGAAGTGTCGTCCTTCAAAAAAAATTTTATTCTGTTCTGCAAGTTTAATACGAAAATGTATTAATTTTAAAGTAAATTTAGTTTAAATAATTACTATGTGGAAAATCTCCAAACTAAGGACGTTAGTTTGGACATTTTAAGTGCACTTAACCGTATTCTTATATAAGTACCTTGACGAGGCAATTAAACGAATCTTTGGAGAACTAATTCCAAGCAAACACCTGATCGTCAATGAAACTGATTTTAATTTATTTTTATTACACACAAAATTAAAATTTATCTATGAAAAATGTATACAGTTGAATCTACATTTAAAGAAGGAGCTTAAATAATATAAAATAACACACACACACACACACACAGACGCACATGCAGACAAAAAGTAAAGCAATCAACTATTATAGCATATAAATATTGTATATAATATATAAATCAACAACTATTTCGAGAGCTGTTTTTAAAGAATCCATACCCAGTGGCTGAAATAGTTGCATGCCAAAACAGTAGAACACTCGAAGCTTCTTCGACACATGCAAAAGCACCCACAGAATTATGGAGGATATTTATTGATGTCGGTTTTTTTTTTCTTTTGTTGTTCCTAAAAAAGGAAGCTCAACTTAAAATAAATTACAAGGATTTATACTTTTACAGAAATTAGAAAGATACACACATGGCAGACAACAACAACAAAAAGACATTCAATTGTAACACTTTTTGTAAATATATTTAACAAGATTTGCCACGGCACCGCCCCCTCTAATGTAGAGAAAAAAATACATTCATGTACATTCATGTATGGGCGTATTTAGGCTTAACTACATCAATATTTAACACGTATCCTTTTTTTTTAGCCATGCATCCATTCACTCAACCATCATTCAGCAATTCATCGTTTGAAGTGGTTATCGATTTCTATATATTTTTATTCTGCCTCTGGCCAGCCTCTTACCACATTTTTTTTTTTTTTTTTTTTTTTTGATGCCATATTTCTACTATCATGCCTCATTCAAGACTAGTTATTAACAGGCCTTGCCATCATGATGGACGAATAAAATTTTCCTTCGACATATCAAATAATTTAAATGAAAATTCGGAATATCTTGTATTCACGTAATCCTTTTTTGCCGGCATTGTGAGAAAATGTATTGTGGCTGACTAGGCAGATCTTCAGAAATTTTCTCTCGAAAGAATAGCAGCTCATCAAAAACTTTGCAAGTGGTGTGGAATCATTTGCTACTCGAAGAAACCAATATTTTTTTATTCCGCAGCAGAGAAATATTGTCATTATAAAACCTGAAATCTTCTCATAATATATATATTATTTACTTCATATATGTCTGTAAAGCCAAGCATGGATATATGCATATAAATTGTGTCATCATAGCGACTTCCAAGCTTTCACATGAACTTTGCATTCAACGCCATGTGGAAATAATAAAAATGATAGGAATCGATTAAAAGCAGGGCCTAATTGTAACGGGCTGGTACGTCTATAACAAGAAATTGTTATTCCGAAAAATGTGTGTGTTTGGGTTGGATTCGTAATCGCTTAATATATTTAAAGGATGACATTAGCAAGACCATTATAGGCCATATCTCGACACCAGCGATATCATAACACAGAATATATTTTGCAGCAATGATTTCAGGAAAAAGGAATTTCACATGAAGTATATGTGAAGTATGTAAAGTTTTTACTGATAATGTGCTATATGTGTACTTTTAAAAAACGTGGTGAGTTTTGCTTTTGAAATTCTCATATGGTTTTTAAAAATTAATAATTAATTTAATTATTAATTTTATTAATTTTATTATTAATCATTAATTGCCTCAAAAGCAATGCAGGCATATAACCAGAAAGCAGAATAATTAAAAGTAAATAAATTAAGAGAGTTTATTAAATAATAATGGCTCTAATAATTGTGCTAATTTTTATTTTATTTTTCGTCTCTGTCTAACAAATACTTCAAAAGTCTATCAATTTAGCCAACGAAATGAATTGTATACTTGCCATATAGTCTTGAAAGGGACCTGAATACTGTACTTGTGCATTTGTAATTCTCCAAGGTTTTCCTATTAATAACATATTAATAATATAATAATATTATATATTAATAATATTATATATTATTAATAAAAATTTTATCATATTAATAATATAAATATTAAATGATAAATATAAATATAAATATAAGAAATGGCTGCCAATGCAGTTCCTATTCTGTTTTCCTAAAGCAATTTCGTAAAACAATTTTGCTCTGTTGGACAACTAAATAGAAATTTATTTCAAAGAGACTTTACACAGAACTTTCCAAACAATTTGGAGACTTGCCACAAGACTTACTGCACTAAAAATTCAAACTAAATTCCCACACCACTGTGCCTTAATGGCATTTATGTATTGTAAATATATTTTTATATTTATTTAATACAGAATACCTTTTTTAATCTTATATAATTCATCTTGATTCAATATCTTTTATTATTGTTAGCTTAATTTTCCTCTTGTCTCTTTATTTTTCCATTCTTTTTTATTCTTTTTTATTATTATAAAAAAAAAAAAGTAAAAAAGAATTGAAAAGCACTATTAGAAAACTTCATGGTGAAAAAAGTGCATTAAATTCGTACGGTCATAAAATACATTTCTTTATTCTATTATTTTTCATTTTCTATACCCCGCTCACTTATTTATCACAATCTATTCTATTTTCACTTTTTTTTCTATCCATTCTATTATAAACTTGAAGTGAAAAATAAAATTTAAAAAAAATACCGGAAAATAAAATTTTACATTTTATTTCCTATGAAATGGAATGTATGTATGTGTGTTTGCTTTATATACATATCTATGTATTTGTGTTTTGTTTAGTTACAAATGACCTTGAATAAGCTGCCAACGGTAACACATACATCAGTACACAAACACAAATACAGATAAAAGCTACGTTATGGTATGTGTATATGACAATCATTTGCCATAGAAATACCCAGCAGTAAATGTGCTCTTCAATATTGAGAAGCCGTAAAAAAGGCCTGCCAAAACCAAACGAATACTCACTGACACACATGCATCCAAGCATGCATACACATACACAAACATACTCGTATGTGATTTTGCACTTTTTAGATTTTGTTTAATTACATGTTTGAAAACAGCAACAATTTTCGTTCTAAGATTGAGTGAAGAAAAAAAATGGAATTTACAATCTCTCATTACGCTGCCAACGACAATTGGTGACAGCACTTTGGGCAACATTTTTCTGATAAGCACTACGTAGTCTGCCGGACTTTAAAAGTCAAAAGATAGTGCGCCCATTTAACATTACAAACGGTACTCCATCCCGAACTGTGATTGTTTCTCGCGTACAGCTTTCGCCAAAAAATAAAAACATACAGACATACTTTTCCTTTTCAAATAGTTATAGAACATGAGTTTGGCAATGCAACCGGAAATCGCCCCTGACTTCTATTTCCTTGATAGCAATTTACTTACTCGCATTAATTTCTTTCAAACTCTAAATTGCTTTACATTTAAAATGACACACTAGAAATATTTTGTAATATATAAGAATTTTCGAAATTTTTCCTTCTTTACCACGCAACTATTCGCTCAATCATCCATCGTTTCAAGTGACTTAAAGTGGCAAATGGTTCCTGCCACATTTACTATTTTCTTATCCTTTTTTTCTATTAAGAAACACTACTTTTTAACAGGGCTCTGAGTAGACCAAAATTAAATTTTCTCTCCATACATTAAACAATTTCAATAAAAATAGCGAATGGTTCGCATTCACCTAATGCTCTTTGGAGGAATTGTGGGAAAGTGTATAGTGAGTGAGAAAGCGAACATTTATCCTTTTTTTCTATTAAGAAACATTACTTTTTAATTCAATTCCAAGTGGACCAAAATTAAAGTTTCTCTCCATACATTAAACAATTTCAATAAAAATAGCGAATGGTTCGCATTCACGTAATGCTCTTTGCCGGAATTGTGGGCAAATATATAGTGGGTGAGAAGGCGGACAGGGGCAAATTCTCCCTCGAATGAATAGCAACTCCTCAAAAATCTTTCTTTCTTGTGTGCAGAATCTTATGTATTAAACAAATTTTTCCTGTCTGGCAACATGACTAAAAATACTATTTTCTACAATTTCGTCGCTCTGTAGTCGGCTACATTGCGGTTTTGTAAGCAACAACGGCAATGCGACGTTATTGAATATTGCAATGATGCCACTCTGAAAAATTTGAAATTTGAAAAAAAATAAATAAATATTATTGTCGCTCACAAGAGAAGCAATAAATTAGCAACAGCCATACGGGTCCGCTTGTAGTCGTGCAACTGTATTGCCTTCAAAATTACCACTCATCGCATGTTTTCCTTATTTTGAACATTTTGCAGTCAATATATTGTGGAAAGTATGGTATTAAAAGTGGTATAGAATTATATGCTAACCGAACTAATCGACTAGGATTTTTTTTATATTTTTCCCCCAGGATAAGCCTTACTTATGTAATACATAGGGCCGGCATTGTGAGCAAGGCATTGTGGCATGGCAAGCCACCATTTTATTATATCTTTGTTTTTACCTCGCCGACAAAATACGGCAGATGAAGTTCGGCATCAGAATGTGGTCAGATAATATGGATATATCTTATTTTCTAGGCAAATTTGTTACTGGTACATATTAATGGACCTGTGGTTATGCCTTTGTCACTTATACAGTTCAGAATTAAAACACAAAAGAGATATTAAAGCAATTGAAAAAAAATTAACAAGAATTTTATATTTTTTGGAATTGAACCGACGACCTCAGTTAGCCATTTGTAGTTGACCAATTTATTGCATCAGCCAAAGGCAACTTCAAATTTTTACTTAAGTGGAAATAAGGATCCATATAATCCAATATTTTTTTCTTTTTTTTGTTGTTGAATCAGAATATATTTTAAAAAGCAAACTGTAGATTATAAATTTTTTTCTCTTATTATTGGCATGTAGAGGATGTACAAGGGCCAGAGCTACGGCTGTGCACATGTATGCATACTCATACTGCAACTGTATACGAAGCAATATTTGCTAGTTTTTCTTGTTTGTCACAAATAAAAATTGCTCTTTTTAAACACTTTTTATACAAAACTTGCAGCCATTACTTTGCTAAAATGCGCCAGTCAATATTTGCAACACGGTTTTGAATATCCTTTGCACTCTACTGCCAATGCTGCAATGCAAATTACTTGTGTTCGTTGTTAAATATAATTTTTATTTTATTTTTTTTTTTCCTTTTTTGCTTTTTTGTCTTTTTTGCCAATTTAAAAATTTGCAAGTGCTTTTTTGTGCAACACTGTCATCACTCTCGTCGCAGGTCATACAACAACACACTTCACCTTGATGTTACAGTATTCCATAAGAATATTGGCAATGGTGCAGCTTGCAAGGGTGGAGGCATAGGGAGGCATAATATTTTTAATAACTGCTCCAAATACCCTTAAATACATATTTCAGAAGGTTGTATGTTTCTATGTACATTTTTTTTGCCACTGTAGCAACAACAACACAAGCAAGAGTGTTTAAGTTCATTGCATGCCTCTATGAGCTTGCGTATGCTGGTTGCCATTAATTAATACACGAGTGAAGTATGTGTGTGGATTGTAGTTGTCTATTATCTGACCAGGTTCTTTGTGTGAACAACCACTTGTAGTTATTTCAATGTTGCCCTTAATTAAAGGATGCACTCATGATAGCAAATGATCAGGCAGTTTTAAAAGCATTTGATGAATTTCCTTCAACGTATTTAATAAGCCAACAGTGGGGATGGCGTTTTCCTTATTCTGCATAAATATTTTATTAAAGGTTTGGAAATTTCGCATTATTACTATGGCTTGAAGTAGTCTGTTTGGTGCTCAAATCAAGCTTTCAAATCAAACTCATTACTATGAGCTCAACTAGAACGAATGGTGAACTTCGAGGAAATGCGGAAAATCTCTTCTTTGCGGAATTTCTATCTCTATATAAATATAATTTTTTCTAGGAGTATAAAATCACATCAGACTGTGTAGAATAGTGAGTCATGGAGGCTCTTTTGCTCTTCTTTCTATCTTTCATCAGTAAGCACGCAATACAGAAAATCTCCTCTCTACAGAATTTCTAAATCTATACAAATATAATTTTTTCTAGGAGTATAAAATCACATCACACTGTGTAGAATAGTGAGTCATGGAGGCACTTGAAGCTCTTTTGCTCATCTTTCTATCTTTCATCAGTAAGCACGCAACAACGAAAATTTCCTCTTTGCAGAATTTCTATCTTTATAAAAGTATAATTTTCTCTAGCAGTATAAAATCACATCACACTGTGTAGAATAGTGAGTCATGGAAGCACTTAAAGCTCTTTTGCTCATCTTTCTATCTTTCATCAGTAAGCACGCAATACAGAAAATCTCCTCTCTACAGAATTTCTAAATCTATACAAATATAATTTTCTCCAGCAGTATGAAATCCCATCAGACTGTGTAGAATAGTGAGTCATGGCCAGAGTCATATTAATTTCCGTGCAATTAAATTCGCTATTTTTTTTACTATACTTACAATCCATTGTTCATCTGGATAAAAAATTTTTTTGGATTGTGATTAGCTTAAATATCGTTGTTTGGAATATTTTATGTCCAAGTGGCCGAACTGTTCATTAAAACAATGTTGTCAACTTATCAGTAATAATCTTAGCGTACTTATTACATTAATATAATTTAGGATAGTACTAAAAATTTGTTTGAATTTTAAAAAAAATAAATGAAATAAAATATTAATGTGCCCATTTTTTAATTTTACCCACTGTATGTATGTATGAGTTATTTTAAAGCGAATATATTTTAAATTACACCGAAAAGTATATATAATTAAGCATAAATATCTCCACTTTTAGAGATATAGCATGCAAATATAGCATTTTTTAACAAGCTCATTCACTAAGCATTTTATAAAGAGTAAGTTTTTTTTTAAATACGTTTTATACTTCAGCAGAAAGGCCTAGCAAACCTATAGGATATATAATACTAATTGCTTTTTCAGAAGAAAAAACTCTTCTTTATGCTGAAAAACTTTCCAAAACTTTCCAAGGATATTATAAGAAAAAAAGAGTAAGTTTTTTTTTAAGTACGTTTTATACTTCAGCAGAAAGGCCTAGCAAACCTATAGCATATATAATACTAATTGCTTTTTCAGAAGAAAAAACTCTTCTTTATACTGAAAAACTTCCCAAGAGGTTAATATATCCAATGAATATTATAAGAAAAAAGATATAGTACTTAACATATCCAAAAACAGCTGATTATGACAGCTAATACTTTTTTTCCTAACACCAAGGGTCTAGGCAGGAATCGAACGCACGACATCCAGTTTAGAAGGCTGGCCATCATTCATTTTCCTACGGAGGCACTTACCACTCTCTTGGTCATCTTTCTATTTCGATACATAAATAATTTATTTTGTAATATATTTAAAAAGGTTTTTACGCGGTATGGCTGAGAAAGGCCTGTATATATGTTTAATGTAGGCAACGCACCCTCTCCAAAGGTAAGGGATCCTTTTAATCATACATTAGAAATTATTAAATTTAATTTGGAAATTGTTAATAAAAACTGATTTTCCACTTTCAAGAATGTTAATTGAATTGTTTACCAGGAAGGATTGTGTAACTTAAAATGAAATGTTTCCCTTTTTAAGGTCCGGCATCAGCAAGACAGGAGTACAGATTTGCGCATTATTTAATCATAACTAGTTTTTAAGTATCGGACAGAATTTTTATATGAAAGTTCGTTTAACTCAAACAAACTTATATTTGTGTATTTAGGATTCAATTGGAATGAAGAAATCCATGCACTTGACAAAATACGGAGAAAAAAATTGGATGTGCCTCGAATGGGGAAACAAGGCTCCCACGTGTTATCTAGCTATTCCTTTTCAAATCCAAACATGGCATGAACATGTTTGCTTGTTCTTTATTATGGTAATGAAAATGAAAAAAAAATTTTTTATGGAGACCTCAAAATACTCGTACATTAGTTTTCCATGTAACAACAGTTAGAGCTCTCAGCAGTTTATTCGGCGATATGTAAGATACAAATTATTTAGCGTATATCACGAAAACTTTTGCATAAAAACGAAATAAAAAGTTTACAGCTTTAAATTTTTAAATAAAATGTATCAGCTAAAGAAATTTTGGTAACTTAACTAAAGCTTTTAAGATTAGGATTAACTTTCTATTAAGCGTACTCATTTACAACATTTCTTACATAGAGGACAACCAAAAGGAAAATCTCTAGAACAATTCTAGACTTTATAAGCACATTAAAACTTAAAATTAAGTTTCTGTGGTAGAGACACGCTCCAGTACAGCAGCCAATTTACCCTACGCCTTATAAAACGAAGAGCTTTTTTAATAATGTATGAAGATTGAACTGAATAAATAAAAAACAAAAAGTTTTACTTGTTTATGCATACGAGTACAATGTGGAGTTATACTTTTTACAATGAAAAAAATTAAAAAATAAATTCAAATTTATGGCTTCGATATTTCGTGGCTCAAAGCTTTTTGAAAGTCACTTAATAACAGCAAGTGGCGTGCAGAGTTTCTCATAGAGTAACCTCATTGTCTGCAGGAGATGCAGACAATATAAATACTCCGACCATTTAGCGGTTTTAAATGCTCCGGCAGAAAATGCTGGAAAATACAACGACTGCAGAATAGTGCTCAATTGCATAGATTGACCTCTTGCAAGGCATTTAATTAAATTCAATAACAATGGGAATATTCTCCACTGATTTGTTGTATAAAAAGGTTTTGCTAACAACAACAACATTTATGTATTAATTTTTCTTATTTATATTAATTTTAAAAATATATAAATTTATAAAAACTATGCATGTATTAGTATATGTATATTAGTATATGTATTGCACTGTACACAAATTGCACTGTTGATTTCGTATTTTGGAAAATTTTTATTAACCTCGGCCGTAATATGTTTGCATTTATAGCATATGTTGGCAGTGAAGTATTTGAAATATTTTGAATTTTTAAAACCGCATTTGCATAGTGCTTGGAAAACATTATTGTTGTGCTTGCGCAGGCCTCTAATATACATACGAGTTCATATGTGAGGTGTCGTTGTACAGGAGCCTTTACATGCTTGAAAAGTTACGAAATGCCACAGAAATGCATACAAATATATTTTCGTATATAAGAATTTCATTTATTTAACATATAGACATACATACACATTCAAGTGTGTACATCCACACACATGTATGCACATTCACTTGCGCATACGCATTTCTTTATATAGAAATTGAAAAATTCGGTGACAAAAAACAAAGTTTTGCTACAAAACAATAAATAACAAAAACAAAAAAAAAAGAAACATCACACATATGCATATGTATTAACAGCACATGCATACACACATTTATGTATGGCTGTGCACATATACATATATGCATGTATGTATATTTCATGCTCCTGTCAAAATCCACATATTTAAATTTTTGATTGATGTCATTTGAGTGTAGCTGCCGCACATCCAGACACTGGCCATGGTAAATCCGGCAGATCCTTGTAGCACTTGCGTGTTTCTATACAAAAGGCTTCTACTGTACTGAGCGTACATTGTTCAGACGCTGAAACTCCGCCAATTACAACAAAGCAATGATCATTAAGTAGGGCAACATCGTGACCATGTCTACACGCAACGCGTAGCATGAAAAATTTAACGGAAAAGACACACCATTTAATTAATGACTTCTTAATAATTTTTCATTCAGTGGGGCCGTTGAGAATGTTTTAAAATTTTGTTTTAATTTTTTAATCAACGAAAAAAAACCACAAAATATGACAAACGTGTAGTTACCTGGCTAAATTCAGGTCACCCACATGCTCCCATTGCTGTAGTTTCCCATTAAATAAATCGATATCGGTGAGAGAGGTTAAAAGTTTTTGTTGGTCATTAAAACTGATACCACCCACCACGTACAATTGGCCATTTTCCATTTTACAGAATCTGCCAAAAAGCCTAAAATTGTTGAGAGAGACGCAAACAAATAGCCAAAATAAGCAAAAAATGTTAAAAAATTAAAGCAAATATTGTTAAGGCCTTTCAACCTTAAAGGAAGTACAAGGATATCTAGTCGAGAGTTTTGTGGAGTCGATCGCCACCTTCGGCAGTCGGAAAATGTGTTATATGTTATATGTGTATTATAACTGTAATGTTCAAGTAGAGCAGACATACTCGCTGATCGCTGATCGCTACTCAAGTGACATATACCAGCAAACAATTTATATCGAGGTATCACATGCACTCCACTGCTTATGTAGCAGTATTTCTTTTTCATCTTTCAAGATGATGATCCCACAGAGCAATGTTACAAGACTATGGCATACTTTCTATTTGAATGTCGAACAGCCATCATTAGATGAGAGGTACTAACCCTTCAAGCAATTGGGAAAGAAAAGTGAAAAAGGTAATCATCCGCAGACTTCGAATTAATTGTTGCGCAAAGGTATCATAAAGAAGGTCAATATATTAGTGGTCTACTTTGTCATTCAACCTAACCATGTTATATTATATATCAAGGAAAATAATGCAAAGCAAAATTACATTGTGAAGCAAATAATCAATAACTCACTTACCGTGGTATACGCAAATGCAGCTTAGATTTAATCCATTGGCCTTCAAGAATACAATTGCCATTGCCAGCAATATGTTCTGGTTTATTTTTTAAAAATGTTACTCTTTCACAAGTTTTGCTTGCATCGCAAGCACCCTCCTGCTCTCCCACCTCACCCATACTTTTTTGTAAACATTCATTGTTTGATAATCCTTCTGCGTGATTGTTTGCAGTCAACGCATCATCGCAATGCATACATTTTAAATTGTATATTTCTATTGTATCGGTTATTACATATGCTGATGTGACATTCACAGTTTCAGCGTGACTGTTATTGTCATTGATTATACCGCCTGCCACCCAAATATCATTATTTACCACGGCTGCGGCGAACCCATAACGTCCTACGTTAAGTGAAGGCTTCTAAAAGCAAAACAAAAGCGCATTTCAATTGTCTTCGTAAGGAAGTCAAATTAACAATTTAAAATTAAATGACAATATAAATGATTTCCACTGTCAAACGATAATTGACACCGAATGATTTATATGCGAGTGTACAATAAGGTGATTCGCTAAGACAAGTGAGCAAGTCACTGCATGTGAATAAAATTTACACAAAATGTATTCTAACAAACTTTTTACTTTTCCATCCTGTGTCCGTCCGATTTTATCACACATATATTGCTGCTCATGGTCCCACTTACGTTATAACACACAATTTACTTTCGAGTCTTAAAAGTTACGTCTTATTCTATATTTCAAAATGTTAGAAGAAAAGAGATGTCAATATCTAAAGCTGCAAACAGCTGTTCAATTTATATTAATTATAAAATCTGCAATGTTATTCAAAGCCAACATTTTATGTAGAATAATTTTTTTAGGTCACTGTACATCTGTCATTTGTCCATATAGAAACTTTGATAATCGAGTAAAAAGTTTTTAAAGGGAAATATAGCTCCTCTACTGCGATGAACCACGATATACTATAATTTACACACGACGAGAAACAAAAAACAAACGAACTTTGTTTACTTTATCGGCAGATATCGAGATATCGGACCGTATTCTCTCTTGCTTACCTTTAACCATAATTTACGTTTAATGTTATAAAACCACACTGTATTGAGAGCTCCGCCATTCACACCTTCCCCGCCAATTACGTAAAAGCCAATATCATGACTGCATGCTTGATTTTGATCATCAGCTGCAATGGCGGCAAAATCGCGACGGGATTCTGGCAAATTCGTTTCCAAGCTCCATTTTAGCGTGTTTGGATTAAAACACCAAACAGTCTTTTCAAAAACCTTAACAGAACAAATATATTAATTACCAATTTTAGGAACGTTCTCGCTACATATCCGAACAAAGACACGAGGCTAGTGTGGAATGAATTGAAAGCGGATAAAAAGAAATTGAAGGAAATAAAACGATTTCTATGATAACATAATTAAAAAATGTGTTCTTAAAAAATAACCCTGTAACGGGTAACGCAAAAACATATTTTTCAGCCAAATAAATTAAATATAAGTCAAGATGCACTATACTACAAAGTCGGACGATGCTCGAAACACCATTTCCGTTTGTAAATGCCGGCTCAAAATGGCCTTGTAGGTGCCACACTGTTACACAAAAATTATGCAAACAACCTTTTCTCTGCTGATTGAAGTAAATGCAACTCTGTTCAGATGAAAGTTATCAATTTAAAAACTTCTATAATGTTTTGGAAATCGTTTTGCGATATATAAAAAAAACTATATTAAGCTACAAAAAAAAATAAAAATAAAAAATATGTCTTTAAAAATATTAAAAATTAGATGGATTTTTATAAGAAATAAATAATAAAAAAGTAATAACAAGCATGCCGATGATTAGAAAGCCACAAAAGAATAAATAAATAATAAAGAAAATATTTAAAAAAAAAATAATAATAATAAGACGAGAAAAGAAAACTAAAACAAACTTTTTAAATAACCAAAACACGAAATCTATTTACAGGATAAGAAATCAGAGCAGCAAACATGACAACCGCCTTTGGAAAAAACTCCAAAAATATCATGTACGAAAAAAGAAGAAAACTGGCACTGCTTGTGTGTAGGGAAGAGAATGGCCAATACACACACAACACATGCCCAACATTACAGTGGTGCCTCTAAAACAGCAATTTGCCACTTTTTTGACTTCTTAGCTACTTTTATTGAACGGGCCCTTTTAGAACAAATTGAATGATTACTTCATACCGCTTTTGAAGCTTTTTGAACAAAGCTTTTTTATTTCAAGTAATATATCCATTAGCTGGAAAATACTGTATTTAAATCTAATTTTTATTAAAAAGCTTTTACAAATAAGATCAAGTTAATAGAGAGCAAAGCGAATGGCAAAAGCTATAAAGCCTGAATGATGTGGAAATGAAACCAGTTATTTGAGAAATGGCTTAAACGACAAATTCTTATTTTAGATTTGTTTTAAATAATTTTTTCCCGTAATTTTAGCCAAGAACTCCGTAAAGCCTGAAATAAAGCCAAGTTACACAGCTGATCAAACCATCAGTCTATCACACACTAAGTACGGTAACCATTTTAGCGGTGCTCATGCCCAATTAAAAGCTTCAGAAATGCATTTAATATCTTTAGAAATTTTTTTTATGTGTGCTGCAATAAAATATCGTTGCTAATCCAGAAACGGAGGCCTCTACATGGAATAGACTCAAAAGTCGTCTACAAAGTTTCGGAAAATGGCATTGATCGGAAAGGCTAATGGAGAGACAGCCACATGAATTGCACCAGTGAAATCAGGTAACATTGATGTCGTAACATTTTCATTTTTTCTTGTGTCTTAGGACCACTCGCGATAGCCCTCGCCGAATTAGGCCCTGTTAACTCTTTGCTTCATCAATGTTAATTGGAAGGTACTGAAATTTAAAAGTCTGCCATGGCCAATAATCTATAACAATGCAACAATGTGCTCCAACAGCCGCCGTGTTTTTTAATTAGCGTTTAATATTAAGCTTAATCTGAAACCGTTTCATACACTGTAAAAAAAAGTGAACTTTTTATTTTAGCAATTGATTACAATGACTGCTCATTGTGCTTTAATACAAGTCATTTAATTTAAATTTTTTTTTTTGGTGAACACATCGGAAAGCTTTTTGGTAACACTGAATTTATTTCGCATATCAAGTAGTCAGAGTTGCATTTAATCGGATGAAATAAGTACAATACGAGTAGCGATTGCTACTTGAGTCATTTAACTGAAATGAGTGAAATGGCGATCACTGGCCCTTAATTGCATTTAGAGTTGCATTTAATCGGATAAAATAAGCACAATACGAGTAGCGATTGCTACTTGAGTCATTTAACTGAAATGAGTGAAATGGCGATCACTGGCCCTTAATTGCATTTAGAGTTGCATTTAATGGGATAAAATAAGCACAATACGAGAAGCGATTGCTACTTGAGTCATTTAACTGAAATGAGTGAAACGGCGATCACTGGCCCTTAATTGCATTTAGAGTTGCATTTAATCGGATAAAATAAGCACAATACGAGTAGCGATTGCTACTTGAGTCATTTAACTGAAATGAGTAAAATGGCGATCACTGGCCCTTAATTGCTCGTATTTCCATAAAACAAAAATAATTGCATAAAATACTTCGCTGGCATGAATAAATGAAAAAAATGCGATAACTGTAATAATATGAAAATGTTTATCCGTCTGAAAAACTTCAAAAACAGTGGACCGAAAACTGTTTGATAAGTTTCAGCACTGCTAAAGAGCTTTATAAGTGCTGAAATTCTATTAAACAAAATTTAACGAACTAAAAAGCATTTTTCTTAAATGAACAAAAAAAAAAAGATGAAAAATTGTTACAAACCAATTTTTTTGTCCAACCCAATGCTGTCCTCGTGCCACCAATAACGTAAATTAGACCATTGCAAACAACAACGGCATGATGATGACGAGAGCCAAATGGTATATGGGATAAGTGTCGCCATTCCATAGCATCAATTGCATAGTGCAACACATGGTCGCCAAAATTTTCACAATTTCTATTTGCCGCTGTGTTGGTTGAATAAGTTTGTGTGTGAGCACGAGCTTTGGTTGGCATGTGATGCGAATTTAAGGGATGTGAGTGACTCGTTGTATTCATGATGATGGCATCAATTGAATGTACACGTTTCCGTTGCACTAGTTCTTGTTGTTGTTGTTGCTTTTGTTGCTGTTGCTTAAGTTCCTTCCGAGGTGCTTTACGTTCGTGTATTTGTTGATGCTGTTGCACGTCCTGACAGGGCAAACAATAAGGATCGATGCCGCCGAATAAAAGTACTTTGTTATAGTTTTGAATTCTGTCGGCGAGCAGGAAATGGAAAATCAATTTAAAACAAAACAACTACGAACAATCTTAAAATAAAAAAACCCTGTAGAGCACAAAAAGTGTTCTAACCTCACTTTTTCGAAACTACCCGTCCGATTTTTATGAAATCTCCCATGTATGAAAATAATATAAGGGATGTAAGTGACTCGTTGTATTCATGATGATGGCAGGTCTGAGAAAAGATGATAAGCCCTATTTCAAGGCGCTCTATATCACAAAAGAAATTACAGTCCGTAATTGTTTGTTTAAATAAAATTTATTTTTATTATTTTAGATTTATTATTTAATATTTTCAAATGCAATTGCACATGCTGTTTATTGATATCTATTAAAAATAAAAATTGCGAAGTACTGGAAGAAGTGAAAATAAAATTCAGGGAATAACGGGATAAAATATTTCTACGCCACTGGTATTTATTATGGTAATCAATTCGTGGCTATTCTGTGTTTGAGTTGCTTTGAAATGTTATTATTGATTCAGTTGATTGTGTTTGTTGTAGTCTGTGGCTTTCAAACTCTTTTAATATGGCATTGCCAGATGTGAGCATTTAGCATAGTTTTGTTAACATCTCACACCGGAAGTTCCGGAAGACCCGGAAGACATAAAAAAAAGGTATGTACCGATGTTTTGGTTTATTGTAGTTTCTTATAAATAATAAACAGTGGAGACGGGTAACAGTGCAGACGGGTAACATTGTTGACGGTGTAAAGTACTACATGATGCTGATATATCAACCCTTCCGTAGTTTGACTGTAATGAGTCTTCCAATAAAGAGTATGCAAATGGTAAGGTGGAGCATTTTAAGAATAGCTTGAATGGCAAGCCAAAGCTTGATTTCGACAGCCGTTTCAACTCGATTAAACTCGTTGTATATCCGAAAAAATGATATGGAATTGAGCCCACTGGAAAAAGCCATAGTTGTAGTTTAAAGGAAATCCAAAACCATAAATCATATGCTATTTTTAAAATTGCGGGTGGAAAGCGCAAACGAATTACTATATGCTAACACTAATGGCATCTTATCTAGTACAACAGAATTGAAGGCGCCCCAGTGGAAATGATATATATCATCTCCAATTTTTGACTGCAACTAGTTGCAGCTTTCTACTGTCGTAACAGCAATGCAAATCTGCCAAATTTACAGATATATGGCGGGAAAAAGATTGATGTCCCCTTGGCAAGATAAGCACCCGCCTATCACCATTGTCCCAATACTATTGAAAATGGTTTTTTTCTCATATCACTTAATTTGTCATAATAAAAAAAATTATGATGCATAATTAACAAAAATAAACGATTTTTCTTTCATTTGTCAATTCTCTGAATAGCTCAAAATTGCTTATAAGGAATATCCGCCGTTACTATTTATCCAGCCTATAAAGCCAGAAGTCTAAAATCGTTAAAAATACTTAATGTAAATCTAAAAATTGACGAAATCACGAAATAAAAAAATTCTTGACGTCTGGTTCAGGAGGCGGATCGAAAGGGTTAATTAAAATCAAATATAGAAAGAGCTTAACGAAGCACCAGTTATTATTATATGCACACACTCGTATGTATATGTGTATGTATATAGGGAAGAAATGAGCAAAAGAAGAATACTTTGTTGCACTCTTTTGTCTATCATTGTGCGATTTACCTTGTCGATCCATCAACGAAAGTAGAAATTCGTGAACTGTCTCCCGATATCAATAAATTATCACCAATTTTTTTGCAGTCGCCTGCTGCCGCCTTTATTACTACTTCGACATCGTGTTTCATCGGTGTGCTATCAATCTCATCGTCAGTAATACATTGTTGTCTATTGTCCTGCTGTTGTGTGCCAATAGAATCTTCACTAACACCAGCCATTAAGCCAGCATCACATCTATAAATCACTGTACAACAGTTGTCTGTCAGGGTTTCACTGTGTGGCAGTTCACATTCTTCATGTTCTTGTTGCTTTTGTTGTTGCAGTTTTTTGTGGCAGGTTTTTGATAGCAATTGTTGTCGCTGGTTTAGCTTTTCATCATTTTCTGCATTACTGGAGGGTTTCGGCCGCAAGGGAGGTCGGTCGATGATGTTCTCTTGCTGTATTACATCCGCTTGTAGTTTGTCAGTTTGTTGTAGTTGCTGCTGATGTTTGCATGTGTCATGTGTAATTATTTCGCGTTGTTCTTCTTGTTTTTGCTGTTCCACTTCATCAAAATGTAATTTAATATCTGATTTTGGGATATACTTTAAATCCATGTTTGTTTCCGTTTCCGTTGTAATGTCTGATTCTGAGCCATACATTAAATCCACAGTTGTTTCCGTTTCCGTTGCAATGTCATTATTTATGAATTTTTTCGTTCGTGGAGCTGCTGATGGCACATAGCTTGGATGTCCCCGAGGTGTACGATGAATAAACCTTTTACCGCCAACCTTATTGTGTATTGCAGCTATTTTATTATATTCAAGGAAACCACAACGATAATTACAATTAAGTGATAGCAAAATGGAAATAATACTATTTCGGCTAATTCTTGGTTAAGTACATGAATAGGACCATAAAAGTGATATGCTACTAATACAAAATACTCTTAAATGAAGGACTTCAAATGTCGTCAGGGACCCTGTGGGGTAATTCAAATATTTGTTATACGAGCATCACTATTCTGTTGACGCTGAGAAAAATATAAATTCCCTTAAATTGACAAAGGCTACAATGGGCGATGTAGCCGTCATACAGCGATGTAGCCACGTTGTCATGTGTAAAAATATTTATTTTGTACACAAAAAAAAAATTTTGAAAATTTGTACTCGCTAACGTGCTGTAGAGCATGTGTTCAATTCGTAAAACAAATTGTTATTCGGAAAAAGAAATTTAAATTCCAATTCAAATTAATAAAACGTGGCAGTGTTTGTGAAGCACGCAAGATCCAAGACTTAGCGATATAAGTAGCATTATAAGAACACTGTTCAGCATAAGAATCGGTCCGAGACCGCTCCATGTAATTCTTATGCAAAATAAAGTCATTAAACCGAACTTACAGAAGCCATAATTTTGAGAGGAATTTTGCTTTCCGCACTATTCAAATCATTTACGCAGTTTCAAAATTATAAATTGATTAAATAATACTTTTTATACGTTTTCCACAAATAATAGCAAATTGAGGTGGTCGAAGGTCTAAATTAACTTGAAAATCTTCATAAGCGCTTTTCCTTTCATTTTATAGTCTATGCTAAAACTCAGAGCCCTCGAAATATATTTCTTGTTCCAGTTTAAATTACTTGTGTTGAGGAACTCGATATTGAAGAGCATGCTTACTTCTTCCAGAGCTCCCTGGTCGAAGTCAACCAAAGTAACAATATATGAGCTGGAAACAAGGTAATCCCCAAACCATGGGCCTAGCAAATGCCATTGATTTTATGGTTATCTTTAAGCCATTGCTCAACAATTAATTCAGAAAATTTTTGAGGCCGAATGCTTGCCTTGATCGCCAACTTGGCAATCAAAGTGGAGTTTATAAGCAGTCTTAAAAAGCTAAGAAGAAAGTTTTCTTTGCAACCATACCATCAACTATCAGGATGACTTTCACACTTCAAATTTCATCCGTTTTACCCAAATTAAACAATCCAAAAATAGAAAACCTGAAACATTAACTTTACGCTCGCTGGTGGTTCTCTAAGGATTTCTAAAAAATAATAGTGGCGTGGAAAATTTTGATGGCTCAAATAGCATGTTTTTCACATTCTAAATAGAGTCCGCGGCAAAAAAAAAATCATGAGAAATGGGGCATTGTGGTCCACGAAAATTTGGTGGTATGAGGGAAGCGGAGATCGTATTCGAATTAAGGCGATTAATTTACATAAAAATCAGCTGAAAATGTGTCAAGAGTCTTCCTTTTTTTATTTTTTGCAGAACAGTGTAACTTGCCATTAACGCTTTTTCTAGTTAAAGCTAATTTTTGCCAAAGCCGTTATTACACTTTCCATGTATGTAAGTAAAAAGAAAAAAAACGCCTACCGTTTCACCAAAGACACAACCCTTTTTCATGTTACAAGCACAACGAGGTAAGAGAATAAGCTAAATTAAATCGAGCAGCTGATTTTACACATTTCAATTAATAATTAACGGCTTCCAGGCCGAAGGAACTTTAAATTTTTTTATTTTCGATTTTGTGAAGAAATTCTAAACAACGAGAAGGATCTATTGTATGAAATAGTTTTGCGAAAGTATTTCACTTATAAGATCTATATTTAGATCTGCATAAAATTTGAACTATAAAACTATAAAAAGTCGCATCATTACCTCTGCTTTTACGATTTTTTAAGCCACTTTGACATTGTATAGCCTGGTCACGACTCGCTTTGGTAAATACTGCATCCTGAAAAATTTATATAAAAAAAGTGGCAATTTAAATAAAACGCTCATAAAATATAATTTTTTCTAAAACAAAGAATTTATTTTTAAACATATAAATTTAAATTATGACAAAAAGTTGAGGCAAACTTTAACGTACTAGATTTGATTCAGTTGATTTAAGACAATCGGTATATAAGAAACGATGCATTGACCTCTCAGTGCCCTTGTCCATTTCCAAAAATCGCCAATAATCTCTACCAGTAGAACGGACCATTTCTAGATACTCCAAAAAGGATCTATAGCTAATATTCTCCATATTGGGGTATTCGTGATGATGGTGATATTTGCATTGCTTGTCGTAGACCCATTGCCGTTGCATGGGGGCTACCAATTTAAGACGTTCTAGTAAATGTAGGAATTCCTGCCTCCTATTACCAAAATACAATTGAATATTGCTGTAACTGTTGAGAAACAATAACAGAAATGAAACTGGATTTGGAATATATTTGCATATGCAAGTTCTTTAACATTAACCCACGTTATGCCATCGTTAATCATTTTCTTGACGTCAGTATCTTCAACTATACGATCAATTTCAAAGCAATCTGAGTTTTTATTTAATGTCACCAAAAACCAGGGGGGAATTAAGCTAAAACGAACACACTTTATTACATTGAAAACATGGCGCTGCCGCTCTGGCCAGTCATGATTCAGCCATCGTACTGCAGACATGAAGATCTAAAATAGTAAAGCTTTTAAAAGAATTGCTTCTGCTGGGAAAACAAGTGACTCGAAGTAAAATGAAATAATGCAACCGCACTTAGAAAGTGATCTTAATCTTAAACTCACTTCAATTTCTGAGTTCACGCCGATAGTATTGGAACTTAATAGTGTACAAATTTCATTAGCATTTAATGCCAGGTACTCTTTGCATGCCACCAATGTCAGAAAGAATTTACAAATACGCATTAACATTAATTGCTCTACATCTTCCAAACCAAAATTGCGAGCCTCCAAATATAATATAAAAGCGGTATCCTCACGAAAACATACATCATCATCTAAACAGAGCCAACATTGATTAATCAGTTCTCGAATGCGCAAGAAATTGGCAGCATTGAAAAGCTCCAAGATGCCCTCACGTTGCACCAATGGATGTGAAGATATCATCCAATCGTACACCATCATAAAGGCAGATGGCGTTACCTTTTCCTCAGGTAATTGTATAAGGATCTCATTGTTACATTCCAAAAAAAAATCGGAATAACATTGCAATACCAACATATGACAATTGAAGCTGACATCGCCAATTCGTACTTGAACGCTGGGGTTAATATGATTATCGATCATGTTTTTAAGTAGTTTATAAAGATCCTCCTTGGCCGGCTGTATAATATGCTCCCAGCCATCCACATCATCGGCTTTATAGCCCATTTCTAAAAGAGATTTTTCATTCAAAGGAATTTCATGTACACTCTCAGTTTCCTCCACACCGTGTAAGGAGAAAAAAGCAGGCAGTATTTTATTGGACAAAACCTTACTAGATTCATCTTGACCAGCTGAAAATCATTTAAAATTAGACATTTAACTTTGTGTGTGTATGTGCATTCTACTTACAATTTTGTAATTTTTGATATTCCACAAGAAGTTCTTTCTGGGTAGAAGCATCAGAATTTTCTACAAAATTTAAGCTAATATTTATTAAGTTAATTGTTTTTTAAAATATAGTTTTTCCAATTTAAATTTAATCACTTACTTTACAAATTTCTTGTCTAGCGTATCCGCATAGAAATAGGAGTTTGGCGTGACCGTCGTTGAAATATACGAATCATTATTCTGAGCAAAAAATTATCTGTCAAGACATTTTTCGCATAATAAAGTTTAGTAAAAATTTACCTGGTTATTAACTTTATCCATTTTTGTTTAACTGTTAAGAACATAAAAACTAAATGTATTTCCTAATATTTTAAATAAAATTTAAAAAAAAAAAAACGTTGCACAAGGAGTGAATTTATATATTTATAGGTTGGCACGAACTTATAGAAAATTCAGTATAAAAGATTTAAGAATTTTCAAAATGTACTTCAGTTTTGACAGGAAAATCCTAATCAAAAATTTATTTAATGAAATTATAATATATAATTCAGGGGTAGCATATGTAAAGCTTTTTAAAATTAACACACATTATACCATTTCTAATCATTTTCTGATCAAAAACCACACTGATCCTTACACACTGACATCACACTATAATTACATTTCGCATTTACACTCGCCCAGTCAAAATAAAAATTTTATTTAATTTCATAAATTTTTTTAATAAAATGTAAAGAAATATCGAAAACAAAATATGAAAATAATTTTTTAAAATATCTTAAGCTTGGCAACCGAATAAAAAATTAGGAAATATTTCATTTCTAAATTTCTTCATTTTACTGAATAAAAATATCAACTGCTTTAAAGGAAATCAATATTTTTATAAAAGTTCGCAACAAATGTTTTTCACATTTTTAATTTTTGTCACCAAAACCAAATATGATATTCTGACATTTCCAAAATGAACAGCTGTTGAATTTAATATTTTTGGATTGTTTGATAATATAAACGATTTTTCCAAAACACAAAAATCTGGCAGCTCCTGTGTAATATTATTTTTAACAAATTGATTATTGTTTACAAGAGTTAAAAACCTCATATATACTTAAACGCTTATGTACATACTTGCATATATTTAAGAATAAGTTTTCGTTTGAAAGGCTCGTGTAAGGGAACATGATTGCATTTATTAAGCATGTCTTCAAATTGCAATTTCTACTCATCGTAATTGCTATTTTGGCTGGTGTTTATTATGAAGACATCATACAAGTCCTAAAAAACAAACTTGCATTTTTTAATTGTGAAGTGGCACTGCGCCTAGGCGCTGACCGATTCCTGCCAAGAATTATTGTAAGTAAATGTGAAAAAGAAAGGTTACCGCCAAAAGAAAAGTTATTCAGCAAAGAAGAGCTTTCAAATTTTAATGGTGAAAATAACAAGCCCATATATTTGGCTTTGTTGGGCAGTGTTTATGATGTTTCCAAAGGAGCAAAATTTTATGGCCCTGACTGCTCCTACAACTATTTTGCTGGACGTGATGCTTCAGTCTCCTTCATAACTGGACAATTTACAGATTATGATGAAGAGAAAGCTGACGATGTTCTCACTCTCACACCTTCAGAAATTTTAAGTTTAGCGAATTGGAAAACCTTCTACGATCGTGATTACATATTCAAGGGATATCTAGTTGGACGATTTTATGACAAATATGGAGAACCCACCAAGTATTATTATAAATTTTCAAATATACTAAAGCTAGCAAAAGATAGTAAGGAAGCTAATGAGAAATTAAGGCATAAATACCCAGATTGCAATGTGGAATGGTCTAAGGAGAAGGGTTCGCATGTTTGGTGTACGAAAAATAGTGGTGGCAATCAGCGTGATTGGGTGGGTTATCCGCGCAAATTATTTGAGATTGGCAGTGATAATTTTAGGTGTGCTTGCTTGCGTAAGATAGATTTAGATACAACAGAGATAATGGTGAAACCATACGATGATTGTGAAACTTTTGCTCATGAATGCTACTATCATGTTGATTAGTAGAGAAATTATTTACCTTTAATTTGTGTAAATTATTAATTTTAGTATTGTTAAATTTTGTCAGAGGGGTATGGGGAATTAAGCGCGTATACTTAAATATTCGTTTACACATATTTTACTTATAGTTAAATTTTTGATATACTAATTTTTTAACTTAGCAAATGTACTTAATGTTTTTACATACTTTTGTATACACAAATACATATATATTTATATGTAATAAATACAAACAAACTGCCTTATTCTTGGCATACGAATTACTTATATCAATGAGGTTCTAAGAATATTTAAAATTTAAGTTTGTAAAATGTAATATTAATATATATTTTAAAAATTTTAAGTAGAGATTCTAAAAGTAATATTGTGTTTTAAATTTTTTAAATAAGATGGGTTTTAAATAGCAAAGGAAACAGAATAATTTAATTTAGGATCGTAACTTTTTTGGCATACGTAATTCTGCAAAGCAACAATTATAATGCCGTAGTGAGGCCTGTAACCGCCTGAGATTAGGTTTATTTGATTTTATGGGTTTTATTATACTTCTCCCGACATTTCGCAGATTTTTTATCTACATTATCAAGAGGAAACAAATTATCGTGTTGTTATATATTATTTTTAATTATTTGGATTATCTTCAAACCTAATCGCCCTACCAACTACATTTAAGGGCAAAACTCTATATTAAGTAGCTTCTCTTTTGGAATTATCAGAAATTTTACTAATCACTGAAAATCTTTAAGAAATTTGATACTCAAAATATTTTTTAAATTGCAAAATTTTGTTAACTATTTTGCATGTGATCAAGTTAATAGTATTTCTATTACTATAATGAGTGGTTTTAAAGGAATGCGTTATAGCTTTCTATAGAAATTGAAAATATATTAATAATATAGTTCTAAGTAAACATATTTCTTCCAATAACCCTATTATTGCATAATATTAGATAAAATAATGAAGAAAAAATTTACACATCTTATAACAATAGTTTTTTAAAGTTATATCACTTATTTGATTAATTTACACACATTTACAATTTAAAAAATATATACAATATAAACATGAACTGTTATGAAAAGCGAATTCGCACTGCCATCATATAGACTCTAGTCTGGTAGCACTTGCGAGTGAATTGTTAGTTAAGTAAGAAGAAGCAACATATGTTGCTGATATTCAACAGAAACTTTTTGTCCAAATTGCTGTGTTTTTAATTTATAACAAATATTTATATTGAGAGTAATATGTATTTATACAAATGTATACTAATAATATTTAACTAAAGTGCCTTCGTTTTATATTTCCATAGAAATTGTTTTTACATTTTTTAAAATATAAACAAAAAACAGCCACGACTCTAAATGTTTCGAAATCATATACAGCAATAAGAATATGTATGTTGTCTTCAAAAAAGGCGTTAAGATTGCAGTACCAGCAGAAAGCAATTTAACACACAGACAAAAAATACTAGAAAATAAATGAAAACGATTGTAAAGGCCGTATAACAACAGCGATCGACAGATAGGACAGGAAATCAAATGATTACAATTTTTTGCATTTATGTACATACATATGTAAACTGATAAAGAATCTAGATAAAGAAAATAAAAGCCGACACAGAAGCCATTCGTTGGAATATATACATGTCTGTATGTATGTATTCATATTATTTGAAGCCACCTTTGTTAAAAAAAAAAAAATAAATAATTCGTTTAAAGAGCTCTTTGTGAAAAAATGATGAACTGTTTTACTTCGTTGAGTGTGCCCACTTTAGGGGAAATGGAGCAAATTATTTGTATGTTGGAAAGGGGAACGATTGTCACAAAGTTGTATGGCAAGCAGAGGCGTCCCGAACAAAGGCGACTTATTTTGGTAAGAGAAACTCGCCAACTCCTGTGGTCGCCGGTTGCCGCCAATACACGCATGGAGCATGAAGGTTCACTGGAACTTAGAGAAATAAAAGAGATACGTGTGGGTAAAAATTCCAAAGAATTTCGCAATTGTGCCGATGAGGCTAAGCGGTTTGAAGTTGGAAAGTGTTTCGTTGTACTTCATGGAAGCTCATTTAAATTGAAAACCTTTTCTGTCGTAGCATTGTCCGAGCACGAAGCGGAAAATTGGGTGAAAGGTTTGCGTTACATGGTGCAAGACACTGTTTATGCCTCTTATCCACTGCAGGTGGAACGGTGGCTGAGACGAGAATATTACGCTATCGAAAATACGGGCTCCCAGTCATCCAAAGAAGGCAGCCAAGTGACCATTAAAGATTTTAAGGTCTTTTTAGCAAGTATCAGTTGTAAAATGACTACTTCTAAGTTGATGGATTGTTTCACTGAAGAAGATGTCCGCCGAAAGAATGATTTACGCTTTGATGACTTTGCACGCTTGTATAGAAAACTAATACAAAATTTTAATTTCCTTGAAGAAATATTCAATAATAATCCTAGTAAAGCATTTACCTATACCAAGGAAGGTGGTATAATAACTTTAAGAGAATTTGAACATTTCCTGCTAGAGGAGCAATGTGAATCTATAGCACGAGACAACAATGCTGTGTCAAATTTTATGCGAGAATTTTTGCAAGATGTAGAGAGAGAAGTACAGGAGCCTTATTTCACATTTAGTGAATTTTTAGATTATCTATTTTCAAAGCATAATGATTTGTGGGATAAACAATGCGACCATATTTATATGGATATGAAGCAACCGATGTCCAATTATTGGATAGCTTCATCACATAATACTTATCTTACCGGCGACCAATTCTCATCGGAATCTTCTTGTGAGGCCTATGTTAGAGCCTTGCGCATGGGATGCAGATGTATTGAATTGGATTGCTGGAACGGACCGGATAATCAGCCTCATATATTTCACGGGCACACTATTACATCAAAAATTAAATTCAAAGATGTCATTAAAACTATAAAAGAACATGCCTTTGTTACTTCCGATTATCCGGTGATTTTATCAATAGAACAAAATTGCTGCTTAGAGCAGCAACGTAACATGGCTCATGCTTTATTGGAAGTTTTTGGGGATATGCTTTTAGTGCAACGTTGTGATCGTTCCGAGACCCAATTACCATCGCCTTATCAACTTCGAAGGAAAATTATTTTAAAGCACAAAAAGCTGCCAGAATACGAAGAAAATTCAAATGTGGCCACTGGTAGCATAAATCCCAACACTCTTCTAACTTCAACTAGTGGTCGCAGTTCAATTTCGGCTGCAGCTGGTGAAGAGAATGATGGCATGCGAAACATTTTAAAGGAAGACCTTTTATACTTTAAAGATCCGGTAGATAAAGTCTGGAATCTGTATCATTTCGTTCTGACCCAGCAGGAATTAATATATTCTTCGAAGACAGAAGATAACAATTCAACGGCTGGTGATGATGAAGACTTATTGCCTTTAATATCATCCACTAACACTTTAATGCCCAAAGTTAAAGACAGTATTATAAATGATGAGTTGCATTTTGGGGAAAACTGGTTCCATGGGAAACTAGAAGGTAATTTTCTTTTTTCTTGACCGAGTTGGCAAACATTCTTATATGGGTAATTTGAATAGTTGAGCTTCCACCAGACGTTGGTAAGATATTTGAAATGAGAAACTAATCGGCCAGTTTAAAAACCGGATAAATATAAAATAAAATGTTGAAGAATACCGAATTAATATATTTTTTTAAGTTACTTATTGGACTTAATGAAATAAAAAGTTACATAAATAATACTGAATATTTGCTTTCCCAGATGCAAAGCAATGAAAACGTTTTACTTACTGAACAAGGCTCTTAAATGGGAAACATGGACCTCCAAGGAATAGTATATGTAAAATGTTTTTTTCTGTTTTTCATTATGTAGCTCGACTTGAAATGTGACTGTACAGGTCACGGCCACACAAAAGAAAAATATTAAAACAATGATAAGAAACTGTGTAGCCATGGAGAGCGATCTTACGTCTGTGTATTAGTCACATTACTTATGAAAAGTTTAATCCACAAACTTATTAGTCCGATATACTTTCCCTTTTAGGAGGCCGTCATGAAGCTGATCAACTTTTGGAAGCTTACAAACATTTGGGTGATGGCACCTTTTTGGTACGAGAATCTGCGACCTTTGTCGGAGATTACAGCTTGTCATTTTGGCGGCGGAACAGACCCAATCATTGTCGCATAAAATTAAAACATGAAAATGGAGCCACCAAATATTACTTGGTTGACAATTTTGTATTTGATTCCCTTTATTCTTTAATTGTCTATTATCGAAAAAATATGTTGCGTAGCTCAGAATTTTCGATTACTCTTAAGGAGCCTGTGCCGCAACCAAAAAAGCATGAATCCCAAGAATGGTTTCATCCGCACACAACCAAAGAACAAGCTGAACAAGTGCTGATTAAACTCGATGTTGGCTCATTTCTGGTACGGCCTTCGGTACAGAATGCTCATGCTTTTGTCATTTCATTTACGATTAATCGTAAGATAAAGCATTGTCGCATTATGCAAGAAGGCCGCCTATTCGTTGTTGAATCTAATCAATTTGAATCATTAGTGTCCTTGGTTAAGCACTATATGCGCAATCCCTTATATCGCACGGTTAAATTAATTTATCCAGTATCACAAGAAATGCTAAAGCAAAAATTGCTAGAATGTCAGGCATCTTTGGATCATGGCAGTGGCACGGTTGGTGAATTTAATGATGCTTCCAGCTATATGGATCCCAGCTTAGAGGATACGGTTACTTGTAAAGCTTTATATAGCTATAAGGCTAATAAATCCGATGAATTGTCGTTTCCCAAACATGCGATTATCACAAACGTCCAAAGAAACAATACAATGTGGTGGAAGGGAGATTATGGTGGCCTAAAACAACGGCATTTGCCGGCGAATTATGTAAAGGTAAGTCCGAAATTGGAAAACAATGTTAATATATTAGCTGGGAGAAAATTAATATTTTGGTTTGTATTCTTTAGGTTATTGAATCCTCATCGGATGACTACAACAGCTTTAGTGATGAAACAAACAATGAACAATTTTCTCGTACCGATTCAATTGAAATTCATGGGGCTGTGGCAGGTCTCTTTGAGGCCAATGAACCCGGCATACTTTTCAAGCTACAAATACAAATACCCACAATGCAAAATTCTTTTGTAGTGGGTTTCGATAATCAAGAACAGGCTTATGAATGGTTTAAAGCCGTACAAGATGCGGCCTTAATTGCAAATCAAATGGCTACAGAAAGAAGAAAAAAAGAACGTTCTGCGCGTGTTGCAAAAGAAATGTCTGATTTGATTATATATTTCCGTAGTGTGCCATTTCGTGAACATTCTTGGGTATTTTACGAAATGTCTAGCTTCCCTGAAACAAAAGCGGAGAAGCAATTCCTACAACAAAATACGGCATTGTTTTTGTCCTATCACCGAAATCAAATAAGTCGTGTCTATCCAAAGGGTCAACGTTTAGATTCTTCTAATTTCAATCCGGTACCATTTTGGAATGTGGGCTCACAGATGATTGCTCTAAATTATCAAACTGGCGACAAAGCTATGCAATTGAATCAAGCAAAGTTTCGTGATAATGGACAATGTGGTTATTTGTTGAAACCGAAATTTATGATGGCCGAAGGTTTTGATCCAAATAATCCCTTAACAATTAGTCCTTTAGAAGAGAAATTGGTAGCCATACGCATAATAGCAGCTAGACATTTGTTTCGCGCGGGCAAATGCAGTAGTCCTATGGTAGTCGTCGAAATTGCTGGAGCGTCTTTCGATACGGGTGTTAAACACCGCACTAAGATTAGTGATAATGGCTTTAATCCGGTATGGAATGAATCGTGTGAGTTTTCGGTACGGAATTCCCATTTCGCTTTCCTGCGTTTTGAGGTGCAAGATGAAGACATTTTTGCAGAAACCCATTTCATAGCACAAGCCTGCTATCCACTCAACTGTATACGTACTGGTTATCGCAGCGTCATTCTACGCAATAAATTCAGTGAAGAATTAGAACTTGCTTCTCTACTTATTCATATAGACATCAAGCAGGTTTCAGATACAGATACGCATGCAATCAGTAGCTTTTAAATGCACAAATTTTTGGCAACAATTTACATACAACATCGATTTCGACAGCAAATAACTTGTTAAAACTATTTCATCTCTCGCAAAATTTAAATTAATTAAAACTGTTATTTTTTGAGTTTTTTTTTTTTTTGTTAATTTACTATGCAATTTAAAGTTAAAATTAAATTTGTAGACTTAAAGTCGCTTTTTTCATAATTTTTTTTTTTTTTAGATATTCCCGTAACACCTTCAGGAAGTCAAAATTGATTTAGAATATTTTACATACAATCCTAGTCAAATGATTTTGCATATTTTTAAAGTGTGTAATACCGATACAGATTTTGAATAAAAACAAAACTGTTCTAAAATTCGCCAGAGCTTTTCTTCCGAATCTTAGAAACCTTCTGTATAGGATCACTATTTTGTTTTTAAATCATATTTCTATTCTAAAAGAGGCTTCAATTTTGAATTCTTTAACTTTAACTCTTCATTTTCGAATGTGTATGTAAAATATTGTAAATAATTTTTCATTTCCTGAGAATCTTAAGGAAATATAGAAAAAAATTTTAAATCTCAAGAAAGAGGGGAAACAATTTTGATTAATTAATGTTATTGCATTTTTGTTAAAAATAAAAACTCTGAAATTCTTTTTATCTGTTTGTTAAAAATCAACGTAATCAATAACTAACTTAAAGACTTATTTTCGTACATTCTATGTTAAATATTCTATATATTTTATGTAACTATTGCTTAGCTAATTCATATTTTCTTTTATCATATCATTAAATAACATAAAAAGCTTCCAAACCATATTTATTAATTATATTTTTAACATAAAGTTTGTATTTTAATTATCGAATAAATGTATTTTATTACATGATTTATTATCAACGTACTCACATCTATTTGAACTTAATACGGCACTTCCTAGACAAAGAAAAATAGTTTTGTATATATTTATTGCAATTATCGAAATCTTTGCCAAAGATTGAAAAATTGTTAAAGTAATTTAGAAGAAAGTACAGAGGAACTCCACAACAAGATTCTTCATTTAGTGTACTATTTGCGTACATCACAAATATATCAATCGTACATATCAAACATTGACGACTACTCATCACTGCAATATAGCCTTGTTAAATTATTCCCTGATAAAGACAAATGGCAAGCAAGATTATTTCACTGCAAACTTTTCATAATGCCCTTTGAATGAGCTGGTTCAGCTCATTCCTTAAGCATATCATTAGGAAAGCTTTTCGTTAACTTCAGAGGATACAAATATTTCATTTGTTGAGGATATCATCCCCTTAACATTTTAGTGCGTAAGTGAACCAACTAAGTGTCGATACCTACTACCGCCAGTCACAATATGAAACAATTTCTTAAATTATTCTTAATTCCATTAGAATTTCATGTGTTAAATATGTTTGGAATGTTTAAGTGACATTGGCAAAGTCACTGGGACCAGCACAACCACCCTCTGACACCTAACAATATATCAACGGCGAACTAAAAAGGGGTCCTACCAAAATATACTTCATATCCATCATTACATTTTTCTATTATTTTACTGATGCAGTGCATGAGGAGCAATTCTACCCTGCACTGTAATCTTAAGAAAAAGTAGAAGAAAATAAGCACTTACCTGAGTAAAGTTATCTTGGCAGCTTGATTTTTGACGAAATTATGCACTTTTCATTTAATGTTCACATTAAATTACTTTTATATTTTTACAAACTTTTTTTTTAGCACATGCTAAAAACTATTTATTTCAATCATATTTTAGCCCTTTGGCACAGCCAGCGAATAACGAAAACAAAAATTAACATCAACCGCGTAACAATTTCCTTTTTTTTTTATTTTAACAATTTATTTTTGACAGATTTTATTTAACAAATTTTTATATACACTTTAATAAACACAGAACACAAATTAATTCTTTTTTCTATATATTTTCATTAGAAAGAAATTCCTTTTCTTTCCAATCTTTATTTGACATGCGATCGTTGTAAAAATTCGTTGAAAACCGTTTGGCAGCAGCCGTGAATATGCAAAAACAAGCAAAAATTCAATGTTGGCAATAACACAACACAATTATGACAAACTGATGCAATTGCGCCAGAATTGCCATCACTATTCAAAATTTTATTTTCATTATCATTTTCACACTGTTCGGACGGCAAAAAAATTGTTCTGACAAGTAACACTATTTCTCGAGAGAAACACGAAAATTAAGTTATTTTTAGTTAATAATATTACTAGTTGTTTTATTAAATGGAATAGATGTATGCAGGAAATGAAATAAAATACGTTATACATCTGTTGAGCCGGTAGCCATTTTTCTTTGCTTGGAAGTTCGTTTCATGTATGCATGCATGTGTGTGTTTAAACAAAATGTGAGTGTCGCAGTATTGTAGTGTTAAAATGAAAGAAGCTATAATTTTTGATAAAATTTAAAATAAAGAACAAAAAAAAATAAAAGAAGAAGAATAAAAATAAATGGCTTAAAATTAAATATCTTAATTGAAATAAAATCAAAGTGAAATGAAAATTAATTATTATAGAAGGTTAAATAAAATAAAAAATAGTTTAAATATGTGACTTCTTTATAGGCTTGTTTCGCGAAATGTTTACCAGGTAAGCTTTAAATAGTTCAAATTTCTATCAAACAGCGAAGATTACGAAATTTTTAAATCAAAAACCATTCTTTACTGCCGAAAGTTGTCATATTTTTGAGGCATGAAGTGTAGCAAAGACTTATTATCTTTCAAATATTGTTTTGCCTTCAAATTGTATTTTCACTGAAAGTCTGGTTCCGTTGCAAAGTCGTGATGGTTTGATATTTCGAAGAAGAAAAATAGCTGCGCTTTACCGACATACCAAATATTCATCAAATACGGTTCAAAGTTATATGGCGACGTTAAAAGTATAAAGAGAAAGAATCCGCTGGATGGCACAAATTTGTACAGAGAACAAAAAGTTTAAGTTTCAAGCAAAATTTGATTTGAAAAGAAGCGTGAAAGGGGGCGTGGCGTATGAAAAGTTTTTTTTCAACCTCGCCTAGGATATATGTATGTATATATATAATTTGTATACAATTTGAAGTAAATCTGTTAAAAACTACATGGGACCAATTACATAATTTTAAAAAAGGGGGCGGCGTCGAATCATGACAGAGTCCCAGATAAATGCTGTGAAAATTTCAGGAAGTTCGGTCTAGGGGTTTGGTCTTCTTTAAGGTACAAACAAAGAAATAAACAAACACATTCCATTTTATATATGCATATAGATATATGGAATATATGAATTATATGAAAACAATTATATAACTACTATATATAATTTTCAATTAAAAAAATTAATTAAAATTAATAAAAAATTAATAAAAGAAATGTCAGGTGGATAACACCAATATTTAATAACGATGTACCTGACTGATGTTTTCTTGACCGCTGGATGTTTTAAAAAAGTGTTTCCCATAGACACCCCTCAGTAATATATTTGTAATTTCTTACAAATTTAAACGATTCAAACCGTATAAATTAAGAAATAATTCAAATTTAATTTTTCCTTTGAAAATATGATTTACTGCAAAATGCTCATAAGCACGACTTCTGTGATGGAAGTAGCCACAGGGGGCAAACCATCCTAAAATAAGTTTAGAAATCCTTACCATTTAAAAACAGACGTAATTCACACACCCTACTGCAATCTTTTTGGTTTTTTAGAAACTATTTTTCGACTCGTAATCATGACGTTATTATATATTCGGTTAGGCAAGTAAAACTTATGAGTCAGAACATCTTCAAACATCTTTAGGAAGCGCGAGCAATAATTTTTTTAAAGTAACACCCACACAATATTGCAATTTCAGTTTAATATTTTTTTAATGTTTTGTAAATGCGTATTAGAATAAATATTAGAAAGAATTTTTTAGTTATTGTATAGAAATTCTCTGCGAAGCAAACAAACAAAAACCATTGGTAACTAAAAGAGATATTGTCAACGGGAACAATCTAATATAATGAAAGGAAATGATTAGTTTAAGCGCAGATGCAATGACTTCTTTATGATGTGTAAATGATTGTTGTCAAAACCAATGAGACTTAAGAAATTGTGTTGACAATATCATCGATTTTTAAAATTGATCTTATGGTTTCAGTAGACAGCGATATAGCCGAAATGCTAACCAGGGCCGGCTGAACCACATTCTCGGCAAAAATGTCCGTAATGGCTCCTTTGCGTACATTAATACCAGCATTTTTTTCACCCTGAGCATGACGATTACGCAACTCAGTGACCGTGGCTATAGGATTTAAGCCAGCATTTTCAGCCAAAGTAGAGGGAATAACTTCTAAGGCTTCAGCAAAAGCACGGAAACAATAAGCATCGACACCTTCTACAGTTTGAGCATAAGCAGCCAACTGTAAAGCCATTTCAATTTCAGGAGCACCTCCACCAACTATTTGAGCACGCTTTTTAACCAAACAGCGTACAACGCACAAGGCATCGTGTAAAGAACGAGCTGCTTCCTCTAATACCAATTTATTGGAACCGCGGCAAATAATGGAAACAGTGCGACCTGGATTTTGAATACCAGTAATTTTAACAAATTTATTAGTTCCGCTGGAAATTTCCTCAACCAAATCGGCATTAACAAGATTCTCAGCAACAAAGTGATCCAATGAGGCAATGGGGCGACAATTTAAAGTTTTGCAAACAAATTCAATATCTTCACGTTCTACATCCTTAACCACCAAACACTTAATTTTATCTAAGAAATGAAGTGCCAAATCAGAAACAGCATCACTAGAAAAATAAAAATTTTTTTAATAAAAACACCTTATTTTCTATAAAATAGGCATCGAAGTTACCGCAATATAGATTTCTGAATTAAAAGAACATTGCAGCCGGCCTTCTTGATTTGTTTTACGATATTGAGAATATATGCCCGCTCCTCCTTCAAGACACGATCCATAGCAGCATAATCCGATACAATAACACTGTGGTCCATCTAGAGGATTTTATGAAACAAAAGTTGAAAAAATTTATAAATATTTGCATTCATTCCTACTAATATCTGCTTTAAAAACCAATAAAAAACATGAATATTTGCAACAGCTTAACCAAATTTTAGCGACAATTGATGAGGAATATTTACATTTCCTAAAATTTATCAAAAATCCTGAGCAGTTGAGTTTTTGCTCTACAAATGTTTATATTTATTCCAAATTTAAAAAAGCTTTATTGAAGAGAACGCTGATTTAAAAATTGTGCCCCGTAAACTAATCATTTCATGGTGTTTTCAATTTTATCTTAAAGTCTGGAGTTTCTTGGAGATGTAACAGAGCTAAAGAAAGCCTATACAAAGCGACCATAACTTCCACTAAATTGGCGGAAGCTTCTTCCCAGCTGTCGCCTGATGGCCAGACATTCACAAAAGGACATTTCATAGAAACTTCGCTCTTTAAACTGTTTCTACTACACTCTTGCAGTAGTTTTTGCAAATTGGTCAACATTCCATATTTAACTACTATTATTTAAGAGCTTTTGTTATAGCCACTGGCATATGAGGCAATATATTACGGAACGTGTGAATAATAAAATTTCCTTAATTCCAACCTGCACTTGCATAATAAATAATTTTAATAAGGGAACTCGTTGGTAACACATACTTGCGAGTATCCAATATTTCGTTCACAAACTAAACTTTTGGTTTCCTAATTGATAAATGTTGCAAATTGTAAAAATCTTGTTAAACTCACATCAGTTTTTGGTGCAGAAATGCAGAATTGAATTAAACCAATCTTGGCCTTTTCGATACGTTTGGGAGCATTCGTACCAGCCGAGGGGGAAGTGAACACCAGGCCATCAACTAGTTCAGTATCTTCAACAGTGCCACCTAAACTCTGAATGACTTTAATATTCTTTAAATCAACTGCGCCTTCACGACCAGGTTCTGTCACTTTTAAAACAGCATCTACAGCAATGGGTGCTAACAAGCTGCTCTGTTGTGAGACCACCTTGGAATTTAAGGACGTTGAAGCGCTCTTAATTAAAGTATCACGATCATTCAAGTCTATTGCTGTTGACATTTCATTTAATATCTCAATAGCTTTGTTCGAACAACGCTGGAATGAATCCGAAATAGCTGTAGGATGAATACCTTTGTGCAAAAGCTTTTCGCACGCATCCAACAATGCACCAGCAATGACAACTACAGACGTTGTGCCATCACCAGCTTCAACATCTTGGGCACGAGAAAGTTCCACCAACATTTTAGCCGCGGGATGTAAAACGTTCATTTGCTTTAAAATGGTTGCACCGTCGTTGGTGATAGATACTTCGCCATTACCTGCTTGAATCATTTTGTCCATTCCGCGGGGTCCTAAACTTGTGCGAATAGCATCGGAAACAGCTGCGAATAATGGAAATAAAATATGTTTTATGAACAGATGGCTGCAAATTATATTTCAAAATCGTGACGTCATAGTAACTAAACAAATTGCCAATTGCAAACATAAAATTTTTTTCTTCAACTTAAATAGTTCATGATTCACTGTTCTTCCTTTGGCACCTGAAGAATCGTCAAATTATTAAACCAATTTTATTCAAACATTGCATACATAATGCCATAAAACATACATACACACCCACACACAATATGTATTTAGCCGGCCGAAGCCATGGAAATTTTTTTTTGATTTTCTTGCCCAAAATCCAAAGTTTATTTACACTCTTGCCAATTTTTTTAACAAAAATTAAATTATATCAATTATTTTACAGCTTGAGTAGAAACAAAAATTAATTGCTAACCTTTTGCTGCCTGTATATTCGATAGGCGGACATCGGTAGGTTTGGACTTATCTTTGAAAGCTTGCCCTTTAGGTTTTAACGAAACGTTTCTTGCTTTCGGTACCATTATTTTATTTATTTTCTTCTAAATCACTTCTTTTTAATAATTTGTAAATTAATTAAACGGATTCCTTAAGAATAATTGGATCAAAAATCTAAAAGAAAAATTTATTGCTCGTCAGACAACACAGGGTGGCGTCACAGGGTACACTTTGTGACAGGGTGTACCGACAATTTGCTAAATTAAATGCAACAGAGATGACAGAATAATTTTATTTGCCATACACTCAAAATCCGATTAGATTCGTTTCCCCATTCTGATAAACAACTATTATATTTAGTGCTGTAGAAAAGGATTCATTGCTATTATAAATTAAACTATAAGAAAAACTTTAATAATTATAATTTATCCAAAGTTCTATCTTATTTTTCGTCTTGTTTTTTTCTTGGCTTAGCTGCTTGAAGGAAAGTAACTCTGATCACAAATTATTTCTATGTCTTACGATTATATTTGTATTTATTGTATTGTAGTGAAAAGAAGCCTTTAGTTATTTTCATTGTGCCAGAATTATGGCGAATGAATGATAATGAAGTAATGAAGCAAAATTTATTTTTTATTGAATACCCTTATTTTGAAGCTGATATGTTACTACAGAATAAGCTAAAAGGTGGATTAAAGAATATTAGCATCTACAAGTCAAATGTCAAGCACTTGAAAAATGTTCATGAAAATATTTTTCCGACGTAGTTGACGAACATATTAACATATTAATGTAAGCCATCAGTACCCTTAATGTTGAATATTTCGAAAATTCTATTTATTTGTAATTTGGTTTTGAATCAGTTATAAAATTTTGAAGTTACATTTTTAATTTTAAAATTTATTTTGTTTTGTTATATAAATTTGAATGTGTTTGATAAGGTTTTAAGCAAAGACCCAATACGTTTTATAATATTTTATATACAAAAATCACCTAATGTTTTCATAAAAAATCTCCTTATTTTGGTCAAATTTCCAAAACTTGGTAGCACTGTATGGAAATGCATTTTTATAATGTGGTCATATAGCTGTCTCTCTCATTACATCATACAATGTAAGCGAATTATAAAGTGGGTGGTGTTCCTACTACTCGCAAAAGCATTATTCATATCAATTGGTATATCTAAAGTAAGTCCAACATGCTAAAAAAAAGCTATAAACTAAAAAAGAAAGTTATGGCAACACTGTTGAGTAACAAAATTAATGAATGAAAAGCAAAATAAAATGCAAAAGAAAATAAATTTCTTGATTTTTATTCTGAGGACAGAATGTAATTAAAAAGATAAATAAAAAAAAATTAAATTAAAATTAAATTCATGAACTTTAACGATTACAACAAACAAAATCATGTTGTTTAACAACCGAGTGTAATTAAATTAAAGAATACCTGATAATAAAAATACACACATAAATATAAAGTAAAAGTCATAAAGGAAACAAAGCAGCAGAGTAGCAAAACGCTGCGAGGAAATGATGTGAAGAGCAAAAACCGTTTTAAAATTTACTCAACAAACAGTATAGAATCGAACTTTCGACAAATGCAGTCATATCGCGGTACCTAAAAGTGTAAAAGTGAAAATAAATTTAATAAATTTCAGATTGAAAAGAATTAAGCAATTTGCAAAGCCAATAAAAGGTCGAATATTTAAGTAAAGGAAATCGAAGCAAGCATTTTAAATTAACACATACAGAACAACTAAAATGAAGTACGAACTTTTGATAGGAACAGTATTAAGTCTTCTTTTGACGGTCAAAGCGTCTGGAATCGACCTTAGTAATATTGATGTTAATGAGTTGAAAAGTCAGCTGCCCGGTGAATTTGCAATGTCGAATTTTTCTATGGAAGATTTTAATGCTCTGTTTAAAAAGAAATGCGTGAAAGTTGCTGGCGAGGAAATGGGGCAAAAGGCTTTCGAAGAAATAGAAGTTTCGGCACTGGAATTAGCCGAATGTGTAAATAATATTGTCAATTTCACAGCTATACAAGAGGAAATAAATATCGCTTCCCCGCATGGAGAACTGGATGCAGTTTTCCACAAATATTGTTTAAAAAGGCCAGATGCCCTAAAGTGTGTTGAAAATTTCAATTCTAAACTAACGCCCTGTTTGGATAGCGAGGAGCGTGAAAATCAAGAAATGTTTTTGCGTATTATACGTAGTCTTTTGGACTTTGTATGCTACAAGGGTGGTGATCAAATTGCACTATTTATTGCTGAAAAAGGACCAGAATGTATAGAATCGCATCAGGATGACATTCAAAGCTGCATAAACGGCACATTATCGAATTACCGACAAGATGAGGATATTAAACACTATAAAAGTTTGCCTAAGTTTGTTATGGGTCCTAAGCAATGTCACGAGATGGAACGTTTGGAAAGTTGCATTGTTAAAAATTTGGAGAACTGCGAAGAAATTACTCCCGCCAACATTGTGGAATCAATGTTCCGCTTTATTAAAAATGAGACAGTTTGTCGTTCCATACCAAATACTGATAAACAAATCGCCAACAACGCTGGCGTCACCGCCAGTTCAATCACTATCAGCCACTTATCACTCTTATTGACATTGTTCGTTGCAATGCTTGCATATTCCAATCGTAAATCACTAGTATAAAAATGCAACTTAAATTTTTTTTTATTAGCATCATAAGTAAACATAATTAAAAACAAAAGCAAATTTAACTTAAGCTAAAGACGCAGCACCATCAACTATTTACAATATATGAAATTTGGTAATCAATTTGGATCTGATATGGGTAATTATTTCTATACGTACCTTAATTTTTATTTACATATATATTTATATATTTATATTTATATTCAAAAGCAATTGAAAATAATTTTTCACATATCTATATATTTATATACATACATATGTTTATATATATATATATATATATATTTTATAGATTTTATATATATATATATACATATGCATATAGATGTGTATTTGAAGCAACTAATAGGGCGTATTTGTATTAAAAGGAGTATCTTTGCAGGAAGTCTAGTTTCAAAAGCTTTGCAAGAAATTTACTACTCACAATGATAAATTTATATTATAAATTACTTTCTTAATTTATAATTTAGCAATAAAATAATTCTGATCAAGCCAGTATTTCAAATGCCCTGCACAGGGTTTCATGATAATGCGACACACATATAAAACTGTACCACTTTAATAAATTAAATACTTAAGGCCATGATTCACTATCGTAGATACTCGTACGATTTGTCAAATATGACATGTATAATGGTGTGTCTGAAAAATTCATTTGTGTGACCGATTTTTTTACAATTTATACGATTTGCAACACTTTATGGAAATTGTTTCATGCGATCAGGGTTGCATTTACCTTAATCGGAAAAAAAGACTTTTTTGGTTCATATTTGCTTCGTAGTGCTATAGCTAGGAATGAATTACATTAGATTTACGAGGGAATAAATCGTACGACTGAATTATGGCCTTTAGGAGTGGTTTTCAAATGAGAGTTAAACACTCCATTTTTATATATATGTACTAGTGGGTCCGGCCCGCGTTGCTGGTCCCCAACTTTTCTTTTATTTTGAACTATATCTCGGAGAAAATCGAATTCAAAGTTTTTAGTAGTTTATAATAGAAAAACATGTTTTATTCAAAAATCCAAAGTGTAATAATGCAGACAGTTTATTTTTTTTTTATGTTTTAAAGTACAAAAATTTAATTTTTTATAATAATAAAGTACTAATTAACGCCGCTACACAGCGCTTAAGCACTCAACTCTTTTAGCGAAACAGAGGATGCGGTAATCGTGCTGCTAGTCTCTATCGGGCAAAACGCAAAGAAACTAAATATTGCGCCATCTGCCGGGCGAACGATCCCCACAGTCCGGAGATCATGTATATAAAATTTGGTCAAAATCGATTCAGTAGTTTTTGAGTTTATCGGTTACGAACACATTTCATGCATTCATTTTTATATATATATATATAGATATCTGCATACATATGTTCAAAAATAAAAGCAAAATGTATTTAGAATTCTCATTTCCTTTGTGATAATTTGTAAGCAAACCATTAACATTAAAAGTTTTTAAAAATATTATTCAAGTTTGTTCTACCACATGAGACAAGTATTATATATAATTCTGTAAACAAAGAATTCAACGTATTTTGAATGATAATGGTATGAAACAGATAATGAAAATTTAGATAAAAGTATAGAAATTAATTAAGAAATTTAAAAATAGAAAAGTAAATGCATATTAGAGAGCAGTAATTTCAAATCCATACGAATCATGTACACATTAGAAAGTATGTAATAGGAAATGAATAGAAAACAGAAATTTGAAAATGAATAGGCTAATTACAGAAATAAAAACACTACAATCGCCACAGAATAAAAAAAATGTGGGCTGTGATAAAAAAAATGTAAAGATTAGAAAAGCTAAAAACACAAAAAAAAACTGTTATATGTATTTGATCAAGTAGGATAAAGAAACATTTAATGAAAAAGCCAAAAAAAAAAAAATGAACACGTACTTTAAACAAGAATTCTTATTTTAAAGAAATAAGAATTGCTTTCAAAGTAATCACATTCCACTAAATATTTAAAAAGGATTACAGGATTAAAAAAAAATTATGCTCCCTTTACATCACGACAAATGTGAGTTACACAATTAAAGCCTAAATTAATAGCTGCTGCATAGCATAATGCTAAAAATAGTCCGGTTAAAATATGCATTTGCAAAGTTAAATCATAATGAAATATTAATAGGGGCAAGTAAACCTATTAATGACCTATTTGCCAAAAAGAAGAATTTTTTTCTTTTATTCACTTAACATGTAAATATTTTGTTAATTGCATAAGGAAATGGAAAATATATTGTATCTCTAATAACTCTATTGATTTTGTTTCAGGACTGGTTTGCAATAAAAAACTTTTTTCGTTACATTTCCACATTTAAATAAACAACAGAAAATTAATAAAACAAAACTGCAGCTGATGGACTTTTTAACCTGATTTTTAATCGCAATATAAACTGGCAACTGTTCCGATTAAAGTCGAATTGTTATTATAAAACAATTTTAACCTTTAACTCATCATTACAACTGTCATATACATATAAGAATAATCATTTTGTATGCATAAATACTTAGATAAGTATAAAGGTTTACTTAATTTGGTAGGAGGAAAATGACAAGGAAATGTTAAAACATTTCAACTCACAAGCACGAGTATAATCAAACGGTCAATCAATTAAAATTCTTAAATGTTATTTGCCATTAATTGTTTAATTTTTTTTTTATTTTTCTGTATTTTTTTTTAGCAATAATTGTAATGACTTATAAACAAAATTACGTACAAGTAAAAGTGAGCAAAACTATTAAATTACTCTCATGTACATACAGCCATATGTGCATGGGCCCATACAAACATACATACATATATACATATACTAGATGAAATAAATAATAAGTGGAATTAAATGGAAATCTCAAATATTTTTGCTAAAATCGAATAAATCTTGCAAGTGTTTTCAAATGTAAGACTATATTTAGGCCAATTGTAAAATGTCTGTCTTTTAAATCGAATATGTTTGTATTTTTTTTTTTATATTTAGTTGTATAAACTTAGTTATATACAGATATGTACAAACTTACATACACATATACATGTATCATTTGTAACATGTTGAAATAGAAAGAATTAATAAGAAACTAGTAAATGACGTCTTCTATTAACTCCAATGACTAAAAGAATTTTCCCACTCTTCCCTATTAAAAGCTGACCGAAATATGTATTTAATGTTTATGCCTTAGCCAGCATATTATAAGTGTATAATAATAAAGTTTAAAGTTTAACTTGACCATACACAGACACACACATACATACAGAAACATACTTTGTTAAAAATTTGATTGTGGTTTACTTACAAATACTCTTACATTTTATTTCATTTACCTATTAAAATCATTCTACTTTATAATATAATCAGAGAATTATTATTATTATTTTTTTTATTTTCTTTCTGGAATATACTGTATAAATTTAAAACAAAAGATATCCATACAAATATAGTGTGCATATGGAATAAAATTTTATTTCTGTGTTTCAATTTTCTGCTCATGCTCAGCCTTATTATGTAATATGAATTACATTTTACATCCCCACAAAAAAAAAAAAAAGAAAAAAACCAAAGAATGCAGATGTCAACTATACTTGGATGTATGTACTATATGCATATATTGATTACAGTATGTATGTATGTATATGTTATTGAAGGCAGCATTCAACATAATAACATATTGTCTACTATCAACCCCTTGGATTGCTTTCTAAACCACGAAAGGGAACCCTGATATTCACACAACGATTGTATTTTGGTTCATTCCTCCTTTGGAATAAATGAAAATAACGTTCTTCTGCTTTTTAAAACCCCTGTCACTATTTTTCTTTCATTCTTTTCTTTCCTATTTATATAAGTATAGATTTTTGATAGGCATGTATTTGTAAATTATACGGTTCCGCAACTACATTCAAGATTAACAGTGTTGCGGGTTCGCTCTAAAAATTTTGTTTGTTTAAACATGGAGGCTCTCTTCATTAATCAGGCAGCGAACCTCGACATTTGTTAAACGTGTGAACATTCTATAAAGCAAAGATTGCCGGCTGCAATCCGCTGTCATGCATGACAAAATCTTTGCCTTAATTAACGAATCCATATACGCCGGTCACTGGTTATGATGGCAAACAATTTATACTGATGCCACACTGCATAGAACAGCTCAGCTTTAATTTTTTGAAATTTTTATATAAAAATGATGTTCCAGGTGCTTTACTATTTATTATCTGTCTTCTTCTTCTATCTATGTATATACATAGTATATATAAACTGCAATATGTGTTTAATTGTTTGTACCTTATAGGAAACCAAACTTCTAGAACGATCTTCCTGAAATTTTCCCAGCATTTAGCTGGCACTCTTAATAGGGTACTTTTTCGGCCACGCCCACTTTTTTAACATTATGTAATTGCTTCCATATAGTTTTTAACAGATTTACTTCAAATTGTATACATATTACTTATATATACCCCAGACGAGGTAGAAAAACACATTTCACAACTTCTGGAACGATCTTCTTGGAATTTTCACGGTACTTTTTTCGGCCACACCCATTTTTACGCCCACTTTTTTAACATTATGTAATTGCTTCCATATAGTTTTTAACAGATTTACTTCAAATTGTATACATATTTCTTATATATACCCCAGGCGAGGTAGAAAAACACATTTCACAACTTCTGGAACGATCTTCCTGAAATTTTCACAGCATTTAACTGGCACTCTTAATAGGGTACTTTTTTCGGCCACGCCCACTTTTTTAAAATTATGTAATTGCTTCCATATAGTTTTTATATATATACCCCAGGCCAGGTAGAAAAACATATTTCACAACTTCTGGAACGATCTTCTTGGAATTTTCACGGTACTTTTTTCCGCCACACTCATTTTTACGCCCACTTTTTAACATTATGTAATTGCTTCCATATAGTTTTTAACAGATTTACTTCAAATTGTATACGTATTACTTATATATACCCCAGGCGAGGTAGAAAAACACATTTCACTCGCTTTCCACACTAAATTTTATTTGAAAGTTTTAAACTTTTTGTTCTCTATACAAAATTGTGCCATCCAACGGATCCTTTCTCTGTATACTGTTAACGTCGCCATATAACTTTGAACTATATTTGATGAATATTTGGTATGTCGGTTAAGCGCAGCTATCATTCTTCTTCGAAATATCAAACCACCACGACTTGGCAATGCAACCAGACTTTCAGTGAAAATACAATTTGGAGGCAAAACCACATTTACCGGGTCACTTAGTGCAACTATTTTACTAACTAATTTACTGTTCAGCTGCTTAAAATGCATCCTCCTTCCTCTTATCGCATCATTATCTTATCATTTCCGAATAATAAAGTTTTGCAAATCGCTTGATTGGCCAAAACGAATCTTTCCACGCAGACGCATTTCGAGTATATTTTCTAACTGACCTGTCATATTTGACAATTTATGTTATTGCGTGTAATAAATAGTGAATACTGTAATTACCAGCTGTAATGCCTTGGATACGTATATCTAGAATTTGGTGCTTTTAAAGCGCACTTTTTGGAATTTTTTTTTATCCTCTTTTATTGTTAATATTTGTTACTCCATCTTGTACTTTCAGAATGTGCGCACGTCTTCTGGAAATCAGTTTTCACGAAAGTGATTGAAACAAATCTCGTGAAACCAGTCATCTAAAAGACTACCGATTCGAAATCACTGGCACATATTTTATAATTACTGTGCTTTTAAATGAATAAAAAACTGATTGAGTATTTTGTATAATATGTTGCTAATTTTTTTTTTGCAATATTATTATATATTTTAAACAAAATAAATAAAAATTTTAACAAATTTATGAAGACATCTCTTGCTTTTAAAGAAAAATATATTCCGTTTGGCAATTTTAGTGCTTTCCTTTTTTCCTTTTTCCATTTTTTCCAAATTTTATAAAAGGTGGAACGCCTAATATCAATACTCATATCATTCGCTACAACTCGCTGGTACAATCCGATAGCAAAAAGCCTTAGAACAGCTGCTATTTTAATGATATCAGGAATAGAGCACTTTATTGGGCGGTGCGTTACATCATCAAATACTTTTTTGAAATTCCTCTTTAATCTGAAAACTGTTTATGTGTGAGACGGTGTCACTGGTATGCCCAATTTACTTAAAATTTTCCACTCATTTCCAAATTATTTGATAAGCCTTGCAAAAATCCTTTCTTAAGGCAATCATTCCTTTCCTGTTTTTTCTTCTCAAAGGAATCGTGGGCAGTAATATTGCTCCTAGCATTTCCTGAGTATTATTTTTTTCAAGAAATTTGTGCTAACGACAGTAAATACCTAATTTTAAACCATTCAAATCAGCTGTTTTTGCAGATCGTGATTCAGGTATTTATTGGGGTACAATAAATACCTAATTTTAAACCAATCAAATCAGCTGTTTTTGCTGATCGTGATTCAGGTATTTGTTGGGGTACAATAAATACCTAATTTTAAACCAATCAAATCAGCTGTTTTTGCTGATCGTGATTCAGGTATTTATTGGGGTACAATAAATACCTAATTTTAAACCAATAAAATCAGCTGTTTTTGCTGATCGTGTTTCATTAGAATATTATAATATGCTATTAGAATAGGCCTGATAAATTTTAATTACTCCAAGTATAAATATTTATAGTGTCTAACATGCGGCTTTTATATCAGCCCCTTACCAATGAGCAAAAAAAAAACCCCCGAATAACACTTTATTAACACTAAATAATTATATTGATTTAAAAAACTCGTATTAGCGAAAAAACCTCAGATAAAGAACATATAACAAATAATACACTGCCTACCAATGCAGAGGAATTTTGACATCCTAGTCTTCCCGCAGTCTGGATAACACACATTTCATCACAAATATCTACAAAAAAATTTTGGAAGGCGGAAGTAGAATGATAAGAGTTTTAGTTTTTACTATATGGGGGAGAGAAGTGTATGTATGTATATACATATTTGGTAACCCTCCTTCTTCTCATTATAAAATCAAAACTTGGTGTGTGTAAATCAGGTTTTTTAATATAGCGAAATTATCAAGTGTGAGGAATAATTTAATTTCTTTTAAAATTTATAAATGGTGACATGGAGTGTATTTTACATTTTTCTTCCCAGAAAATTTTTTAATTTCTCACAGTAATTGTTTCTATTTTAAATTATCTTTAGACCAAACTGATTTGCAGTTCCGGGAATAACTGACACTAACCTTTGAACATTTTTCATAAATCAAATGAGTGTAGTATGTGCACGGAAATGGCATTTCGACTTTGAAGAATTCCAAATTAGCTACATGCCATGAAAGTTTAAATATTACGATGTAAGTTTGCATGCATGCTAATATGTAATTTCTAAGATGTTGTTCATGCGTGCTGGAGTTCGTTCTGAAAATTGAATAACCTGCAATTGAATAAGTTGCACACACACGTACGTATTAAAATGTAAACAATATGTCGCTAGTCTCAAATAGAAATGGCCTAACTCGCATTTTGCAATCTATATTCACTTTATAAATTGAAATCTCTAAACAAAATAGATGACAATTTAAAAAAATGCGAGTTAGGGCCTTTCTGCTTGAGACCAACGATATCCAACTGTCTACAAAATTAGCAGCCAGATAAATTAGACATCTAAGCTTCTTTCTAAGCATGTATAGTATATACATACATATATGGAAATATATTTACTTTAATACAGTGAACTCTTCGAAACGTAAACTAATCGCTGTTGCCATATTAAAAATGGGGAAAAGCATCAAATATATAGTAGAAATGGGTAAATTTGTTAAGAAAAAGATTAAAGTTTGTTAAAAAAAATAATTATGGAAATGCAAAATAGCACCTTAAAAAAGGATAAAATTGGTTCGCAAGAAGGATAAAAAATACAACAAATTTAGTATAAAAAAGTATATTAAAAATTCGAATTATGTATTTGAATTTTTTACTCTCAATTCCTTTAATTTAGAAATAAATAAAACTCACTATTAAAATAACAAATAATAGTAACTTTTTGACACGTCCAAATGCTCATAAAATTGTCATTTCCATGTGATCAGAGTTGCATTTACTTGCCTGTATCAATCTGTAAAACCGGTAACAGTGTGGCATCTGTCATTATGATGCAATTATAATGCAATTTTTTAAATTAACATAAGGTCACATCAGGTTTTTGTGTAAATGATTCGTACGGCTGTGCAGGATAGTAAATCATGTCAAATTTTAACTTCCAAAAAGGCTCAAGTTATCCTTAGTGAGGATTTTTTTTATTTTTCCTCCTAAAGGTTCTTCTTTAACAGGAGCTTTTCCAAGCAGCACCAGAACTTTCGAGATCGTAATTTCTAAATCATTCCATATTCTAAGTTCAGCTTTTAGAGTTATTAATGTAACAAAGGAAATGTTTTCGGTTTGTTCAAGTCTCTGATGTTGACGTTTCTGCGAGTTCACTGTACATAATCGTTGTGTCAAAAACCGGTTTTGGGTTTTTTTCTGCGGTAACACTTAAAACGATAACTGGAAGCTATTAAAGGTAATTAAAAACAATATTAAATAATAAAAAAAAAAACAAGATTTCCATGTAAAAGTTATTTTAGAATCACACAAAGTCTGTTTTCAATAAAAAAAAAATTTTTAAAAAATTCTGTAATTATTAGGTGCGCCAGTAAGAGGCTTCATTTTGTTGATGATTGAAACTTTAAAAACCTTAAGATTTAAATCTTTAGAAAGAAGGCAGTGTATGCTCAAATTCCAAAGATCTATAAGAAAGGGCTGGAATGGGGTTTCTCAGCTTATCTTAAACCACGTGCAGAATTGTTCCATCAGTTTCTAATTTGTGGGCGTGAAGAAGCTTTCCAGCGACTTGAAAATGCTACATATTTTTTCCGTTCAAATCTCGAAAAAAAATTTTTTTTTTATTATGAGCAAAAATATATTTTAAAGATTTGAAAACATAAAATAAACATAAAAGAGCAAAAAAAAACCCAAGTTTTTCATTCAAAAATACAGAAACGGACGTTTTTAAAGAATGACCATTTTTGGCCAAAGATGCAAAGGGGGTACCCTTATCAAAAACTGAAAAATACCCCAAATCTCGAAAAAAGTCTTTTTTCTTTATTATTAGCAAAAATATGTTTTAAAGATTTGAAAACATAAAATAAACATAAAAGAGCAAAAAAAACGCAAGTTTTTCATTCAAAAATACAGAAACGGACGTTTTCAAAGAATGACCATTTTTGGCCAAAAATGCAAAGGGGGGTACCCTTATGAAAAACTGAAATATACCCCAAATCTCGAAAAAAGTCTTTTTTCTTTATTATTAGCAAAAATATATTTTAAAGATTTGAAAACATAAAATAAACATAAAAGAGCAAAAAAAAACGCAAGTTTTTCATTCAAAAATACAGAAACGGACGTTTTCAAAGAATGACCATTTTTGGCCAAAAATGCAAAGGGGGTACCCTTATCAAAAACTGAAATATACCCCAAATCTCGAAAAAAGTCTTTTGTCTTTTTTATTAGCAAAAATATATTTTAAAGATTTAAAAACATAAAAGAGCAAAAAAACGCGTTTTTCATTCAAAAACACAGAAACGGACGTTTTCTATTAGATAAGATAAGAAAGGATAACTGTTAAGTAGTGGACGGATTGGAACACCATCTTTTTGAACAGCTGATAAGCTATTAAGACTAACGAAACACTTTTCTTTTTCCCCCTTAGTCTCTCTCATCTAAAAATTAGCGGTTTTAAAAGTCATTTACAAGTTCACTAATTACAGCTGTTAAAGTGGTGATGTATAGAAAAAAAACAAAGTGTTAATGGAACACCCGTTACTCGAAAATGTTTATTTCTTACCTGTTTAATTAAAATTTATGAGTGTAAAAGTGTGCATATTAAAAGCAAATGTTTTCTGTACTAATTACTGTAAGGCCAGACAAGGGAAATAGTAACAACTGCTTTTAATTAAACAGCATCGTTATAGGGGAGTACTTATTACTAACTTGTGAGCAGAACTTGATCAAGAGGACAGCAAAACTTTCTTCAGTGGCGCAACTTTGGCTATAAGAAAGTAAAATAAAACCACAAGACAACATTAACGTCATATTCATAACTGTCAGACCTCAATTAGACACAACAAATCTGCCTATTTGTGTGACAGCGATGAAAAATCAAAATTTGAACAGCGTAAATCACATAGAATACGTCATACGTATACTTTGTTCGAAAGTTGGGCATATTTTAATCCTTTACAAACGTTCAGTACTTTGAGGGGAGCCATTTCCTTTTAGTTTGTCGTGAGTAGTAGTTCTTGGTGCCATGCCTCTATAATAATGGTTCGTTAGAGTACCGAAATAAAACAGAAAAGGAATTTGGGGGGACGGCAGCATTTGCAACAAGCAAAGATTTCATGCGCAACAAATATTTTAATATTCGTCAATAAAGTATGCGAATGAATGGAATGCCAACACTAGTGGTCATAGGCTACATAATTATATCGCAAATGCAAAGTCCATTGAAATATTTCGCTACTGCGAGAGAAAACAATAAAACTTATTGAATCAAGCCGAAATACCAGCTCAAACGAGTACAACGAACAGTCGATGATTAACATTTTTATATTTAAGCTGGAAGTAATGGATGACACACTACAGAAGATGTGTTTATTTTCACACATACATACATAGTTGTATACACATCTATTTACATAAAGAATGTGCATATGTATGAGATTCTGGGTATTCTTATCAGCGCCATTTAAATAGGAGTCATAACACTGGCCAACCTTAAAGAACGCGTTTTCTTTGATAAAATAATACATGCAGTTTGGCAATTTGGCAATTGGAATTTTGATTACTCTCGAGTTGTTCTAAGAAGCATTTCGGGAATGAGCATAGGGAATAGCTGAACCCCTGGCTTAGGCTTTGCACATATTACTTTTTAAGATTTCAGATAATTTTAACAAAGTGGCAACAATGATTGTACAAAAACAAAAAAGACTATTCGATTATTCGAATAAAGAAATAAATTAGAAATTCTTACTCGCAAATAAGTTCTACATTCCACAAATCCTCTAACAATAAATCATTTTTCTTCAATTTCCCCCCTCCCCAAAGACAAATTACTCAGGTATTGCTGTTTGTGTTTCTAAATCTGAAAAACATTTTATTCAATTGAAAACAAATACAGAAATCAAAGATTTCGTTTTTCTATTCTATCAAATATGTAGAAGAATCATTTAGAGAAGCAGGAAGGCTCATTAATATTTTAATCTCATCAAGATTTAGCAACAGCTTATGCGTCACAGTGAGCTTTATTCTACTTAAGCAGCGCAATATTGAATGAGAATTTATTTACTTATTTATTGCAAAAATAATTACGCACACTGCGCATCACTTGCATAAGGCATACAAGCTTAGCAGCTTGGAATGCTTACATAATACCGTTTCAATAAAAATTGTTAAGCCATTTTTTTATGTCATCTTTTAAAGAAAATTATTCTTTTTACATTTCATTAGCTTATAAGAATCACTTAAAGTGTGTAAATGTACTTCAGGCTTTTCAAGGCTGTTCATAAATTACATGAAGATTTTACTTTATTTTTAGGAAACGTTTCTAGAGTAGGGAGAAATATTTCCAAAGCATAAGAAAATATCTAACAAGTTTAAAAATCGTTTATCTTAAGTGAAACTGGCTTAGATTTCAGATAAAAAATGCCATTTTCGAAAAGGATTTACACTTCATTATTTTATAAAGCCGATATACTTATAATTTGTGAAAATTTTTCAGGCATGATGTTTAGTTTTCCTCAATGAAGAACACAAATTTAAATTTATTTTAAGTTATTCCATTATAGATGGAATGATATTAGAGCAAAGCTTTCGAATGGGATGAATCACAAATTGATACTGATAATGGATTACCATTCAAAATTTCGTTCTACGCTAAAACCCATTTTTAGGCGAATTGTCGCATAATTAGTGGAATAGCTAAAATTATTGCTTATTGGACTGATTTGTGGGATGAATGATGATGTTCGGAATTTTCCATTTTCATTCAACATTAACGCTTGTAAGCTGGCGAAGTAACCAGCTGGGCTATCGGTTGGTTAGTGCGATTGCCTAATCAAATGTATGGTGATGGTTCGAATCTCAGTTCAATAGGAATGTTTTTTTTTTAGTGAATTTATTGAGAATATAAAACTATTATAAAAAAAATTGCACAATAAATTATGCAAAAGAACAAAATTCATGAAAAGGTTACTACACCGAAGAATGTTCGAAAAAAAAATTTTAAAAATTTATTTAAAAAAAAAATTAAAAAAAAGGTTTTTGAAAATCTCTTAAATTATTTTATGAAAAATTTTACTCACATGTAGTAACACAACATTTACTTAAATTCAATTAAAATTGTTACTAAAAAAGTTGGCAACTCTTCTGCAACCAAAATGAACTTAAATTGAATAAATTTAGATAAATTTAAGTTTTTTTCATGTTGTAAGCAAAAATTTGAAATTTTTCTTTTTCCGTCTATATCATTTTGATTTATTTTTTTTTTTTTATATTATTTTAAGTTCGTTAGACTGCATTTATGCAACAGTTATTTTTAATGCTCTTAATTAGCTGCAGAACTAACATTTCGAATATATAATATGTGATGGTTTTTGTCAAATTGTTAACATGCCACTTCAGACATCAACACGCTTAATTTTGGTTTTGTTATTGCTGTCTTCCAGTTCTCATACCAATAACGGGTGTTTTTTTTTAGGCGTTCACAACTTTGAGTTGGCAACACTGCTGACAGTTGGTTTTTGTTTAATTTGATTTGATATTTCATTATAGATGGAATGATATTAGAGCAAAGCTTTCGAATGGGATAAATCACAAATTGATACTGATAATGGATTACCATTCAAAATTTCGTTCTACGCTAAACGTTTTTGGGCGAATTGGCGCATAATCAGTGGAACAGCTAAAATTATTGCTTGTTGGAGTGATTTATGGTATGAATGTGGATGATGTTCAGAATGTTACAGCCAACGGTATAGCACTTTCACTCTAATATGGTTCCAACTGTACGAAGCCACATGCCGTATAGCACGTTTACAATTAATTTACTAAAAGAAACTTTTCTTAAAAGAATAATTAACTCTCGGATTATGCAAATTCCCTTGTCGATAAACCAGAGACGATCCAAATAAAAACGTTCCAAAAAATATTTTTTGCAAAATGTAATGAAAATTGAATTGTATTGAAAATTGGCGTTCCAGTATATATCAGCTGTTGCAGTTACATGGTCCAAATCTTACGTAAATATTGTTAATATAAAACTTGATATTGGAAAAAGTCCTTTTCATTGATATATGAAAAGTCCTTTTCATAAATATATTATTTCTTTGTTTTATTATGGCTTAAACTTGTGTAGCTCTCAAAAAAAAACACCCTTTGCATACATGTGTCCATATGTGTATGTGTGGCCGTGTGGAGCTCGAAAGTGTGGCAATGATTTTTAATTGTCCATATTTTTATTGCATTTAAGCCTATTTGCGCATTTATTTATGTATGCACGTGTGTTATCATGTACGAACATGTACTTTCATGCATAAGCAATACAATAGTCCGTCTACCATCTGTCGTGCGTTGAAAAGTTCATGTACGTCAAATGTGTAGATAAATCAAACCCATAAAAAAACAAAAGTGTGAAAATAAGGCCAAGTTCCTGTTTAAAAGTTTCCAGTCCTTAAAAGCACTGACATCGCTAGATGAAATACGAGCAGGCCGGCATTTTTAGATGGGCATGTCATTTAACACATTGAGTGCCTCGCTTCACTATCCTACGCAGTCGTACCATTTATTCATAAGAAAACCTGATGTGATAACATTCCTATTATAAAAAATCGTATCAAAATGCCGTTCTTGGTGCATTACTATCATACAAAAACATTGCCAATCATTTTTTCTCTGCTGATTAAAATAAAAGCAACTCTGATCGCATGAAAATTTTTATAAAACGACAATCTTTATAAAAATTTTTTCATTAGAGTTGCCACATTTCACAAATCATTCGACTATCTAGGAGAATGAAGCTAGGCCTTTATCACATAATAGATTGGCAATTGTTAACAATGTGGCAACCTTCAGCCATGGATAAAGGAAGGAAGCGATTGCTGAAGGAGCTGACGAACTTGGTGTGTTTTAAATCCACAACTGTAATTAACAAAGCACGTGAGTTGGTACGCTTAAGGAAAATATTTATGCATGATGTATTAAAAACTTGCATACCTAAATACAGTAGCATCACGAGTATTACACCTGTTGCTTGTTGCAACTAAGAAATTGTTTTATTTTAAAACAATAAAACGAGTTTTTCTCATGAACATTTTGTTTATTATTAATCTATTCTTTCTTATTGTAGTTACATGCTTGTACATTTAAATATATATATGTATACTTTCGTAATTTTAGGTCGATGCGACAATTAAGATTGCGCCGCCTTTGAGGTGTGAAAGCATTGACTTTCTAATATGGCTATTTAACCGATTTCTCACTCCATTCACAATTTTTAAATATGAAAAAAATTCAAATTCAAGTTGCCTTCGGGTGTCTTCGTAGGCGAATGAATAATGCGCAGCCTACTAAACCGGAGATAGCGGGTTCGATTCCTGGGTAGACCCTGGCTGTTTTCCTGCGGTCACGCCGAAAGCTTGGCAAGTTAAGTTAGTTATAAAAAAAGGCTACTGATAAATGTAATTGTGTTATTGCCGGATGCCTTCGTAGGCGAATGAATAATGCGCAGCCTACTAAACCGGAGATAGCAGGTTCGATTCCTGGGTAGACCCTGGCTGTTTTCCTGCGGTCAAGCCGAAAGCTTGGCAAGTTAAGTTAGTTATAAAAAAAAGGCTGCTGATAAATGTAATTGTGTTATTGCCGGATGCCTTCGTAGGCGAATGAATAATGCGCAGCCCCACTAAACCGGAGATCGCGGCTTAGATTTCTGCCTAGACCGCGGGTGGTTTCCTGCTGTGAAGCCGAAAGAAAAAGACGATTTATTCACGTTCATACGAGTAAGTAAATGCAAGAAAAACGAATTTTAAATTAAATTTTTATTTAAACTCAAATTTACAAAATCTTATAAAAAGAAAAGAAAAATTAATGGCAACCACAACTTTTGACAATCATATTTTTATATTTCTTTAAATTAACATTTTCTTCATTTAGATGATAGAGAACGGGTAGAGCGCCAAGGCGCGTTGGAGCACAACATGGCTTAGGTACTTTTTTCGGCTCCAACAAATGCACCAGTGTTTGGACAATAGCGTGATTGGTAGCATTCATGTGTGCATTAAGGGGGAAATTACATTCTCCACTACAATAGTAGGCGCCATAACCCTCGGGAGCTATAATCCAATCCTGAAAAGACACAATGATATTCATGTACTCCGAATTCATTCGTTCTAAGTATTGCTTTAAGAATTATATTCTTGTAGGTTTTTGAGGTAATTCTAAGATTCGAGTCTTTCACAGTTTAAAATTAATTCCAATACGTTAAAATTTAGCGTTTGAAATATCACTTTGAACAACTAATAAACCCGTTAAGGCTTAAACGCAAGTTTGGTTACAATAACTACTATTTTAAACTTAGTTTAAACTTCGAACCTCAAAATCAGTGTCCTTTACATCTATTAGTAAATCAAAAAATATTAATATGGCAACACTGTAATAAATAACAAAAAACTGCTGGTTTCCTTGAAGCAGTCTATCAGTTTATACCGCATCTCTGGCGGTAACTCCGATATAAAATTTTCAAATTTTTCATACGGTTTTAATCGTAGTTTAAACACCCGGTTTTAGCGTTTAAAGATGGTTTAAGCTCATACTGATTTATATAGTTATATATATTAAGCCGACTAAACGTTATTTGAACCGAAAATTTAAATAACATTCCAAGAATTGTTTCCACTATTTAAGTTTTGAGGATCACGTGATTTACCCAAGAGACGCGGTTAATCTTTCACTGAATAGGGCAATGGATTTGATTTGTAACCTAGAACTAAGTGGTCATAATATATTGAGCTTTCCAACAATAGTCCAATACTATGGATATATTTATCTCATCACATGATCTACAAAGGACCTAGCCCTACTAGGACCCCCTAGGACCTGGATTTCAACATTGGTGGTATCGAACTCCATAGTGTTACATAATCTATCCCAGAAGCATTCTAAGGTCTTTCTTAGGCATTAGTTGTAGACTTTGCGCCTTCTTACGAGACAGTGTTATAAAACGCTTTATTTGGCTGAGTCCCACTAGATCTCCGCATTGACGGGCAAATTTCAACTCAGAAAGTCAAAAAGTTGATTTTGCCTTCATATAACTAGTACATACACCAAAGTATGGCGCTGGTCCTACGAAGGTTCGTCGGACTCCTCTGTTAGCTAGCCATTACTCTTTTCGTTGCCAATATAGACTCCAAAACCAGATACCCAGCATATCATAATCGGAGATATCATGCAATTCATGGCGAACCTGATCTTATTTTATATGTCAGTAATGCCAGTAGCACTACCTGACTCTTTGACGTCATTAAATTCATAACCAACATATAATTGTAAGGACTACTTTGCCTAGAACTTTACATGACGATCTCAGATATGCTCATAATGATTTAATATTCTACTAAAAATCAAATTTGGGAATTTAGTGCGAATGAGTTAGAACTTGAGAGTCAAAAGTGAGAGAGTGGGAGGCATGAATGGTTTGTTGTAGCTAAATTTTTTATTTCTCAATCCCATTTTGAGTTTCCATTTTGTTATCCCTATGCCTCAACCGCGTCGTAACTTTTAGAAATGAAGCAAAGCAAGAGAGAACCTCTGCGAAATCACCGAACAGTTGCTCATACAGATTGCCAATATGATTCTATCTCAGGATGGTACTAAGCGCCTCACATTTAATAAAAATAGAACTCTAACGTATATAATTACATACTGCTTAAGAAGCAGCAATATATGTATATATATAGATATATATACATATATCATGAGGTTTTCTTCCTACACATCCTCTGAAAGTGGTACTTAATATCTGAGGCAAATGCTATAGCGCATATTAAATTCCAACAGCACATAAAAGGGTGTATAGTTAGACGAGTACTGCCGACATATTCTAGGATTTTATTAGGCTACTGCACCAGCTGCAAAAAAAAATCTCACATATCAGCGCACCCAGTATGAGTTCTCTGCGCAAGCAAGATAAGAAAATTTTTGCAGGAAATACGCTCTCTCAGACTTGATTATCCATTGTGGAACCTTCGCAAGCAAGATAAGAAAATTTTTGCAGGAAGTACGCTCTCTCAGACTTGATTATCCATTGTGGAATCTTCGCAAGCAAGATAAGAAAATTTTTGCAGGAAATACGCTCTCTCAGACTTGATTATCCATTGTGGAACCTTCGCAAGCAAGATAAGAAAATTTTTGCAGGAAATACGCTCTCTCAGACTTGATTATCCATTGTGGAACCTTCGCAAGCAAGATAAGAAAATTTTTTTAAGAGAATATGCTATCTCAGACTTGATTATCAATTGTGGAGCCTTCGAAAATAAGATACGAAAATTCGGAAGGAAATACGCTCTCTCAGACTTAATTACGAATTGTGGAGCCAACCGGTTTCTTTAGTGCCATTAACAGCCAACGAGCCATCCTTGCAAAATTTAACTTCGAAAGGATTCCCTTCGCAGCTTTAACTTGGTTCAATACTACACAATCTATTCCATTATTTGCTTTTAAGCATATCCATTACCACATTATGCCATAGATGACCATACCAAAAAAAACCCCAAAATCCTCTTGCCCCCAAAAACTATACTAATTTTGCATCGTTTAAAAGTAAACACAGGAATACTTACGCGCCAACCGAGATCCTTAAAGTCAATATACAATGTTTGCATTTGGCAACTGCGTATACTCTCACTGGGGCCATCGAGCAAAGGATTAATTATGTCGGTCTTCTTACGGCGGCGAGGGTGAGTATTACGCTTCCGACGACTGTGGTGTGGAACTGTTTTAATTAACTTCTTCAAGCAAGAAATAAATAAAATGCGAAATTGAGTACTTAATATTCTGAAATTTTAATAACTAAAATGTTTTACCTCTGGGCCACGGAAAAAGCCAATCATGAATGGCTGATACTCATCATCACCCTTCCGGTGTACCAAGCCAATGTCGTCGAGTTTTATCTCTTTATCAGGTTTCGTTGCGACATGGGCCCCTATATAAATTCCTCGATTCTCTGTAGAATCTTGTATCCAGGAGCTTAAACCTTCTGTAACATTCATCTCCAGCCAACCCTGGTAATCGGCAGTGGTATTTATCGATGACAAGATCTCCAATTCTCTTTCGTGGCCATTTGTTTTAACAATCGTATACACGGTGATTGTAAACTGCTTGTCACTTGTCGACCATTTGCCTTGTGAAGGATTTTGATACATGCGCAGCTCCGCCATCATGAGGTAATTATCGCCAGGCACATCGCCAACATCAAACCACAAACGACGTCCGTGTTCATGTCTCACCTCATCGACATGGTGGTCTGCAAAAAAAAAAACAAGACAGAGAAAGGAAGGAAAAGAATTTTTATTAAAAAAATTTATATATATTAATGAGTCCGAGTATAAACATATAAAGCAACAAATATTTAAAGGCGGCTCCCTTACAGGCAACTGGTCTGACTTTATTAAAAACTGGCTTTAAAACACTAATATCTCTTTGTTTTCTGTTTTGTATGCACGGCTACCAGAGATGGCCGGCAATCAAAAGTGAATGGCAAGTGAATTTTTTCTCTAGATTGACGGACCCGCCGATTCTTTCAAAAAGCTTTCCTAATGTGATCTTGTAATTGTAAACTGCTGCTACAAGCCTTGAAGCTGCAATGCTTGGGATTGTATTGTTCCGTCAAAACTATTCATGACACAATTCTCAAGCACGTGCTCACGTTATCATCTCCGGTAGGCAGGTAAACTCAACGTCATGACTCAAACAATGAACGTGGCGCCATTGAATAATATGTTTTCTTTTATTTATTTTGATCATTCATACAATCTTTTGTTGTTTTACTTTTATAGTTGAGCCGTTAGCTGTGCTAACAAATGATTTGCGCTTGAGTGCTGCAGCAGAGGAACGTGTGCATGTATTCATGGGAAAGTGGTTCTTTAGGGCCTTCCGAATTTTTAAAAAATTTTAAAGTGTTTTTCACATGCATAAAACAATTTTATTCCCAACTTTTTTAAGAGGCAAAACGCAATTTTAATTCCCCGTCGTTTATACATCTATGGGTATGGGCTTGAAGACGCCATCTATAACCCCTTTAACTCCTTTTACAAATTAATTTAAAATATAAAATAATAAGCAATTTTCTATTAGCAACAAATGTCAGGAAATGCATACCTTGAATGTAGGAATTTTTCCTTGTGTTTATGAACTTTGTTTACTTGAACAAAAAATATTAAATAATATTGTTTCATAGCATAAATGAATTATTACATTGAATACATGAATATATTGAGTAACGCCATTGTTGACTTAAATATGCATATATATAGCAATAAAAGCTTAAAGTTGAGAGTTTAAGCCATCTTTAAACGCTTAAAATGAAATAATATCGTTGCCAGTTTTGGAATTTTTCACCAAAAGTGGAGATTCTTCTTGCAGAGATTGGGGTTAATAAATAGATAATAATAATTATTAATTGAATTTTTTAATAGACTTTTTCGAATAGAGAATATCGCTGAAAACTTTACATATCAAGATTATTTTTTTATTCTATTCAATAGTATTATTAAGGGGTTCCAAACTTTCACATCTGACAGCCGTTATAGTTTTAAAGTTGCAGCTGTCAAATTTTAAAGTTTTTAATCAAAATGTTACTTGGAAACTGACTCTAATTCTCATGAAAATATTGAAAATTGTTGAATTTGGAACTGTACTGGGCCCAATCAGTTTTTTTTCTGTATAAAGTCTTCTACTTACAATAGGGATACGAGCATGGTTTGCTTACTTTTATTAAGAAATGTCATGATTATATCACTTTGATCAATGGCTCTTTTATCGAGATCTGTTATAAAGTTTTCCTGCTCCTGTAAATCACGTTTGGAACGTGTTATACCTTCACCGCCTTCATTATTTTCTTCTTCTTGCAGTCGATGATAGACATCCAAAAGAAATTGCGGTGCCGATTTTCTGCAAATAAATTTAATAATATAATAAAATTATATTAGGCGTTGCCAGCTTAGGGATTTTTCGTCAGACAGGAGATTTTTCTTTGTGATTACGGATTAAGTTTTTGTTAAAATCCCCGGGGTTTTTTTTTTTGGAGAAAGACTACAAAATTATATATGTATATATAAGATATAAAACCGAGTTAGAAAACAAGGTATTTTAAAAATATACAATATTGAGAGTAACGTGCATTGATCAGATCAGCTGTCGTAGTGAAAAATCTTTTAATGAAATTGTATAAAAATAACGTGTCTTCTCTTTTAGTGTTACCGTAATGGGGTATGCTCTAAGAGAATCTGGTAACTTGTGTAGACGAAACACAATCCTTCTTACGGTGAAAACTTTCTAGATTGAGTAGACGGTCTAGGACTGAATAGCACTATGAATTATACAGAAGAATGTCTGTTCAAGTCGAATTGATAGTTCATAGTCCTAGTTCTGGCACAATGCATATTCTTAACAGTGGGGTATTGGTATAAACTCTAGAGTTCATCAGAAAACTAGTGATCTCTACTAAATCGTGATCTTTTTACAATAAGGAAAGGCTTAACATTGAAATTTTAAACACTTACCGCAATGACACATGAGCGTGCTTCCTTCTTGGACGTTCCGGTAAGCCCAAGAACTCCAATATATCGTAAGAAGCTACCAATTTTTCCTCTTCATCCAAGGAGCGATGCAATACAGTTTGATCGAGGCCATTGTCAATATAAATACCCGATTGACTGGCGTTTACCAAAATACTGGACGGCACTAGGAGGGATGTCAGACAGCCAATGCTAATTGTTAAACAACTGAACAATAATGTGTGGTAGCATTTCGTCCGTAAACTAGAAGACGTAAAAGAATTTCTCCAAATACGAGTACAACTTAAAGACATAATAAAAACGGCTCGATTACTTTTGCGTTGCACAGTAGTAATTGAAAGGCTTGGGTCCACGTTGCTTAGACTTTTGTTAAGTATGATGTAATGAATGGATTAGAAGAAACGAAATCTTTGGATATATAAATTTTCACATCGAATTAAAAGTTTTTTTTTATTATTTTTTATTTTAAATTTTCTTTTTCCCTGAGCGGCACTTTATTCTCAATTCAAATTCCTTGGAACGACTACTTGCCAATCTATATTTTGGACTTATTCGTATTTCTTATTCACATTTTTATTTCTTATTCTGATGCATTTATTTTTATTTGTTTATTTTCTTTTCATCCGATTGTAAATGTTCTTTAGTTGAATGCGAAACGATGTTTGTTTATGTGAACCGATTCAGTTTAAAGAAGAGTTTGTTATTTATTATATATTTTGTGTTTATTGTTTGAATTCTGCTGCTGAAAGATGTTTTTAATTATCTCGTTGCTTTAACAGATTATAAAAGATTCATCTAGTTCTTAGAACTAATTGCGGCAACTTGTTTCTTATCCTTCATTCAGTCTTGGCAAGTAAATTTTTTCACAAAAAAAAATATCATTAAAATCATCAAAATTTAATTTGTAACTGTGAAGGTTCCTCTAGTTGTAAAAGTTTGGCCAAAAAATTGCATTTAAAATTAAAAGGGGGGGAATATCAAAATTGCTGAAAACAAATAAATTTCAAACAATTTCCTTTTGCCAGTATTACCACCACTTTTTGACTTCAAACCATAAAGAGCTAAAAGATTTGTAAAAGAGCAAACCTAACATTGATAGAATATACATATAAAGGGTGGTCCAACAATAAGGCACAATATTCATTGTGAGTCCCTTCCACTTCACTGGATTCCTTAAGAAACATTTGGGCAAATAAGAATTCACGAGTGATTGTTGAAAAGCCAATGCTTTCACAATGAGGTTTTGAATGTTTTTTCCTGCCGCCAAATTTTAATAGCCTTCTTACGGCCAGAAATCGGTAATATGGGCCACAACGATATGTGGGTTTAAGGTAAAAAGTGAACATTTACATGAAAACCACAAAAAAACATTAAAAATATTATATTATAAAGTTCGTCAAAAGGAAATAATGAAAGACTAATATATATCAGTTAACCAGGGCCTGCTTCGACACCAGATGTGCTCCAAAAACAATACCCTGTCTTCTCTATCATTTGCCATTTCTCGTAAATACAACAAAGAGCAACTACTATGAGTGACAGTAGTACCACACAAAACGATAGAAACGATATTCCATTTGATCCTTGCGAATAGCTTTATTTTATTTGTATTAAATTAAGGTGTTTTTGGGTATACGACAATCGAATATCTGGTAGAAAGCTTAAATAAAAACTGGTATTCCTGTTGTAAGCTTTTTTGAAATATGTGGATACGTTAACTTAACTATAATTTTGCAATTACGCCGGCCACTACTAGACCAATAACTTTGCTCTCTCACTCTCTCGCTCTCTCGCAGATCGTTGTAATATTACCCAATCATAATAGCACTTGATATTAAGAGTGTGTGCGCATTCTTAATTTCTAATTAACTACATTTCATTTTCTCCACACAAATTGTTTATTTGTTATTTGTTTTTATTCTGCTGGATGGATTTATTGATATGTAGCAAGTGAAGTAAAAAATCATTTAAGTACGAACATACACACCCATACATATGTAGTAGTTATACATTTATATAGATACATGTGAAATTTTAGTTTGTAGAATGTGATTTAAATACGAGCATATAATAACTTGTTTAATTTATTTCTCCTTTTTTTATTCTAACCGGCGTAATTATTTTGTATTCATTGTATTAAATGTTTAAAATAATATACGACTACATCTCAGATAATTTTAAAATGTACTCATGTATCTACATATTTAATTGCAATCCAGATTTGCAAAACTAAATTGTTGCCATCCAACAGATATCCCGATATTAATTACTTTATCTCAAGTTGAAGAAATTCACTTCAACAAACTGGTTTTATTTCACAAACAACAAAAACTAAAGCTGCTCAGATTTCCTGCTTCACTTTCATTTAATATGTTTTTTTTTTATTTTTACGTATTCCAAAATAACCAAAATATTTTCTTATTAAATTATACTTTCAAATATTTTGCGTTTCAATATTTTTTTTTAATTCTTAATTTTGTTTTATTAACAAATAAATTAATTGCAAATTGCCTTACTTAATCCGTTAAATAATTGCAGTTCGTGCAACACTCGCTAAGCTCTTCAAATGACTGAGTTTATTTTTTAATTGTTTTTTACTCTTTTACTACCAATACCAATGTGCGTATGTACGTATAGATGTGTAAATACAACAACACGGCATACTAAATATTACTGTGTACAACAACAACTATACTAAATAGCAATCAACTGTTGTTACTGTTCTGGCAGTTTGCTTATGCTGTCCAATAAATACTCGTTTATTTCATCGATCGGTTTGATCTGTTCATTGTTTATCCATGTGTTGGACGGATACTTTTTTTAATTTTGTTTTTTTTTTTATATCATACGAAGAATTTAAAACAGTGTTGATAAATGTCGGCATACACGCCTGTACTTAATTTGGTACTTTTGGAGTTTTTTCTCATTCGTTTTCATTTTTTGCAATAAAAATTGTTTACATTCTTATTTGATGAATATTTTGACGTTTTTTATATGGATTCTGCAAACATTTTTGTTTGCTTCATTAAGAACCTTAAATGATAAAAAAAAATATTTTTTCCCCCCAAATTTAACAAACAATTCAGCTAAATTAATAATAGCTTAAATTAATTTTAAAAAACGCAAGAAGATATTTCATAAGTTCATTTAGATTCAGTTTATATATTATTTTTGTTTAGTTTGTCTTAAGCTTTTCTCACATGATTTAAAAAACCGGCAAAAAATACTATTTTTAAAAGAAGAAACACAAATTCTTGATCAGCGGAAAGACTACGAGTTAAAAATATAGACAATTTTAAAAGCAACAGAAAACCTTATAAGAAAATTATTTTAAGTAAAATACACGACAGAAAATGCAATTCTAATTATTTATTTAAACGACTATTTCGCATATTTAAGGACTGGCAATAAACAACTTTCCAGCTCAAAGTATTGCTCCGTTAAGCTGGACAACTGCTGTACTTTATAAATTCCAAGTACATGGTAAATTTTGAAAGATAAGTTTAGCTGGATCGCAAGTTCAGTAGCCCTAAAATAAGACTTTATTTTGTTTACTGCTTTTTTCATTTATTTAAGCGGACTAAAAAATTCTGAAATTTTAAATGAATTTTTAATGTATTTAAATTTTTTTATCATTCATGCATTTTGCAAAACAGCAGCAATTTTTTTTAAAATAATAATTTAGCAACACTGTTCAGGATAAACACATTATTGGCATGAATGCATACACATACACATATCTTTCATCCTTTTGAAGATTAAAAGAAGGTAACCGAAGGCATTGTCTATCCTTTCAGCATAATGTGATTCACAATTATTGCTTCGTTATGATCAACAGGCGCCACTAAGTGATTTTGACTTTCGTTTTTTGATAACAAATAAATCATTTTGTATACTTCTGTGAATGTCTGGAATTCCATACATATGTACATTCCATACATACTTTGAGATAAATATTTTCTTATAACGGTGCGAATCGAACTAAGCCAAAATGATGGGACAGCAACTAATTCACCCCCTAAGGCTCTGCTTTTTTTAAATACGTATACATTGTCAAATAATAAAACATTATTTATACTTTTCATTTTCAATTGTGAAGTTATCAGCCGTGCTATAATTTTTACCAGTTAAATATACTTTAGAAAAATCATTTATTGAAAATGGCAAACAATAGTTTCAATAGATTCAATACACAACAACTTTTTTATATTTTTCATTATTCTTCTTATTAATTGTATATTCTCATTTATTCTACTTAATTAATAATATTCTTCCGTTTGATAGTTAAACAAACCATAATTTCAATGAAAACATTTTTAAAAGGGACCAATAAATTTCCCTTAAAGTTGATTGGAGTTCTCTTTTTTTGTTTATTCATATTTAATTGTAACAGTCACAGCACTTGTTTAAAAGTGAGGATTTATATTTCAATGTTGGTATCACTGATTCCTGCAAAGGGAGAAAAAGTATTCACAATGCATAACACAGTGCTGAACTGCATTACCTTTCTGATATCGACGTATTTTAATCAATAGAGGTCTTCTTTCAGTTTAGTCATTAATATTTAATCGAATATAAAGAAACTACTCTTTTAATAGAAAATAAAATTTATCTCTTTTATAAGAGCTCATGTTACACACACTCTTATTTTCAATCGTTTTTGAAATATATCAAGCTATTATATATATATATATATATATATACAAATATGTCACGCTATTCTGTAAAGCATTTCTTAGGCGCAAATATATATTTCTTACACTGCCAAGTACATACAGAAGTTTTCCAATTTACCGAAATTTCGAAATGAAAAAGATAATGCTATATTCGATGGACGAAGCGAAAGTGAAGATGTGGTGAATGGAAATGAAATTCAACAGCACTAATGCTATTGTGTTTCTTTAACAGAACAAAATTATTAGTTGAAATGGAGGGCTTTTGGAGAGTTTCGGGCAGATGTTATGAAATTTAGTATTGGAGCCCTTAAAAAATTTTTCTTTCAGTTACATTTTAATGTAACAACTATGCTCTTTTAAGCAAGTATTAAAAATACTACTAGTGCAAGCCTTGCCTTTTTTTTGTTTAGGAAAACTATACAAAATTGTTATTAAATATTGCAGATTTTTTTTTTTTTTTTTTTCATTGACAAACAGTATTTGCAGAAATTATTTACACGTCTTTTATAAAAAATATAGTTCTGCTTGATAAAAACGTTTTCAAACATAACGGGTTTTCCAAAGTAAATACAACTCTATAAGGACGACAAAAGAGCCATATTGTCGCATCCTAGTATCAACTGTGTAATAAAAATATTCCTTGAGATCATTTTGGCCAACCGCTAAGAACATAATGGAAAAACAAAATGAAGAGAAATAATCAATCAGTTAAATGCTAGCAAGAAGCTTTCAAAAAAATAGACTTTTCCATATAACAAGATGACAAAGTCTTGCCAGACTTGTGAGCAAAGTGATTAAACGTGTAATACCGAGTCTGGCAAATTTCATTTACTAATAAATATAAAAGGGGAAAACAGGAAAAAAATTTTGCGAATGGCGACAATTTCTTTATAGGATATTTAAATTAACGACATATTGTTATTTAATGTAAAAATGTTAGAGGGTTGTGGTACATGTAACAAATAGTTTGGCAACGCTCACTGCTAATTTTGCACAGGGATGGAAGCAATGTGGCAAATGTTTGTTTTTCGTATAGTTTGCAACATATTTGCTACATTACAAAACTCAATTATTTTAATAATTATTTGCTCATTGTTGTAAGCAAGCGAGGATGAGAATATTAAGCAAAATATTTAATAACCTGTAAAATCCAATAGATTCTTTGTCTCATTTGTATAAAGTTGAATGGCTATTTTCCAGTCCTGATTCGCTCGAACAAAAAGTACAGAAACAACAAACAGTTTTTGTTTCCAATACAATCATTCGTTATAATTTGCTCGACTGCCATGTTTTACAATCGCGATTCAGTGAAATCAATCGCGCATTATTAAAGAAAACTTTTAATTTTTTTGTTTAAAAAGGTAAATATTTATTTAATTCTGCAATAAAATGTGGTAAAATAAGTGACAGTAAATAGAGTTGAGTAACTGGATTTTCAAGAACATAAACAATTTTATAATGAAAACGAAAATGAAAGCATTTTTTTTTTTGTGTTGTGAAGAAATAAAAGTTCAAAGCAAATTTTCACCTGATACATGTATAATAAAGCCAACATGCCTAAAGTTTTGCCTATTTGTTTAGTGCGTTTCGTGTGAGTTTTAGAACAGAAAATAAGTGAAAGAAATTATTTATGTAAATTTAATATTAATTTAACAAATGAATAATAACATGGTGGTGAAGTTATGCATTTATTAATGCAGAGGCAATTTTTGTTTGTGCAAGATGTATAGAAATTTTTTGCCGCATTTGTGTGTTATAAGTACAAGGTTATTGCACGATGGCTGCCTTTCTACTTTTGTTCCTCTTTCATCCTCCCTGCTGTTTTTTTTTGTTGATTTGTTATTCGTTGATCTCATAGAAACCAGAAAAAAACCAATTGGTTTTTAATGACGGGCGCGCTTATTAGAAATTTCTCACTAGCAAACTAACTAGTAGGAGTAACGAATAAAAAATTGTTTTCAAAGAGGAAGAGAAAATGGAAAACACAACAGAACAAAGTAGAAAATGAAAAGCATTTTTAAAAATTGTTTATTGTACTTACACACATACACACGTGTGCATTTATGTATGTACATTCGTATGACGAAAAATATGTACATATTACGTACATATGTGTGTATGTTTGAATTTATATAGAGAAGAGAAAAAGAGAGATAAAACAGTAAATTGGGAAACAAACGCGTAAATCAATATTTGCCTAAAATCTTTACCACCTTAATTTAAAATATAATAAAATCAAAAAATGAAGTGGTGAATTTTATATTCCTTCAAAATTTGTTACGCTTTTCTGCTTTTTTTTTTTTTTTGCAATGGAAAAGCTTTGCTGTTTAATTTTCATTTATGTATGTACACATGTATAGATTTGTGGCTTGTTGATAATTGATGATGGGTTGGTATGTTTGGAATTTCATGAAATTCCTTTTGTAAACCCGTCATCTACACTACCATTCAAGCTTTTGATGTGGCTTTGTTGAGTGTGGTATGTGTTTCTGTGTATGGATTAATGTTGGTCTTCGTTCCCATTTCTTCAGTACCCCTTTGATTTTAGCACTTCTCTTTTCAAACTTTATACTTACATACATACATATGTATGTATGGATCCACGTACATATGTGTAAGGTAAAAAATTGCCAGATTTGATGTCATCTTCTCGTACGCAAAACTAGTTTATTAAAAAAAAATTTTTTTTAAAAAAATGAATGTATGTATGTAGGATAATATTTATGTGCAGCATACATACGCATACATACATATATATATATATATATATATATCTAAATGCATGCATACACTCATGCAACGTATTTTAATACACACATATCTTAAAGTTATTATTATTCACACAACATACATACCCATTTGTTTGATTCATAATATCAAAACGGGCGTGCCTTGCATAACTTAATTTCCGTAGAGGAAGTATGAGAATTTGAAATAACAGATTTTAGAAAATGTACCAAATATTGTTAATACAATAGAATCTGCAATAAAAAAAATTCGCATAAAGCAAAATGCTAAAAAAAAAAAATTTTTTTTTCTATTTTTTTTCTTTTATTTTAAAAATTTTTGTTATTTTATGATTTAGATTTAAAAAAAAATTTTCGTGGTTTTGTCAGGGTGGACAATATGCATATTTCACTGAGTGCTAACGTATTTGTAATTTCTGTATCCCGCAGAAGTTACAGGAATTGTAACGAAATATTGAAATAAAAATTAAAACAGTTTTTATAAAATATGAAAATAATAAATAATTTTAAATTAATTTTATAATTACGTACATAAGAATGCAAGTATATTATATACACTTGTATATAGAGTATACAGTGAAGTCGCAGAAATGTGAATAAACACTAACAAATGAAAATTTTGTTTTATATGTAGTGTACTAAAATGTGAACCTTTTTTTTAATTTTTTTAAAAAAATTATAATTTGTGGAAGAATTTCCGCTGCCAGTTAAGATGTTGTTGATGTTGACCTTAGGAAACTTCTAAGGAAAACTTCAACAAAAACCACGCCCACTGTAGATCAAAGAATGTTTTGTTTAACACGCCCAATAAATATCCAACTAGTAAAATAATTTCTAAAATTTTAAATAACCCCTTCAATGAAAAAATTTTAACAAACCCTATTTTTATCTTTAAAAAGTATTTCTTTTTCTCTGTACGAATACTTTTGCAAAAAAATTATAATATTATAAAAATAAAATAATTTCTAAAATTTTAAATAACCCCTTCAATGAAAAAATTTTAACAAACCCTATTTTTATCTTTAAAAAGTATTTCTTTTTCTCTGTACGAATACTTTTGCAAAAAAATTATAATATTATAAAAATAATATAAGTAAGTATTATTTTTTTTTTTTAATTACATATATTGTTTATATTTAGGTTTGAGTTCAATTAATAAATCATTCAAAGAGTTTGATTTATTTATTAACCTAAAACCTAAAAAATAAAGTATATATAATTAAAAAATAATTTAAGTTCAAAATTAATAATTTAATTCAAATAATTTTCTTCGTAATAATTCGTATATCTATAAAAAGTATATAATATAAACATAATCCGCTATAACTAAATTTTTTTTTTTTTTTTTTAATAAAAAAAATTATAATTATCGCTTTTTAACTGATACTGTGAATTTTTAATGAATTCAATACCATGATTCGGAAATCAGTATCTGGGAACCCTCTGGCATACTATATCAGTCTCACACTTGTATATTGAAATGTGGCAGAGACTTTCGAAATGTTTCATATCTAATCCTATTTGTTTTTGAAAAAAAAATTATTTTAAAAAAAATGCGAGTTAGGGCCTTTCTATTTGAGATGAACGATATGTAGTTATGTACATATGGATACATATGCATGAAAATCTATGGATGTACATGTCATTCGCAAAAAATATTAAAATTATGCAAAATTCATAAAATTAAGTATTTTTTTCCAATAAACAATTTATAAGAGGAAATATTTATGACCTTTGAACTACAATATCACGCGATATGGACCATGTGTAGGGGTATGTGTGTTTGACCACTTTTAGACAACGTATACAAAAGCCAGCGAAGAGCATGTGCACCAGCTTGCAACCAATTGTTTCACATTCCGATATTTTCTCCTCCATTTTAATTCTAATAATTCATTTCAATAATTTTTTTAAAACAATTTTCTCACAATAATTTTTAAAAAAAGGTTTTTTATGTTACTTTTTCCCCCCCAATTGTTATTGGTAATTGGGTGTGTGTGTGTGTACGTGTTTTTGTTCTTGTGCTTCTTGTTTTACTTATTGCAACATTTTAGAAATTCCATTCAAGGCTTTTTCCTTCGTATTTCTTTTTGATTTTGTTTTTCAAGCGTTTTTCGTTTACAATAACAAAATCAGGAATTGGTGGTTACAAAATAACACTCACAGGTAGAAAATCTCCTCTTCTCTCTCGTGGTGATGAATGTGTTGGTTTTGCAGGGATTTTGCAAATCAAGCAGTCAGTTGTTACAAATTTTCATTTTCAATATTTACTCTCTCTGGGTAATAACTCACAATATTTTTATTGTTGTTTGTTTGCTTTTTTTGTGTTTGTGTTTTTATTTTTTTTGTTTTTGTTTTTTGTTTTAGAGCACATCATAATGGAATTAAATGCAAAATTTACAGCTTTGGCCAGCTGACAAAGTGTGTTATTTTTTTCCTGATTTTTTTTTTTTTTGCATTTGGATTTTTCAAATGCGCGAGTGCACACGTTCTTACACAAACACGCGCGCACACACACACACAGATCATGCGAAACCTCGTTTTTATTCTGTTCAGCATTTATCGTTATTAAAGTAGAGCAGGGTGAGTACTCAGAATTTTTGTGCATAATAAATACAAAATGTACGCTTGCGTTAGAATATGTAGTGTACACATGCCTATACTTCGGCCTAACATAATTTGGAAAGTTCCTAGTTGGGTTACTTTGTGATGTTCTTTGCACATCTGTTGCTAATTAGTTCTGTCCTGCAGTGAAGTAAATACTTTGACAGCATTTACATTTTCAGCCACAACATGAACATTTGTAAGAATTTATAATTTTTTTTTTTCTTAAATTGAAAGCAATTAAAAAATTTTATTGATTATTAGTAGTTAGTAAAATTCAAGTTTCTGCTCAAATCATGCCAATTTTTAATATTCATCAGATTCATACCTCCTGGAAGAAGCGTGTGGGTTTTATTTTTTAATGAAATTTATTATTATTATTATTTGTGACATTCTCCCGATTTATTTTATTTTCTTTGATGTAACCAGATAATCTGATTTTTCTTGAAACTGTTAAGGTTGAAGGTCTACTTATGAGTTTCGTTTTAGCGTCATGGGGAATTCCAATTTTATTTTTTCTCCTTAATTTTACAGCTTCTCGGAATCCGAAAATTGGTTTGTCACTGTCGTTGGAGTAACACATTTAGCACTTTTCATATTGTTATTACAGTGAAACCTCCCAATAGTGAATAACCACGGTCTGCTCTCTTTTGTCCATTTTAGGGAGGTGTCCACTTGGAGGTGAAATAAAAAATCTTAAATTATATTTTTTTTTATGTATGATATCTTTTATTTTTAATAAACACAAAGAAACTAATTAAATTCATTCTGAGATCAAAAATTATGCTTTAAAGAAAGTAAAAAAAAAAAAATAACTGTGATAAAACGAGAATGTTCGTTGTACAATAGTTACTCTTTAAAAAAAAATTTTGAATACTCTTAACGTAATTTCGCCTGTTTCTCAACAACCAAGCGATCAATAGTTATGCAGTCATTCTTGGTATTTTTATTCTGATTAATGCATAGATATTCTTCGGTAGAAATGGGCCCACAGGCTTGTGCAAATATTTGCAAGTCTATTAAGGGTATATAATATAGAGGAGGAATATTATGATTCTTCGAGGATTCAATTACTTCGACCTTGCCTTTTAGGGTCAAATACTTTCGCTTTGAACTCACGATTGTAAACCACACACTTGAAGAGTCACTGACTAAATGAATATTCTCTCCTATTGAGCACACTCAATCAGGGATTAAATAAAAAATTATGTGAATCCCCGGAATAAGACACAAACACATTGGATGGTATTTGAATGAAACATAAATGTCGCTCATAATAAACGGAGTCACGGTTATCATAATTTGTTGGTATCAATATGCATAGTACATAAAACTATTTGTCTAGTTTCAAGATTTTTTATAATTTCTTTTATATTTTGCCCACATATTAGAGGTTTTTCGAACCAAATAACGCTCAAAATTATGTCAATGTCCGTATATGAGAGTGTTCATTCCTGGGGGGTTTACTTGCGTGGAATTTCGATTTTAAAACTGTGTGTATATTGATAATTGTACATTGAAGGGAGGTGTCCACTATTTGGAGGTTTCACTGTATATATATTGTTTTTTTTTTTGCATGGTGTGAAGATGTAAATTCACTTATGGTTGGTCTTAGCATTATGCCACATAAAGCCCATACCTTTCTTCTAGTAATAATTTTTGCCGCTATAAGTAATCATATTATCAGCCGCCTTGGCCGATTAAGTACGGTGTAGGAAGAATTTAACCATCTAAGCATCCTGCAGTGCAAATTTAAGCAGTCTAGACTGTGAGCAGTGACTTCATTTAATGACTCTTCAGCACATTTGTTTTTCGATGATGCAAATTTAAAGACATTTTGTAAAATATGGCCTTGAGTAAACGACCTTTAATGTTGGGGAATTACTTTATTTTCATTATGAAATGTTCATGCATTGTCTCTTTACAACAACTATGTATTTATTGCCAATTATTTCGGTGAAAGTGAGTTCAATGTATATAACTCGTATTGTATCTGTCCTAAATCGGTACTTTTAGTTTTTCTCAAAAGTGGTTTGTTATTGATTTTTAACTTTATCAAAACTTAAAAACCAGTCAAATTATTTCGGCGAAATATCGTACGTACATAAACTTGTTGCTAATGAAAGTTATTTCACAAGATTCGTTTTCATCTTTATGTATTTCTTAAATTATTTTTAAAAATAAGCCGACTCACTTCTACCATTTTTATTTTTGTTTTAAATTTCTGACAATAAAAATGTTTTGACGATTATCATATGCCAAGTAACACAGGAGTAGTAGTCAAATATTTCCATTAATCTCATGTTAATTCATTCCATTTTATAAGACAAATAAAATTTATTTAATTAAGGTAAAAGTTTAATATTTCACATTGGTAATTTTACATTACCAGCAGTAACGCATTAATTGGACTGTCCAATTCAATTAGACTTTCATATAAAATATAATTTTCTTGCAGTTGCCACAAGAGAAAGCTTCGAAATGCACTAATAACACATACTCGCATGCATGTGTGTGTGAACATTTATAGAAAAAATAAAACCAAATAAAAATTGAACAACTAGAAAACCAATCGATAGATACTACAATTGGTGAATTGAAAAACTTCAAATTTGTCTTAAAGTCATGAAGAAAATTTTTGCAAAACTTTAAAATAGAAAATTCAAAATTTGCAATAATCCTATCAAAAGCAATGACGGTTAAAAAGGATCTTCATTATTACGTCTTGGTTAGCAGCAAAAAACTAAAATACAAAAAATCAATGAAAAAAATTCGTTTTTTCAAATTAAGCTTCTTTATTGAGGGCTAATAAAATTGAGGAGGCGTGTCAGCCTCTCTCAGAATAATAATGATAATCAAGAATAGATTAAATTGTTAAGAATGTGGAATGATAATCCTGTTTTTCTAGCAGGAAATCGTGTCATCACTTTATTAAATGGCATTACAGTGATATGTGCAAACGGCAGGACTTTTTTGTTTATTCATTTACAAAATATTACAATTATTTAAATATAATTGCAATATGTATAGAAGTACTGGCTACTGAGGCCTTTGGCTTCTGGCTCCCCGGAGAATCGAACTCCTAAAACCTGCGTAACAGGCGGGTATACTAACCATTATACCATGGAGGGGCTTAGGACTTTTTTGTGTCAAAGAAATACATTGAAATAAAAGCTTTAAATATTGTTTCTCTAAAACTTATAAAAAGAAAGCAATTACGTTTTTATTTTATAAATAATTTTTTCAAGGTAATAATAATAGGTAAACCATATTTTTGAAATAAAAATTAATATTGTCTCAATTTTTTTTATAATATAAATCACTAAAAGAGTACAGAAAATTCATACGATGTCGATATAAATTTTTTTTTAATTTTATTAATATTATAATGGTTTTTTTTAAATTAATTAATATTATAATTTTTTTTTTAATTTAATTAATATTGTAATTTTTTTAATATTTGTATATTAAATAAATTTAGTGTTGCTTTCTCAAAGCTTGAGTTAAACATGTGATTACGTAAGCGCTTACGTGATAGCCTAACATATTTAAACCATCATATTTATCTTCACATATACATATACGAATTTTGAAGATTTTTCCTTTTTTGCACTACACAGATGCAATAAATTTGCAAAATATTTTTATATATTTAAAATAATTTTTCATTAATTAAAATAATTAATTTGTATAATTGCTTTTTACGTTGTTTACATATGTATGCATATGACTTTGTTGGTTTGAGGAAATCTTATAAACACTAATTACTAGAGAGAAATGCCATAGATTCGTGTATAAGTTTGGATTATGACGCCAAACTTATTAACGTCATATATGAACTCTTGAAAGCTTTATAAGATATGAATTTTGCTATAAAAGGTAAATCATTCAATTTAATCAATTTCTTGAATGCTATTGCTTTGATAAGCTTAAGAGAAAGACACTTTGCTAAATAACGTGCACATGCATGCACACATGCTAACGGTCTGAAGAAACCCCTTGAAAGGTTTCATAAAACAAATCAACGATCTGATTAAAAACTTGATCACTAAAAAGCGTTTTTGGAAAACCGTTATTCAAGGCTGTATTAGATAGAAACAAACAAACTGATGTTGATGACGTCATTACCAAGTAGCATGAGAATCAAAACTTTATGGCAACTATACACACAATTTGTATGCGAATAGCCGTTTAAAAAATCATTTTAACTTCCACAATTAAATGCTTTTGCATATGTCTGAAATAAAAAATATGCACGTCTATGCATGTTTTTATAAATTAAATTGTTTTAATCGAGGAAGTGAAGAAAATTAAAAAAAAAAATCAAAATAATGGTATTCACTTGAGAATTTAATGCGTTTAAATAATTAGAAGTTACCATTTACCAGGGGAATCTTCCCAGACGGGGTAAAAATATATAGCAGCTTCGACTTAATCACACTGTCTTCTACCAGATATAGTTTTTTATACAAGTTCCAAAAAGGATATTCAGCAATGCGAATCTATATGGTTAGGAGCTATACAAAAAAATGGAGTTAGTCGGCTTGAGGCCACGTTTCACTATTCTAGACAGTCGTATGATTCACTCAGAGAAAAATCTGAAAGTGATATTTTCGTATTTTAAGAAATCGCTTCAAAATGGCGTTGCTGGTGCCACACTATCATACAAGAATAATGCAAATTGCTTGAAAATTATTATAAAAATCTAACAGTTTTTGGTTACACTATCTTATTGTTTCAGTAGGAATGCCATATTTAAGAAATCGTTAGACTTTGTAGTATAGTGAGACATGACATTTATATTTAAAATATAAATATTAATTGAAATCTTTTCACGTTACAGGAATAGTAATTGTAAGCATGGAAAGATTTTCTACGCATGTGCCATCAAATGTTACGACATTTAAAATTTAAGCTATGCAACATCTACACACATACGACAAATACTATCAATAACACATCAATATGTGTGTATATGTATGTGTGTATATATTTGATTGAATCGCTTTGGAAATTGTGGCGCTCTTTTGTTTGATTGTGTGTTAATGGATTGTTTCTCGTTTTTCAAAATTTGTTTGTTTGTTTGTTTGTTTGTATTAAAAAGAGACGCTGTCGTAGCTCTCTCGCATTGGCTGTGCCAGATTGCGCGCGCATTTTCTTCAAGTAGTTGTTTTATTTGTTTAAGGAAAATATAAGGTGTCATTTGATTAAATGCATACCGGATGCATACAAATTTCTGCTGACGGCATACGAGGCTACTCTTTAGGCAATACAGAATTATTTATTGTATGAATTATTTTGCAAACGTTTACACTAGTTTTTGCTAATAAACCATAAGAAATTTATTTAGGAATTCTGGCTGGCAGTGTTTGTTTTATTAAGTTCCATTAAAACCTTTTGAGCTTTTAAAATTACTTTTCCGACTAATTTTCTTCAAATCCGGTCTGAGTAGGGTTTTTTTTTTTTTTTTTTTTATATTCAAGTATTTGCTTTAATGGCTGCAGTACTTTTAAATAAATTCCCATGACACTGTAGGTTATTAGCTTGTAGGATTAGTAATTAACGCCGACATTGTTGATGGTTTCTGTTTTAATTAAAATTTATGGAACATAAATTTTAATGATTACCAAAAAACCACTCGTATTGTAAAACTTGCCGTGTTTTGAAAGGGGGCTTCCACAGACAAACTCCATGCAGGTTTATTTTGAACTCATTTCTTTTAAAAATTTCCTTTTTTTTTTTTTTAAATTAAGTATGTATGTATGTATGGATGTGTGCTCGTACTCGTATGCCTGTCTGTAAATGTCGATTCTTATACTCGTTTTCACACATTTAAATCACATTAGACATAAAAATGGCAACATTTTTATATTTTCTTTGTATTATTTTCGCTTTCGACATTGTGATGCAACTTGAAAAGAAATTAGCAAATAAAAAAAGCATGAAAAATTAATTACAGGCACCACTTGCCACTTACCCACATCTATCCATCCATAACAAATGAATGTGTGTCTGTGCAACACAAGTGCATGTATTGTTCATGCCTACTACTAGTTGGCAATCAAATGACTGACAAGGCAAGTGAGTCTCTCTTCATGTTTTGCTCCCCTTGCAATTTGCAATGCAGCTTGTCCAAGTGATGTAAAGAAACGCTTCCTCTAAATGATGAAAACAAATTGGCTCTGGAAACTAATATTTACATTTAAATTATGTTATGAATTTCTAAATGCACTTTTTTTTTTTTGCTCTTTTCCAGTTCAAATTATTTCTCTTTTACGGTGCTGCATGACTATGCGATATTTTTGGGGGTAAAGAACAGTAGGCCATTGAAAGTGAAATTTTCCTTATTTTCCTTAAAATTCGTTTGATTTTTGGAAAGTTTTTATACGGTTTTGAAATTGTTGCAATTAAACTCATATTTGTACTTATGGCTGCTTTTCCAAGCCACGTTAATTGTTGTTTAGGGCCTTGTTTCACCCTCCCACACCGTCGAATGATCTATTCATACGAAAGTGATATCGAGTCTTAGCCTAATACTGTATGATATCAAATAAAATGAGTGTATATTGTGCTACAACATATTATTCAAGTATTACGAAAACATATGTTTTATGTTTGTTATATACAAACAAAGTAATTTATTTTATTTGAATTTGTAAAAAAAGGGAACTAAAAATGTATATTCCCAAAGATAAAGATATTAATATATTACAATTTTTGTTATATATGTACATTAAAAATAATAAAAAATAAAAAAAAGTAAAATCAACACTGATCGGACAAAATCTATCTGTTTATGAAAATTTTCAAAAGCTTTTGCGTAGTATTCGCTTTTTGGTTTACACTATAATACTTTTTCATAATACATGCCAAATTTGGTATGTGTTAATACTGTGTGTGGGATAGTGAAACAAGGTCTTTAATGCGAAATTCTTGTAGGCGCTCTTCTCTAGAAAACTGCTACAAACTGAGAGACAACTGAGAGACTCTGTATGCAACATAACAAACTAGATAACCAACCCACTGTGCTCTTTGTTTTTTGCCTTTGCATTTTGTTGCGGCGTATGTCGATCAAAGTCGTTGTTGATGTGGTTTGCTTTTTCACTAGCCATGACGACGACGACCAATAACTTTCCAGTTTTGATCTAAAATTGTTGATTATTTTCAATCAAGCTCTGTGTTGTTTGCGACTTTGTTGTTTAAAATTGTTGCACTTGCTTGCATCGCTATTGTTAATTTGCAGAATTTGTGCGTTGTTGTTTTGCTTTTGATTTCTTTTCATTATTTACTTTTTTCAACTTTGAGATTTTGAATTTCTCCTCTTATTTGTAAGTCGCTGTCGGAGTTACCAGACCTTTTTTTTTTGTAGAGTTTGTTTCTAATTGTCTATTTTTGTATTGTATCTTTCGCAAGGAAAAATTGAGTAAATTTTCTTTATTAATATAAATGAATTATTTAGTTTTTTTTTTAAGACGAAGATTGGGGGAATTCCCCTAGTCATACAGTGTACTGTGCTGGAATTATGAAAAACGTATACTTGCCTAAATTGAATTGAAAATTATTAGAGGGATTTTACGAAAACTGGCAACGCTGTTTGTTTTCAAATGGAAATTCGTTTGAAGCGTTTTCAAATGCAGATAAAAAAGAGGGGAAAATACGAGTATTTATTATGCAACCCATACACGATTCAACCGTTGGCACAACTCGCTTAGTAATCAAGTTGTGTGTTGTGCCCACATACGATAAAACCTCTTCGTACAACTTCATTTTGCAAAAAATTTACAGCTGGAAACAAGAAACAATAAACACGCATCCCATGAAGCAAAACAAATTAGGCTTAAATTTTGTGAAGCAATAAAACAATTGAAAGCTCTTTAATTAAATTAAATATTTATTGGCATTCAAACTTTTTTTAATCTAAAAGTCTTTGAAAAAATAAAAAATAAAATAAAACTTCAAATGAACTGTTTTTAATTGCATATAATTTACTAATATTGGCTATCATTAAATAATTCTTCGTAGAACTGTGCTCTATTTTCATTTCAGCTGTGTCTTCCATTTTTTATTAGTATTCACTTAGTTTTCTTTGCTTTCAAAAACCAAATTAACCGACGACACGTCTTTTTCTTGCAAAATTAAAATGAGAATGATGTACGAAGTCGCATGACTAACCCACAAACTATGCAACGCGTTGGCACAACTTGCCAAAAGATCAAAAAATTTTGATTTTTCATACAACAGAGACACAACTTCATACAACAGGCCCACACACGTTACAATCTCGATTACAACCTGCTTAAGTTGTACCAACGGTTGTATCGTGTATTGGTTGCTTTACTGAAGAGGCTTGCAGAAACCTTAACTTCGGCTGTGCCGAATCTTAACAGCGAATTTGACTTTTCATTTTTTTTTTTAATTTTTATTTAATATATAAAATTTTTTTTTAGCTGAATTTCTTTTTTTCTTATTTATTTATTATTTAATTCCCCCTCTTAACTTTGACAGAATTACGATTTGAAAAGTTTAAGAACAAAAAGTGTTGCCAATTTTGCAGATTCTCCCAAAAATAGAGATTTTTATTTTTGTTTAGAGATTAAAATTTTATAAAAATACGCGGAGTATTTTTTTTTGGGGGGGAATACTTTTGGTTGGTGATAATCGGTGGAAAAATATTATAAATCGTATTCAAAAGCTTGTTCAAATAGTGCACATTTACATGAAGACTAAAATAAAATCTGAAAAATGTGTAAAAAAAATTTCTCTTTATTGCGGTATTTAAAAAATTTCGGTTAGAAATTTTTCGCCCATTTGGGCATACTGGTTTTCTTTACATTTCTTGTAATTTTTCCTTTTTTGGACAAACAATTTTTGTTGCATTTCTGCGCCACGTCTATAATACCGATGATGATCAGGCAGGCAGACTGCCTGATGGTTTTCCACTCAACTGTGTGTTTTTTCCAGCAATTTCGCGGTCATTGTCCTGTTGTGATAAGTTTTGTTTGGTTTGGTCATGTAAAAAAGGCTCGTGCTCAAAAGAAATTTTTTTTTTTTCAATTTTGTGTGTTTTTTAGATCTTTTTTGTATGTATTGGTGGCAGATGAGTTAGGCTGAGTGTGGTTTTGTTTGTAGTCGTGCGTGCATTGATTGCATGAATTAATGCAATGGCGTCTTCTTATTATGTTTACATGTGTGTGTGTGGCGGTGTGTGTGTGTGTTATGTGTCTACTGGTCCGGTTTTTATTATTTTCTTCTTTCTGACTTTATTTTCAATTCGGTTAACATTTTTAGCTTATAAATAAATGCTATTTTTATTGCAATGCTAAGTAAATTTATTTTTAGATTTTTCTTGTTTTTTTTTTTTTTTTTTTTTTTGTAACCTGCAGCTGAGTTTACATACTGAATTATTGTGGATGTGTACATGCATGTAGGTAAATAAAATTGTTGTTTGAATATCCATATATATATATATATATAGATATATACTCGTACATATACAAATGTAACCCACTTCACCTCACCCTTGTTATGTTTCTTCGTAAAATCTGTCTTTGTTGCTGGAGTGTGTGTAAATTTGTATAAGCGACTGTACAACTGTGTAAGTAGGTGTTAGTAAATTCCTACACTTTGTTATCCATACGACCTTGCCAGGGTCAAACACCTTAAATAATGTACATATATAAAGTGCGCAAATGTTTTCTTTTATTTTATATAAAAAGTCTGTCTCTACTTAAGCGGTTCCCATATTGAAATTTAAATAAAAAAATTAGATATTTTTTATTATTATTTGTGATTTTTGCAAATGAAACTACGAAACCACAAACCACGTTCGAAATAGACTTTGCCGATAAGACATTACTATCGTTTTGGGGTTTTATGTATAAAAATCTTCAAAAAATTGAATTCTGTAATGCTAAAACCTGCTAAGAAGCACAAGTTATCGGTGCTGCGATTCATGAAAAAAAAAATCTAACAATCTCCAATTCAAAACCAGCAGCTTCTTTTTTTTCTTACTTTACGAAATTTTTATCGAATTTTTTGACAATAGCAAAACTTTTAGCATTTTAAATAATTTATTAATAATAAGAAATTGAAAAATTAGTCATTCTTCCTCCACAATATTTAACCTCAAGCATTGTGGTTGGAAGACACTTTGCACAGAGCGTTCAGTAAAGTTTTTCTATTGTGTAAACTGTCAACAATTGAACTTTTTTAAGAGTTGCCAACTTGCCAAATTTTGGGTCATAGTTTTCTTTTTTGCATTATTTTATTTTTTACTTTTTCCACAATTCTATGCGTTTCTGACGAATTGCTTCACGCAAACGGCCCATAACTTCAAGGTAGTATTCGCTATTGACCGTACGACCTTGTGACACGATCAAAAGAGGTGCTCATAGTGGACTCGCCAAACGCCAAAGTTAACATTTCGCAGTAAAATATCGAAGAGCACACCAAAACACAACTAAACTTTTTAGTTATCAAACACCAACTACTAATCCAAAGTGGGCTGACATTGCCAACATATATAATAAATATGTGTACCAACATAACAGAAAAAACCAAAAAAAAAAAAAAAAAAAAAATGGGAAAATCGCACATACGTAACGGACCAAATTTGAAAAAACCGATTGTTTTTTGATCCCACCTCGTACATCTAGTCACTCTTATAGTGTTTTCACACCTAAAGTTAAAAGCTGGTTTTAACTTAAAACCTACAAACAGCTGATTTTGTGTTCACAAACAATTTTGATAAAATCAGCTTTAATACAGTTTGTCAAATAAATTTGTTAATGATAAAATAAATTTTTTTGAAGAAATAGATGTGTTTGTTGCAATTATTCTTCCCACATTTATTTGAGAAACTGTACGACAGCTGTTATTGTTTATATAAAAAATAAGAAATTTTAAAAATGTGTTCTAAAATTGAAATGATTTTACATTTTGTGAATGAATATTTGTGAATGTGAATGAATTATCAGCTGTTTTCAATCTTTCTAACTTGGTAGCACTGAATATGTACAGTACAAAACAAGGTTGTATTTCATAAAATCTACTTTAAACCAATTCAAAAAAGGTTTTAAAATGGTTTTATGAGAATTATTTTGTATGGTAAAACCAGGTTTTAAGGATTGGTTTTAAAGTTAAAACCAAATTTTGTTTTAAAACCAGATTTTATCCTCAGTGTGAAAACACTATTAACAATGGTCTTGTATTTGTTTTGGGACACCCTATATATAAGGGGTTGTCTTATTTCATATTATTTTAGTTGCATATTTGAAAGTATTTAATTTTTATTAAATGCATTTTCGCACACTTTTTTCTCTGAGTGTGTGAGGATATTTCTATATCCTTGGCTTGAATTACATTTACAAGAAGAAACTTTCCAACCTTTCACAACAACAAAAAAAAGTAAGAAAAAAAGGATATCCTTTTTAAAGTTGGGCTGTCTTTTAAAAGATGTCTTTGCATGTCTATATTTGAACACCAGTGTGTCATCATCTTAAAACTTTTCCTTTTTGCGTTTTCTCGAGTTTAGTGAACTTCACTGAGTTTTTGTATAAATAAAACAAAGTCGATGAACTATTATTTCCATATAAATACTGTGAAAATAAACATTATTCTTCTCTGTTATTTTTGGTAAGTAGTCGTATGGGTTTATTTCGTCATTTCGGCTTTTTATCTTTGTGTGAAATTATCTGTGGCATTTTCAACTTTTTGCCAATCTGGAAGAGAAGTAACAAGTGCAATCACCCGACTAACTTTCTATCATAAAGCGAAATGAGAACGGCAAAAGGTTCTGCCATTACCGAAAATGAATTTCGTTTTTCATTTTCTGCAACGTACGTTTATAGCCAATGACCTTTTTTCGGCTCTTCCTCGCTTGTCTGGCTGACTGGCTGCCTCATTGTATCCAACTCTTTTTCTGTATATCTGCTTTTATATATACAGTTTGTAAAAAAAATGTTTTCAACGATAAAAATTTTTGGAAATTTCAATTTGAATCATGAATAACAACAACAAAATAATTTACTTTGAATTTTTTTTTTGTATATAAGTGTTTTCACGTATGTTGGGAACACAACAGTGCACATACTTTTCAAAATAAACGCACACATAACAACAACAACGCAATCAAATAATATTACTTCATTTCAATGCTGTAAAAAAAATGTTTTCAAAAAATGAGAAGTAAAAAAGTTCCGTTAGTTTTTGCACATTTTTTTGTATGTAAGTTGCTTTTTAGGCACGGTAGCTATAGGAATAGCATTTATTCATGAAATTACGCATGTACAAACTATTAATGATCACTTAGTTAAATATACACGATGCCAGGAAAACGACTTCATAAGAATATTACACAGCTTGTTTATTACCATTATTATAAAGGGAAATCTCGAAAAGAAATTGCAGAAATGTTCTCCCTCAACCTAAGGACGGTATATAATATTATAAACCGAGCAGAAAAAGAAGAAAGACTTGAGCCGAAACCAACACCAGGCAGACCAAAGAAAGTAAATCGGCGCATTGAAAGGAAAATTTTGAAAATGATTGATGAGAATCCACATTCTAGCACTAGAGGAATTGCACTTGACATTAATCGTGAATGTAACATAAGTATCTCTCATCAGACAGTTCGAAACGTGCTGCAGAGTTATAAATACTATTCAAGAGTCGCCAGAAAAAAGCCTATGCTCTCCACAATAAATATTGAAAAAAGATATAAATTTGCTACTCATCATATTACTTTTCCTCCGGAGTACTGGGATGACGTAATTTTTTGCGATGAGACAAAGGTGATGCTTTACTACCACGATGGACCTCAAAAAGTTTGGCGCAAGCCCCTGACGGCTTTGGAAAATAAAAATATAATACCAACTGTGAAATTTGGGAAATTGTCTGTAATGGTGTGGGGTTGTATTTCATCGAAGGGTGTTGGCGAACTAAGGATATTCGAAGATATAATGACGAAGGAATTCTATCTGGATATTTTAAGAAACAATTTAAGTGCGAGCGCTCGAAAATTCGGCTTTATTTGCCAAGAAAATCCTGCAAAATTAAAATATAAGTTATACCAAGATAATGATCCAAAGCATAAATCGTATATTTGCAGATCGTGGTTACTATATAATTGCAAAAAAGTAATTGATACTCCAGCACAAAGCCCTGACCTCAACCCAATAGAAAATTTATGGGTCCATCTAAAGAAAAAAGTCGGAAAAAGATCGCCAAAAAACAAACCACAATTAATAAAATTTATAAAAGAAGAGTGGGAAAAAATACCCGATAATTACGACATACCAAAACTAATCCATTCCATGCGTAAACGATTAGAAGCTGTAATTGATGCCAAAGGAACACACACAAAGTATTAGCAGCAAAAATCTTTTTTTGAAGCATATAGAACTTTTTTTTTTTATACTATATAATTTTGAAAACATTTATTTTACAGCGCAGAAAGTGAAGTATTTTGTTTTAGTTACGATTTTACTTTTGTTATTGGAATAAACTTTTTTTTTTTTATTGAAATCTGTTTAGAAACATCTAAAATCACGGAAATAAAAAAAAAATTGTTAATATTATATATTTTACTTAAAAATAAAGGTATGTATATTTTAAAGTTTTGAATTTTCTTAGCGTTGAAAACATTTTTTTTACAAACTGTACATACATAAATATTTAGCATGTTAGTATTTTTTTTTTTTTTTTTTTTTTTTGATTTTTAATATGTTTACATGAATGAAATTTTTCCACTGCGGGGGAGGTTTTGGTGGGAGGCTCTTTGTTTCGCGGCTTGTGTAAAGGGATTATGATGTTTGTCTTCAAATGCACGTGCATAAAAGTAAAAGTTATTTTTTTTTTTTTCATTATTGTTATTAGCATTATTATTTACTTTAAAATGGGAGCAATAAAACATTCCAATCGGTGGTTTCGTTTTCGTATACACAAAACTTCTGGAGTTGTTTAAATCATTCTCTAGTATGAGGTGTTTGAGGAGTCACCTCATTATATACACACGTACATATATAGTAGTATATACTTACAAAAAAAAAAAGTTTGTTTAAATATATTTTTTTTAAATTCAAACAATAAATTTAAATGCTATTGTTTTGCATTTGCCGGAGATGGAAAGAATTCATTTTTGAGCAATTATGACTCAAAGGGATATTTAAAATAATTTAATATGGCAAATTGGAATGCGCAGTATCGTCGCCATATTTCGTCGTATGTATTTGCATGGGAATGACAGAAATTACAATTTGAGAATGACAATTATTCTCGTGGTGACTTTGTTCTTAAAACAAGTGCCCATTTTCGAAGTTTTCAAGAAACTTTTTTAAGCTTCTTTTATCGTAATCAAAAAAAAAAAAAAAAATCGTCAGTTTAACTTTTTTTTAAATCACTATTTTTGTCTTGAATACATTAATTCAATGGCCTGCGTATTATTGTATAAGTGAAAACTCCTTAAAGAAGCCACATTATCTTATTTAAAGTTATACAGATTTCGTATTCCATTAATTCCATTGCACCTTCGCAAACTCTTCTTTCCTCACAGATCTCTTACGAGCACTCTATTTTCGCCAATTATCAAACATTTGAGAATCTTAAATTACTCGTTTATTTAAATATTTTTTTAAAAATCTCTTTATTCGCTAATTTTTTAAAAAAAAAATTTCAATTAGTTTTCTTTTTCAAATAAATTCAGGAAATAGTGAATAATCCAAAGTGCCTTTTCCATTTTTCCAAGAGGATTGTACCGTTTGCCAATGATCTGAGAATTTCAAAGAAATTTACTAAAGAATTCTGGTAATCCTTGTCTTTTGAAATTTTATTATAAAGTTTTTACTATTTTTAATTTGTGATTCATTTCTTCCAAGTACGGTCGGTCTTATTATTGATTTTATTTCATAATCAATTATTAGATTTAATTGTGGCGGTACTATTAGGTACATTTCCATGCACCTGCACCTTATTAGCTCTTATAAATAGTAAAGTAATTTTTTTAAAAAAAAAAAGATTTTGCATTTTCCTACCCGTCAATTTATTGAGGTGCTTTGCACTTGAACTCTAATAACCATTAATAATAATTTAATTATGTTCTACACTTCGGTATTTAATCGTACCTTATCGTAATAATGGTGAATACCTCAAGTAATTTAATAAGGTGCTGTTCACAATATGGAATTTCTATTCTTATAAAAAAATTTTCTATTTAATTTCTAACTTGGAATATTATTCATACAATGAAGGCTTTATTTAGTAACGTTTCTTCTACTCATTTTGGCTGTCCAAATTTGTGCATAAAAGGTGTACAAAAATACTGCCCCCTTTATGCTCAAGTTGTTCCCCCTGACTATACTTTAGACGTAAAATTTGAGCAGATTCTAATTGAAGTTATTCCAAAAATAATTTTACTTGTATGATTTAATTTGTGAAATTATTTAATTAGCTTAGGGCTTTTGTAATTTCGTATGACGATATAAAAAAATTTAAAATGTGTCAATACAATAAACGGCGTTGCTGTACACACTTTTTTCAATTTCAAGTTCCGTTTGTATATTTAATTATCACATAATACTATATGCATGTGCACACACACACACGCACACACACACACACGCACACACACGTGAAAATGTTGTTATAAATTATCAAATGCATTGGAGAACTTGGAAGCAATGGAATGGTGTTCTCATTTCGAAACCCTTAAGTTTCAAAGCAGGCGGCAGTTAAGCATTTTCTCCTGCCTGCCAAACACCTCTAGTAAGCACTTCATTTCGGTTACCTTGCCGTTCTGTCTCCCCCACAATTAAACTTTGATAAGATCTATTGGTGCCATCACTTCCTCTTTGGCGTACGATAAGTCCGATAACATTTTTCATTAGCGGCTTAGATTTTCTCCTACGTGTAATAATTAACAGCGCTCTAGACTCAGAAAATATGTAAACGATTCAATTGCACCTCTCCACTCGGTTGCTTTTGTTAATTTTTATTTTTTTTTTTCTTTTTTCTTTTATTTTTATTAAAATCGTGTTAATATGCATAAAGTAAAAAATTCAGCCACGTGTAAAAACAAAAATAGACAAAAGAAAATATTTCGTTTGTAATTGTATTCTTATGCTACCCATACACGATGCGACCGTCTGCAAGACTGCGGCTGGTCGTATCAATGTCGTATCGTTAGTGGGCTTGTCGTATGAAGTCGTGTCTCGGTCGCATGAAAAATCAAAATTTTTTGATTTTTTGGCTTGTCGTGCGAACGCGTCGTATGGTTAGTGGGGCTGTCGTGCTAATTTGTACCTCATTCTCATTTTAAATTTTGAGCGAGAGAGACGTGTGGTCGGTTAATTTGGTTTTTGAGCGAAGAAAATAAAAGAAGTGTGAAAGAAAATATAAATAAATAGTAATTCAAAATAAAAAAAGTGTGAAAGAAAATACTTCGACTAAATAATAATAATAATAATAATAATAATAATAATTTATAAATTATTTAATAAATTAATATTTATAAATATATAAATAATTTAATTATTTTAAATAATTATTAAAATTTTAATTATATTATATATTTAATAATTAATAAATGTTTAATATATATATATATGTTAAATTGTAAATTTTTATTAATATTAATTTAAAATAAATTTATTAGGTGAAATTATTAAATTTATTAAAATTATTTAATTATTAAATTTATTGAATCTTATAAATTTAAAATAAAAACTAGGATTAGATACCCTATATATTTTATATACAATATATTGGAAATGAAATGTTATTCGTTTTTAAAGCGCACACAATAACATCCGACAGCATCTTAACTCGACTGAATTTTTTGCAAAATGAAGTCGTAAGAAGAGGTCTTATCGTATGTGGCATAACACACGACTTGATTACTCAGCGAGTCTTGCAGACGGTCGCATCGTGTATGGGTTACTTTAACGCCCCACTTTGGCTGCTACTCGCATGTTTGTGTTGTTGTTGCAGATGTGCATGTGTGGCGATAATTTCTGTAACCGCAGTGCAGCAGCAGATCGTTCTTTGATTTGCCGAATTATTTTCAAATGATTAGAGTAAATTTTTTTTTAAATTTATTATAATAAAAACTTTCAAGTTTACGATAAAAATAATATGGCGCATCTATTTATCTAATAATCATCTAGATTGTTTTTTTTAAGGGCGTATGTGCAAGCCATAAGCAAATATTAAAGTAAATCAGCTGATTGTCTAATCAAACTTAACGCACCCAGTAAACACAATCATAATTGTTCGATACGATAAGAATGGGAGGAGTCAAGTTGGAAGTCAAAAGCCACTTTGTCGATTTTCAATAATTTTTAAAATGTTGTTCAAAATAATCCTGTAACGCACCTATTTTTTTACTAACCCTAAACTGTCAACAGTGGAATTTTTTCTTTATAGAGTTGCCAACACTACTACACAAATTGTGTAAAATGTAAATTATACATGTGGCAACCCACCCAATGTGACAGCCCGCAATAATAAACAGTTGATCTGGCAACATATAAATGAAATAATATAATTTAGTTTTTCTGAGACACAAGAAGTTTTGTTTTGGTTACGTTGTAAGAATAAATAAACAAGTTAATAATAAATAGGTTGTTTGTTAAATTTGATCTTGAAGTAGAATCCTAGGCTGGTACATTGGCGACGAGGTAAATATGGAAAAAAAATATATAGAAAAAAAAAAAAAAAAAAAGCACGTGGTGGCACGGAAAAAAATTGCTGTCGGAAAAGAAAGTTTGGCAAGAGCAGCATGAATTGATTAATTAATACACAAAAAAAAAAAAAAAAAAAAAAAAAAAAAAAAAAAAAAAAAAAAAAAAAAAAAAAAAAAAAAAAAAAAAAAAAAAAAAAGATTTCATTATTGATTTCAGAGTGCCAGTTAGGCAAATAAATTGTGTGTTCTAGTTCAAGGAACGAGAATAAAAACAAGCACGAGCGAGGTGTACAAATCTGTGTTCCAATTTGGAAAATCCATTTGGAATAAGATCGGAGCCAGTTGGGCAAATCAAAAGTACAAGTAAAGGTACAATACGACTAATCGAAACAATAACAGAGCCAGTTGGGCAAATCAAAAGTACAAGTAAAGGTACAATACGACTAATCGAAACAATAACAGAGCCAGTTGGGCAAATCAAAAGTACAAGTAAAGGTACAATACGACTAATCGAAACAATAACAGAGCCAGTTGGGCAAATCAAAAGTACAAGTAAAGGTACAATACGACTAATCGAAACAATAACATGAGTGAAACAAATGGAATAAAGCCATTTCTTTGTGAAGCGATTGACAAGTCGCTTATTCGTACTGAGTGGGAAGAGTGGCTAAGGGCATTCACTTTCTACATTGAGGCGGAGGAAATAACTGATGTGGTCAAGAAAAAGAATAAACTCTTACATTATGGTGGCACTCAACTACAGAAAGTGGCACTTAACATTCCAGATGCCCTTACTTGTGGGAAAAAAGACAATGCCTTTACAGTGTTAGTAGACAAATTGACGGAATATTTTTCTCCAGAAAGAAATTCAACATTTGAGAGGCATTTGTTCCGATCACTTAAGGTAGAAGAGGGAGAAACCTTTGGTAAATTCTTATTGAGGACGCGACAACAGGCTTCAAGGTGTGTGTTTGGTGAAACAAAGGCTGAAATTCTGGAAATCAGCATCAAAGATAAGGTGATTGACTCATGGACATCTGCGGATTTAAAAAAAGCGGTTACTGGAAAAAGAGCACTCCTTAAAGGAAGTTATTGGAATTTGCCAAGTCCATGAGCAAATTAATGCCCAGTCAAAAGCAATGGAGGCTCCAAGGACATCTTTTGAAGTCAATAAAATTTCAGATAACGAATGTTTTAGATGTGGCCAAAACAGTCATGACGGAAACAGTGCAGATTGTCCAGCCAGGAAAATAAAATGTAACAAATGTGGCCTTGTGGGACATTATGCTCGAAAATGCCGCACGGTATCATACAAACGGAAATTTACTTCAGCTGATAACAGGAACCCAAAGCGTCGAGATTCTAGTTACGCTAAAATAAGATACATTGATAACCAATCCAAACCAAACGATGATTACTGTTTTAAGATATTTGATAAAGGAGAATCCGCGGTTGAGGTAATACCGTGTTTTGTAGGTGGTAAGAAGATAAGCATGGTAATAGATTCCGGATCAAAATACAACCTCCTGTGTGAAGATGATTGGAATTTGTTGAAGACCGGGGAAGCAGTCATGTGGAATATTCGATTTGAATCAGAACACCAATTCAGGGCATACGCTGGAAACATGCCACTTACGATCAGAGCTGTTTTTGAAGCTGTCATTGGGCTTGAGGAAAGTTCTAATTTGATTTCAACATTTTATGTTATTGAGCGGGGCGAGCAATCATTGCTGGGTAAAGATACTGCCATCAAACTGGGAGTATTGAAGTTGGGTATAGGCATCAATCAGGTGGAGACATTGAAACCTTTCAATAAGATTGCTGGAATCAAAGTAAGCTTATCCGTCGACACCTCCATAAAACCGATTCAACAACCTTTGCGTAGGGTGCCAGTTTCTATTGAGGATAAGGTTGAAGCGAAATTAAATGAGGCATTGGCTTTGGATATAATTGAACCGGTTGTTGGGCCGAGCGCGTGGATATCTCCGGTGGTTGTTGTCTTCAAGGAAAATGGAGACATTCGGCTATGTATTGATATGAGGCGTGCAAATGTGGCAATTTTAAGGGAGAACTACCCCCTGCCAACTTTTGACAGTTTTATGACGAGATTGCAGGGAGCAAAATTCTTTTCAAGGCTTGATTTAAAAAATGCCTATCACCAATTGGAGCTTTAATGTGGCCATGAATAAGGACAAATGCTTATGGGGGGTGCATAGGTTAAAATTTTTAGGCCATATTCTATCGTCAGATGGCATAAGTGCGGACCCGAACAAAGTCGATAGTGTTTTGAATTTTCGAGCCCCAAACACCCGTGAGGAAACTCGGAGTTTCCTGGGTCTAGTAACCTATTTAGGAAAATTTATACCCGATTTAAGTGATCTAGTTGAACCCTTAAGAGCGACCACAAAGGCTAATGAAAAATTTATATGGTCCGCTAGACAGGATGAGGCATTCACAAAACTCAAGGAAAAGTTGGCAGAGCTTCCAACATTAACTTATTTTTCACCAAACCGACGAACAAGATTGATTGCTGATGCAAGCCCTGTGGCTTTGGGAGCGGTCCTCATTCAATTCAGTGACGATACTCCGTTAGTTGTGTCTTTTGCCAGTAAAGCGCTGTCCGAAGTTGAGCGTCGCTACTCACAAACGGAAAAAGAGAGTCTTGCTCTGGTGTGGGCTGTTGAAGGGTTTTACTACTACTTAGCGGGTATCCGGTTTGAGCTAGAAACAGACCACAAGCCCCTGGAAGCTATTTTTAAACCAACATCGAAGCCGCCGGCCCGCATCGAGCGTTGGGTGTTACGACTGCAGTCGTTTGACTACACAATTATTTACAAAGCAGGAAAGCAAAACATTGCAGACTCGCTATCCAGACTCTGCAATGTGAATACAGCTGTTACTTTCGACAAACCATGCGAATTTAGTATTTATTCTATCGTGGGACATTCTGTTCCGCGAGCGTTAACAGTTTTGGAAATTGTACACCATAATACCAAAGATGACGAACTTATGATGGCAGTAAAATGTATAAATACCGACAACTGGTGTACAGCAACTAAGAACAGGTATTATCCATTCCGATTTGAGCTTAGTATTTTAGGAGATTTGTTGCTAAGAGGAACAAGACTCGTGATTCCAGGGAGCCTGAGACAACAGGTACTAGATCTAGCGCACGAAGGCCATCCGGGCGAAACCGTTATGAAGCGCAGAATTCGGGCAAAGGTATGGTGGCCGTTGGTTGATCGAGATATAGAGAAATTCGTTAAGAGCTGTCACGAATGTATGTTGGTATCTCGGCCAATACCACCGGCACCTATGAATAGAAGGACCATGCCGAATGGTCCCTGGGCTTGTGTAGCAATGGACTTATTGGGTCCGTTGCCAAATCACGATTTTGTATTTGTTATAATTGACTACTATTCGCGATACCATGAACTTAAATTTATGAGAAAGATAACATCGACTGAAATTATTGACTTTCTCGAGGAAATATTTGCCCGACATGGATATCCGAGGTCAATAACAGCTGATAATGGTCGCCAGTTCGTAGGCGGGGAATTTAAGGCATTTTGCAAAACAAATAATATTGAACTGATGACATCACCGCCTTATTGGCCCCAAGCCAATGGAGAGGTCGAAAACTTGAACCGCTCTCTGGTAAAACGACTTCAAATTGCCCACTCGCGGGGTTTGGACTATAGAAAAGAGATTCGTAAGTTTACCCTCATGTACAACGTCACCCCACATGGTACAACTGGGAAAGCTCCATCGGAACTTATTTTTAATCGAGTTATTAGAGATAAGATTCCGTCGCTGAATGACGTTGAAGAGCATGTTATCGACTCTGAAGCCAGAGACAATGACATTGCGAATAAAGAAAAGGGAAAACAGAGAGCCGATTTCGACAGAAACGCCAGTGATTGCGACATCAAAGTTGGGGATAAGGTGCTGCTTCGAAATACTCTGCACAGTAACAAACTATCTACAACATTTGGAACAACTGAATATGAAGTAACTGATAGAAAGGGAAATGATATCGGAATATCAGGAGAAGGCGGGGTGTACCGTAGAAACATTACTCATGTTAAGAAAATTCCAGCTGATTCACCGCTGCCATCTTTAGCCAAACCTAATAAGACTTCGGTAAAAAATTCAGAACATCAACAAGACCTGGATTCCGAGAATAGTCGTCGTGCCGGTAATGAGCTGCCACCGGGAGTACCATCAACGTCACAGAATATCGATCCAGATGAACCCAGGCCTAAATTGACATTGAAGCTTAAGAATATAGGAGGGATGTGGCAACCCACCCAATGTGACAGCCCGCAATAATAAACAGTTGATCTGGCAACATATAAATGAAATAATATAATTTAGTTTTTCTGAGACACAAGAAGTTTTGTTTTGGTTACGTTGTAAGAATAAATAAACAAGTTAATAATAAATAGGTTGTTTGTTAAATTTGATCTTGAAGTAGAATCCTAGGCTGGTACAATACATAAATTTTTGGGTAGACTTTATTTTTTGAATCCCTCCCAGTGTAAATTAGTTCAACTTGACGGACAAAATGTGCACAAAGTAAATATGAATTACATCATTATTTGGCTTTTGTGTACTTAAATGGTGGCAATACTTAACAGAAGTAAAAAAGTATATTAATTTGGGACTATGCGAATCTATTTAATACAGTCTGATACGATATTTAAGCGCTTTTTTCAATATCTACCAGTACTCTAAATCTCTTCATACGGCTGCTGTCAAAGTAACTTAATGGCATGGAAGTATTTGATTTTGTGTTGACTACAGGCTAGTTACATAGTATGGTATTAAAAGCAAATTGTGTGAATTAATCTTGCTTCTTAATAAAGTAATGCGGCTCTTGAATAGCGACTTTATTGTTAAAGCTACATCTCATTTGGCAAATCACCGTGGGAGTATGTATAGCGTTTACTAACTCGTGCGAATGGAAAAATAGTTTAATCAACTTTCAGCTGATCGAGGTCGATCAGCAGAAGAGTAATGAAGTACAGTGCATGTGATGCGGCATATGCACTGTACGCTTAAGCAACTTTCTTTGAAAAATCATACCAAACCGTGTTATGTCATGCCTATAATCTCAACAATCAATTGAGAATTACTAAAACACAAAAAAAAAAAGGTTAAAGAGATCTTATTCAATATGATTCTATTTTATTTTAGATATTATACATATATGTATTATACCAAATATTAATAATACATTTCACTAAATGCACAATTTTTCCATTTTACTTTTCGAATTTAAATTATTGTGAACACATTTTTTTATAAAAAAAATTTTTTTTAAACTATTTGCAGCACTTTTTCTGATATTTGCTAATTGGCAACATTGCTTTACGTATTTCACCGTCAGATTCTGCGTGAAAATCCGTTAAATGATGTAAGTATTAAATACTTTTTGTTTAAATTTTTATATCCTTTTTAAGGGGGGGAGGATTTTTTTTTTTTTTTTTTATAATTTATATTAAAAATGTAGTAACGGGGTTTATTGGAAAATGTCTTCCAACATGTAAGAAATTTAATTAAAAACTATTTTCGAATTGAACACTCTTGTTGTTTTCGATAGCCGTTAAGCATTTTTAATAGAAAAATTTGCATATAAACCTATTGAAAACATATTGAAACAGGCAAATGCATGTATGCTTGTTTGATAATATACTTCTGATCAGCTGTTTATGCCTTGTTGTCGTAAACGCCCTCTGAACGTCGTCAACTGTCAAAAAAAATGTTGAAACGTAGAAATTGTATGAGAGCTGTTAATCTCAACGAGGTCTGAAATTAAACGCTGAAAAAGTTCAATCGATTTCAACTTTTTCAGCGTTGTACGGCATTCAATGAAATGTCAAAGAAATATATGTATATACACAATTATCTGATTGTTGCACTTGTTTAAACTGTTGCTTTTTTTTTTAATTAAAATTAGCTCGGATAGTACATTAAATGAAAAAATTATAAATGCTGTTCGCGTAAACGAACAATTGAGAGTTCAATTTATTAATATTAATATTACAGGGGGATAATATTTATTTTTTATAAAGAGATTTTATCAAATTTTAATTATTAATATAATTTAATTTTTAGTTCCTAATTTTAGTTATTATACTTTAATAATAAATGATTATTTTTTTATTTAAATATTTTATTTTAAACTATAAAAATTGAGAGTTCAATTTATTAATATTGATATTATAGGGGGATAATAATTTTAATAAATAAAATTTGGTAATATCTCCCTATAAAAACAAATATATTTAAATATTAAAAAATATTTTTATAACAAATTCTCCAAGAACTATAGGAATACAGCTCTTAAAGGAGAGATTTGGAAAAAAATAAGTAATAAGTATTTAATAACAAATATTTCTATAAATAAATTTTCAAATTAGCAGTTTATATTTAAACGTCGTGTACGGCGTTGACATTAAAAGCAAAATGAAATTGAACTTCGAACATCACAATTTCAGCGCTCCTACGCCGTTACGACGTCGACATTAACTCCAGCATTAGGATCACATTTTAATACAATTTGCATTAAAGAGTAAATTCTTTTCGTTAAGTATAACAGTTTTGAAAATTTTCATAATATTATTTAATTTTAGGGGGCGTGGCGAAATGGTAAATGGATTAACATTCCATGCTTTCTTTGCGAATAATTTTAATTTAAAAGAATAAAATTTCTTTATTAAGACATTGTTAATCTTTGTGACAGTCCGCACCAGTCCACCATTGAAAAGCAACAACAAAGATTACAACAACACCAACAAAAAGCATTGCCATTCATAAATGCTTTGTAATCATTTCATTGATGTTTCCCGTTAAAATGAAAATGGAAATAAACGCGTGTTCTCTGTCTCAATTCTCTCATGTCTCTTCCGATTCCATCTATTTTTATTGGCGCTCTCTGATATACGATTGTGAATTTATGATGAGAGATGTTCATTGTTTCATAGAAAAGAGCTTTCAGAATACAATAAAACTTTTCCTTGCAAATGCAATTAATGTGCAAAATGCAATTTTAAATATATTTCGATTAATCGATCATTTTACTTCCTTTCTATTCAACGTTAATTTAAAACATTTTCCACAATTTGATAAATAATCAAGTAAAAAACGAACAAAAAAAAATCATACAAAAATAATTGTGCAGAAAACCATACGACTGTCAACATACATAAATGTCTGGTTGTCTAGAAAGGATCGAAAGGAATTTTTCCTGGGATCATTATCTCTGGGTTGGCATTTGGCCAACTATTAAATGCTTGACAATTCACAGACCTTCTCTGTATTTAGCCTGCAATTTAATTTTCAATTGTGCAGCGGCGCACTCCCTTTTTTTTTTTACTTTTTTGCCGTATCAATCGTCATGCTCTCTAATTGAACACTTTTCTTCTTTTAATAAAAATCTTAAAACAGAAGATATTTTTTGAATTGTGGTTTGTAGCAAAAAATGTTTAATAGTTTTTTTTTTATATATATAAAGAATTATATTCGTCCGACAAACTTCGTTTCGAAATATAAATTACTTTTAGTTTTATGGCGTTTTCTTTTCTACATTAAAAGTGTTGTCCTGTGAAAAAGTGCCTTTTTAAAATGTTTTGCCCGCCCCTGTGAAAGTGCAATTTTTTATATAATGCAACCTACAGACGATACAACCGTTGGCACAACTCGCTTAGTAATCAAGTTGTGTGTTGTGCCCACATACGATAAAACCTCTTCGTACAACTTCATTTTGCAAACAATTTGCAGCTGGAACCAACAAATAATAAACACGCATCCCACGAAGCAAAACAAATTAGGCTTAAATTTTGTGAAGCAATAAAATAATTAAAAGCACTTCAAGTAATTTAAATATTTATTGACATTCAAATTTTTTTTAATCTAAAAGTTTTAAAAAATAAAAAAAATAAAAAATAAAATAAAACTTCAAATGAAAAACTTTAAAAAATAAAACTTCAATGAACTGTTTTTAATTGCATATAATTTACTGATATTGGCTATCATTAAATAATTCGTCGTAGAACTGTGCTCTAGTTTCATTTCAGCTGTAGCTTCCATTTTTAATTAGAATTCACTTAGTTTTCTTTGCTTTCAAAAACCAAATTACCCGACGCCACGTCTTTCTCTCGCAAAATTAAAATGAGAATGATGTACAAAGTCGCATGACTAACCCACAAACGTTGCAACGCGTTGGCACAACTTGCCAAAAAATCCAAAAATTTTGATTTTTCATACAACCGAGACACAACTTCATACAACAGGCTCACACACGTAAAAATCTTGATTACAACCTGCTTAAGTTGTACCAACGGTTGTATCGTGTATGGGTTGCATAACGAGAAAAGAACACAAATTAGAAAAAAGTGTATTGCCTTTTTTTAACAGCTGATGACAAAACATTTATGTATATTTTATGAAATGTGTATACAAAAATGATCAGTTGCCAGATTGCTAAATCATCTGATTGAGAAAACAAATTTTTTTTTAATATCTCATACAAATAAGCTGCCGCATAGTGGTCTTTTGTTTGTTTTATACAATACAAAATATAAAAATAATTGTTAAAATCTAATTTTCTGACTCTTTCAAGTCAAAAGACTTTTTGAACATTTTCTGGTAACGCTGTGCAAGAATAAAAACCATGTCTTTTACAAGGCAATTTCGGTCCTGTTGATTTGTTCAGGGCAAAAGTGCAATGCCTTTTTTTAGAAGAGAGCACGAAACCCTTTCAAAGGGCAACACCTTTTCGAGAAAAGAACACAAAATTGCCTTCCCTGCGGGTAGTAAAGCCTTTTTTTGTAGAAAAGAAAACGCCATTAGATAAAAAGCCAATAAATGTGAAACCAAAAAATGTTTATCCAGATTTCAGTTTTTCTTTTAAGAGAGCACGTTGAAAAATTTCCAAGGAAAAATCGGGAGCACATATAAATTAAACCAATAAAATTTTCTAGATAAAGTATTCTACCAAAGAGGAGAACATTTTGCTTAAAAAGTGTAATTTTGTGTAGAAATCGTGAGATTCTGTAGGATAATGAATCAGTGCCAGAACTCTTCGATTGAATTCCTTGCAATGATTTATATCACAAGTAAACGTGGCATGAAATGTCTAATATTTTTTTCCCAATGCTTAATCTTGTTTAATACTACATTTGTGTAATTCATGAAAGAATGTTCGCTGGGTATGTTGCTTTTCGTATGCACTTAAACAATTTTTTGTAAAAATTCATGGTTTTTTTTCTTTTATTGCTGCACTGGTTTTTGATTTGTATTAAAAAAAAAACTCATGGCTGCTAAGCTTCGTGGAAACTAAAAATTTAAATTTTTTCGTTCAAAGTTCAATTTTTTGTGTAAAATGTTAAGCATTCAATTGCTCGATTAAATAAAAACCAAAGAAAATCTTATCAACTTTGTTTTAGTATTTTGTGTGTATTCACGTGCATACATACATCCATACATACAGCTGTTGACAACTAATTGGAAACGCATTGTAGTATAGACGTGTTAGGTGTATTACTGTTGTATTATATACTTTTTTTAAATATATTTCACTATATTATATTCAAATAGTATCTAATGTAAACAAAGAAGATAAATAACTTAAAAGAAATATTCATTATTAGCACAATTTTTAATTGTAGGTCTCAGTCTTCAAATTATAGAGCGGCAACTAATTGGAAACGATAACACATTATATAGAAATAAGTAATGTTACAAGTCAATGGCCTTATTTTTGGTTAATATTTAGTTGCAAATCCCTTTTGCTTCTACACTGCTTCACACCGGCTACGCATTTAAGATATTAGGCGTCGACATCGCTCCAATGGTATTGACTCCCACGCCACCTTTATTTTATCAAAAGGATCTTTCATATTTGTTATCTTTTCCCGGCTTACAGATCTTTTTACGTCACCCCATAGGTGTTCAATAGGATTTAAGTCCAGGCTGCATGGTGGCCACTCCAAAACATCGATTGAATTCTCTTGAAAAAATTTTTGAGTCAGCTTTGTCATGTGCTTCGGATCATTATCCTGGTGATATTTCCATATAACAGGCAAATTCTCCTCAGCCTATGGCAACATTATGTTTTTAAGAATTTCGATGTATTTTTCGGTATTCATAGTTCCATCAAATTTACAAATTGGGCCAACACCACTCCAGGAGAAGCATCCCCATACCATTATAGACCCTCCACCATGCTTCACAACGCGGGAAACATAGCGAGTGTTAAATTCCTGATTAATGGGCCGCCGTACGTACCTCCGACCATCAGGACCAAGACGATTTACTTTTGTTTCGTCGCTCCAAAGCACATATTTCCATTGGCTATCTGTCCAATTCCAATGTGTTCTGGCAAATTCAACTCGCCGTTTTCTCTAAATTTTACTCAACATTGGCTTCTTTCGAGATGCTCTCCCATGTATGCCAGCTTCGACCAAACGACGTACAATTGTCCTCTTGGATATTGTCACGTGGCACGACTCTTGTATTTCTTGCTGAATGGCTGTGGATGAGAGTTTTGGATCGACTTTGGAGATACGCCTTATTAATCTGTCGGTCTGCGCTGATGTTTTTCTTGGCCTGTTCTTTCGCAGAACGTTAGAAACAGTGTTGTATTTATGCAAATGACGTATTGCATTGAAAACCATTTTTTTGGAACATTTCAGCTGCTTCGCAATTTCTCTGTATGACTTTCCAGCTGCACGAAGCTCAACAATATCGCTTCGCTGCTCCGGAGTACAACTTTTATTTGTTCCCATTAAAAATCTTAAAAAAATGATGATTTTAGGTCTAAATCGAAGTCCACTAAAAAATAATTACCAAAAACTTTTACACTTTTTCGTTTTAATTCGAAAAATTTGATCGCAAAATAATCGTTTCCAATTAGCTGCCGCACGTCTACAGAATTCAATATAGTAAGAAGTAAACAAGTTTCAAAAAATATAACGATATATGAAATCCACAACAAAAAAAGTGTATGCGTTTCATAGCAGAAAGAGTAACGAAAACAATGAAAGTATTTTAGGAAAAAATATAACGGTTATTTAGGAGACACATTCAAATAAACTCTTTTGGTTGTCGTTTGGTAGATGCGTTTCCAATTAGTTGGCAACAGCTGTACATACGTGTTTCGTCTGCTTACATACTTGTACATGGCTGCAGTCCATCTAATTGGCTGACGGCACGTTTTCCTCTACTCGTATGTAATCGTGTGTATACTGGCGATCACTTTAATTGAATTTGAACTACGAATACTAGCACTTGTATATACTTACAAATGGACGACTATGTAAAGGGTGGCCCAGCCCAAACCCACAACGTTGATTGTAAATAAAACAAAAAGTTTTCAGAGAATTATTTTAATATTTTTTTTTTATTATAATAGAAAGATCTACGACAAATATGTGTGAAACAAACTAGTGGCCAAATACTGGACACGACTTCAGTGACATATATATCTCTATTCGATGGTCATCCATATTATCAATAAGTCTGAGACATAAATGAGGTTTATTGCATTTTATCTGATTCTTTAGCTCTTGAATTGTTCTTGGCTTATTGGCGAACACTCTTTTTCCTTAAATATTGCCAAAGAAAACAGGCCAAGAATGTTAAATCATATGATTGTAGAGGCAATTTGACATTACCACGAGTTGAGATAACACACCTATTCCATTTGTTGCGCAAAAGGGCTTCTGTTTATTTGGATTGTCAGAATCACATATCATCCTAACCAATATACCCATTTTCCGCCTACAAGCATTGCTTTTTAATCCCATTTTGAAAGAAGCACACCCCATTGACGCAGCCATACCACAAACAGCACCCTCACCGTCACCCTTTGTGGATGCATTGGCTTTTCAACAATCTGTCTTGGATTTTTATATGCTGAAATATGGCAAATGTGCTTCTTAACGAAGTTAGCGAGGTGAAAGTGACTCACAATTTAGGATCATGCATTATGGGTCGAACACTCTGTATGTACGTTCTAAAGTAAATATTGGCGGATTACAAACTTGTATATATTCCTAAAGCAAATTCTCGCTGTTAGTTTGATAAAGAATTCTAAATGCTTTTTTATTTCATTTTAAGAAAATTTGTTTGCTGAAAAAATATTTACGCTTACAGAGAGATATCGGGAAATTTCTATATTGAAGTTTCATTCCGACAAAGTGGGGAGCTTAAACAAGATCAGATGGCTCAGATGTTAGTAATTGTGTAAAAATTAAAAAAAAATAATAATAATAAGTAATATAAAAAAATTTTATTAACTAAATGTAGTTTATTGCATAAGCAAAAGTCCTTACAGTGGTCCCACGCGCAGTGTGGCAGGTATGGAAGTGTCATGGCTTAAAAAGCATCTCTGATCATTAAATCGCGGCTGGATTTCGAAACATGTTAAGTTGCCAGTTCAAAACCTTTTCTACGTTTTTTCGATCGGTATTTTGTGTCTAATAGATAATTTTATTGAAAAATTATATTTCCATAAATTTAACGAATTTAATTTAGCTTCAGTAATTTATTACTTTGATTAAAAACTATTCACTTCGATTAAAGATTCAATTAAAAGATTAAAATGAAATTTTTCAAAATCAATTCGTATTGAAAATAATTTTTGTCCCCCTTTTAAAAAAACCTAAAATTAATAATTAACTGAGATGATCAAGTTTATCTCGATCTTAAGCGATTGAAAGAAAATTATTTATTAATGTTTGAAAAATTTAATAAATTAAATGGCAAATTTATAAAATTTAATTATAATTCATAATTGTTATATAAAAAGCTAAAATAAAAATAGACTTGAACATTTTAAATATTTATTTTCAAATACATACATATAATCCAAATATGGAGGGGATGTATGGCGGTTGTGCTGTTGATCGAGAAAACGCTGCTGTAACATGCAAGTGTGTTCAATAAACATTTACAGTATTTTTCATTTACGCGTTTTCTACTTTTTTGTACTCGGTCGTTTGTAGTCGTAGTCGTTATATGAATCGTGAAATTGAGTCATGTAAATTTTCTTTGTTGTTAATGTTTATTGTTATATCTGTACGTACAAATGTTGTTGTTGTTGTTATTATTATTATTATTTCTGAACGCTATTGTTCGTTTTACTCAGTAAAAGTCAAGGACCTTTTTTCCGTTGTTGTAAACTTTTTGTGTAAGTGATGACAAAAAATTAAACATGCTTTTAAGTGTATCGTTAGACGAAATGTAAATCGATGTGAAAGCCATTTATACATTTCTATATTTGCAAAGCTCAATTTATTTTGCTTAATATTTTTCTTATATAGTAATGGAAATTTCGAATTTTGAAACTCTTTTCCCCTTTCAAATATATTTTAATTAAGTTTTTGTGATTTTGGTTTTTGTTTTTTTTTTTTGAATTATGAAAATTCAATTTACTTGATTTCATTTTTATTTAATATTTTATTTTTCGTTTAGATCTAATGCCTTTCCTTTAGCAAAATTGGCAACTTCATGGCATGCAAACTGCTCTAATATTTGCCAAAGTTCTCCATATAATAGATATACTTTAAGGAAAAGAGCAATATTTTAGTGTCCATCTTTTATATTACGCGACTTTTATGTTTGAACGTGATGAGCATTTTAGTCTTAATTGTTTTCTCCTGTTTTTTCTTAAAATATTTGACATTCTTTGCCAGCTTTCACGTTGCACTTCTTAAGCTTGGCACAACTAAAATAATAACAACGCTTAAAAATTACACAAAATGATTTAATAATCTAAAAAAAATGTAAGAAAAAAAAATATATTAAAGTATCAAAAAATTTCCGGAACTTAAATATATACCCACAGATATCAATATATATCAATATCAAATAAAAAAACTCTCGCGATTTCCCTAATCTTAGAAAACAATACATTAACCACAATAGCCGAGTCATATTTAAAATAAATGAAAAAAAAAATTATTTTGGAATATTTGTTTTTCCCGGTTTTTTGCATTTCTACTTTACATATGTACATAAAAGTTTTGAATAAAAATTTTTCTATTGTCATACCTCAGCGCATATCGAATATATCGTCACCTAAAGTAGTAAAGTGAGCCTGTATATGCTACTTATGTTCATACACGTATATACATACATGCAAATTATCTATATATGTACATGTTTATACATATATACATATATATCTATATTTTTTTTCTTTATGTACTCCTCTTTCGATTCTTTAATTATATTCTTTATTATACACACGCTCTATTATCGAAAACAAAACAAAACATTTTTAAATGTTTATTTCGTTTATTAATTTAATGCAAACACAAAGTCGTAACAATAAAAACTACAATAAAAGGCAATGCATACTTACATATGTACATACATCCATGCATAAATAAATATGCATGTGTATACAATATATGTGTCATTTATTTTCTAAAGGCTCGTGCTCGTTTGTAGTTGCCAGAATTAGACTTTATTTTTTGCAAATTTTTTAATTTAAATTTTTTTTTTTACAATAAAAAAATCTGGTGTGGGGCTCGTCTTCTATAAAATCAATTTATTATAAAAATATTTCATGTTTTTTTTATATTGTTTAAGCCAATTTAGCGTGCTCTAAGGCTTGTTGAGATGCCAGATTTAACAAATCGTGCGACTGCCTATGATTATAAATTATTTGAATTTCAATAATTTCATTACTTTTTTTTGACAGTTTCGACAGTTTTCAAGGTTAATCATAAGTTTTTAAATTATGATGCCGCCTGTGTTTTTAACTGTTCTACCAAAAAAATTTGGTATGGAAAATTGGATTCATGCCTTCAGCGTTAGTATAACAAATTGTAACTTGTTGGCATGTGGCAGCTTTAAGAAATTGTTATTTTTATGTATGATGTCAGACAGAATTTATGTCGTTCATTTCACCGTTTTTGTGGTTGATGTTTTAATATAATTTTTGATTTATAGAAAACTTTGCAGCAATTTTTAGAAATAACTTGTATTTTCATTTGCGCCAACATTTATTTATATACATATTTATTTGTTGTTTTGTTTAAAATAATAAAGCCGATTCGAATAAAATTTATGTATATATATGACAAACTGCGCATATTGCATTACATACACATATACCTATGTATATATACGTATAAATAGAAATTCTAATTAAAATGTATAGTTAACGAACTACAACGACTAAATATGTAGAGTTAAGTTAAAACAAAACTGATGGGTATGCCCGCAAATCATGTTACGATTTCTACGCAAAACATTTTATGCTAAAACTAATATCTCAAAGCAAATTCAGATGAAATTCAATCAAATCAAAGCAAATTTGTTTATATGAATGGCCATACATACAAACATATCGCTTGTCTCAAACAGAAAGTTTCTAACTCGCATTTTTTTCTAATTATTTTTTTAGTCTTTTCGATGTTTTTAATCCAAAGTCTCAAAAGCAATATTTACAAAATATGTTATTACTAGTTGGGCTGGTCCGCGCTGCTGGCGAGAATTTTTTTTTTTATTTTGAACTGCCTTTCGGAGAAAATCAAAATCATTGTTTTCGGTAATTCATAATAGAAAAAAATGTTATATATGAGTCGGAGTTGGTATACTAACATAACATTGACTTATCACGCAAATAGAGTTTAAAAACAGAGTTTGAGTCAGAATCGGGCTAATTAACGCTGCTACATGCTTATTAAGGGCCGAACGCCTTCAGCGAAACACAGCATAGGCAAATAGAGATTAAAAATTAAAGCTATATATTTTCTTTTTCAACTTTATTTTTTAATTAATTTTTTTCGTGAAAATTGGTTAGGTATGATTCGGTATTGGGCTACTTAAAGCCGGTACACACCGATTAAGCAGCAAACCAATGCTTTCAGCGAAACAGAACATAGAGTTATCGCGCTAAAAAACACAAAAAACAAAATATTGCACCATCTGTCTGACGAACTTCAAACTACACAGAAACACTCCTCACTGCCCATAGAGCATGTACATATATAAAATATCGATAAAATCGGTTCAGTAGTTTTTCAGTTTATCGATCATGAACATACACGTAATTTTTATACATACATACATATATAGCAATACGTTTATATAATTGATCATAATCATACATATGTGCTATATGCGAAGAAATCGTAAGATATATACATATGTACTTATGTGCATACTGTTATGGATAGGCGCTTTCTCGTCACGTTATTAAATGGGAGGTAAACGATAATATATGATAATATATTAATATGTAATATGTATGTATGTATGATAATAAAGACTTTTAAATGCTTTTCTCTACAACTTACGTAAGAAATACTATTACGTCTTTATTTAATTGAAAAATATTGTTAAGGTAATAATAATAAACATTCCATGCATGTTACATAATTTTTAGCATAGGCTTTCAACGGCTCTGGGTCCAAAAAATTACTGGTGAACTTGACAAAATAGAAGAGGTGATAACATGCTTTTTGACAGTAAAAATTTCATTTAGTTTGTGCCTTAGCTGTCATTTGCCATCTTGAGTTGGTATGTGTAGTGATGCCATATCGGCATTTTAATTACTTTTACATAAGAGTCGCGCAAATAATTATTTTGTTGTATTATACGTAATGTTTGCAGAAACAAAACGTTTGAGAAGTATTAGCAAAGCTTGGACTGATTTTGTGCAATTGTAAGAGAAAAAAAAAAAAGATATTGAAAAGCTGGGAGGTCTCACACTTATTCGAGTAACAGAAATTTTTCAGCTGATTTATTGTTTCTTAATTCTGATTCTGTAATTCTTTTTTTTTTTCTCGTAATAGGGTTCAAGAGAAAATACATTTTCCACTTTCCTAGACATTTAAGGTAAATAGTTTACATAAATTAATTATGTATTTGAAACAGGTATGAGCGAACGTAGGAATCATACGCACAAGCGTAAACTGTCCGAACAGGCATCGCTCGCTCAAAACAACATGCTCAACACATGCTGCCAACATTCCCCAATCCCAATTCCAAGAACCCTACAAATACACTGTATATAAATGTATGTGCAAATGCAGGAACACACAAACAACATTTGCATACATATGCAAATGTGTGTTACAGCACATGCATAAGCAATTAATTTATTGCAGTTTTATTACCTTGTTTTTGTACTTTTAAATTTGTTTAAACCTTTTCAGTTTTGCTTTTGTGTTTCTGGGTTCGTCTCAATTAGTCAGTGGTTTCGTTTCTATCGTCTTGAGTGCAAAACTAGAATACTTATGAGTTCTTAATTTTACAAATAAATATAAATATATGTATGTATGGACTTATGTGTGCACATGCACACATATACATCCATACTCATAAATAAAATGCCACAAATAACCTTGAATCTTTTGCCATTTTCCATTTGTCTTTATTTATTTTTTATTTTATTTTTTTTTTTTTTTTGTTATGGAAATCTTACGAGTACGAGCTAATTAATTTAACAAAAGCAGTATTACTTTTCATGCTCACTTTATAACTTAATTAAGAACTTTATTGAGATGTTTTCTGCTTCACTTTCATACTGCCTGACTGCTTGCTTTGTTTGGCTGCTCTGCTGTTTACATTTCTCTGATAAGAATGGCAAGCAAACTATTTGTATGTGTTTGTGGGAGGACCTGAAATAAATTTTCTATCACTTTTAAAATTTAATTGATTTCTCTCTTTGGCTTCTTTGTTTTTAATGGGGCTTGACAAAAAGACTGTGATATTCCGTATTTTAATTTATGTTTTTTTTTTTTGCTGGCGACGCATTTCGTTTTTCCTTTAAAGAAAAAAACAAAGGAAATAATTGTTTTGCTGGACAACAAAACGCTAAGTAATAATAATATGCAATGCTTTATTATTATCGGGAAGAGCAAATTTGAAAGTGAACTCGCCAAGCAGTTGCTGTGTACGGTGTTCGCTATTGCGAGATGATACCAGACTTCTTGTGGGCAGAAAGTCAGAATATTTTCTAACAGGAACTTTTAAGGTCACGCAACAAAAGTTGCGAATATAATGTTAGATTTTTCATGTGTATGCACGCTATATATAATCCTCCGATATTGTTTATTGTATTTTGTTGTTTCACATTATTATCGTTATATCAAATCAGTCTAATGCCTGATCCTTTATCGGTTATTCCGTGTTAGGTGTTATACTCCATTTTCTTCATTGCTAAAAGAGATTTCAAAATATTATATTCTACCCGACAAGTAAACATGTATGGATAGTCGTGCTTATACATATGTATGTACAGTGGGAAGCTAAACTGTCCGGATGTTTTGCACTAGGAAGTAAGGTAATGAAAATAATACAAATATATGTAGGTATGTATTTTATATATGTATTTTTTTATTGAATGGAACATTGTTTTAAATTATAAAGCACAAAAACTCATATAAATTGCTTCAAAAAAATAAAAAAATTAAAAAAACAAAAAATTCACTATTTGGACACTTTTGCACTTTAGTATGCGTCGTTTGTTGAAACCAATTAACTTTGCCAATTTAATATTTCGTCCAAAGGCCTTTATTCTTAATTACGCTTTCAATACGTTTTGGCATACTCTCCACCAACTTTTAGATGATATCACGGTCTAGAGCTCGCCATTCATGTTGTATTCTCTCCCAAAGCTCGTCAACATTTTTTGGTGGGTTTTCATATGCTCCCAGCCTTCTTTTCACAATAGCCCATAAATTTTCTATAGGATTCAGGTCTGGGCTTTGTGCAGGCCATTCCATTGTCCCAAAAATTTGGTTTTGTAGCCAGTTTTTAACTATTTTCGCCGTGTGCTTCGGATCCCCGTCTTGCTGAAAAACAACTTCTTCGGTTGGATAAGCACTCTCGTCAATAAATTCTGGTAAATTTGTTTGTAGAATATTCAGGTAATCCTCCTTCTTCATTATACTTTGAATTCTCGCCAAGGGTCCAATGTGCCACCAAGTAAAACATCCCCACACCATTATACTGCCGCCACCATGTTTCATCGTTTCCTTCACATGGTGCTTTTGGATGCGCTCCTGCGGCCTATGCCAATAGTATTCTTTTCCATCAGACTGGTATCGGTTGACTTTAGTTTCGTCGCTCCAAATAACCCGTTTCCAGTCATCTTCTGTCCAATTTTTGTGGGTTTTACAGAAATGAAGGCGTCTTTTCACATTTCTATCAGAAAGTGCTGGCTTTTTCTTTTTCACACTGGCTACTAAACCAATTCTATTTAATGCACGTCTAACCGTCCAGGAACTGACATCCTTACCAATACTTTTTGCAGCATTTTTAGGGGTCTTGGTGTCCTTATTATGTAGCAAACGTTCAATCTTCCGGGCATCCCCATCAGAAAGCAGTCTTGGTCGACCTCCTTGGTTATTATTGCAAGCTACATTTCGTCGTTTTTTTATATCATTTACCATGGATTTACTTAAATTTAATTTTTCAGCAATTTTACGGCATGAATAATTATTTTGCAACAAATTTATCACATTGTTTTCAATATCAATTGGCGTTTTTCTCATTTTTGAAGATCTTTTAATTTTTTATTTAAAAATCATGTTAATGACTTCACAGGTCAAACAATAATGCACAAATAGAGCAATAAAAGCTTGATAACGAGGTGACAACAAAAAAAAACCAACGGGTTAAATACCGTTACATTTTTAAATCAATATCGTGATAATGTTTGTACTGTGCAAAAGTGTCCGAATAGTGAATTTTTTTTTTTTTTAATTTTTTTATTTTTTTGAAGCAATTTATATGAGTTTTTGTGCTTTATAATTTAAAACAATGTTCCATTCAATAAAAAAATACATATATAAAATACATACCTACATATATTTGTATTATTTCCATTACCTTACTTCCTAGTGCAAAACATCCGGACAGTTTAGCTTCCCACTGTACGTCTAGTATTAGCACCTGATTGCATTTTTGGCCAATGAAAATTCCCTCGATAAGGCTGGAGGGAATATTTTGCTTTTCTTTATTTCTCCAATTAACATATTTGTTAATATTTCAGAATTAATTTTAAGAAATATTATGTGCAATAAAAATTTTAAGCGGAATAAACTAAAACTCAGCTCGTGTTCAGTATTATAAGGGAACGTGTGTTGTAAACACGATCGCACTCGCGTACTTAAAATTACAACATAAATAGACGTCGTATGACGTATTGCTGTAAGTGCTTGTAGGAATAATCTATTATATTTACATTTTCGTAGAATAAATAAAGATGTCATGGATGGCATTCGTGGGTTAAGAAATCCTTTGTCTGATGGAGTTTGTTATTTATTAAAAGGGCCTTTTCTAAAAAGGGTTCAAAAGTTAACGCAGAATTAGCCGTACCTGAGTTTTAAAATAACCTCCAAAAACGAAATGTATGCATTTGAAATACACGATTCAGAGGGATCAATATTGATCGCAGAGAGCTGAATTCTTTTGACGAGCATTTGGCACCATTGAGTTAAAATCACGTATTGACCACAGCAATATCACCCAATTTCCACGCAATGAAATATCGCGATATAGAGCACTGGTAACATTCACTGCACGTGTAGTCTCATTTCCCGATAAAGTATGTTGCAATTATACGTTCAGCCCAAAATCCACAACTAACAGTAAAACGTTCCATTCTCGACAAACAAAAATTATTTCTCAGATTCCTAAAAACTGCCTTCAAGGACCAAATACATATGCCTAATCGCTTAGGAAGATTTTGTTGATTTTCATTAAAAAATATTCTTCAATAATTAAGACCGGCTGTCCTATCGTGCAATGCTTCCTTTTTACTGACCTTAAACTGCAGCTTTGGAATTTGTTTTATATTTTCTTGCCAAATAAATGGCAACAATTTCCAATTTTATGTTAATTTTGGGGCACACTCTCCAATAGCCGCTATGCCAGCCTATGTTATATAATAATAACACCATATTTCTTTAACAAAAAAATCAGGAATTAAACTCTACCCTAATCTACGTAATTCTAACGATGTTTTTAAAATATAATGCCATTTTATTTATTTAAACTTACAAAGCAGAAGAGAAAGAAGGCGAAGGCCGCCTTACACTATATGCATTTATCAGTGTTCTTGGGCTATTACTATAAAAAAAAACATTTTTAAAATGTTGTATTCGTATATGAATCGCTCAAAGATCAGCCATTGACAAGAACTCTAGCAATTAGATTTAACTCTGATACTCTAGAATTCAATATGCTTCCATGGCTTTCCATTATCATTCGTACAAGAATTATAATTAAATCAAAAATCATTTGCGTTAATTGTTAAATTGAATTTTAAATTTCTAAAAAAAAAAAAATCTATTAAGCCGATGCTATTGGGGAAATCTCATATCACTTTCTATTTATAGGAACAAAGTCTACTAAGTCTATACACGTATACGTACATACCCATGCACACATGTATGCATGTGTTATAACAGTTGGGAAGAAGTTTTATTAGAAAAAACAATTATCATTGTTGTTAATCGTCATTGTTACTGTTGTTCTCACAACACTCTCTCTATGAGAGCCAGTACATGCGTGAGTGGCGTGAAAAACTACTCAACGTCCTTGAACAGTTCGGGTTACATCGTTAGTTAATATTTAAAACGGAAACTGCACCGAAAATGTAACATAAAATTTGCATTATCTGTGACTTTTACATACATACATCCATACATACATATATACATATATTCATTTATCAAGAGAAGCAATTATGGCCGCATACCACGTACTTTGTTGATAAGCGGCCACGTGCATTAAGTAAATGCAATTCTCTGTATTTATACTAAATAGATAATTTTGCCTAGACAGCAGGAATTTTTAAAATTTATTATATATGTAACTGCAGTATATGTACATACATACATATGTACACACATGTGCTCTAGTAAATCTACAAATTTACACTCACTTGTGGAATGGAATTACGCTGCCAAAATAAGAATGTGTATTCCTTGTTCTTGCGCTAAACGGTTGTAGTTCAATGGTTTACTTTGAAGTACGTCTACCAGCATTCCGATGTATCAATCTTTCCAAGACCAACTTTTAATAATTCTAATTATAACAATATTTAGTGGGTACTTAAATCAGAGAAAAAAATTACATCATTTTTGTATGATGGTGTGGCACTTGCAACGGCATTTTTAAATGAGCGTGAAGAACTTGGTATTGGCAGTACCGCCATATTCCAATGCAGACCTACCTGTGCATTAGCGCCCTCGCATGACCAATATTTGCACTTGGAAATGATCTTTTAAAATTTTTTGTACTACGTTTCTACAAAATGTAGCAGAAATGTTTGCTGGACACTTGCCAGCATACTTGCATGTACTTCTTCGTTTACATTTGTTTTTCATTGCATATAATTATCAGCGTTTCTTTTGTTTGTGTACTTTCTGTGTTTTACTATTTTCCTATAAAATTTTTACACGGGCTTTTTAAGTTTAGGTTAGACAACGCTTGGCTCTGTTTACTTGCTCCCAAATGCAATTTAACATTATTATTAAAATCATATGCTTTAATGTAATTTTTATTTTAAGTTTTCTTTGTGTTTGCGAAATGAGAGTGAGCTCATAAGCTGCATAGAAATGAGATGAGAAAAAGTGTTTGTTATCTCCTTGTTGCCAGATAATTTAAATTTTAACATTTGGAGGCAAGAGGATGTCGTATCCAGAGGAAGTAGTAAATTGCCTTTAGTAAATCTTGTTCCTCCTAGAGCTTGTAATCCAAAAAGCTTTGCAATTACATGTATTCGTTTCATATATATCTATGCAATTTATTTTTACAGAGTTCGCTTATAATTGCTAAAATGTTAATAGTACATTTAAGTAAATGATTAAAATTAAGTAAAAAGTGGTATTTTATATATTTTTATTCCATTCGATTGACTTTTCCAATCTTTCCTTTTTTAGTTTTTTTTTATTTTTTTTTTATTTTCGCTATATCGTTTGCAATATGGGTATGGTAAAATATTTAAAATTTATTTTTCTATAACATTTAAAAGTAAAAAAGATCTTAAAACTTAATTAAATAAAATAATAATAATTTTTTATTATAATTATTAAAATTTTTATAATTAATTGTAAAGTCTTTTTATATATCGATATATAGATATATTTTATCTATATATATATTTATATATATATTTTATATATCTATATCGTTTTCAAATATGGGTAAGGTAAAATATTTAAAATTTATTTACTAAAACATTTAAAAGTAAAAAAAGTAAAAAGTAATAATAATTTTTTATTATAATTATTAAAATTTTTATAATTAATTGTAAAGTCTTTTTATATATCGATATATAGATATATTTTATCTATATATATATTTATATATTTTATCTATATATATATTTATATATTTTATCTATATATATATTTATATATTTTATCTATATATATATTTTATATATCTATATCGTTTTCAATATGGGTAAGGTAAAATATTTAAAATTAATTTTTCTATAACATTTAAAAGTAAAAAAGATCATGAAACTTAATTTAATAAAATAATAATTTTTTATTATAATTATTAAAATTTTTTTATTTAAATTTAGTTAAAATAGGTTTTTTTTTAATTTTCTTATATTTATTTTTATTTCTTTTTTTTTTTTTGTAAGCGGGGCTATTCTACAAAATATAACTGAACTGAGAAAAAGAATTCTATAAATCCACCAATAAACAAATTGTTGACAATAATTAATAATAATTATTTTACATATTTTCGCTCTTAAGCCCCTCGATGGTATAATGGTTAGTATACCCGCCTGTTACGCAGGTGTCAGGGGTGCAATTCTCCGGGGAGCCAGAAGCCAAAGGCCTCAGTACAAGGGCTTCTATACATAATGCAATTATATCCATATAATTGTAATATTTGGTAAATAAATTTCGCTCTTAATTACCTGGCGGAGATTTTAGGGATTTTTTTTTTAATTTGAGATAAAGAGAAAACCATCTGGTACTGTAGTGGTGTATAAGAGAAACAATAATAAATATTTACACATAAACGAAACACAACACACAGTAAAGGGTATGAATACAACACAGGAACAAAATCTATTCACCGACATACACACTCTTCTCTACATTATCATACCGTCATTCCAACAACAAAGTACATTTGCCATTGTACGAATGAACACAAAGCAGCGAATTTGAGAATTGTGTTTCTCGTCGATTTGTATTTTGTATTCAATGTGTTTTCCGTTTTATCTGCGGGTTTGTGTTTTTTTTTTAGTTCCTACTGCTTGTCTTGCCAAATGTAAATTTAGTTTAGTTGTGCTTATTGCACTCACACTTCGCTGCGCTCGCTCATTGAAACTGCTGCTCTAAAATCTTTCATAGACGCACCAAACCGCGCGGGGCTTTAACTTGTAAAAAATATATATTAAACAAATCAAATATGTATATATAAAACGATTTTGCTTTTTTTGTTTAACGCTCCTATTGCTTTTGTGGTCTGAATAAATGTCAATGAAAAAAGTTAACCATATTAACTAAAAATGAGGTTTGCAAATTAAGTTCTTTTTTTTTCATTTAATTAAATTGTAATAGAAATTTCAAAAAATAAAAAAAAAAAATTAATACACCTGATAAAAATTATTAAGTAATAAATGATAAAATGTGTATGCAAGTAGTGCAAAAAAAGAAAAAAAAAATTGAAAAGAAAGTAATAATAAAGCGACCGTGAAAAAGGAAAATATGCTTCGCAAATTTTGATAACAGTAGTGTGTTTTATGATTTCTTTTTTTTATATTTTCTATTTAAGCTCATTGCAAAAAATCCATAAATCAAAATCAACACGATAAAAGGAAGAAATTAATATTTAATGAACAAAACAAACGAAAAATATATAACGAAACACGAACATATAAAATAAATATAAATCGACATTAAACGAAAAATTAAAAAAAAAAAAAAAAAATTTATATCCATATATATGCATATATAGTGTATATAAGTATATGTGTATAAACAAATACATTTACATACATATGTGAAGGGGTTATAATCTAGCAAGTGATTTTGAGGTTTAGGAATCTAAACGAGGATTTTAGGAAGACTTTTTATTGCGAGTGTATGTTTTCATTTCATATTGATCTTATTATTACTGTTCCTGTTATTAAATAAAAAATATATGTTTTTTTTGGTTTTTTTTTTGTATACCAACCCATGTTTGCCCACAATTATGTAATAATTTGTTTGTTTAGTTATTTGTGTTCGTATACCTACACTTGCCATACATTCTTGTATGGTTTAATCACTTTCTAAAATATTTACATACAAACATGCATAAAAGTAGAATTTAAAAAAATATTTCGTACTCTAAAAAACTCTTTACTTGATCTCTTTCCGCAACCACCTTTTATTTTTCTCACCAGTAATGGATTGTGCTTTTTGCTCTCTTTGATGATTTATTAACAAAGAAAAACGGTATTGATCAACGTTGCCGCAAAGAATATTGTCCTACGCCGGTATTTGCATTACCATTTTTGTTAAAATGACCGAGTGTTAATTAAAGCTAAACTGTCGTTACGCAAACAGTTTTAGATTTACCCCTCGTTAGCCTCTGCTTCATAATAAGCGCCCATAAGACCCATTACCATTTTTCAAATTTTTAAATTATAATTATTTTCCGTATTGTATAACACAGCAAACACAAAATGAAAAAAATGTGGATATTGTTATATTGAACTTCTTCTCATTAGCAGAAATATTAATATCCTTCACTATCCTGCACAGTCTCACGAAAATGGCATAGTTGGCGTCACACTATCATACATCAAACAAAAAGGATGGAAGTTTTTTTTTATTAACAGCTGGAAGTAAATCTAACTCTGATGACATGGAAAATTCTGATTTTATGAAAAAAATCTTGTATTTAGATGCATTTTCAGCTCACTTGCATTATATGACAAATCGTATGATTGTATATGATAGTGTATCAGGGCTTTAAGCATTATTTCTTAAAAGTTCCTTAATCTCTATTACTGCAAACTGAAGAGAAATATCATCTTGCCTAAAAATTTTGTTGCGAAACTTATTCTTTTTATTGCACATCCATCATTTTCAAATATTTCAATTTAATCGAATAAGTTTTTAAAGACAAAAATATGTTAAATATAGAAACTTAATTATATTTCTTTTATATAAAACTGAGCACAAAATTTGAAACGAAATAATAAACTGTGATAAAGATATTTTTACTTAAGCATAGAAAGTGAAAGAAAATTGGTCAAAGGTCAATTTTACATTTGCTAGAGATAATTTTTACTAAAGTCCGCTTTATCGTTACTTTGGATTAATCCCTACTTTGGATTAATCGCTTCAGCTTGAAAATTGTTTAAAAAGAAAAATTAGAATTGAGCCAAATGTCACTAGCACCAAGTTGGCGACACCAATAATGACGGAATCAGGAGGCATCTGTCTTTTGTTACTTATTCTATTGTTTAGTGTTACCGCTGTTGGATAAAGGGGATCTCCACGAATAACACTTAACTTCAGAAAAAAATATTGAAAAAAAACATTCGTTTCTATTTAAATAGCGTTGCATTGCCAAAAACTAATATTAAAGAAAATAAAAATCTCTCAGCTTACAAAAATAAAATTAAACGGCAATTACAAAAATATATTTTTTAACTAAAATTTAATATATTTCTATGTATGAAGATAGTCCCTATACATTTTTGGGAATTCAGTGCAGTTGAAGTAATAAATAGTTATTTGTTAAAAATTCCCTTAATAAAATAAAATATTAAAAATTCGTTTAATTCTTAAAAACAAAGTTAAAAATATTTGTGGAAAATAGTTTTATAAAATCAATGCAAAAGATAAAAATTCGAAAATTATTAATTTTCCGAGAAGAATAAGTCCAAAAAATAGTTCACGATAACAATAAAAATGTAGTTACATATATCGTTACCTAAACTTTTCCAGGCTTTCAATTCAATGGGAATACATATCACCTAGTTAAATAAAAAGGAAAGGAAAAGTACTAAGCTATGCTGATCTTTCTAGCCATTTGGAATGGGCGTTAAAGATCTATTTCTATGACATACAGAGCAATTGCCGTTTTGAATAGTTTTATGGACTGGATATAGTTTTCTTGTTTGAAACAAATTAAATCCTGATTGCTAATACTGGCAAGTGTTTATTGGCACTCTACTTGATAATTTATTTCTTAGTAATAGAAGTCCTACTACGGATCAAAGTAAATATGTGTATCAGTGTGAAGCATATTTACTTTACATAATTTTATATGTAATTTGGTGTCCAAATAAAAAGATTATTCAGGCTTAAATATTTCGAAAATTACTTCATACATTTAGTTTCTAACTTTGCTTACTTATTTATTAAATCCAAAAAAAAATGCTTTTTTTTTTCAAAAATGTCTCATTTGAATTTAATTTGATTCAAAGGCAAACTTATGTAGAAAAAAAATGTCACAACGGCAACTCTGGCATTTGCCACATGATTTTGATGATAAATCATCGTTATCATAATTTTTCAGTGGAAATGGGAAGTGAAACGTTATTCTTATTCTAGTATAATAAACGGTATTTGCATTCCTGCATATGTATGTATGTATGTATGTCTGCATCTATGTATGTATGTATGTGTGCCTGCATGAATTAGTTTATTAAAGAAAATTTTTTGCTCATAAAAATAGCACAAATTTTCACAATGTTTCTCTTCATCTCACTGCATATTTGCTAATTTCAGTGTTAAAGAAAATGTGTGTGAATTTGTGTGCATACATACACACTTACCTATTTACATACGATACTACATATGTATATAGTATGTAAGAAGCAAATGTAGTCTACTTAAGGACATTCGGGCATTTCATGTCTAAATAATTGCTTGTTGTAACTGCACATGAATTTTCTAGAAATTGAAGGATTAAGAAATACGGAAATATTTTTTGAATAACGTTTCTTTTTATTTTTTCTTTTTTTTTCTTTTCTTTTTTCTATTTCAGATATTTAGTAATTTTGCAAAAATTAACGGACTTCGTATTAATATGAATTTATTAGTTCTGTTCGTGTATTTAATACACGAATATTCACATATTGAGCAAAGTTGCCTATTAAAAAACAAATAAATTTACTATAATAAATATTTGAAAATTCAAATTCCTTTAAAAAAACACACACACATACATGCATATATAAAACGAAATTTAAAGGAATGAAAAAAATTTCAGCACTGTTTAGCACTTATCACTGTCTACAATGGCTTCGTTAGTACAATTTTGGAATAGCTTATGTCTTGTAATTTTTCAAATGTCACTCCTTAAGTTGATTCTAATCCGGTCTGCTTTAATAACTGTATGATTTTAAATCACGAAAGTGATTTCTTGGTGTTCTGAAAGTCACGAAATTTTTAATTTTTCGGCCTGATTTTCTTATTTGAAATCACCAACAAACAGCTGATAAATCTTTTCCAGTAAAGCAAAGGCTGGTGGGATTGACAGTTCAATGACGTTGTTTACAAATTGCCTCCTTGCTAGCATTATTAATTTATGTCCCTACAGCAGGCAAATGTCCTTGGCACAATCTCATCAAAATAATTCTCAAATATTTTGTTGTAAAATTTAAAGTTCTTGTACGATTATTTTTTTTTTTTTTAAATATTTTTCTTCGGCTAAAATAATCTTTCATTCAGTTTATATTTCGTTTTCTGGTGTCGTACGAATCTTTAGAAGTTTATTTCAATTATAAGATTCTTGCTATTTGTCCCTAAAATAATTGTTTTGCTTTTAAAAGTACAAGACAAGAATTTGATCTATTTGTAGGTACACCTAAGGTCCAATTCCATACATACATAAATATGCATAATGTATCTATGTAATATGTAAGTAAATACTTATTTCTATTCCATTCTGTGAACTCCAAGGATATGGTATTCCTACTTTATGGCAACATGTGCATAAGCCTGCATTTAGTTGTCAGTATTTTATATTTGACTTACATGCGTGTGTACACACATACATATATTTAATTTGCTCCCTAATTTTGAAAACAACAATAACATTGTTAAGAAATTAATGCATATATACATACATATATTCGTATTAAGTTACCTGCTTTTACGCTTTTTTTGCAACTATCACGCATACAGATGTAGGTAAGTGAATTCATACATATGTCCATATGTATGTATGTTTATATATGCAATTATATAACTACACTGTGGAAAATGTCAGGTGTGAAGTACTTCAGTAAAATGTATCTACTATCGACCATTATATTCGGTTACAGTAACGACTTTCTTATTCAGCTACTTCAGCTTATCAATATTGTTATACTCTTGTATCATGAGGATTCACTGTTAAATAAATTAAAAAATATATGGCAACACACTTTATATAAATATTACTTTTCTTGAAATTAACGTAACGTATTCCATTCAGAAAAAATTGTGGTTCAAGTTTTTAAAAGTGCACTCTACGTCTTTATATTTAAAAAACAATATGAAAATGTCGTATCGCGAAATGTAATCAAATGGCAAATAATAGTAAGCCGTTTGGCAATTTGAAAGGAAGCAGGTGTTTGCCTCCGATATCTAAATCTATTATAAATTGTGGTGAACAGTAAATTCCATAAATTTTCGTTATATGCGATTATTGTTAAAGAAGTTCGTAAATCATTTACGTTGTGGTTGCCATTCAGCACTAGTAATATCTATGTATGTACATAGTTCTTAGGCGTCTATATGGAGCCACTGAAAGAAGAGTCATTAAAACATTTCAGTAGTTTTACTCTCCAAAAAAAAAAAAAAAAAAAAATAATGTTAATTGATTGCTTCTTCATTAGTTTTTATTAAAAGTTATATCACATAGTAGATATTGTTCAAATTACAATTAAAGAAAAAGAAGCAGAAGCATTATAGAAATCAAAAAAATCTCTATCCATCAAAAACAAGACAGCAGAGGGAGTCATTTTGTTGACAGTACAACTACAAATAGAATTTGAAGTAGTCATTTGGAAACACTTGACCCTCGGCTTCCACAGGCTATGTATTTAAATACCTGCATGTATGGATGTGTGTGTGTATGTGTGCAGCTTAGAGTAGGTTTGCCATTTTTTACAATTTTCCTAATATGTTATTGTAAATTATACTTTGTTTATTTACATACACACTCATATCTGTAATTAATATTTGTAGGAACGCACATTTAAAAGCATTACGAATGCCACAAAACAGCATTGGGAAATTACGAATTGTATTTCATACCTGTATGTGAACATGCTTTTATGCATCCGCTTATATACATATCCATATGCATACGTATCTAAATATGTATATACATTCATACATATTTACATATTTATGTTTTTGCGTAAATGCATGTGTTAACTGCACATGTGCTGCAACTTATCATGGTCTGATAGTAAATTGAAAAGGCAAAAGAAAAATATGAAAAACTAAACTCTTCTCTCTCTTCTTCATAATTTACCGTTCTGGCTTTTCGATTTTTGCATTTTTATTTTTCACAACAGAAAACTTGATAATAACATCGCTGGCTACAGCTGATTTATTATTATTTTTATTTTTCATTTAATTTCATTTATGCACACACATGCATGTCCACATATCCACATACATACATACATCGCTATGGCCCTATATATACATACATATGTATGGATGTGTGTACATAAATGCAACTCGTTAAATATTTTTCTTCTTATTATTTTTTTGTTTTTATTTTATTCTTCTAATACACGAGTAACATGAAATTTACTTAGAAAAATCGCAATATTACGATTGAGAATGTTGCCAGAAGAGAAATTACGGAGAAGTGAATCAATTTTGTAGACTGTAGACATGCACTTTTTTTTAAAGCTGGCAAGGAGCAAACCTAGAAAATTATTTCTTTCTTAAATGTCGAGTTTACATACGAGTACACAACTATAGTAAATACGCTACGTTTATGTTGATTGTAAGAAATAAAATCTAATGCTTTTATATACAGTTGTGTTCATAATAATAGGAGTGCAGTATAACTAAAATAAAAAAGCTTAATTTTATTTTGCGAAAATCAAATAGTTTTATTTAGTTTTTTAAGTTAATTTGAATTTCATATATTCATTATTTTTAATACTAAATAACATTTAAATTAAGCTATCACATTTATAAAAAAAAAAAATGTTTTTCCCAAAGTGTTGCAAAATTCCCTGTTCAAAATAATAGGAGTATTATCAAACATAGAATTAAATATTAATAAAAAGGCATTAAAGGTTATATTTATTTAACCAGAAAAGCTAAATAATTTTAGTATTTTGTGGAATAAGCTCTATTTTTGATAACTGGAGCGCATCTGCGAGTCATAGAGTCAATTAGATCCCGACATCGTTTTAACGGGATTCGCTCCCACGCCTCACGCACTGCGTTCCATAACTGCGCTGCATTTGAAGGTTTAACCTCTGCTACACTTTTCTTTATGTCTCTCCATAAATGTTCGATAAGGTTGAGGTCATGGGACTGAGGAAGCCAAGGCATGACTGATTTTACTTTCGATTGTCCACAATATATTTCGCCATTTTTCCTTCGGCTAGTTTATGTGCTCTTTTACGAACTTTATACGTGCAGCCGCCTGCTTCTTTGTTAGCAATGGGTCCTTTCTTGGGCTACTGGCAAATAAATTGTTCTCCAACAAACGCGTTCGTACAGTAACGGTACTCACAGCACGGTTAAGCTCCTTTTGAGTAACCATTGACGACGCGTTAGGATCGATTTTGCTATATATCTTACAATGCGGCGGTCATCTAAACTCGATGTTTTAAGCTTTCGACCATGTGTTTTAGCCTTTTGTTTGTAAGACAAGGCATTTGCAATCATTTGATCAGACCAGCCCCATATTTCTTTAATTGCTCTATATGTTTTTCCGTTTTTTCTCAAATTTATAACCAATTCACGCTTTGCTTCTGAGCAGTGCTTTCCCCTTCCCCCCCGTTACCAAAAAACCAAAAAAAAATATTCTACAAATATAGAAAACTGTTACGAAACACTTCTTTACTACTTGCTTTCAATTTATTTTTAGAATTTATAGATCAAACGATTTTTATAGTCCACACTCCTATTATTTTTATCAACTTGATCCAAGCACAATTACAGAAATGAATTATTAACACTGGACTCATAATAGTTATCATAGATTTCTCTCCTGAATTTTACTTCTTATACACCATTGTAAATACCGTTACAATATCAAAAAGTTCTGGGTTTGTTACACTAACAAATTACACTGATAAAAGAATTCAATACCATCCCTCCTATTATATTGAACACAGCTGTACATATATGTATATGTATATATGTATCTATATATACACATATATGTATATATATATATATTAAATTAATCTGACATTTCATACTTATGAATGAATTTTGAAACATTTTTGGGAAAAAGCTTTCAATATGCTGTCACGCATCTTTTGGTTTCTTTAAGAGCGGACAATCTAGCTTTCCGCTAGCCTTTCTGCGGAATTTAAGCTTCTACTTGCATTGGTATTAGAGGCAGCCATAGATCAACTATACCTTGACTATATATATATAGATTTGTGTAATCAGTGTTCTGTATAAAAAAGCAAGTTTCTTTGGAGCATTAGATTTTTTACGCTGGAAAGATACTAACATAGAAGTTTTTTTCTTTCTTGCATTTATTACTGTTGCGTACGATTTGTGTTCTAATTTTTTTTATATGTAAACTTTACTTTGAGAAGTTTTGTTGAATTTGCTTTGAAATCTCTGCTTTTTTGTTAGAAAACGAATTTAACATTTAAAAAAAAAAATCATTTCCATTACATTGAATTTGTTGATTTCTTAAATTTATAAAGCGATAAAGGGGGAAAACGTGTACCCTGCTTTTTGCTTTAACTTCCAAATATAAAAACCAGACATTTCAAAAGGATATTAGATGGTGCGATGTCGTTAATGTATATTATTTAATTTAATAAAATTTAATTCAATTATTTATTTCAAAATTTCTTATAGTCTGGGAACAGCCATTCAAGGACACTATCATTTATTTAACCGGTAACGGTAGCTGGTATATCAATAGTCCATACACATAAGTTTACATTATATCCTCAAGGCCAATATGGCAAAGGCAACTGCAAGTATTTTATATGTACGTAACAGCGTTGCCATTGTCAAAAATTATGCTAACTCTTCCGATTTGCAGGAAATCTAACTAACTGACATCAAAAATGTATTTTTTCCCTCTAATAGGATGCACAAAGGTACGACATGTGACAATAAGGACGAAGACTAGCAATAGGGGTAATGCTGACAGAAATGTTTTAATTTCAGTAGTTATACATTTCTTATAGGGTCTGCTTTAAGTGCAAATCAAATTCCTACTTCACTATATCGCTTTATTTAATCATAACTTTTGTTGCGATTATTGTCATTTTCGATGTTAGTTGGCTTTGCAAATGTGCATAACTAATACATTTATGGATTATTTGATTGCAAAAAAAGACGACCTAAATTTTTACTTTAATTGTCTACCTACTACTACTACTTTGTAAGCTACACAGTAGCAGCAGTGCGACTTTGTAAAAAATCTAATAACAAAAATAACACACATTAACAACTACGGTCAGTACATGCATACATGCATACATACATACATACAAACATCCGAGTGCATTTCAAGCTTGCATAAAATATTGTCATCGTTGTTATGAGGGCAAATATGTCTATGTGATAGTGACCTAATTGCAAAAATATGGCTTCCTAAAAATTACAAGAAATTTTAAAAAAGAAACTGTCGGTAAATATGATGATGAATCATTTCGTATTGCACACATGCTTTGTTTTCCAGTACTTTCCATTTTGTCATATACCAACAGCTTAAAATTCTGGTTATGTACGAATTATTAGGTTTTCGCCCAATATATACAGGGCTTAACCATTTCAAGCTGACACACTGGAATGAGAGTTAAAAGAATAGAAAAATTAGTAAAGCTCAGATTCCCCATATTTGACATTTCAGTGTTCACTTCTGGTCAACAATTTTTGTCACGCAATAAAGTGACAAAAAAAAAAAAAAAAAAAAAAATCGGGACATTTGAATTACTAAAAATGCAAATTCAAAGTATTCCAATTATTTTGTTGTTGTTCTTAATACTGATTAAATGATTTTGTTTCATGTAAGAAGAGTCCTTCTAAAAGTTCTAGTACAACAATTTTTACCACGCTTTACAATAGGTCTCTTCACGCAATTTATATTAAATTATTTTTTATCAGAGCAGTTTCAAACTAATAAAGTTTATTTGTTTTCTATGCTAGAAAATACATAAGAAAACACTCGCCATATTTTTATAAGTGTAGAGTACTGCAGAGTAAAAAATAATATGTAACCAATTGAAAAATATAAAAAGGTATTAATTAAGTAATGATAAAAAAAAAACAATAAAAAATATATTCTAATTCTCAGTTGCTCCAAAATTATTGCGAATTTTTTTAATTTTTGTAATGAATGTGGAACTAGTTTTGTCATTAAATGCATGAAATACATACATACAGTGCTGTGCAAAAGCTAAGCAACTGACATAGTTATTGATTGTAAAATTTTTAAAATACAAAAGCAGTTAGCTTGAATGTCTTAATATTTATTTGATGATTCATTAGTAATGTAAAAAAAACGAAAGCAGAAGTTTATTATTTTTACAAAATATAAGAGAAAATCATAAAAAACAAATTTCATTTACTTTGTGTAATATCTCCTATTTTTAACAACTGCAGCACATCTTTTGGCCATGGAAGCGACTAATTTTGTTTAAATATGATATTAATATTTCTCCATTCATTTTTGATGCCCAAAAATAGTTCAGGTTTCTAGTTCTTTGCAAATTTCATCCAGGAAAGAAAAAATTACAAAGAAATACGTGGGTTGGTCTATAAAAAAGTGGTTTACCGTATTATTCAGAGATGAGGTCAAAGTGAATTTATTTAATTCAGTCCGTATTGTAAGAGTTCGGCATGCGAAAGGTGAACAACTCAATCCACGGTATTGTAAAAAGACGGTAAAGCATGGAGGTGGCAACGTCATGGTCTGGACATGTTTTTACGGAAATGAACTTGTCCTTTGCATAGAATTGACGATAGAATGGACAGATTTATGAATAAGGATATTTTAGAGAATAAAATGTTACTTTTCGCAGAGTCGAATATGCCGATTCGATGGGTTTTCCAACACGATAAAGACCCGAAGCACACATAGAAGTTTGTGCAGAATTGGTTACAGCTAAATAAGATTGAAATTCTTGATTGGCTAGCACAATTGCCCGATTTGAATCCGATTGAAGAATTGTTTTCCACTTTGAAACGACGTTTAGGTTCAAAACGCTTCCAAAATAAGTACGAACTATTTTACAGCATCAAAAATGAATGGAAAAATATTAATAAGTCATATTTAAACAAAATTAGTCGCTTCCATGCCCAAAAGATGTGCTGCAGTTGTTAAAAATAAGGGATATTTCACAAAGTATTAAATAGTTGCTTAGGTTTTGCACAAGCATATTCTGAGTGAAATTTGTTTTTTATGATTTTCTCTTATATTTTGTAATGCAAGCCATACACGATGCAACCGTTGGCACAACTTGGGCAGGTTGTAATCAAGATTGTAACGTGTGTGGGCCTGTTGTATGAAGTTGTGTCTCGGTTGTATGAAAAATCAAAATTTTTTGATTTTTTGGCAAGTTGTGCCAACGCGTTGCAACGTTTGTGGGTTAGTCATGCGACTTCGTACATCATTCTCATTTTAATTTTGCAAGAAAAAGACGTGTCGTCGGTTAATTTGGTTTGTGAAAGCAAAGAAAACTAACGTGAATACTAATTAAAAATGGAAGACACAGCTGAAATGAAACTAGAGCACAGTTCTACGATGAATTATTTAATGATAGCCAATATTAGTAAATTATATGCAATTAAAAACAGTTCATTGAAGTTTTATTTTTTAAAGTTTTTCATTTGAAGTTTTATTTTATTTTTTATTTTTTTTATTTATTTTTATTTTTTAAAAATCTTTTAGATTAAAAAAAATTTGAATGTCAATAAACATTTAATTTAATTAAAGAGCTTTCAATTATTTTATTGCTTCACAAAATTTAAGCCTAATTTGTTTTGCTTCATGGGATGCGTGTTTATTGTTTCTTGTTTCCAGCTGTAAATTTTTTGCAAAATGAAGTTGTACGAAGAGGTTTTATCGTATGTGGGCACAACACACAACTTGATTACTAAACGAGTTGTGCCAACGGTTGTATCGTGTATGGGTTGCATAAGAATAATAAACTTCTGATGTTGTTTTCTTTTACATTATTAATGAAAAATCAAATAAATATTAAGACATTCAACCTAACTGCTTTTGTATTTTAGAAACTTTACAATCAATAACTACACTATGTCAGTTGGTTAGGTTTTGCACAGCACTGTACATATATGCATGTATGCATTTCGGTGTCTTTAATTTGTACTGTTAATAAAAAGCTTTCTAATTGCATGATACCTGTTGCTTTTAAAATCATTTTCAACTTTTTTTTTCGTTTCTTTTTATATTAATTTCTAAATTTATCTCTTCTGTATGCACGTTGTGTTGTGTTTTTGATACATTTATATATTTCTAGAAGGTTTGTCATAACAAATTTTCTAATCTATATAATTTTTTTTTTTTTTTTTTTTTTTTTTTTTTAAATTTAAAAATACATTTAATTTTTATTTATTCTTAAAGTGATCTCTGCGCTGTGGTCTTACTTGTTATAGAACAATGAATCACTTTTAATGCACTTGATGATTAGCAGAATGCGGGCTAACTGAAATGTAAATGTGTATGTAAGATATAAACAGGATAAAAATTTATAAGCAATACATTAATGGATAATAATTAGGAACAAAAATTAATTATTTTTCTAGTAATGGTTTACAATAGAATGCACTGAACTGTCTGCCACAAATAGCTGATACGACCAAATAATCAATTTCAATGTGTTTTTAAGTAAAAATACACATTCATTTTTTAGAAATTTTTTCTGTGTGATTTAAATAATTTGTTATTTTATTTATTTTCTAACTTTTTTTAAAATTTCAGTAACATTCTGCACTCGCTTGCGAGAGGAGCAGAAGTGCTTTCGGTGCGCAACAATTTTAGCGCCGAAATTTAATTTTTTTTTTTTAACCTTTAACTTGGTAGCACTGAAATTAGAATATCGGAAAAGGGTTGCATTTCATAAAGTGGGCTGAAAAAAATATTATTGTGTATATTAAAAGCATAAGAATAAAATATAAATATTTTTTTATTCAATTCATATCATTCTGACAACAGTATTCTATGAAAAAAAAAACTTTATTATTCTCCAAACATATTTGTCTCAATATTAAAACAAGATGAAGCAGATAAAAAGTTGTCTTACGGTTCTGGCAGTGTTGCCAGTATATTTTTGCAAAAAAAAAAAAAATTTTAAGACGTGATCAAACAGTTTGAAAAAGTTTTCTTTATAAGTAACCCTAAGGATTTTTGTGATTAAAATAGAGGAAAAAGTATTAAGTTATCAAGTATATGCTTATATAAAATATAATGAATTGGTGGAATCTTCCAAATTTCATTGGACATTAAAGAGATATCCAGTGTTGTTATATTGCGTATTTAACAATATTTGGCTTCAACTCCAAGAATATACGAATATGTAATCTAAGCTTATGCTCAGGCTATAAAATTTCAAAATTTTGTATGGCCAAAATAAACGTGCGTGTTCGTATTTCTGCTTTTGTGATCTTATTACATGCAAATTTTTTGATATACGTTTTAATTTAATGTTTAATTTTGTAAAAATGTATTATTTTTATGTAAATATTTCATAAACTCGTACTTGCTTGCTCTTGATTTTTAACTGTATCCTTTCATGTAAAAAAATTTCATTCCAGAAAGCTTAAATTTAAAAAAAAATATATATGTATTTATATATATAATACTTTGCTGTTTCTTTTTTATTTTTAATACATATATATTATCTCTTTTTCTTTGCAGAAATCGAAAAGAATTATAACTCTTAAGAAGAAGTAGAATTTTACCATGAAAGCTTCAATTTATTAATGCTGTATAAAAATCAATCAAAATAAAAGCATCTACGATGAATTTGAAGGAGTTTTAAAGTAAGACGCAGTCCAACAAGACGAAATTGAAGAAATAAAATTATTGAAGAATAAGCACAGCACCATTTTGCTACTGCACTCGTATAGGAAGGAACAAACATTAATACTAGAATAAAAGTTAGGATTCTAAATAAACTTCTTCAACACTTTTACAATATTTTTTGGATAACTTAAAAGTAATCACAATAAAGTTTTAGGGGAATTGCTTGCAAAATACTATTCCAAAGGCATACAATAGTCAAGCAATGCTGAATATTACATATATTAAATCTACAATAACATAACGTTAAATGTTATCTTAATTTTATTTTGTTTTATGTTCTCCCATGTTTTGTTCATAACAATTTTGATTTGCTTAACAACTACAACAAGAATGAAGTAAAGGAAATAGGGGGAAAAAAACTGTCACCATTAAACACAAAATACTTCCCTCCACTATATTTTTGGGAAAACAGGGAAAGAAAGATCTAACAGACGTTTCCTCTCGTATCATATTTAAGCTGTTGTACAAGAAATGTCTCTGGTAAGCAGAAATAAATAAAGTGATTATAAGAAATTTGCCAAAGAGTATTTGAGGAGCATTTGTGCTATATGAAGTGAAAATACAATGTTGACTTTATATTTAGGCGAATCCATTAAAAATGATTTGCTAATAATGCAATCTTTACAAAACAACTTTGAACCTCGCCATATAAGCGCTTCTTACCGAATTGCCCCTAAATCTGCTGCAGCACGACCCCATTTGTCACCAATATTGGGAGCGAACATTTCTCCAGCACCTTTAAATGCTACTATAACTCATCACACAGCTAAGGAATAAATGCATTACGAAAACCAACTTGAAAACTCAAGTTTTGCGTAAAAGCAACTGAAGGGAACCAAAAAAAAAAAGCACTTAAGCAAATAACAACAGTAACAGCAACTAAAAAATATAACATTCTAGCAAATTCTTAAAGTAAAAGTTATCATCATCTTCAAACAACACTAATATCGCGCACACCTCTTATACACTTCATTAAACCCCCCTCATATAGTTTGAACGGAAGCAGCTAAACTAGAAGTTAAAATTCAACTATATCCTTTCATTTAATACATTTGATAAATTAAATTAATACAAAATATTTGCAAAGTTTCTCTCGCTGAACTAAAGACAACAATTTCCAAAGAGACACTTTATTGTTTACAGAAGCGGTAAGTGTGTTTTCATAAAAGTTTACAACAGCATTGTTTTTTGTTTGTTTTATATATGTTAATAACATTAATTATCTTACATAACAATCGAATTTAAAACACTTAAGGTCCTGTTTGCCATTTCTTGCTTCAAAATTTCCAAAACAAAACTAACTACAATTTTTTAATAATAATAATAATAATAATAGTAATAAAAAAAAAAATAAAAACAATTAAGCTTTCTTATTAAATTTCTAAATTTAATAAATATATTAAGTACAAATCTAAATATTTAAGTTTAATTACAATTATAGCAATTACAGCAGAACTTCCATAGCGTTATTGAGTATTAGCGTTACTGCTCAAACTGTATACAATTTTACTTCCATAACTCGAACTTCTATTAGTCGAATTTCTCCATATAACTCAAATGAAAGAACAGCCACGTGCCTTCTCTAAGTCGAATTTTTCGTAGAAACAATCCCCCTTTTTTATTGTTTTTATAATTTTTATTTTCTCTTTATTTGGGCAATCCCATATTTCGTCTAAGTTTTAAGACTAAAGAAATATTTATTTTATTTTTAAGCTACGGAAACCCTTATTTTTTTGGAGGGAATTCCCTTTTTTTTTTTTGCTTTTGAATTTTTGTATTTTTTCGGAGGAATTCCTTCTTTGCACGAAAGTTAACTCCTCAGCCCCAAATAACAAAATATTTTAAAAAATTTAATATTTAATTTAGAGCAAATAAAAAGGGTGAATTTGTACTGTATGTAATATGATGTCTTCCAATAAATTAGTAAATTTTGAAAAAATTCTCTAACTCGAAGTCTCTATAAGTCGAACTTTTTTTTTTTTGGTGGATAATGGAGATTCTACTTATGGAAGTTCGCTTGTATTTACAATTTTTTTCTTTTTATAAAAGTTTCATAAAATTTATACTGATTTCAAAATTTTTGCTTCGTTTTGTTTATATTAACTCTTGTAAGATCTCAGAGATTTAAAAGCTAAAACTTTTTGTTTTTCGCATAAAAATAGCAATGGACCTCAAGGTGTATAAAAATTTTTCTTTTTAGTCTTGGACTTTTTGTTTAATCATATTAAACAGCGTTAAGAAAAGGATTATACAAATTATGTATGTTGTGTGTGGCTGTGTGTATGTACACAGTAGTGTGCAAAATGAAAGCAACAAATTACTTGAGTATTGGAAAATATATTTCCCTTATCAAAAATTTAAATATACCCCAAATCTTGAAAAAAAATTTTTTTCTTTAATTTTAGCTAAAATATATTTTAAAGATTTGAAAACATAAAATAAACATAAAAGAGCAAAAAAAACGCAAGTTTTTCATTCAAAAATACAGAAACGGACGTTTTCGAAGAATGACCATTTTTGGCCAAAAATGCAAAGGGGGTACCCTTATTAAAAATTGAAATATACCCCAAATCTTGAAAAAAAAATTTTTTTCTTTATTATTAGCCAAAATATATTTTAAAGATTTCAAAACATAAAATAAACGTAAAAGAGCAAAAAAACGCAAGTTTTTCATTCAAAAATACACAGACGGATGTTTTCTAACAATGACGATTTTTGGGAAAAAATGCAAAGGGGATACCCTTATTAAAAATTGAAATATACCCCAAATCTTGAAAAACAATTTTTTTTCTTTAATTTTAGCCAAAATATATTTTAAAGATTTGAAAACATAAAAGAGCAAAAAAAACGCAAGTTTTTCATTCAAAAATACAGAAACGGACGTTTTCAAGGAATGACGATTTTTGAGAAAAATCAGAAAAAAATTTCTTTAACTTTTTTTTTTTATTTCCGTTTTACAATTAAATTATATTTTAATAATTCTTCATATTACGAGTTCGATTTGTGCAATACAACCGATCATTTCAAGAGCTCGTTTAAGGTGGGAAAAATGTTCTTTTATTTGTATTTGTAAAATCTATCTAAAGAAATTTGATTTTAGCTAACAAACATTTTTCAAATCTTAATTCTAAAGCTCCTAATTAGTGGCCCCGCCAATGGCGGGCAAAAATTAGTTTCGATTTCATTCTGATTTTTAAATAATGTCCTACAGATTTGATTCTTTAAATTCTTATCTATTGTTATGTTTTAATTTTTCAATTTTTGTAAAAAATATTTAAATTTTTAAAAAATTTTTTCTTAAAAATAAAGACTTATAGTTTCACATTTAGAGAAATTTTATGGGTTAATAGATTTTCCAAATTTTTCTCCAATTTTTATTATCTTTAATTGATTTAATTAGAGTTTCTCTTACTCCAACATATTATTCTTTTATTCAATACTTCGGTAGCACTATGGGGCACCAAAATATCTTCCAAAAAAAAAAAAAAAATGAATTACTTTAATAAAATTTTCCATAAAACAAATATTTTAATTTCATTTACATTATTTAATTTTATATTCTTCAATAGTTTGTTTTATAATAATTTCTAACTTTTAATCTTTTATTTGTTTTAATCTTTTCCCAAGATTTGGCACCAACTTTTCCAGTTAATTACTTAAATTTATTTAAACTAAAAAAAAAATTTAATTAAAGGAAGTTTTTTAAATTAATTTAATTAAATGCCTCTGAAATAAAACAGCAACCAACAATTTAATATGTCAATTAATGGACAATGAACGCTGACTGGACTTTTAACTATTCGCCATTGACACAATCTCAGTATTGAATGTCTCAGTAATTCAGAATAATCTGGCATTCATATTTGAGCGAATTTTTGCACAAAATTTACTTTTTTTTACGTCGCGTAACCCTCCGGAATTCGTATAATATAATTGTGGGAAAGGAATCCATTATTTTTGCGTGAATTTCACCACTTTTATTTAAGACGTTCGAATGTAGCTTTGCGCAAATAGTTGAAAATAGTCTCCTGATCGAGCAAGGATTCGACAAAACCAAAATTGCGCGTAATTAGCCGTTAAAGTGGTGTCATCATAAATCGCATTCACCATTTCAGTGGCCTATTTTGGGTTGCATTTTCGCCTTTATCAAAGAAAATCGCTAAAATGTAGCGAATTTTCTCTTTTTTCTATTTTATTAGAATTCTCTTTATTTTTCGATATTTCATTGGACTTGGATTAACTTCTCCTGGATATTTATTAAATAACTAAAAATATGTGTGTTAAAAATTCAGCTTTTACGGCGAATTTTAATAATTAATTTTTTCGGTTTTTATCATTTTTATGTTGATTTATTAAATACTCCCATTTAATTTTTAATTATATTATATATTTAATAGTTAAATAATAACTAAATTATATTTACAGGGTGGCTGATGAATTTTGCTACATTAAGAAACTCAAATAATTTTTTTTTCAGTGTATGGAATTCATTTTTCTTTTATTCATGTTAAAGCTCAATCAATTTTATTAAATATAGCTTAATTAGTTTTAAAATTAATGGAATTTAAATACCCCCCTTTCGTTGATCCATGTGCGGCATCTTACCAAAAAGTTGTTTATTAGTGCTTGGAGAGTTGAGACAGGAATAGGCGCAAATGTTTCTCGAATGGATTGCCTTAGTTCATTCAAATTTGTTGGTTTTGCTTTGTAGACTTCCTGTTTGCAATAACCCCACAGGAAAAAGTCAGATGCAGTAAGGTCAGGCGACCTGGTTGGCCAACGGAATGTGGAGTTTCTGCTTATCAGCTTATTGGGAAATTTTCGTCGCAATTCTGTCATAAAAGGTTGGGCTATGTGAGGAGCTGCACCATCTTGCTGAAACCACACAGAGTTGAAAGAAATCCTCATTCGGCGTAATTCTGGATACAAAAACTCTCTCAACATGCTAAAGTAACGGTCTCCAGTAACCGTAACGGTGTGACCGTTTTCTTCGAAGACAATGCAGCGTGATGAAACTGCACACCACACTGTGACACGAAGTAGATGCAATTCCGTCTCATCGAGTATCTGTGGGTTGGAAGAACTCCATATTCGACAATTTTGTTTGTTTATGTTGCCGTTTAAATCGAAATGGGCCTCGTCAGACATGAAAAGACAGTTCAACATGTTTCCATCCTCTTCCACCATTTAAAGCATCTTCTGGCAAAATTCCAAGCGAATCGGCAAGTCTACAGCGTTAAGTTTGTTGGCCAATTGAATTTTATAAGGGAATAAGTCCAAATCTTTGTGCATAATTGACTGTAATGACTGTCTGCTTATACCCATTTCGAACTGAAGGGTTTCGATAGGAAGGTCTTCTGTAGACTATACCATGCTCGGCAAAATTGTTTACAAGTTTCATTATGGTCCATTTGCTGGCAGGATGGATTGCCGCCAAACGTGCGCCTATACTCTCTTTGAACCGAAACTATGGACTTCAGTGCGTGATAGACAATCCAAATTCTTGTTTCAGTATCCCAGTTATCCATTTTTGTTAAATGTAAAAGACAATCTGCAAAATAAAAAAAAATTAAATAGAAAAAAAGTTATTCAATTTTTTTTGGTAGCGGCTTTCATTAGCCACCCTGTATTGATAATTTTTAATATCAATTTCCTAAATCAGTTACAAAAAGCGTAAAAAATATCGAAAAAGGAAATTATAAATAATTTTTTTATAACGACTTTTTAAACTTGCGGGAAAATATTAAAAGGTGTACAAGAGAATATCGAAAAAGTTAATTGTAATTAATTTTTTTTTATTTTTTATTTTTTTTTTATATTTAGAAATTTTGATTATTTCTGTGTTTTTGCTTCTCGTAAGCGAAGAATATTTTTATTCGCAGAAAAACGATTGTTGTAATGTTTTCTTCAATAATAACTAATTTCTTTACGCAAATTTGTATGCTTAACTCGATAACAATATACATAATTACTGGGAAATATTATTTTATGAAGGAGCTTTCTATTAAGTAAATAAATTTAAACGTAGATGAATGGAAAAGCTTATATGCTCTGTAAACTTGTAAGTCCATGTATTAACGTTGTTTTCTGTTGAATATTTTTATGTGTTAATTTGTTTTCTGTAGAAAAATCTTTTTAGTTGAAACTGTTATTTAGTTTATTTGAATTAAAATTCTTATGAACATTTTGTTATATTTTCTCTCTTATATGACTATTCCATACATATGGATGCCTATTGAAACAAAATACTCACACTGAAAAAAATACATCAAAATGAAATGGTGTAAAAAAAGGTATGAAGTATCCTCAACTAGTATCGCCTCGAGCCGTGAATGCCATCTCTGCTTGGTTGGTAGCACGTTTGGATCAATTAGGCGTAGAATCACCACATATCTACACAAGACTTCTACTATCTCTCTTACAATCGTCAGTTCAAGTAAACGATCCAATTGAATTCAGCAACTTGGAAGTAAATTATAAATGTTCCATATAAATTTTAGTATAAAACGAAAAGAAATCGAGTTAGTAAAAGCTTTACTAATATGATTTTTTAGTTATAAAACATTTTATTATATTAAAAATATATTTTATTATAGTAAAAATATTTGATTACTTTAGGCTTTTTTCACTAATCGCAAGGGAGGACACAAACGTTTTCATTTACCTTCGGATGCTGAGACACTAAAGAAACTTAACGCGGTACAGTGTTTAAGAGAAATTGTACCTAATGAACTGGAAGTATGTTATATGGTTTTCTTTTTTATAAATAAAAATAAATAAATTATTATTATTTTTATTAATATTTCATTTGCTATAGATATCAACTATCGAAGAACTGGTTGATGAGTTGTGTGAAAAATTGACAGATATTGAAAAACAAACACAAAATTTAAGCGATGAAGAACGCTGTTTAATTGAAGCTCATCCCAATACGGATTCTGTACTTCAAAGTCAAACTAATATACAAATACAAGATCAAGAACATCCAACAAGTAGCAACACTAATAACTTACATCATCACATTCGCCACCATTCACAACACCATTTTCATCAACAACAGCAGCAAGTTACGCATAGTAATAACTTGGTTGGTAACAAAGCAATCAACGCTTCATTCAGTGCAGATACGAAACCTCCACATGTTCTATCCCCACCCTCTACAACATCTAACTCTTTAAATGACTTAGATAACGATCCGAAAAAACGTTATTTTCGTGCCTTTCCGGCTCTTTCCAAGGAAATGGAAGATTCCTTTTGCATTTGGCGTCGTAATGCAAAATCTTTAACTTGGCCCATTGTTGGTCGTACGATTGCAGTTGAAAACCTTAATAACTCCTCTGCATCATCTAGTAGTGCTAGTTCAATAATATCATCTTCAAATTTTGGTGCAAATTCTACATCAGCGGATAAAAGAGTTGAAAAAAAGTTAAATGAAGTATTTCGTCGCCAGTTGGGTAATAAGCCGAAAGCAGATATTTCTGGTAGTGTTAATATTGCTCATGGCGACGTACATCAACATCATCAAGGAGCAGTAGCAGCAAGTGGAAAAAAGAAATCTAAACGCCGTCGTAATCAAGGTAAATACAATTAACAATTCAAGGCTTTTACAAAAATTCCGATGTGGATTATTTTTCTTTCGAATGAACGTAATTTCAATTCGTATTTTAGCTAGAGTGGGCGTATGAGAGAGTGTCAAAACGAGTCATACCGCATATTCAGTCGTAGGATTCATTTACACAAAAATATGATGTGCGTGATACCCTTCCTATTTTAAAAATTCGCATCAAAATGGTGTTGCTGGTGCCACACTATCATACAAGAATGATGCAAAAAATTTTTTCTTTGCTGATTGCAGTAAAAGCAACGCTGATCGCATCAAAATTGTCATTTTTGCTAAAATTTTTAGGCCACATTATCCTCTCACACAAAAATTTTATGTGATACCCTTTCCTATTCTAAAAATTCGCCTCAAAATGGTGTTGCTGGTGCCACACTATCATACAAGAATGATGCAAACAATTTTTTCTTTGCTGATTGCAGTAAAAATTGTCATTTTATGAAAATTTTCATAAATTTTTGCTAAAATTTTTAGGCCACACTATCCTATTTTTTCAGCAGAGAGGCCTTTTTGAAGCCTGCAAAGGTGTTATGTTGAATATGTTTATAGGTAATGTGAAATTCTTGAAACAGAGTCTTTTTAAAATTTATTGTAGACGTACCTATTCAGGTAACAATTTGCCGTCACGTTCCCTCTCACATAGATAGTTCTAACACAGTATAGGGTTTTTATCCATTAAAAATTTCTTAGCTTAGCAGTGTTAGTTTACTATATGCGATAGTAATACATTTTCAAATAACTTACTTTTCTAGCCCTGTACAAAGGAAAAAATATACAAAACATACGAAAAATATCCGTTGGTACTACACCCAGCTCAGTGGAGGGTAATAAATATCAGCAAAACACACATCATCGCAATTCAACACCCGCTTGGGATACAGATTTTAAAGGTTGCTGGGAAATGGGGCCCGATTTAATTAAAGAGTTTATAAGCCGTCAAAATAGCAAGAAACGTAATCAACGCAATTGTGGTAGTTTGGATAAGGACGAGCATAGCGAATGTGAAATCTTGACTGAAATGCGTGCAAAAAATAATGAAAACACCACAGTGCAGAGTTACATTGATTTATCATTTTGTTATGATGACGACGATGGATTCAATGTACATGATGATACTCACACTAAGCATACTGAAGAGGGCGTAGACTATGTTGATGAAGATTATGATGATAATACCCTGGCCTCAGTATCCGAATTGACTATGGATCATTTTAATCCAAAGCGTTTATATCAAAGGGAGGGCCATTCTCAAAAGACGTTAGCCTATGGTGGTAATGCGTTGATGCGTAGCATTACTGCTGATAATACCGTAGGGGAAGTAACCGACTCTGTAGATCCTTTGGATTTTGAACAATTTAAGGCTAAATTTACTAGCAGTGTAGAGGCACTGTGGAGAGATATCGAACCGACATCTAGCATCAATTCGCAACAGTCTTCAGTTGAAACAAACAAATTACGTAATCCATTACGTGGCGGAATATCATCATCATTTTACGCCACAACATCTCTCAACGCCTTAGCTCCCTTTAAGCAAGATTTGTGGAATTTCTGGTCCAATTATCAACCGCAGAATTTTGATTATATAAATAACAAATTAGCAAATACTGTTTCAACATCATCTATGTTTACAACAACACGTTTGGACGAGAGTAGCGCCAGTTCTGGCACTGGTGCAGATATTGCCAATTCCAGCGATTATTTTTCAATGCCCAGCAACTTGAATGACTTCGATAAGTCTGTGGGCGGCATACGCCGCACAAATAATGCTGGCTTTTCGCTCGGATCACACACCCCATCGATCAATCTGTTTTTACAAAATTCTATATGGTCAACCTCCGGTGATTGTGTTGATGCTATTGGTACTACTTCGGCGGCCGATACTGACGAAAGTTTTTTGTTTAAAGTATGGCATTCAAACAAGAAACTAAGTGAACTTGATGTGGGTAATTCGAGTAAGAGTGATAAGGTAAGACGATTATTTTAAAACAAAGTGGCTTTCCATCTAATTAAATCAAAATTGTAAAAACCATCTTATTCTAAATTAAATTTTGCCAGAAATATTTTTATTCGCAAATAGTCATTAGTCATACAAAATTATACTTCAGGGCATCTTTTCAAAATGATCATTCTAAAATCGAACGAATATATTTAAAATAACTTTTTAATTCATCAAGTATAAGCAATGAAATTGAACTGGCATACAATTTGGTATTACATACTACATTTTATTGAATAATTACTATTTTATTAAACTATTTTTATGCACTTGTTTTAAATACTGATCTTTTTTTAAGAAATATTCTGTATTTATATTTAAATTCATTTGAATTTTATATACATACATACATACATACATACATATAAAAGCATTTATCGGTTATCCATTTTAAATATAAAACAATGGCCGATTTCCTAAACACTTATTGCACAGCATAATTGGAACCACGGCGTGCTTATGCAACCCAAAACATGTTTTAGTAGAGAGAGATTTTTTTTTTTTTTTTGTAAAAACCAGCATAAAGAAATGCTGATATTAAAAATGTGGTTGCAATTAATTATTTTTTGCGCACTTAAGTTATTAATTTTTTTTCTTATTACACTTATTATCGGATATAAAAAAAAATAGTAGTTTATAATTTTTTACTTAAAAATACTTTGAAGATACTATTTTTTATACAAAAAATTAATATTCTACTGAATGGAATTTTATTCTGAATTAAATATGAAATAATAGCAATTTTGTATAAATATCCTAAAAATAAAGTAAAAAAAAAATAAAAAATTTTAATTACTTTCAACTCCACTTTAGTGCAAGCGTTTGCATACAAAATGAAATTGATGATAAGGAATCAAAATCCATATAAGGAGTTCTCAGTTATTTGGAAAATGTGTTTACGAGCTGAAAGCATTGCAAATATGCTTTGCAACTTGCGTTTAGGAAGTCATCAAGCACTAAACTCTAAATTTAAATTTAAAGTTTAAGTTTTTATTTTATTATTCCTCCTTCTCTAATAAAACAACATGTCAAGTTTATTTTTCGTATTTGAAAGATCATGCAGTTTTTAAGTACAGTAGTCTTGTGTCTGCTGACTAGCACACTATATTTCAATCTGCGGAAACATTCCTAAGCATGGTTTATATACAAAATTATTATTTAATGAAAGTGAGAAATTTGGCTTTGTGTGAAGAAATTCTATTGTATAAAAATCCATTAACAAAGCATTATTTTTCAAAAAAAATAAAAAAGAAAAAAAAGGCAATAGAGGCACGCAGCTGCCTCATTAATTCTAGGATTTCAAAAATAAAAATTTAACTATACTCTGTACATTCGCATGTTTTTTTTTAATACTAAAAGAAACAAAAAACAAAATTTAGAAAAAAGTAAGTAATCAAAGACTCAATGAGTGCAAAGAAATTAGTAATTATTTTTATATTTTATCTCTATAAAAATATGTTACTCACATTTGTTTATGCTATTTTAATAATGAGACTGTGTGTGTTTGTGCATGTGTTGAATATATTTTTTTATTGGGGATGTTTCACAAATAACTGCACTCACTTTGTAAACGTTTTGATGTGGTGCCAATTACAGTTGGCTTATTTAAAAGAGAAACTATTTTTTCACAAATAGAGCAATCACAGTAAGGTAGGCTAGATCCCCAATTTGGTTTATTTGCAGATAATATGCCGACCATTTCAACACCATAGAATCCAAATATTTCGTAAGTAAAATTTGCTTCTAATTTTTTTTTTCTAGGCAGGAATCGAACCCGCGACCTACGGTTCAGTAGGCTGAGCATTATTCACTCGACTACTTACCTCTATTATGAACATTTTGTCTTAAAGCAAGCAACATGTTTAAATAATAATTTTTGAAGCAAACAGCACTACAAATTTGAATTAGCTGTTCGGTGTTGAGAATCTATTATTGGTTTAATCTTTCAAATCAAAATTTTGATTAGGCTTAAGAACAAACAGCTGGAAAACAATCATCCTCCAATTAATTATAAACCTGAAGTTTAACACAAATCAAAGTTATAAGACGAACTCAATAATCAATTTAAATTCAGTTATTTTCTTATACAATTTTCCATTGCCAGTATTTTCAACTCAAGTGCAAACGCAAAAGGATCAGTGAAAATAAATGTTAAAAGAAAAGACAACAACGTTTGTAAAAGTAAAGCGGCGCTGCCAAGCAACTAGTTTGGGAATACTTTAATTGAAATTGGATTGATCAAAATTTGCCTTTATTTGCTATTTGATATAATTTAATATCGCATAAAGTTTCCAAAAATTATAATTCAACTGAGAATTATTTTTTTATTACAAATTGTATTAGATTTTTGCCAGATAATGTTAAAGATTGGTGCCTTAATTGTACTTGCATGCATACATACATACATACCTATATATAATTGTTTAAGTGTTAGTTCTGAGCATACCTTCACTTTCAGTAACGTGTTCCAAATAAAATCAAAGCTTTTAATAATAATTTAAAAATGATTTTTAGATAAATGAATACCTTGATACTACACACTATTTAATTAAAAATTCACCACAGTAATTCATTTACTTCACTATAATCTTTAGATCGCATTAACTTTAACTTCATATTAAATGCAAAAGTTTCATAATTATTATAATTAACTTTTATTATTTTAAGAAAGATGAAAGCCAGGCCTTCACCTACAAATAAAGATATAATATGTTAAAATAAAACAAGGTAGCTTATTATAGTCGAACGAAATAATTTGCTCAGGAAAATAAATCAAGCATGTGTAAACTGTACTCGTATACTGTTTTCAGTAAACTCTTAATGGCAGCTTTTGGAAATTTTGACAGAGAAATACGCCGAAATTAGCTTTATGATGTTCTATTATCAAATGGCGAGAAATATGTCCACGGTTTATTTCAAACTTGAAATTCTAAAATTGTAAAGGCCAGAGAGCAACATGATCGGTACAATAAAATTTCCGGAAGAATCGATATAATTGCAAAATAAAAAGATATATTGCCTGCCCGAGTTTTGTCAGTGCATCCTGTCAGAGTTCGTTAAACCGATATCTTCAATATCAATACCAAATAAATAATTTAATAATGGTGATTCCCCTAGTTTATAATGTATTTATGCGTATATGGATGTATGCTTTCAGATGTACTTTGTCTTTTAATTACAGACAATTTTGTTTTTATTAATGACTACAAATAAACTTATAAAACTGTAGACTGAAAAATATTTAAAAAGTTTTAGGCGATACTTAATAAAAAGTGAAGAATAAATTTGACGGTTTAAACATTTGATATGCATTTAAAAGTTCTCAAAATTTAAATTCTTTTATTTTAATATGACATTCGTTGGAGTCAATTCCGACGGAACTGGACCAGCTATGTTTAAAATATAAAAATGATATGTTTAATTAATTTGAGCGAACTAGAAGATTTCCGAATAATTCAAAATATAAACATATAATTATTATACAATTCTCATTATTATTACATTCCCATGCAAACCACATCAAAACATTACAAAAGAGTGCTATTCAGCAAAGTTTGTTGAAGCGATTAGGGGGTAAAATGGCAAGTAACTTCGTTACATGCATTAATATTTAGGTCAACAACAAATACTCTATAAAATTTAAAATATGTTTACTTAAAAACATGGTTTTTTTTTCTTTTAAATGTTCTTCTATCTCTCTCCCTCTCTCTCTCTCTTTTTATAAAGTTTTAAAACTTACCATCTCAATTTATGTTTTTCAGATGCCCACTATAGTGGACAGCAATGATAGTGTTAATAATGCTGATATGAATAAAGGAAAGGGATCTTCTTCAATAATGGTGAATAGTTTAAATTTAGGTGCTAATCTACAATTTCCTCCCTATCAAAATTTGAAATGGTCGGAAGGCATTAACGCCGGTCCACCTTACAGCAGTTTACATACTCATGGTAATGGTATACAACACAATGATATGCAGTTATTAAACAGCAACTCTTCTCTGGGAGCTGATAATAATTTTGCCAGCTTCAGTTCTGTGGCCAGTATAAGTGGTGCCACTTGGGAAGCGCCCACTTTTGGTCAAAATGTTCAACCAGATCTAAAGTCGTGGTGCGCATCCAATCCAATATCTCTTACTGAAATGTATGGGGATGATGTGTGCGATAGCATTGTTAATCAGCAACCTGTGGAAGAGCATGAAGAAAGTCAATCTGAAATGGCAGTGGGACCAGCTGTAACTTTGCCCAATCATTGTGCTAATACTAGTGGTTTTGTAGCTTATAGTCGCATTAAGCAATGCGGTATAGTGAAACCTCAAACCAATCCATTGCAAAATTCCAGTTCAACCCGTTTACCGAAGGATTTCTTTAGGGGCAATGAGGAAGAAAATTTGTTGACCTCAGAACTTACTCACTTCCATCCAATAGAAAATTTTGCTGACGGTTATACTTTCGATATAAGCGATGCTTTGGATACCATAGAATTTGGACGCACCTCCAGTGGTTTGATGCGCTACGATTCCGAGGAATATTTGCAATATACCCGCAATGACATTTATATGGCCGATGAAGAAGTATCGACTAACTCGACAAATTTTTTAAAATATGGTAGGAAAGCGACTGAGCATAAAGGCAAGAAAGATACTTTTATTATAAAATTTCGTGTAAAACGACGTGGAGAAAAAGCCTGTCAAACGGAGGAGCAAGATTTTCAACTGACATCTACTACAATTTCTGACACTGCCTTATCATCTAAGGAAGTTAGCAGTTTTCCATCGAACTTGGATGTAAGCAATGTGTTTAACAGCACATTTTCTTTAAACCGTCAAGCCAACAATGAAGCCATTATGGCTGCTGTTACCAAAGCTGTAGCTGCTGCCGCAAAAGCAGCTGCTGAAAACCATTTAAATGCCGGACATTTCTGCTGGCTGCCAATAACAAATGTAAACGCTAACTCGACAGCAAGTTGCGCTAATATTAGAGGAAATAATACACAGTGGAAACCGGACATCCCTATATGTGATGAAGTAGATTTTTGTAAAATAGACAGTGGTGGAAGCGAACAACACCTGCCATTAGCACAAAGTTGGTCGATGCAAGAGGTAGAAAAACAATGCCATCAAAGACGTTGCTTATCCCAAGAACAAAAAGAAGAAGAAATTAAAAGGAAATTTCTTAGTAAAGCAGAAGTAGAAAGAAGTGAAGAAAACTCCCTTGACAACACCTCTCTGCATACTTTATGGGGCATGTGTGCTGTGTGCAACAGCTGTGAAAGTGGCAAATCTATGCCAGCTGACCGCTTGCTACGAGATGAGCTCGAATTGGAAGCGGATGAAATTATGAGCGATCTACGTTATATGCAAGATCTTTATATAGGCGAATCCGATATTTTAAATGAAGCTAATGAAATGGCCTCGGCAGAAGACAATGAAATAGCAACTGATAACAAAATGTTTGATTGTTTTAACAAAAAAATTGATATCAGTTCAATGAAAAACCCTTCGCATATGAAAGATATATCCGAAAATAAAGATCATGTACAAACATCCATGTTACAAAAGGTTAACCAATTCATAGAAGATTTATTGAAATCGGAAAATGGGGGAAAACATTCAAAGGAAACAATAAAATACGCTAAGGAAATAAAGCAGACACCATTAGGCAATGTTTGGAATTTGCATGCGGACCAGGATAAAACAAAAAACCCGTGGCTATTTACTAAAGAAAAAGAAAATAACATTTGGCAACATGAACCTGTAACAGAACAGCTTGAGGAAGAAGTAGTTAGCAAAAATGATACATTTGAAAAGCCTATGAAATTGTTAAAACAAGTAAAAGATTCTCCATCCAAAGATACATTACATATAGAAAAATTGGATTGGAAACATGACAGGTTAGCTAAAATATGGCAATATTCTATGCCAACTTCCACTGAGCTGGAGGAGACATTAATGCAAAATAAACGTGCTGAAATGCCAAATGATATTATGAACGAGACCTTACCTAAGGGAAAAGAAGAAAATTTAACAGAAGGTAGCCAAAAACTTATAGAAAAGAAGAACTTTAGGAACTTGCAAAATCCAAACGAGTTAACACCCTCATCATCATCCACTTTAAATTGTAACAGCTACAAAAGAGTACAGCAATTTCTCAATAACTCGGCGGCCAAAATGAAATTAGCTGCTAATCGTAAAAGGCGGCACTCAGCTTCGCAAAATTTCTATCAGCAACAGCATTTGCATTACAATGATAGCAACAATAGCAAAAATGTTAACAACAACAACAATGATAATATAACCGATCTAAATGCATATAAAATAGAAATAAAACATGCAAACAAATCATGCAACGAAGAGCAGCAGCAGCAGCAGAAGCAACATCAGCAAGGAGTTGCTGTGGATAACAGCAGCCCCACTCGCTGCGGCAATTCAAATTCGGAAGAGCAGCCGACAAAACATACCATTATCACTTGCAAATATTGGACAGCCTCTACAAATGGTACACAATCGTCCTTGAATACAGCTGCAGCTGCTATGATGCTTTTGGCAGCAGCCACAAATGTCAACAACGCCAATGACGTGTTAACGGACACCTCCACTGATAATTTCGACCGAGAAGATTTAATGCTCGACGAGAATGTATTCGGCAATACCTTTTCTTGTCTTATCGATAAAAATTCCTCTATTTTAAAACATGTGACGATGATGACACGCCCCCTAACACGTTGAAGCACTTACACGACACCCGTAAATACACTAATGAAATACAAAAAAAATATATATGAAAACAGCAACGCAAAAAATAGGAATCCTGCAAACCATTTCAAAATGTAAACGGTGAGAATATTCAAAAAAAAAAAAAATTTAATTCTTAGAAACATACATAAAATTCCAAAACTTTCAATGACAAACAAATCTTAGATTACACACTCCAACATAAAAATTATGAAAGGAAATGTAGAAAAACAATATTGTAAAAAAATATTTAATTTCTTTTTAAGTATCGATTATTTTGAAATTAAATATATAAAATCCTCAACTTTTTCAGACTTTCTAAGTAATCTGTATACAAAAATATGAAGTCCCAATATTTAGGCATTTTATATCATCTTGTTTTTTTTTTTCTGTGCTTTCCCCCCCTTTAAATACTTATTGTTGTAAAATAATTTATCATTCTTATACTATTACGGCGTCTTTTTTTTTTTTTTTTTTTTTTTTTTTTTAATAACTACATTAATTAAATTTTTTTCCAATAATTTACGTTATTTTTTTTATTGGTTAATTTTTTTTCTTCTTTTTTGTATAATTTTTGTATTTGATAATCTACATCCAGCAAAAGAAAAGTAACATTTAAAGTTTATTTCAAGCAAATGTTGAACAAAAAAAAAAAAAAAATATTAAATATATATATATATGTATTCATTATGTAAAAACATGTTTGTTTAAAAAAAATCTGAAAACGCAAAAAAACAGTCTTGTTCATAAATTTTCATTCTATAGAAAAATCACCAAACGGAATAGAAGATGTGTAAAGTTAATAACTTAAATACAAAACAAGAAACTACAAAATTAAAAAAACTCCATATATGTACATATATATACATATATTTTATGTATAAATATATACATATACACATATATAAATATATATGCATATATAAATATGGATATATATATGTAATTACATATATATATATATATATATATATATATATATATACATATAAATTTATGTATAATATATAATTATATATGAGTATATATACATATATTTATGTCAAAGTAATTGATATCCTTCAAATAAACAACATTTTAAAGGATTAAATAGTAAAACAAAGAAATACATTTAAATTAATTTCTTTCTATAAGTTAGTCTTCTTTAAGATTTCGGATTGAACTGGAAATTTTATTTTGTATGGATTGTCATAAACTGCTTTAGATTATTCAACTAAAATCACTGTTAAGTGCAGCGAAAATCAATAAATAATAAATAAGTTGACAATGTGTATATGTATGTGTGCAGCGCAATTATGAATGAAATTAAAAAAAACACACATCAACTTAAAATAAAAACTGTATTTAATCAGTCGGTCATAATAACGAATCGTTATAATATAACGAATTTTTATTTTTTCCATTTCTATCGTTAGCATGGCTTTATGTTGGTATGTGGTATTATGGTGCTGCCAGCCATGTGAAAAAATCTATTAGAGATACACACACATACACATAATCACAATCGCAGCAAGTGTTTTTGTTTGTGACTTAATTTAAGGGCGAAAAGCAATATTTTTACCAGAGACTGCACTTTGATAACTTTTTACATTCTATCCCGATTTTTATTCAATGCAACTAATTAAATTTTATTTTGTTTCGATTTCATTCAACAGCTAAACTATGAATTATCGATTTATGCGTTTATACACAAGTGTTTGAATGAGAATACTTGTGAACAAAAACAAACGCCAGTCTTGTCTTTTCGTCCAAATTCTTTACTCTGTTAATAATTAACAAAAAAAAAAAAAAAAACTTTATATAAGTTTATTTAATTATACAATAACAACAAGGACAAGGTTTGCATTAGAATATCTTTTATTTTTTTTGTCAAAGTGTGTTCCTTCTGATAAATTTATAATATCAAGTTCCTCATACGTGGTCATCTTGCGTCAGTTGACACTAAAGTGTCATTGTTTTTGTTTACCAGCTATTGTTATGTAGAATATGTGATTTATTGAAGCAATTAATTGAAGGCTTTTAATTTGACATTGAGAATTCATACCCAAAAAGATCAATTATTTCGCATTATTCTAGTTCAAAACACACATGTCAATTGTTTTGTGAAGCAAAGAAAATATTAGCAATCCTGTTTGTAAGATTAATGTGTATGTTACGTTGATCAAAAGTAATTCCAAACATTCTTAAATCATTAAAACTCTACATGTGCCAAAGAAAAGCTTAACTTTTATTAGAATTTAAATTCATGAAAATAAAAAATTTTGGAAGGAAGCAAACATTTAATATAATTATATTGTATTTAAAAAAAAAAATTATATAAAAAGCAACTGAAAAAGGATTTGAATTAAGAAAATCCAAATGGAACAAAATTAAAGCTTTCAATTGCAGAAAAGTGAAAATAAATTTATATCAAATTACATATTTTATGAATCTTCTGTCAAAGGGTTCCGTAGAGGTTACATGGTTCAGCTACAACTCCGGTAAAGTCCTTAAATTGGCAGTAGTAATGTCCGATTGCTTTTAAAAGGATTTTTGATGTATCTAAGGAGCCTTCGGAATACCTATGTAGCTATATAGTACAGCCATGGAATTTTCTCTGATAGCTCTATCATTATTATATTCATTAACAGATATTGGCATCCCAGTTAGCAAAAAGCAAAAATCAAATCTAAAATTTGAGAAATTTTTATTAAATCAAGAAAAACTTTTTAAATGCAATTTACCACTTGTAGCTTCTGTGGGAAAGACAGTGATCCTGTGGCATAACATAAAAGTTTAATAGGGAAACATAAGACTTCAAAATTATTAGAGGCGACATGTCAAGCATTTCACAAACTAGATGCGATGAAGGTCCTTAAGGTTTAAGAAAATTATGAAGGCGTAGAAATCGTTTAGCTTGCAGGAATTCATTTTGAAACTCAGTTGCGTTCTGAACTGAGTTGTGATTAAGAAAGACGTAAAAAGTCTTCTAGTCTTCTTCACATATACTCACATACATATATTTTTACGATTTGTAAACTTTTGTCTCCATGATAAGACTAGTATTCACTTCGAAAAGAATATGTGTAATGTACGAGTGTCTGTGACAACCCTATTGGAAAATATGAAGAATTCCTACTGAGTAACCCTGTAAATCTTTAACAAGGGAAACTTATTTTAATGCAGCTTGACCGTTTCAAACAATAAAAATTTGCAAGGTACATATAAAAAAGTTCAACTTTATATTACAAACGACAAAAAGCCACGTTGGCCAAATATTTAATAAAATTTTCAGTTCGCAAGAAAAAATCCATGTAATGCATTTGATAGAAATTCAGACTTCTTTTTCAGAAAACTATCTATGCATTACACTGCTTTTTTCATTTTGATGAAATATAATAAAGAAATTTTGTTGAAAAGTTTAAAGAAATAAAATAAGAATAATTAATAATAAAACTGCAGCAATAATTAATATGCACTCGCTTTTCTGTTATTTCTTTATTAAAAAAAAAAACAAAAAATTAATAAATTTTGTTTATAATTTTTTTTTTGTTTGTGCTTAAAAATATATATTAATTTTTTTTTGTTATGTGTATATTAAATGTACATAATTTTAAAACAAAGTTTTCTTTAAATAAAATTAAAATTTTATAAATTTTTGTTGAAAGAATCTTTGATGTAAAAAAATGATTAAAACATTGTTTATTTAAATATGTAAAGAAAACTAGTAACAAAATATATTTAAAATGCTAAGGTAAAATATAATAATTAAAACATTGAAAAGAACGGAAATAATTTTCAAATAAAAGCTGCAAAAAGCTATTTGGAAGCAAAGGCGGGAAATTATAGTAGTAAAAGTATTTTGTAAGTAACTACTATAATTTTAAAATATTTTTACAAATATAAATATTACATTGCAAAACTTTTTTTCTTTTAGTTTATATTTTAGTAGAGACTTTTGTTTTATTAATAAAAATTGGAACTATTGTTAAAAACAAAAAAAAAGAAAAATTTTTTTTAACAAAAGTTTCATTTGTTTAATTATTAATTTTAAATAAAACAAAATGTCCACAAATATGGTTTTAAATATCATTTATAAAAATTAACTATATTTACATGAAAATTAAAAATTTTAAAAGCTTTTCATATTAAGAAAAATAAAAGCAAAAACAAAAAAAATATATGTACATATATTATACACTTAAATTTAAAGCTATAAAAAAATTGTACATAAATTTTATTAATATTTCATTTGATGCAAAAAAAAAAAAAAAAAATGCTGGCTGTTAGTGATAAAAATTAAGCTTTTGTTACATTTTGAAATAAACCCGTATAAAAGCTCTCTTAAAAAAAATTTCCTTTGCTAGAGAAAACTGCTAAATTGTTTAAGATTTTGAAGGCCTATTATGCATTATAGCTTTTAAAATAGGTCCCAAAATCAAGTTTTCGTTTTTTACAATCATTTTACATTTATAAAATATAAACAAAATTTTAAAAGCTTCATTCTCCATACATATTTTGATAAGTATTTTTATTTTATTTTAAGCAGTTTTAAAATAATAAAAAAAATAATAATTATACTCTATAAAATAAAATAAGAAAATTTGCAAAAAAAAAAAAAATGTTATAGCTAACGAAGCTTTTAAGCTTTTAAGCAACAATTTTTATCTTAACTTTCGTGATACTACAATTTGATTTATGAAAAAATGGAAAATGGATTGTCAGTTAATCTCTTTACAAGGCGAAGTCATTTAGCTTTTTTGATTTTTGGAAAATTGTTGTATATCTACAACAACATGCCGGCCAGCATGTCGTACAACTTGTCTGACTTCAATTACGTCAAATGATCATTCAAATATATATTAATAAAATTTATATAAAATAAATATGTATGTATAAAATAATGTTTGGTAGGAAAGTGTAAATTTATATAGAGAAATTTAATTAAGATATATATTATATTTCCCTTCTATCTAACTAACAAAGTGAAAAAAGTATGAAAGAAAAAGAAATTTGCAAATAACTAAAGAAGTTAAATTTAAAATTTAAAATAAATTTAACTACGAATTTGTTAAAAAAAATTTTTTCTGAGCATGAAAGAAATCGAACTGTTCGAAGCTGTAAAATAAAATGATAAGCGCAATTTTAAGAAAGGGACATTTTAGGCCCATGCCGCCGGTTTTCCTTATTGTATGTGTGTATATATATTACCAATACACATGTACGGATGTTTGTGTAAGTAAATACATTTTTAGAATGTCTGATGCTTGGGCACACTAAGAATTGCAGAGGTTCTGAGTTCAATACCTGCTTCCGGCAGTTAGAAAAGAAAAAAATTGTAATGAATTTTTCTTAAAGGCTGTCACATTTCATGTATTGACAGTTCTTAGAAAGTCTAAATGGCGAAGGCCACTGGTAACTTGACATTTACTCTGGAAAACCATTTATGTTACACATCTGAGGACAAGCACCTCATCGCTTCAACACCGGCTCAGAGTTCAGTTCCCCACCACTGTACGCGCTCTTCCTAATCTTGGGACTATGTGCCCTAAAAGTGCTGGTATTAGAAAAAAGAAAAGTTATATCAAGCGCTTAGTAATGCTCATTTGGTCCTCATACGTTTTATTTAGTATGGAGGCTCGGAAATATTGTTTGGAGCAACTAATCTTCATAAATTTTAAGCTAATTAGTTTTCAAAAGCTTTAAATATATTTTTTTTATTTTTAAAGGTACAATTTATGACAAGATAGTGAGTGAGTGGTGTTTGAGGTTTTTCTGCAAAGTCTGCCATTTCTGCGTTTAATTTTTTTATCGTCCACTCTAATGATCAGTCTTACCCATATTTTTCTTCCCAAGCGGAAGGCGTAGTTTGCTTTTTCTTTATTATAAAGTATATCGGCTTTCTATCCGATATTTCAGTGTTTATAGTTTGTTTTACAGCTTCGTTAGTAAAGCAATGTTTTAAAAACATTTTAACTTTTTTTTATATATAAGTTTTTCGCCATTTTAAAATTGTTCTTTAAAGCAAAATGTTTTTAAAATGTTGCTGCTAATTCAGATTCCAAAGTTTAATAGTTGAATAACTATTAGAAAATGAATTAGAGTAAAGAATTTAAAAAAAATAAAAAAATTATAAAAAAAAATAGTTTTATAAGCCATTCAAGCCTGATTTTATAAACTCGTAAAAACTATAGTAAACCTCTCATTCATTGTAATTATAATTTTCTATTTTAATAACTGAAATTACACAGTTTATAAACTTCAGGCGGAAGCGAAGCAAAATTGATTAATAAGGTCTACGCAACAGCTGATTGCTAATTGTGCTTTTCATTAGTTCTTAACGCTCTCATTTCCTTTCGCTATTTCTTTTCATTAATACCTTTTCTTTGCTGGAAAAATTGCTTTGGCCTAGTGAATTCGCCTTGCACGGACCTTATTAATACTTTTTGGTTGAAAGTATTTGAAAGTAAAAAAAAAAAAATTTATAAAAATCACATAATTTTAAAATTCTCCCGACAACTTTATTTTCGAAAATATATTATTGTTGAAATAATGTTTTTAACAGCAAAAGCGCATACAGATAGATGCATGTGTACAAAGAGATGAGCTGTGTAAGAAAGGCCCTAACTAGGATTTTTTTCTCTTTTGCAATGAATTTCAGCTCATACATTGAAATTCCGAAAAAAATATATTGCAAAAAAAAAAAAAAAAATAAATCACCCCTATTCTGCGTTTTTGATTAAGTCTCCGCATTCAGTTCCGTTGCGATCGAAAATTGGTATTCTGCAGAAAAACGGAATCGAAAAAAAAAGAAGAAGACAACAATGTTTACAAAATTAATAGCATCACTGTGGAATGTTGAAATGAAATAGGAAAATAAGTAAGTTTATTATCATTTTCATAAACAAATGTTAAATTTAATGCAAAAAGTTTATTTATACATAATAAAAATAAGTTGTTAATAAACAGAGTAAAGTGTGAGGTTGATAGAAAGTTTTTCTCGTAAGATGCAGCAAAATTCTATTCTATGTTTTTGACTTGTAACATTATTAAATATTAATTTAATTAAATAAATTAATTAAAAATATTCTTAAGTGTTTTTTTAATCGCTTCTGAGCATTTTAATTCATTTTATATTTAAATTTTTTTCAATTTTTTTCAAAAGTTTTTAACTAAAAAACACAGTTAATAAAACTCCTCCGTTAACAAAAACGCAACTGAGAAAAACGGAGCTCCGATCGTAATGCAGAATACATACAATCGAAAGAAACTGAGCGGAATCGAAACGCAGAATACCAAAATTGGCAGACGGAGAAAATTTCGATACAAATCGAAACGCAGAATAGCCCCCAATAAAAAATGGCCGTTGGGGCCTTTCTCCTTGAGAGCTTGAGGCATATGTATATGGATGTATATATAAATATAATCAAATAATCAAATTTCTTTTTGTAAATACAGTTTATAAATAAATTTGAAACGATTCTATCAATTCTATTAAAAGTGATGATTTGTTTCTTCTAAAATATTGATTATATAAAATTTTTCTCTAATTTCTTTTTTTTTAAATGCTGCATGCTTGTATCGTCATTATTAAGTTTAAAATAGCCATAATGATGTAATGAGAATTCAGAAAAGCAGCCTTTGATTTTGTATGCATTCAAACATATTTTCTTGCCTTTTAAAAATACATATAATATAATGTATATCATTCTACACATGTGCATGTATGTATGTATATTTGCATATGAAGAAATAAAAAAATTTAAATGCAGTTTATTTTAGCTTTTTCAAATCCCATGTAAAACACACACACACACACACACACTTTTCTCCTCCCTTTAAAGTCCGCAAAGAAAATCACATAAGACAAGAAATAACTGCAGAACTAAAATAATAATTAATAGCAAAGTTAATTAATTACGAAAATAATATAAACTTAGAGCATTAAAATAAATCAAATATAAATTTAAATTGACTCAATAAAGCAGTAAACAATTAAAATACGTACGAAAAAAAAAGAGTTTGTTTAAGGAAAAAGGACGATGCATTTAAGTGGAAAAGGCGAGAGAAAAATTTCTCCAAACTTTAAATTATTTGTAAACATGTAGAAAAGTACTTTTTATGTTGGAATTCTGAAAATTTTGAAGCATCTTCAAGAGCTAACAAAAAGTGTCGTCAGTTGAAATGATAAGTTCCCCAACTACATGTGTTAATTTTGTAAGAGGGCATATAGAAGCAATTTGCATTTCAGAAAGCAATATACTCGCTTTTTCAGAAAATTTATTTTCGTTGTTGAAAATTTTTGAATTAAAAAGATGGAGAAACATTTTTTGTGTCCATTATAAATGCTGCCCTGTTTATTAGTGAGAGTCAGCTGTTTTCATAACGTAAACCTTGTTATATTACAAATGCCGCTTTAAGCTTACCGGTTGTCTAAGCCTTCTACATAATTTGTAAAGCTCTGGCGGACCTGCCACTTTCAGTGGCATCGCAGGTGGTTATGGCTACGTAACCCTACTCCGCCAGGACTTCGAAGCAGCGCTTATCAACTAGATTTGCTTCTCACCAAATATTTGTTTTATTATTTTTTATATTTATTGGCAAGAATTTTAGCTTCAAAATTCATATTCTTTTCCAGCAATTTCTCTAGTTAAATTACTTTCTTCTAGAAGCTTCATAAATAAAGTTTGTGCAAAAGTTTATTCTGACTGGGTCGGCAATTTTGCAAATTTTCTTCTTTCTGCCATACACAGAATTATTTTTTCTAGCTGGACTTTGCCTCCAGTTTTATTAATGGTCCTGGCATTTGGCATTCTCGCATATTCCATTTTACATTGTCCATTTCCTTAAAGCTCAAATTGTACTGGCATACAAGAATAACTTGTTCATGCATATTTTTAAAATAAAAACAAAAATTTAAATAAATAAAATAAAGAAAGTTTTAAATATTGCAACACACTAATTTTGGTTACAAGATTTTCAATTCAGTTTTTTTTATTGTGGTTTTTTTTTTTTTGAAAAATGGAAATGTATAAGTAGGAAGATCAAGGATATGAAGATTTGTTTATAAAATATCCTTGACTTAGAAAATAGAAACCACTTTATAAAAATAATACTGTAAAGCTTAAAAATGTCACAAGTGTCATTTTTATAAAAATAATTAACGAAATAAAATGGCTACAAAATTTCAAAAACTTCAAAAACTTATTGAAACAAAGAAGTAATAAGTGGAGCCTGCAATGATATAATATTATTATTATTAATATTATTATTATTATTATTATTTAAATAAAAAATCATATAAAAGTAAAGAAAAATAGTTAATAAGAAAACCAAGCAAGCAAGAAAGAAATATAAATTAAATAACAAGTCAAAACATTTAATTTAGAAACTGATAAAAAAAATTATAAAGAAAAAAAAAATTGAAAAATTTAAAGTTAAAAAAAAAGTCACATATTTTTTCCAATCTTGCAAAATCATTTTGCACAACAAAAATGGAAAGCAAAAATTGTTTTAAAATCAAATCCCAGGAAAATCAACAAAGATTAGCTTTTGCATACTTTTGGCCAGTGGCCCGTTTGCGTTCCATGTGCGAACGACAGCGATATACATATTTAAGCAAATATTGGTTAGGGCTTGTTGCTCTCATGCACTAATTTTTCTGCTGCGGCACTGGCTCCGGAGAAGTTGTCAGCAAATCGGTTTCACTTGGCGAATTTATTTGTCGCTTTCAAACCTTTAAGTGGAAAGTTACGTCAAGGCAGCGCTAATACCTCTTTCTATATAGACAAGTCAATATTTAACTGTCACCGCAATTATGAGAGTTAATATAAAAGCGTTTATTGGCAATAAAGATTCTGAGAGATGTTATCGTTCTGCGCGATTACTTCCGCAATTCAATTCACATTTTAGCTCGTCCGAACAAGACAAACACACTCTACTTTTGGAAAATAGATAGAGAAATCAAATGTTTTTACCATGTAATGCCCGCATGCATTCTATTGATAAACAATAGAAAATAAAAATTTTAATAATATATGACCCATATGAAATGTTGACCCAAATGTTGAAGGAACCCTTGGTGATGAATCCTTCCTAGGTTGTGTTGTCAGTTCGTCTCGGTTTTTTAATATTTTTATTAACTCTTCAGTAGTTAAAATGTTTTGCGGTCTAATCGTGATAGAGCTACATAAACTATTGCCGAAATGAGCTATTAAGTTCAATTCTATGTTGTCTACCAATTCCGGATCTATTATTATCTATTACTATTTTATTATATGCAACTCTTTAAGTCTACAACGAGTTATTGCGCGATCCCCCATTAATTGGTCCAATGCACGTTCAGCGTCTATAATCGACATCATTAGCTCGAACTCGCGTTCAACACAGTAGACGAGACGAGGAGATTCCAGTTGCTTGTTTTCGCGGTTCTGCTCATCGGACGGCATTATTGATGGCATTGACATAACCATAATTGGTGGAACCGGTAGATCATTCAAATACGTAGTCAGAGATGCTGACATTGCTAATGGTCCCAAACGTAAATTTGTTTTAATGACACTGAGCCGATTAATTTCAGCACGCTGAAGATCATGGTTAACTACTGGCTTATTTTTTTTATTTACCGGGCCCGATCGCCATAACGAAGCGTGGTCAGCATTTCAGTGACATTGTAGTTCGCTGGAGAAACGCAAGCAATCATCAGCGTGACCGAATTACCTCCTAATGACTTCTGGCAGGATCGCCATTTAATAAAATATGACCCATCTAATAAAATTTTAATAAAATATTGAAAAGCAAACTGATGAAAAGTGTGTGAACAGTGGTGTTCACACACTTTTCATTCTAAAATGCTTATATCTAATTTAATATTAAACAAGTAGTTCTTAATATAAAAATGCTTATTCAGTGTGACACACTTATTGGGTAATGAAGGAAGGGATCGAATTGCTTAATACTTTGAAACCTGGCCTAAAGCGAAACTAGGCCAAGCTGCTTGGAATTTGGTTTCATTGAAATTAAGCAATTACACCGGAGAGTAATTTAATAGTGAAACAGGTATTGCAACAAAGTGTTGCGACAAATGAATATAACGAATTCAGCAAATATACCACAAAATAAATTTTCTGAAAAATGTTTGTATATCGAAGAATGCGAGTATATCGCTCTCTGAAATGTAAATTGCCTCTGTCAGCCCTTTTACAAAACTAACACATGTAGTTGTGCCACTTTTCATTTCAACTGACGATACTTTCTATAATAGATAGTTATGTACTATCGAAAGCAAAACTAAATTAAACATATAAATTTCGGAATATGCAGACAGACGAACACATAATTGACCCTTTCTTTTACACGGTAAATGCGATCCTTATGCAACCCATACACGATACAACCGTTGGCACAACTCGTTTAGTAATCAAGTTGTGTGTTGTGCCCACATACGATAAAACCTCTTCGTACAACTTCATTTTGCAAAAAATTTACAGCTGGAACCAACAAATAATAAACACGCATGCCATGAAGCAAAACAAATTAGACTTAAATTTTGTGAAGCAATAAAATAATTGAAAGCTCTTTAATTAAATTAAATATTTATTGACATTCAAATTTTTTTTAATCTAAAAGTCTTTGAAAAAATAAAAAATAAAATAAAACTTCAAATGAAAAATTTTAAAAAATAAAACTTCAATGAACTGTTTTTAATTGCATATAATTTACTGATATTGGCTATCATTAAATAATTCATCGTAGAACTGTGCTCTAGTTCCATTTCAGCTGTGTCTTCTATTTTTAATTAGTATTCACTGTGTTCTTTGCTTTCAAAAACCAAATTAACCGACGACACGTCTTTCTCTCGCAAAATTAAAATGAGAATGATGTACGAAGTCGCATGACTAACCCACAAACGTTGCAACGCGTTGGCACAACTTGCCAAAAAATCAAAAAATTTTGATTTTTCATACAACCGAGACACAATTTTATACAACAGGGCCACACACGTTACAATCTTGATTACAACCTGCCCAAGTTGTGCCAACGGTTGTATCGTGTATGGGTTGCATTAGGAAATCGTTTAAAAAATACATTTTAAAATTCACCATATTTTTCACAACTTTTAAAATCGCTGGCCTCAGAATATTTTTAAATATGTTTATAAGAAATTGCGCAAAAGCTTCTTTAATAAAGCTTTTATAATTTTTTTTTATTACATTGTTATTTTGGGGAATCCTAAAATTTCATAATTTTTTTTTTTTTTGTTTTTCGACTATAAGGAAAAATTAGTTGTTTGTAGTTTAGATTTGACAAAGTTTCTCAGGGCTTCTAATGATTGCGTTTTTGTAATTCTCAATTGATTGTTTGGTGGAAGGTCTACCAAACAATCTTGGTATGGCTTGGTTTTACCAGCAAATGAAATGTTGTCATCTAAAATCAAATCTCTATATATATGTATATAGAAATGACGTGTGTGTTCGTAAGCCATGAACTCAAAAACTACTGGACCGGTTTTGGCCAAATTTTATATGCATGCTCTGTGTAGTTTGAAGTTAGTCTAACAGATGGCGCAATATTTACTTTTTTTGTATTCCGCTGAAAGCGTTAGATTGCTTAATCGGTGTGTAGCGGCACAACCAATAATTAGTCCAATAGAGCGGATCACGCTTAAGCTATTTTCGTGAAAAAAAATGAAATAAATATCTAATTTGTAATCTCTATTTGGGCGATAAGCCTATGCTGTGTCTCGCTGAAGGCATTGGGTCCTTAATCATCGTGTAGTGGCGTTAATTGAAAACACTGATTTTGATTTTCTCCGAGAGGCAGTTCATCAAAATAAAAGAAAAAATTTAGACCAGCAACGCGGACCAGCTCCAGCTAGTATTTTATATTTATTAAAAAAATTAAATAAAATAAAAAAGTAATAAATTTAGTGTTTAGTGAAAATTCAATTAATAATCATGAAACGTATAAAAATCGAAATGGAGATTAAAAATAAAATAACTCATTTTCATTTCTTCGGAATATTTTTTTTTTGTGTAGAAAACCTAGAAAACTTTGTACATAAAACTGAAAATATTAGAGAGATTTTAAAAAGGATGTCGTGCGAAGATTTACTTTTAGTACTGACATTTTGAGTAAAAAAAAAAAACAACAGATTCGGGTAATCCCCGCAGACAGCAATTGGACCAGACCAATTGGATTTTCTTGCACTGACAAAATTAAAATTAAAATATTGTTTTTTTATTCAAGCTGGAACAAGAAATCGTGTAAAACAGTTGGCTTTATATATACATATACTCGTACATACATGTACATAGAAGGCAATGCGAATTGAATTTTCCACTATTTTTTTTAAACTGTGTTTCAAGAAAATCTATAGATTCTGAAGATGAGATAAGAAGCAATGCAAATTGCTTTTCCTGGGATTTTAAAATTTAAAAGAAGAGATAAGAAACTTTTATTCTGTAATGGAAAATATTGGAAAAAAAACAAATTAATAAAAACTCAATAACTGAAGTTTTTACTTTAGAATGAGTAACGTAACACTGATTAAAAATAAATCGAAACTAAGAAATCACAAAAATATAAAAAAAAATTTTAATTAACACCACATTGAGAATTCATTTTTTTTTTTTACTCCCTTAAAGAAATAATAAAAAAATATTTGAAATACATCTTTTATAATTTTCAACCATTTACAAAAAAAAAAAAAAAAAAAATAATATTAATAATTTCCTTGTAATTGATTTATTATTTTATACAAAAATCAATAGTAATAAAAATTGTAAATTGCCGTTGTTAAAAAGAAATTAATGTCAGTCTCTTAATAATTGAAATTACTAAGAAAAGCAAACAAATTCCATACATTAAACACAATTTCAAAGCAAAACTAATAAAGAACAAACATTAAAAGAATTGGTAATAAAATTGAATATTCTTAAATGCAAAACTTTCAAAATGGAGAGCAGCATTTTAAGGATTTTAAATGAAAAGCAAAACAAAATATAAATTGTGTTTTATTTTCAAAAGAAGTATTTAATATTTATATATTTGAAAAATTATTATTCTAACAGTACAAATCAACATTGAAACTTCTTTAAAACAATTTGGTTATGGGATCCTCTATCGTTTACTACTGTAAAATGCTCCTTTGGGCAACATCTAATTTGTGTATGTCAGTCGCATTGCTTTAAAAATAATAAAACAAAAACTTTAAGACGGATCACTGCCACCTTAACGATATAAGGATCACTACAGTCGTCTACAGAGGAAAAAGATTCCTTTTTTGCGCTACACAGATTCATGTAGCTTAAAGTCCTAGTTTGTTTCCGAGCAAATAACTCAATTCCTATGCTATTCTTTTGCGATTCGGATTACAAAATGTGGCCTCTTCCAGTAACAAAATTTAGCCAATGACAAAACCTGTGCCAATACGAGCTGAGAACCAAAACGAGAGATTTTAAGGATTTCAGACCACTAGAAAGCAGGTTACCGGTTCGATTGCTACCTAATGCCGTGGGGTTTTCTGTAAAATTGAATTCTCTTACCGGTTTCTTTTTCAGATGAAAGTTACATGCGCCAGCTGGCCCCAAAAATTATATTTTTTTTTGGCTAAAATTCAATTTGCAAAAAAGAAACAAGAAACCTTATTGCATTTATGAAAAGTGCATGCGTTTCGACCTTCTGCATTAAAAGTCATCAATTTGTAGTGGATCACTCACCACTTCTTAATCGAATTGTGGATGTGTGAAATAAATTTCCAGCCCACTTTTCGCTTTTTTTCTTGTAGCTTCAATACAAAAGAAATTTGCAAAAGAAGGAAAAACTTTAGACAACAACAATTCGCAGGAAAACACATATTTTCCGATATCGTCGCCTGTGCGTTTTTGCTTATAAAAAAATACACCATTTGCAATATATAATTTGTTTTCATTCCCAGCAAAATTTAAATAGTAAAAGTGTGTTTGCGAAGGTGGGCTTCCAAAACAAACAAGTTCGCGTTAGCATTTTTAATTTGGTTCAGTATTAATATTGGACATGTAAGATATTTTTTATTGAATTTGTCCTTTTCTTCTAAAAATATTTTTACTTACATATATATTTTTTTCGTTTACTTGCTCGGATATTAAAATATGGACGCAGAGATGTTGATGCTTTTCAATACAATTGCATTTATTTTTTCAATATTTCGCTAGTTCGTTGTGCCGCATTATCAAATAACGCCTATATAAAGCATTAACTTAACAATATTCAGATTATATCCAGTCGCCTCTATTTTTAAATAGTGCTTCGTGACTTTTACATTTAAACTCATAAACAGAAATTAAAAAAAAAACCAAAGGAATTTTCTTTCTATAAGTCTGAAAAATGTAAAACGCTAAGCATTATGTTCATACATCTTGTAAAAAATGAATATTATATTAAAGTATATCGCATATTCTGATGTAGTATGGTGAGATTAAGATCAAGAAGTCATAGCCCCCTTCGTAATTAAAATAATATCACCACTGGCTCACGTCCGATGGATTTGTTAAGATTCACTAATTTTTGGTATTGTATTTTATTGCTTAAGGATGCTATAATTTCAGTATTTACAAGATGTATTATATATACACTCATATTTATCTATGCATAAATGTATGTAACAATTGTAAGAAAATTTAAAAGCAATTTTTAATGATTAAAGAACTGTATACATTCACACATCTGCATAATTAATGTGTAATTCAAGAGGATTCAGCTGTTGTGTGGAAATTACTAGTAAACCTTAATCTTTTTTGGAATATGCCGTCATAACACCGGCAACTAGAGCAAAGACGGTAAATCCTTGAGCAGCAATACGAGTTCGCATCATTATTTGCGACATTTTGGCATTGCCGGTACGGAAATTGTAAAGACCAAAGCACAAAGCAAATGCAGTGCCAATACAACCTAGATGAATATAATAAAAATAGGCATTTTAATTTTCTAGTTTTCTTATATAACCCAAAATGCAACTTACCAATTGGTACCAAAGGGTTTTCTTTTATTTTGCGCAACAATTTTTCTTTTTGTGTTTCAGGCGCTTCTAGCCCACAATCCTCACGAATTTTAATCCAATCGAGTTCTTCATTTGGCAAAGTTATTACTTGGGGTGCCATAACGCCTGCTTATATAATTGTATGGATATAGCAATATAATTTTTCAAAATAATAATAATTATGTACTAAAATTGCGATTTTTTGGCAACACAAAAACTTTTCATATTTACATTATTTGAAGACTTTATAATTAATAATCAGCTGTGCGTCTGTGTGTGTGTGATGTTCATAGAGTATTCAACGCGTTACAGTATTCTACATCAGTGCTACGATTCTTTAATTAACGCCGTCATGTTAGCAGCCAAGGCGAATTCAATCACGTATACAGATGATCCGTAAATCAATTATTTTCTGTTTTGTATTATTGCAGTGTCAATATTTCTTTACTTTATTATTTTATTTTATTTACAGGAATTATTAAACGAAAACTTATTATTTACTATTTAAATTGCACACAATCGGCAAAAATTAATATTCGAAAATTCGGCAAACATGCTGAATATTATTTGTTTTTGGCTTTTAGTGCAGTATAATTTTTTTACACTGCCTAAATATTTCACAATGAGCAAATAAGACACATATTGATTCAAACTATACGACAAACCTGATATGTTTATGTTGTAAAAATCAAAGCTCGCCTTGCATTTATTTTTCAAGGGATTTGGAATTGTTATACGAGTTGTGATTAAAAAATTTTGGATTTTAGCCTTTTTTTCTGTCATGTTGGTACGCATGTCTAAATCTACAACAAACACAATGTCCAGTGGAAACTGCTGAAAGTCGTCAACGGCGATACAGATTTGCTCTAAAAGGTCATAACTGGTGTATCGGTATGACATTGAAGATACGGTATGATATTACAGAACAGTTAATTTTTGATCACACATAATTAAATTAATTATAACATTATTTAATTAATTATTAATTTATAAACACATAATAAAGCATATCGCTCCAGTTGTCAACTGTTTTCAATTCGCTTGCTTTTTTTTGTTAATACAAAACGAATTTTTTTTATAGTGTATTAATATCATGGCAAACCCTAAATTGTCTCTACCGACGTTCGAAATTCATTTTGCGTGGCCGCAGGTTTCTTTTAAGTTACAAAATAGTTGTGCGGTGAATTTGCAAACACATTTTTAGTAAGTTTCAAGATTTTAATAATTAAAAGGCATATATTTGTTAACAAAACAGTCGTAAGTCAATTATAAACTCTTAGTTCATCTTAAAAATGTTTAATTTTAAGTTCAACTCAAAGTAATAATTTCCATATATTCTTCTGTGAGTTAACCTAAAAAATATTACAAACTCCCGTATGTATTTGTATGGTCCCCTTAAATTTTGATTATTTCTTCAGCAACAGTTTATATAATAATGACTACTCAGTTTTTCAACCGTATTGGACAGTTGGGCTTGGGCATAGCAGTCCTGGGCGGTGTCGTGAATTCTGCTTTATATAATGTTGATGGTGGTCACCGTGCAGTTATTTTCGATCGTTTTACCGGTGTTAAAAAAGAAGTTACCGGGGAGGGTACACATTTCTTCATTCCGTGGGTACAACGTCCAATTATTTATGACATTCGTGCACAACCGCGCAACGTGCCCGTTGTAACTGGTAGTAAGGATTTACAAAATGTTAATATAACATTACGTATTTTGTACCGTCCCATACCTGATCAATTGCCTAAAATTTATACTATTTTGGGTCAAGATTACGATGAAAGAGTATTGCCGTCTATTGCACCTGAAGTGCTAAAAGCAGTAGTGGCGCAATTTGATGCCGGTGAATTGATTACACAGCGTGAGGTAATAAACCTGAACACAGCCATACATTCATATATATATTATCACGTCATTGTGGATTTGCTGCAGCACTGCAGTGAAGTGATGATATATACTAGGAATTTTATAAGTGATGATTCTATCAAAAGCCTGAAATATTAATTAGCTAATAACTCTTTTCAGATGGTATCGCAAAGAGTATCGGAAGATTTAACCGAACGTGCTAAGCAATTCGGTTTTATTTTGGATGACATCTCCATTACCCATTTAACTTTCGGTCGAGAATTCACACAGGCTGTTGAAATGAAACAAGTTGCTCAACAAGAAGCTGAAAAGGCTCGTTTCGTTGTCGAGAAAGCCGAGCAACAGAAATTGGCTGCAATTATATCCGCAGAGGGAGATGCCGCTGCCGCCCAGCTTTTGGCCAAATCATTCGCTGATGCCGGTGACGGTCTTGTAGAATTACGTCGTATTGAAGCTGCTGAAGACATTGCTTACCAGCTATCCAGATCACGTGGTGTTGCTTACTTGCCTGGCAATCAAAGTACTCTTCTTAATCTTCCATCTAATTTGGCCCAATAAACTAAATTTTATATTTAAGTTTTCGCATTTACACTTACATATTACGACCATATTTTTCCATTTTCTGTTTTACTTTCACAGTTTCCCAGTTACTAATGCCGTACAAGGTAGAACTATAAAAAGGGTGTTAATAAATTTATAAAGAGTATAATCATTCGGTAACTTTTCATTACAAGAGACATTAAGCAAGTTTTGGAATATTATTAGCACTCATTCTTAATTCAATAAGCGAATTGTTAGTATTAAAATGATATATTTGTTATAGTTAATATCTAAATTCTAACAATTTACGTTGCTAAAAATAAATTCCCCTAAGAAGTTAAATATTACAATTTACGACCTTACTATACGACATAAATATAACAGCTTTAAAAAATGGGCATAAATCCAGTTTATAACAATAAATTAAAATTGAAAACATATAATAGAAATATGAATGAATTTATACTACGTAACTGCGAATATGTACATATAATATTTTCAAACGTGTCAAGTAAATATTCGAATCAATAAAAAGCTCTGGAGGGTATATCTCGGGTTCAAAATTCCTTTTTTTTATGACTTTTCACTAATTTTTGTTTCATTTTTAAATTCTTGTTTGTTTAAAAACTTCCTATTGCAAAAGCTTTATGAAAGAAAAAAAAAATAATAATTTTTTTAATAAGGTCAGTTTAATTTATATTTTTAAAATTTTAATTGATATTTGCAAAGATAGGGAAGGAAAAAATATATACATAAATATTTACAATTTTAATTCATTTTCTTTTCTGTTTTTCTTAAATGTAAGTAAATGCATAACTGGTAGTTTTTAACTGTTGGTACGTATGTATATCAATCATGATTCCCAGGATTTAACATAACTGGTGTAATGTGGCAGAAAAATGGTGTAATGTTTTGTCGTATTACAGCATCATGAGAATTGTAAAATTCAATGCGATGTATATTCTTTACTCCAGACCGGAATTCATTCAGATGCTTATTGATCTTTAATAAAGATTCGGAGGCATTCGGATCTTCTGGATATAAATCATCTCCAGGTAAAAGGCTTACAGTCCCATTTAGAAGCTTATATTGTACAGGTAATAAAACTATGCTACCTTCTGATGAACGTTGGTGAGCAAATTCTTTCACTTTTCCAAGTTCAGTAAAATTTAAAAGTCTTGAAAGCTCATAGAATTGTGGAGGAGGTAAAACTATTTCTTTGTTGAAATACATTTGTAGATAATCTGACGGTGTTTCCCACTACAGAGATTAATAGAATATTGAAGTTATATAAATATATATAGATATATATAAATTAGTATTTTATATTTTCAAGTTTTATCAAACATTATTGTTGAAATGTGTGATTTATCTACAAATGCCAGTGTATCGGTTCTAAATTATCGTAACGAATTTGTGTTAATGAAAGCACGAATTGGAAATTATAATTACCGTAAAATTGTTAACCTCATGCTCTTCCGGCAACACATTAGGAACACTTTGTAATGCAACAATAAAGAAAGCTGTATCAAAACTAAAAAATTATAATACGTGAAGTGTTTTTTAGTTTAAAGCAATCGCATAAATTTACCGTTTTTTGAAAGTAGATGGCGTAAGCCAATTGGACCATTCAAACAAACTCCATAAATCAGGTACAATGTCTAACTCTTCACATAACGTTAAGAATTTACTTGCATCGTTGTGTACCAAATTTTGCCAATATGTGCGATCGAAATCTTCTTTAAAGTTGCCAAAACCTGTGGCACATTGAGCGGACAAGGTATTGCGATCTCGACAAAAAAGAATGCCAAGCTCTTCAAATGTTTCACGAATAGCAGTAATTCTTAGAGACAAGCCCCTAAATGAAACGTATCGCAAGTAAATATTTTAACATTACTTTCAAGTTATAGATAGTAGAGGTAGATTAAGTGTCGTTCATTGAGGATCATGTAATAAATAATATTTTTTGTTTCCTACCTCTCCAATGCAGCAATATTGTCATTTTTAAAAATGTTTGATGTATTAACTTTAACAAGAGTTAGAGGCTTAAGTTGTGCTTGCGTTACACCCATCTTTTCGAAATGCTTTCGCCAGAGTGGTGTTTCGTCTGCCTTTTCACACACTCCGCCTGGGAAAACGGAAGAGTTTGGCATAAATGTGGCTTTGTCATGTCTATTAAACAGCAGCGCCTTGAAATCACTTTGCTTATCTCTATGTAAATTATCTTTCGCCAATACGATTAAAGTAGACGATTTACGAAAATTTGCATATAGTTGCTTAGCCATTATGCATGCATATATGTATGAAAATGTGTGTATAAATTTCGTCAGGATTATTAAAATTATACAATAAAGAACGCACTTGTTTTAACTTAAGAAGTGATTGTTGTTATTAATTTCTTATCATCAATGGCTTTTAACCGTCTGATATTTGTTTACTTGTGCGACCACAGTGTACCCATAATAACTAAGCACGGTGTTATTAAGCGGGAGTTTTTTCAGTTACATTAACGAGTATAAATAATTGCTTCTTTAAGGCTATCGGTAAATAATTTCATCTCTCGTAAATCGATATTAATTAACTTTTTTTTGTTTATTTGAAAGATGAATTGAAATAGATTAATAGAATTAGAGCAACATATAAAATAAGTGTGACTAGAATTGGGAAGTTCCTTTATAAAGACTCTATATCTTATACTAAGCAATATTTGTAGCTTTGAAATACATTTTCATTTTATTTTAAATTTAATTTTATTCTGATAAAACCCTTTTTTGATTGCGTAGCCAACCACAGGCGTTTTTAATTAGCCAACTCTGCTCTTCAAATGCAACTATGTGTTACCTAATGCATGCAATTGGCAATACGAAACCATCGCGTTCGTGTGCTTTCGGATTTTTCTGAAAAAGTTTCGTTTTCACGTCTCGCTTAAGAAAAAGCTAAATTTTTTACATTTAACTTAATATAAAATTACAGAAATCTATTGTAAAATGTAAATGCAATTGCAAATTATGAAATTTCAATACCAAATGGCAAAGTGGTAGTGTTTTAATGCAGATAAATTCATGTGAAATGTGCAAGGAAACATTTTTTGCCCAAGCGATGCCGCAGTAGTTATGTAGATGTTTGTTTGTATGTTTGTGTTGGAGACCTAGTGTATATAATATGTGTTGTAAAATACTGTAGACGATAAAGTGATGAACGTAATAATGATGCATGTTTAAGAAGCAATTTAAAATTATCCAGAGAAATGTGAAAATGTGCTTTTAATATATATATATATATATATAAATAAAACAAGGGAATTTTGTTTTGACAATATAGAATATATATGTTTATGTATGTAGAATTAACGGAACATTGTGCAATGTTTCTAAAATAGAACTTCATTATACAAATAATTATATTGATAGTGAAATATTTAATTGTTTAAAAGAACTAGTACATATAAACAAAAGAAGAAGGGGGAAAAATCAAAAAACATTCGATAAAATTAGCAGTGAAAAATTTTTGCGTTGATCAAAATTAATAAGAAGGTAAGTTTCTGATTTGAAACATGGTTTTTGTACAAACAAAAAAAGAAGACGCACACAAATACATATTAAAGACGTAGTGGTAAGAAAAAATGCGCGCGACCACTAGCCATATTGACGCAGTCTAAAATGGAGCTCGTTACTTTGGCTTTTATTTGCTCAACCTCCTCTTTTTTTTTCTTTATTTCATACAAGTTTTTTAATTAGGTTTTTTCTCGCATTTGTTTGTTTTCAGTGGTTTCTTCTGCCGCTTCCGCGTATTACTGTTTATATCTGTTCTCTTTCTATAATATTTCCTAAAAGCCTTCGTTTTATGTATTGCTGAGTTTTTACTTTTCTAATTTTCACATTACTTGATTCTGTTGCTCTATCTTCTACAAATGCCGCGCTCAACACCACTTTTAAATGTGCCTCCTTCGTTTATTTGTTCATATTTTTTTTCTTTTTTCTTTTTTTTTTTGGTTCTGTTTTGTTTTGTTGATTTTTCTCTACCTAAAATTTTTTTTTGGAACCAATTGATTTATTACTGACATTTTATACATGCCACATTGATTTTAAATTTCAAGATTTATTTGAAATGTTACTTTTTCCCCTCTTTTGCTGGCGATTTTGAAATTGCGTCTGTTTTCCTAAATGGGGTTTGTTTGGCTTTCTATATTTTCCAGCTTCTCTTTTTTGCTTTATTAATTTTTGTAATTAACTGGTGTGGTGTAAATGCTGCCATGTCTGATATGCAGCTTGTTTTATGTTATTGAACTCTCTCTAATTCTGTCCAGCTTTTCAATTCAATCACAATTTACAAAAACTCTACAGACGTAGATTTTGAATTTGCGTTGTGCGGTGTTGACATTTTCAAATAAATTTAATTAAAATTGTGTTCCATATTGAGTAGAATATTAACTGCGTGTTAACTTAAAGGTGACACAAATTCTCTTTGGAGCGTTTGTAATTAAAGCAACACTAAAATTCAACAGTAATATATATATATTTTTCAACATTTTAGTCAAACGAGTATAAAAACTAACAGAATTCCTAAAAAGAGTATGACATCAATAATTTAATTTTCTTTTTATTTATTTACTTATTTAGTTGTTAACATTACCTGCCGTTTAAGTTGCTTATTTATGACAATTCACATTATTATTTGCCTCAAAAATGCTTACAATAGAATAATAAAAACGAAAAAGTATTGTGAAGCATTGCACACTTTCAAATATTTCGGCCCTTTTTATGGTGTGGCGGCATATTTTATGGTGTGACGGCATCATTTCTCACTCAATTTTGTGAAGTACAATGACTACTGATTTCAAAAACAGTAGTATGCAAATTCATAATATGAATTTTAAATATTTCAAAATATTTTTGCATAACTTCTTTGAAGACAAAAATTGCATACACTTTTTGAAAGCGAGCTAAGAAATTCAAGAGTATTTTTAGTTTAAATGGGCCAGCAAAAACCCACGTTGTTAATTGTAAATTAAACAAAGAGAATTATTTTAATATTTTCCACAGCTTACCTGGCGGCAAACCTCTATCCTGTGGTCCTCATTTTATTTGTTTTTATTTAAATATTTTTGTTTTATTATCATATACATAAGTGTTTATGACGATCAGGTGTGAAATATCGGGTAAATGCTTGCCACGGCTTCGTTGCCATATCTCTATTCCCATTTGTCATGGCCTGAGACCTACTTGAGGTTCAATGTATTTCATATCATCCTTTAGCTCTAGATTATAAATATCCGCAAAGGAAAAACTACCACCTGCCAAGTGAAATTGTTACAACTTGACTTAACACTGCCATTCAATTTCTCTTTCAAAAGAGCCATTGTTTCGTTGTCATTATGTGGAATGGCGTCATGCTGTTGGGATCGGCTGTCGTTCAGTTCTACAATGTGCATTTCTGTGCATAAGAATTTTGTCATCATCGTGTTTTAATGAATACCATTCACTCAAGTTGCTTGACCGATTTCATTTTCGGAGAACTTCAATCTGAAGCCACTGCCATCCCATAAAACAAACCAAGCCATTAGTTTTTATGCATTTATCAGATTTTCAACATTGTGCATTTATTATTGGAACACCCTTTTTTTACTTAAGATTATTTAATATTTAATAATAAATGCGTTTTTTTTCTTTTAACAATTTAATTTTTAAGTATTAAAAAATATCGCTTTTTTTTGGCTTTCTTTTAAATTGGAAATATTTGAATTTTCTCATGCTCAAAGTCCTTTTTCAATTCTATTTACAAATTTAAATATATAATATTATTTCTCGATATTTCGCTATTTTTTTGTGTACCAGCATCAGGAAATATATTATTATTATATTATTATTAATATTATTAAAATATTGTTATTATTATATTATTATTATATTATTATTATTATATTATTATTATAATATTATTATTATTATATTATTATTATAATATTATTATTATTATTATGTTATTATTATTAGTTTTTAAGCTTTGTCTTGTCGCTTTTTTATAAATTTTTCAAAGTTTATTTTTTGTTTCGCTACAATTTAATGAAATTCTACAGTAAATTAAAAGTTATATTAAGTGGAAATTATAAATGTCAATTGCGGAAATATGAAATTATTGCAATTCCAAGGAATTAATTTTTGAGTTATGAAATATTATTAAGAATCGCGATTTATAACAATATAATCCCATGATTTTATATCGATTATAGTTAAAAGAAATACCATTTCCTAATTAACAAAAATTTCTTTTAAATATCAAACGAGTGAAAGCGACCTACTTGAATCGACAATTAATAATTAGATATCCTTAAATATAATGCATAAAAAATATATGGAGGGGAATTGCATGCGTACAACCTAATAATTATTGTTGCCTGTAAGTTGCGCCAATTATTGACATTTTGCCACAAATGCCATTTGAGCAATTTCTTTAACACAGTCGCTTAGTTTTACTTGCACACGCATGTAATGCACTTTCCTTACAAAATATGTAAATGTCTTGTTCCTTTCATCATAAACAGATACACATAATTGTATATTCATAATTCCGTATCGGTGAAATGAATGTTCAACGAACTTTTGCTTATAATTTTCTTATTATGAATGCTCAGAAGGGATTTACTTGCTTCTGGCTTATATTGCAGTTCGAATTGAACTCAAATGCATTACAATGCAAGCCAACAACATTACAAGACCACAGTTTTTTTCTTCCAATTAGATATTGTTTCGGCCATTTCTTTACTTATAAATAATTCTCTGTATTGCAAAAAAAATTAAATCTTTTTCTTATAAATAATTTTAAAATAATAATTTTTGTTTTTTAATTAAATATTTTTATTAGTAATTATATTTATTAAAAATTGTTTATTTACAACTCATACAAGGTATTTCAAAATGAAGTTTATATTAAAATAATATAAAATAAATAAAATATAATAGTTTTATAATTACAATATTTATTAATTGCAAGACAGACTATTTAAGAATTATTTCGCTTTCAGTGCAATTTTCAATCAAGGCTCGTTAGGTTGTGATTTTTTTTAACTTCTTTAGTAAATAAACAACATTAAAAAGAGTGTAAAGAAATATAAAAATTTTACATTTTTTTTTTTTTTTTAATATTTTGTAACTTCCTTGGGAATTATTAAATTTTACAAGTAGAAATTTAGAAATACAATTTTTTCATTTCAGAAAAAAAAAAAAATTATTTTATATTCTTTAATCTTGAGTTTTGTCATTATGTTTTTTTTTGATATTTTGCTATTTATTTTTAAATTTTAATACTTCGCTAAACTATTAATTATAACTAATTAATTATTTATATATATATTTTTTTAATATTTTTTTGTTTATTATTTAATTTTTATAAATATTAAATAAATATTTTGTAAAATTATTAAAGTTTGGGTAAATATTGGAAATCGCAAATAAATAAGTAAAGAAATTATTGCTCTGAAAAAAAAAAATTATATAAAATATAATAAAAACAAAAATTAAATAATTTATATAATGCAAATGACTAAGCCGAGTTTTTTTTTTTTTTTTTTTTTTTTTTTTTTTTTTTTTTTTTTTTTTTTTTTTTTTTTTTTTTTTTTTTTTTTTTTTAAGTTCAAAATAAGCGATAAACGATAAAGTCTTGTGATACAAAATGCAACTTTTCACCAAATGCCGGATTTGTTCACGTTGCAAAAATCAAAACCCGCACTGTATTTATTTTATGCGAGGTGTGTCCGATTTTGTCATTTTATTCACAATTGTGGAAAAACCAATCATGATAACGCACTAGCTGACACCTCAATGCTTGTGCCAAAAACCAAATCGTATTCATGCATGAAGCACTGCATTCTCCTGACTTGACCCCCGCTGAGTTTTTCTTCTTTCCAAAACTGAAGACCCTGATAAAAGAAGAGAGTTTGCTACAATTAAGGAGATAAAAGAAAAAATCAAACAGGAGCTGTGGGCGATACAAGAAAGCGCGTTTCAGAAGTGTTTCGAGGGTTGGCAAGAATGCTGGCATAAGTGTATTATATCCGGGGGATTACTTTAAAGGGGACAAGATAGTTATTCATAAATAAATATTTTTGGGGGAAATGTAAAATAGCGTTTATTTTCTGATCCCACCTCGTATTGCTATAATTTGTATTACTTAATTTTTGATCTTTAGATATTGTTATTATATGTGTCATATATATCTGCAAATTCAGGCACATGCTTGCATACATGTAAATACATTACAGGTGTATGTATGTTCCACTCAACTTCTTTTAGTTGAAACTGCACAGCAAATGCTATACATTAAGAAATGAACGAGCGCAAATTTACATTCAAATTATCACTAATCATTGTTGCAGTTTAATAATTTTTTTCTTTAAAATTTTGCCAATCAATTTTAAATTAAATCGTACCATATACAAGATTACAGCGAGATAAACTAATAACACATTTAACCCTTTTTCTTAGCAGGCTATTTCTCTTCAACTTAATGTGAATGTCTGCACATTGGCCACAGACGGAATGAATGCTCTCTTTATTGAAAGCTTTGAAAGCCATAGACTGTCATGTGCGTGTATATTGCTCTCAGTTGTGGTTGAGGGGTTTGTGGCGGGTAATCATGTTACCCACATGATTTATGTGGTTGATGGTGGTTGATTTTTTTTCTTGTTACTTTATTCAATATTCATTGGTTTTACACTGGATGCTGTTCATCCCAACAGAATGAATGTGTATGTATAATAAGAGCATCTATTTCCAATTGATGTAAAGCCTCCACAAGGAAAACAAAATATAAAGAATTTATATAGAGACACAAAACAAAACAAGAAAGAAAAAAGGCCGGCATTCTTAGTGACACAGAAAACTGCAACTAAAAATCAATTCTGTTTAATCTGTTTTTACACAGATCTGTGCTGTTCAAACCACTCTTCTGTTGCACACATGATCCAATTCAAGCCTGTTGGCTTCGCATTGGTTTGTTGCAGACATTTTAAAAATTTGTCAGAATATTGACGAAATTTCGCAAAAAGTAGATTTAATTAGAATTTTTTATTTACGGTATTTATATAAATTATAATATGAGCAGAAGCACTGGCTGCTGAGGCCATCAGCAGATTTTTTTTTTGTGTATATAAATTTTTTATATTTTTTTTTCCTTGTGGAGGCTTTACATCAATTGGAGATGCTTTTATTAGAGAGCTGTATTTTCTTATTTCACATTTTATAATGCTTATAATGCTAATAACGCTTATAATGCTTATAATGCTTATAATGCTTATAATACTTAAAAACCTACTTGGCTTTCTGGGTTGTTACGATATGCAAGTAGACAAATTTCTCTTCTAGTGGCGTTGAGTAATATGATTTGATTTTTCTCTGTTTACTACGATGTTGCAGTTTGTGAGTCAGATATTTAAGATTTTAAATTTTATTGTATTTTTAAATTGCCATTTATAAAAATGTAGAAATATTTGGAAACAAGAATTAATATTTTGATATTTTTGGAAAATTTCTACAACTTAATGGTCAGCTCATTGATGTTGAAAATACATTTTCTTTTCCGCAATTACATTGCAGTAAAAACAAAATCATAAATTTTTTTTTCCAAAATTTATGAAGACATAAAATTTTATAGCGCTCTTTTCACCAATTTAATTAATATTTAGTAATTTTACAAACTAATAAGTTACTATGGATTGGCAATTTACTTAAAAGTACTGCAACAATTAAATAGAATTCTTTGAATGTAAAAATAAGAACACATTTTAATAAAATAAATTACAAAAAAAAAAAAAAAAAAAAATTCTTTAAAGAACTACAAAAAATTGTTTAATAAAATTTTGTAAAACAAGCACTGCCACTAAATCTGTTACGCTGCGTTTAGGATGGCATACCTGCAGCAGGCTTTTCCTGTATTGCGATGCAAAAGCCAATACGATCCGAAAACATCCAAATGCGAACACTTTCTATTCTGTGTTGCGATGTTCGCACAGTACTCGCATTTAAAATGCGACAATGTGGCAAGTCGGTATTCCGTATTGCGAAAACAAATATGAGATGCATACGAAGATCTCATGATATATTCGATGCCAAAACAAAATTCGCCAAGTAAAAAATTTAAATGAAAAATAATAATTTTGTTTATTTATTGTTACATTAATTGTTAAAATTATTTAGGGGAACAAACAACAAGTCCACCAAGTCTCATCAATTTGAAATTATGGTAGAATTTATGATAAAAACAGCCAACTGGCAAAAGGTGATTTAAAGACATTAAAATGCTTCAAAATAAATTACCGTTTTACATTCAAGCTCAGAATATCCAATTTGCTTCTAAGCAATCTTCTCAGGACCTTTTCATTTTGGTCGTCGTCTTCTTCATCATCAAACCATAGAGCCAGAGAATACAGTTTTGGTAAATTACACAAATATTATATAAATTATTGGCCATAATCAGAGTCACAAATTTCTTTTTCTTCAGTGAATTTTTACTTTGGCTTTTCGTTTAGAGCAGTGTTGCCACGATTGAAAATAAAATTCTAATGCGATTGCGAAAGCCTTATAGAATACCAATTCTCTTTCGCATCGCATTGATTATCACATCGCACTACATGTGAAAGTGGGTCCTAATAAACATCGTGTATTACTGTTGGACCACCCTTTAGTATGTAAAACCAATAGTCGTCTATGTGTTTCTCTAGCATGAACAAATATATACGTCCATACATTTATGTACATACGAGTATGCATTTATGTACTTAATATCAGGCATTGCGGGAACGAGGTTGTGACAATTTTTCCTTTATAATTGCACACAAATAGAAAGATATTCGTTGGTAGTAGTAGCTTGTACATTTGAACATGTTGCACAAAAGTCCTTTATTATTGTTTTTTTTTTTACTGGCAACCTTGGCCTATAATTGGCAGCTTGAATAATGTCAAATGTAAACAAGTAAAAATGCTTTCTTCGATTGTGCCGAACCTTATATACCCTTCCTTAAGAAGATTTTCAGTGTCTATTTTTGGAAACTACAATTACACTGCATTGAAGTAAACGTTAATTTTGCAGTATACTCGTATTTCTTATTACCCCGAAATATAAAACATTTTAATAATAAAAATAATTAAAAAAAATTGCTCTTAACCGATTTACCCGATTTTGGTGATTTTCATACTGGATAATTTTGTAAAAATACGTGCAGATGATCTTTGAAATTTTCGATTTTAAGTAAATCTTAAGCTCAATTTAGAGCGCGACTAAAATGTCAAACTTACACAGAGAGACAGACGCACAGACAAAGGCCAATCAACTTTAGACCTTATATGGATCCAGAATATATACATACATATGTATGTATGTATATGTAGATATATTTTATAGGGTATCAAACTAATATTGCAGAAGTTGTCATCCCCATATTAAACCCATATATATCCTTCCATCCTTTAAGATGGCGAAGGAACTAAAAAGTTTGTGGAAACGACTATACGTATAAACACAGATTTAATTTGCAAAAGTTTGTTTTACCTTTATGTAGAACAGTTCGACATGGCAAGAAATTGCAAGTGCAACATAATAAACTGATGCAATATTTTTCTTCATATTGTTTGTAGTCTTTTATAAGGAGCACAAATATTGGATGAAAAATAATTGAATGACAAAATGAGTTACAATCAAAAACCACCCGGTTCAAGTGGCAGTGGTATGGGAGGTGGCCCACCAAATGGACCCAACAATATACCACAAGTTGCGAAAACGCTTGTTGGTATACAGCAACAAATGCAAAGTTTAGTGCATGGGCAAAATGCTATACAGCAGTCGCAACAGACCGATATAAATGTGATTTTTCAGCAACAAAGGTTACAGAATATGTTAAAACAGCAACAGCAGATTTTGCAGTTCCAACAACAGATGCAACAGCAGCAGCATCAGCATCAGCAGCAACAACATCAACATCATAATATGGCTGGAGGGGGAGGAGTTGGAGCAGGTGCAGTTGGAGCAGGTGCAGTTGGAGGAGTACCTGGTGTTACTGGTGGTGGCAGTGGCGGAGGAGGTGGTAGCGGCGAACCCTTAGCCTTAACGCGTACAGCAGGTGCCGAACTTCTAAATAAAAGTTACCAACAGCCAGCTAATGGAAATCCAGCAGCAAATCCCGCATTTAATCAACTTCAGCAAACTTTTCAGGGGTTTCAAACCAATTTTGTTCAGCAATTGCAAGCGTTTCAGTACCAGATGCAGGCCAAACAAATGCATCAGCAGCAGCATGGAGGCGGTCAGGGCCAACATGGTCACGGCCAGCAGCAGACTGTGCAAGGTGTACCGCCGCCACCTCCCACATCATCATCATTGCCGCACCAACAGCAACAACAAAAACACCAGAATGCACATCAGCAGCAACAACAGCAAAACGCTTTCACTCGCTACCTTACAGCTGCAGCTCATTCGGTAGCGGTAAGTAGCAATAAAATGAGCTCTGCTACAACTCCACCACCGCCTTTAACTAATCAAATAAAACCCCCAAATCTGCCACCGAATACCCAAATAACACCTGTTACAGCAACAAATATAAGTGGGGGTAATATATCAAGCTGCCCCCATCCCAAAATGTCTACTGGCAATGCAAATACAGGCACTTCCAAACATTCAGCTCCTCCACCATCCATATCATTAACACCGTCTAAGTCGGCACAATCTGGGCCAAGCATTGCTCACCAGCAAAACAAATTTACACCACCCACAAACAGTGGTGCAAAGGGAGCGCACATGGGGCATTTACAAAATTTACCAAAATCTACGCACGGTGCTTCACATGCAGCCATAAGTAATGCTAGTAGCTCAGCTAAGGTTGGTACAAATTCTGATGGTGCAGCGGTAACTTTAAAATCACAACAATCTACTCCAGTACAATTAACAAAGCAAATGCCTCCAATGGCCACTATTGCGGCATTAACCAATAAAACACAGGCAAGTGCTGCAACTACAATAGGAGCAACAACAACAGATGCTCTCACAACAATGGTTTCATTAATCAAATCAACAACATCTACAACAACAGCAGCATTGGCACCAAACCCTATAAATACATTAACCAATTCTGCGGTAGTCGCTCCAAACATTACAGCTACCTCCACTATAACGACAACAACAAATGCCACTTCAACAAAACCAGCAGTTGTTGATGTTGCTAAAACGGCTGTGGAAGCTTCCACAGCCACAAAACTACCGCCTAAAATGAATGTAGAAAAAGAAACAGTTAAAACATCTACAAATGATATCACCAAACCAGCTGTGGAATCCACCACTGTTTTAAACAATGAAGCCGCAAAAAAGGAGATCGAAAAGCCGAAGGAAAAGAAATTGGATTCAGAAGCAGTCGGTAATAAGCCAACTTCATCGGAAGCGGAGACTAAAAATAATGTAAAAGCAAGCAATGAATTTAAATCCGATCCTGATGGCAAGATTTTTTGCAAAGCGCCAATAACGGCGAAGTCTTCAGCAGTAGACTTAAAACACATGGCTGAGAAACTTGAAACCTTTGAAAAGTCAAGTAAAAAGGACAACCATGACATCAATGAAAACGAAAACAAATTGGTAGATGATAAGATTGACGTGGAAAAGGTATTAAAACGACTAATTACAATTTTTTTTTTCAATTGTTTTATTAATAAACTTTACTTTTTTAGAACAAAGTCGCAACTGCTGATGCAAAGGCTTCATCGCTATCAAAAATATCGGCAAACGAATCTGCTAAACAACCGGAGTCAGCAATGATTGATCTCAAGAAAGCACCAGCTAATTCAAATCAATTAAAAAATTCTCTTGAAGAAAAAAAACTGGAGCGCAAAGAAAAAATGCCAGAGAAGGATAAAGAACGACAAGTTAAGGCAAGTAAGACATCTAGTAAAACTGATCAATTGGAAAGTGTCCCATCGAAAGATATACAAAAAACCACAATACTGATGGAGAAACCCATTCATGAAGTGGAAGCAAAAACCACTCCAAACGCAAAGTCAACAGCAACAGTAGAACATATTCCTCCCAACAAACCGTTGAAAAGCGATGAGATAAATGTTAAAAATTCCATTGAAGCAAGCAATAAAAAAGAGTCCCCCGAAAATGATGAAAAGATAAAGGAGGAGAAGCAAATAGGTACGGTGCCTGATGTATCAGAGTCGATAAAATCCCCAACTGTTGGTGATGTAAAAGAAAATAAAAAAGATGCAGCTCCCAAAGTGGAAGATTTACCTTTAAAAGAAATTAAGTCTGAAGAAAAATCAGAAGCTGCTCCATCTGTTAATACTACACAGACCCAGGGAACTACAAAGAAGACAAATACAGAGGATGGCGTTAAAGATTCTACAATAAATTCACAAAAAGAAACAGCAACAATTGTGCCAACATCTGTCAAGAAAGTGGGCCGCCTTGCAAAGGGAGTGAAAAGCAAATCTGTTGCAGCTGCTACTGCTGCTGCTGCTGCTGTTACTATCCCAGCAGAAAATAAAGCAACAGAACTGCAGGAAGATAAGCCTGCTGCCTCAACTGCTCGGTTGAAGCGAAAGCTAAAGCCTGACAATTCATATATTGCTTCAGACTTAACTCCTTCAACACCCAACGATGATGATTCTGACAGAAAGTCTAAACGACACCGTCTTAAGACAATACTCTACCAAAGTCCTCTTCCTGAATTGGCTTACATAACCAAACTGTCAGCTAGTGAGGCATCGAACTCCCCCAAGCCCATGACTAACGAGGATCGATTAATTGTCTTTTATAAGAATGAATATATGGCAGTTCGCAATGCTGAGGGTACATTCTATTTGTGCCAAACAATGCAAAATGTTTATCGAACATCTCCGCGCATAAGCATTCGTTGGTTGTCAGAAGATGCCAAAGACAACAATGTGTTTATGCCTGATTTCTACGACCATACTGATATCGAGTGCGTCCTTACAACAGTTGAGCTAAAAAGAATTGATAAAGGGCACTTGCGTTTGCCGAAAGATGAAAGAAATCGCATTGAAAGTATACTTAAGAAGGCTATCGATGTTGAAAAGGGTTTAGTCCCACGACCAGAACTCACTGAAGAAAATCCCGATGGTCGTAAGTTATATTTTAATAAGTACATGAATGCTAACCCATATATATATATATATATATTCGTATAAATTTATAATGAATCTTTTCTTAAATATAATTGAATATTTGCATGTTTCCTTAGTTGATATATCGCTCTTCAAAGACGAATCTCAAATTGAAAAGAAAACTGCTTTAACGGAGGGTAGCGAAAATTTAACGCATTCTATTTCAAGTGGTAGAAAATCTAAAAGAGGTACTACAGCGAACCGAAAATCAATAACATCTTCTGCTACTACATTAACGTCGTCTGGCAATAAACGGAAGCGTAATGCCGCATCCTCTGCAATATCCACATCTACTTCTCGAAAATCATTGAGCAAAAAGCGAAAAACGTTGACAAGGCGCAAAAAGAAGATAGGCAACAGTGACGACGATGATGAAGATGAATCTACAGATGATTATGAGTCAGATGCTGAATATAAACCTACACAAAAGCGATCATCCCTTAATGTAAGTGGAGTTTCGAGAGCGACGCCTCGTGCACAAAGATCACCTTTAGCTAAAGCTAGAGCAGCATCGCCGATAACACCAACCACATCTAGATCCAAAATTGTACCTCAAAAAGTAAGTAAGCTTGCAAAATGTTTCCTTCGTTTTATCACAATATATATATATATATATATCTTTTTTAAAATTATTCTGCACACCATCATGAGTTTCAAAGATCGAATAGAACAAATCTTTTTCTCAGTCTTTTTTTTTGTATATATATAATTTTTCGTAGTTTCGGTTCCTGATAATAATCAGAATAATAACAAAATTTAAATAATTTGCAGACCACACCTACACCGTCTACATCAAAAGCTTCTCGAGGTGAAAGAGCTGCAAAGAGGAAATCAATTATAGAAGTGGTCTCATCTGAGGATAATTCAACGGCAGCTAAAAAACCAACGACCACCTCAAACAACAAAAGTAAAGGTACATTGAAAAAGACCAAACATTAACAAAAAGCGATTAATTATAATGTTTGTAGCAGCTGATAAACATGCGAACGAGGCTTCTCCTGCAAAAAAGTCGTCCCACATTGATAATTGTAGTAGCAGTAGTACCAGTTAAGACATCACAACAACCAAAACGACCTCATCTTCAAACAAGCCGATAGACTCCTCAAGGAAAACAATTGAATCTGCCTCTGCTGCAAACAGGCCTTCTTAAAACGGTGGTAATATTTGTTGGTGATGGTTGGCGCATTTCGCTTTTTACAAAGTCGCAAATATATTATTCAGCATACGTGATGTTTCATCATCAAAATTTCGTATGTATGTGTGTACTTGTAGTGACATTTACAAACAGGTAAACTCTTTAATTCCTAGTTATTAAGCTTGAGTATATATATAAATTTTTACCTTCTTTTTGTTGTAATTTCTTTCGTTCTTGTGATCTCTTGGATTACATACTTGATTTTATGCATATACAAATATAAATTGACACATAGACGTACATATTTTTTTTAGAACAAGCAAAACTATTTCAGCTAAAGATTTTTCCAGTAATTAGTTTGCAACAATCTATAATGGAACTAACAATGCAAAGAAGTTTTTTTTTCAAATTTTATATATATGTATGTATATTCCGATTTCACTAAAACGTAAATATTGTGTAATATTTTCTTATTTTTTAAGAAATTTTAACAAAGTAATCATTGTTTTCTCATTAATTCTTGATTTGTTTTCAAGTATATATTTATTAATTTAAATTTTTTTTTTATCACTAATTGTTTCTTTTCTTGTATATTGTTGATGTTGAATTGCTTATGCGCATTTTAAAATTGCGTATGTAGAATTTTTATTTTTTATTTTTTTGGTTGTTTTTGGCCACTGTGTTTTGTTTAATTGTCTTTTTAACTTTAACAATAAACATTAGCAAAACTTCAAAACGATAAGCCAAATTAGCTAAAAGTTAATAAAAGTTTTTTATTTTGTTAGAGCCTTCTTATTTTAATTGTCTGATAAATCTTTTAATTTTTAACAACTTTCATCATATCGTTTATATGTGTACAATGCATAGATAATCATTGATCCTTATGCTACTTGGCAACGGCAATAGATGACAACACAATACAATACCGTCAATGAAATTTGACAGCTGACAGTTTTCGGTTAGTAAAAATGGACCATTACGCCGCAAATGTTAACAAATTCAAATCTTTCGTTCATTGTGGGAAACCCTATATGTATGTTTGTATGTATATATGATTTGTTTTGATGGAAGTTGTTACGAATTTGTGAAATGCTGGAAAATGTCTATAATTCATAGAACAATTAATTCACTCTAATCAAACGAACACATTTGGTTAGGGAAACCTTTTCCATGACTTGCTCTAATCATTTCTTTATTTCAGAATTATTTTCAGTTTATTACAGTCTTAAATTAAATTGAATAATTTCTCCATTACGTTGTAAATGAAGCGGAATCACTGCTTTACATAAAAATGCTGGATAAAATTGAAAAAAAAAAAACAAAAAAAAAATGAGATAAAAATATATATAAAAAGTTCATATCATTTTAAGAGTTCCCAGAAGTGCATGTTTTATAATTAAATTGTATTAAAGTAAACAGTAACAAATAATTACCATTAAATGTTTTGTAATCAAATAAAAAGAATCGTTATTTTGTTTAAGTGATTTATATTTAAAATACTTTTTTTTTTAAATCGTAATACAAGTGTAAACCCAATTACATAATACAAATTTAAGTTGTAAAGTGCATAAAGATAATTTATAAAATGACAAGAAAGGGCTATTTAATATAATAATGAAAAGAACAAAAATTCCCTGAATAAAATGATGACAAAAACCATTTACAAAACAATTAAAATAAAATATAAGAAGAATTAAAAGTAAACAAATATAAATAATAATAACAATAATAATAAAACTACTTAAAAAATTTAATTGCATTAAATTTTAGTTGATAAATGAAACATAAAGAATTAAAAATTTATATAAATATACGTATATATCTATGGCAATTCTATATATATATAGTATATATTTAAATGACCTTATTAAAAAAGAAAAACTGGAAGAAATCAAAAAAAATTTCTTTATGTAGATTTTAGTTTTTAATTGAAAGATAAATAAAAATAAAATATTGAAATCTATACAGTAAAAAAGGGAATAAAAAGAACGACTTTAATATTTCAAAAGTCAGTCGTGCAGTTGGATGGTAATAAGAATGCATCCGCTTACCGATTGTTGTCGTTAATTTAAGAAATTGTAGAAAATATTATAATTATTTAATACCAACTAACCACAACCACAACAATAGTTATAGTTTCAATATGCATAAAATTTAAATGAAACCGAATACAAGCAAAAAACACAATAAAGCAAATAATTAATTTTTAATATTTAAAAACCCGCTTTTTTCGAATACGTTTGATTTTTTCTTTGTGTATTTATTTAATTGAAATAAGAAATAAAGTATACATTTTAACAATTTCAATTTGTTTCGTTGTTAATATTCTTTATTTTCGCCATGCATATCATTAGTTTCTTTAATACATTCTATCGTACGTTGATAATTTAAAATGTAATCATGCTAATTTGTTTCAATATTTTTGTACTATACAAGAATTTTGATGGCAACAGAAATACTCGCCTGTCTCTTACAAACGAGTGAATGATTGGCAACAATCTAAACCACTGACGAGCCGCCAACATATTCCACTTTAAATTAATCTCCATTCGAGTGTCATGTCTTTGTGTTACTATTTCATATGTTTTGCAACAGATACATGTAAATTTTTCCACCAAGAAATCAAAACTTTATGCCAAAAGTATTATATATAAATAAAGGGTACCATACTTGACGCCTACGATTGACTGCCTTGCATTACACTTTAATACGGTATTACGCCACAATGAAAATTTCAAAATTACACAGTAATTAACTTAATATCGTTGTATTCTTCTTGAAAAGCGTAAAAAGACAAAGACTCCTGAGTATCCAGAATTGAATGACATTTTTCTAAAATGCACACACACACTCTTTTTACATTGCATTAACATTGTGTGCACGTTTCAGTTGTGGGATATATTTGTTGACCGATCTTTTCCTTTTTTCTAGTGGTGATATTAAGACAAACGACAGATGTTGGGTGAAACAGAATGAGAAAAGAGGTTGGTTGAGATTTTTTACTAAAGGCTTTATGTACATATATGGGAATATATTAATGTCTTGCTGAAGGTATGAAAGGTGAAATATGTTGGCAAGTGTAAAACTGCTCTAAATTAACGCCAACGCAGAGCATTGCAACCAGAACCAATTACACTTTATTATTATTTGATTTTTAAAAAGCTCTAAAAACCAGTCATTCGAAAATATTTCTTCTTGCTGAATATTTCACTTTAAACTAGAAAATTTCACTTGAATAATCCTTACCAGGATCACAAAGCAATCGCTAAAGGAAAATAATTGATGCTCAGTAAAGATTAACTCCTGAACAAATACACTACAAAAATTATATTTGGCTCTTAGTTAACCAACAAAGATACAACATACTTAGCCTTCCTCTTAATTCTAACCCAATGCGCATTAGGATATACTGTGGAAAATGTACAGAAGGATATCCCTTCTTGTAATAAGTTTGAATAAAAATGTTCAATTGATCGTAATCATTTAACAGCAACGATATAAAATCTAAATATATGCTCAAATGCTGGATTAATTCTGTTTTAATTTTTGGAAGTGTAGATATACATGGATATACAAAGTTGAAAGTGTTTATTTGATATTAGTTAATTTAAATATGCGATTAACTATTTTATCGGTTTATTAAAACACAAAAAAAAGAAGAAAAATTATAATAATCAATTATAAATAAATAAAGTAATTCCATTTTAGTTCAATTATTGATTTGTATCAAATATTTTAATAATGTAATGCCATTATCTTTCCATTACTCAGTTACTTGCCCAATCACATATAATGTATCTGTAAAGGATGTTTTAAGGAGCCTACTGTATTCGAAACTTATTACTTTCAACACCATAATTGGCCACATAATTGAGCCTGACTATATTCAGATTTTTAAAAATATTTTTAATATTTTTGGTGTAACATATTTTTTTCTGAATAGGGACCAAATATATATTGACAAGTTAATAAATACACAGACTTAAACGTAATGGAAAACGTGTGGGATATTTGCGCCTGGATGTGTACGAGTCTGACTGAGAATCATTAATTTCTCCAATAAAGTAGGCATGCTAGCAAAATACGTTACAATATTTATCCCAACTGTATAACTCCATTGCTGATAGAATTTGTAAGATAATTTTTTCGAAAGTTAAGAGTATTCAAAATTAATAAAACAGGAAATTGAAAAATTTTAAATATTTTTTGTTTGCAAAAATATAAAAAGAAGTCCATATTGGTTTTTTTTTTGCAATGCCTCTTAGATATTATTAACAGTTGGACAAGTTGAGTTCTACAACTTGGCTGCATTAAAGTGTTAATGAGTCTTGGTGGTAACTGGGCGACAAACATACGCATAGGAATTCATAACCTGTAACCAAATTAGACAATGACCAGTTATGAACTCTACCAAATTCAGTGTTCTTAGATCAAAATTCGGTGCACTTTATACTGGATAAACAAAATTTACGCCAGTGTAAAATAAATTAACTCATTCTTTGGCTAAAATATGTATATTTACTCCTTTAATGATAGAATATTATTATTATAATTATGATCCATTTGTACAAAAGTTCTGTTATCCTGTCAAATTTGGTACCAAAAACCAAATAACGAATAAGTAAAAAACCCAACTCTGATTTTCATTAAGAATTTATTTCAAGTGCAATTTCACCACACTTTGGTTGCGCAGAGCGAAGAAGTCTAGCAAAGTTCATATAGAAAAAGTTTTTTTTTTAATTTTTATTTAGTTTTTATTTAAAAATATTATTAAAGTTTTGCTTAATTTGTGTAAGATAAAATTTCCCTTAAAAAGGAGATCGGAAAATTAGGAAAAATCTGTGCATAGTTCTTAAAATCAAGTGTTTTGCATGCGCCAGTCGCTATTTTTCTTTTCTGCCGTTGTTTTTCGGCTTTATGTGTGTGTGTGTGCCCATGGCCAAAAGTGCCTTGTAAATTGTAAACAAAAGAGTTGGGGTGAGTTTTAAAGAGAAGGTGCTGCAAATGTTTGTGTTTGTATAATTCAGGTATGGTAACACTCGGTGGTAAATTATACCATTATCTGTTTTAAATGTTACTAAATATCACTGTGCTAAGCTGTGCATACAAATGTAGTAACAATAGCAATAAACCATAAATGGATAAACTTCATTTATAATTCATGTATTTAATGAACTTTTGTTAATAAGCAAAAGTGGACGTTGTTCACATCGGTTGTGCTGTTATGTATAATTACGGAAGAAATGATAAATTAATAAAAATATAATATACACATTTACAAGTATGTCTACGAGTATAAGTTTGATCATGATATAATAAATGCTCAATAAAAGGTGAAATCTGCGAAATCAATTATTTTAAATAAAAAGTGTTAAATTTAAATTAAAGCAAAGTAAATGTTTAACTGAAAAGCTTATTATGATCCAACAAGTACAGTGAAATCTTCTATAACCGGACAACTAGTCTGGATCCAACATTTCCGCAGACACACTAGTGTTTTATGTGTTTAGTTCTTTTTTTATTCTACTCTTCTTCATATTGGTGTGAATGTCAATGATATCGGGGATTTCCTGGTAACGCAAATGTATGTTTGTAATTTAATAGTGTGTTAAGAAAAGCAAAGAAATTGCAAAGTATACATGTACATATGTGTAAAGAAGTGTACCTCGTTTGTTTACCTCGCGTGTTAAAATGGCACACAGAAATAAATTGTTTATCAATGAAAAAAATAATTAATAATAATATTTGAAATAAAAACAGTTGTTGTTTTCCCAACACTGAGTGGCCGCTTAATGACCGCTTCACTTTACACACATATAGACACAGATAAGCTACCATGCAAGTCAAGCGGATAAGGAAATTATATTAAGGTAAGTGCGTAATTTCTTGTTTACTTGTTCTTTGAAAATAAATTTTTATATTAAACTTTTTTTATCCACAAAAAAAAGCTGAAAATTTTAAGTAAAAACGTGGGTATAAAAATTTAATACTTACATACAAACATGTTTAAAGTTCTGTGTTAATGTTACAAGCCCATTATTACCTTTTTCTAATCACCAGTTTCGGATAACTACTTTCAAATTTTTTTTTTCGGGAAATTATAAGCTTATTTAAATAACAAGACTACAGCTGATTACATATACGGGATGTGATCAAAAAATAACCGGGGTTTTTCCAACCTCGAGAGTTAAGTACGTTCAATTTTGGCAGTTTTTTTTCTGCTATGTTCGTACAAATGTCTGTTATATATGTTGGCAATATCAGCCAATTTGGATTGCCAGATTGTTTTTGACAGATAAAACGGCTGGTCGTGTTTTGATGTGCTTTTCGATATTTTACTATTTTTTTTTACCGAATTTTGTGCAAAAACAAGGTCGTCAACGATGATCCAGATGTGCTCAAAAAGGTCATAACTGGTGACGAGTCATGAGTGTATGGCTATGACATTGAAACCAAAACCCATTCATCCTAATAGAAGTGTTCAGCAGGTCCAAAACTAAAGAAAATACTTCAAGTGAAGGCTTTGCTTACTGTTTCCTTCGATTGCAATGGCGCGGCGTATAATTAATTCTTGCCACAAGGAATACTACCATACCATTTGCGCAAAGCAATTCGTCAGAAATGCAAAGATTTGAGATCACACCTCGTATAATTTGGGTTTACTCTTACACGACCAAACTGAGTTGTGTGGAGAACCGCATTAGAGGCATTAACTTTTCGCATATTGTTGAGGCACCCTACAGCACACAATATGGATTTATTATTTCGAAAAATCCGGGAAGAAAAAGAATTTTGCTTCTTTCTACCATTCGATATTTCTTTATTTTAAATAAATACATTTACATTTATATATGTGTTTGTATATATATATCTATATATATATATATATATGTATATATATTTTGTTTTATCTTAAATATTTCAATAATGTTTTTACACAAATATGTGTTCGCCTTTTTGTATTGTGTGAATAATATAGTTTTATAAAATCGTTTTGTTAGTTTTGAAAATAAAATATATATTTTATATATTTAACACATATATTTTTTATTTGTATGTTACATTTTGGTTTTAAGCTTAAGTTTTCGTTACAAACTAGAAGGCATAAAGTAAATTGTAAGCTTGTAAATTATTGTTAATTAAACGATTGTTTTTGTGGTGAGCTAAACAAATGAAAGGATCGCGTGATGGGCCGCTGGTATTGAAAGCGAAATAACTCCATTTTTTTTTATTTTTTTTTCTTTTTTTTCGTATTATTGGACAGTTATTGGTTTGCTTATCTTTCTATATTTTTCTCTATTTTTTTTTTTATTAATATTCTATGTTGATTGGAAAATAACAATTTTGATATGCATCAATGGAAATCGTTGATTCTCTTATACTGCAATGCTGTTGTAAAACTAAAAAAATTAATAATTTATTTATATTACTTCCTTCTGGCTTAGACAGTAAAACAAATAAATTTAAATTTTAAAAAAATTAATTTAATTGAAAAAGGACTTTTTGGAAAAAGTAATACTAAAGTAGAGCTATTTAACATGGACTAGCCTTACTTTCAAAATAGACACATTTGAAATGCAATCTGTATTGTCGTCCAAATAAATTCCAAATAAATTTACATTGACCTGCGAATAATAAATTATTGTTAAACGGACTTGTCACACTTTCAAAACTAACGGTACACTTATGCGTTAAATAAATTTAATATAAAAACAAAGATCTTATTTCACTATAACAACAAGTGCAAAATAGGAATAAAATTTGGTGTTTTTAGTTATAAATTAATTTCATTTTTTTAATTATGCATAAATTCTCTTTTACTAAGAAATGCCTTTCAAATGAAATTTTTTCAAAACGTTTAAAAGTTGTTATTTTTTTAATGCGTATATTTACAAATATGTATGCATATTTAATGTTTCCTTTATTTATTTATATTTTATATTTAATTTTTTTTTTAAAAAAAAAAAGGAAATTTATTTTCAACTCAAAAAGGGTTGCTTCAATATAACTTAAACGGCTTAATCGCGGTATTTTTTAAGAGGACAGTGAATTATTTTCAAGGTCGGTCAAACGCTAATCGTTTACTTTGGAAAGCAATAAACAGTTGTATCTAATGTTAATAGACTTAGATCCAGGATTTGTGATCATTTAGTGTTTTTTTTTTATTTTTTTTATCTTGCTTATTTCGGCAATTTATCCACTAATACGGAAATTATTGCACTGATTGATTGCTGTGCTTCGACTGCAAATAACAAGTGTTACCAACATTAAAAAAAAAAAAAAAAAAAATAGTGAGGTTAAAAGAATTTATTTTTATTATTTCGTTTAATTAAGTAAAGTTTTTTTGTTAGGCATTATTTTAAACAAAATCAAAATTTAACGGCTTGACGGGTGAAACCTTTTTAGTGATGGCTTAAATTCTTGAGAGTTCCGAAGTTACTACGGATTCAATCATAGCAAGCAATTAATTGCAATGCAATGGCAAAATTTTTCATCCTGTAAAATAATATTGGCAATGTGTAAGTCCATAAGTCCATAGTGAAAGATGGCACCAAATATTTCCAAGAATAAAATAACTTTTGGTTTGCATTACCAAAAAAGGTTGTGCAATATTTTTTGCTGATATGGAAACACAAGGTGACAACGGTTTTAGAAATTTATTCATTTCATATTTTTATGTGATGAAGAAATCTATTTTTCCAAAATTCTTATGTTTAGTTACATATGTGTTTTTATTTCATTTCATTTAAAATTTTTTTTGCCATCTGTTGCATAATTTAAGGCAAAATGGAACTAATATTGCCCATAACACATGCAATATAATTTTTATTTTTTTTTTTTGTAACCAACTTAACTTGCAAAGGGGCTTTTTTCGGCTTGTCCGCAGGAAAACAACCAAGTTGTAGTCAGGAATCGAAGCCAATACCTCCCTTTTAGGTAGGCTGTGAATTATTCATTCGCCTATGGAGGAGCGGCTTTACGAGTTGTTTACAAGCGATTTAAGCCGTTGGCTTAAAATGAATGCCATCTCTTCAATTTTTTTTTTTGCTAATTCACTGCCGAAAAAAATACTGTACTTGATTGTCTATATTAGGAAACTTCGTTACTTGCTGCAGTTCCCTGCTTAGCTTTGGCTGCACTAAAAAGAAACCCCACTCTTTGCAAATATTGTAAATTAATCCATCTGTTGACAAAGTCAGCTGTGAATACCTCCACCTGTTCCCCTAACATTTGCGATATTTTTGTTATCGGCTCTCCTACTACTTTTCAGAACTCGCCTATCAATTCGCTTTAGTTTTTTTTTTTTGAGTTGAAATAAATTTAAGATTTCTTTAATTTCTTTAATTTCAGCCGATCGGTCTATTGTGGGAGTTGTTGTAAAAATTCTTTTATTGTACGTATTTGTTGTTCTAATTTCTTTTAAAGTAATTTTTATATTTCAATTGCAGTTGTTCTTTTACTAATTTAATATGATATTCCTTAAATATGTCGCAATAACGTTTTAAATTTGAATTATTTTTTATTTCAAATGAGATGATATTTAAGAAAAAGCTTTATAAAAGTGCATTTACATACATATATGTATATATATGAATATATCCAGCTGTTCATTTCAATTTGCATACGTTTTTTAACCAAAATTAATAATACATTTTGCTTTAAAATAACTCCCCAAGGCAAGGCAGCATGCTGTTACCGTAAGCGATAATGGAACATTTAAAAAGTTAATTCTAATCCTTTTTTCGTCTGCTCGTCTTAAAGCCACAGTAATTTTTTAATTCTCTTAATATTTAGTTTAAAGGTCTGTCTGTCTGTCTACTTCTTTAATGTAAAAGATTTATTTTACTGGTATTCCTTTCCAGTAAAATATTGTAAATATACTTGTATAATATTCCCTAATGGCTGTTTTCTTTTAATTAATTACATTTTTCTAAAAGAGAACATAAAAATAATAATAATTTTTTTTTTTTTTTTTTTTGATATTAAAACAAAAGTTTGGTTCATGCAAAAAGTCAGCACAATACTTATTTTATTACAATATTCTATTTATTTATCTACTTTTATTATCTTTCATATCTTTTCTCATGCCACTTTTCAAATATACACTCTCTCCCGGTTTCCTGGTTAGCCTTTATAGTTTTACACAAATTTAATTAATTTATTTTCTGTTTTACTTGCTGGCATTCACTAAGGACTCCAACAGCGACAAGATATTTTATTTTAATTTATTTTATTTTACAAGGATTTGCGGAAAGCTTTTGCCACATAAAGAGTAAAGGATTATATTTTTGAGTCCTGCATCACTTTTATTCTATATTGTTTTTTCTAAGACCGGCAACCTTGGCTGTAGCCCTTGTTCAAGCAAAGCATTGTGACGGACTTAGCAGTAAACCATAGTTGTAGGGAAGTAAATGTTGTGGAGCATGAGGAAGAACGGCGGCGCAAATTGGTTGGAAATTTTTTACTGGAAAAAGTTGGGTGGTCAGTAACTATGCCAAATATATCAATAAACAAGAGCGGCTGTGGAAATTTGTTGGAAATTTTTTACTGGAAAAAGTTGTGTGGCCAGTGATTATGCCTAATATATTAATAAGGAAGAACGGCGGTGGAAATTTGTTGGGAATTTTTTACTGGAAAATGTTAGGTGGCCAGTGACTATGCCTAATATATCAATAAGGAAGAACTGCGTTGGAAATTTGTTGGAAATTTTTTACTGGAAAATGTTACGTGGCCAGTGACTATGCCAAATATATCAATAAGCAAGAGCGGCTGTGGAAATTTGTTGGAAATTTTTTACTGGAAAATGTTAGGTGGCCAGTGACTATGCCAAATATATCAATAAGCAAGAGCGGCTGTGGAAATTTGTTGGAAATTTTTTACTGGAAAAAGTTGGGTGGTCAGTGACTATGCCAAATATATCAATAAGGAAGAACTGCGTTGGAAATTTGTTGGAAATTTTTTACTGGAAAATGTTGGGTGGCCAGTGACTATGCATAATATATTAAAAAGGAAGAACGGCGGTGGAAATTTGTTGGAAATTTTTTACTGGAAAATGTTGGGGGGTCAGTGACTATGCCTAATATATCAATAAGGAAGAAAGACAGTGGAAATTGGTTGGAAATTTTTTACTGGAAAAAGTTGTGTGGCCAGTGGACTATGCCTAATATATCAATAAGGAAGAACTGCGTTGGAAATTTGTTGGAAATTTTTTACTGGAAAATGTTACGTGGCCAGTGACTATCCCAAATATATCAATAAGCAAGAGCGGCTGTGGAAATTTGTTGAAAATTTTTTACTGGAAAATGTTAGGTGGCCAGTGACTATGCCAAATATATCAATAAACAAGAGCGGCTGTGGAAATTGGTTGGGAATTTTTTACTGGAAAATGTTGGGTGGCCAGTGATTATGCCTAATATATTAATAAGGAAGAACGGCGGTGGAAATTTGTTGGGAATTTTTTAATGGAAAATGTTAGGTGGCCAGTGACTATGCCTAATATATCAATAAGGAAGAACTGCGTTGGAAATTTGTTGGAAATTTTTTACTGGAAAATGTTAGGTGGCCAATGATTATGCCTAATATATCAATAAGGAAGAACGGCAGAGGAAATTGGTTGGAAATTTTTTACTGGAAAAAGTTGTGTGGCCAGTGACTATGCCTAATATATCAATAAGGAAGAACTGCGTTGGAAATTTGCTGCAAATTTCTTACTGGAAAAAGTTGTGTGGCCAGTGGACTATGCCTAATATATTAAAAAGGAAGAACTGCGTTGGAAATTTGTTGGAAATTTTTTACTGGAAAATGTTGGGTGGCCAGTGACTATGCATAATATATTAAAAAAGAAGAACGGCGGTGGAAATTTGTTGGAAATTTTTTACTGGAAAATGTTAGGTGGCCAATGATTATGCCTAATATATCAATAAGGAAGAACGGCAGTGGAAATTGGTTGGAAATTTTTTACTGGAAAATGTTGGGTGGCCAGTGACTATGCCTAATATATTAAAAAGGAAGAACTGCGTTGGAAATTTGTTGGAAATTTTTTACTGGAAAATGTTAGGTGGCCAATGATTATGCCTAATATATCAATAAGGAAGAACGGCAGTGGAAATTGGTTGGAAATTTTTTACTGGAAAAAGTTGTGTGGCCAGTGACTATGCCTAATATATCAATAAGGAAGAACTGCGTTGGAAATTTGTTGGAAATTTCTTACTGAAAAATGTTAGGTGGCCAGTGACTATGCATAATATATTAAAAAGGAAGAACTGCGTTGGAAATTTGTTGGAAATTTTTTACTGGAAAATGTTGGGTGGCCAGTGACTATGCATAATATATTAAAAAAGAAGAACGGCGGTGGAAATTTGTTGGAAATTTTTTACTGGAAAATGTTGGGTGGCCAGTGACTATGCATAATATATTAAAAAGGAAGAACGGCTGTGGAAATTTGTTTGAAATTTTTTACTGGAAAAAGTTGTGTGGCCAGTGGACTATGCCTAATATATCAATAAGGAAGAACTGCGTTGGAAATTTGTTGGAAATTTCTTACTGGAAAATGTTAGGTGGCCAGTGACTATGCATAATATATTAAAAAGGAAGAACGGCGGTGGAAATTTGTTGTAAATTTGTTGGAAATTTTTTACTGGAAAATGTATAACCCGGAGATTTAGTCAAGCGACGGTACGCTAGTAAAACGATAGAGCCACCCGAAGGGTACAAGGATGACTATCTGTCATCTCCTTGCCGAAGTAGTATAGAAATCACTTCCGGGAAGGAATTTTGCGTAGGAAAGAGGCGGGATTGTTTTTAGTGGAATCACCACACGAAACAGTTGCTAATAGACTTTAAGCACTAGAAAGTCCCAAGGGATTTTCTAAGCCTCCTCACCTTCAAAAAAAAAGAAGGTAAAAAATAGTTAATAAAAATGTATGGGAATTTTTGATTTATTATGGTTGTCGCAGTTAGGAATAGAAGTCAAGATCGTACCCATTTAGAGCTGACGAATAGAACTTCTTCCCTCAACTTTCCTAAGCTACACTTTTAACTTTTTAATTTAAAAATCGGAAATAATATATTCAACCGTCTGATCACTTATTAGCCAATAAGTTTAGAAAGCCTAATCGCAAATAGTTCAGAAAACGCCACTTGTATGATCTCTGGTGTGCTTAGAGAGGACATGCGTTTATTTGAAATTCAATATTTATTTTCATTTTGAGTTTTTTACTGTTTAAGCAAATTTAAGTTTCCCATTTATTTACACACTCGTGTTCGTTCACATTCTTGTAAAAAATGCTGACCACAACAATAATTGTGACCCCGCCCAATATTTTCCTAGTTGCACTCTTTTGTGAGAGTTTTTACATTAAAATACGGCAATAAGTTGATTAACATCACACTGGCCAATTAAATAAAATACTTGCATTGTTCTAAAGTTTTTTTTTTTTTTTTTTTTTTTTTTTGTGTGGGAAAAAATTTTGTATTTTACATATAAGGATTGCCATAAGTGACAATGTAATGCAAAAAGATCATTTAGCGTATTCATTTTGTTTTAAATGGTCTCATGAATTGAGTAAAATCGCATATGCAGAGCTTCCGAAGATTTATTTTTATCCTCTGCAGACATAGAAATAAATTTCACCGTTTTACGTGTTTTTCAGTTTAAGCGCGAAATGTGCCTTAATTTATTATAAAAAGTATTCAATTGGCAATTGGCGATTTCTTTTAAATATTCTCATAAATTGGTAAATACAGTTTTTCTAAATGTTATTTCTACCCTGTTCAGACACACAAATAAAAAATTTGTTTTTTATTAAGCAGCAGTTACACTTCAACCGGCAATCAAATTATAAGCGATAGCTTTTATTCTATGGGTACGATTTTTTGCTCCCTTAATGTTCACTAGTTCCAAAACTTTCCGGGTGCACCTCGTAAAATAAATGACGGACTATTATTATGGCCTTAGAGACAACAATTATTGACAGATTTTTTTCCACCATAAAGCTTAAAAGCTTTAATACTCGCTTCCTACTAATAATTCATTTGTTTTTAAATAGTTGTAAAAGTCTTAAAGATAATAAAACATAAAGTAATTAATATAAGAGGGTTTTGTTTATAAACATTAATTATTGGGTGTACAAATATGGTGAATGGATACTACTAGCATGCTTTACGATGTGAAAGCCTAAAAGTAATTTGTTATCTTTGAAATTCTATATTGGGTTTAAGAGTCATTATCGTTTGCTATTAAAAAGTTTTCGTACACTGGGTATCATATTAATTTATCCAGCGAACATTTCTTTATCGAATAAGTTAAGAAAGTCCGATTGGAAATGGCTCAGAAAACAGCACTCGTTCGCCTATAACGTAAGCATATCTGTATGGGAAAGCTCTTTACAAATAAATGGGAAGTATAACGAAAACATATTTTAAAATGGCTTCATTTGGCGGAGAGATACTGTGTCGTGTGGTGTAGACAACTCCAGCTTACTATGCAGTTTCGGGGTCTGGTCACCGATAAATTCTGAACTTCTGAACTTCTGAAGTTTTGACAATGAGTAGGCGAGCAAGTTTTGTTAGTAGCCTACAAAATGAGAAAATATTCGCTGGGTTCATATTGGCTGGTGTATTCTTGTTTGTATGCCTGTAATTTGTTTCATATATTGTACAATATACGTACACGAAGGGATGTAATTCAGCTTATCAGTATTGTATTATGCTCGCATGTATGCGTGACGTATTTATTTAATTCCATTTATGTATATATTTCATTGATGTAGTTGTGTTTTCAAATGGGTTTGTATGCAGGTAGTTCAATTAGACTAGTATTTATTCCATAACGATTTCATGTTAACATTGTATGCTTTTTGTATAAATTTAGGTATCATGTAAATATGTATGTGTGTATGCAAGTATGCTTGTATGCATGACCGCAACAGATAATAGTAATTGTTATTTATCAACGATGTAACTGGCATTTATTTACCAATTATCTGTTTATGGCATTCGTAAATCTCTACTTTGTGAGGATGATGATGGCACCTCATCTGGACTCGGTGAGTCATCACCATGGGGCCGGATACGTACGATGGCGTGCCTTGTGTCGTCGTTTCGTTGCGGCATATAGAGGCCGGTCGGTCCTGAGTAACATGTTTTGTTATTGCCCGATAAACGTAATTTTTCCTTTTCACCGTTAGTGCTTTCGGTAAATAGTTGGCCCAAATTTAACTGTGGTATATCATAAAAGATAGTCAGCACGAGCATCATTGCAATGATTCCTAAAAGGAAAGAAAGTGCAAACAGGGCAAAGTTTTATAAAAATAATTTCAAAAGTTGTCAATACAGTACTTAAAAAAAATTAGTTTCTAATCTCTTGAAAGGCGATACGTTTTTCTCGCCATCTTGTAAAAATGTAATTTCCTTTACTGTTCCACAAACTGTGAAATAGTAATTAAATTTTTTACACTTGTTTGCAGCTCTCTACGGCAATGCTATTGCTTGGGGGTGTTTTACATTTCTAATTTAATTTATTAATTTTGATTGATATTTATTATTACTTTGGGCGTTCCAGCAACTTATTTATTAGTGATAATTACAAATATGTATAAATAAATAATGTAATAAATAATAATGCCGCAAGTAACAATAAATTTCTTTAAATGTTTAATTTTTCGCATTTAATTTCTCATTTTTATCTAACAAATAATTTTATAGCCAACTAGTGGCTGACTAATTATACGAGTATAATGACTATAAGAAAAATATAGTAGATTTATATTGAATTAAATCTGTTTGTTGGGTAGATTTGAAGAACTTTTTTAGCGCTAGCTATATGATTGGCTTTTTGTAATTCTCAATTGATTGTAGAGAAGTTGGGCATAAGATAACCGGTATTGGTATCGTTGCAGGTCTACTGATGACTTTGATTTTGGCAGCAAAATCATTCAATCATTCTCAAGTTATGATAGTTTTCTTATAGTGTTTTCACACCTAAAGCTAAAACCTGGTTTTAACTTAAAAGCCACAAACAGCTGATTTTGTGTTCATATACAATTTTGATAAAATCAGGTTTTATAATACAGTTTGTCAAATAAATTTGTTAATGATAAAATAAATATTTTTGAAGAAATAGATGTGTTTGTTGTAATTATTCTTCCCACATTTATTTGACAAACTGTACGACAGCTGTTATTGTTTATATAAAAAATAAGAAATTTAAAAAATGTGTTCTAAAATTGAAATGATTTTACATTTTGTGAATGAATATTTGTGAATGTGAATGAATTATCAGCTGTTTTCAATCTTTCTAACTTGGTAGCACTGAATATGTACTGTATAAAACAAGGTTGTATTTCATAAAATCTACTTTAAACCAATTCAAAAAACGTTTTAAAATGGTTTTATGAGAATTATTTTGTATGGTAAAACCAGGTTTTAAGGATTAGTTTTTAGATGTAAAACCAAATTTTGTTTTAAAACCAGGTTTTATCCTCAGTGTGAAAACACTATTAAATTAGACTTCATTAGGTTTCGTTCAGTTTACTGAGACACATTTTTACTTGACGAGCCGATATTTGACCGATAGAACGTAGTACATGATTCTTGAAGAGACTAAAAACGTTTTTATAAAGTAGAAAATGCCGCCAATTAAAAATAGTTTGTGAATTTGTACCCCTAAATTTAGGAAAAATAATATTCATTTACATTTGCTAAGTAATCAGATATAAAGCAGCCCCAGGCAGAAATTATTTAATTGAAACAGCACTCAGTTCCATTTAATTATGAAAATTTTAATTATGTAACTTAGCCTTCGGGCAGCCATATAATAACTTAAATTTCTCTAAAACTTTTTACAATAATCATGCGCAACTCCAAGTGTGTTTTACTTTTCTTTTTATATATTTCCATTGTGACTAATATTGCCATATAAAGGCACTAGCCTGTAAGCTTTCCAGTGCCTTCAAATTAAGATTTGGTTTATTTTTTGTTAATAAATGAATTGAACTTTGAATGAATGAACGACCCTAATTTCATTCTAGGTGTGCAAATCGAGCTTGTACTCTATTTTTAGCATTCAAAAAATTTATTGCCCATGTAGACTTTTCTGTGCCACTGTATGTATAAAAAATTCTACATACAAGTATAATTTTGCTTCATAAGCCTGCTGAGATTTTAGTGGTTGGTTATTGAAAACTCTCGGTACTCCAACAACCCCAATATCTTTTCAGTTGTGCTAATCGACTTGTACTGTATTTTTATTGTTGTATTAAACTGTTGTAAAAATACATTTTTTATATATGTTTTTATATGTTGCTTTAATTACGTAGCATTCAAAAACAATTTTGGTGCATGTAGACTATTCTGTGCCACTGTATGTATACAAAATTCCACATACGAGTATAATTTTGCTTCATAAGCCTGCTGAGTTTTTAGTGGTTGCTTATTGAAACTTCTCGGTAATCCAGCGACCCCAATATCCTTTCAGCTGGGCAAATCGAGCTTCTACTGTATTTTTATTGTTGTATTAAACTGTTGTAAAAATACATTTTTATATGTTGCTTTAATTACGTAGCAATCAAAAAAAATTTTTGGTGCATGTAGAATTTTCTGTGCCACTGTATGTATAAAAAATTCCACATACGAGTATAATTTTGCTTCAAAAGCCTGCTGAGTTTTTAGTGGTTGCTTATTGAAACTTCTCGGTAATCCAGCGACCCCAATATCCTTTCAGCTGGGCAAATCGAGCTTCTACTGTATTTTTATTGTTGTAATAAACTGCAGTATTGTAGTGAATATGAATTTTGCCAATTATTTATTTTTATATATAAAATTAATAAAATTTGTGTAATCCAAAGAAGTAGTATTTCCGATTGCCCAGAGAGATCGTGTGACAAGACAAATATATCTGTTCAATGTAAATGCATATACGAGCACACACAATATTAAATATTTACTTTGTATTCAAATAAAGCTTAGTTATACATATGAGTATATATAGGAGCTTGAAAATGAAAGCTTTCGCTAATTAATGTAAAAATGAATTGAATTCAAACGTGTTAGGTGTTAATAAAGCATATTTAATTTTTATTACACCTAATAAATATTTAACTTTAAATATTAACACACTTTTCAAACTCACTTTTTTTTTCCAATAAAATTATTTTTTAAATGTTTTTACATTTTTAAATGTCAGTTGTATGAGAGCATGTTGGAAGCAGAAACAAAAATTCATATGTAAACATAAGAAAAGTTCTAATTGTTTAAGGCTTCGTTTCACTATCCTACACAGTCATACAATTCATTCACATGAAAATGTGATAGTGATACTCTCCTATTTTAAGAAATCAAATCAAAATAGCATTGCTGGTATCAGACTATTATTTCAAAGAATTGCAAAAACAGATGTTTTCTGGTCGTAAAATATAAACAAATATAATTCAGTTAATTTAGTGCTGTAGAAAAGTGTTGATTGCCATAATAAATTAAACTATAAGCAAATCTTTAATAATAATCTAATTTTTTCGAGGTATTTCTTGTTTTGAGTCACAAAAGAATCATTCTGTGTTCAGCTGTTTGAAGTAAAAGCAACTCTGATCACTTGTTGCACAATTTTATGCCACACTATTAAATTTGTCAAATCTTATGGTTGTGTAGGATAGTGAAAGGAGGCCTTTGATGATTTCGTTAGTCGTTTTATAAACAGATAAAAGAAATCAGCTGTGCTTAGACTGTCACCCTTTAGTCAATTCGCCTTGGGTCAGGGCATACCTTTTTTTATAATTTATGGTTTCTTGTGTCTATATTTAAGAATTTCCAAAAAATTTTTTTTTCATGCTGAATTCTGTGTGTACTGTCATTCACAGATGATTGATGATGGTCGCATGGCAGTTGGCCATCTCTAATGTCCTTTGACTAATGAATATGCTTACAAAGGATAATTGCGAGGTAATGAAAGCAATCATCAGCTAATACGATTGCTTGCTTTGACTGTGAATTTATGATGGCAATAATTTAATTAAAACTTACCGAATAACAAATACGCGGTTATAATCATTTTGTAGATGGAACGATTATCAATGGATACACCGTCGCCAGGTATATAGTCGCCCAAACCGATTGTTGTCAATGAGATGAAACAATAGTAGAAGGCATCCAAAACACCCCATGATGGCTCCAAATATGCGAAAGCAGCGGTGGGTATTGCAAAAAACAATATCGCCACAATTATAACTGCAAAACACAACCAACAACAATATTGAAGTGATAACAAATAAAATTATTTTCCATTCGAATTTATGGCATTCGTTTAAACACCCCGGTCTGAACTTACCAACGACAGTCAAGTGCATCACACGTATATTGAATGGCTGATACAAGTGGCCCAGTTTCGAATTGAGAAATCCCAACAGCCAGTTGGCCGGTATTAATAATTTCTCCACCATTGCACTCAGCAGGACCAGTGTGAGTGGTATGCCAATCGCTGCATAAATAATGCAAAATATTTTCCCCGTCTGACTCAATGGTGTCACATGTCCATACCCTGAAATATTTTTATATTTTCTCATTTTCCATTTCAAAACATTTTTAAACATGATTAATAAAAATTAAATGGCAAGTGAGAATGCCATTAATGGTTTACGTAAAATACAAAAAACAAAAAAAAAACAAAACTTGCCAATTGTGGTTACAACAGTGCTGGAGAAGAACAGTGCCTGACCAAAACTCCAGTTCATTTCATTTGAAGCATTACGCAGTGGCGATATGCCGCGGTCATTTGCTGTTATCACAGCCTTCAGGAACTCCTCCAAGTCATCATCTGAAATACACGTTTTACAGCAGATAAATTTGTAAAAGTTTTTTTTTTTTTTTTAAATTTTACGTGATTTCTAAAATTAAATTTAAAATACGTGATGTTGCACTAGAAAAGCATCAGTGCAGTCGTAACACAAATTAAACAAAAGACACGTTTTTACTGTTGAGAGAAATAAGTGTGCATACTCGTACAGCTATGCGAAATCTTATCTAGCAGAGCTGTTAGTTGGGTTTTTAGGCAGGATGGCAATTCGCTGTTGTCAGTATAATCGTGATCAGACAATGGCAGGATATGTATCCCGCGTTCACTATAGCAAGATGTGTATAACCAGAAACTGGGGATATGGACCTCAAGCAACCAACGAAAGAATGTCAAAAGAGTTTGAATGGGATATTCAATAAACATATATGTATATCTCATATCGCGGCGATATTATTGGACGCCAGGATCATGTGATTTGACAAGTTTAGATTTCCATTTTTAAAGATATTTAGAAGAATAATCAACAACAATAAATCAACAACAAGTGCCGAGCTAAGCGATGGGATAAAATAGTATGAACCTCCATTATGTTCTAGAGTCCTTGAAAATATGGACTATCGGCTGAAGGTATGACAACGAAGAAGGTGCCAAGTATTTGACCGGTATTTTGTTTTTTGTCTTGTCTTATAATTAACATCGGACATTTTAGTTGGACCAGCCTTTATATAAAGTTCTTAGTTAAATTACACTAGAGGTACCAAAAATCAAAATGCACTGTAATTGTATATTCCGAATATTCAGCTACTTCCTGCCTATATTCATTATATATAAAGTTTTTGACATTAAGTGGTATTTAAATGAAATATTTTTGAAATAATTTAGTTGGAACAGATATAGAATTTAGCTTAAATTTCTTATGCAACGTGATCGTCTTAAAAAGTATTAGACGAAATGTCGAAAATAGTTATGGCGGAATAAGGAAAGGAAAGGCCTAGTGTTAGGGAAAAAGGTAGATAAATTATTGTTTTGGAGCTTCTGGTCTCAGGAGTTAAAGAACGCTTTCTGGTCATCCAATTAGATGAATGCTGACTTGGAATACTGGTTTGGTAAATTACCATATTGCGCAAACTCGCTACAAATGAGTTTACAATGTGTATGTGCGCCTGCGCATTAATATTTGGAAATTTTTAAAACTTAAAAACTCTACTTTTCGAACCGAACAGAAATACTTTTTGCCGAAAATTCGATTTCCTGTTTATATGCGAGATATTAATTTGCAACATTTAGATGCCAGTCTTACCATTCACTTGCGGATATTTATTCAAGAACTGATCCCGCACAATTCTTATTTCATTACGTTTTTCCAATTCAACAGGCGTTTCAATTATTTGAAAACTCACAGCAGCAATCATTAGAAACGAGATATAAAAGAAAAGAAATATTAAAAGAAAAGCGCGTTCTTTGCGATAGTTTTTCGAAAAGTGTGGGGGTGTGGCAGGTATTAAATGATCATTGTGAGAATTGCTGCAGTAACTGCTTGCTGGCCTTATTAAACATATCGAGCCGAGATTAAAGCCATTATTTACACTTAAGCCGGAACGCAGTTCGGAATTAAGGTTGTAAATATTGGGATCAGAAATAGACATTAAACGACTAAAGGCTGGTTTGTTCGAGCTGCAGTTTGTAATATATACTTTGGTGTTGTCACTGCAGTGACTTTTTTCACACAACATTTCATCGATGCAATTAATGGTTTTCATAATCTTTAAAATTCATATTAAAATTCACTTCTGCTTAATTTATATCTTTAATCAATTTCAATATATATTTTGCTACTTTTCAACTATTTCACATTTAGTTGCCACTATAATATTTTCTATTGCACGATCTCTATTAAGTGATCTCTTTCTTTGTGTCTTAATTTCGATTTGTTGCACTCTCCCGTTTTACCGTTACCGTGCATTACTGCTTTTACAATTGCACAAAAATTGCATTTAATAAATTCTTATTCGCATTCGTATCTTAAAGCTGTTTTTTAACTCAAGCTCGCTGCTCTTTTCACTTTAATGACATGCTTCTCCGTTTACGAATTCTCTGAATGCTGAAACTGATGACTGTGTTGATATGAAATTCTATTTTATTGCTTAAAATATAATTACGAACTGCTGTTTTTGTGGACGATTTTTAAATATTGCATAAAGTGTGTGACAGATTGAACAAACTATTAAGGCGCTTCAAGCTTTTATTACTTTGTCATGTAATTGATTACAGCAACGGGTTTAAAAAAAATATTCAGATGCTGCACGTACGGCATTTGAGTTTGGCAAAAATATTGTAAGGCTTTTTGATGAGGGGTAAAGGAGAGAGTAGTAGTTTCGTACTGACATGCTTGATGTGGAACTAGTTAAATTGTATCGCTACGATACGTGCTGGCGGGCGAAAGCAATTACATACGAAAAAGCAAAAGAAAAGTTAAAGCTTTTAGAGATTTAGAAAGGAGAGATTGTTTATTTATTGTTATTGCTTTTCCAACTGCCACCATATAGAATTTTTATATTAAAAACAGCTGACATATGTTTTTTGTCTGCTAGGGCCACGTTGAGCGATAATATGTTACCAATTCCATCTTATCCTACAGAATTATTGAGAGCACTAACACACATTTCACATTTCGCAGACGGATATATGGTTGATATATATGGTTATATATATGGTTCAAGTGTAGATATTATTACTTTAAACGTGCCAGATCACCAAAACTCTAATTTAGTGGCATTTTAATTTTTATTGTTGAAAACACATTAAAATTCCTTATGAAAGCTTGTAAATCACTCTCGTGTTTCCTCTAGTACAGCATGACTTTTTTCAACTCATACCAGTTGTAAAAAGGAAAAAATAAATAAATGCAAAAGACAATGTTGCCGCCACTGACGATTGCCACTAATACAAATCTGAAATGTGGCAGCACCAATGCAAAATCAAGCTTTTTTTCAACATTAACATTACAGTAAAAAGATTTCAAACGCTTTCGGCTAATAATAACTTTACGAGTTTTTACTGTAATCACTAAAAAATCGATGGTAAGAAGGCAAGTTAGGGCCTTTCCACATCAGCTATTGTAAATTATATTATACGTTTCTTGTATTTCAATGGCCATCTACCAAGGGAAATTTTTTTCCTTATTAATTATTAACATGTAATCTTTGCAAATAATTTAAAACATCTGCTTTGATGCCAAGCAAGGAAGGGAAACCCTAATTCAAGGCCATAAAGTAAAATGAAAAGATTTTGATTATTCGGCCAAGTTCTTCCAAATGAATGAAGTGGACTGCAGAAAACTCTCAATGATAAAATTTTTGCCCAGAGAAAATTTTTGTTCGTAAGAATTTGTTGAGACAAATTGACTGTTTTAAATTTATATTATCTGGTTTTTGTAATAAACAAAGAAATATGTGTCTAATTTGTGATTCCTTGAATTTTTTCAGTACTTAATGAGAGCTCTTAAACGATTTGAATGACTTCAGCTGGATTACAATTGCTGGCATTAAAATATCTTTAGTTGTGTCATTAATTTATAATCTCAGTTTAAGCTTAATAAAAATTTTATCTCATCTTCAAAACTCTATTAAAAAAGAATACGAGAATTATGGCTATATAAAAATAAACAAAATTAGTTATTATATTGTTTTGCAACTATTATATATTATTATTATTATAACTTAACCTGCAAAGCTTTCGATCTAGGCAGGAGTCGAACCCGTGACCTCCGGTTTAGTAGGCTGTTCATTCGCCTACGGAGCTGCCCAAAGTTTTATGTCGATCGCAATCATGAGCCAGGCTCTAATAGATATTTCTCTAAGAAAAACCACTTTATAAATAGTAGTAGCGATTACAGTTTTATTTAACCTGAAAAACCAACTGCAATTCACAGCAAACTGTGAGGGCCACTACTAAATTAATTCTTTATTTTAATAAATAGATTTATATTGTCAGCATTATGACTTTTTTTTAGCTTTTTTTTAGCTTTTTTTTTTTGCTTTTTTTAGCTTCTTTGGGTTTTTTGGCTGCTTCAAGATAAGAGCCAGAATGATTATTTTCTTGAGATCAGTCGCTTACTGTTTGTGCTGAATGTCACGTGTGTGTGCGGATATCTGTGCAACACATGTGGCGGTCTATTTGGTTTTTTTTTTCTTAACGAAAAAGCTACTTGTGCATATTTAATTTATTTTCCAATCTCAGCATGTATTCAAGAGTTTCTAGACAATCTAAACAAGATAAAAAGTCAAACGAGTATTTACTTTAAGTCATTTTGTTAGACATCCCACAATCTGCGATTTTTCAAATTTTGCATTGCAGAAATAAAAATTTTTTTCCTCTAATATGATGTTGATATACCCATACACATACGTATACACATACACATGCATACATATTTGCTAAGGGAGCGGAGTTGTAAGTTCCGTGCAAAGAATTTTACAATAAATGTGAACATTTTTCTTTGCAATTCCTTAACGTTTTAAGTTTTCCAATTTGAATTCTTTTAATTATTTTTAGCTCTTCAAATTATTTTTTATTTAATATTTGCCTACAGAGTTGTGAAGCTTCAGCATGAAAACTATTAATTACAAAAAATTTATTTTGTAACGTTTTTTTAAAAAAAAAAAAAAATTTTTTATAGTAAAAAATTATTGAAATTATTAAAGTTCTTAATAATAAATATATATTATTAATTATACATTATATAATAAATACATTATATAATAAATACATTATATAATAAATACATTATATAATAAATTATACATTTTTAAAAGTATATTTTTAACTTTTATTATTGTAAGCAAATTTTCATTGAAAAATCATTTTCAGTGATGAGGAGAGTGAGAAATGCTTCCGGGAAATGTAAATATTTTGTGGTACCGGAGAGCAAAAGATTAAAGCTGGCATACCTTGGTCTGAACTTTAATAAGCTTCTGAAATTTAATGGTCACGCGCTGTATAATTTAAAAAGGGCGAATCGTGTGAAGGGAATATATGCGAGATTATTTAACAGCATAAGTTTACTGGTTAGGACCAAATTGCTTTTGTACACGGTGAGCATTCGGCCACTTCTTTTTTATAGCCATATGGTTTGCCATATCAAAAACCTTGATGCAAAAGATGGAGATTTTTGAGAGGCATATTTTAAGGAAATGCATATAGAGGAACTATAGGCATTTGCATAAGAGGTTCTCGAATAGATATGTCTATGAAAAGGCAGGATTGGATCCAATTTCATTTTATGCGTTGGGTTTAATGAAAAGGTTTGTGGTGAAATTGCCTCATTTTGAGGTTAAAGTGATTAGGGATATCTTACCTACCGAGAGAGAGATAGTTCAATTGGTCAAACACGCAATACATATCCAGTATCGGAATTTTACAGGAACAATTGAATGGTTATTCCGGTCTTAACTTCTACTTACGTATTACTCCCTGTATTCAAAGGGGCTGAATAGTTTTTGGTTTTCTTTAGTTTTTTTATGTTATTTTATTTTTATTATTAATTTTTGATTTATTAGCTATTTTATTTTAAGGTTTAGTTTTAGTGTAGAATTTAAGTTTTAGTATTAAGTCTATAAATAATAGATCCAACTCTATTAGTATAAATAAGTGCCGGTAGCAAGCACTGATTAGACCATTAATTAATCTATATATATATAAAAATGAATGCATGAAATGTGTTCGTAACCGATAAACTCAAAAACTACGGAACCGATTTTGACCAAATTTTATATACCTGATCTATGGGACGTGAGGAGTGTTCTTATATAACATTTAAGTTTGTCCGACAGAAAATTAAATAAATATCTCGGTTTTTTAATTTCTATTTACGCGATAACACTATGCCGGGTTTCGCTTACGGCGTTTGGTGTTTAATCGGCGGCTAATGGTTAATCTGCGTGTAGCGGCGTTAAGCGTAAGTCAAACCAAAAAAAAAAAATTTAATTTGAAATTTATTTTATTTAAATCCCACGTGTTAGTGGATGAGTGACGCATGAACACTCTGCTTGAGGGATTTGAGAGTAGGGTTAGTCCCAATGGAGGCTCCTAAAGCTACTTTAACCCATATTGTCTGTGGAATTCAATTAGCTTTTCCCAACCATGGGAATTGCGGCGGTCATTTGCGTAATAGCTTCGATAGCCCGTTCTAGGCACTACAAAATTTATGTGTTATTTCAAACTCACTTTTAAGGATACGCAACTTTTCAATTAAAACTCTTTAATAATTTATTGTTTATTTGTATTCCTGTGTGAGTGCGTTCTTCTGTATTTTTGTTTCGCTTTCCCTGTTTAATTTACAAGTAGAAGAAAAAAGTCTTGTATTATAGCTTTGGAGAAACAGAAATGCTTTGCAGCTTTCTTACACTATGCTTTCATTTGCATGTATTTGTCATTATATTGAAAAGCTTGATTTGTTTTTTTTTGTCAAGAAACCCACGTACTTCATTTTATCTCAGGTCATTTCTCAGCAATAAACGATTTTTAATTCACAGTTCAAAAATCTTTCGGTCACGCACATATTTAATTGGCAAAAAACTTTTGCTTTTATGATTTAATTTTTATGCCAAAAATATTAGAGCTTTTTAAACAGCGGAAATTTTTATATTTATCTTGATAATAATGGACTTACGATTACGTGCTCCACTTTAATTCATCGATGGCCGATTAAACTTTATTATGTAATTTTTGTTGTTGGTTCTACACGGCTAAGCTTTCAATTGTTAGTGCTCACCATTAAAAATTGGCCATTCAATGTGCTCCATTACAGGATTTTTCTTCATTGAGATTTATGTTTAATAAAATGTGAATTAAGTAAACCGTTTACATTTTCAGAATCATTTAAATAATTTATTGCATTCCTTTTTAAGCTCTAACAAGATTTGAGTATTTTAAAAAACAATGTTCTTTAATTTGATTTTTTTTAATAATTTTCATCACAAGAATTTCAACGATTTGAATAATTTTGTTCAGTTGACTTGATTCCAAGATTTGCAGGTGGTAAAGGTAACGCATTTTGGGCCGTGAGAAAATTTGGCACCACTTAGTGATTTACAAAAAAAAAAAAAAATATCTCCCTCAAGGATAACTGGTTACTTAAGGATCATCCACAAAGCTAAAATGTCAATAAGTTGAGTTAAATACTTTTTTAAAAGATATTCCATGCGATATTTGTTCTTACTAAAAACTCTACAAATTCCCTCACAGTATCTGCGGATCAAACCCAATTGGGCAGAAATGCAACACATTAGCCTGTTAAACTGCATTTCTGGTATTTCTTAATTTAATTGAATTTGTGAACTACTTTAGAATTCTTTGAAATTATGACTTGGGGAAAATGCTCATATACATACATGTTAGACTTGGCATTTTTAAAATTTGACTAGACGAAAGCTATACTGATTTTGAATAGATCTGGGATTCCCAAAAAACTGTCGACCTTTCGACCGTGGTCCAACATTTTTATTTTCAATTCGGGCACATGTACTTACAAGGAAATGTTATGTTACGAATTCTTTAAAATTCCATTTCTCAAAAGCTCGTCTAATTTGAGTATAAGTTGAACTGCTCAGAAATGCTTGAAAGCTCTTCTTTCCGTATTAGTAGTTCGTATTGTCACACCATTTAATTTTTTTGGAAATTTTTTTCCCGAAGAGGTCATAACTTTCGCATTCTTTGAAATTCTTTTTCTCAAAAAATTTACTAATTTGAGTATAAGTTGAACTGCTCAGAAATGCTTGAAAGCTCTTCTTCCCGTGTTAGTAGTTCGTATTGTCACACCATTTAATTTTTTTGGAAATTTTTTTCCGGAAGAGGTCATAAGTTTCGCATTCTTTAAAATTCTTTTTCTCAAAAGCTCTACTAATTTGAGTATAAGTCGAACTATTCAGAAATGCTTGAAAGCTCTTCTTTCCGTATTAGCAGTTCGTATATTTTTTCCTAAGAGGACACTACTTTCGTATTTTTTAAAATTCCTTTTCTGAAAAGCTATGCTGATTTTGAATATTAGCTAAACTTTTCTGAAATCCTGGAAGCTTTCATTTCCGGCCCAGTAGCTCGTATTACGATCGAATATTGGCATTGTATGAATTTGCGATGATCTTTTTTTTTTAAAAATTCACAAATACAGTTCGGGTCTTATACCTGAGTAGTGTGTGGACTTTTGGCTAGAATTTGCATATACCGAAAATGTGGCGCAGACAAAGAAGCGTCTAAGAATATCCAAAATCAGCAAAGATGCTGATACTAGATTTATTTTTAAAAAAATTCGCAAATACATTTTAAGTGCCGTAAAATAATTTTAAATTTGAAAATAAGGAAATTTTTGAAGTTTGAAAGTTAATTATGTACCTTCCCATATCTTCACGATCATGCACGCTTGGCAAACACTAATACTTATAAAACTTATTTTTAAACAAAATCCAAAGATTGCTCTTTGAAAATTAGAACTTAAAGCTTTTCTATGGGATTTTCAAGATATTTTTATAATTTATTTTGCTTTTATATAATTGGAGTGAGTCGATAATGAGATACTTACCATTTAAACACGTATGCCTTTCCAAAAACTGATTACGAAATGTTTCGACCCTCTTTGTTATCGTGTCTATCTTTGGCGCCTCTATGGCCGAGAACATGGCTGCTCCAAGTATTAAAAATAATATGTAACCGCCAAATAAAAACAAAAACCGACATTGGCCATTTTTATTATTGGTCGATTGTGTTGTGGTTGAACTTTTCGTACCAATGGGGAATGCGCCTAAAATCATGCTGCAATTAAAAATCAAAAGCAATATACTCAATTTCCAATGTGGTATTATATGAATAATTTTTAAAATTAGTTTTTAAAAATTTATTATAAAATAATTCAATATTTTTGTGAAAAATTTTCTGTTACTTTCAATAATTTGAGATATTCTCCAAAAAGGTGGTTTTCTAGTTGGTAAGAGGGGAGTGCGGCTGGTATACCATACCATTTCATAAATATAATTCCCATGAATGAGATTTGAGTCCTGTGCACTGATGCCATTTGCTTATATAAATGCTGTTTGTGTAGATGTTTGGCACGTACGTATGTATATATGTGCTCATTTATATGTTTCATTATTTTCCATTTACATAGCCATACACGGATAAATCCATAAGTAAGTATGTATGTGTGTACGGTATTGTTCAAATCTTTCTTGGTAACTTTTATTCAACTTTGGTTTTCCCATTTCTTCCTTTTAATTGCTCCTTCCCTTCGTACAATGGCTTAATGACGTCAAATTGTTTTAAATTGTTATAGAGATCTGAAACTGCTTCTCATTGTATGTAACAGAGTTTCTCAAACTATTTTAATAGTCTTGCGTACACTTTGAAAAATATGTAGAACTCGTGCACTCTACTTTGCAAAAGAGTTGGTGGATTATTTGTCAGTTTGGACTATATTTTTTAAAATATTTATTAAATGTTTATGTATCTTATTAGTATTTCTGAAACATATGGAAATATAAGAAAACAGCTGTTCTCCTTTTGATTTGGTTAATATTGCTTTGGTAAGCCAAAGTAACGTCGATTTGGGAAAACCAAAAAAAATCGAATGTTATGATTTTGGCTTATTCGAATATATAAAGGTTTTGAAATTTTCCAAACATATCAAGAGCAGACATGAAACCGAAAACATATCAAGCTATTGGAGTCTGGGAAGTACCACAGACACGGTCAACTCTACTAGTTGGATACTTCTTTCGATACTGCCTACCTCTCAGCTGGGAAGGCGGCCTCAGAATCAGTCTGGAAGAGTAGCAGTCTGTAGTAGGCTTTGGTGAGCAGGCCACCAGAATATATCAACGGGAGCATTACATTTTCATTACCTGCGCCCCTCTCAAAAACCAGTTTTGTGGAACTACTTAGCCAGTCACACTATATCAACCTGTCATCCACTTTTATAAACCTAAACCGATGTAGGTTGATCTTTTGTCTTGCTGTTTATAATAGCGTAACTCGGATTAGGCAATGCTACAGGTTCTTTTACTCTAGGAAAAGAGTCAAAGGGGTCCGAAACCACGTAAAGTTATTACCTTTATATTTTGCAACGATATAGTAAGAAATGAAATATCAAACTATCGTTAATAAATAAATGATTATTCGATAATTATTTCGTGGCACCTCCACGTAAACTATACATGCCATTTCACTGATATCTTATTGTAGGATGTCAGCGGTGCCAACAGGAGCAACAATTGAAGTTGTGGGTTTCAATATGCAAAGACCACAAGTTTGCTGCTACGTGTATTGCTGTATTATATAGCTTGTAAGTTGCTAATGAATACACACCTACACACAGATGTTGCCAAGTCGTTTTCCTGGAGTTACTCAAACTTAAATGGGATTATAAAATATAATTGGAAACATTGGATATCCTTGCGCATTTTAAATATGCCCCAAATAGATTAAATTTTAACAGTTTTTTGGCAACGAAAACTGGGAGATGAGAAATGCTTGTTAGAGTTGAAAAAAATTCATTTTAAAGGATTTTGTTTTTTTTTCCAATTTAAATGGTTTCATTAAATGAAGGCCATCAAATAAGCCACAATAATTAAATGGCTTTATTATTATTTCGCCTGAATTTTTTCTTTTTAATAATTAGTTTCAGTAATTGATGTTTCTTTATCAAATATATCCTTTTTGATTAACGAAAGCGTTTGCTTATTGTGTGGTCTTAGAAAAACAGGATTAGTTCATTTCTGTGCTTTCATACATGATCGAAATTGCAAAATTAGACTCGTAAAATGCATGCCCAAACTTAAGCATTTAAGGGCAGCAAAGTTACATGCTAAAAGGAGGTTAAAGTCGTGTGATTTTGGGATAGAACAGATCAGTACCAGAGTGTATTAAATATATATACGAGGTGTGATCAAAACTGTTATTAAACGTTATTTTTAATTTTTCCCGAAAGTATTTATTTATTCACAAATAACTATCTTTTCCCCTTCAGAGTAATCCCCCTTAGATATAATACACTTATGGCAGCCTTTTTTCCAATTCCGAAACAGATCCGAAACGCCCTTTTTGGTCTCACCAACAGCTTCTCAATCGTATCAAAACGCTTTCCTTTCATCGGTGTCTTCAGTTTTGGATTGAGGAGACGTTCCGCGTGGGCCAAGTCCATTGAAAACGCAAGTTGAGAAAAGATTACAGTTTTGTTTTTGGCCAAAAACTGACGCGTCTGTGCATTTCTGACGAATTGCTTTGCGCAAATGGCGCAGAAAGTCAAGGTAGTACATATACCTTATTGAGACTAGGATCTTGTGGCAAGCATTCATTAAGCACAGCGCCATTGCAAGTACGCAAAGCCTTCACTTGATGTGTTTTCTTTGGTCTTGACTCTTCTGAACGCTTCCATTGGGATGATTCGGCTTTGTTTTCAATGTCATAGCCATACACTCATGATTCGTAATCAGTTATAACCTTTTTGAGCACATCTGGATCATAGTTGACGACGGTGTTTTTGCTCAAAATTTAGTAAAAATAGTAAAAAATCGAAGAGCACATCAAAACACGTAAACACATAATTATAAATATAAATTGGGTGGTGGAAAAAGTCTATTCGTTTTTTTTTGTTAATAGATGTAGTTGTAGTCGTATATCTCCAGTCCCACTATCCACATTGTCTCATACCATATATTGTTGGTAAGGTAAGATTTTAAGCTTCATTTAACCAAAAGAAAAAAGAAATTCGGGGGTTGAAAAAAAGTCACAACTGTTCAGAAATTAGTGAAAATTTTGGTATAAAATAGGTAAGAATGCCATGCAAGCCACCAATGAAATTAGTGAAGTTTACAGAGATGATCCTACCTCAGTTTATTATTATATATTATTAATAAATAAAGTCTGAATTAATCAAAATATCATTTGAAAAAAATATTGCAGTAGCTGTTAGAAGTAATAAAAGGAGTCGTCCTTTTGTAAAAAGCTTACAACTATAATAGATTCCTTGCATTTTATAAAAAAAAATTTGTTTCTTCTTTAGTATTTAAATTTTTTTTTTTTCAAGATAAAAAAATGCATAAAATATCATATTCAGCTTTAGAAATGTGTATGGCAGAAGCAAATTGATTAGTAAATAATAAAATTTCTTGCTGTAATTTCTTGATGTTTCCCTTCTTCTGGCAATCATCCTTTAATGAAATTCCAAATTTTTTTAAGCCGAACTTGTGTTTATATTACTTTTTCTAGTTGATTTTTTTGTCTTAAAATACGAGTATATTTCTTATATATTTGCAACTAATTAAAAAACGCAAAAAATTGCGTTTTTTGTAAGGTAGCTACCTTAGTTATTTTCAGCCATCCATTCCTTCCATTCTCCTGGAATATCTCCTTAAGTTGAATTCCAAACGTGAAAATACAAAAAAATGGCAAAAACTTGACTAAAAGTAAAAATGATGGGCAATTAGATGATTTGGTAGCTGAACTTGTTCACTGGAGCTAAAATTTATTATTTCTAAAAATTTTTAACCGCCCACCTTCTTCCGTTCTCCTGAAATGTGAACTCGTTCCCTAAGGATTTGTATAACTTCTAAATGTAGAAAACTTATTTGCGTCTTATCTTAAAATTTATGGTGCGACTTTTTAATGGATTCTGGTGTTTTTACAAACTACTTGGAGTCGCCCATCTGCCCCAGGATTAATTTTTTTATTCCGTTTGGAATGTGGACTCCCTGAGTTACTAGTCTAACATCGCTATGTTTTTAGGTTAACAGAAGTGTGTTAAATCATATGGTTTGTGTCTGGGATGATAAATTTCGAAGTTTATTTTGAGCGTTTTCACACTCGATGCCGATATAAAATAAATTTATATAAAAATATTATTCTAGTCAATATTCCTTTTTAATATTTAATACTTTTAAATGAAAAATAAAAGAAAATTTATAAAAATAATTTGAGAGTTGTTAGTCTGAATGGGAGTTGAGCTGAAAATCAATTCATTTAACTACATTCATTTTGTAGGATTTTTTTTTAAAATGAATGTACAAATTATTTTTAAAATAAATATAAAAATATTTACAGCAGAAATTTCAAATAATCCAAGTTTAGCCGATATGAATTTTCCTTGATTTATAGAAAAAAATATGATTGACACAGCGAGTGTGCTGAAGGATTGCTGGTTATGTTTTACGATCTTATACATTCGTACGTCATTGTGGCAACGTGCTAGGCTGATTACCTGCACTGAGGAAGAAGGCCTTGTTTTTCTTTTGATAGTCACTTGAAGCATATATATATTATAGTGGAAATGTTTGTTAGAAATTTTATTACTGCCATGTTGCTTATAGCATGTTTATGACTTGTTAAATTTGATATTTTTTTTAAAGGGAAATGGTGTTCTGAAATGCTTGGTTTATTTTTATTTCCATAAATGTCCTTTGTACTTAGGAGCGTCCATTTTTTATAGCATTAAATAACCTTAAAATGAGTGCAAAAATATGTAGCAATGCAAGCAGGTAAGCAGTAAGCAATGTGGTACTGATAAGTTTTGAAATAAAATCGTGTCGTATATAAATGCTTCTATTGATTGTATATATGCCTTCATTAGAGACAATTATATAGCTAATACGCTACTAGTGAGGAGAATGTTTTTTCTATATTATTCATATTGTTTGATATGGTTTAATTAATATTTTGATTGTACTAAAGCAACTAAACTATTAAAAATAAATAAAAATAAGAAATAAAAAATAAAAATTAAAAATAAATACAAATTAAATGAGAAAAAGCACAGGAGATGGGAAAATCAGAAACCAGCGATGAAAAGCCCACACGCTCTAAAATTGAATTTTAGTAGCTGTAAAGTATAGATTGCAAAGGCTTCAGTAAACCAGTAAGACGAGTAAAATTATTTTCCGGAAAAATTAGCCAAGGTATAATGTAACAATATAAAAAGGGTAGAAGTAAAACTTTAATGACATATAAAAAGCTGTTAAAAGCTGGCCACATCAATCTAAAAGTCACAATTTACGTTCAGAAGCAAACAAACTAATTTTTATAATTTGAAAAGATTTTTTCCAATACAATAATATTATTTTTATTTTTAGTACGTTTGAAGGCTTCTCCGCTAATTCCGGTTCGTTTTTAACACACCTCTGCTAGTTGCGTACCTCTCGCTCAGAGACTGTTAACTGTGAACATTTTTCATTAGCAGCCTGTTAACTTAACAGAGAACTTTAAACAATCCACTGTTTTGAGTACTGGAGGTTTAAAAAAGTGCTAAATCTAACACTGGCTTGTATGTATATGTGTATGCGAACTCGTAGGCGAATTTTACAAAATCTGAAACTTAACATTTTCTTATACATATATGTAATATAGTCGCACATGTGATGGAATTTACAAATGAATGCAAATTATAGTAAAATAAGATTCAAAAGTGTTCAAGAATCAGCGCTCACACATTATCATTAATATTTTATTTCTAGTAAATAATACGAGGTGTGATCAAAAAATAACAGTAATTTAAAATTTTCCCAAAAGTATTTTTTTATTCAACAATAACTATCTGGCCCCCTTCAAAATATTCCCCCTCAGATATAATATACTTATGCCAGCGTTTTTTCCAATCCCGAAACAGTTTTGAAACGCCCTTTTTGGTCTCATCAACAGCTTCTCAATCGTATCAAAATGCTTTCCTTTCATCGGTATTTTCAGTTTTGAGCAGAGAAGACGTTCCGCGTGGGCCAAGTCCATTCAATACGCAAGTTGAGGCAAGATTACGCTTTTGTTTTTGGCCAAAAACTGAAGCGTCTGTGCGTTTCTGACGAATTGCCTTGCGCAAATGGCGCATAACTTTACGGTAGTATTCCTTGCGATCTTGTGGCAAGAATTCATTATGCACAGCGCCATTGCAGTCGAAGGAAATAGAAAGCAAAGCCTTCAGTTGATGTGCCTTCACTTCATGTGCCTTGGTCTTGACTCTTCTGAACACTTCCATTGGGATGATTGGACTTTGGTTTTAGTGTCATAGCCATACTTCCATGATTCGTCGCAGGTTATGCCTTTTTTGAACAAACCTGGATCATCGTTAACGACGTTGTTTGTGCTCAAAATTTAGTAAAAAATAGTTAAAAACCGAACAGCACATCAAAACACGACCAGCCTCTTTATCTGTCAAAAAACAAACTGACAATCCAAAATGGCTGATATGGCCAATATATATAACAAACATGTGCACTAGGATTACAGAAAAAAGGCCAAAATTGAACATACGTTATTCACGAAATTTGAAAATACCGGTTGTTTTTTGATCACACCTCGCATAACAATTCCAATATCTTTTAAAAAATATATGCAAGACGAGCATTGTACATGTATTTAACAACAATATTCACATACAACAAACTGTTACATGTTCAGTTTTTGCAGAACACTAAAAAAAAAAATCTCGAGAGGCCCATTTTCGACCCTGGTGGTAGGTGTTTCCCCACCATTCCATTTTTAAGTGAATTGTTTTATTCTCAAAAGATTTGCATTTTGTATTTGAAAATGTTATGAAATATTAATTAATTTAGTTAACAGGCTGTAAGCGAGAAATATTTCCACATTACAGTCTCTGAGCGGGATGTATGTAACTAGCAGAGGTGGGTTAATAACGAACGTGAACTAACACATGTCTAGTTGTAATGTTTCATAAAATACAATAACGAACTAATAAATTATACTAAAGAAAGATAATGGATAATCATTCCAAGCGAATAAATATTAAAGAAATTGTTTAAAAGTTTCTACGTTGCGTTTTTGTCAAGCAATTGTTGATAAATTTGTTTCTACTTCATTTTGTATTGGTTTTATATCATCCCATTGTGTAGAAGTTTTAGAATTTCCGACAAACTAAATTTCAGTGTTTACTTTCATACCCATACCCGCTACCCGCATCGTAGTGTTTGTTTGTTTTGTAATGAAGTGGAGGTGATGAGCTGTTGCAAAGTAACTTTTGTTAAGGTTGTGCATCTCATTGGGAAATACGAGTATACACAAGAATTTCCTTCTTACATCCGTCATTGTTAAAGATGCTCATAAATTTGTTATTATATTTTTGATATATATACTTCTCATGAATGTTAGGAACAGCCCTCAATAATAGTAAAACCCAGCAGGCCTGCTAATAGGAATTGTTGTTTGTTGCAAAGTTCGTTGTTGCTTTCTTAAATCACAAAAAATCAAACATTGTTTGATGTCATTGGAAATTATTTGTGCCATAAGAATACGGGATCGAAACCTCGAGATCTCAGGCCTCTTTCTGGACGTTCTCAGAAACGCCTCAAAATGTGAGGAAAATGGATTGTATGCTTATTTAACGAGATTATCGTGAAAAGTCATCCTTACCGCTGGCAAGAACACATTTGTGGGGATTGATGACTCTGTTGTACTGCAATAATTATTAATTATACAAATGCTGATCGATATCGTTTCCTTTAGTTTCAAACAATAGACACCTCATTTTCGCTCTACTAATAACTCTCGCCATGACTAATCGATCGACAATGAAAGCGATCGATAAATTAATCGATCATTAAGAAATTCGTGAGAGTGCAAATTTCATAGCTCAAATTTCAACATTTTCAATTCTTTTAACATCAGTTGGAATAATTTTCTAACTTCGACGATATATCTCTGAAGACCAGAGCGAAAATATTTATGGCTAATAATTGAAATTTCACTATATGGGGGCGGCATAATGCCCTCCAACATCACATCAGGTTGCCATTTGCTGTGCACTATTTTTGCTGTAGGGTACAAGAATTTCCCTTACGCATTTACCAGCATTAATATCCATTTATATCATATACTGCTATAATTGTCTTCTTATGCGTTCCGCAGCAGATACCAATGCAGGTTTCGAGGATTTTTCTTTCCTGCTTCGAAGCAAACATGTTCTATGATTAGGTGACTGTTTATCATATTAGGGACCCAATAGAGATTCTTATTTTTCATTTCATTGACTCCCTTACTTTGCCCTCATTAAAGAGTAAGGGCATTCCCCACACATATGCCACTTTTCCCAAAAGATATATTCTTTATATTTTTTTATAATATCAGCCAAGTACATGCTGTAAGGTAATTGGATTCTATTTAATTTTTGTCTTGAACTTTCACCTTTCAATGTCTATGAAAACCAATTACTATATACCTGCAAATTTTTATAATACTGATTTGTTTCCCAAACCCCAGCAGTGTCTGATGCGTCCGTTCATTACTAGCGTGATACACGGCAACGATGAATTACCGTGTGAAATCACAATTTTTTGCTTCATATGAGATCATAAAGAACTCGAGAAAAATTCATGAGCATTTCTATGAATGCCGCAAGTAGGAATTGAACCCACGATCTAAGGCATTTGTAGATATTAAGTAGTCTTACCAACGAGTCACGAAAACATATTTAATTTTAATTAAAGTATTTTTTTCTACATTAAAAATTTATTATTTTGGCGTGCAAAGCTGTGAGAAAGGAAATCTCTTGTTGTATAATTTCCCCCCCTAAAAGTATGCAAGACCAAAACACATTTCAGAGCAAAATTTATTAAAGTTCCTGCAATTTATATATTAAATTTAGTTCTCTTTTTAAGTAAAGAAAGATCCAGCTGCACCACCCGTTGGCTGAATTGGTTAATAAGCTTGCCATCTCAAAAAGTATATGTAGTAGTGGGTTCCATACTTGCTGAATACTATTTTCTATTATATATTTCTTTTAGTTATCAGCCAATTTTGAAGTTTTCTAAATGCAAAAAAGTGTACGGAAAACTGGAACAGATAGCGTTTTAAATTTTAATTTGTAGGTAAAAATTAAGCCCATTCTGGATCGCAGTGAAATGCAAAGACAGACCGACGGACAAAGCTTAATCAGCTTCCTTTATTATAAGGATTCACAGACCATATACGAGTATGTTTCATGGTATCACAAAATAAGTATTATAGAAATTACAAAAGTAATTTCCGGGAGCTTCCGGAGCTTGCGGGTTCAATCCCTGCCTAGATCCTCAGTGTTTTCCTGCAGTCAAGCCGAAAGCTTAAAAAAAATTGTACTCTCCTTTCCTTTTTGTATGGATAATAGTAAAAGAGTCTTAGGGCTTTTTCTGATGGGAAAAGAGGGGAGAAAAATTTGAATCGGTGATAATGTACAGCATACCATCTACACTTTCCTTCGCTGTTCTCCTGTAGGCAAATAAAACAATTAAAAATGCTTTCCAGTAAACACGTAGTTCGCTACAATGCCCTCTCTAAGCGGCAGAGAAGGTATCCCCTTCCTCTAATTTCGGCACAATGAATTGCGGTGGAGTTCTACGGCGTCTTCTAAAACACATTTTTCATGTGCAAATGTCATAAGAAGACTTTTCAAACCAAGAGACGTTGTATTACTCGCTAAACATTTTTCAATTGTAAATTAGCTTTACATGTGTAAGGACATGTAATTAAAAGTTCCTTTAAGTATTTCGGTAGAATTTTATTTCATTTTTATTCACACTACTACAATGAATTTTAAAGTAATTTTTTTTATTTTTTTTTACATTAAAAATTTATTATTATGGCGTGCAAAGCTGCGAGAAAGAAAATCTCTTGTTGTATTATTTCCCCCCTAAAAGTATGCAAGAACTTCTTGTTAAATGCCAAACGTTTTAAACATACTCGTACACGAATATGTATTGGAGTGAATTATTTTGCCATCTGCTGGAACTAAAACAACATCTTGCATAAATTTTGTGTTAAAAAGTGTACCTTCAATTTCTACAGAACATGCATTCAAACTTATTTACATTTACTTACGTGTTATTTAAATGTGTAAAATTTTATTAAGTTTAGCTGTAAAGTAAATTTCAGTAACGTATTGCAAGTAACAAATTTTGTACGATTGGTTTAAGGTTTCTTAATTGGAAGATTTATTTAAATATTTTCATTTAATATTATTTTATCCCTTTTTATTATTAAAGTTTTTTATTCGTTTTTAATTGTGTTTTAATGCGGTTTCGTTGTTATTGTTCGTATTAAATCTCCTGCGAAGATGCTCTAAAATAGAATAAAAATTTACAGTTTGTTAAGGCGTTAAGGCAGATACCGGAAGGCAGCTTCGGGAATGGGAACTGTTTTAAGATATACAATTGTAATTAACAACATTCGCTTAATAAGCTCCCTCAAGTTGTTATTGAAGTAATTTTTTTATCTATGTGTGTTGGGTTTGAATGGGAATTTGTGGGCGTGTGTGTGTGTGTGTGTGTATCTATGAGTATGAACTCGTAGGCTGTCTTAAGCATGAGTATTAGTATCTGTGTTCGTTTCGTTCATAAAAAAAAAATTAATACACTTCTTGACGTTTTTTTAAACACTCTTTCAATCCTGTGAGAAGGATTCTTATTATTTATAAGTTGTTTAAGTGGTTTAATATCTAAACCTTTTATTATTTAAATTTAAAAATTCTCATTCGTTAATAATTTAGTTTACTTTGCTGTTGCTGACTTTTATTGAAACGCGCAATTTCACTTTATTTTCCTTCCGTATGTTATCGGTTGAAAATGCTTCAAAATACTAAAAGTATTGTATGGCAAAATCAAGTGCTAAAGCGTCAGTAGCAGACGCTCCTTCGTCTTGCTTCGTTTATATTTGTATTGTTCTTGTTTTCCTTTTATTCGGAAACAAAACTAAAATACGCACGTACACAGAAAACACAAACTTTATATTATATCGAAACCGAATTGGATGGAGTGGTAGAAATTTGACGTAGATATTAGATATATCTATGCGCGTATTCTGCATGTACTCCTATGTGAGCGCTGAATGCAGAAATATATGTAACATATGGGGCTTTCCATAACAGTATAATAAATATATTTACTTCCGTCAATGCAGCAAAAAAATATACATTAATAGTGCTGTTAAATATTTAAGTACGACCACAAAAGAATTTCGAAGAATTAGGCGAGTTTTTAATATTTTAAATTAATAAAATTTATTTTATTTTTTAAAATTTTTCCTCCAGTGCTGTCATAGAACATGAAAAGCTGTTTATTTCGTATTACAAAAACTTTCATCTAACTGTAGTCGTACGCTCTTCAGCTATAATAAACGAGAAAAGATCACATCGTATTACAAAAGAACATTTTTTGCAGAAACACCCATATGCGCCCTCTTTCACATATGTAAAAAAGCTACAGTGTTTGAACCATGAAAAAAGATCCTTCGATTATTGTATTGAATTTTTATAGGCATTTTGTGTATAAAAAGTTTAAATTCTTCCCTCTTCCAGAAGATAGTACTTTGAAAAAAAATCATAGTTGGCAAAAATGGAAAAGAGATGCCATCATGCCTCAAAGAAATCTAAGTTCAAAGGCTAGTTAGTGGTTAGAACTCAAACTCTTTCAAGGCTTCAAGAATAGAGTCATATTTCAAAAGTCACATTTAACTCGGACTTTAAAAAATGTTTGTTAGGCAACAAATATTATAAATGCAAGAAAAACTGTAGATGAAGTTATGCTTTTTGTATGTCTGCATAAAGCAAGGACAAGCGGAACCGGAAAACCAGTGTTGTCAACTCAAAGTTTTAAGTCTGTTAAAAAAAAACTTCGTGTGTTTATTGAAAACTACGTTTAGTTTTTGAAAGTAAAGCAGATTTCAATTGAAATTTTAAATTACTTATAAAGAATTTCCATAAACAAAAGCTTGCTTGAGTATTTTTTTAAATAAAATATATTTAAATATATTTCTGCTAATTTCTGCTGGTATTTTCCATCTTTTTAAAGAAACAAGTTAAAGATTTATTATGGTTTAATCGGTCTGCACGCCATACTTCGTTTTCCAGAAAACTGAAAGCGCACTTACTCTCTTCAATGGGGCCGCGCCAAAAGCTTAAAAGCAAACTAAATTATTTCATTGGTCGTTGACCAAAAAAAAATTTCTCTTAATATTATTTTTAGTTACTGCAGAAGTAAAAATATTGATGACCGTGTGACTGTTGAAAACTTAATTTTCGTAATGACTTTGCAGGGCGATGCTTCCTTATTTATTATCAATGGACTGTAGTTACTCTAGTGATAGTGTAGCTGGGCAATATTGCCTGATGCGAGAGAATATGAAATGGAATTAAGTGGGTTTGCGCGGGAGTGTTGGAGTGTTTGCAGCTAATCGTGAGTGCTTGAAAATGTGCCAGCTTATGAGCTTGTGAATGGCATACAATTTGAACGGAAGTGGCAATGCATGAATGTACATTGAAACATACCACGGCACTGTATACGACATGCACGAACACGTCCACTTATACATTGAACTTCGCCTATTATTATATTTATTTAAATATTGTACATCCAGCAAAGAATAGCGAGAGCATTTCGGCAACAGCAGAAATGGCAGTAACAGAACGGCAGAAGAACAACAACAGAACGAAAACATTGAAGAGGTTAAGAAAATAAGGCAATAACAAAAAAGGGGGGAAGTAAAAGCAGAATACGAAATACGAAAGATAAAAAATATGACATTTATGTTAATCATTCACCTACTAACCCAGACCCGAAGTTGCTCAATGCGTTATATGTTACGCTCTAATTTAACGAACTCAAAGTGAAAACTTAAAAGGAAAAACAGAACCATAAACTGAAACGACAAGTAGCACATACGGAACTGTTTTCGTAACATATTTCGCATTTAAAAAGAACAGTGATGAACACGTTGTACAACTTTCATTGAAACTGAGTTTCGTAAATGAATCGTTTAATTTGTACTGTTGTCGTTTGGCTGCAACATTTATTAATGTTCGATTTCTGATTTCTGATTAATGTTCGATTTTCAGCTCATTTTTTTTCGTGAAAATTTAAATATTGTATTTATTTTTATTCTTCATCGTGTAACCTCATCAGGAAAACATTAATTATAAAAAATATAATTTCTCATCATATAAAGATTAAAAAAAAAACGTTTTTTAGTTTGCCAATTTGAAGCCCTTTTTTAAATTTAGCGATTTTTTTTAATTATGCTGTTTTTTTTTGTTATTGTTAAGATTTTTTTCAATGTGTTTGTTTGCCTTCATTTAATTTTATTAATTTAGTTTTTGAGTATTAAAGCTTTCACCCTTTCTATATTTTTATTTCTTCGTTCTGAATTTTTTATTCTTAATTTTTTAGTCACTTGTTTTTAGATGTAAGCGATTTTTGTAACAATTAAATGTTTTTTTGTCGATTTTTTAAGCCGCTTGTAATTTTGTTTTCTGTTCCGATAATTATTTTCATTTAGGGAATTTGTTACTCTGAAGTTCTACGGCGGGTTCTAAAGCACATTTTACATTTGCAAATGGCATAAGAAGACTTTTCAAACCAAGAGACGTTGTATTACTCGCTAAATATTTTTCAATTGTAAATTAGCTTTACATGTGTAAGGACATGTAATTAAAAGTTCCTTTAAGTATTTCGGTAGAATTTTTATTTAGGCGTTTTTTTCTAACATTTGCGATTTGTTAATTTTAATGCTTGATTATTTGCATTTTTTTAAATGATTTTTTTATTCTGGACTTTTTTTTTTGGCGTTTTTTAAATATCTTTAATTTGTTAATTTTTTCGATATTCTTTACTTTGCTTATCTTTAAAGTTGCTCTCTAAATATTTTATTGAAACCAATACAAGTAAAATGCAAAATTTGTAAGAAAAATTCAAAAAATTGTAATTTTTTTTTATGCAGAAAACAAAACTCGGATGAATGACGAATCTCATTCAATATGGCGAATTCTTCAGTAAAAAGTTGTATTTCTAGTATTTCTAATGATCCATCTCTGACACATACACAGTCACACATATATACCACCACATTTTATGCACACATTCGATACTCCCCCTTGGTTTTACATTCGTTAACTTTGAATTTCTTGTACTTTCTGTTCATACTTGAATATTACAGTAATTTTATTTACATTTGTGAGTGGTTCATACGCATACAGGTATATACATGCGTATATATATAAATTGTCAGATAGGAGTGCTCACGTGCTAAACGCGTATCACACGTAATAGTAGAATTTTCTCTTTCAATCACATCAGTGTATACGACACTGGTTATGAAAATATCGGCGTGTTGATTTCAGGAGGGAGAAAACAATCTACGTTTAGTTTGACATTTCATTATGGATAGACTTTCAGCAGAGCAATGCTTGGGAGCGAACTGTAGTACAAATTGATCTTCATATTAAATTTCCATTCAAAATGTTGTTCTACGATGAATCTCATTTTAGTTACGTGGATACATAAATAAGCTGAATTGTTACTAACATATAGAGTATGGTGGATCTTATCTTCGATGATGGCCAAAATGTTTCTGTAAATTGTGAACGATGTTGGGACAGGCCATAACGTCATACGTAAGAATATCTCCAACGGATTGAAAGAAGTTTTCTTTTTCGAAAATACTTTATAGACGGTTTTGCAACGAATTTATTTGTAAAAGAAGTTTTCTCAGGAATATTTGGTATTTATATCTTATCTATGATAACTTTACCTTTAAGAAATTCCAATTTCTAAAGCTCTTTGGCTATTTTTTATCGGGTACTTTATTTTCCACTAGAAAGATATTAGTGGTTTTTATGCCACAAAAGTATTTCCCTAAAAGTATTTCCACTTTTTTAATTCTAAAATAAAACAGAAATATTTACAAAAAGACGCACAAGACAATATTCCTAAAGGATATACTACATCCTCTCTGCCATTTAATATAAAAATGTGTAAAGGACACCATTCCTAAACAGAATATTTAGTGATTAGATGTTTGGTTTATAAACAGACCTTGTCTAATGCCAAACGAAATTCGCTCGTTATTCGATATAATTTGAGAAGCGTAATGTAAAAGGCAAAGCAGTGATCAGTTAGTATATAAGATTCGGGTGATGTAGAATGTTTAAAGAAGATAAACAATACGGTTTCTTTAAATATATAAATAACAGTGAAAAATAAACAAGTGCACGTTTTACCTCTAATACGTGTTTTCTTTGCCAATCCCAAACAAGGTATAATTTCAACTAAAAGTTATTGGTCTTGGTATGTATATACACGTTTACATCCTTTGCATAACAATTTATACATTTGCTACCTGCTAACTCAGCAATTACTAACTCAGCACTTTATTTAAATAAAGCTAGCAGGCGGACGTTAAGCAATTTATAGTCAACATTGTTGCTCCACGATGCAATTTCCAATAACGAGCCTGCTATGGCATTTCCTTCTCTGACTGACAAATCGCCTGATCGTTTAAAATAGGATACATTCGATGGGTTTTGGTTGTGAATGTTTATTTCAACTTCAGTAACAACAATAATGCTATGCAAAATCACTTACATCTGGCAATGCCACAAAGAAAAATAATAATAATAAAAACAACAAACATTACAAGAATTCCTAAGAAACACATACACAAATTCACAATAACAAATATCGCACTGCTTGTTAGGCACGAACAGATTAAAACAACAATTGTAATAAACACTGTAGGATTCATAAGAAATACGAGCACATAATAATGATTTAATTCCAGTGGCGTAGCAATATGTGTATTTTATTTCAACATATACTTTGCAATTTGAGTACAGGGGCTTTTTTTGTGACAGCCCCTGAAATATTTTTATGTACACATGACGTTTTCCCCACCAAATTCAAACGAGTTATTGTTTCTCTGATACAAAAAGTTTACTCGTGCGTGCATGGCAAGTCACAGTTTAATCTCTATTGAAAATGGTAGTGCATGTGTATGTGTGAAAGTGTATATTTTTCGTACAGTGGTTGAATTAAATTTTTTACCACAACAGTGAACACTACTTTTGTCTAATTACGTTTTCTGGCTTGAAAAGAGGAAATACTCGTATTTGCGGTTTGGTAATGATTAAGGAGTGATTTCTTTTTACGATAATTGCATTTTGATTTAAAGATATTAGCAAAGGATGTGAAAGCCTTTTAAAGTTCCTTTTACGTCTTTATATGTTTTATTCTTTGCTTTGAAGTATTCTTAAAAAGCTACAAATTAAGAACTTTTGCTGTGTACATAAAATGGTAATAAAAGTAGCAGCTGCTACAGATAGAACTGAATAGGCAAAAAAAAAATTTTTTTTAAAACTTAAAAGCTCCATAAACTGGCATCATTTCTTTGCATACGAGTGCAGAAATCTACATGTTCAAATATAAATTTGCAAAGGTTTCAATATTATCCAAATGGATCGGGCAGATTAGGTTACAGGCATAGTGTGTAGTAATTTACTATGGAACAAGGATTACTTTCTTTATAACCGAAATAAAGTGAAATATTTTCTATTTGTGATCAACTCTGTTATCATAATCGTCTATATGATATTACAGTTCTTATTAATATAAGAAATAAAATATTTTTGTCTGATACAATTTCATCAGACACAATTGTTCAATTTTGTTTCTTCAGATACCTATTAATGATTTTGCTGTTTTTGTTCGAATACCTGAAGAATATTCAAACTTTAGCCACGTCTTTATCTCTGAATTAAACAATTTTGCACCGTAGTCAGTGTTGCAATTTTGAAATGCAGGAACTCATCAAATGCAAAAAAACAAATTTCGAGCTTGGAAAAAATGATATTCGCTTTGAAAATAACGTATTAAAAGTAAATTATTTAAATTCAAAAAAACTAACAATTTATAAAAATTGGAAATAATAAACAATGTTTTCTATAAAAACAATTTCGTTAAGGAGATTCTTGCATTTTTTTTTAGAAATAGGACCGCATTAAAATGACTGGAATTAAGTAAAACTACATTGCATACTATAATACCAAATATCAATTGTTCGCATGCAATTACACTATTTCTGTTTCTATTCTATAATATTCTTATCTGAAATATATAAATATGGCAGCTTGTCCTTTTATTATGAGGTTATTGTATTCTTATTTTTTTTGTTATTAATAATATAAAAGTCAGGACATAAAAACGTCAACACAGAACACATAAAAGTGGCAGGATGGGAAGGACGTATACTTAACATGCATTAAGCTATTGCATATTACGTATACGGCGCTAAATATGGTGCACTAAATTCAAATCAGAGTCGAATTGAAACAATTTTTCTTCTGCTAAATTTGTGCATGGAGCATGAATGCAGCTTTTTATAAAAGTTTAAGTGATGCCAATTAGTGGCAGAATAAATTTGGAGAAGTTTACGGCGTTAATGAGAAGACACTAAAGAGTTTTAGGGAAATAGACAATCAGAGTTGTTTGCAAGTATATGAAAACTTTTTTGGAATGAATGATAATGACACCTTAAAGGATTTCAAATAAAAAACTTTCAAAGTAAACTGACCTTAAATTTACTGGTAGCGAAAAGTTAAATTTATTTAAGAAACTACCGTCTATTGGCTACTTCTATCGCGTGATGACAAATGTTCACACGATTTAATTGTGGCAGCAGGTCACTTAAAAAGGTCTTACTGTATTTTGTGTATAAGAAAACACACATGCATGTACGAATTGCTAATATTATCAGAAATATTTCTCAAATTCCTTTTTTATGCTGGTGTTGGTGTTTCATGCTGCTGTAGAATACTGTTGATCATTGATTTTTGTAGAAATGATAACACCAGCGTACAAATGTGACAGGGCACTTAGTTACCCATTAAATATTAATTTTAATTTATTTCTGTGACACTTCAAGGCACAGATTTAAAAATAGAAAAGAACCAAAAAGAAAAAAAGAAAAAATGGTCAAACGGATGTGGAGGAGGCGAAAATGCTGGTTTTACATTACGACAATTAGACAGTTGATGTCAAGTTCAAAAGACTTTTAGATTAGGCAAGTGAATAAGAGCACACGAGGTCACATGAATAGCTTTAATAAAATTGTTTTTTTTTTGTGGCATAATTTTGAGAAAGAGATTTTTCTGTTAACCTGGACTAAGTTGGCCTATAGAATAAATACATTAGAGAGCGAACAGAGTGAGCGCTGAACCCAACCAAAATTTATTACCGTTTATTTTCATGCAAAAAGAAAATTTTGTAATATAATACAGTGAAAGTGAGAATATGCGCTTAAATTCTGTTTTTACATGAACAATGCAAACAAGCACGCAAAACGCTTTGAAACTCCTTTCTACCAATTATCAGCTGTGCTCTCAGCTGTTGTCGGCGTTCACTGTATTATACACAAGCTTATTTGTATTGACTTGTATGTAATCGCACTGACCATCTCGACTCGGCTTTCAGCGCTCACTCTGTTCCCACCCTTACGCCCCCAGGGTGGTACGGGACGCATCTGGGTGAAATGACACTTTGGTGTTGTGCTCTCTGGGGAGACGGTAACCTGCGTTTCCAGACCTCAGGCCTTTGGCAGCTACCGGTAAAACTTGCAGGTGGCTGCCCAATCCATGAAATAACATGGTAACGGATGCGCTTGCAAGTAATTAAAAGGCAAAGGCAAGCTTGCTTGTCTGTCTGGGATAGGTCTAGCATAACCTGATCGATTCAGGGTCGAATATTGTAGGAGAGTTCTTTTGGGGGTTCTCTCTGAAAGCACGACCAATTGCTATATACTGGTGCTATGGGAACCGGTAGCCCCACAATGGAATTCAATTGCGTAGGTCAGTGAGTGATTTTGGGTTTGCACAATTACCTGAACCGAACTTTTATCGAGGACGGACTTAGTTCACACTCCACGGAGTTAATTGATTATGCTCGTGGATAAATTTGTGCGGCTTTAGTGACTTTTTCCATAGACCAAGTTTGCTTCAACCTAACAGCGTTGAATGAAATTGTGACCGGTTTATGGTGAGGACTCCTTAGGAGATCACGTGGTGGGAGATTTCTCTTGAGTGGCTGGTATCGCATTGATGCTAACACTCGATACGATCCGGCCAAGCGATTAGTTATCTAGGTGCTGTTGCCATTCAACAGACGCTAGTAGGCAGTGGAATGGTTTTACCCTCTGAGGGCGGCCTCTCTGTAATTCTTTGATTGTTATATGATTTGTTGCATGAATTGAATAGACAGGTGTGGTTTACACCGAAGATGGCGGGAGAGTTATTTTGGCGAAGTGCCTATTGGTAAGGCTTGGACAGTGCCGAACGTCACAGCAAGGCGGTTGGTTAAAACTGAATCTTTTAATCAAGATTTGCCACCTGTGCTTGCGGAGGGGGCTTAGTAAACGCATTAGTTTACTCAGTGCTAAGTGCACCGTGAAGTTAACCGTCACAGGCAGGAATTCACGTACACTGTAGCACACCTGTTCCCACCCTTAGATTATGCCATAACAAAAAATTAGATTTTTATTAAAAAATTTATGGGTTTCCATGAATTTGCATTCACTTGAACTATTCAATTTGCCTAAATAAGCAATGACAGCTTGAAGGCAATATGAACATCTGCAATTGACAGCAAACAGATGTAGATACTCGTACGTCAAACACGATTCAGTTCTTGTTCAGTAATTTAATAACAAAATGAATTGATTTAAATGATTTGTGATATTAACTGTTTATTTTTACACCACTATTTATTTATTCTCCAAAGACTTTCAATTTCCTCTGACTAAAAATGAATTTATTTAGTTTCATTTTCTTTAACCAAAACCTGCTTTCAAGGGATGACGTTACACATGCAATGCATTGTGGCTTAATTATGAGGAAGAGACAGAGGTAGAGAAGGTGGTAGAAAAGACATCTGTCTGACATGAAAGCAAGTGCTGTTAAGGCGGTTTCGTTGGCATTGTTTTCATTATTTTAGTTCGCCAAAGACGGGGGAATGAGACTGACTGGGCTCAGGCAATTGTTATTAATTATGGAAATGTTTTTCTGGCAGTTGTCAAGTGATCAATGAATAAGATTTTTCAAATTTTCAAAAATTGTAAGAGTTTATTTGATGAGTGTCATAACTGGGTATTGAACCCACGACCTTAAGCCGTTTTGTTTATATTGTATATTTATTTGTGGTTACTACAAGTTGTTTTTATATATAATATTTTATGCACTAGTAAATCGACCAAAGTTCTTTTCTTAATGTGCTAACTTGGCATAAATTCCGTAATTGTATTTACAATATAAAATAAATACATCTTTAAAAACGTAACGTAAAGCAGGAAGAAAAATTACTGTTGGTAAACCGCTAATAAATCTTCAAATTAAAATACGCTGAAGTGTGCGGCATAAATTACAACAAATCTCCCAATTCTGCCAACTAAATAATTAAAAACATAAAATATAAATTTATATCATATTTCGTCTGTCTTATTTATAACTTACTTTGGGAATAGGATGGTTTTAATAAAGTAATTACTAATGCAAATCGTGGTCTTGCTATATATTTTATTACTCTTGGCCAACAAATTTTTATTCAACTATTGTTGTATATTTACAACAACAATTTATTTAACGATTCATTAACTTCTTTTGAGTCTATCACGTATGTGAGCTGTTGTCTATTTTAATATGAGTGTTATTTGAGGCAACAATAAACCCAACACGCAATTATTTTGTTGAAGATAAAATCTTCAGAATAATAAACACAAACGCAAAGAAGAAAAAACAATGTACAAAATTGCTGCAGGGGAAAAGTAAAACATGTATTATTGTACAGGAACATTAACGCACAGTGGGCTAATAACCATCGTGTGTGAGATAGAATGAGCCACATGGCATACACATTGCGACTAAACCCCTAGTTCTTTTGTTTTTTGCAAAAGAAATATTTAATATATATAACTATGTACTTTCACACCACCATTTATTTATTCTCCATAGATTTACTATTTACTAACATTTTTTGACAGTCTGTTTCAAAAATTTTTAAATAAACTGGCAACTAAAATTTAAATATTTAATTTCGCTTTTTGATATTTCACTTTGGGATCTCCTAAGACGTCGTCGACAGTTAATTAAACAATAAAGTGTTTATTTCTTCTTACACGCTTTTCTTGTACCGATCACTGGCGCTTTCATTATGGAATTTTAAAACAGAACTATTAATTTTATATATGAAATATTATTTTTCGATTCCCAGCCCATATAAAAAGACTTTAATAATATCATCTTTATCTGGAAGATATATCAGATATATAGTATCTTACGATATGTCAAATCTTTAGTTACATTTTATAAAGGCAAGGAAAAATTGTTTTCGATTTATTAAAAAAATTATGTATGCTTGAAAATTTAATAACTGAAAATGTTAAAAATATCGTAAGTAAAAAATTGAAATTAAAAATTGCATACTGTTCCTATTAACTCTTACGTAACTCTGTAATAAAATTATATTTTCTACGAATTGAGACATTTACTGATACGTTACCTTTCAGTCAGACAAATTTTTTGATAGGATTTACATACATTACACATAATCAGCTGATAAGGTATTTACATAACAGCCATTCACATAATATAAGCGACTACCTGATAGGACTACATTTACATTCCTACATTTACGATCGGTTAAGTAAGGTTTTAGATTTCTTCAGATACTGTATAAATTTCAAATAAAGGTGAAGATTTTGGACTTCAATTCTCACAAAATTGATTACAAAACTGATTTGGCGCGGAATATAAAATTTGGCGAACCACTCGAAGCAAAGCTTAGTCGCGAGATTTGTGACATATTGAGAAATTTCCATCAATCAAATATTAATTACAATGTAAATATATTAATTACAGTTACGTAACCACGTAACTATACCGGTGCATTACATCTGTATGGAAACGCGTGTAAAACATAGTGGGGTGTATGTGTGGTGTGTTAAGACAACCGTCAGTGTAGGGGAAAGGTTAGTTGGTCACGTACTGTTTAAAAACACACCTGCGTCGTGTATTAAATATGCATCACCTGTTCAATGGCATAATAAAAATTAAACTTTCATGCATTTCAATTAATCCTTCGCTTTAATTTCCTTTTTTCATCAGTTTGATTTATTCTCGTTTATTTGAAAACAATTCTGAATTTGTTTTGCGTTTTTTATTTAAATCAAATGCATACGCATGACGTTTAAATTTACAAATACAAACACACACACGTTAACTTGTCTCACCGCCTCGTGGTTTATTCCTTAACAGTGTTTCCAGATCAATGTTATTTTTTTCAAATAGTTTATTTTATAATTAAAAATGGCATATGCAAATAGGAAATATCAGTCAGGTTGAATATGAATTTATGTTACTAAAGGATTAGCGGGGATAGAGTTATTTGGCTCTCCTAATAAATATGAATTCATTTATACCAATAATATTAATATTATAATTATAAATCCATTGATGTCCTTGTAAGAAAGATATGGATGAAAAGAATTTTTTTTTGCTATTAGATGCTAATCATAATGGGTTATTAGAACCGGTTTCATGTAAAAATAGAATGTGAATTAATGTGATTGGAAATAAAATAAAAGGTTTAATAAAATGGAAGGTAAAATATCGTGCTCGCTTACTATATATTTTATATATTGATTGTACAACTTATATAATGGCTCTGTAGTTTACATTAAGGTATTCATTACTAGAGGATTTGCACAAAGCTGACTTCCTATTCACGTGCTTTGCTTTACATGCAAATGCTACCCAATGGCGTCATCATTAAAAAGCGCTATTATAATTAAAATCGCCAAAAATCACTAGATAATCGGAAATTTTTGTTTTACTTTAATACTAGCAAATATATAAGAAATATACTCGTATTCTAAATCATAAAATAAACTGGAAAATAGCATTAAAAACATATATGACTAAGAAGCGCTAATGTCACTGAAAATCTCCAAAATCACCAAGGTGTTAAGTAAATAAATAAATATAAGTTTTTTTAAACTACCGCAACCTGCAAATCTATTGGCTTGACCAAAAAACAAGGTCTAGGCAGGAATCGAATTCCTGACCTCCCGTTTAGTAGGCTGCGCATTAATCATTCGCCTACGGAGGGACCCAACTGTAATCTGAAGCTTGTTTGCGCAAACGCTGAACAATGTAATTGGTAATGTAATTGTTTTCAGCTCGGCGTCCTACTTTAAAAACATTTTATAATAATTTATATATTGTATTTATTTGGACCACTTCTCGCTACTTCGGGAATATTATGTAATGAAGTTAAATGAAAATACTTCATTTTAAAATCCTTTTAAATCCTTATTTATTATTTCAATTATTTTATCAGCCTAAACAAAAGTTATTAGCAGTAGATTTCTTTATATTTTATATGTGATAAGGCTAACTTACGATCACAATTGAGTGACTTCCTCCAGTCAATACAAATAACTTAATTACCCTCATCTTACTTAATACTAATTTTTTCACAATATATGTATGCAACCGGGATCGTCTAGCTCACAGATATCTGTGAAAGTATCTGTGAGCCGAGATGCAATACGAATTTTATAAGTAAAATTGCTTCAGCTGTTATATAAAAAATAGAAAATTTTAAATAATAATTAAATAAATAATTAATTGCTGCCATCATGTGATCGTTGTTAGAGTTCCTTGGAAACCAGCATATTTTTATTTATTTTTATTATAATTTTTTTCCGTGTATTGACTGCAAATTATACCACCGACTAATTTAAATTTATACTTTATTTTATTGTTGTAATTTATAAAAAAAAATTCTCTTCATTTGATAACAATTTTTTCATTTAAATCGCACTTAAATTATTATTCATAAAAAAAATGTCTTCAATATTTTCTATTTTTTTTTTTTTATAATATATATATAATAATTTAAATTATATATCGCTGCTCTCTAAAAGGCACTTTTTCGGCAATAAAATTTTTTTGTATTAATGTATTGCAGAAAAAGTCCTAGTTAGGGCCTTTGTACATGATACCGACGATATATGCTAATTTATATAGCCACAGATCTGCTATCGTTCTTATTTCTCATATACTTTCTAATTCTCTATGATTATGAACTTGTCGCAAATGTAAATAATGAAGGATTTTGGCCCAACCGATTTTATTTATATTCCCCGATTTAATTTTTGCCACGTATATACGAACTTTTTGACTGTACTGGCAACAATGGAAACCATCTCAAACCAGAGTAAATATTTATAAAAAGCTTTTACGGAGATTTTCTTATGTATGAATTGCGCAAATGCGAATAATTTGCACAACAAACTTGTAACTGTCATATCGATTTAGTTGCAAGATTATTGCAGCAGATGGCGTGTCTTTCGCATTTACAGTGACACCTCTGCAAATAAGATGTTTTTACCAATTTTAAGATATTTATTTGCTGACCATTAAAGTTTTTTTTATTTCCTATTAAGTTTTGATTATGATTTACAATCATTTGCTTGTACGAGGAAATAACTATTTAAATAATAATGTTTTCATTAATTTGTTTTAAAATATTTTGCCAGTGTTGCCAGGAGATTTTAGTGCAGATACAATGTATAATGCTAAGGTACATGAGCAAAATATTATACAATAAAATGATCAGGAAGAATTTGATAAGTAAAATAACAGCCCATTTATAGGCAACCTGTTGAATTGGCATTATTTTTACCAATAATTCATTCCACTTGTCGGTAATAATAAGGAAAAACAACAATAAATTTGAGCGACATGAACTTGTTTCCATACTACTTTTACTCTAAAGAACCAAACAATACTTCTCGAATGATTTGATAATTAAAATATACTAAATTTAAAAGAAAGGAATAATTTAATATTATATATATATTAAAGTGGTGCTAAGCAAACATTTGCAAAAGACGGATAGAAAAAGAAGGGGATAGAAATACCATAACAAACATATATGGAATTTTTTTATGTCTAGCCGAATACAACTCTAATTTTTCATTTTATTTTTTAACTTTACTTTTATACCTTTTTTCAATTTTTTATAAGTAAAAACCGTTAAATGCATACTTGCATACATTGTTTATAAAAATTAATAATTAAATTTAAAAACAATGTAGCCGCCGGGAGCTCCCATATAGAACCCAACCACGGTTATTTGTATATTTTATATATTCACATACGAAACGCTTATCAGTCACTTCAGCTTCATTTGAACTGGAAAGAAAACTAATTTTCCAGGAGCCGTACTAATAGGAATGCAAACCATACTTGCATACATTCCTTTCTCAGCATTTTAGTGTTGATATACATGGCTCTACATACAGGAATATGTATGTGCTTCTTTGCACACAATATTAATAATAGAAAATCATTCATGTTCACTTTTTGTCCTAAATATTTCCGCAATATAAAAATAGTGTTGAGAAAAAGAAAGTACAGTGTGTCCAGTATGCGTTTGTATTATAGAAGTGATATCGTTAAAAAACCTAGAAGCTCGTTTAAGAACGTTCCTTTCGCTGGAAACCTGCATCAAACCAAAAATAAGGCCAGATATCTTAGTACCTTTTTATCTTAAGAATAATTCTTTAATACTTTAAAATTGTAATGTGTAATGCTTTCCAATTAGCAAATTTTGCATGGCTAGAACAACAGTTACGAATTACAATTCCTGTAATATATGAAAAATAGAACTCTAGATGTGGTATTTAATTTTCTCTTTGTGTACTCAACTATGAATATTATCATAGGTAAATAATTCTAAAATGGCTTTGTAACTAAATGGGAATGAGTACCGGTAATTAACATGCTTCTAACCAAGAATTTAAGATATATATATGTATATATTTTATAATTTAAGATATATGTATATATATAATTTAGGATATATATATTTAAGATATATATGAAAAACTAAATTCGTTGATACTTTAAACAAGTTACATCATGCATTTAAGTATCAGCCAGGCGTATGCTTATTTCTATGTAAACTTTGAATCCTATTACCCATGTGTCTTTGCCATTTGTTGGTGCGGCTTCCCTCTCCACATACTATCTCATACTACTGTTTCGTGTTTGAAAGGCTCAGCATAGATTTTATCAGCAGAGCATACTATTTACTTTCATTATATTCATTGTATTTATGAAAACTTTCGATAAGTTAACAATTTCTTCAAAATGATATATTATTTTACTTTATTACAATATATGTAAAGAAAATGTACCTGTGTCATCACTTGTGCCACTATTTTCTTTAATATAACTATATTCTGTCAAATATATATTGTCAAAAAAACACAGTTATACGGAGTAGAGCAATTAATGTAGAGAACAGTTATACGGGATAGAAGAATTAAATGCTGTTCTAATTCATTTTTAGAAAAGCAATTTTGTTTTTATTCTTTGGAAGTAATTCTTTACTACATATATATAATATATGATATATAATATTTTTTTCCTTATGACGGCTCTTTTCTTAATGGCTTAATATTAAATTGATAAGGAAATAGAAAAAATTCACTTCAAACAGAAATCGCGAACCTGATTTTGAGTGCTCTGATAATTGTTGTGATGTAAACAAGGTTCCAAGACTGTCACAATACAAAATTTAGTTACAGATTTTACAGATTTTGTTTACTACAAAAGTTGTGCGTATTTTTTCAACAATAACTGACAACTTTAATCGCTCATTTCTAACGGAATTCGTTTGTCATGACAGCTCTTGAGTTAACTTAACTATAAAAACATTTCACAATATATTTTTGTTAAGATTTATTAGACAGACTGTACATCCTCCCACAATATCCAAAATGCACCACAATAATCCCATGCTTTGGAATAATAAAAAAAAAATAAAAAAAACTGCAAAAAAATGCAGCAAAATTAGTATTGAAGCTGTTTGGAAAAAAAACATTTCATTATTAATAAATAATCCCTCCTTGTGGTGTCTGTTAAATAGCGCTACTGATTTTATTGATTTCTAAGTAGCATTTAAGACAAATATTACGTCTTCAGCTTTTGAGTTGTCTTCTTATTTAGTTTTTCTTTAAAGAAATAACGCAAAATATTATAAAGTTTTAAGGACAATTTTAAAGAAGGATTACTTTAAAACTTGCTGTAATTTGGCAAAAGACACATGGCCAGTTACGTGACGCAAGGATGTGCCAAACTATTAAAAACTTACTTTCTAAGAAATATTATTTTACGTTATTTTATATTAAATGTATTAAACACATCGGCGGCATGTTACTAAATGAGCTTGACTACAAGCTCTACATAAGTAACTACAAGTAACTACATTTCATTTGTCATGCAAAGCTATTGAAGCGGGAGTAGTGCCAAGTAACAAGAAATATCAGATACAAAAGCTGAAACTTATTGTATTTTAATGAAGCTAAGAGTTTTTTTTTTTTTTTGTAATTATTATTTTTAATTATTTTGTTTTCTGTAAGTTGAATTTATTTTTGTATCAAATTACGAGTATTTATTTAGAACCAAATCTTTTAAGACGAATAGAGACTTGAGTCAAAATCCAGTTATGTTTCATCAGCTGAGTTGTATTGCGTGTATTTCTTTACTTACCCTCACAGCTGTCACAGTCATCTTTCGCAGCCACCTGTCGTAGTCAGTTGTCACAGTCAGCTGTCATCTGTTTTTGGGTTTTGTATCTTAGGTTAAGTAGAATTAATTTCTGCCTCTTTTGCACCTTTTTTTGTTTTAAGAAGCATATACAGCAGATACGCCAGCTTTTACCTACGTCTGCACATAAACTTTTGTTACATAATGCTAGTGTATGTATGCATGTGCCACGTACGTCATTACTACATTGTACTACTAACACAGCTGACACAATATATTATTTATTACCTGTCAAGCTTCATATAAAAAATGACAGAATTGGAATTTTTTCTGTTAAAACGAATCGGTTTGAAAGTCATTCGTATACTTACATGTTTAAATCAAGGGCATATTAATTTTAAAAAGTTATTTTTATATAAATAATAAAACTATTGAAGGCATTGACTGCTTTGACAAGCTGACACTTGTCAGTCTATGTTGTCGGCTTTGATTTAATCCAAACGGCTTTCGAAGATTGACTTTACAATGACGCAACGTGCAGAACGTTTACGCAACGGCTCTGTGACTCCATTCCGCTTTAAATTCTTTTCGTCTACGAACACCGAAATGTGATAACATTCTAAAAATGTTTTAAACTTTTTTTTATTTGTAGTTCCATACAAATAATTATTCATTTTTATTTTTAAACATTATTTTAATTTTCTTTTCTTACCGCCGACAAATCTAACACAGCTGACACAATATATTGTTTATTATCTGTCAAGCTTAATATAAAAAAAAATGACAGAATCTCTTATTGGCTTGGAAGTTCAATTTCATTTTCGCCCATTTTCAAAATTTAAAATCCAAACTTTAATTTGCATGTAAGTCAGCGAAATAAAAAGATCTGAAACTTTGAACCTATTTTACCTGGAAGAAGCATAAACGACTCTAAACTCCGAGATGAAATTATTTTTAGACTTTGAAGAAATTTCAGTTGTTGCTTGGAAAAGGAAACTGTTTAAATATGAAAATTGAAAAGTTTTTATCTTGTCCATTAGAAATAACCGGGCTCTAGGCGGGAGTATCCACTATCCGTCAAAGTATTGTAAGCGTGTTTCAAAGAAGCAGCCGAAAGCAAAATAATTTGGCTGTTTTGAGTGAGTTGCTCTATAGTTACAGTCGGTAGTTACAGTCTCTGTAGTTACAACTGGCTACAGCATGATCCTTCAGGATCGTTTAGAATTCCGTACAAATTTAAACAGAAATTTGGTATGAAGATATATCTGGCCTTTACAATAACCTGCACAAGAGTCTAACTTGTAATAATAAGCTGTCAACTTGCACAGAAATCCATGGTGCATGTGAACACGGAATAAACATCAAGACACTCTTTGCTCCGACTCGCCATAACTTGTGAATTTTTTAAATATCAAAAAAATTTCGTTTCTTTAACTTACTTTCCATTTCCATTATTTATCGCTGCGAGACGTATCAAACTGACGTATCAAACTGTCTTATCCATCACCAATTAATTTTATTTAATTTCTTTACTGTATTTTAAGCATCCTTCGTTACAATATTTTTTTTAATAATTTTTCATCTTTTTTTATTTTTAGTGCGATGTTCTCAACCACATTTCGGCTGACGGTAAGTGAGATAAATTAAATTATTTTAAAACTATTCATTGGAGTTATGAATTATTTGTGAATAAGTTGAACTCATTCCCTCTATAGAGAGCCTGTGCTGAAATTAGCACGTGCAGTCCTCTCTTTAACATTAAGATACTCTGCGGGTACGACGATATAAATATTACGTCGTACTAACTAAAGAAAACTCAGATTTAACTAAATTTAATTTTTTTGTATAGGAAAATAACTTTAAATTAAAAACCGGATATTTTAAGTTAATAAATAATTTATTCAGAAAATTATTTTTCAAATCGATCTGCAAATACTTATTTAATTAATAAATAAAATAAAAAATATTTCTGAATGTCCTTCTAGTTCCCACACAAACGTTTTGTTATAAGCAAAGAAATGTAATTTAATTATGCTGTCCTTGTGCTTGTTGGCATTTTTTACATGAATAACTATCTTTTGGTTGTAAAAATTATCTTCGCCTGCCTACTTCATATCTGATATCCTTTCTAATGTCCTACATATATGCCTAAACCCCCACGATTACCAGTGAAACAACTTGTTTGCCAATATTTATTTAATTTTTTACAAAGTGTTTGAAAAGGTTCATTTACACTTTAAATTATAATAGCAGTAGGGGAATGAATAACGCACAGGATACCAAACCGTAGGTTGCTGGGTCGATTCCTATCTAAACTGTGAATGTGTTCCTCCAGGTTGAGTTGTTTATATTTATTATATAATATGCAAATATTATGCATATCCTTTAAATGCTTTAAGGATGTTGGTTTGATCTTTTTTAGACATGCTGATTACAATATCCGGTATAAAATTGTATTATATTCTTTCATGTTTGATTAAATTAAAATTTTTTCTTTAAATATTCGCTTGTTTGAATCCACAATATGACAACATGAGGTGTCCTTTACAGAAACAATTTCTCTGAAAAGCATTAAATTTTATATTTGTGAGGTCTATTGTTTGTACCTTTTGTAATTAGAAAATTTATTTGGGCAATAAAAAATGTGTTTGACACTAGTATCATTTAATTTATTAGGGTGGCCCAAATATTTATTGTTAAATTTTAATATTTCAAATTAAATTCTTTTATGCAAATGAATGGGGCAAAACTTGCCCGATAATATTCGCTAACACAAAAAATGTAAAATATAAATGTAAATATAAATATAAATAAGGAAAATAAATAAAGAACATCTAAATTTAATTAAATTCAACTTATGAAGTCGGTGCGAATAAAATAAAAATAGTAAAAACTATTTATGAAATTTTTTTTAAATACTCTGATATTTTTTTTTTTTTTTTTTTGGGAAAGACTATATTGAGTTGGCAACACAGTTTTGCTTTGACAACTGATGTAACAGCTTGACATTTCATTATAAGTAGACTTACACCAGAGCCATCAATTGGATATAGTGTCTTCCGCTTATTACTATTTTGCGTTTACGTGGCTACATATATTTCAGAATTGATCATAATTTATGGGAGCAGAATTGTCACATATGGTTTATGGGTAATCCAATAGAGACTGTTGCCGGATTTTACTGGGCTTTATGGGCTACAGGGGTCATGTTGCTGTCAATGGTGGACGGCATGAGGACATGATTGCAAATTTTTCCACACATCAACTAGGTGGCACTAATCTGGGCGCACATAACGCAGCCACTTTTTTACAAAATCTTTTGACGGTAATTGATTCGTGTAATATTCAAAACCATATAGCCTGGCCGGTTCATGTTAACATTTCAGCAAACGAAAGCAAGTTGTCCACGCTCTTGGTCCTTTCTCTGGGAAATGTGTCTTTATTCCTATTCATTGCTAGTTATATCTCTCTTTCCTTCTGTTGTGTATGGAACTGATGGAAAATCGCAAGCTAGCGTCTACAATATGTGAAACAAAAGTGTAAAAAGGATTATTTTGATCACACCTCACACACAGAATGTCCTGTTGAAATGTTCCCCCCAATCTGGAAACTTCCATTTCAATCTTCATCGGAAGAGAACAAAGTGACCATTAAATGATTTGTTGCACCCAGTTGGATATAATTGCGAGTACAATGGAGACAAAGTCAGTGTAATATTTTATGAAATTTCCTTATGAAATACATATGTATGTGTTGCCAGATTTATTATTCGTCGACTCTAGAAATCGGAAATTTTTTTTTGTTTCAATGGCTCCGATAAATTTTCTTTTGTTTCTTTCATACCATACAGGATGTAAATCTAATTTTCCGACTCACCGGTTTCGAAATATTCTTTAAAGCATAAAAGCTCCCTGTTTGCTTATACGGTTCAATGCCTCCCGCCACCTTCGGAATAAAACACACCAGCCTTTGTGAAATCAAAACATGTTGCCCTCTTTTGTAAAAAAGAAACACCAGAAGACAAATTCACACAATTAACAATCAGACTTCATCTCTCTGTGTTGGAAACATATTTTAAATAAATAATTTTAATCGCTTTTCGTTTTCATGTGAAAGTGGAATCAGTGAAATATTCTATGACAACCGTTGCTGCCTCTGGCTACTTGGCGGCAATTGCCGCTGTTGGCATTTGTAGTCCTGCAGATGTGTAGCCAGCCAGCCTGATGCGGTGAATGTGGTTCTGTTTGCACAGCTAATGCGAACTTTAATTCTTAATGCAAAATTTTATATTTTAATCTTCCATTAGATAATTATTTTAATAAGTTTAATTTATTCAAAATTGGAATAAATTAAATATTTATTGTTGTCTGAAAATATTTAAATGTGATTTTTCACTTTTATTTATTTCTCTTCATTTGCCATTGCAATAATTAATTTTTTATGAATAAAAATGTTAAGCGGGAATTGCTAATGAAGAATGTGCGCTGTTAATTGAAAATACTCTGAAATTCAGTGGAATAGATAATTAAAGGTAATATACGGTTACTAATTCAGTACATCAAGAAACATTTTATTAGGGAAACCAAATATAATAATAATAATAATTAAACTAAAAACCAAAGTTCTATTTGAACGAACGGTAAAGAGGATTTCAATAGTCAATCAATTTCCTTTTATTCCTTATAACTTTGAGTTAAAATGGGGGCTAGAAAGGGGTAGTAAATGTTTGAAAATAAAATATAATTAATTTATTGATTAGCAGAACATTCGATTGATAGAGTTGTAAATAATATTTTGGTTTCCTTGACGTTAATTAGGAGCACGTGTAGGAAAGTGTGTTTAAGGTGCAGGGAACTATGAAATTGTTTCACTATGTAGAAGTGTACTTCGAAACAAATACTAAATACAATTAATTGAGAATTATAAAATAATGATATAGTTTATTAAATATTAGGTCCCTTCGTACAGAAATATTTCAATTATTTAAGGAGAGAAAGCAACTTAGTCTAAGACCGCTACCAACTCAGGTCAGGGACGAATTTAAAACACTTCCGGCTGAAGTTATCAGAGTAAAATATTTCACTCTTATCGCCAGAGTTGTTTGTGGCAATGCACTGACGCATAGAATCATGGGGAAATGTCAGCTGTTTTTTATAGCCAATTATGACAAATGATTTGCTCTTTAATTTCCTTTGGATATTAATAAATTGCTAACGAGATACGGAAGGAATTTAAAGAAATCTATAAAAAAAAAACCAACCTCAAGCTTATTCTTATTCTTGAATTCTTACTGAATATTTTCATTTAATATATATATTTTTTTGTGCTGCATAAATGCAATAGGAAAAAACCACTTTGAGAGGTAAAAGAAGTCTTTGTTTTTCCTGTCGAACCGTGTAAGTTTCTTTTGCTTGCATTCAATTATCAAATATTATACTCTTGGGTATAAACTGTTAGGAGTCCTTATGACCGGCCTTGATCTCCATTTTCCTTAATTAAAACATTCTAAATTTTAATAAAAATATATTCCTTTGTGAGTCAAAGTCCAGAACACGAGATGATGTAGTTCTTGTGCGCACAAAATGTACAAGCAAATCCAAATCTCTTCACAGATGTATGCATGAGATAGAATCTGTTTGTACACTATATATATTTAAGTGTAAATTTGTATGTATGTACGAAGGTACCCTGTAGGAAATGTAACACTGCAACTGTACTGACTTGCTACTGACAATGTCTCTAGGACTAGTGCCGTGTACTTACTATATCTGAGGTATGGAAGCATATCTGAAGTATGAAGCACCGTAGCTATTGGAACTAGTTATTCGCTGGTAAATCTTAGTAATTCTAGTTTATACTTTGAGTACTTTGCATAAAAATCTATATTTTTAATTTTAATCTTTTTAAAAAAAATATATACTTTTTTTCTTATTAAAATCAAATATAAATATGTAGATGGGGCATATTCAAAAATCGTAAGAAAAGCCTTAACTAGTAAAACAGATGCTAAAAAATAGTCCTCAGAAAGTTATAGATCTTATACACAATCCAAAATAAGTGCGGCAATTGCTCTCAGCTGGTAAAAGGAATGCAGCTCTGTATATTGGAATGTAGGGATAATAAAATACACATAATATTTCGATCGCTTTAGTAATTTTTGTAAATTTGAGTAATTAGTTACAAAGTTAATAAAGCTACTAAAAAATAATTCATGATTGCAGCTTTGACATTTACTTGGAGCTTTAGCCAGAACTAACTGTCAACTCTTTTTACTGAAAGTAACAAACTCTGAAGAAAGTTATCATTTAGTGATTTTTTTTAACTAACTTAAGCTGCAAAGCTTTAGGTTTCATTGCAGTAAAGCAGCCAGATTCTAGGCAGGAATCGAACCCGCGACCTCCTGTTTAGTAGGGACCCATTTCTGAAACAGTCACCAAAATTTTATATAAGTAGTCATTTGAAGACACTTATCCGAAGCTTTTCTGTAGGGTACTTACTGCATGTAAACATGTATTCATGTATGTATGTAGTGTGCGAGCTTCTGTATAGCAGTGTATGTGGTATGCCAACCAAATTTGCCTAAAAACATTTCAATTTTTTATAAAGAAATTAACTAAAATTAGAAAAAAAATAATAAAACTAAAACTAACAAAAGTTTAACTGAATTTGCTTGTGATGTGTAATTCATTAAGATTTTTGCCTTCGGGCTTTTAAAACAAGCAAAGAACTAAAATGAGTTCCAACAACTAAAGGGGAGAACCATTTGAAACATTCTGTCTTTGACAGATGGACTGTGCATTCAACAATTTCAATTTGTGTATTTTCATTTCTTTTAATAGAAAAAACATTTTACATTTTCATCCTCTCGCTCGCATGAATTCATTTTTCAAAAACTTCTCTCCTGGGCTTCACACAGACACTTTCGTAATGTTTTTTCTTTCTTTACTTCCCTTCAACATACATTTATTCATTTATATATTGGTAACATTTTCGTGGGCATGGTCTTTCTATATATAAAAGTTTGTCTTGCAAGGAAAATCATTATAAAAATATTTTTTGTGTTTGCAATGTGCATGCGAAGTGCGAAGGAAATAAGGATTGTTGTAACCAGGAAATTAAATCGAAAGATTTATGCATTCCAGTAGAAAATGCTTGTCACAGTTAAAAATATGAGAATTTTTAACACTAAATGGGAAGTTGATTAACTGTTTAGTAGTTAATGATAATTGAAGCAATCAATTCTTTGCTTGCTTTTTATCAAAGCAATATTTTACAATAAATTCAATTAAATCTATTAGAAATCTATTATTATCTATTAGAAAGAAATTGCCAATCGTTTATTGAACTGATATCTTAACTTGTATCAAAAGCCAATCGCGATGTTAACCTGATACTTCCTTTGTAAGCCATAACTCGTCCACAGCTATCACTCCGCTTTGAGTCCACAACTAACATTCAATTTTTAAACAAATGCAAGGACCTTTTCTTAAGCAAAGCAAACTCCTTCTTCGTAATACTTTACATAGCCATGCGAATAATATTGTGTACGTATATTTAATTATTTTTAGTCTACTTTAAATTCTATACTTTTCATTTGTCAATAATTTCATCTCAGAGTCTTCTTTTATTTAATTTTTAATTTAAAAAATTAGCCAAGCCTTCGTAAGCTTCTTCAGGGAATTTTCTAATAATAGAATAAACAAAAACAAAAAGATTTTTAGGCCACAAAATCGTTCTATGGGAAAGTAAAAAGTTGTAACAATATATTAGTAACAATCTGATTCAAATAATTCACTTCATTACACAATCAAACAGTTTTCCCCCTTTCTTTGAATGCCTGGCAGTGTTTGGGGTCAAATTTGAAAAAAAAACTTCAAGTTTTCACATGCTGAACTGAACATGCGTTAAAAGTGTGCTCATGCTTCACTTAAATAAAAAATATTTAATCGGAAATGAAAAATCTTTAACAACTTAATCAATTGTTAATTCGTAATTTTTTGAACTTACTAAATTCGTATTCGACGCCTGAGCGACTTTCCACTGTAAATTTATGTTAATTCTCTTTTGTTATTATATAAAAAAAAAAAAGCTTTTAGTTTTCATGCTTAAATACTGTTGAAAGTGCCATTTAAATTGAAAACTTAAATGAAAAACTTGGTGTTAAAATTAAAGCCTTAAAAATAATATTTGCCTTAAGGCTTACTACCACGTATGCAAGCACATACGAGTATTCACATACAAACATACACAGGCGCATGTTTTACTTAGTACACATTAATTTATGGCTTTACGCTAAAAGTTGCGACAATTTAATTTTTAACAAATACAAACCGTTGCCATCAACATCTTGTTGTGTGTAGTCGGTGTTTTTCAGTGCTTTTGCATTCACTCATAAAAAATAAAAAGCCATTAATTAAGTTTTAAAATAATTTAAAGTTTATTAATTTAATTTTGTATGCATGCAGGGGTCTACGCTTCCATCAGGTACTGTGTACAGCATGTTACCCACATTTGAGTAGGGGCTGCTCAAACAGGCAGTGCTACCGTGTGTGTGCTTAAAGCTGTCGGTTATAAAATGACATGATGCTTTTAGAATAGCATTTTCTAAAAATACAAGAGAAACCGTAGGTGGCACTGGCAACAAGCAGGCCTACCGACATACTTCTCTATGCATGGTTGTGTAAGCGTGTTAGTGCCATACTCGTTCATACCTTAATGAATTTTGCTTGTGTGGCATTGTATGTGTGATACCTGCTCATAGTACACGATATAGTTGGTTGTATCATTGCCGTCGTTATTAAAAGCCTTTAATGCCTTCAGTTTGCTGACAGCTCAATGACTGTTACTTATTTCTGTTTTCAAAAGTTAGGGGCATGAGTTTGTAATATGTGCATGCGTGTGAGTGTTTTAAGCGTGTGCGTGCATGTATGTATATGCTTATACGTAATTTACATGTTTAATCTAGCAAATACAGTCAGCGGTATTTGCCGATAATCACAGTGGTACTAAATACTAAAATTTTTCATTTACAAAATTCAAAAAAGGAAAACACAATCTTAAAATCTACTTTTGACATTTTTATTCTACAAACGAATGAGATACTCTTTACTTTCATGATAATTACTATAATTAATTCCCTCTATAGATAAGTGCCGGGAGCAAGCACTGCTTAGACCCTTAATTATAAATTATTATATTTATAATTATAGTTTATAATTATTCTTAGATTGGATAAGCATAGGCAAGAACTAGTAATGTAATTACAATAATACATGATAGTTTTAAGTTTTCAAAAAAATATATATATTTGTAAAAAAAAAATTCTATATAATGGAAAAAATAAGCTGCAATAAATAAATAATTAACTAACTAAGTAATGAATTTCCTCTTATGCCGGAAGTTAATAATTGGTGTCTACTTTTAGGCTGTGAACATTTTTCCATACTGTTTTCCATAGGACTAACATTGATAATAATTATAATGTATGTAATTCCCATACATAATTCCAAAAAAATTGTATTTGGGAATTTTTGTTTTGTAGTCGCTGTTCAGTAAAGTATCAAGTTATTTGAATACTGCCTTCATTCGATTACGATTTTTAAATTAGTCGAGCGAATTAAAGCATTGTAAGAGATTGCCGTAAAATAGTTGATTTGCTTAACTTGTAGCACTGGCTGAATATTCAGAATTACGGCGAGAGGCAGAACAAAGCCATTTATGAAACTTAAACTTCTTAAGTCTAATTCTGGCATACACAATTTGAAATGGTGATAATAACAAAATTAGTCGTCTATTGGCTTTTATGAAAATAGCAAGGCCGGCCTGCAGAGCTGGCAAGCCTTAACTATTAAAAGATCTTATGACATCATTTCTAAAATATTGAATAGAAATAAGTAATTTGAAGAAGCCTTAGATGTGCCATTTGCCTGCGCATTTAATTAATAGAGATACCCGATTCAATCGATCAAAATGTCAATTTTGATTTGGAAATTTTCTTTCTAGAGAAGATATTTTGCTTAAATGAAGCCACTTGCCATCTGCAAAACAATTTACTACTAGGTCTAAAGCGAATTGAACAGCAAATGTTAGGCGAACACTGTTTCCAATTGTCAAAAACAGATGGCAAGAAGAATTCAGATGACCAATGGCATGTACGTTATAAGCACAAACAGAATTTTAATTTCTTGCATAAAAAAGTCTGTTAAAAGAATTAGGAAATAGGAAAGAGAGGAAAAATGGAAACTGAAAAATGCACTTATTTTATATTATATAGATCAATTACACAAAAGTTATTAAATGTATTGCTTGAATGATAATAAATTATTGGACTTGAATTCATCTTTAGTTCTTCTTACTTTAATTCTTCTCTTAATTGTTCAAGTAGAAGTAAATAAACGAGAATAATACGGGAGAGAAAAAAATTTGGCTTTATATTAATTTTATTGTTGAAGTATAAGTGGTTTGAGCCCACTGTTGGTAGTTGCGGATGTTATTCATATTGCAGTTATTCTTGATGATGGCAATGAGTACGACGGGCTTAAGCGGCATTGCAGTTGATGTTGTTTTTGTTGTTTTAAGGTGATTAAAGAGTATTTTTTTTTTCTAATGGCGCACAGTTCATCACTAACAAATCCTTAAAGGAACTTCAATTTAAATTACCACACTTTTTTCATTTAACATTTTCGCTTTTCCTCATCGCTTCTGCTAAATGTTTTTCAGTTTTATTGCCACTAAGCAATTTGCTGCTAAAAACGATTTCAATTTATTGTTAGCATTTTGTTGATAACCAGCAGCAGCAATTGTTGATGTTATTTGTTGTTGTTGTTGTTGTTGTTGTTGTTCTCTTGTTGAGATACAAGATATAAAATTTATTATGAGGGCTTAGCATTGGACTAAATAATCAACGGAAGCTCCTGTACTAGTGTAAGCCAATGTTATTTAGTATTCTGTTTTAGCTGCAAGCAAACAAATAGATTTAATTTAAACATTTTTAATTTTCCAAGTGAAACATGATATAAAAAAAAACGAAATATAATTTGTTTATCTCTGGGGACTCGTCTTTCTTTCCCTTATTTGTTAAATCTTGATTATTTGAGTGCAGCTGAGACATTTTAAGAATTTCTGTACAATTTAAAATGTCCCAAAATCCATATTTAATCTTAATATGCTTTACCGCATTTAACGTATTCTTGCTTAGACGCAATACAATTTAATCAGACCCTGCTAAGTATAATCTAAGTTATATATATAATGTATATGACCTGTAAGTATATTTTAAATTATTTCAATATATTTTTAAATAGTAAAATAATATTCTACGGGGTTTTTTTAAATTTTGTGGGATTAATCGAGACTTGCGTAGCGGACTCTGCAGTAAAATTGGCGAAAAATGCTTCATTGGCAATTAATGCTTCATCACGCACATATCATTGTTCAACAAACAGCTGTTTTGGTACTAAAATGTAGTACAACAGCTGTTATTTTGCTTCATTTGCAAAAAAACGAGTTATTTTCTACGAATAAGAAGAGAGACAACCAAAAGTGCTTTCTTCAAGAAAATCTATGCTAACGCTTCTAATTTACAGACGAAAAATTAAGTTAATTTAAGAAATTGCCACGTGCGGTCTAATTTTATAACCGCATGAGAAAACAATAAATAGTATATATGGGAACGATTGGTATATAGAAAACCGCAAATAAATAAAAATAAATAGATTTTCTCCTCTATTGAATTTCCCTAAATGGCACGGCCATCTAAAAATATCAGCATAATTTTGTATTCCAACTTGAGGGATTGGCCTCGCCGCTAATTTTGCATTTGTATGTAGCTAATGCCTCTTTAATTTAAAAAAGTAGAATTCACGAAAAGTAAATTAAAACTTAGTTTCTCTTTTTTCAAATAAATTAATTTTTTGTGATTAAAATTGTACTGAAGAGTTCAATAAAATTGCATAATACCCTTAATAAAAGTTTCAATTATTAATTTTTTTTTTAACAAATTTCGCTGTGTCCGCAGGAATCGAACCCGCTACCCTCGGTTTAGTGGGCTGTATTTATTCGCCTTTTCAGGCACCTTCACAGCCAATAGGAAAAATTTAGCTTTAATAACAAATTTAATTCAAAAAAAAAAAAATATATATATATAATTAAATAAAAAGATGGTTTGAACGTTTTTTCTAAACGATCTTTATTATTTGAGTTCAAGATGATAACTGAAAACATATTTTTTAAAAATTGCAAATGTGCAAAAGCACTATTGAACATTTGCATTCGTTGGTATTGGATGTCTATGTGGCAGCAAAGTGGATGAAGACAAAAAAAATGTTTGCATTCATTGGTATCGGATGTCTGTCTGGCAGCAGAGCGGGCGAAGAAAAAACATATGCGCTTTGTTAAGTTGCTGACTCTGCTGGACATTTCCATTGTTGATTTTGGAGTAGAGTAGATGAAGTAGCTTCGTTGTGTAGACAAATGCATTTGCTCCATTGAGTTGCTGACTTTGCTGGATGTTTCTGTTATAGGTTTCAAATTCATTTAGTGAAGCGCGTGTATTAAGAAATGCGAGGGTAAACGTATAATTACGTTACTTCCCTCCCCTTAAAGAAGAGCCAATAATTTATGATGTCACCGACGGGTATAATGTGGGTAGTGATTGCGGTTGTAATTCGATTTCTTGTACTTGTTTTTTTTGTTGCTTCTTGATTTTGGAATAGATCGTTAGAATTGGGTTTGTAGTTACATATTTTAAGTATAACAGTATCGTTAAAAGTACAATAATAATGCTTACAAATACTATGCAAATTAGTGTATTATTTTTAGAGACCATTGTTAGGACATCATCGTGTTCAATTGTTTTAACTTTTGTTATTTTCAAAGGTGAGTAAATTTGTGTTAAGTCAATTTCGGGGGATAATTTATTTTCGTACAAAATTATTTCGTTTATTTGCAATTCACAATCGCTTATTCCAATAATTTTATTGCCTTGTATACTTAAGTTTGTATTGGGCCGACAATTTTGTTTTACAAATGTGGTACTTAAATTCCAAGTTACAATGACGTTTGGTTCCACATACATAATCGATTCTGTGTTGAAAACGTGTTCAAAATTACAAATTGGTGTTGTGTGCAATAAAATTTTGGAAATACATTCATCATTAATTTGTATATTTTCTCGAGTGTAAATTTTATTGTCAAGTTCAAAATATGATGTGGTACTAGTGTAGTCTAATTGATATCCATTATGGTCTGGATAAGGAATGATTTTTAGGGTGTTAAAAGTTTTAAAGTTAATTGGGATGTGAGAAATGATAAGTATAATGTTATCTTGATGATTAATCCATGTAGATGTTTCTATTAATAGTATGTTTCGATTATTTACATTGGCCAACTTGTCATAATTCAACCACTTGGGATTGAAGAGTCCCAGTCTGGACAGTTGCATGCCCATTTCGATGTCTTCCACATATTCTATGAACTGCATTAAGTCATAAGTGAATGCGTCGTACATGTTGCGGTTTTTCTCCATCTTTTCCAAGTTTTCGTTGATTTGATCAATTACGTTATTCATTTCGTGTAGTTGGATTGAATTTTTTTTCATATTTTCGAGTTGTCCCTGAAATTTAACTCGGTCATCATCGTCCAGGGTTCCGAATAAAAACTTGAACATTGAACCCACTGCATTAATAAGCCCTCGTTTTTGTCTACTTTCTTCATGCAGTGTCAGTCCATTTAATTGTCGTTGCAATTTACCATATAAATATTTAAGATGGGGTGATTTTGTGTAGTTTAACAAATGCTTCCGAAAAAGGTTGTTTGCCTTGTTTATTTCAGTAATGTTGATCCGCAAACAGTGATGTTCGAATTCAGTTGGCAACTCCAATGGTTTATCTGAGAAAATCAGATATCCATGATCAGTATCGAGATTATTTATTTGAATTTGGGCATGTTGGGTATGACATCCCATTATAATAGTGAGACATATCACTATTGTGCACCATGGTCCTGTGAAATTGGATTCAGATTAATTTTCTTTTGTTTTTTGAATTGTGACTTATAATAATGAGTGACCCTATTTCTTTCAATTATCTTGTAATGGTCTGGCGTGGTTTGTTCAACGTTCCTGTTAGATTTGAAAGGATTTTCCAATTTTCCTTTTTGTAACGGTCCTTTTCTGTACCTTGTATCCATTTCGAATTCCTGTCGGTTATTGTTTATCCTGTCTATTCTTTTCTTCTTCTCCTCTTGAGTATTCCTGATCGGCTGTCCGTTATAAAGAAAAATGTGTGCTGGTGTTTGTCCTGTGGTATCGTGTTTAGTCTTGTGATTGTAAACATAAAGTATTGTCTCAATTTTACTCAGTTTTGCTTCATTATCATCGGATGTTTTTATTATGCGTATTTTCTCATTTATAGTTTTATGCAATCTCTCTATATCGGCTACACCAGTTTTCGCGGTGTTTAGTTGCAATTCAATTCCCTCGGTTTCCAACCAACGCTTTAACGCTAGGCTAGTGAAGGCTCCATCTCTATCGGCCTTTAGTAACTGGGGCTTACCCAAATGATTGAATATTCGCATTAGAGCACTTTTGCACTCAATCCAATCCTTGGTTGGTACTTGTTCTAGTGTGGCAAATTTTGAGTATACGTCTATGCAACTAACATAGTGTTTCCCCTCACATGAGTAGATATCTATTACAAACCTCTCACGGCAGAAATTAAGTTGAGGTGTAATTTTCATGGGCATCTTGGTATCGCGATGCTCTGTTTTAGCTAAGTTGCAAACATGACATTCATTGATAATGTTTTGTATGAGCAGCTGGCTGTTCGGGAAATAATATGTCTCTTTAAAAAGTTTGCCCATCTTCTGTATTCCAGGATGTAAGAGTTTCTCATGAGCCTTCAGTATTAGTTCCTTGAATTCTGCGTAGGTGGATATATTTCTCAGCAAAATAAGGCTACGGGTGATCTTCGTGTGGCTTGTGTTAATAACGGATCTGTGTGCACTTTGAATTATTTCAAAATCGGCATCACTGTCTATGTATAATACGCTTGTCTTTCCACAGAAATGTTCAATCAAAAACTGTTCGGCCTTTTCCCTCGTCATTTCATCGTATGAAATGCGGGTTATTTGTTTCCTGAAATATTTTTCGTGACTTATTTTGGGTGGACCTTTTGAGAAAATCACTTGACGGCCAAATGTATTGGCTGGTTTTTCGGTGATAAAAATCAAATCACTACTATCGTCCTCGGCACTATGTTGGGTTTGTTCACTAAAGTGGGACTGCTCTATTCTTATTCTGGACAAGGCATCAGCCACATAATTTTCTCTTCCCTTTATATATTTAATATCAAAATCATACTCCGACAATTTTACCCTCCATCGCGTTAATTTGGAATTTGGTTCCTTCATTCGGTGTAACCAGGACAACGGTTGATGGTCACTTGCTATTTCAAAGTGTCGGCCCAAGAGGTAATGGCGGAATGTTTTAGTTGCCCATACGATGGCAAGCAGTTCCTTTTCAATGGCACTGTAATTTGTTTCGTGATCGTTGAGAGTTCGGCTAATGTAACTAATTGGATGTCCGTCCTGTGAGAGTACAGCTCCCAGTGCCACATTACTCGCGTCTGTTGTTAAAACAAATTTTCTGTTGAGATCTGGTATCCTCAAAACGGGATCGTCTGAAATTAATTGTTTCAATTTCTCAAATGCCGAAATATACTCTGGGTCTAGTACATTTATTTTCGAATCCTTTTTCAACACTTTTGTCATAGGTTTCGCTATGTCAGCGAAATTCGGAATGAATTTTCTGTAAAAACCTGTTAATCCTAAGAAAGCTTTAATTTCCTTAGTTTTGGTGGGGATAGGGTATGTTTGAACAGCTCTTATTTTCTCCGGGTTTGGCTTGATCCCATCCTTTGTTATAACATGTCCCAAAAAGGTAGTCTCCTGTCGTAAGAACTCGCATTTATCAAGCTGCAGTTTTAAATTGGCTTCAGATAATTTTTCGAAAACCAAACTGAGTGAATTCAGATGTTCGTCAAGAGACGTGGAAAATACAATAATATCGTCTAAATAGACGAGACAATGTTTTCCCAGGAGGGGTCTAAAAACGTCATTCATACACCTCTGAAAGGTGGCTGGCGCATTTCTTAGACCAAACGGCATACGGAGATATTCATAGTGCCCATGTTTGGTAGAAAAAGCAGTCTTTGAAATTGAGTCTGCATCCATCTCGATCTGATGGAAACCCTTTGCTAGATCTATGGTGGTAAAATAGGTACATTTTCCTAATTTCCCCAAGATCTCATCCATATTTGGAATAGGGTGGCGATCACCAACAGTTATCTCATTCAATCTCCTATAGTCTATTACAATTCTAAATTTCTGTTGGCCTGAGGCGTCCCGTTTCTTGGGCACCACCCAAATAGGACTACTGTAAGGTGAATTACTGATTCGTATAATACCCTGGTCTAACATATCTTGTATTTGGGCTTCGACTTCCTGTTCGTAAGCCTGGGGGTAACTGTATAGTTTTGAGTAAATTGGCAAATTATGCGTAGTATTAATTACGTGTTTTATTTGGTTGGTGAATGTTAGTTTATCAGCATCGTGATATTGGATGTGCTGATACTGTCTTAGTAATTCACACAACTTTGTTCTCTCCTCATAATTTAAATGTTCCAATCTGAAAGGATTTGAGTTTGATCCTGGTACGATCGGGTTAACAATGCAGTGTGGGTCGTTGTTAGTTGTTTGATTTGAAATTGGTATGCCATCATTCGATTTATGCCGCACATGTTGTGTGGTGTAAGGCGCTTCATCTGACTTCTTCTGAAAATGGTTTTGTTCGGGTGCAATATTGTGGTTTATCAATTTGTATTTGTTATTGTACAGTATTACAGTTTGTTTACTGTAGTCTATTACAGCTTTTGCCCGCGCCAACATCTTTCTTCCTATTAAAAGATCATAATCTGTAGAGAATGGGTGCAGTAAGAATTCATGCTGCACCGGAAATAAATTGTTGGAAGGGACAATGATACTTTTATTGATAGTGAGTGGGCCGTTACTTGTGTGAATGAGGCATTCGGTATCCTGGATTGGTAAGTTGAACAAATTACGAGTCACCATATTGACCGTGGATCCGGTGTCAATTAGGCATCTCAAGTCGTTTCCTTTGTACTTGATTATTATAAATTGTTTGTCTTCGAGGCCGGTGGCTGAAAATTTTCAACTTCTTCAATAGTCAATTCATTTCCTTCTTCATTTTCGGCTGCAGTGGATGGTGTAATTACGGAGTCGTGTTCATAAGGTTGGTCATGTTGTTGTTGATGATATTCTGTATTGTAGTAAGTTGGGTCATAGTAATTGTAGTATGGGTTATACTGTTCATAGTAGGCCACCTCTTGATTCCTAAGCTCGTCTATACTCATTCTAGTCTGACCGCTATCTGATGGTCTAAATCGTTTCTTTGGTTGATTATTTGCGTTATGTGGTTGTCCTTGAAGATTCGGTGTTGGTGTATACATGGTAGATGGATTTAATTGAGGTGCATTATTATGGATAGGATGTCGATAAGGTTGGTGATTAAATTGGTTATAGTATGGTTGTGGGTGTGGATAGACTACTGGTGGGTTATGGAATGGTTGAAGTGGTGTGAAATTTTTTTGTGCCTTTAGGTTAGATGAATTAGGATTATGGGCAAATGGCTTGTATTGTTTTTCGGATGTATCGTGTTTTTGGGTTATCTTTTGTGCGTGGTTGACATCTTCATACATGTTCTTTTCTTGTAAAATATTAATAAGCGATCTTAAATCCTTTATTTCGAGATTAACTATTCTAATGTAAATGTTTAGTGGCAATTTTTGAATTAAGCCCTCAATGCTTGTTTTAATCAGTTTTGAATACAATAGTTTCTCGTGTGTATCATTTTCCAAATCTAGCTTACTTGTTATTACTTGACGGCGACGTTCAGCTTCTTCCAAAAAGGATCGTACATTTCCCTTGTATGGCGTGCTGCGAAATTCCTCCAGTAAGGTATGGTTCGGTGTCTGCGTCTTGTAATTCAGTATAAGTTGTTTTCGCAACTCGATCCAGCTGGTAATGTTACTCACGCCGAGTGCTCTCATAACTTCACCACTTATGCAACGTTCGACGTGTCCAAACAAAATATGTTGTTGCCGGACATTATTGGTGGTGTAAAGATCAAGAATGTAGTCAATTCGGCTGACGAAGGTGTACAACGACTGTGGGTTTCCATCAAATTTTTCCACATTACCGATTTGGTATGCTATCTGGGACATTTCGGAGTCTGATAGGACTACTGGTGGTGTTGGAGTCATGCTGATTTTATGCTTTTTATTTATGTCACTTATTTAAAGTTATCTTTTCTTTATATTTGTTGCACACACAGCACTTTCGTGGGGTCCAGAGGTCACCGAATTGGATTTATCACCTCACACAAATTCTGTGGCGTCTTCCTGATTTTTTTTTTTTTTTTTCAGGTTTTAAGTTCTAGGCAGGTTGCGTTTTTACGGTTTCGCGCTACTGTCGAGGTTTTTAATAAAACTTAACACGATGTTAACCGCCGCGAGGGTGCCTATTAGCGTGTTCTTTTTCTTCGGATAACAACAAAACAAAAATTACTAGAATTGGTAAGCCTCGCTATCGCATAACGAATTTTCTTCTTTTGAAGCTATCCTACCGACTGCGCCAATTAAATAAAAAGATGGTTTGAACGTTTTTTCTAAACGATCTTTATTATTTGAGTTCAAGATGATAACTGAAAACATATTTTTTAAAAATTGCAAATGTGCAAAAGCACTATTGAACATTTGCATTCGTTGGTATTGGATGTCTATGTGGCAGCAAAGTGGATGAAGACAAAAAAAATGTTTGCATTCATTGGTATCGGATGTCTGTCTGGCAGCAGAGCGGGCGAAGAAAAAACATATGCGCTTTGTTAAGTTGCTGACTCTGCTGGACATTTCCATTGTTGATTTTGGAGTAGAGTAGATGAAGTAGCTTCGTTGTGTAGACAAATGCATTTGCTCCATTGAGTTGCTGACTTTGCTGGATGTTTCTGTTATAGGTTTCAAATTCATTTAGTGAAGCGCGTGTATTAAGAAATGCGAGGGTAAACGTATAATTACGTTACTATATATATATAGTAAAGCTTTTTCGTCTCCTTTACTAACTTACCAATTCATTTAATTAATTGGACAAAAGTCTTTTTTAAAATGGGGTCTCCATAAAATGCCATCAGCTTGTTTTTTCAAAGCTTTAAATTGAAAAGAAACCCAGTTCTGAGAAAAATGGCTATAAAGTCTAAGAAAGCTTTAGAGGCTTATGCAGGCCTTTGTCAAATGTCTCGTTATTATTTACAGCTCTTATTTTTAATATCGGCTAAGTATAATATAATAAAGTCTGCCCCACTTTTATTGGAGATGAAAAAATTTAAGTAAGTGTCGTGAGCAACCATAATTTAGTTTAGTTTACTATTTATTTAAATATTTTAATTACTATTTTAATTAATCCAGACAAATATATTTTTAAATTATAAGCGATATTGAAAATGTATCCAAACAATTCTTCTATAATTCGCAAATTTATCACTTTTGAAATATTTATGTTCAAAAATGGTGCAAATAAATAATAAACATGTGTTCAATTAAAATATTAATTGAAAAAATATTTATTAACGAACAAAATAATAATTAAAAACAAATTCCTTTTAATTGCTTTTTTAATCTTTAAAGTCGGTTTTTCCAATATTTTTTCCTTTACGATATTTCGTTAACAAGTCCTTAAACTAAAAAAAAATCAGAAAACTAAACAAGGATGTTAATTAATACGGAACGCCTGCGATTGAAACCACAATTTTGGTCTTACAAATTTGTTACACAGGCCAATTAAAGTTTAATTAATTCTTGACTCAGGAATTATGCCAATTATTAAAAATCAGAAACAAATCGTACAATTTCATAACTACATATTCAGAATAACTTTTAAAAATCCTTTAAAGCAAAGTAACCATGTAGGAGTTGCTCCACGTCTACAAACAATAGAAATACTCTGTACTCCTCGTATACTTCTGCAGTGAGTCATTTTCTTGTTTCAGCAAATATTTACCAAACAAATTGAAAATGCTTAAATGTGTATCTGCATTTCTTTATTTCTTATAAAAACGAAATTGGTTATCGAAGTACGTGAAACATACTTTCTGTTTCTACGTTAACTTTTGACATGTTTAGTGCATTTAATATTTATGAACAGCATGTGCTCCAAAAGCAAAAACAAAACAAAAGAACGAAAAAAACAAAAAAGAAAAAACAAAAAAAAAACCAAATGGAAATAAGAACAAAAGAGAGAAAAGGATATTTTATTTGAATAAGATATAACGTAGAAAATTAAAGCAATAACACACACATACAAGCATAAATACATGTAAAGGCAAGAGTACAGTAATTGGCTGTATCTGTAAATCGATACAATAATTTTAATGAGTCCTTCAATAAGGATATCCAACTCCTAACAGTTGAAGGCTACCAGATTGTTGTAGCCTCACATGTACAGTTTCTTGTCATTTACACTGTCGGCTGGCTCAGTACGAAGTCATGACATTAATTGTAAATAAAGCAGAAAATTTTAAGAAAACTATTTTGATGAAAAGGAGGATCGCCCATAAATAAGAGTGAATGGGTCGCGCCAACACTTTGTCGCACAAAAGAGCTATGTGACAAGTGGCCCCCTCCTTTTAGAATCACATATGGCTGTATATATCTCGCCATAGTGACCACTATTCACGGTAACTAATTGGACAACCTCATTTCCAAAGAAGTACAGTCACCATACAGTCACTTCTTATGTATAAACCGGTTTTGAACAATCACTCCTGGATTCCCACTCTCCCAAATGCGGCCATTTTTCTTGTTAACGACTCCACTGTCTTCAATATGATTTACAATTACGTTTATCAAATTATAAAATTGGTGCGTCAAAATGTCAGTGGGGCTAATTTTGATTCACATGCCATCTTTAACGATGAGATATATTTTTCGAAGAATGTTCGTTTTAACGGGGTTCCATGCAAATACATTTGTGAAGGAATCTTGCGTGGAATAGCAGATTTATCGGTTCATATATATTGATGTACGTTCAACAGAGTGCTGCTGTCTACCACACACCTCACATGTAACTTTGTACATTTTTCAGATGTGTTTTTTTGGGGGCACGTACATCTAATAAGCTGGATTACAACTTCTTTGTGGGATTTTTCACAAAAAGCGGATTAGGCGTATGAGCTATTAATTATTATCTTTCATACTCAGCCTGACTTGTGCGCTACAATTATGCTCAATTTAATATTTTTGACGGAATAGAAGTTGTCAAAATTATTTGACACACGTTTTTTTCTTTAGTTCAAAGCAGGCAGCGTTTAATGAAATACCCTTTTTTATGTAATTTGGTGGTTTCGTGTATGTTTTTGTAACAAATCGGTTTACCTTTTTGGTTATTTCAAATATACAATATTTAGTCATAATAATCGTGCAGCGCACCTACATACAGGTAATACAGTTGAATCTCGATTATCGTTAATATGTAAAATATATTTTATATTTTTATATGAATTTTTAATCTACAATTGTTATAAGAAGATCTGAAGTGCACCTTTAAGCGAAATCAATTTCATTTTAAATCATTCATGGCGTAACTTTGCAAAACTTGCTTTAAATAGAAAATAGTTGGCTTTCCGACATGACATTTTAAAAATAATACTTAATAGAAAGAATTTGTTACGTGGTTTGTGGTTACGTTTTACGATTTCAGTACGTAATAGAAAGTATTTTTCTTGCTTTTCTTGATGAGTTACTGTACAGACCACCGTAAATTTAGTACTGGAAAGTTTCTCTTGCCAGCTGACCGGCAAATATAAAATGAATAAGGAGGTACGTGTTCAGTACGTAATAGAAAATATTTTTCTTACTTTTCTTGATAAGTTACTGTACTGACCACCGTAAATTTAGTAGTGGAAAGTTTCTCTTGCCAGCTTACCGGCAAATATAAAATGAATAAGGAGCTATGTGGTTACGTTTTACGATTTCAGTACGTAATAGAAAGTATTTTTCTTGCTTTTCTTGATGAGTTACTGTACAGACCACCGTAAATTTAGTACTGGAAAGTTTCTCTTGCCAGCTGACCGGCAAATATAAAATGAATAAGGAGGTACGTGGCTACGTTTTACGATTTCAGTACGTAATAGAAAATATTTTTCTTACTTTTCTTGATAAGTTACTGTACTGACCACCGTAAATTTAGTAGTGGAAAGTTTCTCTTGCCAGCTTACCGGCAAATATAAAATGAATAAGGAGCTATGTGGTTACGTTTTACGATTTCAGTACGTAATAGAAAGTATTTTTCTTGCTTTTCTTGATGAGTTACTGTACTGACCACCGTAAATTTAGTACTGGAAAGTTTCTCTTGCCAGCTTACCGGCAAATATAAAATGAATAAGGAGCTATGTGGTTACGTTTTACGATTTCAGTACGTAATAGAAAGTATTTTTCTTGCTTTTCTTGATGAGTTACTGTACAGACCACCGTAAATTTAGTACTGGAAAGTTTCTCTTGCCAGCTGACCGGCAAATATAAAATGAATAAGGAGGTACGTGGCTACGTTTTACGATTTCAGTACGTAATAGAAAATATTTTTCTTACTTTTCTTGATAAGTTACTGTACTGACCACCGTAAATTTAGTAGTGGAAAGTTTCTCTTGCCAGCTTACCGGCAAATATAAAATGAATAAGGAGCTATGTGGTTACGTTTTACGATTTCAGTACGTAATAGAAAGTATTTTTCTTGCTTTTCTTGATGAGTTACTGTACAGACCACCGTAAATTTAGTACTGGAAAGTTTCTCTTGCCAGCTGACCGGCAAATATAAAATGAATAAGGAGGTACGTGGCTACGTTTTACGATTTCAGTACGTAATAGAAAATATTTTTCTTACTTTTCTTGATAAGTTACTGTACTGACCACCGTAAATTTAGTAGTGGAAAGTTTCTCTTGCCAGCTTACCGGCAAATATAAAATGAATAAGGAGCTATGTGGTTACGTTTTACGATTTCAGTACGTAATAGAAAGTATTTTTCTTGCTTTTCTTGATGAGTTACTGTACTGACCACCGTAAATTTAGTACTGGAAAGTTTCTCTTGCCAGCTTACCGGCAAATATAAAATGAATAAGGAGCTATGTGGTTACGTTTTACGATTTCAGTACGTAATAGAAAGTATTTTTCTTGCTTTTCTTGATGAGTTACTGTACTGACCACCGTAAATTTAGTACTGAAAAGTTTCTCTTGCCAGCTTACCGGCAAATATAAAATGAATAAGGAGCTATGTGGTTACGTTTTACGATTTCAGTACGTAATAGAAAGTATTTTTCGTGCTTTTCTTAATGATTTACTATGCCGTCTAATTAAGCCGTTTCTAACGTCTACATATAACGGTTATGTAAAAACTTACACAACTGAAATGTTACGTAATCGTAAATATATCCACCTATTGGAGAATACAATTTGTATTCCAAGTTACGTAACAGTCGTAGGCAGTGATGAGATATACGTAAGTTGATTATAAATATTCCACATGCCTTGAAATATACGAGTATATTTTACTACCATTTCCACTTTGAATAAGAAAAATTATAGCAAAATACAATATTATTTATTGAATGATATTTTTTTCTATTGCACATATACAAATACATATTTATACACATGAACATATATATTATATGGATGTGAACATAAATATTTACAGTAATATATCCACTTACGATACATTTACAGTACATTTACAATTTTCAAGATCGAATTTTAAATATGAAAGAAAACAAAACGTAACAGAACACAGAAATGCTTGTACTCGTATTACGTAACTTAAGGGGAATCACCAATCACCAGTACTTTTGTATATCACTTTATGTTTACTCGTGCGCGTGATGCACAGATACAAGCCATAAATAGTTATTTCATACACTTGCTAGATTTCAAGTGATCCGTATAATCGAGGCTATATTATATATTTTACCTTTAGCCATCTATGAGTTGCACACATACACTTGTGTGTGCATGTGTGTATACAAACATACACACTTTATTTCTCTGTTTTCCTTCCATTCTTTTTTTTGGTGAAAATATGAAAATTTATTTTATTTATTTATATTCGCTTGAGTGGAGGTTGTAATCAACACAACCAGACGGAATTCAAATTGAATTCATATGTAGTTTTACTTTACCCACATGTTATAAATCCTTAAATTTATAGTTTTATTCAGATATCTGTAAATTGTAAATGTTGGAAACCATGAATTAAAAAAAAAAAAAAAAGTTTCTTTTCAAATCGTATTGGTATTTTGAAAGGAGTAGACTTTTTTAACTGAAATACTGACTTTCATACAACACGATATCTCGGGGGAACAAAATGAGCAGTCTCTTTACGCTAGAAAGTATTTTAGAGATATTGGGAATTTACTTGCAAAGATTTTTAGAGATTTTTAGCCGAAATTAAGAAGCAAATGCGAGTGCTAAAACCATATTTGTGGCAGAGACTCTGGTTCATTGCTTGTCGTCCTAGCTTGTCTTCTGGCGATAATGGACTTGAGATGGGCGAAAGAAATTGCTACCATTTTCTCAGAACATCTCAAGCTTAACGGCTCAATTCTTTTTTGTAATTGAAGGCAATTCTTTTGCAATCGGTCGCTCAACTTATAACTGCTGGCTAAAGGCATTCACTTATAAACTGAGCAAATAATATTCTTAAAGTTGAATTTTTAATTTCTTTTTTTTTTGGACCTCCATTATGACAGCTTTAATTTAATTAAAATCTATACAATTGCTAAGAATTTCATTAAAAGTGGGGGTGTCCTGTAAGCACAATACCATTCGCAAAGGCATTATTTTAAACTGTATATAATTGCAAACAATAGCACTTAATTGCCCCTATTCTAGCATAGAACAAGTGTCAAAATCTAAGAAAATGTCGCAATTATTATCTGTACAAGATGCCTCATTAGGCGATGTTTGGCATTTGGCCAAATGAATTTAATTAAGAAACCTTTTGTATGAAATTTTTGATCAAATGCCAACATATTTTAGTGAAAACTAAAATCTGACTAACCTTCTGAAAAAAGTGTATTCAATTCCATTAATTCCATTTTGTGGCCATTCGTAAGCATTCGATTTTGAAGGTAAATTTAGAAAAAAATTAACAGGCTGGCAACCATATTCACAACTGCTAGTCGATCAACAAGGAAAGTACTCGATTACATAATCTTTTTCGTGGGATTTTGTAGCCCACTAAAAAGTATCGAGCAGGTACAAATGTCAATATTAGTTAAGCAGACAAATCTGAAGATTATTTGGTAGAAGAGTATTTGAAATATCAAAATATTCTCAAAACTTTTTTTATAGATACTACTTTTAGCACCACTAAGGCAACCATTTACGAAAAAATATTTCGAGAAAGCCAGTTTTCAAAATGAAAAAAAGGTCATGGTGATAATGAACTATGAAATACAGCTTTATAGCTGGCTTTGCATAAATTTTCCAATTAATAGAGTCATGGGTGCCTTCTTAGGCGAATGAATATTGCAGAGCCTACTAAACTGCTAATTGCGGGTTCTGTGCCTGCCTAGACCCTGCGTATTTTCCTGCAGGCAAGCCGAAAGCTTTACAGGTTGGATTAGTTCAAAAAAAAAATTATGGCTGGCGTATTACTGCTACTAAGGTTGGCTTTGCTACTAAGGTTGGCTCCAGTATTTTATTTTCTTTATTATAAATTTGTAGTCCTTGTTTTAAAGCGCCGCTAAAATAGTGCTACAGAAAGCCGGCGAAGGAGTATAAAAATTGCCAGTCGTAGATAATGAGATATGGCGCAATCACTTGCCTTGATCATCTAATGTGATGTTAAAATACCTACTTTGTTTAAAGTGGCAGAAGATGCATTCAACAGTTTTAGCACGATATTGATTAGGAATAAAGAATATTGCCATTAACTGTAGTGTGGGAAACTCTGTTTACTCACTGCAGCATCGCGGCTGAGCATAATGTGTTTTGCTGCCGTATTCCATCTATAATGCAATGCATTGTAATGAAATCAGGGAATTGGTTACGGACACTCGGACGCTGCTCTACATACTAACTACGCATATTTTCGAGTTTGAAACAAAGTAAGTTGCAAGTGTAGTGGTCATTGCCTCAGATTAAAAAAACATTTTTTCTTGTAAAAAATATAAACATTTTCCTTCACAAAACATAAAAAATCAATTCCTTTTAAAGGTCTCTATTACGTATGTCTTGCATATACATTTCCCACAGATAACTTCATTTGCCTGTCACGTTCATTACTTTCTTGTTAGTGAAGAAGAAATATTTTAATTTATACATGTGCAAGTGGCACATAAAAAAAATATACAAATATTTTAATTTATATTCAGTTAGAAAAAAAAGCAGTTAGAAAAATTTTATTTCATATTTTTAAAATTAAGGCAATAAATAATTAATTATTCATCAGTTGAATTAACTATTCACTTAAAGCAACCTAAATAAAAAGCAGATGGAATATCTGAGATTCTCATCATAATTAAAAATGTATGCTGCAGAAAAGATACAGCAGGTGGATTATCTGAGATTCTCATCATAATTAAAAATGTATGCCGCGGAAAAGATACAGCAGGTGGAATATCCGACATTCGCATCATAATTAAAAATGTATGCCGCGGAAAAGATACAGCAGGTGGAATATCCGACATTCTCATCATAATTAAAAATGTATCCCACAAAAAAGGAAAGATCAACTGCCTGCCACAAATGAATAAATAATTTTGCACTTTCTTACAAAATGTATTTATTTATTTCCTTTTAAGCCAAACATATTCGCACGCACATAATAAATTTTTTAAACTTTGCCAAATCTTATTTATTGAGTTTAAATTGGTATTTAGCTCTGCTTCTTTTTAGTTTTTAACTTTTAATGACAATGTGCTTCCGAACAATTTGTTTAAGCCATAAATTTACTTCACAGTGTTGGCTTAAATTGCAAAAATATTTAAATTAATTACTCTATAAATTAGATCAAGTGATGCAAAATGAAACTTGTAACTCTATATATATGTATATGGACACGCTTATATACAGACATAGCCATACACTCATATCTTTGTGTGTGTAGTAGGGTGGCGTTGCATGTAACCGAGTTTTTCATCATTTGAAATGTCTACTTTCTGGCGTTTTCTCTTCAACAATAAAACTGTCGCCCTGTGAAAAGATGAATTTTTAAAATATTTGGGACGCCCTGTGAAAATGAAATTTCTTTTTCTTTAGCGAGAAAAGAGCACAAATTAGGAAAAAAGCATTGCCTTTTTTTTACAGCTGATAAAAAAAAATCATTCATTTATTTTATGAAATATGTAAAGAAAAATGCTCAGTTGCAAGATTGCTAATTCATCTGCATGAGAAACTAAAGATTTCTTATTTTAATATCTCATATAATTAAACAGCCGCATTGTTGTCTTTTGTTTGTTTTATACATCACCAGATATAAAAATAATTATTTAAATCTAATTTTCTGACTCTTTCGACTCAAAAGGCTTTTTTTGAACATTGTCTGGTAACGCTATGTAAGAATAAAAGCAATCTGTTGTACAGGGCAGTTTCTGGCCTGTCGATTTGTTCGACGCAAATAGTGCAATTCCTTTCGCCCTGCGAAAAGGCAACATTTTTACAAAAGAACACGCCACCCTTTCAGAGGGCAAAATTTTTTTGCAAAAAGGACACAAAATTTCCATCCCTGCGGGTGGGGAGGGAAATTTTTTTGTAGCAAAGCCATTATTTATACAATATATTAGTAGATGTGTTGAGTTACGGGCGCGTATGAGTATCCGCAGTGTTTTTTGATTAAAAAAAAATTTAAATTCCATCCAATAACATACTCGTATAACCGACAACTGCCACATTAACTTGCGAATTGAGCATATATTTCTTTTCAAATCTAGTTTACCGATCAATATGTACTAATCAAATTTTAATAACAAATTCCTTAATTAAAATTTACACAACTGCTGCGAATTTATTTAAATTATTAACTTAGTTTGTACGTTCATTTCTATTAGAAATCAGCTCTTTCATTTCTATTATAAATCAGCTGTTTTGTTTCTCTGTAATTGAAAATCTGTATGTCTGGTTGGTTCCCGGAGAACAGTTAAGGTCATGTTTCACTATCCTAGACAATCAAATCAAATTTTAATTAACAATTTCTTAATTAAAATTTACACAACTGCTGCAAATTTATTTAAATTATTAACTTAGTTTGTACGTTCATTTCTAATAGAAATCAGCTCTTTCATTTCTATTACAAATCAGCTGTTTCGTTTCTCTGCAATTGAAAATCTGTATGTCTGGCTTGTGCCCGGAGAACACTTAAGGCCATGTTTCGCCATCCTAGACAATCGAATGATTCATTTACACGAAAGTCTGCTAGTGATACCCTGCTATTATAAAAAATCGCATTGAAATATCTTTGCTGGTGTCACACCATTATACACAAATGCAACTCTGCTCACATGAAAATTTTCATATTAAAAAAATTTTCTTATACTTCTGCTTGTTATAAAAATCGGACATTTTTAGCCCTACTACTCTTTTCAGCAGGAATTTAAAATTTAATAAATCGTTTGACTGTGTAGGATAGTAAGACATCGCCTTAAGTGCCACCAAAAAGTGTATAAAATCACACAAAATATGCATAATTTTGTTAACACTATCTATTACATTTTTATTTATTGTCTATGGATATATTTTATAAGCCAAAATCTTTTTCCGATGTACTAAAATGCAGTACTATAAAATTAAAAATTGGTTAATTCAAAAATACAAATCCAAAAGTAAGAATTTTTAATTTAATTTATTAAACAGGTGATTCCTTCAGAGAACAAGTATTTGCAAAACATTCACTCACAAGTAACGAAAAGTAAAAAGTAACTATATTATATATAAATTTCCGCATAACAGAGAGCTGCCCTAATGTATAAGCATTCATGGCGCAGCAAAGGATAAAGGATAGTATGCATTTGAATTGGTGTGCCATTGTGCCAGTGTCATAAATAGTTATCAAGTTGGGAAAAAGTGTTAGTTTTCGAAAATGGGGAAGAGCTGTTAACAAAATTGATAAAATTTAAATTGACTTTAATGAACAGCTTAACCCATGTGATTTAAATTGCAGGAAGTCATTAAATAAGAGCAGTTTTTAGAGCTGCACGACAAACCGAAATGGCGTTTCATTTTGCTTTGCACAGCAAACAATTTAGAGTTTGAAAAAATTTTTTTTTGCCATTTTTCCAATGTAATAACGATTACAAATTACTTTTTTTCATTTCACTGGTGAACAAGGCGAATTTATAAAAGGTGATTTTAAGAGCACAGCTGACATTTAACCTCAAGGGAAATTCATTTATATACATTTCCCATTATTATTTATTTTTACTCGTATTATTTCTTAAATTCGCTCAGCTAAATGAAAGGAAAATACATGCTTCCGATTATATGCTTCTATAATATTCTGAAGATTTTCATGTACAAAAATTTCTTTTCATTACTTTTCTGTGGGGGTCTTCCGATAACTGATGAATATTTGGTAATTACTTGTTCTCTAATCGAATCAGCTGTTTGATAAATTAAATTAAAAATTTGCTGCAGTTGTCATTGCATCTGTCACTCTATTGCATTTACAGTTCACACTGTCACCTTTTCGTAGCAGCCCTGCCATGTTTGGCAATTTGGGCTTTTGTGCATTATAGCGAATCATGGCTTCAACCAAACTTGTGAATACCTCTGCGAAGTGCTTCAAGCAAACATAAGTAAAATGAAAAGACTGTCTAGTAAAATCTTTACACTCCGTATAAATGGTACATACGGCATACCAAAGTAAAAGGAAATTTATTTGCCGGAAAGTAGTAACCAAAAGGGAAATAAGGCATTTTAGGGGGAGGGAAAAACCGAATTGCATTGTGGCTTAGAGTAACCAAAGCGAGAATTCTGGTGCAGACAGCAGTAATTTCATAAAAAGAAATGGAGCGAATAACGAATTTTCTACAGAATGATAAATTCGTTGTATAAATTAATGCATTGAAGTGCAATGAAATTTACCGAACCGATATTTCATTATGTTTTTACTCTTCTTCTGCAACAATTTAATTCTAATTTATTTATATTCTCATTGTTTGAGTGTTTAGATTTTAAATTTTCAAGGAAAATATCTTCACTGTTGAGAATGTTTTTTTTTATCCCAATTTTAGCAATTCCCTATCAATTGAACACATTGTTTCCTGTCGATATTAGTAAATCTTTATAATTTTCACATCCTTTTTCTAAGATTTAACTTTTCTGATTTCACAATTTTCCTCAAATGTTTGCAATTTGTGACATGCAAATGATCTTAAGAATTCCTGTTATCATTTTCACTCAGTAGATGAGCTTCTTCTATTGCCAGTGTTTGCTAGTTTTCGCCATTTTCGTATTTTAACGTTTTTGGCTGATGAGAATAAATAATATAATTATTAGATATTAACGAAAATAAGACTGCATTGCTATCAATTTGTTCACAGGCTAAATGTTATGACAACTTTTAAAAACGTTTTAGTTTTAAATGCAGAACAATAAATTGAAATATTTCCAGTAAATAATTTACCATACAAGCAAACCATTAATTTGAAGTCTGAAACGGAGAAATTATGCCAATCTATAGCTAATTATTACACTAAATAGTTTAATTTTTTAAATACATTTACTTAAACTTTTTTTTATTTCATAGCATATTTTTAGGCATTTGTTATTTAAATTAATTTTTGTTTGCCTTACACATTAGCAGTTTATGATTTTGGTTTTAGTGTCTAAAAGGATTCATATACATACACTACAAATTAAATTTTTTATTTCTCCTGAAGACGCTACATAACGAAGTAGCGTATTGGCTATACGCTCCAATGGCTTTTCATTATCGGTATCGAAAACGTTATCGTCAGCCCTGCCATTTGCCAAGTTCAGGAAAGCGATATCGTTATCCGAATCATAGGATAACTAATAACTTCCAATAGGTTCGGATCTACTAGCAACATATATCTGACTTGATTACTTTATTATACTCTTAACTTGCTCTTTATGTTTATTCGGATAATCAGTATTATCGAGATGATGGCTGGCAGTTTTCGCACTTAAACTGTTAGTCGATATTGAGTCGATAAAAATGTGGAGAGTGATTTGTATTTTGAAGCACTCGGGTAGCTTGTTTATGTTGATGTTTAGGTTTAAAGCAATTGGATTATAAATCTTTCCTCAACGCATTTTACGAAAAATTAGGTTACAATCACGAGGACATGTGAGGACTCATGTAAGATCTGCTGTGAGGACTTTTTTATAAAACAAAAAGAACTTTCGTTTAAAAACTTTTAGAAATATTTTTAAAAGAAATATTTCAAAGTTCAAATAAGGATCCTGGCATTAGAAATATTAATAATCTTTGGCAGTGTTCGTTATGCACCACTCACTTCTGCTTACGTCCTACAACATTGCTAAGAGTATGAATTTTCATGCACACAATTGTTTTCTGTTTGCGCCCATAAAAGCATCGTCCCTTTATATAATTGCTTCTGTGTATTTTAATGATATTATTTTTATTATTATCGAAAATTATATAGTAAACTTATCAATACTTCCACTTAATGTAAATTGCACGCATAAATATTTATTTTGTGTCAATTATTCGCACCAAACAGTCCATAAGCATTGATAAAGTGCATACCAATAAAAATCCACACTTGGCGGAATAAAAAAGCTTTATTTAATGCCAAATATCTTTTTAAGATGCTGTTTTATTTACTATTTGCCAATTGGCAAAGGACCAAAAACTTCAGTGGCAACTTGTTGAGCGGAAAATTGGTGAGATGCCAATTCCTCTACCACATTATAATTGTGATTATGTGGTCGTAATGAAAAATCGTTAATAAATTATTGAAATTTCCAAATAATATTCAGTATTCACGAAACCACTTTTCGGGATACTACATTAAGGTTTTAGCTAACATGTAGCACGATTCCTTAAAAATATTGTTGTAAAACTAAAAAAAAAAAAAAAACTGTGGTTATAATCAGTAGTGATGACGTAAGTAAAATGTGGCAAAAATCGCCAAATCTAATAGAATAAAATTTATGAAATCAGGCAACGCTGTTCACACATATTTTTTTTTTAACTAACTTAAAACACAAAGCTTTCGGCTTGACCGTAGGGAAACAGCCATACTAGGCTGGGCATTATTCATTCGCTACCGTATGGTAATAAGCTTTCATACATTTTTCAACACAATACTCGTATGCCATAATTGCTAACAAACGTTTGTTGGCCATCATATGCTGTTAACCCTTTAGTGTGCAATTAAAAAAAAAAAAAACCCCGATCAACTAAACTCAATTTTTTTTATCTAAAAAAATACATACTTGGAACTTAATTTCAATAAATATTAAAAAAAAAAAATTAATAGTACAATAGAATAGAAAGAGAAAGGAAATAACAGGAGACTAGCAAATAAATTAGTTATAATCAAACTCAGAAAAGTGCCAACGCTAATAAGATACGCAGTAATGGATATAGATAGATAGAAACCATGACCAGGTCAGGTAGGCTTATAAGCGTTACCCTAAAAGGCCACATTTTACAATCCCAAATAAAAAAACTTTACAGGCTACAATAAAGAACTTCACAATGAATATCAAAAAATTGAATGTTTTCCTTGTTTATATATATTTTTTTATATATATTTTTATATATATTCGAATGTGAACATTTTAGCGACATAAGTTGTGACGCCAACCGCATATATACGGGTTTGCACATTTTGGCCGGGCTTGCATGCTCTTGATAATACGTTACTGCACGTTAAGGGGTTAATCGTAGAGGCGGCCATTAGATGCGCCTGCTGGGAGGAAACATCTTCTGCGCTTAACACATTATTGTTATAAATACGCATATAAACTTTTGTTAAAATAATTAACAAAATGGTTTTACTTTTTTTACAGCATGAAGAAATTATTGTGTGGTGTTAACGTTAATGTTACTGTTATTTTTAGAATAAGATGAAATCTACGACGTAAGATATTTTCTAATTATTCCAACCACAGCTATATAGATACAGTTTATTTTATATTATTTTTCTCAGAATTATCTACACGTTGATTTCATCACTTGGTTATCTATGGAATACTTGATTACTTTTAAACCGGAGTCTTTTGAATAAGTATTAGAAACGAAATTGAAAGGCATAGGCCATAATTTTTATAAAGTAGGTTAAAGATTAAGCCAGTTTTTCGGAATCAGCTTGATAATTTATATATTTCTTTTTGGCCAAGGAAAGGTCATTGCTTACAGCTTTGCAAATGAAAAAAATTCTAATATGGACTAAAGAGAAACGCTCTTGGGTACAAGGGCAATGGTACAATGACCTTTCCTTTTGGCCAAGGAAAGGTCATTGCTTACAGCTCTTCAAACGAAAAAGAGTCTAATATGGACTTGGGTACAACGGCAATGGGACAGCATTATCTTTAGCGATGAATCCAATATTGAAGTATGAGTTGGTGATGCAAGTAAAAGAGTAATATAAAAGACCCCAAGCAAACACTAAACACTACTTAAAGCGTAAAGTCAAGTTTCCAGTTATCGTTATGCTATGGATGTATATCCTCAAAAGCTGTCGGTCAGCTAAGTTTCATAGATGGAGTCTTAACTGCAGTCGTATATATAAAAAACATGCAAGAACATTTGATGCCAGCGCTATAGACATTAGCAGACTGCGGTAAATGCATATTCCTACAGGATAGTGCTGCTTCCCATACTGCTGCAAAAAAAAAGAAAAACTGGCTTGAAGAAAATACATAGAATCGACCAGACCTTAATCCGGTAGAAAATTTTGGGCTATTATAAAAAGAAAACTTCGAAGTAGACTCCAACCTGGTTAAAGTGCAAAATTCAGGAAATTTGGTGCTCCATAACGGCCGAAGACTGCCAGAAACTACTTAGTTCCATGCCAAAGCGTATCGAGACCATTTTTAAAAACATAGGTGGGGGTAACAGAATTCTAACTTCGGAAATTGGCGACTGTACGTATTAATAGTGGTCACAATATTTTTGTTTAATTTGTCTATAAAAAGTCCTTTTTTTTATATTTAACTTTTTTAATGAATCTAAAATGAGAATGAAATGCTGTTTAAAAAAAGTATGATTTTTTATGTGTAGTCGTTATAGTTTTGAAAATATATATAGCTCAATATATATAAAAATATATAAAATATAATAGCTCATTGATGAAAAATGCTCTCTGTGCGAATTAATAGTGGGTACGTCTCGTACTTGGCAAAAATGTTAGAAAAAGGACATTCTTTCAGATGAAAAATATACGTAATAAAACTTTTTCCAGCGACTTGGGTGTGTAAGAAATATCTTTATATACATCCTAATAATTAATGGCTGGTGTCGTTATAGGCGTTTTACCTAAAACTGAATTCGCTTTTCCGGTGGTTTTAATAGCGCAGTTGAACTAGTTTTCCTTTCCTTAATAGCGAGAAGGAAAATTGAAAGTTGTTTAGATGGCATATTTTACTGCCACCGAATTTTTGTAAACTTCTTGAATTTAATTTGATAATATTTACACAAAATTATACGATTCCCCTTCAACCACTTATTTTGTGGCAAATAATAATTTTATCATTTTTCAACTTAAACGAAAAGTTCACTATGGCGTATGAGTATTTCAATATGTTTATGTGTGTATGTATGGATGCGTGCAGGCAGGCCTTATCTATTTTACATTTTAGATTACGCCCAGTTATAATTTTATGACAAGATATTTTGCCATACAAGTATATACTCCAGTAGCCATTTTATTTGCCTGCTTTACAAATTTAATTTAATTTCTTTTGAAGCCCAAATTTCGTAAGGAAATTATAAAATTTATTGCAAGTGTATATGTATGTGTGTGTGTATGCATGGATGTGGGGATGTGTGGCAAAGAAAATTTATGGCAACTAAAAGCTGACAACCGCCATTTTGTCAACAATAAAGCAACGAATTACAGTATGGCGTAGAGGAATATTAAACAGTTTTTGATTACTTGATAAGAAACGTATGTAATTAAAAATGAGCAAACAGAAATTTTGTGTACGAGGATGCGTCAGAAAAGATTAAGGACGAAAAATTAGTATAAAACAAAGTCTATGCAAGTACATTCAGGGAGGAAGTGGGATAAACGAGTTTGTATGTGCATACCATTCGCATGCCTTCGTAGGCGAATAAATAATAAACATGCTACAAAAACGGAAGTTCCGGGTTCGAGTCCTGGCTAGACCCCTAATGGTTTTCTTAGGGTAAAACCAAAAAGTTTGCACGTTGAGTTGATTAAAAACCATTATGAAACGGATATGATGTTATTCTATAAATAACCCAGTTCGGTGCGCTTTTTAGTTCATTAAAAAAAAAAAACAAGCAATCAGTAGACTAGAAGGCATATTTGCAGTTGAATTTAAATGTTTTCTTAATGTTGGCACATACTCTTTAGATCTTTACCAGCTTATTCTCGCTTATATGGCACAATTTAATAAATAGCATGTAGTAGTTTCATGAAATTTTCTCACACTACTGTTTACTCATTTGATTCTATTAAGCTGATATACATATATATTTCAAATAATATTTAAAAACATACAAACACATTTAGCAAATTTGTATGTTTTAATTGCTTTTCAACTTGAAATATCGTGCATATGTATTTATAACGCTCCGTCATAATTCTGTTAAATAAATGCATATTTAAGTAGTTTCATGTCGTAGCGTGGCTGCAAATTTGTAACCAAATTGTATGTTTTTAAGCAAATTAAATAAAAATAAAACATTCACATTAAAATAAAAATAACAATAAAGTGCAATTGAAAATAATAATAGTATTTTTATGGCAGTTGCACAAACATTTACGTATCTGTATATGACAAAAAGTGCATGCATGCATGCACCAATGGAAACCGGTATGCAATAAAAGAATATGGTTGTGTGGATGTGTGTATGTGTGTGTGTGTGTGTGTGTGTTTACGCATCATGTAAAATGTAAAATGTGTTATTGAAATTAATTGGGCAATTCAACAATGCTTTTTATGCTACATGTAGTTCAATGAAGCAAACTTTTAATAAATAATACTGTGTAAAAAATATAGAAATTCGTAACACAATAGAGTCTCGACAAAGCGACTTGCAATATTATATATTTTTATTTATTTATTTTTTTTTTAATTTTTTATATTTGAGTCTCGACAAAGCGACTTTCATAAGTGAAAATATTTTTATTTATTATTTTTTTAATTTTTTATATTTGATCATATTCTTGTACAGAAAATGACTAGTCCTGTCCCCCAATGGCAACGTTATTATTTTTAAAACTTTTTATCGAAGCAATTTTCCAAACACACTCTTTTCTATTTCATTATTTTATCCTCTTTTGTCACTTCTTTGAAAGCTTCTGTATGTTTGTTACACGATATTTTAATACTATTTTTATATTACAGGGTATGACAATAGAGGCATAAAAATATAGGAAAAATTTTAAAGTAGCAAAACAAAGTCCTTTATACAAACATAGCAGTGCCTTGTTAGCTTTAATAGGTCCGTATTCACAAAAATTGAAATGCTGCATATCACAATGGATTCGGAACGATTGCCATAAAATGGCTCTACCAAAAACAGAGTTGTAAGAAAAATCGTAAAAGTGTTTTATTTAATCTACGAGGCAGCGAGCATGCAATAGCTTCAGTTCTAGCAGAATCTGCTTTGCTTCGGCTGGTTATTCTCTTAGCCTGCTGGATAGGATTAGCTAATGACTAGCTAATTATCGCAACTGGCTTTGGCCACCTGATACACTAAACTAAGCTAAATTAAAATGGGAATATTTTGGTCTAGCCTAAAAGCTGGGCTAAATTTAAAGAGGCATTACCTCTGGCAGAGAAATATTTAAGCACAAGCCCAGCTCTCGGTGGCTTTGGAGTCCTGAATGGTAAAAAAATTGTTCTACCAAAGAAAGAGAAAACTATTTCTCATTTTCTCTGCAGGTGCACCGCAATAGAACGCTGGTGGTGTCATTACCGGCAAGAAGTTCTCTTGAATGCCTTGTTGGATATGTATGTACTCGCATATGTGCATTTAATTACATTATCCTTTTGTCGACAAGCAATTGTTTGTAAAATTTTGTATTTGCAAATTGGAAAACGTTTGATCTTCTCTGCCCTTAAACGGATTTAATCCTTCGTTTGAACATTTTACATTTATATTAATTTATTTTTATTGCAATAGTGGAATAAAAAACACTCGAGAAATTTTCATTAAAATAAAAGCTTTCGTTTTGTTATTGTTTGTTTTTTTCGTCCTTTGAATGAATGAGTGAATTGAACGTGTGAAATGTATGAAATGAAATGAAATGAACAATTCTGTAACTGTTTATGTAAATTGTTGAATTCATATTCTTTCATTTAGTCAGTCAACCAAACGAACTGTCTGTCAGTCAGTCAGTCATTGGTGCGTTTGTTTGTGCATTCCATCCATGCTTGCTTTTATGACCTTCAAGGTCGCAGTAGAAAAAGCTCATTCAACGTATGTTTGTCGATTGTGTTCGACTTGAAATTCAAAGAGCCACCAAATCATTCCGTGATATTTTTATTCTTTAACAGTTGCTGCTGCTATTATTGTTGTTATTGCTGTTGTTGTTGTTGCTGCAGACCATGCTACTTTTCAACATATTGTTAATAATGATGATGATGATGATGATGAAGATGATGATGGTGCTTGATTTTTTAAATGGTTGCTTCGTTCGTTCTATTGATAAAGAGCAATTGTTGTGTGTGCTGTAAAGGATTTCTTTTATTAAACCTTTTTTATGTCTCCTTTTTTTTCAGGGAAATTCATCTCATCATTCCTTTCAAATTTTTCAACCATTCAAGCTTAGCGATGCCATTTTTCGGATGCGTGCAAATGATTTTCTTATATTTTTATAGCATTTGCTGTGCTTGGCATTGTGAAGCGTATTAACTTGGTTCAATTTACTCACTTGATATTGTCAGAAAAAGTGCCAGAAATGTTTAAGTACTCTTTAAGTACATTGTTGTTCTATTTGACACTTTACAGTGATGGTTATGTTGCTGTGTAGCTGCAACATAACCATATTATCATTGAGTTTGAACCAACTGCGGTTAAGAAGAGTCAAGTGTAATGCATGTTTGTTTGCAATCTTTTGGACATTTTCCAATTATTTAAGTGTCAGTCAGCTTTTCGTTGTCATTAGTGGTAAATTACTGGTATTAAAATTGTTAAATTTTGCAAATATGTTGATAACAAGAAATTAGATTAATCGCTTACACCATTTCCAGCCGAACACATTACGAGAAAAGATATTACGGTACATTTTTTTCATGCACAAACAATTAGATCGGTTTTAATTAACAACTTATTGTTTAATTCCAGTAACTCAAAATATAATAATGATCCTTGATTAACTATAGCATAAGAAGGTGGCTTCAAAATGGTCATACCATTATGTAAATATAATGAAATAAAAGCTGCCTTGATGTTATGCAAATGATCACTTTATGATCACTTCTTTTCCTGGCAAAAAAAGGGAACACACAGTTGCATTTTGATTGCTTAATAAGGTATCAGATGCCGTGGGCTACGTGGTAGTCCTCTAGTGAACTACGAGTGAAAGGAGTACGGAGAACACATAAATAATTCGTAGTGCCACAGAGAAAAATTGCATTATTATTGTAGCTTATTAATTCAATTACATCTTAAGTTAAAATTTTTATTTTTTTTTTTTGTTTTGTTTTAAATATAATTTAAAAATCGCATATATCAATATTCTTTACAATAGTGGAAGAAAAATAGAATAGAAATAGATTTAAATTGGCCGCAGCTACAGTGGTCAAGAAGTGCATTAGTAATAACTTTTTTCTTAAAATAAAAAAAATCCTATACAACAAAAAAATTTTTTTTCACAAAAAAAATATTTTCTTTTTAAAAGAAAAAAAAAATAAATTTTTTACACAAAAAAAAATTAAAAAAAAAAATATTTTCTTTTACAAAGAAAAAAATGTTTCATTAAAAAACTATTTTTTTTTACCAAAAAATTTTCATTTACAAACAAAATATTTTCTTTTGTCAAAAAAAAATTTTTCACGAAAAAAATATATTCTTTTACCAAAAAAAAATTTTCTTTTACCAAAAAAAAATTTTCTTTTACCAAAAAAAAATTTTCTTTTACCAAAAAAAAATTTTCTTTTACCAAAAAAAAATTTTCTTTTACACAAAAAATACTTTCTTTTGCACAAAAAATATTTTCTTTTACCAGAAAAAAATTTTCATTTACAAACAAAATATTTTCTTTTACCAAAAAAAAAATTTCTTTTACAAAAAAAAATTATTCCACAAAAAATATATTTTCTTTTACAAAAAAAAATTAAATTTTCTTTTTTTTCTTTTCAAAAAGAAAAATTTCTCCATAAGAAAAATATTTTCTTTTAAAATAAAAAAATAAAAATTTCTTTTACAAAAAGGCACTATTTTCTTTTACAAAAAAAAAAAAATTTTTCTTTTAAACAAAAATATATATTTTTTTTTACAAAAAAACACTATTTTCTTTTACAAAAAAAAATTTCTTACACAAAAAAAAAATTATTTTCTTTTACAAAAAAAAAATAAAATTTTCTTTTACAAAAAAAAATAAAATTTTATTTTACAAAAAAAATTATATTTTTTTTCATAAATGTTGTTTTCCACCAAAAATAATCGAATCGACAAAAGAGTAAACTATTCCAATATTACAAATAAAAATTAAAATTTTGATATCCTTTTAGAAAACCCCCATTTATTTTCCATATTTTCCATTCGACTTAAAATTTCAAGAGAAAACTTAGTTTGCACAATTTTTAAATTTAAAAAAAAAACGAAATTTTTTAAAATTATTTTGTTTGAATTAAATTTGGTGAAGTAAAATTTCTGAATGGAAAGAATAATTCAAAAAAATATTTCAAAAATCCGAATATTTATTTTCTTTGCGGTAAGAAAAATTATTGTGAAAGAAGTTTAATTTTTAATTTCGCAAAATCTTTAGAAAATTTTTTGTTCTCAATTTACTTACATTTCTATCATGTTGAATTTGGTTTGTGACAAGCGCCGCCCTCTGGGCAAAGATCGGCTGATATGGATAGCGCCAGAGCAGTGAAAAGGTATTGAAATTGTTGTTGATGTAAATTTGCTGCCAATTTGTCTTCCTTGCGATCCTGTGTGATATAAATTTTAGAAATTTCGATCTGTAACTGGAAAGTTAATAATATTAGTATATTTTAAAGGATTTATTTAGAAAAGCCACCTGAAATGCATAAAAAAATAAATAAATGTTAATATTCAAAGCTAAAAATTGTATTAATATAATTAATTAAAGTATTAATCAAATCTGAAACGAGAGTAATGTTAAGGTTTATTAAATAACCTGAAAATTTAATTAATAGTTTTAAAATGTTTATGCATTATTAAATATCAATATACGACGGGTGTAGACATTCGACGTTTGGAGAAGACTTTTTAACAAATTACGTGCTAAATTTATTTTTAGAATAGTTGTACATGGTTACATGTGATCTTACCATAAAAAGCGACGAACAACTTACTTGCGAACTTATAGAAAAATAACCTGGAGAATTTTCTTTAAAAAGGAAATAAAAAAAAATTTATATGCAAAAGAGAATTGCTGAGTCCTTTGAATTGATCTTCTTAGTTTATCTCTTTGCGTAAAAACACAAATTGTGCGGTTTGGTTTGTAGGAATTCTACGATCCTTAAACAAATAAACAGTTATTTGTTTTTATTCTTCTTAAGAGTTTCTAGAAGAAAGAAAGAAGGAATTTTAAAAATGAAAAAATTTATTACTAGTTTACAATTTACATATTACTTTTGCTCAATAAAACATGCCGTCAATATTTTAAAGTGCTATTTTATAATTGATTGATTCAATAAATAAATTTAATTGAGCCTAATGAAGCGGTTTGCTGGACCCTTCCTGGATTTTAAACAAAGACTGTGTGTTGCACTCTTTATGAAAAATATTGCCGAGATGGGATAAGAAAATTTCATTTCATTGCCGGCATTGGTGTGCTTATACATTTTTAATATGAACAGAAGTAACCAATTTGTTGGCTGTTCAGAAACAAAGCAAACCTCATGAAGGATGTTGCACAGTCCCGGGCAAACTCAAAGACTTTTCAAAGTCAACTTTGCGTGCTCAAATTGGATCTACCTGATCTTTTACTTTTTACCTCTCGCCTTCATTTATGATTTAATATTAAAGTAACTGGTATAATTTACTGTTGCAGCTTTGAAGGCTACTGGCTGTAATGCTTTTATATGTGAATATCCATACAATCGTGACTTCGGCCAAAATTGACTCTCCCAACAATGACAAGCATTTCTGTGAAAACTACTTCCCCGTTTTTCCCTGCATGAGGTTATGTGATCAAGCCATCACCTCTTCAGTACTTGAGCGTTTTCACTTTTTTTTATAAAAATATTTTCATATCTGCATAACCAAAACTTTTTCGGAATTTTCTATTTTCTATACTAGAAATGCACTTTGAGTATGTTGTTCCATATGTGAGCTCAAGTCTTTTGTTATGCGTTGCCTCATAACATTCTACTTACCAGTAAGGAATTACCTTTCTTCTAATGGTTGTCAAGGTGGCATTTATAGTATCCAATAATTTAAAACAAATATTTTCTAAAATTCTAAAGAAAATTTCCATAATTATTAAAAATATAATTTTTAAGAAACTTATTTTAAGACTTGCTTTAGGAATAAAAGCTCGTTTAATTTTCAATTGGACTACTAAAAGGAGTCACGGTTTCGGTTTTCGTATATTTTATCGTCGGATTTCCAATGGTTCGAGTCAGCCCAGACAAATCTATGCGTAGAGACTGCTTCAATATTTATTAGTTTTCGTTTAGAGATAAAAATTTTCAGTTTAAAATTCAAGTCTTACTTGGCGTCTGCAGAAGTTTAGCTACAAAGTGATTTGCTGCTGTAAAAATCGAAAGCAAAAAAAAATTATTGAATTTTCCAACCTCTAATTATAATATTACCTCTAGAGTTGTTCGCAATTAGCTATTACGTATAGGAGTACAACGTTATTTAATTAATTAAGAAGCATATGCCATAAGGGTGGGAGTAACTTGTACTACAAGCGGTTTAACTTGCAACAATATATGCAAATGGAACTGGTAAATATTTGTATTAACAAGCTTCAAAGAAAAGAGAGAATTATTACAAAATGTTATTTAAGTTTCTTACTGTTTTCACAAAGAAAACGAGAAAAAGAAAAATTAACAGAAAATAACGAGGACATGAAATAGTCTTAAAGCTCAAACTTAATACTCAAAGATTTATTAGCAATAAATATTCTACGCTGATCTGCTTAGAGATTTATGTAGGATTTAACATTTCTTGATTCTCTTTCCTTTCCCAATTCAAGTTCTTCTAATTGTTTGCAGCAAAAGGTAATTCTTTTATACAAATGCAAATATTTTTTTTTCACTATTTTCCCCCCCCGATGCTACACAACAAAGAAACAAAAAAAAAACAAATACCTGAATGGTTACACAAGTAAAAGCTTAAGCTGTAAACCAATAGAAGAACTTGAGCTTTTTTTAATTAATTTTTGGCGAATTTTATTTTATTTGCAAGATTATATTTTATTTCATCTTTAATTAACATACTTGCACTTTATTGCAAGTAATTAATAATACAGTGCTCTCAAGAAGAGAGCATACACCTCATAGAATGCCGGAATAAGTAACAAACAAAATATATATTTTTATTGCCCTAAATAATGTTAAATATTATTAAATATTTAGAAAGAAATTAGCACAATATTCCCTACAATATTTGTTTAAAAGCAACACGATTTTAAGGGCAACGTCACAGAGATTACTTTACGAGTCATCAAAATAGGCTTTTACTTCTAGCAGGATGTCTGCTAAATAACGTAGCTGATGAGGAATACGTAGAGTAATGCGGATACACTCATACGTGCATACTTATATATGTAAATACAAATTCCAATATGTTTTCGACAAGAATGAAAGAGTAACGTTTTTTTACGATAAACGCATCGCTAAAAAATTATAATGAAAATTGATCGAATTTCCTATTTTGTGAAATATTTACTGATATTCGCTTTGGGCGACAATCAGCTGTTGTTGTTTTCTTTTCCTTTTATCGGCAACCAACCCACAATAGTTTCTATGTTATCTAAATATATTTATTATATATGCACTTATGGATATATGTAAAATACTATCTCAGTGCTTGCCTCCTTGTCGTAAGAGGCAAATAAACTTAGAGAGTGGAGACTTTGGTCGCGCTCCTGCTTAGGCAATGCTCAGAAGATTGCCGTGGATGCCACTGGACTTGACAAAATTCGTGTTACTGGAAGAGAAAGTAGTGCCATCGCTGCTACTGTTTGTTCTTATGCTCACAGTTATTACGCTGTGCTTGCGAAGGCAAGGTGGGGCTTCCATATTTGCCCCCTGTATTAAATAAATATAAGAAATACTTTGTAAATGAAAATTTCTTCTCCAAAAACTAATTAAAACCTCTTCTTTTGCTTAACGGTCCCATCAGCGTTGCCGCTTTGGCTTATTTTCTACCATGGCTACTCGTGTACTTTTTCCCACATTTCCTTTTCATAATAGCAATAAGTTTTCATTCGCATTCATTTATCATTCCTATCATATTAATTATATTCATAAAGAGTAATATTGCATTTGTAGAATTTTTAGTATTTCTGAAACTGCAACGTATTTTGTAAAATTTAGCTTAGAGCAAAAACAAAAAAAAATATTCAGTAAATGTAGAACTTGTTTTATTGGACGTATAATTCTGCATTGTAAGAATTTTTTTAAAAAAAATTTTAATATTTTAGCATTACAGCGATTAACTGTATTACTGAATTGCAATTCAATTGATTATTTGATTTCACTGCGGCAACACGCTATCGATTTTTGTTTGACTTGAATTTTTGTTTTCAAAAATTAATCAGCTACACATCACAAGCTCAACCTCCCATGCAGGACGCTTAACAATCGATTATTTGCAAAATCACTTTAGTGGCAACTTTATTTTCTGTTTACGGGCCACCTCATTATATCAACATTGTTCTCCAACAAAGCAAATGGGCAGCGGCTTTCTTATTGTTTTCCATGATAAATATTGTTTTCCTAATAGCTTTCTAACTATAAAAAAAAAAATATTATTTGAATTTCTCGGAGTCAAAATATTGAAGGATAAATATTATCGAAAGGATCTTGTAATTCTTTTGCAAGCTTAATATTAAGTTTAATTTCCATTATTACCATTTTGTTGGCAAAATATCGAAAATAGAAAAAAATAAAATAGAGCCAAAGACAAACTCACAAGATACGTTTTTCCAATCACTGGGAAATTTATTAACCAAGAAATGTGTAAAACATTGAAAGGAATTAATTTGTTTTTAACCTTTTCCAATACACTTCTGAAATTTTTATATATAAAAAATGTACCACAAGTACCGTTGCGGACTACTTGTGGCTTCACATCTTCTAAAGAGAAGCTTAAAAAATCCCCACCACTAACACGTCAAACATATCAATATTGCCAGTTACATTCCTGCTTGAATTCTATACTCTTTGTTGGGCTTTAATAATGTGCGTATGTGTTGGTAAAACGCAAACATGTTTTGAGTGGAGTGGCCCTATTCAACTGAGCCTTCGAAAAAATTTATCTTTTAATTTTACTAATGGGCTTGTTCCACTAACACACAATAAACTTGTAGCTTATTTGTAGCGTATGATTGTTATTATTCATTAAATTACTCATACGCTCTCATGCTTTAAAATACATAAAACGTGCATCCTTAAGATATGCTACATTTATTTGCATTAAATTTTAATACTAAAAGTAACCAAACAAAAAAGTAAACAAAACTCAGCTGGCAAAGCTTTCCATTTCCGCCAGGAAAACACGAATAGTCTAAGCTGGAATCGTAGCTGGGATTTCCGGTTTAGTAGGCTTTTCATTGGGAAGGCAACCATAGGTAAATGGATAACGAGGCAGAAAAAAAGGCAAAAATTTAATCCTTTTAAAACTCTGCTTTTACAAGCTTATGTTTCTTAAGAGATTTGATTGCTTGTTTTACTTTGTTGTTTCCATTTACACTGTAGATTTGCATGGACCAGTATCAATCGTACAGCTTAGTGGCCATTGCTATGCCTTCACCACTTGAGTAACCCAACAAGAATTAACACAATGCTATACTAATGAACATTGCATAAATTCTCATTACATTGATCGCATACTCGTTCGTGGCCTCAATTTGCTTTGCAGGCAACGCACTAACCACTTCAAGCAATGCCAACATCAGTTTCTTACCGATTTGTAATGCAAGCAGCCATTTCTAGTGAGTTTTACTCGATTGGTGGAAAAGAGGTTTCAGTTTTCGTATTAAATTAAATGAATTCGAACGTGTTTTGCTGCAGTTTTTGCATTTTATTTCCATTTAAATTGAAAATAAAAGTTAAGATGAAGAGATTAGTTTTAAAACAACTTTGTCAATTCCCATTAAAAATTATTAAAATAATAAAAAAGCATATTGCTGGAAAAAAGGACACTCAATACTTTATAAACTTTATAATAAATTCAATTCCTTTTGCAAGATGGCGTTAAATGAAGCATTTCATAGGGGTGTGGCGGAATGAGGTAAATCAAATGATTGAAATTGAAAAAAACAGACTAAAGTTGTATTAGCGGTAGCCATCTCGCGGTTGACTGGTTATTCCCGTGTAATAAAAAGCATTAGTAAAAATTTCCGGCTGTTATTAGCTAAATTACTAAGATAATGGGTTCGAGCCTCACTTTTGCTAGTCATAAAACAAAAAAATGTTCACTGGTCACATAACGTATATCAGTAATAAATTTCCATCGAGCAAATACTACCTTCTTGGCCCAGCGAATGCTGATAAGTGCCTTCTCAACACCAGGGGCGTAGTAAAACTACTTTTTTATTCTTAATCCCATTCAATTCGTAAAAAGTAAAATTTTAAAAGTAAAAGTTGTGAAAAATAAAAAATTGGTTTAATCGTATTCCAACTAGAATTTACATTGGCATCCTTCCCTTTAGCGACTACTAATTTTTGTTTCGTCTACAAAACTGCTGCTTGCTAAAATGAATGCAGCCATTTTGTATGCTAAATATTAGTCATGAATGCATTCTTTTTAGTTGGCCTACACGCAGAATATTAAACTGAAACTTACTATTTTTGTTTCTATAAATTTTTTTTAATTTCCAAAACATTTTAATAATGCTGATTTAAAGTTTTCTGAATGGTATAATTTAATGTTTCAATTAAATTATTTATTAAAAACTAATGAAAAATCGAAAGAATATGGAAAAAGTTTTTAGTGTAAACAGCCATTTTGATATCGTAAGAAAATATTTCTGAAAACATTTTTTTTTACTAAAAATGAAAGGTGTCCTCTATATATTGCTCTCTTTCACACTATCAATTTTATTGCACAATATCAATTGCAGCCAAATAATATTGTACAAGTGTACATATATGGTTTTAGTTTTTAGAATTTGAGCAAGTTTCAGCTTTCAACTAATTACAATATTATTATGTCCTCGTGAGAGATTTTATTATAGATTAAATAAAAATAATATTCAATTGCAGACTTACCTAATAAAGAACTTTAATTTCACTTAACGATATAACAATATATTTAAAACGCTTTAAAAACTACACAAACTTGTAAGTTTACACAAAAAAACTCTAATTTAAATCGCTGCATATTAAAAGGCCTCTGGCTACTGGATCCAAACACTAAATGTTAAATGTTGAATTTTTTAATTATTATTATTATTATTATTATTATTATATTTTTTTAATTAATTATTTTACCTTCTTTGATTTTCAATATTTGCTTAATTGTTCCATAAAAGAATCGAAAGTAATAACCAGCTTAGGGATGTGCTGTCTGTTTTCAAAATCGCGTATACTGAATGCTTCAGCAAAATACTTTGTTAAATAAACGCAATTTTTAATTGGGCAAAATACAATTTTGAATTTATATTTTTATTTTTTATATTAATTTATTTTATAGCATTTAATGTTTATTATTGTAATTTCTTTATTTTTTTTATTTAATTTAATTTTTTATTATGTTTATGGCAAATATTGCAAACAATTTAATTATATTCGTTAATGTTTGTTTTTTAATTTGTTTTTCCGATTTTACTTTAGTTGGTTTGCGTCAAATTTTAAACTTTTTTTTAGGAAAATTTTATTTATATTTAATTAATAAATTTTCTTTATTGTTTTATAGGTATGTAACGATTAATTTAAACTACTTTTGAAACGTTGATGTATTTAAATTTCTACTTGTTTTATGGAGTCTTTGATTCGAATCCGGAAAATATTTCAAGCCGCCAAGCAATAATATATATTTGGCAAATCAAGGAAGTTTTATTCAAATATTTTTTCTAATTTGCAATTTGATTTATTTTTGTATGCCGTGATGCAATTTCAAAACTTATCGATGCCTCTTTTTTTGCGCTTATATTTCTTAAACGAGGGTTGTTTTATTTTTTTTTTTAAATTTGAAGATTAATTTGGGTGTATGAATGCAACTTGAATCGTATTAAAATTTAACAATCGATAACAATTAACAACGGTGTATATCAATTAACAATATGGTATTTGTTTAAGCTTTTGCAATTAAAACTTTTATTGGTTTCAAATTTGCAAATAAATATTAATGAAAAATTTTATCAATTCGATTAAAGCGTGTTAGTAAAATTCTTTTGTTGTTTTTTATTGTGTTTTTTTTTTTTTAATTTTTATAAGTATATGTGAGTTTATATGTAAGTTTGCTTGTTGATGTATCAGTTAGAATCAAATTTAGGAATGTACGCAATTAAATATTTAATCAATATTTCTTTGGATAACAATGTTGCTTTATTAATATGACTTTTTTTTGTGGTTTTTGCTTTTTTTTTGTTTGTTTGTTTGTTTGTTTTTTGTTAAATAAAAAATGATAACACTTATATCACTGATAACACTTATAACAGCTGATGTTGCAAATCGGTGGGTTAACAAATTTAATTAAGGCTTAGAACTGTTTTACATTGAATTAAATAACCTTTATGTTTGAGTTATTTTAAATATGTATGTATGTATGTATGTATGTAAGTATGTTTTAATAATTTGTACGTAAATTTTTAAGTTGTAACAAGTAATGTTTTGTTAAAAAAAATATTACATCACATATGTGTTTATATATTATAATTTTTTTTTATTATTTTGTTATAATTAAAAATGGTTCAGCAAACAATTTCGTTTTTGGTTGAGCGTTAAAAATGTTGTTTTTGTTCTTTTATTTTTAAATGGAAAAAATTAACAAGCAATTATAATTACGATGTTACATTGTCGGCACTTTAAGTGAGCGTGGTGGTGGTGGTGGGGTGGTTTTTTGGGGCTTTTATATTGGATTTCGTTCTTCTTCTTCTTATTTTGTTTTGTTTTTTTTTTCTTGCGATGTGTTTGTGTTTTTTATTTGGCCAACTTTTAGCTTGTTTTAAAAGCGTTTTACGAATGTAGAAAAGAATATCATAAAAACCTTTTTGGCGGTAAATTCAAGCTTATGCTTTATTTTTATAAAAATTCTCCTTGCGTTGCTTTAGTTTTGAGGTTGCTGCAGGTAGAGCCGCTTTCTTGTACCCCTAATTTTGCAATTAGTAGCGAACCTTGAAAAAAATATACAAATAAAAATGAGTAAAAAAAGTTTTATGATTTTGTTGCTTCCCTTCAACAAAGTAAACATTTTGTTTGGTTAAGTGCATAACAAAAAGGGGGATCCGTTATTTAGATTACATTTAGTTTCAAGGTCATTGTACAAAATAACAGTTTCATTTCAAAGGAAATATACAAAAGGCTATGTATGTCTGGGGGTGTGTGTGTGTTTTCGTGTGCAGTGTTACCAAAGTAGAGAATGATTTGTTTCCGTAAAACCCCTCATTTTTCTCCATAAAGAGTTCAAAGGCATACTTTTCTCTTTTTCCTGCTTCCGTTTATTCTATTCGAACTTTAAGTTAATTGTATTTCCAGCACATGTATGGTTAAATTAATGTATGACTTTCATATCATTTCATTTCTAGAATAGAGCAAATAAACAAATTATAAATAAAAAAAAAAAAAAGTAATATTGAACCAAATTTATAAAACTTTTCAAATTAGAATTAGTAAAATTATAAACGGTAATTACAAGTATTTTACAAGTATTTTTAAACCAGGCAGTGCTTTTTGTTACAATGTAGGCGAATGGATAATGCACAGCCTGTTTTCCTGCGGTACAGCCAAAAGCTTTGCAGGTTAAATTCGTTTAAAAAAAAACTAAGACTTAAATACGGACTTCAATCGAAAACGTCATTGCAAACCAACAAACTTTTTTATTGAAATTTATAAAAAGAAATTATTTAATTCTAAGAAAAGGTTTCAAAAAAAATATTACTTGTTTTGTTTTTTTCATTTATTTTGAAGAAAATATAAATGAATTGCTTACAAAAAAAATTAGTTCGGTTCAAAAGTATTCGAACAAACAATTTTTCGCTAAGCCCAAAACATTTACTGTAAATGAGATCAACAGTCTAAGCAAATAGTTTGATTGCCGCCATTAACAATTACAGTTTGCTCTACAGAATTAAGCCCATTAGCTAACTACACGAATACAAGAGTTCAGATGCCTCGAGCTACATTGTAGGCCTGTCGCCAGCTGCATTAGTCTTCTTAAATTGGTAGTGACGGAGCAAAAAATCGTTTTTGAGCATTTCAGTAATGTCGCTCTCAAAAATTTGTCATTTTAAAAAATAAAATTATTTATTTAAAATATCCTTTTGCAATATAAATTTTGTGTTTTTATCTGATATTTAATAAGATAGTAAGATTTTGTAATCGGATAATTCTCTGCTTGTTAAACTGGCTGCCCTATTTCTCCTTATTGTTGATCATACTCGTAAAAATACAAATTAGAATCAGTTGGTCACTACTTTAAAGATGGTAGTGTGGGAATTTAGTAGTGTTGAGTCAAATATTAATAATTTGCCATGTCTTTTCCTCTGATTTATAAAAATATTTATAACTACAGTCAAAGCTGGTTACAACGAATATTAGAAAACTTTTTATTGCATTTAATGTTAAGAAACGAATTTCGGTTATACTATAGAAGTTTGTTTTTAAGCGATTTGCGAGCTTTGCAGCTTTTTCTACTTTCTTTTCTCTTCTACAATTCTGTAGCAATCATTCATACAACTTTTCTTTCATATGGATATGCTAGCCATACTGAAGAGGTAGTCGCTTTTTAACCTAATATTGTTGTTTCAAATTGAAAACATATTACATATTTTCGTAGCCCATTCGTGGCTACGAAAAATGTTGAAATTTTATTCTTTGAGAGAAATTACTGATTAAAGTGTAACACTTTTGCGCTCAACTAAAATTCAAATTTTTTCACTTAAAGAAATTCTTTTTCTACGGCCCATATTTCTTCGCAATACTAAACTCAATTAAATGCTAATAGACTCTAATGATCACGTGCGCTTGATCACATGAGAGAGAAGCATGAGCGTGTGAACACACGTGCATACGAGTATGTGGCAAAATAACGGTGCTATAACGGTAGTATAACGGTATTTATTTTCAATACAAAACATTTTTTCTCATACCTTCATATATAAATTATTAAAAAATTGTTGGGGAGTTTTGGTTTTAGCGATACGCAAACCCAATGGCTCAATGACTTGGGGTCTACTCTGCTTGAAGAGTGGAGACCACTAGAAAAGTTGTGGCTTCGATGGAAAATGTTATTAAACAATACAGAGGCCACACCAAATACTCGTCTAACCTCATTATCCTAATAAGTTTTTTTGCAAACCCTGCTGACAGTGCACGAAATTTCTTATGCATTTCAAGCTTTCTTTACTTCACTTTACAAGTATTTTAATTAAAAAAAAATATATTTTTATAAAAGTTATGCAAAAAATTCTTTTTGAATTCATGCTTACTTTTTTTATGCTCTATAAGTTGGTTTATATTAAAAAATTACCCATTCGTTATGTCCTGAATCGGTTAAAGTGGGGGTTTGTTATAACGAGCTTTGACTGTATTTCTAACTGTTTTTGTAAGGCGAGAACTATGTGCATGTATGTGTGTACATATATGAAAAGAAATCGTAAAAAACTTGTGTAATATTTTTGCAATGAAAAAACTATTAAAAGTTTTTAATTTTAATAAATTTCCTCTCCAGTTGCCTTGATAAAAGTAAACTTTGTGGCATCATTAATCAGAATATGAAGAATCTTTTTGTATTGAAAACTATAAAATAAATTACATTTTGCATTACAGAGACGCAATATTTTTATCCTGCATTTCTGATAAAACATTCAGAATAACATGTAGAATTTTTTCATTTAATATGTTACAGTGGGTGCGAATAAAAAGCAACAGTTAGTGTAGTCTATTATATTTACACGGGGTTTGTTCTAAGCTTTATCTATAAAAGATATGGCTAACAGCCCCCTATCGAGCACAATTGATCAAAATAGAAATTGGCCACGTTTATAAGACAGAACTATTTTCAACAGACAACTGTTTTCCGGCCTAATTTAACAGCAGAAACCAAAACAAAAATTTACAAAATAAATTTGGCAAAGATAATATAGTATTTAAATAAATAATAATTTTTTCTTCAATATGGAAAATATACGGTTTCCCTCCATAGGCGAATGGATAATGAAAAGCCTATTAAGGCGGAGGTGGCGGGTTCGATTCCTGCTTAGACCCCGGATGTTTTTCTGCAGACAAAACGAAAGCTTTGCAGATTAAGTTGGTTAAAAAAGAAATTTTGGAAATTGCATCATTTAAAAATACCCTGTAGTGTTAGAAGTAAAGAAAATATCATACATGTTACAAACTGAAGTTTAAACTTTGATGTCTTCTGCAATATAAATAAATAGCTGACCTCACAACGACAATTGTGTAAATAATAAATAATAAAGTTATATTGCCATCAGACATATCCTAAAAACATGATAAAATGAAAAAAAAAACATAAATTTTTACGAACATTTTTATGGCTTCCATGGCATTTATGAGAGCTGATTTTTTACTTATTCACACCAAATGCAGGCTGTAAAAATGGATTTTTCATTTGCGACATTTTTTTATATAAAAATAATATGCAAAGGATATCATGTAGGACACGGATAATTTTTAAAAATGCTTACAATCAGAAAGAATTGTGCATATTTGTTAATCGTGCCTGCGATTCTCTGTAAACTTTTTTCTTCTTGTTGTATTTTCGTACAACTAATGCAGCTTCAAATTTTTGGGTTTGACATTTTGGAGTTCTAAGCAGAGTTTTTCTAATAATTACGGGTATTACGAAATGTTGGCATTTGTAAAATCCTCTAATTCCAGTCTAAACTTCAGTTCATAGAATGTGAGAAATTTTCTTCTATGGTGTTAGAAATTAAGCTTTTTTTTGCGTTATGTAGCACGAATGCAGTGCAATTGTGTTCATTAAATAAGCAATGCTTTTCCCCAAAAAAAAAAAAAAAAATTGTGAATAAAGATAAAAAAAACCCCTCTCTGTAGCCACAAAAATACTCGTTAAAATGAAAGAAAAGAAGCTAATAAAATTAATTAGTTGAAAAAAATTTACATAATAATATTATTATTATTATTTATTACAATTTTTTTAATAATAAAATTAAATAATCCTGGCATATGGCGCGAAAGAGAAACTCCGGCATCAAAAATGTATTATTTCTTTTCAGCAAGTACTCGTATATACTTACATAAATCGCTTTGATATGAAAAAAGTGTATGCATGCACATGCATGTGTACATGTACTACACACACACACACCCCCCGCATACATAAAGGGATGAATTTCCATACACAACAATCTCCGACTCACAAATACTACCCATACATACTCGTGTTCTCTAGATACATAAAGTTATTTGGTTTTTATTTTTTTATTTGCGTATGTATTGTGTGGATATGCAGACAGGGGTGTGTATGGCTGTGTGTGTGCATGTGCTAATAATACACTGTTAAAGTAAATTGTGAACTCCTATAGATAGATAGCTGAGGGGTTTTCGGGTACATTTTGTTTGTTATTTATGTTGACAACATTTATTTTAATATTGTTGTTGCTCTCGTTTTTGTTGTTGTACTAGATAGTAAATAGTGAAATCGTGGCGCAGCTGAAACTGCTTTACACTCTTCTCTTTATTTATTGTTTTTATTTATTTAGTGATAAATTTTATTACTTATTTATTTATTTATTTCATCTTGTCTTCTTTTTAATCCCGTAGATTTAAACAAACTTAATGGAAAAATGTTCTTAGAAAATAAAATTCGTAGTTTGTTTATGCTCTTAAATAAATTTTATTAAAAATTTCTGTATGCAGTAGAGTGTAACAACAGCAATAGGTTAGTAAACGTGTGGCTGCGTGTGAGTATGTGTGCGCGTCAATTGGCTTTTAGTAAGCGTATTAAAATATTTTATTGGCTCACAAAATTAATAATCAGAATGGTAAAGACAAAATGATATCACAAAAGTAATTTTGTTAAAAGAAAAAAAATATGCACAAAAGGATGTCACAAAAGGATTGTAAGTGGTGTTGCGTAGTGTAGCGTTGTATAGTGGTTTCATCTGCTTGCAGCAACGGCTGCTATTCTTGGCAATGATATCGATGGTGTGAACGAAGATGAGGATGATGTTAATGGTCATTAGCAGTTTTTTTTTTATGATAAGAAAGTCAAAAATTTGAGTTATATAATAGACTCCCGTATTATCTTGCCCACCAAGAAAAAACCAATTCCAACTTTAAATTTTTTGGTATTCGCATGTATTTGTTTGTATTTCCTATTTGTTATATTTAAAATAATTTGCTTCTTAAGCACTTTATTAATTAATTTTATATGAATTTTTTTTCAGTATACACTTTCGTACAATAACCAAAATTAAAAAAATATACATTTTTGTTATATTTTTATTTTTTTATTTGTTTTTTTTTTTTCTTTTTTTTTGGAAAAATCCTTACAATTTCTCTGGTTGCGTCGTTAAGCTTGGAAATGTTTTCACTTCAATATGCTTTCAAACACTGAAAGTTCTGTAGAGTCAGTAGAATACATTTGTTGTTAGTTTTAAGGTTAAACAACAGAGAAAAAAGCAACAACATTAACAGTAACAACAACATTAACAGGAGCAGTTGTAGCCTCAGCAGCGACAGCAGCAGCAGTGGCAAGAAAAAAAAACGAAGGAAAAGAATGTTAGGGCAGCAAAGCAGTAGTATGTAGTAGTAGTCTATTTTGCGGCATGCAGCAGGGAGTGGTAAAATGTAAACGTGTAGATATATCAGGGTCTCCCTTTAATTTTATTGTTCAAATCCTCTTTTGTTATAAAGTCAAAGAAAAGTTAATTCGTCCTTAAGTGCAGCAATAATTTCAGTTCAATATTAAATCAGTATTAATGAGCTGGATGGAGGAGATGTATATTTTTTCTAAGACCACTGACACAAAATGTACATGTTGTCAATCGAGCTTTATGTAAACTCTCATTCATGCAGTATTGCCGAGCAAAACAGTATGAAAATTAGTTTGCATTCGATTTTGATTTATTGTTCTGGGAGGTTTAAAAACTAATGATCTCATATCGTTCTTGTTCTGAGTCTCAGATCTTACCCAACAGCTTTAAATGCTTAATAGGGAATAAGAGTTTGAGAATGTGAACTAACAATATAATCAAAAATGGCTAATATAGTCCAAGTAATGGCTAGCAAAAGGATCTGTGTACAGTATAAATGAATTGCTGCGCCAAATAGCGGAACCGATTACTTGATCAATCTATTCATTGATTATACTACGCAATTAGTTTTATTAGTTTTATTAATTACTTTCTACATCTCTCACGATCATCTAAGAGCACGATCATTCCTTCTAAACCGATTGCTACCCCTGACATTTTGCTATAGAAAATGCGCAAATTAATAATACTGCGTGAAACAAAATTACAACGGATCCAATCCACTACTTATTTTTTTCCTTCAATCCTTCATCTGACACCATTCAGAAGTCCATCATTTATTCCACTAAAAAGCCACCGAACTGATCTTCTTCACTAAGTATGGAGATCAGCACAATCATGAGTAGTTCTTAAAAACTTTTTGAATATCAGTTATGAGACCAATTAATTAAAGTTTGTATTCCCAATAATCGCATTAAAGGTTAAAAATATATCGTCTGTTGTGGCTGGTGCAGTTTATATTAGCAATGAAACTTTTATTTAGAACTTCGTAGTTCTTCAAATACGTTTCTAGTGTAACAAGCCATACGATAAATATTGCTTTTTTAATTCAATTATTTTATATAAAATATGTATATATAAATTGTAATGTGTTCCAAAATATGGTTTACTGTGAAGCCCTCGTATATACATAGTTCAAATAAATGGAAATGGTTACTCCATATGTTCAACGAATATTATTTAATTAATGAAAATCTCGCTCAAGCGTATTCAGAAATTATTATTTATTAAGCTGCAACTTGCATATTTGCTGACAGAGAGCTTCAATTGTTACCACAACAGGACGCATTCTCTGGAGGAATTTAACTCTAAGTAAACACATATCCTTTGTAATACATATCGTTTATAGTAAAGTATTTTTGCTAAAAATAAGTTTTCTAAAATTAAAATGATCTCATTAAAGAAGTGACCCTAAAAAATACTTTTCTAAATGCAATTAGGTTTGGTAAATGATTCGGAAAAGGGAAAGGAAGCAACTGCCTTTGAAAAAAATACTTTTTTAAAACAACTCTCACACGAAAGCATTTAAAGAAAATATATATATGTTTTCATAAATTACCTTTTCAAAACTGCAAAGTTGCTCCTTTTTGAAAAAGTACCGGCCAAATTAATATATTATTTAATCTCATCAAATTACTGTCTTTATTGACAACATCTAAACGCTTAAAGTTTAGGTGAAGGCGATTGTTATTTTCTAAAATTAACTTGAAGACATCAGATCTCATGGATTTAACATCTAAATAGATAGATATGTCTGTATCTATAGAAGAATGATACGAGTCGGTTTGTATATACATATTTGTCATGACATGGCTAGATGTGCATAAATATGTATGAACGGATGTACACATACATGTGCACACTACCACCCACACAAATTTTAATAGCAAGCTTAGCAATGCAAGAACACTTTATTTAAAAAAAAATTAATACAAATGACAACAACACAAACATGACGGTTTAAGTACACACATACAAAAATCCCACTGATGTACAGACAAACAAACATGTGACGTTTCAAAAATAGTGCATTTACAATCACCTACTAACACAGAACCGCTAAACAGACTTACCTTAACCATTTAAGTGAAGTGAAACTACCGGCAATGGCTGGCAAACAAATACAGGATGACGTGGCTATAATGAAAAAAGTTCAAAACCATCGCAAGAAGCCAACTCAAAAGAATATTTCATTTGATTTATGCAGAAAGTAAAGAAAAAATAACTTTACTATGCACATAATATTATTCAACGTAATACATATTTAAGAAATTTATTATTTTAAGCCGATGATATTGTATGCGAATCATAACGGAATTATATACTTTCCGCTAAATATCATAAATAAGTCTAAAACTACATATCTGAACCATGTGAAAGGTTCCCTTCTTATACAAGTATTCTTTGAAATCCAATGAGAATTGGAAAAAGTAGTACATTAAAACAGTAAAATATTCTAAATATTGTAAATAACTTTTAATTTCCTGAGAATAGTAACAAAGTGATAAAAAAATATCAAATTATATACATATATATACTACCTACAATTTATAGTTATATATTTTTATATGTAAAATTTTGTGGTATCTAATCTCGGATTTTATTTTAAATTTAAAAGATGCAATAAATTTAATAAATAAATAATTTACATAAATTAAAAAATTCCATCCATATATTTTAATTTAAATTAATATTAATAAAAAAAACCAATTATTTGTATTATTTCTATAACCGATAATACAACCACAAATTTAATCAATACTATATAATATTACTAATAAATAATAAATTCCTTTAATATAATAATATTAATATTATTATTTGCAATAACAATGTATTAATTAAATATTTAAGAAAACAATAATAATTCATACAAAAATTTATATATACACAATAATTTAATAAAAAATACTATTAATTTCAAAAATATTTTTATATAATAAATAAACAAACAAATTATTTAAATTATTAAAAAAATATGATATAAATTATAAAACTAATTAATAATTGTAATTTGCTAGTATAACCCGCAAAAAAAATTTTATTATATATGAATATAATATATAGAAATTAAATAATATAATATATAGTAGTGTGATATCAGCAGTCTGTATGACTTGCACTAAGTAGCACCACACAACAGTCATAATTGCCTGCATTGAATACATGTGGAATACATTCATTTCATTCACACATTTGACGGCCATTTGATGCCCTAAATATGCACTCGAAAAGGCACGACACAATTTATGTGCTGGACAATTGTTGTTATGTGGGATTGGTATTGTTACCAAAAACATTTTGTTAGGTCACAAATTAGATATATATATAGATATATTATATATATTATATAAAGAGACCTTAAACTGAAAAATTAAATAAAAATATATTTTATTTTATTTTTATTTTTTTATCGAAACGAACAAAAATTGTATTTATTAAAATCACTACCGAAAAAATTAATACTCTGCAGAATATTATTATTTTTTATTTAAAAATACATGAAAATTAATTATTGGCCAATGTTAAAGGTTCTCTGGTAACGCAGTGAAATAAGCCAAGCAACCACCTTAAATGCATTTCTAAAATTGATAACTTTGGCAAAATTTACAGCTTTTAAAAAAATACAACAGAAAAAATTCAGCGGTTGCAAAAATCCAAGTGTTACTGTGTGCTATATGTGTACCTTAAAGCATATCATACATAATCACAAATATAAAAATCGACTGCGAATATATAACTACGAACATATGCCGACATATTCACTTGAAGCATATGGTGTAATTTTGTTTGTTTCTTCTTGTTCATAAATACTAAACAAAAAATACATGTCAGGTATGCACGTATGTATACATGTATTCATGCATATATATAAATACATAATTATATTACTTAACTTAATATCTTTAAAATTTTTAAACAATGAAATCCAGTATCAAGGATTTAAATAAATTGTGGCGATTGCTTTTTTGCTACTTTTCTATACCTGCCATCATGCTACTCAAAGGTTGTAGAATATACTGGCAAATAAATTCTAGACATCTTCACAGCTATTGAAATTTCAAATTAGTTTCTCTACTGTCTACTTTAAAATGCTTTCACGTTTGTGCAACGATTTTCGTAATTGAGCTTTATTTTTAATTATCTCATGGCCAGCCATAGGGATATTGGAACATCTCTCATGCACAGGGTGCCGTCATCATGCTTAAGAAAAATTTTGAGCATATTTTGCATATTAAAAACATAAAATACGTACTGTTTGTTTTATTATTTTTAATTTATTTTATTAGTAACGAATTTGCCAGTAGGAGGAGCCAATTAAAAAAAAAACTGTTCTGTTTCTTTAGTTAGCAAAATGTGGGAACTAAACGGTTTTTCATTTTATGGAAAAAGTAAGCCTCAATGATAAGAGCCATTTTTGGATGAATATGGCATGCACATGATCAATTCACATAAGATCCAGGATCATGCAATATTTCAGGTGGCTTTTACATTGGAGCTGTCGGTTAATCAATTATTATTTGTTTTTTAGAACAACACTCTCCACGTAAACACCTTCAATGGAGAACGAATTACTAACGACAGGGTGCCTCAGAGAATACTTCTGATGTGCTATACATTCTTTCTGGTATGCGAAACGGCTGCCAAGATCGGGCTATTTGAACAGGATTTTATTCAGCCTCAGAACACTGTGGCTCCCACAGTCAAAATAAAAGATTTCAATGACAGAGTCTGTTATGTAAATGGAATGGTGGAAAGACCCCTTTATAATGAAACCATTATATATACTCGTACATATAACTATGCATGTATGCCTGCATTTATATAAGCAAGTATCTGCTTAATGCTTTCTCTTAGGCAAAAATGTTTTATTGTTCGTATAAGAAATGGCCTCTTGAAAGAACGCACACAAAAATACATACATACGAGTATGCACACATCTGTATGTACACTGGATTCCCTATTCTAAGCAAGAGAAAAATCCGTATTTCAAGAATCATCAACTGTAAGGAAACCTTTAGAAACTTAATGTACTCGGTTAAAGTTCCCCTTTTGCTCTACATGACTGTGCAAATACATTTTTGTCATATTTAAATATGGTTGCAGGCGTTTATGTAGCGGAAACGGAAGTTTTCTATTCACGAGTGCGTAGATATCAAATTAGTAGTGTAAGCAATATTTGTAGGAGAGAAAGTCTTGTCCTGTATACGGCTGAGTGTGTGTGTGTGTGTGGGTGTGTGTAAACATCAAGAGATAAATATGAATAAAGCATATATATTTGCTCAAGTATCATGTATAAACACTGTAACACTCAGTCAGGTAATGTTATACAAACACTTATGCGTTTGAAAATAATTTTCCAGTAAAATTTTGTTCAAACATAATTTTACTCACTCTTGAAAAGTATTCCCTTTTCGGTGGCCTGCTACAACGTGATATTCTCTTTTACATAATACTTTTCAATGTAATTAATAAAGACAACTGGAAGAAAAAATTGCAAACATCCACTTGACATTGACCTATTTTTTGTTTTTGTTTTTGTTTTTTTGCTTTTGTTTTCCTTTTTGTTTTTTTTTTTTTGTTTTTATCAATTTGTTTATGTTGACTTGTATTAGTTTTTGTATGTTTTCGTTTTCATGCCATATATTTATTTGTAGGAGTATAGTTTGGGTCCGATGAAGCTGCTAATGCACAACAAAGCATGAGTTACTAACTAATGGCTTTTCAAAAGCATATTTAATTTCAAATGCCAACAACACAGAAATGTACATTCGCATTTATAGAATTTGACCTCAAAATGGGATATTTTTATTATTAAGAACAAAAGCACGCTTTGCCTGCTGTCGATGGTTCGTGCAAGTTTTCGAACTATTTTCGCTGGCCAAAAAGTTACTAATTCTTTGCTCCTTATTAAGCTGTGTTTAATTTATACACATATAAATGGAAATATATTTCAACTATTGCGAGAGAATTGGACATGAAACAGTAGTTCCATTAATTTCAAGCTGAATTCTTTGTTCGTGAACAACCAATGAAGAGTGTAGTGAACGGTGGACTCTTGTCGACTTATCATATTTGTTGTGCTCTATTTTACAAGCTGCTAAATTTTCTATGCCAACTGTTTTGAAATCTTTTAAAATCTCATTATCCTTTGAAATGTATTCGGAACTGGCAGATAAAATTTAGTCTCAATTATTCTTGTAATCCTTATAAATGTTTTAAATCCTTTTTGTAAAGTTAATAAAATATTATTTTACATAAAAGGCTATTGCGTGAGTATAAGTCAATATACAATAGCAATTATAATGATTGCTATAAAAATAAATGAAATATGAAAAGTACTTAAAGAAGGTTCGAACACTGAAAATAAATTTATTATCATTTAGCATTTAATGAATATTATTTTTAGTGTTTTATTTACCAAATTTAATTTATTTTATTAAAAAAAATTTATATTAAAAATTACAAATGATATAGAAATAATAATAAATAAATTTAACAGTCAATTAGAGCTATTTCTATTATATTAAAATCACTATCAATCTAATAATCAAAGTAATATCCTTCTTTAAGTAGTCATACCATTACAATCAATTACTAATTTACTAAAGAATGACTTCGGTATTTAATAAAGAGTTTCATTTACTAAAAATACATTTAATAAAGTGATTCTCTTTGTCTTTCCATTAAAAAACATGCTTAAAATTCTGCTGAAATTTAGACTTCTGAGTTTTTTCTCTAAGAACAGTACAATCCAGGAAAGGATGGCTACTTTATACAGAGGAGAAAGTGATATTTTATAAGCTCAGATATATTTCATGACTGCCGAAAGTATGTGCCGAGAGTAGGTGCCGAAACATGGAGAATCTGAACTTATAAGTTAAAAAATGGGCGGTGGCTTAAATCACTTTATAGATTTTGAATTCTCCCATTTTTTTTCTCTCACTTTTAAGATGTTTTATATTTAATAAGTCTTTTTTCTAAGAAAATATTGCAAGGAAAAAATTACATCAGCGGGTTTTATATAAAATTTTTCTTACAACTTAAACGAGAATTCTATAAATGCCGGATATTTCTGCATGAATTTATGGGCCAGCGTAGAAGTATTCATGAATGCTCTTGTATGGCACTTTTTACATTTGCTAATAATCGCCAATTATTTAATTAAATTAAGACTATAAAATGTAATAGATTTATTTTATAAAACTATTTCCTACATTTAATTGCATTTCCAATTAGATCAAACTTCTATGCTCAAAACTGGTAATTTAATCAATTATATGGCCTCCATCCAGCAGATATTTCCTTTTTTTAATGCCTTTCTTATTATTATTTTATTTTTAATAAAGTTAACTTGCAAAGCTTTCGGCTTGACCGCAGGAAAACAAACAGGGTCTAGGCAGGAATCGAACTCGGGACCTCTTGTTCAGTAGGCTGCACATTATTCATTCGCCTACGGAGGCACCAATAGCATCATATGTGATAATAGCATCATATGTGAGCATGTGATAAAGCCGAACTTAATAAAGGGATTCTAATAATGGATCAAGAGCAAGATCCATTACAAACGCACAAGCTTTTTAAAATTCAATTTGAAATGAATTCCTCATTAATTCTTCTCTTGTCTCTAATTTAGGGATTCATATTTATACTCGTAGCTTATTCGTTTCCTTTGTGTTGCTGCAAAACAGGAACTTCGACCTTACTAGTCTTCCCATTTGGCTAATATAATATTTTCGAAAGCTATATCGAATAATAATTCTAAGATATTTAACTGGCCTGTTGTAATGTTACGGCAATAAACCAAACTCATCAGCAACTAATTGAGAATTACAAAAACACAATAATAGCAAATTTTCCAAAACTACACAACAAATAAATTTTATTAGATGCGAATCTAATTTAGTTTTCTTAAAGCATTTGTGAAGTAGAAATGAATATTAAAATTTAAAAATTAAACTTTTATTTTCTAAGCATTATTAAGCATTATCACTTTGCCGCTCGCCTCATTGTTGTCAAATATACCGATTATTATTATTAAAATGGTTACAGCGAATAAGCAGAAACGCATGTGGCAAAAGTTGTCAACATCATCATCGCCATCCTGCTGTGAAACCTGTATACAACTTCATTATCATCATTATCGTCATCAGGCGAAAAGTGCGACCATGAGGTAGTTGGATGTTGTGTTAATATTAATTTCCACTTTTAGTTTGCAAGAAGTAATAATTCATCCACAGGCTGTAAGGGGAGGGGGCCATAAAAAGGCAAATGGAAAATGTTACTGCTGCAGCAGAATTCGTGGATTTTCACTAGATACGGTTATCATATTGAAAACAAAGGAGTTTTTATGTATGTACCGTTAAATTTAAAACTAAATAAACACTCTCGCACTACCACATACACAACAGCGCATGTTACTGCATGCTGCCACCCAACACAAACACAAGCAAAAGAGAGAAAGGTATAGAAGACTTGAGTAATTAAAAGAGTCGAATGTCATGCGCACTACATTGATTATTTATTTACTAACGTATCTTAAATTTTATTGCAATATTTAAATTTAAAGGATTACAATGGATTTTTCAATATTTTGTATTCTTTTTAATTTTAAAATAATTTATAATAGAATGAAATGATATTGACTGAAATCAAAAACCTTCCTCCTTCACTTCTATTAATTGCTGCTATCTCTCTCTCCCTCTCTCTCTTTCTGCAGCACTCAGTCCTTATTCAGTATCACTGTTATACAAATAGTATTTGGCAGTATGCTTTTATCCTCACATCGTTTCAGTTCCAATCGAATCACAACTCGCCGAGGTATCCACAAAATAAAGTTTTTAAGAAAATTCCTTTAGAAAGTGAAATAAATTTATTGAAAAACATTTTGTTTACAATCGCAAATTGAATTTCTGTTTAAGTAAGTAATTAATTGATTTAATGAAACAGCAGTGTTTCAAGTTGTATGCTTTCCAATTAAAGTTGTTCGTCAACAACTTGAAGTAAATGAATTTTGGGTAGAATTGATTTTTCTAAAGGATACAAAAAAATACTCACTCCGAAAAAACTACAGGTAATAAAGTAATATACACACAATCGTTGCTTATGAGAAAAGGAATAAGACCAATTATTTGAATACACTTAGCAAAACAAAAGGTATAAAAATAAATTTATATTATAAAAAATTATAAAATTATTAAAAGAACATCACCTTCATTCATGTGATGTTTGGGAAAGCATTTGTGCTTGTACAGCGATTTTGGCCAGTTATATTACCGCTATCAAAGAATGTTAATTGGTGGTTTTCTATTAAGGATCAAAAGGAGTGTCTTCGGAATTACAGCATTATGTGACAAAATCAATATTTTTTACGATTTCGCTGTTGGTTGAAGTGTCATCGAATCGCAAGTGATACAAAGGAGACTTTAGATGAATGCCAGGCCGGGAGTGTTATCAAGCTCATCATGGATTCCTAGCAATATGCCTTTACTACTACCGCCATGCAAGCATAGGTCCTAATTTCTAGCCATCGTACATTTCAGCTTGGAAGTAAATGCTTTTATAAACTGGTTGATATTACCCCGCTCTGGCAATTCAAGACATATGTAGGACTAGTGGTAACCAATTAAGACAATTCCCGGTTGCGCAAAAAATTTTTGAAGTCCCCTGCGTAGGGTTTCCCTTCTCTTAAAGGAAACCTCACCAAACACTGGAGACAATTGCTGTCCTCTTTTAAAATTTGCAGCCACAAAACTATATTCCGAGATGTGCTTGCTTGGACAAGCATCATTTATTAAACTCGGTAGGATGAGCACGAATTTCATTAGTAGTGTTTGGGAGAGAATAACTATTCAGACTATCATTATAAATTCCCCAGGGCATATTCGCTGTGGTCCAACCGTTTCCCGCAGCACTAATAGACACCAATTGGTTGTGCTTTTGATCTCCTAAGAGTATTTCTTCTACATAGTAAATCCTGGTTGATAACGTATTGCTCGATATATGTTAGACCAGCCAGCGAACGCTATTCTTGTAAGCTTATCTGTTACAATTTTATTTCACTAATCGAGCAGTCACTCAAAAGTTTTTTTTGGCAAATTCAACCAAAGACCAACGTCCAGGGGCATAAAAGCATTGTGGATGAATTCCCAAAATTAAATTCAGTACTCCCTTGAAGCAAATACCAGGCTATGCCTACTTCAGGTGCATGGAGATAATGTCTGAATCAGCTGAAAAAAGGTGTACTTTCTGTTGACTGCAAATTTCAGTCTTTCTTTTACTTGGTTAGAATGTGATCTAGCGATTAGACTTATAAGAATCTAGTAACCGATTTGCGTTAGTATAGAGTATCTCTACAGAATTGTAATCTCGGCCAGACTCTACTCACTTACAAGTACGCATGTGCAGCTTACTTTACTCCAGATCTCATCTCGTTTCTACATTTAGCATTATTTTTTAAGTTTTCACCATAATATAGGAATCACTTATCCTGTCTGTATCCTTGCGGCCGGCTCATTTCAGCAAAAAAAAAAAATTATTAAATTTAAACTTGGAAAAAATATGCAGTTTGGGGAAAAAGTTAAAAATCTTTAATTTTTCATTTACTTTTTAAAATAAAAGTTTCATTAAATTAATCATAAATATTTCAAATTAAGCTCATGCAATAAATGTTGTGTTAACTTTAAATCACTTATTTGTATGGATTTGTATTAAATGTGTGTGTGTGTGTGTATGTGTGTATAACGTTTTATATATTTACTATGGCATGTTGAATGTTTTTGCATAATTCACAGACCACAATGCTGGGTAATTGCGTTGGTAATTGCGGTTTCAGTGGAGCTCCGCCGCCGGACACCATATTATTAATGCCGCCGCCCCCACTGCCATCATTTCTGTTGCCGAAGACTTCTTCATTAACACCAAGTACGAACGATTCACATCCTTGTTTTGCCACACTTATGTGTGATCCTAATCCTCATCCCCGTGAAAGCGGCATGGAGTTTGTTGAATTTACTGGCCCCAACAGCAATGGCTTGGAAAATACCTGGTTGTTTATATTAATTTCCTCTTGTATTGGTGTTTTGATATTGGGCGGACTCTTGGCTGTCATACTGCTCAAATGTAGAGAGTAAGTTGGTTAAGTGGCTTGAAAGCAAAACAAAAACAAAACAAAAAATGGTTGCGTGTTTTTAATCAAAATTGTGACTTTCGTGTTCTTATTGCAGTACTCTCTTCTCAAGTTGTAACATATCGTATCACGATAGCAACATTAAGCAGAGCACCATGTCAGCTTTAGGTGAACCATCCAAATCAAATCCTTTTATGGCTGGCGGCATTTTGTATCCTTGTACTTCGGCCAATAGTCGTGACACTTTGCAAAGTCAGTTAGCAAGTGATAGCCGCTTATTATGGGCCACGCTAACGCCACATGGAACACGTCATTTCATTTCCGATTACCCGGCAACAAGTGCACATGATGTAGCCGGCCACTATGAGGTTGTAGACTATCGTGCCAAAACACCAAATCAGCCGTATCGTGATTATATCAAACGTACTCCGATTAAGGTAAATTCGCGTGAGCGTTTTTTATTTATTTTAATTCCTTTTGTTTTATTTATTTATTATTGTTTTTTTTTTGCTTTGAGTTTTATTGGAAGTTTGTTAACCTTAAAGATTATATACTCGTATGAAAGCGTTAGCAACTCCACACGGCTACCTAACTATAAAATCCATTGGCTGCTGTAGTGGTCACGGTAAAGTTATCAATTGCAGCCACCATTTTTTTTTTTTAATTTTGCTCGCTTCCAAATATGTTATATAAAAAATACTTTTATCACAGACCAGCTAACCGATATTATATTTTTTTTTTTTAATCGTTGACGTTTTTGAAAATACAAATTGGCCTTAAATGGCGACAGCGTTATCAGCTGTCGTGTAGCAGCGTAGCAGCGTAGCAGTGCTGCATTCAAAACAATCCTTTCAGCGATTTATTTTAATTTCTAAACAGTTTTTATTATAATTTACAAGAATAACTGGAGTGGTTAAACTTTATAATCAAGCCAGTTAGGACAGAAGAAGCTCTCGCGTCATCGTAATTATTTCTTAAGTGCTGTCAAGTTTGGATTTTCCTGTTTAGTCTTCGCGAGTTTTGCCTCTCACAGGCGATGGTTGATACATTTACGACAACTAACTTCATTATTATTGTTTGTTGATGTACCTCATTGTCAACCTATTGGTACTTCCTATATCAAGGCACAGAAGGGTTTTTCAGTTAGCCGAAAGAACGCTTATAGGAATTTTGTAACAACATCGGCGGTTTACATATGGTCAATTCACTCTGTCTGTCGCTATTCACAAATACTTGGCAAGGTATTTTTAAATAAAGAAATAAATAAAAAGAAATCTCACTTTCATTGAATGGAATGCTTTGATAGTAGAAATTAATTTTGCCAATAACTATATGTGATATATACACTCAACGTTATTGGCGATATAAGAAGGATTTCGTAGTAATGACGGCTACGAATATTACGGCGAAGTGAATAGTTGGGTAGCTTTGCTTAATAAACCACTAAGGTCGATGAATTCTCACTGCCGCTGCAATGAGTTCCCCTAAATCACCCACTAGGACTTGTGTAGCAACCCTGTCAAGTCAAGTTTATCGACTAATTAGCGATGTCACAAAAACGATTAACTTAATCGTGCACATGGCGAATTTCACTAAAGGCCTAATTTAAGTATGCAGAGTTTTCTTAGTAGATTTCCATTTTTACAATAATTATGCACAGCTTGTGTTGCAGGTATGTCTACAAGTCATATGCGATTCTAATATGCATCGTTAGAAAAACCTGTTTGCTTTTATTTCATAATTGTTGTTGTGTTCAAATCTTTTGCAACTCCAGTTTTGTTTTATTATACGAATACACATTTAAATTGCTGGCTTGTACTTTTTGCTATGATATGAAAATTCCTCATTTTCCACCACTAACGAGGTATGCAACCCAACGAACAACTGCCTCTGATTACCACAAACAAATATGTTTTTGGCTAAAACTTAAATCGTCTAAAATTTCCTATTTTAATTTTTTTATTTGAAAATAACATGCTTCCCTGGCCACAGTCGTTTGACAATAATGGCTTTATTGACTATGACTATGAGGATCCAACACCTTTAATGGATTCGTATCACGATGATATGGATTCTGGCTATCAAGAACCCCAAGAAATTCTCAATTCAATGCAAAGAGTCTCCCCACGTCCACGTGTCTCATCCCCCACACGCATTGATAATCCCAACATGGCTCCGCTAAATTATTATCCCTCAAACCCAAGAATCCATCAGTCCAGCGCTGCCAGCACCCTACAACGGCCAACCAATTTTAATACAACTGCCACCTTGAACAGAAAGTCCACATTAAGTCGACGCATAAGTGATGCTTCATCGTACAACGGCCAAAATATCTAAATTGAAATAAAACCGAAAGTGGCTGCAGGAAAAGAGGCAAGAAATTAATCTAAAAATTAAAATATTTCGAAATTGTGGTTTCGGTTATGCTTGAAAAATATCGGTGGAGGGGGTATAAAGTATCTTAAAATAGAGTCTTAACGCACAGTCGAAATAACAACGAAACAAGAATTTTAATTAACACTCAAACAAACAGATACAATAACAAGAAAACTGTTAACACCAACAAAAATAATTTATTAATGGCAGTATAGAAAATAAAAAATAAAAAATAAAAAATAAAATATAAATAACAAAAAATAAACAAAATAAGTTCATAGAAATATTATAACTTCGTTTTAAAGTTATAAGCATTTAAACTACACACCAGCCATCCATTATTCCTTTATTAACTTGTATAAGGAAAGCCAACGAGAATTTCAATTTTCCTTTAAATGTGAAGAGAAAAAATTATGTAATTAAAATCATTTTCAAAAACGCTTCAACTAGCAATATTATTATATTATAATATTATTTTTATAATTATTTATAAGTCATACTATAATAATATTTACAGACGCATTAATTATTAAATAAGATTGCTTTTAATCAAAAAACAAAAAAAAAAAAAATGTAAAAGAAATTACTTTGCAAAAAGTAGATTTTCGGAAAGTGGACTTGACAATTTCGAAAGTCTACAGAGTATTTAAATTAAAAAAATACGGCATTTTCGAAAAACTCTTAAATGTATATATTATATTTAAAAAGCAATAAATTCCCGAATGATGTGCATGAGCACGTAACGAAATGGGTGTGGAGGCCTGCTAATACCCCTCTCAAATAACTGTCAATGGATTCTTTTAAATTCAAAATTATTATTGTACTGGATATTAATTTTGGGAGTTTATTTTCGCGAATTTTCCAAAAACAGACACAGAGCCATATCTATATATCGTTGATCGCATATCGAAAGGCCCTAACTTGCATTTTTTTTTGCAATAGTTTTTTTTTAAGTTGATATTTTGAAATCACTAAAATATGCAAGTTAAGACCTTTCTATAAGAGGCCAGCAATATGTAGGTACATGTTAATAAAACACTTTAAGCGAATATCATGCTCACGTGACAGATTTTGCCTTTAGCGTTATTACTACACTAAATAGAGTTGATTTTAATTTGACATAAGTTATCAAAAAAATTCCGGGCTCATGGAAATCTAGACATAAACACTTGTTATACTTGTTATCCAGTTATAAAATTGGCGAAATTGTATTCGTACCGTGAAACAAGAAAAATATTGTGTAAGACCCATATGGAGGAAAGATTTCAGGCAATTATTGTCATTTTCCAAACTTATGAGAATAGTAAAAGCCCATATTTCATTCTGAAAATTATGTCATATTTATAAGAAAAGCAATAAATTTCTACAACGACTTTTGGACAAACAAATTTTTTTCTTAATAACTTGGCTACTGTGCCGTGCTATACTACATAATCGTACGATTTGTCAAATATGGCATGTGCGATGTAAAAGTAGGATAGTATGTCATAAAAATGTAATGTGCGTGACAGTTTTTTTTTGACAAGTAGTACGATTTGTCCAAAATTTATGAAAATTTTCATAAAGTGACAGAGTTGCATTTACTTCAACCAGCAAAGAAAACCCCTGTTTGCTTCTTATTTGTATAGCAGTGTGATACATGCTACACCACTTTGATGGAAATTCTTTTTAAAATTGAATGGAATCACATCAAATGTTCGTGTAAATGGATCGTACGACTATGTAGAATAGTTAGTCATAACCTATAATAATAGCATTTTGTTTATCCTGTCATGTGTTGCAGCACAGTGTAATTTCTTATACAAAAAGTTTTAATATGAAACACATCAAATGTTCGTGTAAAAGGATTGTACCACTGGGTAGAATAATGACTCATAACCTTTAATTTCTTATACAAAAAATTTTAATATAAAGCACATTAAATAGGATCGTACGACTCGGTAGAATAGTGAGTCATAGCCTTTAATAGCCATTTGTTCACCCTGTCATGTGTTACAGCACAGTGTAATTTCTTAGAAAAAAAATTTACTATGAAAAACATCAAATGTTCGTGAAAATGGATCGTACGAATATGTAGAATAGTTAGTCATAACCTATAATAGCAATTTGTTTATTCCGTCATGTGTTGCAGCACAGTGTAATTTCTTATAAAAAAAAATTACTATGAAAAACATCAAATGTTCGTGAAAATGGATCGTACGACTATGTAGAATAGTTAGTCATAACCTATAGTAGCAATTTGTTTATTCCGTCATGTGTTGCAGCACAGTGTAATTTCTTATACAAAAAATTTTATTATGAAACTCACCAAATGTTCGTGTAAATGGATTGTACCACTGGGTAGAATAATGACTCATAACCTGTAATTTCTTATACAAAAATTTTTAATATAAAGCACATTAAATAGGATCGTACGACTGGGTAGAATAGTGAGTCATAGCCTTTAATAGCCATTTGTTCACCCTGTCATGTGTTACAGCACAGTGTAATTTCTTAGAAAAAAAATTTACTATGAAAAACATCAAATGTTCGTGAAAATGGATCGTACGACTATGTAGAATAGTTAGTCATAACCTATAATAGCAATTTGTTTATTCCGTCATGTGTTGCAGCACAGTGTAATTTCTTATACAAAAAATATTAAGATAAAATATAATAGAAAGTATTAAAAAGAATGCATTATTATTAAATATAAAATGAAAACCAAAGAACAAGCTTTCAATTGATCTCTTTTTGAAACCAGAAACCTCTTTAATACGATAACTATTGAATAACGATTGAGCTGGTTTTAAATTTAGACAAACTAATAAATTTAATAGTTTTAAAATAAAAAATATAAAAATACGTACATATTTGAAAAAGAAAATCAAATTAAAAACGCATCATTCCTATAAATATAAAAGCGCTCAAGGCGAGTACATGTATACATTTATTCCTTCAAACTAGTAAAGAAATAAATAGAATTGAACTGAATTGAATTGAAATATAAAATGAAAAATCAATATAAAATGAAAAAAAAAAATTATAAATCAAATTATATACTCAGCATACAACTATTTTGTCTGATACTCGTATATAACGAACACTAAATTAAGCAACTGAGCATTCACAGCAAAACTTTACATCACATTAATTATTATTTTCATTACTATTATGCATAAATTTCATAACTACAGCAACAACTCTAGTCATTCAAACCACTATTTTTTCTAAGTATTTGTAGTTTCTAAGGACAATTAATATTGAAAACAAAACATTTGAAAAAAAAATTTATGTTGCACTGCAACAATTAATGTATTTAATTAGTGGCACACTAAACTTAAAACATTCAGCAGCATAAATTTAATTAATGGTTGTGTTTATTTTTATTCGCGCTATTATGTTAAATTATATATAAAGATTTAAAAAACATTTTCGAAAATAGTTTAAAAAATATATAATGAAATAAAGTAAGAACGTAAGACAAGCTCAACTTATCTGTTTACACACACTACTATTTTTAACACTTTTATTTCCTTTCTGTATTCACAAGTCAACAATCCCATTAATAAAGCGATTTTTAATAAAAAGTGAATTACAAAAAAAAAATATAATTTTAATGGGAGGAGTTGTTTTGCAAAGTGATGTTGTTTTTGTTTTTTTAATATGTCCAGGTAGAGGGGAAGATACTTTTTACTACACTGCGCAATGTGCACAAATGATACAATAACTATTGCACTTTTCTGCGCATGATGAACCGCTGACGTCATTTGCACTGTATTCCCATTGGCTAAAAAAAATTAGCGGTAAAACCATTATTATGCAATATGTATGTTTGTGGTATTCGGGTTTTTAGTGCGTTTTGTAGATCAAATGGTGTAGGACTCAGTCTGCAAGCAGTTGCTGCTTGAATTTCGTACGGTTCGCATAGTAGTTTGGGTCCTTAAAAACCAACAGAGGTTCCTAACAACGACCTGTCCGGTTCCTTTTTCTCAGACCAGCATTATTGGAAACATGTAGTGAAAGAAAAAACAGAGTTGTTTTTTTTTTGTGAAGTGGATTTTTGATATCATTTCATAAATTAATTTTTTTTTTTTTTTGGATGCGAATGGTGTGCTGGTAAATGTTAAGCGGTGAGGGACTAAGTCTTCATCACTTAAACATTCCAGCAACAAATAACACATGCGATACTAAAGTAGTTGAGAAAAATTCATAAGAATTTTTATTTTTTTTTTTATTCATTTTTTTTCATTATCAGCCAACAGCAGTTCAGTTCTAAATTAATTTAAAATTAAATTAAATTTTTCTATTTATCTGCTCAGCTCAGCTCCGTATAGTAAAGGGAGCCCCCACGTACTTACTAAGAAGTTTTTGTTAAATAAGATACTAATACTTAAACGGAAATCGCCACATTGTGAAAAGGGCCTTCATAGAGTTTTAGGAAAATGTAATGGACAATTTCTAACAACTTGTTGGTGAGTTCGTAAGCGAGTTCTTAACTGTAACTTAAATGTATGTAAGTGTTATTATAATATCTACATATTTGTGCGTGCAAAAGGGATAAGCGGCAATTGGCCTTGTAAAAGCAACAGTGACCACATGACAATAATAGAAATGGAAATTTTGTAAATACCTGAAACGGTTTAGGAGCGCTGGTACTAATAAATAAAGTAATTGTCCTCTAGATAAATACCTGGTGAGAAGTATGTGCATACATATACACATCATACATACATATAAGAAGGGAAAAAAAACATTAAGTAAAATCGCTTAGTGAAAGTAAAATTCTATTGAAATGGGATTAAGGAAAGCAGGTAAAATTTGGTTGAAGTTCTCTCAATCAGCTGTATTGAGTAAATTTTTACAAAATTCACTCAGTTGTAATCGGTTTCAACAGTTCGGCTTGTGCATAAAATAAATGGGTGATCGTACTAAGTGTGATACTAAAAGGTTACTTCCTCCGTAACAAGGAATGCAGCATACATGCGTACATACATACATACATTCATATATACTTATACAGATACATGCCTTTTTCCTTTTTAATGGTTATGAAACTAGATTTGTGCCTCCTTTCCATACTTATAACACGAAAAACAATTAACCGATAATCGGAGGCAGTTCACTTCATTTATATTTTTGTTAACTCTTTAATATCGGCTTCTTGCTAATACGCAAATATACTATTTATCACGCCGAAACTTACCGTTTCTAATCGGTACGAACATGATATTTTATAAAATTTATCGCTATATATATATATATATATATATATATATATATATAATTAATATAATAATTCAGTGGCCGAGTTGAAAGACAAATATAAAAATAAATACCAATGGAGACCTGCAGATATTATAGATAAGCCATACAAAATTGGGAAAGGTCACATATGTTTGGTACTTAACCGTGACGTAAAAATACCCCCACGTATGGTAAAAAAGTTATGGCAAAATGCTAATGCGCGATGTTGTGTTGATGGCGGAAGTAATCGTTGGCGGCAGTTTCTTATGTTGAACAAGAAAATAGAGTGCGAATTAGAGCCCCCCGATATGATAACAGGTGACTTCGATTCTATAACAGAGGAAACAAAACAATATTTTAAAAGTACAAAAACCCGTTATATTCGGACGCCTGATCAAAATGCTAAAATGTTTAAAAATATTTTTTTTTTAACTAAAGCTGTTAATTTAGTAAAGCCCTTTTTAGATGAGAATGGTATTCAAGATATTATAGTTTTCCATGAATCTTCCGGTCGCTTTGATCAAATAATGGCCAATATTAACACTTTATATAAATTTGAACAACAATTTTTTAATATATATCTATTAAGTGGCAATTCAATGACATGGCTATTAAAACCAGGCTAACATTCCATTACAATACCTTCTGATCTGGTGCAGAATCAAAGATGGTGTCCTTTGATACCAATAGGACAGGAAGCGGCAAATGTGTCCACCACTGGCTTAAAGTGGAACTTAGATAATCATTCTTTAAAGTTTGGCGGAATGGTAAGCAGTTCAAATACTTATTCCCTGAGTTCTGTGGAAATTGAAACCTGTGAACCGGTTATATGATCCATGGGTATATTTGACTTTAGCGATTATTAAAACCCATCCAAGATGTATCTCACTTTTATATTTGTTTATTAACGTCTTATACATTCAGCTTTTAATTTTTTATTTATACAACTCTAATTCAGTGATAGACCTAAAAAATAATCCACAGAGGAAACTAAAGTACTTAATAAAACAATTATCAAGTCGTATACTCTTAGAAAAATTCGTACACAAGAATTGTAGAGTGCCATAACAGACCTTCCTGTCGATTTTTTTCTTCCGCAATTTTCTACCAAATGTTTACTAATATTATTAATATTATATTATATTATGTTTTTATAACCCACTAAGGTACTCTGGCACGGAAATGTACTGAAAATTACTACTAGAATTAAACTTCTTTATTAAAAACCAAAAAAACTGGTAATAAAACTGGCTAAAACATTATAATTAAATCAGTATCAGAATTACTTTCGGCAGTGAAATGCTCAGTGGATGCTGAATAAATTCCTTGTTAATTCAGATCATGCCGTTTTCTTTAAATGTCAGTATCAAAGGAGTTAAATCTAATATGCAGGGATTAATATATCAATGAATAGTATAAAATATTGATTTGAAAAAAAGCCCATTACAAAAATTTTATTATTTTATTTTAATGTAATTTTAATTTAATTTCAAATTGGTTATATTTTTGTGTTCAATTTTCCATATCACTCTAAAAGACAACAGTTGTTAAAGGGTTAATGAGCATTTTTAATATTACTCTCTTTGTCTCATTTTTGGCATTTAAAGAGAGAATGCTTAAGAATAAGGATATTGTAATAAAAATACCTTCAGTAGGACATGTAAATTCGAAGTCTTAAGATCGTTCTGTTCTAAAAGAAAATGTTTATCGTAAATATATTACTGTTGATATCAGTAAACGTATTGGCAATTCTGAATAGGGTTGTGGGGCAAGAAAGTCTACTAAATGATCATGAGTTGGATTTGGTAGAGTTATTAGGTTTGAGGAAACATCACGGTGAAACTTTCAAAGGGCAGCCATCATTAAAGAATTCTGCTGCGAAATTTCTTTTGGAAGTGTACAATGACATCACTGCCAATGAAACGGACTTGGGTGAAAGTAATGCGCAGGGATCGCGTAGAAAGAGAGAGCTCAATGAAGAAAGTTTTATTACAGAATTGGATCGCAAGGGAATTGAAAATTGCAATAATATTATAACATTTTCCAGCAAAAGTAAGTATGGCTAATTTTTAGTGACAGCGCTACTAAACAATTCCAGGTATTTTCAAATGACGTTTTGTGTTATTGTCATGTGATCATAGTTGCCTTTTTCAAGGACAATTACCGCGCATCCCTTTTGTACACATAAATCTATACATATGTATGAATTTTAACACCTACTTACATACATACATTTAACTTCAAAAATATTTAGGCATGGCTTTCCACGTTTGCTAAATAAATCTTATTTATCGTTTTATTTATTATTTATTACTATTAGATCCTTTTAGGAATTAGTGTAAATTCCGGTTCAAAAATTTAAATTACAAAATTTCAAAGCACGTAATGCAAAAGCACGTAAGTAACAGTAAATTAATGTACAGTGGCATAGAAAAGATGATATACGCTAATTTTTTATTTTTTTGAATTCTACCTAATTAAAGCAATATGGAAAAACTTATTTTTAAGTAATTAATTTAGCACTGAAAAATATTGAAAAAGGAAGATATGAAGTTCAAAGCTCAAATCATTTATTAGGAAAAACAAAAAAGATTAAATTTTAAACCACAAAAATTATACATACATTGTCTAGCAAACTATTTTTGAACTAAAATTCAACTTGGCCATAAGTGTATTCTTTAATTATTCTTGCTTATATTTTGCATTTTTGTGCGAATTCTTGGGTCCACGTATTTCTACTAAGTGCTCGATGGATTTTAAATCGGGCGATTGAGATGGGAAATGCAATTTGGATAAAGCGAATCGTTATCTGGTTAAAAACAAGATTGATTACTTACGAATATATTTTTGAATGTTATTTTAATTAGCTGGAATGCGATCAAATACGGAAATATCGAGAGTTTTCTGTGCCACTGCACGTGGCTAAAATAGAGTCTCTAATAGACCTTTTAGCTAGTAAAAATCGGGAAAACCTAAAATATCTTATTGCTTGTCATAAGAAACTTTATCTAAGTTCTAAACTGTATAAAAATCTACTTCTCTATTCTGAATCAGAAATGTATTTCCGTCAATATTATTTTAACTTCACATATTAACGCTTATCTCTGCAATATCCTTTCCGAACTTAGATAGAGCGCTCAAAATTCCAAGTTTATACATTTGCATATGCACGGCGTTACATTTCATTACACTTCAACATGCCTACTCTTTTAAAATTCTCATTTAATTTTCGTCCTCCTTCCTCATAATTGCAAGCACATTTCATTACATAATCTAAAAATTTAATTAAAAAAATGTTTTATTTTTATATTTTTTTAGACATTTTTGACATTAAAACCAACTTTACACCAGACATTCCCATTACTAGCGATATGCATATAGGCTTTAATACGAATGATGTGCCCTGCCATTTTCAGCTCATTCACTCTGCTTTAAGAATTTATCAAGAACCCAGCCTAGGGAAATATGTTGAAAACACTGATATCCAGACGGTTACAATTACCATTTACGAAAAGAAGATGTATCCAAGCAATTATACAGGTAAATTGGGAATTTTAGCCTCAGTAAATACAACAACAAACTACAAAGGATGGCTGGAATTTAATATGACTCAAACATTAAAACGTTGGCTACACCAACATTCTTATTACAAAACTGCTCACCATAATGAAATTTTAGTGGGAGTTACCTTAAATGGGAGCAAGGACGGGCATGACAAGAAGCCGATGGAAATTTTAGCAAGTGACTTGGGATTGGTTAAGTTGGGCATGGGAAAAGAAAAGATAGATTTACTGCCATTTCTTATTGGTTATTTCAATGGCCCCGAGTTGCTAGATAAAGTACAGGAATTACGTTTTAAGCGTAATATATTTAGGCGTAAACGTGCAGCTGAATTTTCTACACATCTTGATCTATTCTCTGAACAGACTCGTAAAAGGCGAAATGAGTGCGAACGCTTGAATCTTTCAGTAGACTTTAAAGATTTACAAATGGACTCCTATGTTATAGCTCCAAGAAGATTTGATGCCTACTTTTGCGATGGCGAGTGCAATTTCCCTTTAGACCATCATATGAATGCCACGAGTCATGCTATTTTGCAAACGTTAGTGCACTTGAAAAGGGCAGATATTCCAAAAGCCGCCTGTGTACCCACTGCATTCGCTTCCTTATCGATCGTGTATGCTGTTAATAACGACACTGCTATCTTGAGTAAATTTGCCGAGAGTATTGCCAAAGAATGTGGATGTCAATAATATTATAAATATATGTATGTATGTGTAAGTGGGATTGTATATATATATATATATATATATACCTATATATATATATATGTATATATATATATATATAGATATAGTTCTTAGAAAATGTAAATGTATATCGTCACCTGAAACCCAAAATAGCGCCTATCCACCTTTAATATGCTTTAGCGCCAATGATAAATGATGGATGGTATTTAAGAACATCGCGCCTGTTAATAAAACGTTATTGCAATTTTTGGGTGTAACTTATATTTTATAGTAGAATTGAAAAATATATAGTTGCCTAATTTGAGGTTATGATATTATATTATTTTATTACTGCTGCTTTGTTCCAAATGTTTAGTTAAATTGTTTATTATTTTTATTTCAAAATGTTATAATTGTTTTCTTCAGCATTTGCGTATTGTGTTTTTGTGTTAAAATCATTTTGTTTTAAATAATAAATATAACAATTAAAGTTAAATTAAATTTGTGTTTTCATACTTTAGTTTATTTTTGTAAATATACTCAACATAGAAATTTTTAATTTTTAGTTTCATGCAAATTGTAATATTATAAAATCTCACTTTGTTTGTCTATATGCATATTTTAACTGTTTTTCAGAATGGAGTTGTCTTGTATGGTATCTGGATTAATATATCGTTTGAAGAGGCATATCTCCTCCGATGAAAGTTGTGGATTATATTGTTCATCACGCTTGAAATTTTTTTGAATTCATGCTTAATGATATTAGAATAGTTATTTGTTAAATATCTATAAATCGGCCTCCCGATCTCACGCAATTAGACTTTATAAAATCGTCAGAAATGAGAAAAATATAGTAAAAAGTTAGAATTCGCATAAACTGTTATTAAAGGATCTGCATTCACATATAATAATTTTATAGTAAAAATATATGCCGTGTTGTTGAAACTTTTCCTTTAAGATATTTCTCTCGCAATTTTTTAACATGTACAGGAAATTAAAAATTGTTTATCAAGATTAAATTATATACGGAAAAAAAATATTGAATATAAAAAAAATATAAAAAAAGCAAAGTTTAAGTTTACAAAATAAATTCAAATCAACACAAAGAATACATTGCAAGTGAAATATTTTTTAATGTCTTTTTATATAATAATCGCCATTGTCTAGATTTCGGCGATGAAATTTTCATTCGGCAACTCCACTGATCACTTCAGTAACTATCTGGCAACCCCTTTAAAGGCGTAATTTAGCACAGCTGATTCATTAATATTAATTTTGTTTCTTCTCAGATTTGTTTATCATTTTGTAAAAATTTTTTTTATTTAGTAAATTAGAAAGTAATTATACAAAGTCATACAACGAAATAAAATGGATCACAATACGATCAGTAATTATCAAAATATGACAAGAAATGTAAACTTACATGTATAAAATATCGTGTGTATTTTATTACAGTTTCATCCGCCGAAGAGCAGTTAAAAAATTTCGGCGTCTTCTTAGATGAACATGATAAGAAACTAACAAAAATACTGAGCAGAAATAATACTTATATTAAAGGAAAACCTTTAATAAGGAAACCTATAGTGCAAGTCGACCTTAGCTGCAATGAGGATGATTTGATGTTGGTGAAACTTTTGGAATCGGAAAGAGTGATTAATAAAGTTTTATTGACGTTTGGTCACTTGTGTGCAGAAATTGATGAAATTGGTTCCGAGGCCAAGCAAATGCAATTAAAATGTTTGTTTAAAAATGAAGAGTTGATGGTGATTATGCAGAATAGCACGGGATTGTCTAAAAATAACAATGAAGTCATGTTGAAAATGAGCGAATCTATGGAATTTTTATACCAAATGCAATTTCTTTTGCAACGTTGCATATTGTTAGGTAATAATCTGTTACATCAATGTGGGGCTGTTCTAGCTCTAGATAACTCTGGCATAGATATGAAATTTATGGTAAGTGAAACAAATGTAATGTCCATTAGCAATACATGACCAAAAACCAAATACGAGTACATAGAAATAAAAACTTCCATCTTCTGCATTAAAAGCGATATGCATGAATATTACATTAAATTTCGTCATGACATTTGATTTTAATAATATTTTTAGGTTTTGTATGCAATTATGCTCCTGAGTTTTGCAAAATATTTTAATAGTCTCTTACAAAAAAATGCCATGCAACTCTCCGTATATTGAACGGCAGCTTTGGGTGTTTCAATAGCAAATAACATAATTTTTTACACAAATTTCTTGCTTGTGATTTAAAAAATCTATTTTTGAACCTATAGTTGCATGCCTATTAATAAACATTATTAGACATGCAACCAAACTATTTTGAAAATCTTATTGATAAACTTTTTCAAAACTACACAATATAACTATATTTTATTTTCCGTTATTATCAGTTAAAAATTAAAATTAAATTCAGAAGAAGCCTGGTGCGCAGATGGCATGACCTATTCAACACCACAATTAATAATTTTTTATTTTTCTCCAATGACAATAACTCCTATAAATTATATATTATAAAATATATTTGACATCCAACATTATATTTTATTTATATGATTCATGACATCTTATTTGCCTTCATTATCTATACCTTTTTAGCATATATGTGACTACTTGTCCAATTTGTTCCTAAATATATTAACTTTTGATGAGATCCTGCAAAATTCGAACTTTTGCCGGTGTTGGCCTTCTTACAAAAAAACCATAGAGGCCATGACACAAAGTACCAAAACATGGGACAATTGTACTTCATCAGAATTGAATGGATTGCAAAATTGTTTACAAGAATTGGATTTCCTCTTCACAGGCTGTATATTTAGAGTAAGATTCGTTGTGCTTTTGTTGCAAAAAATAATGTAATACAAATTTCAGCACTTTTTGGAAAGCACTTTCAGTATTAAAGAAAAAATTGGTGCTCGTGGTGTGGGACAACTTACTATACAATTTAATGAATATATGAAAATGCAGCTGCAAGAAATTGAAAAAACCAATCCCAGTGAATTGAATGCCTTTAGTGATACGTACAATATAATAAAGTTGAATGCCTTTTGTGTAGTTTTCCACGACTTCTGCGGTCAAGTCGATCCAAAATCTATAAAATCTTTACTAGAACTAAATAACAAACACCAAGGGATTATGCTAATAGGTACTATACCTTGGTCACCAACAGAGTTTCTACGCAAAAATGCATCAGTCTTAATAAAAGCACATGAAAAACTTTCAATAGATGTTCGCCGTCAACAGCAGTTATTTCTACAATATCATAGTCAGAAATTAGTCAAAGATTGTCGCCTCTACTGCGGTGAAATCAGTTTGTGGATCTTAAAAATTGAAAAGAGCTTAGATTGTGGTCCATTTGAGTTGCATATTGAACAGTTCAAAGAGTTGGTTGCATTACTGGTGCAGGGTATAGCCACTCCCGGTCATTTAAGTTATTTAATAAAAGGAATCGTTAATGCACACGAGAATCTCGAATTACCCATGACAAGGAATACGCTTTTGGTTATATGTAAGTTATTGGAAATGTTGCGCTTGATTCAGATGTGTTTCAACGAACGTGCTGCAAACGTTGCCAAAATTATTCACTACATTTTACAATATCTTCAATATAAAGTATTACAATTGATTAATGTGTGCAAAGTGAGTAAAAAAGTTCATTCGGTTTAGTTATAAGATGGCTAATTGAACTAATTATTTTTGAATTTGCAGAAAAAATGTATTTCCTCAAAACAACGTGATAATAGTGTCGATGCTTTGGCTGCTTTGAAAATAGCAGAGCGTTGTCTTAATGGACCTTCCAGTAAAGTGCGTATACTACTCTCTAAACTAGCTTTTGATGCAGCCAATGCAAAAAATAAAATAATGTCGACTGATCAAAAAGAACGCTTTCGTACTTTGATGAAGCGTATAGAACTAATAAGTAATTTTCAGAATGCCGTTGAAGAAATGTGTGATACTTCATTCCTATTTTGGCATCAATCGATTTTAAAGGGATATTTGAAACAGATTGTTGATAAGAAAATTGATTTTAATACTTTTCAAGTGAGTTAGCCCTTTTAATTTTTTTTTATAATAAGTAATTTTATAAGTATGTTAAATGTGATTTTAGTATCTTATACAAGCATCAACAGAGTGTGGAAATATTTTAAACATACTTAACTTGAAACACTTAAAGGTAGGCCAAGACTTGCAAAAGGCTACGTACGAAAGTATTCGTTCGGAGATTATTAGTAAATTATGTGCTCAAATAGAGATATTTTTACGTTTAGAAGTTCATGCCAATTTGCAAGTTGAAAAAATGAATCCCTTTGACCAAGGCATCGACGATTATAAAGAGCTTATAAATGCATGTCCTCTAGAGGTAAATGGAAATTATGTGATACTTAAAGATCACGTAGAAAATTATTTGAGCGCTATGTTTTACAATTTAACTACTATATCATTGCATGATTGGAAAACTTATGAAGAAATGAGACATTTGGCAAATTATCGGTTGCTACTCAATCCGGTGGAAGATTATTTACCGAATCAAACCTTAGAACAAGGTATAGATGTCTTAGAAATTATGCGCAAGATTCATGTGTTCGTTTCGAAATACGTTTATAATATGAATTCACAAATTTTCGTCGAGCAGCATAGTTCCAATAAACATTTAGATACTATTGGTATACGGCATGTGGCCAATTCATTAAGGACCCACGGCACTGGTGTTATAAATACTACTGTAAATTTTACATACCAATTCTTAAGGCAAAAATTCTATACATTTTCCCAATTTCTTTATGATGAACAAATCAAAGCGCGCCTAATGAAGGAATTAAGAGCATTTGCCGAACGGAAACAACAGGATAAATTTCCTTTCTATCCGTATGAAAGTGCCGACAGTTTTAACAAGGATATACGCAAATTGGGTTTAGCCAATGATGGCCAAACATATATGGATTTATTTAGGAAAGTTATAACGCATGTTGGTACGTAAAGCTTAAACCAAAAAGCAATATTTTCACATAATAATGTTTATTGCTCAGGAAATGCCATCGGTTACATACGCTTAGTGCGTTCTGGAAGTATACATGCTAATTACAGTGCCAGTTTATATTTACCCAAGTTTGAAGAGAACTTAACATTTTTATCTCAATGTAAGGAACAACAATTAACTGATGCATCACAAATGGCGGCTGAAAATGTTGAAACAACCATACAAAATTTAGCCAAGAGTTTTCTCAGTAGCACAGATTATTTTAAGGTAAAATTTATATATTAAAATAAATAAACTAATTGATGTTTTTTTTAAAATTTTAAAATTTTTCGCTTTAGCTTTTACTTGAAGTCTTCCAACCTTTTTTTCGTAATCCACATAATTTACATTTACGCAATTTTTATTTTATTGTTCCGGCCCTAATTATGAATTATGTGGAATATATGCTAGCAGTTAAATCCAAAATTAATAAAAAAGATCGCGAGGAAGCTGTTCTTTTTGATGATGGCTTCGCTGTCGGCTTAGTTTATATTCTCAAGTTATTGAATCAAATTGATGATTTCAATACCCTGCAATGGTTTACCACTGTGCAAGAACGTTTTGATGCCGAGCGACGAAAAATAAAAGAAATGCTATTGGAAATTAATAGCAGCACCATCAGTTCCACAGCCAAAGCAAATACCAACGTCGCAGCCACGCAAAAAAGTGAAAATGAGAAGCTGCAGCAAACATTAGTGCTGACGGAACGGCGAATTAATTCTCACCAAATGGAATACAATTTATTCTATTATAATTTATGCAGCGCTAAAATATTTTTTCAATGAATTCATAGAAAATATACTCACACACACAATGTGAGTATAATACATTCCTTTTTAATTTTTCTTATGAATTTTTTAAAAGTGTAAAAAAATAATAGTTAAATTTTTAACATAAAATAAAATGTAAAATTATATCTATTTATTTTTTACATAAAGATTTACAATTAATATTTTATTATTATTTTTTTTTCGCTGTGCCGACACGCTTTTGTATTTTTTGTGGCCTTTTGCTCAAGAATTATATCGATAAAAAGCCACTCCTTACTCGTGTTACGTACAAAATTAAATTTTTCTTTCATAAAACTATTTTTTACAAATTTTAGCAATATATTTGATAAAAATAATATTTTTTTTTTTTATTTATACGGTTATTATTTTTTTTTTTTTTTTGTAAATATTCTGAGAATTTAGATAAAAAAAAATTTTTTTGGGAATAGGAAAATGTTAGATTTTTTTCAAATTTAATCTGTGTGAATGTCTTGTTAAAAAAAGTAAAATTTTTAAATTTGCAATAACAGCTCAAATGCATTTAAAAATACAATGAGTGCTTTCTGAATTTATTGCAGCAAATGCCTGATCTTTCAAAATTACTTTGAAATTAATTAATGAAATGGCTATTGCAGCAGTTGGCCTTAGCAGCCAGCGCTACTTGCCTCGTTGTAATTAAATTTATATAATTGTAGTGTTAAGTAAATAAATGGATATTATTTCCTGTGTAAAATTGCACTGCCATATATGTACATATACATATGTAAAATATTAAGTGAATCTCTCTTTTAAGATATATGGCAACGCTGTATGAAGAGTCGTTGCGCATGCTCAAATAGTTCATTTCAAATTTCAAATTACAGCATTAAACCCAACAAACCAGGTGGCTACATTCTTCTAAACCATGTTTTCTTTTCTTATTATTTCTTTTAAGCCATTTACTGCTCCTTAGCTGAGTTCCCAAAAACTCTCTTAACTTGCCTCGGCCAACAATCTAAACAACCATTTGTTATATGTATTTTCTTTCTACTACTTCGTTTGCTCGTTGGCTCATACGTTCGCATTCTACATTATTTTTGCGTACACAATATACCAAACCGTGATTTTTATTATTATTTTTATTTGGATTTTTTAATAACTTTCACTTTGTGTGCACTTGGTCGAAAATTATACATATTTTTCTTTTCTTGTTTTATTCCGAATAGTATAATTTTGTTTAATGCTGCACCGCGAGGCATCGCATTTTCCTATACGAATTTAAAGAAAAGACAATTATTTCCTCCAAAAACAAGGTCGTACGCAAAACCAACAACTCAATAAAACAATTATAGTAAAACGACAAATAAGTAATAACAGCAACAATTAAAAAATAACAAATAAGTACAAGAATCTAAGACGTGATTAAAATTTTAATACGATTTACTAAAGAAATCAAAGCAATTGTATAAAGTGTTTATATAGAAATATAGAAATCGATAAGTATGTGTGTATACAAAATATAAAAACCAGAATATTCCCACAAATTGGAAAAGTATTATTTCAACAAACGACAAAAAATATTTGGTGTTGGTGACTTTAATATGTCAAGTTAAGCAAGAGCAAGCAGCCAAACCCGCAGAGCAGCCAGGCGTATGTGTGCAATACGAAATAATAATTTCTTAATTATTTTTCTTTAAACGCAAATTTGCATAAGAAAACGCCCACAACAGAAAACCAAAAAGGAAACTTAATTGAACGGTTCAACTAGGCAAATATTAAAACGTCTATCCGTTCAAACAAGTAGCCACCCGTCCATCAAATAATCATTCAGTCCACTAACATAACACAAAATACTCAGCCGGTTATAAGAGGTGTTGACTTTGTTGCTCTTGTCAGGGAGTTTTTATTAAAATAGAGAAAAAAGGGAACACATTATTAAGCAAATAATGACGTCAAAATATGAACGCATTAAGAATGAGTGCCGTACGCAAAATAGCTTATGGGAAGATCCCGATTTTCCAGCCGTACAGCAGTCGGTGTTTTATTATCAGACACCACCATTCACATTTCAATGGCGTCGCATATCGGAAATAGCTGATACTCCAAATGCCAGTTTTGTCAATGAAAATGAAAATTTCGATGTTATACCTGGTAAAATGGGGGATCGCTGGCTGGTTTCCTGTTTAGGTGTTTTGCATTCACTACGAAATTTATTTTATCGTGTTGTGCCAGCTGATCAAAGCATAGATAAAGCTAATGGAGTATTTCGCTTCCGCCTCTGGTGGTGTGGTGAATGGGTGGAGGTTTTAGTCGATGATCGTCTGCCCACCATAAATGGCCGTTTGGCTTTTCTTCAACCACAAACTTCGAATTGTTATTGGGCTTCATTATTGGAAAAGGCCATTGCGAAATTGCACGGCTCTTATGAGGCACTTAAATATGGTACTCGTTCGGATGGCCTAAGCGATTTATTGGGTGGTGTTGTACAATGCATACCGCTGAAGGCAGCCACTACCACAGATCTTGTACGGCCCCAACAGTTGAAATCACATTTGGACACGACTTGCATTGTCACCTGCATTGCAGCTACAAGTGCAGCAATGGCTCAGCATAAAAATACTCCAGAACGTCTACCGAATGGCATTATACTCAACGTTAACTACAGGTGAGATTTTCATAAAAATGTTCATCATGTTAAACCGATATTTAAGCCATTTCGCATAGACAACAATTGCTCTGATTAAGTGCTAAATCTTAAATAGATTACAAACTCTGGCCCAACCAAAACCCATGAGGTTAATTGTAAATAAGCCAAAAAGTTTTCAGGGAATTATTTTATGTTTTTTTTTTTTTTTTTGTTATGATAGAAGAATCTATGAGAATTATGTGTGAAGCAAAATATATGTCAAAAGCTCGCCAAAAGCTCCTCTTTCTGACATGTGGCAACACGGCCATTACATTGCTCAGGGAAAAGAACGTTGGCAGTGGAACCATATATCGTCCAAGTCCATATCAATTTCTTGACGCAAAAAGTTGCTAATCATTTCGCGATAGCGAAAAACATTCACGGCAGCTGCTTGGTCAACCTCATTTTCGATTAGGTACTGTCCGAACACCCTAAGCCCGTAAACCGCAACCAACAATCAGTCTTTTTGGATTCATGGGATTTTTAACAATCTGTCGTGGATTTTCATTTGCCCAAATACAGTAATTCTACATGATAGCGACTGTAATAGAAAACCAAAAGTTGTACAATGTTAATTAGGAATAGAAGAGAATTTTACGTCGGCCCAAGCCTTTCCGTTATATTGCCAGTGATTTTATATTCAAATTCTCGTTATCTTGTAAACCAATTAATTAAGTGGCTCAATAAGTAACAACTTGTTGCATGCCAGGCAACTTGAAATTAAAATTACGTCTGCAATAAACACTTTCACAGCAAAGCGATATCGTTACGCCTTAATTTGGAATTGGGTTTGCTCCAATTTGGTCTTAATAATGAGTAGGAGTGCATCAAGTTATTACGTTAACATACAAACTTATTGCTCTTTTATAGGGATGGGCAATACGCATGTCGTTAACGTGCATATGAGTATGGCTATGAGTAATCGCGCATGATCAGAAATAAATTTTAGTGTCTAGTCTAAACGAAGCCAATCAAAGAAATAGTGATATATATGAGATATCTTTGTAGAATCTAGATTATCCTTTGTAAATATTTACAGCTGCATGCACTGTGTATAATAAAGGTCTCTTATTCAACTTTAGAAATTTAAAAATATCGAATGTTTTCCGACCGGTTTTTAATAGTGGTGGCGAACTTAGAGTTACCGACAAAAAAAGCGGCGCTTTTACGGCCAAAATGGATTAGATTTCATTTAAAAAAATCAGTTATTTAATTTTGTCATTATACTTTTTTAGGCGCCTGGTGGATGGGATGTATCCAATTTTACATTTTTTGGAATTCGCTTTATATAATATAAATATAATTTCATTTCATTTCATATAATTTAGGAACCCTTAAAAATTTATTCTCAGCCGATTTTTGATAATTCAGCGGGTTTTAGAAGAGGGGAAGTAAAATTCTTCGAAATGAAATTAAAACTTAAAAAAAGGCCTTTTACATTAAACCGACAAAAGCCCAAACACAAAATTTTTATCATCATTTTTATTCATATTTACATATCGCTGGCCGAATACAAAATAGATGTGACTCACTTTTAATTTTAAATTTTTATTTTTTTTTCTAAAATATAATTATAATTTAATGCGCGTTGCAACCAAAATTTCTTAAAGATTCTGCTGTAACAAATACGACTACATCCATAACTTTAAGCAGCTAAGCTAAAGTTGCAGTTGCAGCTGCAGTTGCAGTCTTTGCATTAGGTAATTTCCAGCATTATATGAATAGATACATTTCTGTTACACTTTAAAGTTGTTCTCATCACTCTCATTTCATAGTTTCTGAAGTCTGTCTAATTGTTCTTTAGCGCATCATGGAGTCATATGGGGAATGTATGACCCAAATTCGAAATGTGGTCTGATAATTGCGCAGCAAATATTAATGGAGATCATCATCAAGATTTTATTTGAAAACCATATTTTTAGCAATTTTTTCAACCGATTTTTATTAATCGCAAAACGTATTTATTATTTCTTGCTGGTTTTTGACTCTTTTTAATTGTTCTTTCTAAAAATCTATAAAAACTAATGCAGTTGAAAAAAAAAGTATGAAAGCTTATGAAATGAAAGCGGCAATACTGGAAAACTGAACTTTGTTAGCACGCCGGAAACTTTTCTAGTCTATCGGCATGTGTATTACGGCTTCAATTCCCGCCAGTGGCAAGTTTAGAATAAAATTCGATTTTTGCCGCAAACACCTTCTTCTGTGTGTAGAAGCACTTCTGATTTAATTATTTTTATCTTGGGCTTTCCGAAATGTGATCAAAAGCTCGAGAAATGCCAATGGAAAGAACAGCTATAAGTTTAATTTCTTTTTGTTGATATTTAAAAAGCAGTCATATTAATTAGAAAATTATTTTTATCTAATTTTTTTTCTAAATACTTTGAAACTAATTACAGTGCTAAAAATTTACTAAAAAAAAAAAAAAAAAAAATACTAAAAAATTAAAATTTGCTAAAATTTTACTAAAAAAATTTCTTTCCAAAAAATTTTCTTACCCTTTACTAAAAATTTCTTACATTCATATTTATTTAATCGATTGAGAACTCTAAAAAATATCAGAGGATCAATATTTTTACGATCAATTTAATAAAGGATATCTGTCAATTCATAATTCATTAGAAGAAATTCGTAACATCCGAACTATAAATATCCGAAAAAAGTAAAATATTTTCCGCAAGAAATTTTGCTGCAACCTCAGTTGTCTGTCCATTTAATAAATATCGATTTATATATTTATTAAAAACTAATATGAATTTCAAACCTCCTACTGAAATAATAATGTTTGATCAAATTGATAAGGTGTGATCATGTAGAAAAGCTTATTATTCAGTACTGGCACAGAAGTATCCTTTTTAGCTTAAGAACAATTTAATTGGTGTGTATTTCAGGATATGCTGACATTTAAAAATCTAAACAATTAATTGAAACCTCTTAGAAAATTAAACTCAGTCGAATTTAATAAGTATGCGTGCTTAACTCTTGGCAGCCACGTGAGTGCGCATGCGCAAACGATTGTGAGTGAAAATTTGTTCACGCCTTCATCTCAATGTTACTTATGATCTTGTTTGTGTTGTAAATTGGAAAATGCATTTGAACGTCGTTATAAAATTTTGCGATCGATCGCTACTGTTTTAAAATATTTCATAAATTATATCTTTAATTTATTATAAGGCAAATAGTCTGTTGGTAGAAAACACATACATACAAGGAAATCATATGCACAAATTTTTTAATGAAATCGTCTGTTTATTTAATTTAATTAATGCATTGCATGTAAATTGTTTTTGTGTTACACATTAAATAATAATAATAATAATTATTTTGTGCATAAAAATATAATTATATTTTCTTTATAAAAATAAAATCTTTCTTTATAAAAATTTATTAATTGGATTATAAAATTTTTAGCTTTTAAAGAGCTGCCTTGAGAGATTTTAAAACACCTCAAACTTGCGCTGAAGAAAAAATCCTCTCTACGCGCTTCTCATTATTCAGGCGTGGTTTAATATGGCCTAAAGAGAACAGCACTTGACATTTTAAAGAGTGTAAATATCACAAAATATGTTCATGAGTTTGTGTGAGATGTATATCAAAAGTCGGGCGAGAGGTTTCACATTCCCTCTCCACTTGTCTGCTCTTGGCGAGTTATTTCACACCAATATCTACGGTTGCTAAAGATTGCAGTGTTAAATTTCTTAAAGTGTCTCTTTAGCATGCACCGTCTTTTACTGTCATTTGATTGTTTTGCAATCAAAAAATTCATTGTCTTTCAAGTCTACAAAACCGTACAGTTAAAAGACTTAATTAAAGGATTTTATTGCATTATTTGTAATAATGAACTCTGAAACAATAATAAATGTGGAAAGCAGATAGAAAACAAATTAAAGGAGCGTTATTTTATTTAATTACTTTCATTCATTACTTTTTTATTTAACTCTTTTGAATGAATATATTTTGTTCGTACGTACACTTTTGTCGGTCACAGTAAATTTAAACACAGCAACACACTCTAAATTACGAAACTAACTCAGGAATTAAAGAAACAGACCTATTTGTATAATTAAAATTGGATTTATTAGTGGGCAGTCGCACTAAAGGCCACTGGTGAATGTTTGCCAGTACAAAAGCCCAGTAAAATTTTTAATTAACAATTTCTAATACAACAATAAATGAAATTCATTTAAAAACATACATATGCATATGTATCTATGTGCATACATATAAGCATACATACCTACATGTATGTATATAATCTTACATGTGGCTTATAAAAGTAAAGCTTCTGCGTAAATATGTATATTGAAATTAAAATTTTAGAACAATAACGTTATTTTTTACTTAAACAAGTTTTTTTTAAATAAAAAGGCACACACACGAAATCTTGTCACAACTACTTACACATAAAAATGGATTAGAAAGTTCAAATATAGTAATTCTATGGCATCCATATTCATGCGCTTGAGCGAAAAATGGTTACAAAAAGTTTTGAAAATTTGCCTAGAAAAAAGTATTGAAAAGTTTTAATAAAATGATTATAAAAATAATAATAATAAAAATATAAATAATTTGTAGGATTGTCACGGTTACAGTGCCAACAATTTAAAGTTTATCAACGAGCATAACACGTGCGTGCGAAATTTTTCGAGTTGCCCATTAAAAAATATGATTTTACTTTCAGACTCTGCTCGCTGGATAAAGTTGAAACACTGCTCGGAGACGCTGTACAACTGGTGCGTATAAAAGATCCTTTAACTTGCAATGCATTTGCCAGCAATAAAGATTACGAGGGCGACTGGTCGGCCATGTCAGCGGCATGGGAACGTGTCTCAGTACAGGAGCGGGATCGCTTATTTGGTCAACTGGATGTGGGCGAATTTTGGATGTCATTTTTGGATTTCACTCAAACGTTTTCAAGTCTAGAAGTTATTTACTTGGACGCTGATACAGCGAAAGATGAGCTTAGCTTGCAAGATAGACCGAAACGTTGGCAAATGAAAATGTTCCAGGGGCAGTGGAAGCGAGGAGTTACAGCAGGCGGCTGTCGAAATCATGAATCATTTCACATTAATCCACAACTTTTATTAACAATATCGGAAAAGCAAGATATTGTTGTGGCATTGAATCAGCACACAGCCGTCGAACCGAAAGTTATCGGTTTTACTATGTATAAATTAAATGGAATTGCTGGCTCCAAAGTGAATCAAAAGATTACCGAATGTTTACCCAAAGAATTTTTTAAAACCCAAGTAAGTTTTCTTAACTCAGACTATGGTAATACGAGGCATGTTACGTGTCATTGTCCAATGGAAGTAGGCCAATATGTTTTAATGCCCACCACTTATGAACCGGGTGAGGAATCCTGCTTTACAGTCAGAATAATGGGTACAATACCGTTGCGTTTATCACTGTTGGAAACGCAAACTTTGATGTTACTTGATCCCTTTCCCGTGCTAAAGAATGAAGCCGATTCGACAAAAATTAAGAATGTGTGTCAATATGAGCCTGTATTTATGCAGCTGGCAGATGAGAATAAGACTATTAACTGTTTTGAACTCCATGAGTTGCTGGATGCATGTCTACCCAATGATTATATTAAAGGTTGCGCCAATATAGATATTTGTCGACAGGTTATAGCTCTACAAGACAAAACCGGTACTGGTCGAATTAATTTTCTACAATTTAAGACATTTATGGTAAATTTGAAATCCTGGCAGGGAGTTTTTAAAATGTATACCAAAGAAAAAGCAGGCATTTTAAGAGCCGAACGGCTAAGAGATGCTCTGTACGATGTTGGCTTCCAATTAAGCACCGACATAATGAATTGCATAATGCAACGTTTTATTCGCAAAGATGGCACTTTACGATTAAGTGACTTTGCTTCAGCTGTTTTACACTTAACGGCTGCATTCGATTACTTCCAACGCAAGGATCACAATCAGGACAACGTAATCGAAATCGAAATGTCTGATTGGCTAAAGTGCGTCTTACGTTGTTAACGGTGAACAATTTATTTATTCTTTTTAATATATACAAATTATTTATTCCACAGATCAGGTTTTAATATGAACGTATTATTGCTAATAAGAATGTGCAAAAACTATTTTATTAATTGTTAAAAACAGTTAAGAAATTTCGTAGGATCTTTTTTGTTTAGTCTAATTTATTTTCACAACATGTCATACTCGTATAACTATTTATATTAATTATTATTCGATTATTTGTAGTTTTTAATCTCATCTGCAAACATGAAATATTTTTGATCGGTGTCCTTAAATGAACTTATTTGTAAGGTCGTCAACTACAAATGGCTAAGTCTTTTACAACTGCCCAGCTCTAGTTGTCATAACATAAAAAATTCTCATGACTTCTTATCAATTGCCTTAAGATCTCATGTATTATTGTTGGTGAAATGTAGATGCACGAGATGAATATATAAAACAGAGAGCATCCATACATACACCTCAACAGCTCATAGTTCCGAGTGAAAAACTATGCTGTCTTCTCGCCACAATGCATTGTGTGAGAAGGGCTTTTACTCAGATGTCATGTATGTATGTTCACATTTAGCTAAGTATTTATGGAATATTAACGTGCGCTACATTTAGTTCAATTCAGATATTTGAAATTTCTCATTAATCTTATATCAAAAATGCTATAAACTTTTTGCTTGTAAAGAAAAAATTATTTTTAAGGAAATAATCTGCTTACTGCTGAAATCAAAGTGAATGAAACTTGTAAGACCAAAGCTGTAAAGCAGCTCCAGAGCGGCTCTCGCGTCAACTAAGTTATGTTTCAAATGCTTTCATGTTTCATACAGGCATATATTGCCCATACATATATGTATGTATATAGATTTAAAAAAACATATCGAGATATCGCAAGAAAATCTATAGAGCAATCTGCAGCCAGTTGGCGGTTTATAGCCAACTTAAAAGTTTCAACACAATTTTTAAATTTTTAAAAAAATTCAAAGTTTGGAAGGAGCTAAAAAAAGATCAATATTTTTTTAAGATTTTTTTTCTATATACATACAAACTTTTCTAAAAATTTAAAAAATTTCATTTTAATGTAAGTTAAATACAAGTGGTTCTACGCCTTAAGCAAATGTAGCACACCTTTTTAATCTTTGCAACTTTATAACCGCCTTTAATGAAACAAAGTTTTAATGAATATTTTATTAATATTAAATATATTTAAATTTTATTATGTTTGTTTTAGTAAAGTAACAAGTAAAATGTTAAATGTAACCAATATTTGTTAAATTATTCAATTTTTATAACGTGCACACATACTAAAAGAGAAATTAACTGAAATTTTAATAATAAAAAAACGAATGGTAATAATATATGTTAATATCCGAAGTAAGAGATAAAACGTATGTATGTGTAAGTATGCGATTGAAGGAATTAATTCCCTAGCCAACCAGCTAGCCCGCTACTTTCCAACTCTCACATTCTAACAGATTTCTTTCCAAATCAAATTACTGAGTAGCAGCATTAGTTTTTCTTTATTTTCAGTGATATCATACATACATACATATTAAACATGTATCTTAGACCGTTGACGGCCAATAGTGTGTGTGCGATCAAAAATCCCATACTTTCTAACTGAAACATGCATTGATCGTCAGTGTGGCAGCTCTAAATATAACTGATAACCAAATAAATGAAAATGAATTATTTTCTCTGATTGCTACAATTGTTATCTAAACAAGTACAAACTCGACCACAGGGTATATAGTCTACCACAAATACATGTTGACATACATAATAAGGCGACCGTACATCAGAAGATGATGATTAATCGTTTAAGCTGAAATGTCAAATTGCAATGTTGATAATAGCGTTTATATTTTTTTTTGTTGACAAAAGTATGTATAACAAGTAGTTTTTTTTGTAAACATTTTCCTAGCAACAGCTGCTGTTCTTGAAATATCAAGAATGTTTAAGAAAAAGTTTTGACAGCTCAGCTTATATTACAAAAAAAATCAAGTTTTTTTTACAAGGTAGCAAATTGCACCACCTTTGTTAAATTCTCCTTGTGTTCATAATGATGGTTTTTTATATGCCTTTAAATATTTGTAAACAGTTCTTTAGTAAAGTGAATAAAGTCGGTTTGATTAGAAGGAGCATAAATATAAAGCAGCTGCCAACACACAAAACATTACCAACCAATTTATTACGTTCAAGGTAAAAAAAAAATTGTGTTTTATCAAACGAATACCAATACAAGAAAAAATTTCCAGTGTTATAAAATTTAAAAATTAGAAACAAGTTGGCACCAAACCGCCATTAGGTGAAGTCTAGCTGGAGGCGCCATCAAGCAAATTCATTATAAATCAATTGTAAAGGTACTTATAATATAAACGTTATATCATTTTCTTGCGATTGAATATTTAAGGAAGAGCTGATGCTCGACATCTTAATGTTCGACCACAGTGGAGGGTTTGTGGAAAAACCCCACACAAATTCTGTCAAAGAACCCACAATCGGGAAACTCTAAAGCACGGGAATTTGTGAGCACTTTAGCTGCTGGCCCATTTTAATTTACTTTTATGTGTTAAACTTTTAAAATATTTTACTATTTTACTACACAAGAGCAATATATGTAAGGAGGGCAGGGCATTGTCTGTTTGATATCTGAATATATTCAGTGTTTCTTGCGGACAAGGCAAAACTCTAGCCGTTTACACACATTCATTCACACCATCGTTGGTACACTTTATAAGCGTACTGATATAAAAATATACCAGCTCTTCAAATCCTGAAGATTTCTTTCTCCAGCTTTTAAGTGTATCTACATACATATATATGTATATAGTGTGTATAATTATAATTTTGAACTAAATCTTGAGAGGATCATAATCTATTCTTATCCAAATAAGATTTGTGGCAAATTTTTAGAGCTAAAATCTAGTTATAGAAATGAACAACATAGCTTCATGGTTAATTATGTTTTAACTTGTGATTCTTATGTCCTTTTAAAGCGTGGTCAATATGTCGTCATTCCAAATGGGTCCCCAAACCCATGCTGTCCCTATGGTTTTGTTTCAAAAAAATCGCCAAAAAGTATGCGCTGCCTTGAGACAGAGTAAAGATGTCGAGAAGGATTCTTACGTGTTGTTAGAGGGTGGCAAAGATGTCAGTTTTAATGATACTGATGTTAACTATAATTTCCGTCAAGAATCCTACTTTCAATATTTGTTTGGTGTAAAGGAACCCGACTGCTACGGTGTGTTAAATGTGAATAGTGGCGAATCAGTTTTGTTTGTACCCCGCCTTCCCGAGGAATATGCTACTTGGATGGGGCGTTTATTGACTTTGGATGAATTCAAGTCAATGTACGAGGTTGATCGTGTCTTGTTCACTGATGAGTTGAGATCATTTTTTGAAAACGTTGCACCAAAATTAATTTTAACTTTAAGCGGGTTAAATACGGACAGTGGGAAATATTCTAATCCAGCTACTTTTGACGGCATCGACAAATTTGTGGTTGATTGCGATATTCTGCATCCAATAATTGCTGAGTGCCGTGTAATAAAGTCTCCTGAAGAAATCGAAGTACTCCGTTATGTTGCCAAGGTGTCGTCGGATGCCCACATAAAAGTTATGAAATTTATGCGTCCGGGACGCAGCGAATATGAGGGAGAATCGTTATTTTTACATCACTCGTATGCTGTGGGTGGATGTCGTCACGTCTCGTATACTTGCATTTGTGGTAGCGGCACCAATGCTGCAGTTTTACATTATGGTCATGCTGCTGCTCCTAATGACAAGGTTGTTAAAGATGGCGATATTTGCCTTTTCGATATGGGTGCCAATTATTGCGGTTATGCTGCTGATATTACATGCAGCTTTCCGGCTAATGGCAAATTTACAGAAGATCAAAAATTTATTTACAATGCCGTATTATCGGCGCGTAATGCTGTTTTAAAGGAAGCTAAAGATGGTGTTTCTTGGGTAGATATGCATTGCTTAGCTTGCCGAGTTTTATTACAATGCCTTAGAGACGGTGGAATGTTACAAGGTGATGTAGATGAAATGATTTCTGCTGGTTTAGCTGGCTATTTCCAACCGCATGGCCTTGGTCATCTAATTGGTCTTGATGTTCATGATGTGGGTGGTTATTTACCAAATCAACCTAGTCGTCCCTCAGAGCCCTGGATCAGTAAATTACGTTTTTCTCGCGTTTTAAAAGCAGGGATGTATGTTACAGTTGAACCTGGTTGTTACTTTGTGGACCTTTTGATGGACAAAGCATTGGCTGATCCAAAGCTCAATAAATTCATTGTTAAGGATGTATTTGAGCGTTTCCGCACATTCGGTGGTGTACGTATAGAGGATGACGTACTCATTACCAAGACTGGTAATGAAAATTTTGCCATTGTACCACGTACAATAGAAGAAATTGAAAAATGTATGGCTGAAGGTAACTGAGGAGAAGTTCCAAATTGAGCTCCAAAAAACGTGAACTACGTTTTTGATTTGGTTTACGTTTTAGATTGAATTTTTTTGACACACATTTTTATCACTTTTATATAAAATTTAAATAAATTGAATTTAAAATAAAGTACGTTGGGCTTCCGCTATGAAGCATTTTTCAATTCTACTCTTTGTAGGTCCCTAACACATTTCAATATGTGTGTATGTGCCTACATAGCCATATACATTATTATAGTAAACTAATATAATTATAATTTTTTTATTGAAAGAAGAAAAAAGAAAGAAAACTATTGTTTGATACAAACAAAAACAATACATTTTTTAAGATAAAACAGAAGTGTTGATATTATTTCTTTCAAAAGCTTTATATAGCATTTAAGAAATACTGTTAGTGATTGGTTGCATATTCATTGGACGACCCAGAGAAAAAATTCGGTGATCTTTGGTTATTTTCGCTTGTGAATTTGTAATGCAGCCCTTTCTTTCCCTTGCGTTTCCTAATACTCTAATATTATTTTGATCTACATGACCACTGTTATGCCATATCAAAGCCGTATCAAAGGCTTCTACAGCTTTAGCTACTGGCTCTTTAAAAACCCATTCATCGTCTTCAGATTCTACTTATGAGTTTGATAATGGCCTTGCAAAATGGAATTTAGACGGTAGAAAAGAAGCCTATATTTTAGATCCTTCAACATGTCTTTATGTAAAACAAAAATTGTTAAATTTTTTAGTACTGCATGTTACTGGATGTTAAAAAATTTCTTGTAAATAATTTAGAATTAGTTTTTATTAACAATCGTTATGAATTAGTGTACAAACTGAATATTTTTTAAATGTTATTACTGCATGCAATCAAGTGCCATAAATTATTGGCGATATCGCGCAGATTTCTTACAGATAAGATTAATAACTTGGAGCAGCAACAGGATAGAGCGTTGCTACGTATGAGGTTTTGAGCCGAAATATGTACGGGATTTTTATTTGCGATTGCGTATTAAACAAAATTTTTTTTGTAGATTAAATATAAATCATTGAGGTGAGTTTATTTCAAAAAGCAAATTGTGAGTTAAAGCATTTCTACATGATAACAAACAATATATATACACAAAAATATATACATTTTGAAACTCGAACATTCTTGTCAATAAACTGATGTTGCATTGTATATTATGTGTACTTATAAAACGACATTAAATCTATAGTCCTATACGGCCCGGTGTCCGTCTTGGGGTTGTCGCTCCCGGTGTTACAATTTCCTGTTTATTGGCCAGTTGCTCTTCTCGTTGGGCTGCCTTAATTTTACGCTCTTCAATTTCTTCTTGTGCCAAACGCATTTGTGTTTCCATTTCCTTTAGGTGCTCAGCTGCTTGCTTCTTTTTCTCACGTCCACTGCGACCAGTCTCCTTCACCGAAAAGAACATGGGGCCCAATTCGGCTAGCCAGTAGCCATCAACTGCTGTGGCACATTGCATGTACTCTTTCGCTGTCATTACCAATTCATGGTAGACCACATAGTCAGGGGTAGTGCCTAATCCGTATAACGCCGATGTAGGATGCAAATGACAAGGCATACCCGTGCGCAAGTTCACATATTCACCAATGCCTTTGAGACGCGCCGCCTGATAAAAGTATGCAGAGCAAATACACTTACGTATTATATCCCAATCAGTGCCACAAGAATTTACGTCGAGCTTTTGTTGTACCATAATATCCTTGAGCTGTTGACGTACCTCACGTACTTTTCGCATGGCCTTCACGTGTATGAAATGTTCATTGCACCAGCTTGAACTATATCTAAAGGGAATTCCAAGTAAAATAAAACCAAACCGAACCAAAAAAAAAATTATACAGTTTTCTTATTTATCATACGTACTTGTTCTGTTTCCACTGCAAATATACATTGAGGTAGGTTAGATGGTCCGATTCAGGTACCTGGAACTTTTCTCGTACACCATCCGCTTCTTCCTCACGACCTTTCGGACGATAAAATATTGAAGGCACCGAAAGCATTGATACTAAAAAATATAATACCAAGAAAAAATTTGTATATATGCATAAGGAAAGTGCAGATTATAAATTACCAATAATCAGAACTTCCGCACTACACTCCATTTGGCAGGATACAATTAACATTTGACATTGTGGCGGGTCTAAGGGAAATTCAGCCATCTGCCTTCCTAATGGAGTTAAGGCACCAGTATGATCTAAAGCACCTAGAATCCACAACTGATACAAAGAGTTTAATATGTTATCTTGCGGTGGGGGATCCATAAAATGAAACTGCAACAGATCAACAACACCTAACGATTTAAGTAACAACACAGTGTTGGCCAAATTTGTACGTTGAATTTCAGGAACAGTCAAAGCCAGCAAGTCTTCCTTGTATTGACGTTGGGTATACAAGCGATATGCCTGGCCTGGTCCAGTACGTCCAGCACGACCGGAACGTTGATTTGCATTAGCCTGCGATATGGGATAAATTTGTAAAGCATCCATGCCAATACGTGGGTTATACACTTTCAATTTACAATATCCTGAATCAATAACATATATTATGCCATCCACAGTTAACGAAGTTTCCGCAATATTTGTAGCGACGACACATTTGCGCAAACCTTCCGGAGATTTTTGGAAAATTTTCGCTTGTAAGTCTGAAGGTAATTGCGAATATATTGGAAGTATCGACAATTCTGGTGCATTTTCAATTTCTGCCAAACGTTCAGCCAACACTTCACACGTTACTTCGATATCCTCTTGACCCGGCATAAACATTAGCATATCCCCCTCATTTGGAGTCAAATGGATTTGCAGAGCTTGTTTTACGGCTGCATCAACATAATCCTCGCACGTATTTTTGCTAAACATGACATCGACAGGAAATGTGCGACCGGGTATGGTAAATGTTGGCACATTACCAAAAAACGTGGAGAACTTTGTCGAGTCCATTGTAGCAGAGGTAACAATCAGTTTTAAGTCGCGGCGTCTGGCTACAATCTGTAAAATAAAATGAAAGGATTGAAAGGAAAATGTCTTCGAAAAAAAGCAATTTTTGGTATTGCATGATACCAATTGAAAGCTAATTTAATTATATACGAACACATACATATGCGTGCTGGTATTCCAGTTTTAACTTGGAATAGAAATATATACTGGCATGCACATCTTACGTAACGTATGTATGTACATAGGAGGAGCATGTATCTAGATAGCAAGTTAATCCAAATGAATTTAAGAATATTTTATATTTATTAGTTAATTTTAAATCATTCTTATTCCTTAACCGAAAAATTGAATTTTTTTTTTTAATAGTTCGAAATATTACTGAGCGATGCGGCTACTGCAAATGAGATTTTTGTCCAGCTAATGTATACAACTGAAGATATTAATACCAAACTTTTATATTAAGGAATAAAAGATTTACTAAATATCTTTTATTAAAAAACCATTATACTTATTCCTTAAATTGGTAAAAAAAAAAAAGAAAAGAATTAAAAAATTTGCGCCAAATCAAAGCAAACAATCCTAAATCCTACATTGAACTGCAAAAATCTAAATTGGTCACCCTGTTCTCCATTTACTATGTGTTGTTTCCTTTATATTTTTCTCTTTATCATTGAACACAAATGCAAAATTTGTTTGTGTATGAATGCGTGTGTATAACTATTGCATGCGACCCAGCACGTAGTCACATATTATAATATTTTTATTACATTTGTGGATATCGCATACGAAACAAGTAAGGAAAACTACTTCTTTAATTTACATACATATGCATATACATCTATGAAGAACTCATGCATACAATCATAGATATATATGGATGCCCATAATTTTTTTTTGTGGGGAATTTTAGTCACTCAAAGAAATTTAGTCACTTATGTAAAGAAATTACAAAAGTATTATTCATTATCTTGAGAAAAAAGTTCCTTTTTCCATTTTATATATTTTATTTTCCGATGTTCCGCTCAGAGGGGGGAAAAAAAATTATAAATTTACAAAGAAGAACTAAAGTGTGGGAGAAAAACGCCACTTAAATATTGAAATAACAAAAGTACAATTTTTAATTGAATGTTTAATTATAAAATTGATATTAAAAAATAACAAATAAAAAATGTACATGCCCATTCACTTTAATGTATGTATGGGTAGGTGTATGTACACATTTATGTCCATGCACATTCAATGCATGTGCACACCTGCATAAGAATACATAAAAGAATTAAAGATCAAATATAGAAATTTGTGTGTGAAGCATCATTAGCAGTGCCCTTGCCTGCGGATAAACCTATTGACAATAGCAAAAGTCGCTACTGATACTGTCAGAGCAAATCTTCCACATAACCCATCGGGGAATCTGCCTCTTCTATGTATATCCCGCTTAAAGCAAAATACGAAGCAAACTGGATACAATGTGGACCAATTATGTGGTCCATGCAAGCTATGTACGCCGTAATGGAAAGAATTATCTATTGAAGACATATGTATATACCTACATACATATATTTGCGGGATACGCTGAGGATCGTAACACCTGTACCTACATAGATATACTTGCGGGATACGCTGTTGATCGTAACACCTGTAACGAAATAAGGTGAGATCCTGAAGTTTCCCTTCGTAACACATCTTTTATTCCGTAGCCTGTGCAACATTATACAATCTTTTGCGTAGCATTAGTATGGAAGCAAATCATTAATATAAACAAATATTTGCACTGGTATATGCATCCACACTTATATTTATATACATGAGCATGTGCGAATATCAATAAGTTAATAAAACAAATAAAAAATGTAAACATTGCCAAACTGAAGGGCAAACATTTTAATATTAAATTTTAGAGAACACATCTAAAAACTTGTGAGAGCGAATGAAAATCAATTTCTGCTCTCATTGTTTTTGAGAGAAGAAACGTACTCATGCTCTTTATAATCTACATTGTTGAATAAAAAGTTGAGTTACACACACACACATCCATATAGATATGTGCATGCCTAAGAATGTGTGTACGAATTTAAGTATGCGTGAATGCATCCCCATATTTTATATTTCCATACGTATGTTTGTATGTACATACATGTGTACATATGTTGATGGCATATACAAAAATATTTGTTAGCAAGTAAGAAATTCATAAAGATGTGTACATACATAAGTGTATGGGCATGTGAAATTATTTATGCACGTACGTTTGTGAATGGGTTTTGCGAACCAATTTCGCTTTTTTATAGTCATTCGCGACTTCATCTACACATTCAAAAAATTGTAATTTAAACCTGGGAATTACAGTCTATAGGTGTGCAATAGGCTTTTTGAAGTCCTTGCGGAGAACCTTGCAATATAAAAGTACACATACCTACATAAGTATGTGTGTATGTATTACAACAAAAATCAAAGTATCGTATTAACTTAATTTGTCCTGAATATGCTGATATACTCGATGTAAATATGTATGTATATATTGCATTAAGTCCACAAGTTGTTTTAGAGTACTGCATTGCTGACAGCATTTATTTCTCTTTATATACAAACAGATGAATTTAAAAATAAAGAGATCCAATAAGTTACCGGTTTTTGAAACGCGAATATTTTATTTTAATTTTGAATATGTATACGAGTATGCACAGTAATATATCTATATATTTATATACTCTGTATGTACTCCTAACCGCATGTGACTTACTCCTCCACAAGCACTTCAGCGAAGACAAAAATACAAATACACATATGTGCATACATATATACATACATACCTAAGTAAATGCTAACTTTAAAGATACACAGTATCGCAAATTCGAAATGTAGTGTGGTGTTAATTACTAATATTCTCTATAGTCCGTCATACATACAGGTCACTCGTCATATTCAAAATCCCGTCCCCTGGAATTTGTCACACGACAAATAACAAAATATTTCACTTTTCATTAGCTTAGAGAAAAGAAGAAAATCTATAAAGGGTGAAAACTATTGGAGATATTGCAAGTACAATATAATTTTCAACAAACATAACAGACCAATGTGGCAGATGAGTTTTCGTTTCCGAATAGTTATCGAGATACGTATTTACGAATGTACAAATATACATACATGCTCCCATACATATCTAAATATGTATGTACATACTGCTTTTTTTCTATAAAAATATGTATATGCATACATATAAAATGTCGGTTAAATGCGACTATTGTGAAAAAGGGGTGTGTACATTTGTGTTTTTCTTTGATTTCATATTGTTATTCTAAATAAAACAATGTTGCCAGCTACTAAAAGAACAAAGTTCCCGAAAGCCAATAAAACTTTACTTAACAATAAGATAGCGATACATACATAAATAGTTTTCAAAAATTTCTAATATTTAAAATAACCCATAAGATCAGTTCTAAAAACTCAGAAGGTACGAAGTAAAAATGTCCTGAACCATTCAAAAAAAAAACATGCAAGCTGATATCACAAAATTTGTATTGTGCAACATATTCAAACATATATCGATACTGTTTACAAATACAAAAATGGATATAACTGAATGATAAGTAACTTAAATGCACTCCCCCATTTCATTGTCAATAAAAACACAAAAAAGACTGATAGCAAAAGGACAAAAAAGAAACTTCGTAAGTTCGTATGTGTATGTATGCATGTATGTATGTAAGTATGCTTACATAAGAGAAAAAACAAAGAGAGCATAAATGGAAAATCGCTCTGGTAACTCTTTCAAAACGTTGTGTGAATTAATGGTTAATTTCACGTAAATACGTGTGAATGTATGTATGTCGTACTCAAATATAAATGAGAATTCTATGCAGTATGTACATACAAACAAATAAACAAACACAACATACGAATACTACATCCATATAAATAACATTCAATGCTCTTCTACATATAATTCGACCTGGCGCATGCCTCAAGTTGATGAGCAAAAACCTATAAGCTCTCTGAGGTGAATAACACTGTAATTTATTCGACTGAAAAAAAGGCTGAAGAAACCATACAGTTTTTATTTTCGCAGCCAAACTCTTTTTTTTACAATAGCTTGTAAACGCTCCCAATATTTTATTAAATATCAAATTGAAAGTTATTGAGGTTGGAAAAATAGAGCTGCCAGATATAATAGAATTACGTCAAGAAGTGGTATTGAAACAAATCTACTCTACTATATACACATACATATATCTGAGCGGATCAAATGATACAAGTTGAAGGACTACAATCACTTTCCTTGTACAAAACCTAAAATGTTTATTCTCGATGGAATTTCAAGACGGTCATGAACACAATTCTAATACCTTTCAAATTGCACCAAAAACAAAAAAATTACACAGAATGCATGTTATACACATTCATATATACATATACATATATCACATTTTGTGATCGAATGATTAAAGTTCTTTCCATTGATTATATTAAATATTAAAAAAGATTACATATTGCATTTCTTTTTTTGTATTGTAAAAGCTATTTAATTAAAACTGCAAAATCCTGTATGAAATATTGGTCTTCTGAGAAACATTATTTTTAAATAAAGCAATTTCAGCGCAATTTCTTCTAAGAAGAACTCAATAAGTGTATCACTGAATATATCGGTATAACTTTTTGTGGCTTCCTCAGCATAATATATAATTCAACAATTCAAAAATTAACATATTTTTTTAGTGTTATTTAAAATTTTTGCTTACGGCTTTTATCAAAACTAATATTTAGTTTTTATTTAAATCGAATTTTATACGTAAAAAAGAATATTGAGCAGAATATCAAAAATGATAATGTGAACTAAAAAAATATGTATGTACGTACATGTACCGCAAACGCTACCCCATTATTGAAATTAACCTTTTTCTACACCACAATTAATTATTAATAGCAACACTCAATACGGCCTAAATGAATTGTTTTGTGAGGAATGTGCATGCTATGTACAATTCAATACACGTATGCAAGTACATACATTGTATATAAACACAAATATATGGACGTACACAATACAATTTTCTGTTTTTGAATTTATTTTTCAATACAGTACACTTCGCTTATAGTCACCAGCCATAGTTACATGCATATTGTGTCCACCTACTTACGTTTGTATAATTCGAAAATTTTTTAACTGAAACTAATTTCGGAAGAATTCTGACTTCTAAGAATTTTTGCCAAAAAAATTCGTCCAGTAGTTTTTGAGTTTATCGATCACGAACATAAACGTAATTTTTATATACATACATACATATGTATATAGATATATAGAGACATCCTGAATAATGCTTTCCATTAAGAAAAGTGTTTAGTAGCTTTAAATCATGACGATTATTTGAATATGACATTTCAGCGAAATGTGATTACAATCCGAAAATGACTCTAAAGTACATATTTGGTATTAAGTTTGCATATAGCGTCAGGAAATCGGAGTAATAAAGGTTAAAAATCGATGTACACACATACGTATATCGCTAATGTAATACAGGGTGGCCCAACAATAATGAGCGATATTAATTGTGGGTGGCATTCACCCGAAAAATATTGCTTGCTATGCCTTGAAAAGCAGCATTGCCATATGTGGGCAAATTTTGTAAAGCAATAACGGTTGTTGTCAGTTAGAGGTATGCCACAGGCCACTAGCCCACTAGCCCACTGTTCTGTTTTATAATTTTCATACATACTTCCAGCACAATATAAACAATTCTTTGAAAACTTTTAGTTTTATTTACAACTAGTATGGCAGTGTTTTGCACCACTATAAACCTAATTTGCTGTATTTGATGATAAGCACGTATGATGATATGTACATATGCATATGTATATGTATATATAAAAATATATTTACCTATATGTTCATATGCATAAATATTCACACTGTGGCTATGAACACAACCACATACAGATGGCTTAAACATATACGTACATACATACTTGCATATGCCTTTTACATATGTATGTGTTTGTGTATGGATGCATACATTTTGGTTATTGTATCGTGTGCTTGACCAGTTGTTGTTTGTTTTCATTATCTTTTTTAATTTAAATATGCAGTCTTTATCAATTTGGTTTTGGTTTTACTTTGCAAATAATTTAAAAATAGATTTTCTTTTCTTGAGGTCTCCATTACAAGCTGAACCACACAGTACACATTTTAGATTTTCGTGCAGCAAACTATTCGATCGGAAAATGTTCTTCCATACATATGTATGTGTGAACGTATGTACATGCATACATGTGTACCCTATAATAATTTTCTTGCAAAACTGTCAGTCAATCGTAGCATTGGAAAGCTCAACTTGCCATTAATAACAATAACAATAACAATAGCAATAACAATAACAATAATGTGAACATTTCTTTATATTGCTACATCCATATGTAGATATGTATGAATGTATGTATATATGTATAGATAGCTTGTATTTATATTCGGCTGTATGGCATTCTTATCACACAAGTATTCTGTATTCGGGAAGAAACAGATGACTTGCGTAAGAAAAGAAGGTGAACGTATGGGAAGTGACAGAAGTGTTTCCTCTTTTTAGTATATTTTGATAACAAAAATCTGAATGAAGAATCTGTCAGATTTAATCTTTATTTATTATTAACTAATAATCGCATATAGCGTTTGGTTTCTCAAAAGCTCACAATGATATAATATTTTTAATACATGTTCCTTAAGGAAAAAAAATCGTTATTTAACATCCTTAAAATTACATTCAAAATCCTCAAGAATTTAAAAATTATTTAAAATAATTAGCAAATAATTCTCTGACAATATTAATACATTATTAACTAAATATAAAAAACTATTTTATATTTTTCATAGCATCGGTCCAGAGGATTTTAGACACTAGATTTTAATTTTAAAAAATTAAATCCCAAAATAGTTATGAATAATGTGCATACAATTGTAATTGCAAAGTTTGAGTCTACATAAAATATCTTTCAAGTTGTGGTCTACATATGCAAGTCCTCCTCTGATTGTCGATTAGTAAAATGCACTTCTACAAGTTTTTTGACAGTTAACAGCGGAATAATTTCACACCAAACAAAAACATCACTGGCCATTTTTAACATCACTGTTACCAACTCGTCTTCTGTATTACGTTAAGTTGTAATTCGTGTTTAGTTATGGCCATCAAGCAAAAGTGATCTTCTTACTTTTTTGCCGCATTAAATGGTGGCTATAAAGTGAAATTATTGCTTCGTGGCATACGCAAAGCAATAATTCCGCCATTTCCTTAATTTTCTGCACGTCACAGCAATAACTTCAATCTGGGATTCAGATCATAAGAGACATTATTATTCTGAAGAGCTGAAAGGTTATGCCCCTAATGTACATGCATGCATACGTAGATGCATATATACATACGTACATACGTAGACGAGAACAACAAATAAATATTTTGCTTTACTCTTTTTTTTGCTTTTGCCAATTTCATTTCTGCACACACGACTACATACCGATACTTGGCAATCTACTTGATATAATAAGTGCATTCCAATCAAGAGGGTCGGATGACGAATTTTACGCGCATTTGATTACATACATTTTCCTAGAATTCAGGAAGAATATTCGACCGCAGTAAACATTCCAATATTATTGTACTCATTTAAGCCACATACACACACACACATATACATGCGAGTATATAAGCAAATATGAACAATGGAGGGCAAAACAATTGCAACTGCAATTCTCGATTTTGCTTAAACGAAGTTAATTTGTTTAAATTTACTTTTCGTAGAAATTACTTACGGTAGTGGATGCAGCTACAAGCCCCCATGAATGATGATAAGATGAATTAAACGTAATTTGTCAGAGAATACAATTAAATTAGGAAAGAAAAAATTAAAGAATTTAAAATTTTATACACTATAAAATTAGCAAATGCAAACTACGCCGGCGTTAAATGACTACATAAAATAATTGTTCAATAGTTCTCAACTGTTATGCAAATTTTTATTAAATACACGCAAATGTACTCTTGTAAGATTCCATTCGTGATAATGGACTATATTCACACAAGTACATTCACATTTTTACATGTTTTACATATTATATGCTACGAAGATATATTTTTAAATGTAATGAAAGTAAGGAAATATGAATGCATATTCCTAAGGACATATTCCTTTCTTTTCTTTATTGAATACCGAGTTACTACTTGATATCAAAAAGTGAACCATTCTAAACCATGAATGAATTTTTTATAATTTAATGCCTGTCATTGCTTGCTTTTGCAAACCACTCTCATATGAATCGAAAAAGTAACGAATCAATATGATTCTTTTGAATACTCTGCAAACTTTTGCAAACTTTTAAAATATGTTTCAAGGGAGTTAGCTTAAAAAAAAATAAATTATTAAATATGAAGTCCACAATAAGGGAATATAAGCGCTTCCGAAAAGGCCATTATTGCCTTTTGTTATTTTTGTTTTCGTCCTCTTTGTCCATTATTATTATTAGTTCCACATTGAGTAATACAAATACTATAAAAAATCTCTTAGATAAGTTTTTAATTTATTTTAAAAATGAGTGAAAACATAAAGGTATAGTTTTGTACACTAGCAAGACAATGAGCTTTTCTGAATTATTTGAATACATTGCAAAACAATCAAATGCAGACTGAAACTTATTCGAAATACATACCAGTCGAGAGGGAGAGTGAAGTAATTCATGCCCTGTATGTAGACCTTTTGAGAACCTTTATGGTGGCCAGCCAAATAAAGTTCACACGGGCATATGTACATATAGTATGTACTCAGATATCAATAAAAAATAAGGTATATGTAAATCCAATTAAAAATTCTTCATTAATTTAACGAAAGTTTTCATTAGATTTCCTTCAATGGCAACATTCTTCAAGACAATATACATAGAAAGTCATTATCCTTCTAATACACAAACCTTACATACATAACTACATAATAATCTCTCTTAGCGATCTTTTTGGCAATTTTTGAATAATTTTGGATATATAGTTACAAAAACAAATTTAATATAATTTTTAAAATGTACAAAAAAATATATAAAATTTTTTTTATAACCAAAAGAAGTGCAAAATAATGTTTTAATAAAACAAACGAAAGCATCAAAATAATCAGCAATACATACTCGTACATACTTATGGATGCATACACGTATATATCTATATGTATATATCAAACGAGAAGTGCAGCATGTATTGTCTTAATACTTTAAAGGTCCACTAATAAAGTACATAAGCAGCAGGTCTCCAAACACCTGTTCTTTTCAACATTCGATCTCTTCTACCTTGCAATACATACATGCCCAGTGTTGAAAGTTATAACCACTACTGTATATTGTTAAAATTAATTTCCATATGTCACCATATCGTTATCAATTTTTGGTAACACATACACGCCCACATACATACATACTTACATATATTTTCTAATAATTTAATACAGAAAATTAAAGCGGGCAATTTGTTAAAAAAAAGTTTTTTTAAATCAATTAAATTTTAAAAGACCTTGAAAGATTATATGGAGTTAAATAGTGAAAAACAAACGCAGTAATTACTTTTCACACTTCTTTGATATTGTATAAGAAAAAAACCGATCCACAGTGGCATGAAATGAAAAGTGATTTTAAATACATATAGAATTTGCAAATTCCTTAAACAATTCGCAGAGCAGAGGTGCCCAAACTGTTCTACTGCACCTATCCGAAAGCTCGCTAAAGAGGACGTCCTCGATCAAATGCAATTCAATTTTTTCAGAAACTTTTTAGTACCACATACTCGTAGATACGTAATAAATGTAAAGCTCTATTGAAGACGGCCTACCGACTTCTGATAGGATGCACTACGTACTACGTACATGCATTTGCATGTGCGCAAAAGCAGTTTTCGGCTATGTGAAAACCATTGCCAAGTTCAATTCCATCCTTATTCAATTCCGAGAAGACAATTTATCGTATAGCTGAGAAATATTTTCTTTGCATTACGCTGGTATCGCTCCAGCGATATGTTTACACTAAGCAAAATAACGCCCAATGAAAAATACACAGTGAAAAAAGAAAAAATTAAAATGATAATAAAATTTACTGAAATAAAAAAAATTGAATTTTTTTGTCGTAATAAAATAAATCGGGGCATACATATGTATGCATACGAGTATACAGGGTGAGATAAAAAAAACTGCAACCAACTTCAGACTGCTGTCATTTCTAACCCACTTGTCCGACAGCTGTGAAAATTATTCCAGTGACAGCTCACTATATTGTTTACAAGCGTACAAAAGAATTTTGGTGAGAATTTTCTAGAAAAAAAGTTATTCGTGATGGAATTCAAGCGTGATAGTGTGATTTCTTTATATTTGGCTGGAAAACCACAAGTGGCTATCGTTAGAGCACTCCAACATTTAAATGTGAAAAAATCTGTTGTGTCTCGTACCATCGCTCGTTACCGTGATATTGATAGCGTAGCCCGACGTCAAGGAAGTGGACGGAAGAAAACGGCAACATCAATCGAAATGGTTGGAAAAGTAAAGAAGCGACTTGATCAAAATCCGCGTCGCAGTGGCCGAAAAATGTCTCGTGAGCTGAACATGTCGCAATATTTCATTCGGCAAATATTGAAAAATGAGCTCGGGGTAAAGCCATTGAAATTCCAAAGTGCAAGAACTTACACCGCAATAGACAGAAAATAGACTCAAAAGAGCCAAAGGATTGCTTCGCTTGGCCGCAAGTGGTGAACTGCCGAATTTGGTTTTCTCCGATGAGAAAACATTCGTTGTCCAGCAGTTTGTGAACAAACAAAATGATCGTGTTTACTTGCCAAAGAGGTCAGCTGAAATTGTGCACCTTCGGTTGGCCACCAGAACTCAAGCGCCGGCCATGGTGATGGTGGGGACCGCCATAACAGGCGATGGTCCCTCTCCGCTCATATTAATCGACCGTGGCGTCAGAATAAATGCCCAATATTATCGCGAAAATATTCTGGAGGGTGTATTGAAGCCTTCGGCATGGAAACATTTTGGCCGCATACCTTGGACATTCCAACAGGACTCAGCACCATCGCACTCAGGATGCGCCACCCAGGAATGGTTACAAAATGAGGTTCCTCGCTTTATTTCCAGCGCACAGTGGCCACCAAAATCTCCGGTTACCAATCCGTTGGACTATTGTGTCTGAAATATTTTGGAAGGCAAGGTTGCTACTAAAAAATACCAAAGTGTCGATCACCTCAAGCAAGCGCTTCGCCGGGAATGGGCCAAAATACCGCAGAGCCACATTCGGGCAACGTCTGACGTTTTTATTGGCCGTTTGTAGGCCATAATTCGTGCCAAAGGTGACCAATTCGAACAAATCTAAACTTATTCTAAAATTTTATGCTATTTCCGACATTTTTGCTTTCATTCAATAAAATTCATAAAAAAATTATGGCGTTTTACTTTGTTGCAGTTTTTTTTACCTCACCCTGTAGAGTACATCCAACCATTGGAACTTTATGAACAACACTAAGTAGTAATTTTGTTACGGACCCAACCATGAGAAAAAACCAGTATTAATTCACATATTGTCTAAATTAAAGGTCTTATACGCGTTATATCAGTTAATTTTTGCATTCTCCCAGTCCACACTTGCAATTTTGTTGCAGCCATTTTTGGTTGTTTTAGGTGAGAGGGGTACGGTACTCTGTACTCCTCCTGAAGCGTCTCACTCCTCTCACCTAAAACAACCAAAAATTACTGCAACAAAATTGTAAGTGTGGACAGGGAGATTGAAATTGAAGGCGAACTTCATTCAGGTACGGAATTAAGCCGATAAATGTTTCGCAAGGCATTTCCACATTATACATTTTTAATAGAATTGATGCTATATTTGGTAGCTGCTGTGGTGAACAAAGATCTCTGCATTGACAGCAGCCTTCCAGAGACGCTATAAAATGTCATTCAAGTTACTTTTTCAAGCAATGACCGTCAGTTTTGACACCACAGTTTTTATAAGGTTGGTGGCACCTGGTCAAGCCACCTTGGTTAGATTAGATTAAACTACAATATAATTTTTTGTATGTATGTATGTATGTATGTATGTATGTATGTATGTACGTGTGCACCGATGGTCGTATTTAGTTTGACGTCTTTTTTTGACAGCTCTCAGCTTGAATTGGTTTAATTATAAATTTCGCAGTGATAGAAATGTTGGAGTGCTCGAATTTTAATTCCTCTGTACAATGTTGAATTATAGTGCTTTCACACGATGTCTTTTTTGACGTAGAAAATTGCAAGACTTTTTTAGTTTGTAGGTTAGCGGGTATGAGAAGCAAGAGGGGTAGAAAAAAAGACACGATTTCTGTTTTTCATGTTTTTTTCATACATTTCTCTTTATGCTTATTTCGTTTTTTCTTGTTACACTTTATTCTTATTCGTACGTGGTAAATTTAACAGCCACGACGGAGTAAAATAAAAATTTGTTATGAAAAATTGAATGCAATGTATTAAAAATTAAGAATTTTAAAAATTAACTATTTTTTTAATAATAAATAATTTAATTTAAATAATTCAAAAATACGCTCCATTTTTATTATTATAATATTTTAATTTTTATTGAAATATTTTACTTGACAAAAATAAACAAAAGCTACAGCATAAACAAAACTCAGTCAAACAACATCAATCTATCCCGTGGCTGCACACAAGAATTAAAAATGCGAATGTAAGAATAGAAGAGAACAAGAAAAAAAAGTTGTCTAAAAAATCGTGGTATGAAAGCAAGAATTTTTCGGAAGCAATTTCAAAAAGGAATAGAGAAAAATAGACTTCATAAAAATCATCTTGTAAAACATGCATTATAAGTATATGTATCAGTGTTGCCATTTTAACGCTTTTTTGACCTCATTTCTTTATTTAGGATAATATATTCTAGAAAAGGATATTTTTGGCTGTTTTCAATTTTTTTTTTTTTTGAATGGGTTTCATTTTTAAAACCATTAGATTTTTTTATTTAGGCAATTATCTTTGCCACTTGTAACTGTAACTGTCATAGCAAAATATTAGAATTAATCACAACTGTAATTAATTTCCCGTTACTTGTAAAGTAATTCTAGTTTTTTTATGGGAAAAAATAAGAAAATCTACAAAATGTCTTCTAATTTGCAAAACGAAACAGCACATTTTTCTATTTTTAAGTTTTATATTTGTATGTATGTGTGCCTATATGTATGTGTAGGTACATATTTAGATGATTAAAAAATAAAGAATTTGTTTAGAAGTATAAATAAGGTAGCATGTAGGCAGGTGGTGGTTCAGAAATAAAATAACGCAAAAAAGTGAGGAAAACAAATAATCTCCTTTTACAGAAACTAGACGAGTAAACATATATCTCCCCAGATCCAGCAACAACACATATGTATGTATGTACATATACTAAATAAGCAATATTTAAATTTTATCCACACATCCATACATACACGTAGGTATATCTACATATGTAGATATGTAGTTACATATGGGAAAACCACATGGTTAAGAGCGTACGAATTTCGAATAAGTTAAGAAACTAAATAGTAAATGAGGTTGTCGAGGGAGAGGGCAGGGTTTACTTCTACGTCGGGTAGCTTACATGATATGATGGCTTCAGCATCCACTCATATTATAATTATACTCATATAAATGTATTGTTAAGTAAATAAATAAATAATAAATATTTTCACTGGTAATCAGTAAATGTTACTTCTCAGCAGTTTTACTAGAGATGGCTTTCTGCTGCCATATAACTACTATATAAGTACGACTCTGTCACTACAGAGTTGATTTTGAATATTTTAATGAAATTTATTACTTTATTTACTTTTAGAGTACATGGCATTACTTTTGAAATACTTTTTATATTAAATTTGACTTAAAAATGCAAAGAAATTGATTGTTGTGCGCATTTCACCACATGATAATCTAGATCTTCGGGGAACCTATACCGAAATACTCCTTAGAAGATCTGAGAAATAGGCTTAAATCATTTGAAATGCATTTGTTTTCGTGCAATTTTTTACATGTACTGATTTTATATAAATTTATTTATATATAAAAAATTCTTCAGATTTATAATAGCTTATATAGAAGAATGTTGTCTTTAGCCTACGCAATTGTAGTCAAAGTCATAAAAATGCTCCGCGGTTGTCTTCAGCCTATGCAATTGTAGTCAAAGTCATAACAATTCTCCGCTGTTTTACAAACTGAACGAGAATATTGTGCAATAATTTGCATTGAGATTGAAGATGCATACGGGGTCTTACATGTATGTGTGTATGTATGTATGTACTCCTATATTCCTTAATGAATTAGAAAATTCGATGCACAAATAAATTATAGCGTAGTTAAAATAATAATAATAATAATAATAATAATAATCGAATCGCATTTAGCAATAAAATAACAGAGTTACCAGTCTAGTTCTTTATTTATAACACTTTTAATAGAATAATGAAAAATAATGTGTTATCTATTGAGATCAATACATTTAATAAAATAATATTTAAAACGCAATTCTAATTTAAATTAGAGGTTTTTTTTTTTTTTATTAAAGTTTTGTACAATAGTAATTAGCATTAATATCTTAAAGATTTTACTAAATGCGAATTTCTTTTATTAAGTTGAATAGTTGCTTTTGTAAAACTTTTCACTTAAAGGTGGTCATTAACTGAACACTTCGGAATTCAAATTCATCCATACATCCATATGTATATTTACATACATACATTGTATGTATGTAAGCACTAATAGCTTAGATGAATATTAATAGCTTTTATATATGTATATTTTTGCTGCACTAGAAAATGCAAATGAAATTTTTAGCTTAAAGAGCTCTATTCGTATTAAGTTGAGGAAAACTGAAAATGAAATTTTTCTGCTATTAAAAGCCAAACCGATTTAAAATTACATGACAAGTAAGCACATATGTATATATATGTAACGATCTCGCGGTATATGAAACCTCAAATAGATGAAGCCGTAAAGAAAACTTGGCGAAGCTTCAAGCCTGTAGTAGCAAATAACGTTGTCATTAGCCAGCTGTACTTTACATTGGCTCGATGTGAGCATTCATCATGGAATTAGAGGATGTGGAGGATCATCAGTTCAATACAGAAAACTCGAAGGTGCACAAAGTCAAATACTTAGTCCCTGTCCACACTTGCAATTTTGTTGCAACAATTCTTGGTTGTTTTAGGTGAGAAGGTACAAGAAGGTGGGGGTACAGAGTTTCATGTTCTCTGCAATTATGTTTTGCTTTGCAATTCTCACTAAGAACAAGAAAAAAAAGAAGACATAAGAAATACAAAAATAACAATACCAAATTTTTTCTAATGTGGACACCATTGCAATTTCAAAGCAGAATTTCAAAAAATTGCAATGTGGGCGGGGACTTAAAAAACTTAAAATAACACAACCACGAATGCTAAGAGATCAAGCAATAGGCAATTGGAGAAGAAATAGGCAATACACAGTCTACACCCGTGTAGCCATGGACTTCTATAATAACAACAACTTTCTTAAAAAGTGAACCAGAATGAACTCAGAGGGAAGATGCAGTTCTCTATATTTATCCAAGGAAGACAGAAGAAATAATTTATTGGTACTTCTTAGCAACAATTTTCAACAATATGCCAACCAATGTCCTCAGCCAAGCCGCACCTATACCAGTTCTTCAACAACTATTATCTAAACCGGCAAGGAATTCCTTCCATATGTTATTAAATTTTAATTATACAAGTTATAAATATATATTTTAATAATTTTTGCATTGCAAATAATTATTACATTAACTTTTTGAAATTATTGTAGCAAACAAAATAAGAAAAAGCAGTACGGAATGATTTTTAAGGAATATAATGAATATATATATATGTATATATATATAAACCCAAGTTCAGCATTAAAAACCATATAAAAGGCTTTATCAAGAAAAAGTGCTAATATGGAAAAAAGCGCTAATTTGACTAAGGTAGCTACCTCATGAAAATCTCAATTTTTATTTTCCTGAGTTACTAGCAAACATAAATGAAATATGCTCGAATAGATATATATATATATATGTATATATATAATTTGATGATTGCATTTTTTATTTACTATCCGATTTTTGTGATTTTTATAGTCGGTAATTTTGAGGAAAGTCTGAGTTGATATATTTTTACATTTTTAATCTTAAGAAAAATGTAAGCTCAACTTACACCGGGACAAAAATTGCAAAAACTTCAAAGGACAGACCGACAGGACAGACAGACAAGACAAGACTCAATCAACCTTACTTCTTATATAGATCCAGAATATCGCAAACTAATAGTATAGAAATTATCATAACCATTAACAAGCCTACTCGTATAGATACAGTCGGCCATGGTTATAACGCACTCAAAGGGCCGGGCATTTTAGTTCGTTATAGACGTAGTAGAAAAACTTTTCAATACCATACAAAAAAAAAAAAAAAATTACAACAGTGGATAATGTTGATATTCGAATTTTATAAAGTTTACATATTTCTTTTTTACTTTCGTTTCTTCTCTCTACTTTATTAATTATTTGCATTTTTATTGCAACCGAAAAGGAATTTCTTTTATTTTTATTTACATTTTACTTTTTGATTTTCTCAGAACTGAAAAATAATCAGCTGTTTGCATTGTTTGTTTGAATATTCTAAAACAGCTGTGAGGTGATGTTGCGTATAAGTGTTGCCTTGTAGCGACTTTTTTTAAACAGGATTTTTCTTAGTTCGTTATAAACATTATCAAATTCATTCTGTGGCTCACTAAAACTAGTTCGCTACAAGAAAAAAATACGTTATAACCGCGTTCGGTATAAATGTAGTGATTTGTATGAAAAATAAGTACCAAAATGGTGGGAACTGAAAAAACAGTTCGCCATTCGTTATGACTGGTGTTCGTTATAAATGTGTTCGACTGTATTATAATTTTGATTTCCCTGATATCTAACTTGACGTAATGTGGCAAAGCCGCTGACGTATTGCATGAGAGCATATTAATAGTTAATGTATATGTAAATATAAATGTATTTCAAATCGGCCCATTTTAAAATAAATATATTAAAATAAATATAAATATCAATATTAATAAATATTTATATTTAAAATATATATTCCATAGAAGTCTTCTTATACTTTTCATATTGATAATATTTTTTACGATTTTAAAATCTATTCTATTTTACTAGTACAGCGACCGTGGATTCGATTACTTTCCCTGCCACCAACTATAGCCTGATGCATTTACATTAAAAATATTTTGTGCGTATTTAATTTTAGTAATTCAAAACACTAAAATTGAAAATACGAGAGTATCATTTTATTATTCTGATCTGGATTTATATTAAAAAGTTTAATATTTTTATTATATTTTATAAAAAAAATGTGTAATGAGATAATAATTATTAATTAACACCAGGGGAAAAAAACATAATGCCAGCAATAAGTTTTATTTGTAAAAACATATATACGAGTATTATTTATTTATACATTAATTATTAACTTTTGGCTTTTAAATCTCGAAATGTGTATGTATGTATGTGTGATTTATAAACAACAAAATAACAATAATAATAATTACTTAAAAATATTAACGCGCATTAAAGCAAATTTACTTATTATAATAAACCTTTATTATTTTGAGCTAATTTACTGCCACTTCCTCATTACCTTCGAGCAGTTGTTCCAAGATTCTTATCTAAATTGCTTCGAGTCTTATCTAAATTAGTGTAATTATTTGAAACAAGATATGATATATAGTAAACGCAAGGCGCCATTAATTTTATTCAGTTTATCGAAAATAAGTTTGGAAAATTATATTATATTCGAATTGAAAAATTTGTTTATGGCCAAATATTGGGGCCACAGATTCTCCATGCCATAATTAGAAGGCAGATTGATTCATAAATGTTTGTAGGCTAAAGGCCTTGTTTCACTATCCCACACACACAGTATTAGCATAAAATGATAGACTTTAGAAACACGAAACTTTAGAATAAAAACATTATTTATATTTTAATTCTTTTATTTTAATTATTCAAATCGAAGCTACAAAATATAAAGCCCAATGAATTATTGCGCACTATGTTAAGTACTTGTTTCACTATCCTACACAGGCGAACGAACCATTCACAAGAAAGTGTATTTCTTAAAGCCCTTATACTTTACGAAATCAAATAAAAATGGTGTATATGGTGTTACACCATATTATCCATGTATTACGAAAACATATATTTTATGTTTATTACATACAAACAAAGTGCGGCAAAAGAGGGGTAGAAAAAAATGTATATTTCCAAAGATAAAAAATTAATATATTACAACTTTTGGTACATACATTAAAAATTAAAAAAAAAAATAAAATCAACCCTGATCAGCCAAAGTCTATCATTTTATGAAAATTTACAAAAACTTTTGCTTGTGGCATTACACAGTCAAAAAAAAATAGTACGCTTTTAGGTTACACTGTAATACTTTTTCATAATACATGCCAAATGTGACATATGCTAATACTGTGTGTGTGGGATAGTGAAACAAGGCCTTTAGCCTTTAGGCGAATTTTAATTGTGATTGGTTATAAAAATTTTCTGAATATCCTTAAGGAACTGTTGGGGAAACTTCTATACCAATAAAAGTTGTCACACATAAATTGTGCCAAATCGTAGGATCTGTCAAAAAAAATTTGTCCATTTTGTAGGATAGTACATCATGTCCTTTACAAAGTTATTATTATGATAAAATATAATTACATGTTAATTATTAATATTGCAATTGTCATCTTTACCCTCCCTCTTCTAGATGAAACAAAGAAGACGGTAATAAATCTTGGCATAATTTGAATTTCAATTAAAAATATATATATAATGATTTAAATCAATAGAATCATGTTGCTTCTGGTGACACAAATCGAAGACAAAAGATTCAACTATTTTCTTTATTTTGTACAAAAAGTATTTTTATTTGTTCTTTTGCTAAATGCAATTAAAATGATAAACAATCGTATGAAAAACAAAAATAACCGGCAGAGCAATTCTACACAATCAAATTAATAATTATAGGTACATGTGCTACAGATGTACAGAAAGGCATACACACATACATACATACATCCATACACAGCTGTCACTTGTTATGTAAATTCAAATAATTTACTTTTCTTTTCTACGCTGAAAGTTCTATTACAAATTCTTCAAGCGACTTTTAATTGCTACAAAAAAAAAAAGAAAAAAAATTCAAAATTTCAGCGCTCCAATATTGTTGTAATAATGAGAAATTTTATTATGGAATTTTGTGGCATTTAATTCTCATTTAGTGTTTGGAAAGTTCTTATACAAGTAATGAATATTTGCCTGATATCGAAATCAAATTTTATTAGCGGCGTGGCCTGCCTGGCACCGTCAGCGTTTACATTTTCAAACTACATTTTAAATAATTTATTGGAGTTTCTTTTTTTTTTTGTTTTATTTTGTTTTGTTTTAGAGAAATGTAGCATATTATCAAATTATAGAGATTGTTATACTAAAAAAAAAAAATTAAATTTCTACCAGCAGCAAAAGCAAGCATGTAACACAAAACAGATCCAGATTGCTGGAGGTCTCATACATGGCAATGGAACACCAAACCGTGGTTGGTCGACACAATCTTCTAATTTAAATGTCAACGAAAACATGTTTGAGATTTTTAACGAAAGCGTGCTGCTTGTAGTGGTAAAATCCGGGTATCAGTTGATTCCACGGTTCACTTAAGATAACCACATTGCCTCAATATCTCTTCGAAATGCAGACGTTTTAACAAAAAAAAAAAAAAAAAAAAAAAAAAAAATTCATGCACAAAGAAAGTATTAACATATTGAGATAAATCTTTTTCCAATTAATGCAGACAGTTTTATACCAACTAGAATTTACATGCGACTAGAAACATGCTGTTTGCGATAAATGGAGCGCATTCGTTGAATTTTTTTTTTTTTTTAAATACCATTCCAATCAGTTACTTTTTATTCCCCACAAATTCCTTAACACCAAAAAGTTTTTGTGGTTATACGCTTCCCCATCAAAAGAAATGGATGGAAAGTTTCATAGTGCGATAGTAATTTCTACAATATTTGTTTCCAACCTTATAAAGTATCTATATATATACTGGATCTTTATAAGAAAAGAGGTTGACTGAGCTTTGCCCTCTCCTGTCGGTCCTCGCTAGTTTTTTGCTATTTTTGTCGCGCTGTAAATTGCGCTTCAATTTTACTGAAAATCAAAAATTCAAAACCCCACAAGCTCAGACTTTTCTCGGAACTATCAAGTATAAAAAGGTAGTAAAATCGGTTACCAAATAAAAGATATATAGCCAAGCATTATTTTATACATTTCTAGTTAAAAGTTTGCAAAAGTAAGTTTTACTTCACTGCAGTAAAAACGCAGTGCAGCAAACACCTGTGGAACATGCTCTTGGAGAAGGGTGTATACGATTCGGCATAGTCGAACATATCAATTTTAAATTTTTCTTTTGTGTATAAACAATTTTGCGCCAACGTAGTTCAACTTGTAATAGTAAATAAACAGGCCAATTATGAAAAATAATTCCCCGGGAAAAATTTCCCTTTTCCCATTCCTCCTATTATGAATTTGAATTTCCCTCGAGTTTTTTCCCTTTTGTCTCTCCTCCTATTCTAAACACAATTTGAGAAAGGGAGAAATTTCCCTGGGAAAAAAGTAGGTATTATGAATATAGAAAAAGGGAGAAAACAGTTAACAGTTTTTGGGAGTTTTTTCCTCAAATATTTTGCAGGGAGATAACGTAAAAATGTAAGTTTTAAATTAAAAAATTATAAAATAGTAATTTTAAAGTAATTTTTTGAGGTCAAAAAGTATAAATAAGACGTAATTGCAACACTTGATCTCCCTTATGGAGCAGAATGCTGAAATTGCTCGCGGTTTTTTTAAGGGAGATAAGATAAGCAGGATATCCAACGGTTCTAGCAAAGCGCTGAAGAGGAACTTAATTCGCTAGGTCCACCAAATAAGAATGTTACTGAGTGGAAAAAGGTAAATTTCTGATCCAAAAAAATTCTGTAACACTTTTTACATAAAAAAAATAAACTAAAAAAAATAAATAAACCAAGATTGTTTTAATAAAGGCGACAAGGGTAAAAAAAATGTACTCTAAATTCTTAAGGTCATTGTTAACAGAATCCAATTATTAACTTCATTATTTAGCTTATTAGAAATACCGTTACATAATTATCAATTACTGTTGTACAAGAGTTTGTAATATTTGCGAAGTGAACCGTTCATACATACATATTTATAATGAGCTTAGCAACAAGTAAAAAGAAATAAATTGAAATACAATTTATAAATGCTGAAACGCCCACCGTTGGAAGGTCCATACTTTCAACTTGGTTTCCATCGATGGGTAAAACAGCTATACGTTTCACAGCTCTTCTTAATAGTTTATTTAAATGTTTATTAAAATGTTTGTGTAAGGGGTTATATACATATGTATATCCTTGCTATTGTTGATAGTGTAGAACGCTTCGAGATAGTACTGCTACTTCACGATAAGTGCAATGAAAAAATAAAATTTAAAACAAAATAAAATTTTCTATTTCCGAAAAATTTTTGATAAGATTGGCCACTTTAATAAAATTATTAAATTTTAAGGTATGGAGTGACCAAAAAAAATATGTGCGGCAGACAATTAAAAAATTGCATATTTACAAAATTTAGTATTACATATGTATGTATGTGGCAGTTTAATTTTGTTTTTTTTTTTTTATTCACCCAAGAAGTGGTATTTTGTTATTTCTATAAAATAAATGAATTGTTAAAATATTAAAACAATTATTTTCTTATAGCGTACTTCCAATATTTGCTCTTATTGATTGAGCTGTGGTCAAGTTATGCTCTGAAGTTGATGAACTTGTATTCTCTTTTTTATTTGTAAACTAGCGTTTGCACAAAATAAAATGTCAAAACCAAAACAGCTGATGCTGATTTTCCCCTCCCTTTTTTCTTGTTCCCGGGGAGATTAGAATGAGGGAATTTCTTTCCCGGGAATAAGTGATAGGGAAGGGAAAAAATTCCCGGGGAAAAATTAGAATTGGGCTGAAAGTAAAATATTTGTGCAAAATTGCTTTAGATTTTTTCAGTTTTCAAAAAATATGTTCGCTTCGTTCTGCACAGCACTGTAAGTTTAACTGATTTATTTATAGATTGCAAGTTTTCGCTAAAGACTGAAATAAAATATTTGTTTGAAAAAAATTCTACGAATATTTATGTTTAGTTTGTTGCAGATAATTAATTGTATGAAAATACTTCTGAAAAAATTAAAGACAAATTTTGAGTATTTAATTTAGGTTATTAAAGTATTTCTGTTCGACTTTATATATCTTTTTGGACTCGTTTCTAGACAAGCAATAGTTATTAATTTATTGAATTCCTGTAATGAAAATTAATTCTTTCGTTATGTAAAGCCAATTATGTATACATATGTACATATATATACTCAAAAATAAGGTGCAACACATTGGCGTGTCAAAGATTTTTTGTGAAAAATAACTATTCCTATCTATTGAATTAAGTATGTATATGTATGTGATTCATATGCCAGACAATGAAACTACATTATAGCCAATATTATGCAAGGATCTGTAGAGAACTGAGCATAGCCATTTCATGACACAAATTTAGTCTATGCAATATCGAACAAGGTCATCTTTCGGTTGCCTGATATAACAATGATATCGGATTTATATGTACAGTGATTCAGTGTGGTTGGTTTAGATTAAACAGAAAAAATAATAATAAAAAATTGAAAAATGTCTGGTCGTGGTAAAGATGGCAAAGTTAAAGGAAAAGCAAAGTCCCGTTCAAATCGTGCTGGATTACAATTTCCCGTTGGCCGTATTCATCGTTTGTTGCGTAAAGGGAATTATGCTGAACGTGTTGGTGCCGGAGCTCCAGTATATTTAGCTGCCGTTATGGAATATTTAGCGGCTGAAGTTCTTGAAGTGGCTGGTAACGCTGCACGTGATAACAAAAAGACGAGAATAATTCCACGTCATTTACAATTGCCTATTCGCAATGACGAAGAATTGAACAAATTGTTGTCTGGTGTAACCATTACTCAAGGCGGTGTTCTACTAAATATTCAAGCTGTGCTATTACCCAAGAAAACGGAAAAGAAGGCTTAAATTCAAGACCAGAAGAATCTTCAAGTGGAAGATACTGGAAATAAACGCAACATGCTATCATCAATATATCTCCTACCCCCTGCAGACTAATACCGCTTTACGCGAAATATTCAGAAATGGAAGGTCTCGCAGGTGCAACGAATATAGACTGCAAAGTAAAATATATCATTAAACTGAAGAACGAAAAATTAGTAGAAGAGTTACTGATATAATTAGACAAGCTGGTGAATGATTCTAATAAATGTATATGTATATATGTATATGATACGCAAATATGTTGCACCTTATTCTTTTTTCGACTTGAATTGAATATAATAAATATAACGAAAAAAAATATATACATATATATATATATACATATACATATGTCCTGTTTATACCATTAACACCACGTATATTCTATATACATATACACATATGTATACATAGATTTAATTCTGTATCTATATGTAGTGTTTATATATCTTAAAAACCTAAAAAGCTTTTCTTGTGTACATAAACTATGCTAGAATCTATTTATATACTGTAATAAATATTGTTGTAAATGCAAAAAAAAAACACGGTTTTAAATAAAAAAAAAATATATATATATGTATATAGCCATATATGTACATATCTACATCCATATGTATGTATTAATAAATATAAATAAAAAAATGTAGACAGACATGTGGAGAAACGTCTTGTCATTTCATTGTTTTTAATATGCAATATGTATTATTAACGTTTTTTATTTATTTACCTTATAAATATTTAACAATTATGGAATTTAAAGGAAGTCGTTTAACCGTTTAAAAAATTGCTAAAATAATATCAACGACTTTAGGTAAAGTTAAAAGGAACACGTCAATATGGAGAGAGATTCCGAATGTATGTATGTATATGTATGTACATACAAACACTCAATTAAACACAAAATTTTTTTTTTTTAACCAACTTAACCTGCAAAGCTTTCGGTTTAACGGCAGGAAAACAGACATGGTCTAAGCAGGAATCGAACTCGCTATCACCGGTTTAGTAGGCTGCGCATTATTCATTCGCCTACGGAGGCACCCGGCAATAACACAATGACATTTATCAGCAGCCTTTTTTTATAACTAACTAAACTTGCAAAGATTTCGGCTTAACGGCAGGAAAACAGACATGGGGTCTACACAGGAATCGAACTCGTGATCTCCGGTTTAGTAGGCTGCGTATTATTCATTACATTAAAATGCCAATCCAAAATATTTTAATTGGCGATTTAATAACTTTTGTAGAATTAAGAAAAATTAAATGCGTACGTGGAAAGTATTTTATATGTTCTTTGAATTTTTGGCAATATTATCCCCTTGCCCCACAAATTGCAAACTAAATCAATCATTAAAAAGAAAAAGCTTAAAAATGCAGTTAAATATCTTTATATGTACGAATGTATGCTGTCGCATGTACATACATACATACATGCTTATGTACTTATAAATATGATAAAAATTTGAACTATTAAATAAGATATAGTGAGAAACATGAAACAAGTCACGTCTGATGAAAATTCAGTATCAGAATAAAGGTAGGAAAACTAACGATAAGATTCAATTAATTATTAATAAATCGACAATATGCAAAATAACGCCTACCTTAAATTTTAATAATATTTCTTTTAACATTTTTTATTTGACCATTTTACCCTATTAATAATAAATATGTATGTATGTACATATGTACATGCGTATCTGAAATTTATCTTTAAAAATTCATTTACTTTTTATTGGCATATTTTAAAATTACCCGTAAATAATACAATATTTGCTACTGCGAAGGACTATGGATTTGCAATCCATAATAATGTAGTAATACTTATTAGGACTAATATATATAATGTCTATGCATGCATATGCAGATCTGTATCTGGGTATGTACACATATCGCATTATATGTATGTCACGTAATTAACATATTGTACACACCATCAGTGTGACCATTGGATACTTTGAAACCCCTTCACAAAAGGATTTACATCCATACGTTTTTATGAAAGTAAAAGGCATAAAATAACTTCTGAAATTTTATATCTATTATGCCAGTGGTAGGGCATACTTCGGAAATCTTATATCTATTGTGCCAATAGTAGTACATACCGAAATGACAAGTTATCAATTTCTTCTCTAAGCTTCAGCGCTAATTAGTGTATCAAGTGATTAAATAAACATTTAAGTTTTTCAATCTTAATGTTTATCAAGAGTAAAGAGAAATACACATACATAAAAATACATACATATATAATATATGACATACATATGCATACACACTTCCATATATAGGAGTATATAGCAAACAAAAAACTTAATTTAAAACTAGTTCGTTCAAAAAAAGAAATATTTGTGTTGTATTGGTATTTGTCGTAAATTTGTATTTATCTCTAATTTTAAAAATAATTTCCAACATTTTATTCTTTAAATTTAAAAAGAAAATTACATACATGTATAATTGATATACATATGTATGTACATACATATGTATGTATGTACATACATATGTATATCAATGTGCGTTTTAATTAAATTGCATAAATTTTTAATCGCTCCTGACTGAGTTTTGAGTTGCATTTCTGTGATATTCAACGTTGCCAGTTTTTGTATTATGTATATCATTTTTGAAAATTCCCAGGACATTTTGTGTAGAAAATCATTTTGCAAAACTGCTTTTTTGTATTCATACGTGTTTCTAAAATCAAATATCCTTAAGAATTTTTATCAACATGTAAGAAATGTCGATGTATATATGGTTAGATGTGTAGATAGCTGTGTGCACATATAGATGTGTGTTTTATGTCAATTTACAAATAAAAGAGATTTCCAAAATATTCAATATTAAAGGCATTGTTAGCTAAACTCAACAGTATCCTGTTCGCCACAAGACGCACTTCCCGAAGGCTTCTCTCTTCCCTATATAGCTTTACAACTGGGGCCTATTTTTGGAAAAATAGAATTTATTTAAATCCATAAAAACATGCATGGAAAATTTCCCTTGGGGAACCCTGATGCGGTTTTTTGTACTTATAACAAATTGTGTGGCTTGGCTTAAAATAAGTAATATTATATACACGAAAACTTTAATTCATAATCCTATTAGGAACGCGTAGTAAACTCTGCAAAATCTTTCCACAACTGGCAACACACCACTTTAACCACACAACGGTCACACCGCACACTATCAAATAACTGCTTTTGCATAAGTGAATCATTTTAAATTTGCTTTATAATTCTCTTAAATAAGAAAGAGAGCATTTCAAGAGAGTATGAACGTATTACAGATTATTTCTCAAAATCGTAATTATATTATGTTGAGAGACCCAAGTAAACCGGCTTTATATAAACCTATTTTCTCAAAGTTTTCGGTATTTAGCTTGTGAATCTCTTGCAGTGTGGAAGTAAATAAGAAGTGAGGTGACGGTATTGTGCCGTTAAATGCGTAAAAAATAAAATATATTTATGTATGTTTTTCACATCTGTATGTAAATAAAAAAAAAGAAATAAATTTATTACAATAAATCTTTCGTACCAGCTTTAAAAGTGAAGAGACAAGAAAAATATCTTTTTATGAGTTGTGTACGTGCCTAAAAACCAAAAAGAAAAATAAATAAATTGGAAAGAAGAAACAGATTACCACAATTAGAGTGCATTGCTTTTACATATTGTACGTGTACATTCATATGTATGTATATACGTATTTAGTTAAAAATATATAATTGTTTTTTTTTTTTTTTGTTTTTCTATTTTCGAAAAAGTATTAAAGCGTGCTACACGCCAAAATAGAATAAAAATAAAAACAAGTGAAAGTTTGTTTCTAATTGTTTTTTTTTTTTATTTATTTTTTTTTTTTTTGTGAAGTAAAACACGCACGTGAAAATAAACTTCTGAGTTGGAAAACTTGAAAATATTTTTGAAATAAAGTAAAATTGAAAGCATTAAAATGACTGCAAAAGTGAATCGTTCACATAGTTTTGTTTCCTCTTTAAAATGGTGGCCTTCAAATCAAACGCAAACAAATGGCAACACTGGTGATGGAGGTGGCGGAACAATCATTGGCCACCAGCAGATACCAGCCTCTCATACCTCTGGCGGTAGTGTGGGTATTGGATTTCGCGGTCTTATATCATTCAACAAAACATCAACAGCACAAGCATTCGGCAGTTCCGTAGCTGTACAAAAATTACGTGAATCAAAGTGGTTTAAACCTGACGAACAACGTATTTTTTGTGCTGTAATCGAATGTGGATTTATTGTTGAAGTACGTAGTATTGCAGCCGTAGCCAGGCAACTAGAACAACAGCAGCATCGCAAACGGCAGCGCTTACAGAGCCTAACACGACAACATAAAAGCGGAAGCAACGACACAAACTCAAATAAAAATTATGAAGACGAATATGTAGATGTAGAGAACTTCACTGAAAATGATCAAACTAATATACAAAGGTTGTTAGCAGCTGGTGCTTATCACAATAATCATCACGTTGTTCCAATTGAGAGCGAGGATGATGACGATGAGGACGATTTGGATTTACAAGACGAAAATAAAACACCGATTACAACGTGGTTTGGAGTTGTGTTGTGTAAAACTAATAAGGGTAAGTTTAGTGTAATTTATAAAATTAAAAACTTACATACATACATGTAACATACAAGATATGTGGATGGATTTACGTATGGATGTATGTATGAAACGATTTGAAGATAGAAAAATAGCAAAAACCATATGTGTTAATTATATAGCGAATTTGATTATGTTTATATATATGTATGTTATTTTTTAATATTTAAGAACCTGCCAAACAGAAAAATACTTTGAATTGAAATAGTGCATACAGTGGCATACAAAAGTCTACATGCTATAGATTTGTTTAAGTAAAAGCCAATTAAAAAATCCATAGAAAAAGGTTAAAGTAGTACAGTAGAAAAGTTCACAGTTCAAAATTTAAATTTGAATTGAGAGAAAAGTCCGCAGGCACGGTAACTGTACATGCCATTATTAGCAACCATGGAGGATATGCAGAACTGCCAATTGCTGCCAGCGTTGAAGAAATTTAAAGTTATTATTTTTATTTCGATTTGCTTTGCGAGTAAAAATTTCTGTATAAAATTTATTTTTATTAAAAATGAATAAAAAGTGAAGTGAAGCAAACTTGTAGCTGCGTCGATTTATTCTAAAATAGCATAAAAGCGGAAAATCTTTAAAGGAAGTTGACGAATTGGTTAAGCGATGGCAGGGAACTGTACAGACAATAAGTAAAATTAATAATGAAGCAAAATGCTGTTAATGTAAGACGCAGTGTAATGTGGACGGGCAACCAAAGTAACGGTTCTCATAAAACGTCAAGTCATGGTATAATAAAATAATATCGGAGATAAAAACAAAAACCAAAAATACCACACTGAATATAGCTATAAAGTTAGGAATAAATAAAATTGTCTCGATCCGTCATTAAACAGTTTGAAGTGTCTTAAGAATTGGAAAAATTTAGAATCGTGGCTGGCAAATTCAAATTTTAAGACCTTAAAAGCAATTGATACTATCTATTAACTCTCTGTCTGCAATAATGAATTGATTATAATGAATATGTACTTATATGCTTTCATCATTATCTAAAGCACTTGTGTTGCTTTTTCGGATTAAATTTTAGCTATTTCTAAAATATGATCTAATATTCAAATAGATATATAATACAGATGCAAGCAATAATTCAGTTAATAGAAAGCGATGCCTTCAAGTAATTGCTGGAAGTATTACCGAACCAGGGAAAGCTACTGCATACAGTAGTACAATCATATATCAAGAAATGAAGGAGAAATTTTTATGGTAAAGCAATTCTCTATATTTTTCTCTATCAGAAATATGTAATAATGCTTGCAATGTGCAGATATATTTGTTTACTTTGATATTTTATTTTATATATTTTAATATTTATTGGTTTTTTGTATGATATTAAATAAAGAAACTATTAAAAATGATTGAAAAACCTACTTTCTGAATTATAATAGGATCTATCCTATTATATCCTACAGAACTACCTATAATAAAGAGAACATTATAGATGTACATACGAAAATAAGTATGTACATATGTATGTGCTCCAAATCTGGCGATTCTGCTAAAAATGAATTATCTTAAATGTTTTTTAGCTTTGGAATTTTTCTTCTTACTCATAAAATATTTTGCTATTGATTTTCATCAGCGACTTTTGCAAATGTCAACCTAATCGCATGTAAACTATATATCAATATAATTAATTCATAGTAATGGCAAATTAGACAAACCAATAAAAAAATTTTAGCTTTAACACACCCACTTTTTGGCTAAAATATGGTCTTCTCGATTTTGTTGTGGATTTGTTTCAATTGCATTGCTTTTGTTTGGTGCTTCAGATTAGACATCAAAATGTGGGTCATCAATTTGCATTATATTCAATTATATTAAAAACTATAAACCGTACGATCTATAAGATTTTTGATCACTGCTTTTGATTTACACATGTGTATGAGTATATGGATTTGCATATGTATGTGTGTATTCATTTGAATAAAAACAACGTGAATTATCTAATATATCAGTGTTCTTCTGACTTTGTAATGACTTGTAAATCATGAATATTCATTGATAACTGTATGTATGCATGTATGTACATACATATGTATGTATGTGTATGCATAAATGTATGTACGTACTTACAAATGTGCAAATATGAAAGAAATAATATGTAAGAAATAAACCAATGAATTGGAACAAAGTAAACAAGTTAAATTGAAATTAGTAAATAAGTTTATAAAACAGATACTCGTACATTTGTCAGTCAGTAACTTTGTAAACACATTTAAACATGCATATATGTGTGTGTGTGATCTGGGAATTTAAATTCTTTCAAGAAAGAAAATGTTCCACATTTAGAACTAATTTGTAAATTAATTGATGCTTTTACAAATCCCAGTAGCAATTTCTCAGAAACGACCGTGTTTCACGATAGCAACGATACATTAGTTTTTCATCAATTTATCGCTATAAAGACGAGATTGTTTGAATTCCTCCATTACACCTGTTTGTATTTAGAAGGTTTAGTACACCCTGTAGAGACTATTTCTAATGGTGGGTTGTTTATTAGATAAAATAATATGTATGTATGTAAGATACGTACATATACGTACGTAGGTGTTACCCAAAATACACATACACATTATTTACATACATATCTGTAGTTATTAATAAGAAAACAAAAAGTAATTTAGATAAAAATAGCAAACGAGAAATGCTAAACATCAACAACAATAAAACGCGCATATTCGAATTAAACCTTTTCTATGGCCAATTGAGAATATACACACAAACATACACATCCACATACAAGTTGTACGTTATAAAGGAATACATGTTTAGATGTTTGTTCAATTCTCAAAAAAATTTTTTTTGACGATTTTACTCAGATTTGGCGCTTAAATACCAGTTTATTTGTAAGCAATATTTGCAAATGATATGGAATGATTTTGTTTTTAGTGTGCAGGTCAGGTAATGACAAGTTTGGCTATAATATTTTTACAAGAACCGATTTCACACTATAATGCTTTCTATTAGGACTTATGTGCGAAAATTACTAGTACCTTTAAATAATACCAAGAATTTTTATAGAAAATATAGATTTATATACATATAAATTAGTATACCCAGTGAAATTGTGGTTGGATTTGAAAATATCATAACATGCCAGTTCAAACCTCCGAGCAGCCAAAGAAAAATATATATTTATTTGTTCCCTCAATTGCTACACTCTGTATTTTGTATATACTTGTAAATAGAAAATTTAATTTGAAAATTTAGTTTAAGGAAATTGATGCAGAGTAATTGAAGTATTCTTTTGATTAAAAGCCAATGCAGTGTGGACTAAAAAATTCTATTGATACCTGGAATTGAATAGAATTAAATAATGCAAGTATTCATAATAGTTTTCTGGCTAAAGAAAATTCCCAAATGTCTCCCTTTACTATTCTTTGGGAATATTAATTGTTAGACATAAACTTTGTCCAGTACTGTAACTCTAATTTTTATGTTTTATAATTCTAATACAGTTTTTTTTATAAAAGAACCAAAGAATTCGTTTGAAAAGAAAATATTTTATAAGGAAACTATACCATTGCCGGCTCATCCTGACTAGAAAATGATTTAATTACTTTCTAACGCTGTTTTATTAATTTCTTTTACCAACACTGGTACGACTTATCAATTTACTATTTAATTTAGTTTTTCTTTTTAGAATTAATTATCTCTACTATTATAATTAAATATTTCATACTTTTAAAATAGTGTTGGTGATTTTTAATCGCAAAATTTTAAATAATATTTTGCAATATTGTGGAAACGTTTGACTGTGCCTTAAAAATTAAAAACTTTTTGCCAATAAGATATATAAATAATGCTTTAATGCATTTTGAAAAATTGTTGTAAAATAGTGATTTAAGGAATGAATTTGAATGATTAGATGTACATTTTTAAGAATGCGTTTAAAACGCTGATCACTGTTAGTGCATTTACTTATAAGCTGATTTTACCGGCGGTTTAAAGAACTTTGCTTGGAAATAAGAAAACATCTTTGCAATATCAATTTAAAAGAGCAGCTACAATTAAAGTCTCCTCTCTACTATACAAGTTAAACAAATACTTGCTTATCAGGAGCGAGCACAACTTATCAATATTTATTGAACTTTAGTCGTTTGTAGTAATATAATAAGTAGTCTACTAAAGCTTAACAATTGTTTTTCTTACAAGCAGACGATTAATTAATCAATATTATTTCAAAAGTTGACTATTAATAGCTTTAGCTTCAAGTACAAATTATTAAATACTCGTTAAAGAGTCAATAACTTGTATGGAATTCATTTAGAAAATATTGCCCACAAATAATTAAAAATGATAAAAATTTAAATAATTAAAAATTAATAAATAATTTTCTAACATCAGCATCATAATAAAATTGATTATCTTTGTGGTGCATTTACCATCATAAGCTGCATAGATGGGGATGCACTGAAATGCGCATCAGATCTTTTTAAATGATGAAAATATACAAACGGAAATTAAGGCCCGCTCTAGTTTTTAAAAACTACTCTTTCAGTAAAGTTATGAAAATGCAACACTGAACTGAGTATCGAACAATATATATTAATAATTTTGCAAAAACGATATTAATTTTAAAATACTCCCAAAAAGCATGTGAACGATTATAATTTTATATCATCTGCGTAATCTTGTTTAATATAAAAATAATTTTTTACAATTTCATACTCCCTACTCCCATAAGTGTTTGTAAATATAATAAATATTCTGAACAAACGAAATTCAATTTGGTTTTGCGTATCATTCCTACCAAAATACGATGACTAGATTTTGAAACGATTTAATCGAACAAAATTTTTGGAAAAATATGACATTTGTAGCGGAGCATACTCTTAAATACAACTTTCTTGTTTGCATTATTTATTCCAATACTTTACACGACTGCATTTAAGCTTTTTTTTTTAAGCCTTATCAGGGCAGCGGAGATGTGCTGCGCACTTTTCTATAAAGAGTGGACCAACCATAACGCACAATGATTGTAATTGTCAGTCACTTTCATCTCAGTGAGTTTGTTAACGGGCGGAATAACCGCATTTGGGCAAATGAGAATTTACATGCGATTGGCGAAAGTGGCATTTTTGGTACGATTTATGGGCTGGTGGCATCATCGAGCTTAGCCATGATGCCACCATCATGAAAATGGGTTCGGCTTAGCAGTTACCGTAAATGGTATTCACTACAGCGAAAGTCGGGGTATGGACTTGTGCAATATATGCTTCAGGTCAGCGAAACAATGGCTCTTTAGCGCGGGAAATTCAATGGCCACGTTGTCTCATGCCAGAAAGAGTTATGTCAGCAAAGTCCTGCCGATCATTCGGCCGATATTTTCTATCACATACATATACGTACATATGAGAAAAAATTTCTGAAATTTTTTTTGTTATTTTGCATTTTAGTTGCACCACATCCTTTATGTACGTTTTTTGTGTCTACTGGCTTATTTTCTGCATTTTGTGCACTTATATCCTCCCCTTATGCCACAGCAAAACTTGGTATTGTGATTAGCAGCATTTTCCCCACATGGGAGGATTGCCATGTATGCATGTATGTAAGTGCAAATTGCTGAGAAATTGTTGCATTCACTCAAATTTATTTCGCAAGTGCATTGGCCTTGATGCAATATATGCAAATTAAATAAACATATATAAATATAAATAATAAAAAAAAAATGTACATAAATAACAAAAATGTCAAGAATTTCAAAGCTATTGTCGCTAGCAAGGCCTATACGACAGTTAACAGGTCTATGCAATTCTCCATCTTTTGTCTTTCAGTTGCTAATAAATTTTTATGGATTTTTACATTTCTTTTTATATATTTTAACAATCACCTCTGCAATTTTATCTTGGAATTTTTTTATATCAGAATATATACACACACATGCGTATGCATTTGAGTATGTATGTAGTCAGATATAATAAAAGTACATATTTCATTTTGAGAATGGCAAAATATTAAACATGACAATACAAAATGAATTTAATTACGTTTTGATTGCGAGCAATTTAAATTGATAATTTTTTTTTTTATCGCGTTTATCTTTTATCATTTTTAGATAACAAGCCAAAAGCCGAAACAATAGAAGTATTTTCTGTCAAAATACGGGAAAATGGTACCTTTAAAATGTTAAAAATGTCACTGGAGGACATTTGGAAAAATGGTTGGGAACTGCGCATAAACAACTTTGCTGATAAAGAGAAATCTCCCCATATTGAAAAGGATATAAGAAATCAGGTAATATTATTAAACTATTTTAAAAGATAAGCAAATATTTGTATTATGTATTATAGATATAAAGTACATCATTTTAATAAGAATTTTTTAAGTTAGATTAAGCTCTAAAAATTTAGGACTTTAGCTGATAGTTGCGAAGAAAGTCTTACACATTTATGCAAATGGCTAATGAGGTGGATTCGATCCCCAGCTCTTTCGTTGGAATGCCCGCTAATATTTACTAGCGAAGAAATTACTTTAGCGTTACTCTACATAAAGAGGGAAACTTTTATTCTAGTTAAGCAAACAAATTGGCAATAAAAGGATTTTGTGTTTTTTAACTTTAATTCTATGATGAGGTTGGTGGTAGCAAATTTGTAATTGTGTGACCTTCTATTTTGCAAGTCAATACTTTCCGAAGTTACCGCAACCTTTATAATTACAAATTTCTTAACTGTTTTCAAAAACCATATCCATTCTCTAAAACATTACATTACAATGAGTTACTTCTAGCTCTTCAGATGAAACAGTAATCTCATATGACCTAAACGGAAGTCTGGATCGCACTTCACTTGTTACTCAAAGAGCAAATCTTCTTCATAGAAAAAAAGTAGAAGTTCTAAAAAATGCAAAAAAAAAAAAAAAGCTTTTCGAGAAACAAAATTTCCTTACAATCTCGCACTGCATAAAGAAGCAACACATAGTTCAATGACAGTCCCATCATAATTAGCAAGACTGAATATACTGGAATTGGTTAGAAAAAGGCGAGTCCATTTTATATCAAATACAAAAACTTTAAACTTCGCCAGGTAAAAATATGATTTCAATAGAATTTATGTATGTATGCGTGTGCATGAAGTATTGAGTACCAGTATCTTAACTTTTTAAAGTAAAAATAATGAAAGCAGAGTAATGAACAAATGCATGCTGGGTATTCAAGGTAACTTTTATATAGCACGTGTAAATGTATGTTTAAAACCATAAAATTTCTGTCTTTCCAAAACTAAAGAAACTCTTGCCTAATTATAAAATCTGAACTTGGCAAAAGCGGATTTCTTATTTGCTACTCAAGACTTTTGAGGTGCATTCTTTAGGGCAGTATTGCATTTTGATTTTATACACAAAAAGTTTCCTGCATACATATGTAGGCATACACATGCCCACACAACCTAGTATAAGTATTTAAGTATGCGTATACATGCGCACGAGTATTTTCATTGTATCAAATTAATTTCAGGTTCTTGAAATACTTTCTTAAATATCTTTTTTTTTTTATCAAAGTTTAAATTATTTTTAATTATTCAGAATACTTTATCAGTAAATTTAATTGGCTATTCAGTATTATTATGCACATTACTAGATTTTATATTAAAAAAATATTTAGAAATATATGCATGCATATGCAGATTCCTTTTAAAGCGGAGCAGTAACGTAACGTTCTGTACTTCAAATCTTAAGGCCCAGTCAGATAGAATACGTATACTTCGCATTCTCTCAACTGACAACTAAGTGAAAGCATGTATATTCTTATCAGCCAACTTACGATCAAAAGATTTCCGTTAACGCCAAGTACGAAAGTTGAACAACTTTTAACTTTTTGGATACGTTCAGTACGTTTGGCAAGTGGCTTTTGGGTTTTTACTGCAGTTTTATTCAGCTTATTGTTCATAATTGTTCTTAATGCGGTATTTGAAATTTTAGAAAAGTAGCAAAAAGGAAAATAAGTAAATCGAAGTTATTCAAAAGGCTTCCATGGCTGCATAATGAAACTTCTATAGAGTAACAAAATAAAATAAAAAAGAAAGAAATCGTGGGCTGCTTCAGCAATTGCAACAGGAGCAACAGGTAAGCAAAGATTTTATGTGTAAGAACACCTTATTTAATATTCGTTAACAACCTCTTGATTGTGTTAGCCAACCTTTTTCGTCGCCATCTTACTGTCAGTTGAGACAGTACAAAGTATACGTATGACGTATTCTAAGTGTCGTATTCTCAGCCTTTACAATTATTTTTTACAAAACAAGTATAGTTTTTAAAGCATATTTCATTATTTAGTAAATCTATTAAATAAATTAAGTTTTGTATTCGCACATGACATTAAAATTAGAATAAAAGTGGAAACGCTTTTTAAGTTTATCTCTTAAGAACGTTATTTTATAGACAATACCTTTTAACGTAATTAAATGAAATCTTTACAAAATACATTTTGTAAAAACAAAAATAAATAAAACATTTAGCCTTAATTCATTCTAATAATAAACTTCTTTACCAGGATCACTCGTAAGAAGTGGACTTAAAGAAAAGATGAAAGCGATTAAGCAAACCATGTTTGCTTAACAATAAGAAAAATTGGCCGAGAAAATCGCCAATATATGGTGTAGGATATGAAACAACTATTTCAATTTATAAAATTATATGCTAATTATTTTTCTTTTTCATTAAATTCCTGTTTCCAGATATCCTTTGCACGAAAAGCCAAGCAAAGCTTGTGGAATAACAATAAGCACTTTGTGTATTGGTGTCGCTATGGCAATCGCCAAGAGGATGTCAGAAAACGGCAGGTGATTAAAAAATAACAAAATCTTCATTAAATAAAATTAAATAGAAATTAAATTGTGCTTATATTTCAAAGATGTCCGAATGTGTTAAATGGAGCAGTGTGGGCATGAACGCTGGCATGTTACTACTCATGAATAAACAAAAATCCTATTCCACCTCTAAGTAATTGAAAAAGCAACTATCATCATTTATATATACGAGTATATACATATATAAATATATCTATATATAGAATTAGCTAACTACATTTGTGGCTAATAATTTAATTAAACAAATATATATATGTAACATTTATGAGGATTAGAATTATTTACAATATAAAATTAAGTTTATACAAGTTTATTGTATTATAAAATTTTTGCGTCATTATTTCTTTTCTTTCATCAACAGTGATAAGACAACGAACGAAAAGCATTTAGAAAATGCAAATTGTATTATTAAATTTGTATTAAAGCAGTCAGAAAAAATTTACAAAATGAAAAATGAATATTTTTTTAAACAATCTTTTGGCATTGCATAATTGCATAAGCTTTCGTTCGTTTGTGTGACTATTAAACATTCTTCAAGTATTATTCGTCTTTACATATTATTTATTCTAGTCCTCATTTTATATGTATAATTATAATTAATTAATTGAAAGCCTAAACTAGACATAACCTCTTAAAATGCAACTAGTTCAACTGAAACTTTATGCGGTAAAAATATTAATAATTAATATTTGAAGAGAGTTTTGCGATCTTTCCTATAAATATTAAAGTTTAAGTGTGGAAAGTAAGAATGAAATTGCGATTGACTTTAGAATTGCAATATTTTTTGAACAAACATTGTTTAAATTGCAGATTTCTATTATCGCAATGAAATATTTTCAATAACTTGTTCAGATAATTACTTGCATTAATATCATTCCATTACTATAATGCAATAGAAAGCATGGAGGGAGCAAACTAAAATTATTCTTTAATAAATAGAAAAAAAAAGTTTAAAATTAAACTGGTTGCAACAACAAGAAATTCATTTTTAAGAAAGTTGTATTACCAAATTAATAATTTCTAACACGAAGCAAACGCTAAAATTATTCAATGTTTCGTGCAGTTCTTGAATAAACAAGAAAAATATCTGTGAATTTGAAACTTTTATTATTATTTTTTAAATAATAATAATAATAATGAAAAAGAAATGGAGAAAAGACTTATAACTTTTTTTACAAAAGTGTTTATCTTATATTTTTATTTATTTATTACTATTTAAGCAATTGTTATTGTTGTCTTGTTTATTATTTTTAAGGGTTCATTTAAAAAGGTAAAACAGAGCCCAGAAAATAAATAAGCATCTTCTGCATAAGAAATTAAGTTCCACGGGATTTCCCTTTTCAAATGAACACTTTCCTAGCACTTCCAAAAAGAAAACACAAAAAATGGAACGAACTTAATACTTCAGTGATTTTAAAAAGTGAAGCTATAAAATAAATATAAAAATTAATGTGATTTATTTGCTTTTTAAATTTATAAGCAGTATAAATCACAATTCAAGCAAATATGAGGAATTGTTATATTAAATTTAATATGCAGACAACATTGTTCATATAGATTTTAGTGAATTTAAATATTAAAAAATATTGTTATTTTTATATAATTTACCAAGTACGAGAATTATATATAAAGAACACGTTATATATATTGAAGTAAATACTTCGATACATGAATTATATCCAAGTTGTAAGCTACTTTTTTCGACATGACATTTATTTATATACATATATATGTATATTATATGTACAACTAAAACACCACGAAGTAAATAAACGTTTGAATAAAGCAATAATAAAATAAAGTGCGCTCTACGTTGGTTTCAATGTATTATTTACACCGATATATAACATGTCCATATATATAAAACCCCATTACCAAAATTTATTAGTAGAAAGAGAATATGAAGATGGTTAAAAACGAGAACGTTAAGAACGTTATTAAAGCTAAACAAAAGACTGCATTATAAATTATTATATTTTAGTTAGCAGCAGTTTCCTAAAGCAGCGGAAAAACAAAACCAATTTCACTTCACTGATGGTACTTTTGTGCTACTTTTGATCGCTTTTATGAATGCAGTGGAAGTACCGACGACGACCACTTGCCAAAAAATTTTTTGATTTTAAAGAATATGGGGGAACACACTCGGTTTGGAATCATTTTCACAACTATTTGTTTTTAGCATTAAACGAAATATGAAAATATAGACAATAATTAAATTGGGGAAGGCCAAAATAGTAATAATTTCATTAAATATTACAACATTTAAAATAAATTCTTTAAATTTAAATATTTGGAAAAGTAATTTTTATACATTAATGAAATTCCAATCAGATACATTATTAAATCCATAATTAGTGTTAGAGGCACGTGGGATAAAAACTGTATGAAATCAACTCAAAAAAAATTTATATTGTCGATTCTACGGCTGATTACTTTCGTTACCTTGAAGAAATTTCGGAGCATAGTCGTACTAAAGGCTTTAGGAATACAAAGTACGATTTTGATGGAATTCGCGGATGGCATTGAATTCACCGAAAAATGAAAATCTATCAAACCACAGTAAATAGAGTATTTTATAAATCATAATTTGGAAAATAAATAACAACATTTATATTTTGAAATTGTATAAATATTAATGAATTAAGTAATAGAATAAACACTAATGGAAATGTATACTAACTTGAAAGCAGAAACAAAACTTTAAGTGTATAATAAGAGCAAAGTGGGAATATTAGTAAATAAATATAAAGTTCAAAAGCAAGGAAAGCAATCAAATCCAAATATAAATAAATCGACAACCTCAATAAACCAAATATCTTAGAATATTTAAAAAAAAAACAAATATTTCCAGGCTGGCTGTTATTGTGCCTTTAAACTGACTTGGGCAAACGGATATAACATAAAAAAAACCTTGTTCGTTTTTCGAATATTTTTGGTTGAAAGCCTACGGATGAGTGTCCTTTTAAAAACACATTATATGCCAACCTGTAGACTACTTTCACCATGGAGCAAGTAAAATAACTAATGGATGCATTATTTAAAAATTCAAAATATGCTCCAGTTGTGGAAATTGCATTTTTATAGAACTGTAAGATTTTCTCGTATTAGGAAGCCCACGTTTTAATTCAATTTTTAATCGCAATTTTTACTCACCTCACGCAGCAAACCAAACAAAACGTCTGTTGATAAGGAACGTTCATGAGCTTCGTCCATTATGATGGCTGAGTAGCCATCTAAATCAGGATCACGCAAACTCTCACGCAATAAGATGCCGTCTGTCATATACTTGATAACAGTTTTTTCTGAAGTACAATCCTCGAAACGTATAGCATACCCAACTTCGTCACCTATTAAAATATGAGTACACATTTCTCTACAGAGGCTAATTTTGACATTTTTCTTAAATTAACTCACCCAATTTGGTACCCATTTCATCAGAAACACGTTTTGCTACTGACATTGCAGCCACTCTCCTTGGTTGAGTACACCCAATCATACCAAAATTACTGTAACCATCCTCATGTAAATATTGAGTCAGTTGAGTGGTCTTACCACTACCCGTTTCACCCACAATAATAATGACAGAGTTCTCTCTAATAATATTAAGTAGTTCCTGCCGCACCGCAAATACTGGTAGAAAACGCCTTTGCTCTGTTATAGATTTCTTACGAGCAAAATCACTTGAGCCACCACCACTTTCCTGACCACGCATGTGATCAGCAAATTTTTGATCTTTACGATAATCGGCTGTATCTGTATCTTTATCAAACTTATCATCTTCTTCATCAGCTTTCTTTTCAATTCCCATAATATTGCCCAATTTGGTGCCACTTAATTCCCAGTGTTTTTTCTGTGCCTTGCGGCGTTCTTTTTGTTCACGATATACTCTCACCAGTGTACTGCCTTTCCGGGCTATTAAAGCCATATCGGAGGTAGGATCTTTGACAGGTATAACGGGTTCTGGTTGTTTTGTGAACACAATGCGACCATCAAGAAACGGTGGTGTGATGTGGTGTACCAACAAATGCACACGTTCAAGAGCCTCTTCATCAAAATCATCATTTACATTAATAGACATAACTACGCCAGAAGTTAGCATACGATTACGCTCCCAAAGTTCATTATCTTTATTATTTTGCCTTTGTTGCGCACTAATGCGCTTAGTACGTTTTTGTTCCAAAATTTCTTCACGCTTCCGAAAGTAATCGGCATTTGCTCCGGCAAAGGGGTTATTTTGATCATCGTAGCCTTCATCTATGTTATACCATTCTCGATCCAACCTTCGTTGCTCCTCTTCCCACATGTCCCGTTCTTCTTTACTCTCGCCCCACGGCTGTCGCTGACTACGGCTTGTGGAGGGAGTGGCCCCTGAGCGTTTTCTTTCATAAGCCCATGCATTATACTTATGTGATGGAGTGGGTCTTTCTGTGTCATCTTCTCTATGGTGACCTTGCCTCGAACGGCTACGACTTTTATTTGATGAACTTGAGTTGAAACCACTGCTACTGCTTCTCTGCGACCAATCACCTTTTTCTGAGGCAGCATACGATTTCGGTGTGGGAAAATCCCAGGAAGATTTACGTGCAAAACGTTCACTTTGATCATCGTCCTCTTCCCAGGTGCTACCCGACACAGAAATTGTGTGCGGTGTGCTTGGCTCATCCTTAAAGCGCGGAGTATTTACACTTCTTTCGGAATCGCGATCACGTTCTCTATGATCCCGGCGTCTGTCCCTATTTCTTTCTCGATCACGGTTTCTATCACGACTGTCTTTGGAGGATCTGCTGCGGCCTTTATCACGACCTTGTTCTTTTTCATAATTTTTAGTGGAATAATGGACACCACTTTTAGTTCTATCTCTTTTAATATGCTCTCTTAAACGTTCTCGTGCTTCTTCTGAAACACCTCCTGTATGTGTTGGTGTCTCATCTCTTGGGCACCTCAAATGACGGCTCAACTTATGAAAACTCTGAGTATCAGGTTTTTTAAAAGCGAATTCACTTGGCGTTGTGACTGTTGATTCTACCTTCACTGTTTTATCATCCTCGTCATACTCATTGTCCTTAAATGATATTAAACGATGACATTCTTCCCGTTCCTTCCGCTTTTGGGCAGCTAATTTGTCTAGCCCCAATATTGAAGGTTTCGGAACCTTAAATTTATTGTCATCAGTTTTCGACTTTTTTATAACCAAACCGCCGCGAGTTTCATTACCACGTGTCCCCTCTAGGCGATGCACATCGGATTCATCTTCATAATCCATTATTTGGATTAAACCGAGAGTTAATATAAAATATGATTTGAAACGCTTTTAACACCCGGTAAAACAAAACACAATAATATACGATACACAGCTGTTTTATAATTGTATCCAGATAGCGCCGAAAAATTAATTGTCATTCTGGGATTTCCTTATCTCCCAGAATTCCCAATTTTATGCTTAATTAGTTTTATAATAATTACGACCAATTCGCACAAGGATTTTTAAGACGTCTAATTTTGGAAGTTAATTTAATTTTCTTTGCACTAGTTTCAGTTTCTGTTTTTACAGAAACATTGTTCAACATTAATTTCAATTATTTCACTGTAATAGAAAAATAAACAAAACCGAAAAAAATAATAAAAATGTAGAAAGAAGAAAATTTTATATACAAAAAAACAATCGAATGAATATGAATAGTTGTTGGTAGCAACTCCAAAAAGAAATAAAGCAAAATAAGCGTTATAAAATTTAGTAAAAAAAAATTTTTTTATTTTTCCCCCACGAATTAAAATACAAAAACACGTTCCCTAGAGTATTTATGTTTTCCACGTTATAGTGCGGCCACATGTTTTCGTTAAGGATAAAATTGGCCACTAACATTTAAACTGTATGCAAGTAATTAGTAATCGTTTATTTTTTTCAAATGAAAAAATTGTTAAAAATGTTAATGGTTTTTGCCACTAATTTTATTGATTGATTATTGTTTTATTTTTATTTTATTAATATTGCATTATAGATAACGTTTTTGCAAAGTTTTCTGGCAAATTGCTTCAAATATTCAAATTTATAGAGAAATACTCGATTTTTTGAAGAAATACTTGAGTACCCAACAATTGCACCACATTCTTAGCAACACAATGGCGCTTAGGTAAATTGAATTTGGTTTTGCATAGCGCCATAATTGTTTAAATTTTTTCTCGCCGACTGTTTCAAAAAGTATTATTTAACTATTTAATATAACAATAATTAAACATATTTATTTTAAAAAAATTGATATATAAAAATGGACTCTAATGGACGTCAAATTCGCTCGTTTTTAATGTCACGGGATCCTAGCGTTGATCGTAGACATCGTCCTCGTCCAGAGAAACGGGAAAGGCTCTTTAACGATATTAAGGAGGAGAATGACTGCAACGATGAAAGTGAAAGCGACACTGCAGAAGAATATGAATATGATGAAACAGAAAGCACTGAAGGAAGGTTTGATTCCAAAGAGTTGGTGGAAATTGGAGCATTAATATATTTAAGATTGAAACCAGTAGACAATCCATCGCCAGCGTATACAATATCGGAGGAAGGGAAAGTTCTAATTACAGGTCCTTCCCTAGAATCAGCCAGTAGTAGCAAAAATAAAAATGCAATGGAGAAGCATTACAGTTTTTCCGAAATTTTTGATTCAACCGTAAGTCAACGGGAAGTTTACGACAAATGCATAGGGCAAAAAATATTGGCAGAAGAAAGTTTCACTATTTTAACTTACGGCACTTCGGGATCTGGAAAAACATTTACTTTATTAGGAGACGATATAAAAGCTGGTATTATACCACGATCTCTCGAAAACATATTTACATTGTATGAGGCTAATATACATCCAAATCCTCTAGCAAAATTGATCAATGGTAGAACAATATTTCTTGACGATAATTTAGTAGAAAAAGAATCTTTGCTGAGACGTCAAATTTTGGATAATTGCAAAAATTTGGAAACAAATTATACGCAACTTAATCATTCAATAAAATTTGAACACAATTTTACTCCACTACCTTTTGAAGATGTTTCTGTTTTTATATGGATAACTTTTGTAGAAATATACAACGAATTAGTATATGATTTGTTGGCTCCAATAAAACCAAGCGGATCTTTCATATCAGCGGGAAATGCTAAGCGCAAAAATTTGAAAATTGTTTGCAACGACGGTAACGTTTTTGTCAAAGGAGTAACATCAATCTACGTAAAAAGCAGTTTGGATGCTTTAAAACTTTTGCGTTCAGGTTTACAAAAGGTTACATACGCATCTACATCAATTAATGCCAACTCTAGTCGTTCGCATTGTGTATTTTTCGTAGATGTTTTAAAATATTATCGCAACGGTGTTTATACAGAAACTTCATATAAATTTTGCGACTTGGCTGGTTCAGAACGTTTGGATAAGACTGGTAATATGGGATGCCGCCTTAAGGAAGCCCAGCGCATTAATACTTCACTCATGATATTAGGACGTTGTTTAGATGCTGCAAACAACACAGTTTCGTCGGCAACAACAAATTCAATTCTAAGCAAAAAAGAACGCATTCCCTTTAGGGAATCAAAGCTAACAATGATACTGCAGGCTGCCCTACAAGGAAAAGAAAAATTGGCTATGATAGTGAATGTTACTCCTACGGAGAAATATTACGAAGAAAACTTACATGTCCTCAACTTTGCTTCTATTGCTCGTAATATAATTTTTAAAAGACCCGTTTCAAAACAAAACAAATCACGTTACTCTATATTTAGTACTACCGCAGACAACGGCTATGTACAACAATTATTAGAAGAAAACGCTAATTTGAAAGCAGATAATAAACATTTGTCTCTGCAACTAGAGCACGAAAATAGACATAAGGAAGAGGAAGATCAATACCTTGACAAAGTACTTGATGAAAATTTCAACCTCAAAGAAGAAATTGATCAATTGAGCCAGCAGCATGAGCGAGAACTCTTGAAGCAAGAACAAGATTTACGAAATCAACTGGTGGATTCGTTTAAAGTTACCCTTGAGGAACATAAAAGAAAATTTGAAATGCGCTTACAACGCGAATTAGAAAATCAAAAACGTATTTATGAAACAAGAATAGAATTTCTTAATCGAAGGCATCAAGAAGAATTACTCGATTTAAGGGATGAATATGAAAGTGGGGGGCACGACGTAGACGAAGTAAACCGTGATATTAAAGAAAGTGAAAATGATGATGTGTTATTTGTGGAAACCGAAGGCGAGCACAAAAAGGACGAGGAAAATAAAGAAAATATTCAACAAAACTGATCAAGCAATGTGAACGTTTTTTGATAGCAATAACTTCCTTTTTCATATCTGTTAATTAATTGGCAATGTTAATATATTTTTTCCGTATCAATAAATATTGCACATTTGGAATGGTAATAACACTGCGCACCCGCAAATTTAAATGTAGTTTTTGCAAAATAAAGTTTCTAATTGTTTGCTACTTTGGAAATTAATTTCTCTGAGCCGTGATTGATTAACAACAATTAAGTTTGCTACTTAGCATTAAAGTAATTCCAATAAAATATTTTTTTTCAAAATTTTACAAAATAAATTTTTTTTTACATTAACAATAGCTTTTTAAAGCCCCGATACTTCGATAAACTAATATGCACCAATTCGTGTGCACTTTTATATATGAACTGTATACAAAATATTTATTATATACTACATTTCATCGTCACTTGTCATTGAGCAGAGTACTTGTTCTTGCCACCACTCGTGAACTTCATACACAGCATTGGCTTGATTATTAAATGGCAAAAGTTTTGTGCCAGGTATAATGTGAGGCATTAAACCAGAAGGGCTGCCCAAGCCTTGTTGCAAATTAACATGCTCAAAATTGCCAATTGTTGGATAATGAAATTGAGACATATCATTCGCAAAGAAACTGTTCTTTTTATGGCCAGCTCCCGGTATGTTCGCTGTAACTGTAACTGGTAAGGTGGAAGCAGTCATGGAGTTTTTTTTCTTTTGCTGGTTAGCAATATACAAGCGTTCCTTATCGGTTAACGTAGATCGTTGTTGAGGGTCGGATGAAGTTGGTGCTAAAAATTTTCTGCCACCTGAACTTCCAGTTGAATCAGAACGATTCAGAGTATAACTACGTTTTGCTGCCGATACAACTCGTTGTGAGGCATGTGCCATTGAAGTTTCAGTGGGGGCTGGAGTAGACACCACTGCGCTGGTACTTACATCATTACCCTCGTTTTCTGTAGAGCTGAAAGTTGGGGAAAAAGCATCACTGGTAGGAGGGCACGTAGCAGCTACCGCACCACTAATAGTAGCAATTGCGGCTTTGTCACCTGTTCCTGTTGGTGTTTTATCTTCTTGAGAACTGGGCCTCATAATTGATTGTTCATTTGTTGCCCTTAAGCCGGCCATTAGGGAGTTTTGCTGTTTCTATAAAAAAGGTGCATTAAATTAATTTTAAATACACAAGGGTCTGAGAATTCGCTGCAATATGTCATATTAAATTTGTGTTCTAAAAATCGCACTGGCTATGTAAATAATACAGTGTAATATGTAGATTCTATTGAATATTGCAGTTTTTCTTTTCATTTCATGGCTTAAGATACTAAATAAAAAATAATAATTTTTGTCAAATTTTATTATTCCTGAAGAAGTTAACGAATTATAGAAAATGAACGTTTCATTTTTATTATGCAATAAATGAGCGATTTAATAATTTATTTAGTTCACAACTTCATAATAGTTTACCTACAATTTCTCAGATAATTTTTTCGCGCTAAAGCCGTTTATTTCATTGAATTGGTCAATTTGGTCGACGTATAAGCAAGTAAAAAATAAAGCGCCTGGGAACTATGTATCAAGACTAAACTATGTATCAAGACTTATAAAATTCTAAAATTTAAGCTTTACACACAAAATGAGAATTGCAAAAACATTTAAGATTATTAGCTTCACTTTTTATAAACTTGTGTTTGAAGCATGAATTATGGTAGTAAGAATTTATGTTTTGGTATGCATTTAACTTAAAATTTAATTTCTGTGTAGTTTGTATATGTGCATATGTGTGTGTCACTTTTACTTACATAAGCGTTTTGTGATCTAATTTTCTTTAAGCACGTCTCCAACCAGTTCCTTATTGTCATTTTGGCTACTTCTTCCTCAACCAAGTATTCAAATTCTTCGCGTGCCAACAACTCCTCTAATTGTAAAGCTTTTCTTATATCAACCGAACGGTATGACAGCATACTTTTAAATATGTAAGTAGATAAATATAAAAAAAAAATTTAACGCTTAAGATAAAAAGATAAAAATTAAATAATCCTTGTAAAATTTTACAGAAAGAAATTTCATAGTCAATTTTTTTACAATAATTTCGTTTACGAAGAAAATTTCTTTCTTTCCTTAAACCACTATGTTTACGTTGAATATTTAAAATCTTTTGTAAGAAATATATTTGTAGATATGCAATAGTTACAAAAATTATATGCAAATAGTTAAAAAATTTATGAAAATTTAATAATTTCCCGAGAAGTTACTACTCCTGGTAGTAACCAAATATTGAAAATGAAAACAAATTTATCGAAAAAAATAAAGTAAGATATACATATGTATGTATGTATATACATATGTACATAAAATATTTTTTTTACATTCAATCATGTTTCTCGAAAGATCTTAAAATTAGGATAAAAGTTGTTACTTTTTGTTCAAATATTTTTATTAAAAAAAGATCGTCCGTAACAGGATGCACTGCATAATATCGGAAAGGAATGTAAAAAATCTTTTTCCCAGGATTTAAAAAAAAAACACAATTTAAAAAAAATATTGTAAAAGTTTTAGTAAAAAAACAAATAAAAAATTTTTTTTCATTATCTAAAAAACTTAAAATTTAATAAAAAGCACGAGTACATTGGATTGAAGAAAAAGGAAAAACATTTTTATGCGCTTCACAAAATTATTCATTTTAAAAATAAAATTATTTAGATCGTAATTAACTCTTGCAGAACAAATAATTTTTTTTTAATTTTTATTTACATATAATACGTGAGTATGTATATATTACCTACAGGATTAAGCGCAATATTGAAGAAAAATAAATATAAATATTCTCGATGCTAATGTGTAAAAGAGACACGTATATGTAGCTTTTCAAAAATAACAAAATAAATAAGGAAATAACATTTCATGCTACGTATAAATAAACATGCATTCATATGATGTAAACATATGTGATACCCATCCATGCATATGGAAGGATGTATGCATGTGTGTACATACGTGATGTTTAGATGCAGAGAGTATTTGCCTTCTGATCCGAAGATTATCTCTGGTTAAACAACGAAGACGAATATATGGATGTGTGCAAGTTTTGCTCATTTATTCGTTACGAGAGCATGAGAAATTTTTATATATGTTTATGTGTATATTTTGAGTAACTTTTAAACGAAATGTTGCATATATATGTTTTGTGTTTTATATATTATTCTTTAGGAGACAGAGAACAAAACGTACTTCTTCTCTCATTTTGAAGGGTTCTGAGATTGAAGTTTATTTATTTCGTTTCCTTAAAATACTGCATGAACCTGAAAATGGTAATAGATGAAAATGGTAATAGTTATCAGTAAATACATCCAAATGTCATCATCACATTAATCGTTTTGGGCATGTTTAAAATCAAAAAACTTGCAAATTGCAAAAAAAAAATTTTTTTTAAAAAAATTGAAAAAAGTACGTTTTGTTACAGAAAAAGAAAAAAACACGTTTTTGTCTGAGTTCTTTTAAACGAATATTTTGACTGATTGTTTTCAAATGTAAATTATATATTTTTCTTTATATAAAATGTTTTTTTTTTGTTTTTATTATCATAATAATACAAAAAATAAATATCTTTTTGTAAGAATATGAATATAAGACTTAATATGTATATCTGATTCAAAATGTCACAATAAAACCCGAAATATTTACTGTTCTTAAACATTTTCTCATTATTGTTTTTTACGTGTTTCCAACATTTAAATTTTTTACAGCATTTTATAATTCTTCCATGTTTTAATTGAACTAATAAATATTTTCTTAAAAATACTCAGACAGCAAACAATACTTATATTTTTGCAATTATTATTTACCAGTTCATTTAAATGAAAACAGAATGACTTAAAGAAACGTCAAACAAATTGAGAATATAGTTGCCTAAATTAGAAAACCCCTCACTTGTATTCCTTTTTTTTTGCAATGGATTTTTTTGTGATTTCAATTTATGAACTGAATTTACATGAATGGCATATTTCATTAAAATGTATGTGAATGCAAAAACAACGAAAAAATGAAATTTTGATAAAAAAAAAATTGTTAAAAAAGTATGTTTTGTTATGCATTAATTTTTTTAAAATCCATTTTCTTAGTAAAAAAAATTATGACAATTATATTTTTTGTAGAAGTTTTCAATTCCAATACTCTAAAAGCAAGTACCAAAAGAGCCAATTGGTCAAAAGGTGGGAAGAAGTACGTTTTGTTTTACGGGTACTCATTAATTTGTGTGGATGTGTGTGTTTACAAATATGCATATTAATATACATTCATACATACTTTATAACATCGTGGAAGGTAACATCTTCCCCATTGTGCAATTTATCCAATTCGTAGCACATATATTTGAATAATAAACGATCCTTTTGAGGGTCGCATTCTAAGCGCCCCTTAAGTAGACGTAATATAAATTTTACTCTGCGCACAGGTATAACTCCACGCTGATGAATATCCACTATATTCCATGTGTTTTGAAAGTTGCGTATATCCGCATATGACAATAACGCATCTTCTTCATTTGAGTAGAATAGAGAGAAATTCTCCATAATAATAGCTGTAAGGAAAGTAAATTTTGTTTTTAGTATCTATTATTTTCAAAATTATTTTAAAAAGTTTGTATACCAACCCACAAGTAAATTTAGCACTATATATGTTATAATTACATAAAATGTGCAGAAGTATATAAGACTGGCTGTAAAATTTCCTAGAATAAAACATAAAAAGTTAAGAAATTAATTAAAAGGCATACATTATTAATAAGCTAATATTTATTCTTTGCGTTAGTTATCAACCTAAGCCAATCGTTCAGTCATCACTTTGGAAATCATCATGCAAATCTCAATATTAGAACGTTAAATAAATAATTTCTTTAATTGCAATTGCATTATTCAATACAGGGAAATAAATCCATTTGTACAAGACGGCAAACAAACCCTGAGATATAACAACGTTTCAATTTTATAAGACGATAAATTTATAAGACGAATATAATAATTACAATAAAAAATAATAAAAATTAGAAACATACATATACATATATGCAAATCAATATCGATCTGCCTTTTTCCCAGGTCCAGTTTTCCATTCTTAAATCTTCAATAATGTTTAATTTAATTTAAATTTTATAATCTATTTAGTATATTCTTTTGATAAGAAATTTTTTAAATACTCGTACTTTCAGACAACTTGTAGAGAAAATGCATTATTCAGATTCGATTGGATCAGTCACATTGTGAAGTTTGCTACTCACCACAATCCGTTTCCCAGTAGTTATTACCCGGCGTACAATAGGGTGGCTGCACCATGCAATCATGCATAATTTTATTCCAATCTTCGCCAGTGACAATACGAAACAGCATAGCCACACCAGTTACTGGTGAGCCAAAGTTTGCGCGACGACCAATTCCCTCACCATACTTAACAGTACCTTCAATAAAGCATACGACAGCGAAATTAAAAAGATTTCAAATATATATTAAAAATTTCAATTTACCGAATAATATGGTGCCAGCCAAAGCATAAAAGAATACCAACAAGAACATGCCAAAGATAATGAAAAATGATTTACAAACCGATACACCCACAGTTAACATTAACATTTTCAAAGTGGTGTGTTTACCGGTTATCGTGAAAAATCGTAAAATCACTACCATAAAACCAAAGAAATAGGATAAGTCATTCTAGAGGAATAGTAAAAAATTTCCAAATTTAAGCATACGAATATTTGTGGAGTTACTTGAAAGAAATTTTGAAACTGACTTACCCTTAAAATAGTTTGCAAAAATATCCATACTACTCCAGATACTGTTACAAGTAAATCGTAACGATTTCGCCTTGATTGCCAATAGCCACGTGGTGTGAAAGCAATAATTTTCATAACAACCTCAACCACAAAGACAAAGGTTAAAGTGGCACTTAATAAAACGCAAATCTCCGTAATACTTTCTCCTTTAATCCACTTTATATTTGACAAAACATTAAATATTAAGTTAATATCCAGAAAAAGAAAAAAAATGGCGAATCAATCTCTCACCGATATTGATAATAAGCCGCTGTTAATTAGAACAATCGCTGCTATAAAACGTTTAAAATAAATATGTTGTGTGACATCGTAAGCAAATGCTCGAACTTTACGACCATCTGGGCGGGGAGGCAGGTGTAGCGGTTGGGCAATTTTTAATCGTTTCTTCAAATCGCACCACCTTCTCTGATCAACTGTTAAGAGGGCCGTGCCTTTGTTTTCAGAATAATTGGCAATGACCACACCCACAAATAGTGTCAGACCAATCATGCAACCCAAAAATATGTAAATGTGTATGTAAATAGCATGAATCTAAAATGAAAATGATATTAGAGCAATATTATGTATCTGGCTCCCAGAGAGATGGAAAATTTTCCAAAAGATTGGCATTATTTGTTATTATATATGTGAAGTAGTACTACTTACTGGGCCTACAGCTTTAATTAAAACATCTCTCACATCAAGCCAGCCCTTAAATGACAAGACCTCGAATAATGTCAACATAGCATCACCGATGTTATCGAAATTAAATCGTCTTGGGTTTGCCCATACCCTAGGTACTAACATGGCGGGATATGATTCATCAGAGCCCGGTATTAATTTCATTTTTGTTACAAATACTCTCCTCATGAAAACACCAACACAATTTTCTCTCTTTAATATTGTAGGATCATTGCAACGTGCTAATCGACCACCGTACAACTGCACACCATAGCTGGCGAATATAAACATTAGCAAGATCAGCAGCGTCGATACTAATAGGATTTCTTTGAAGCCCCGACATAATTCATAAACCACTTTGCGCATATGCGGCACTAATGTAAATATACGTAATGGTCTAATGCAACGTAATACCATTAAAAGTTGGGCAGCCGAATTAGTTGGTATATGTTTGGGCATCCAGCAGAGGAAGCAAGTAGAAACCACATAAATAAAGACATCTAGTACGGCTGCGACATCCTTTATATAAGCTTTAGGCGTAAAGAATAAGCCATCGGCCAGAATTTTCAAGGCCAATTCGAGGCTCATGAAGATGACGAAAGCATATTCGGCTATTTGTAATGTAGGATGATCCATTACGCGGTCATTGGGTGTCTCAAACATCATGGATATACAGGAAAGTGTGGTGACGAATATCATAACCCAATCCAAATATGTAACCAAACCCAGGAAATTGCTATTCAAAAAAGTTTTGATTAATTATTCTACATAGACAATCGCATTCTCGTATATTTGCTTCATATTTACAATATTTCTACTTACTGCATACTTTTATACTGCACTTTTCGCTCCTTGCCCGTCAATGGATCTTTAAGTCTAGCATCATACCGACCATGAACAATTTTTTGGCAAATTTTTCGAAATCGGCTCTCGCGTGGCACCAGAAATAATGGTGTATCAAAAAAGGGATGGTTCTCTCTTAAATCCTCTTCCCGTTGATTGCGTCTCATTTCAGCTTGTTGCCTCTTAGCTTGCAATAATTTTATATCCAAATCGTGAGGCCTGGCTCTTCCGGAATTAGCACGTGGTGCTGATGCTATGTCACCGTTCTCCATGAGATGCTCATAGGTTTGCTTTATCTTGATTGAACCTGATCGAACACTGCGCCGTATAGAGCGTGACCCAAACCTGTATATAAATTAAATAATAATTAAAAAATAAAATTAATTCTCTTCATAAAAGAATTGGAAAAATTTCTCCTTTTTTTCTCCTTGCGAAATATTTGGCTGCGTTATTCGCGAAAACTTTATTATAAAAAACGGAAATCTGGAAGTTATGCAACCCTTTTTATGGCTACGAGTGAAATTGTATGAAGAAAGTAAAAAAATTTCCTAAGACAAATTGGAGACCACATCTTCGTTGTAGTGTTGCTCCACCCATCTAATGGTTCGTGTATTTTATAATCAGCTGTGATAAGAACTACATTCAGACTACGGAATGAATTAGTCTATAGTCACACGACGCTGAGCTTTTGCAAACACTAGTAAAAGATGGACTACGTAATATCGTAATATCAACATAATATCGTAAATATCGACCAAAGGGTTAACAAATGACAAAAATTATTGAAAACAACAGGCCGTTGCACGATGATTCCTCAGCCGTTAATATGATTCCGGCCAATCTCTCTGTCAAAGTCGTATTAATTTGTGATTATTTTACCAGATCTATTCTACATCTTTTCATTCTTAGATGGATATCATTTTCCCTTTATATAAGCACCACAAAAGGAACATTATTGCTAAACCCATTAATTAATTACCTATAAATTACAAGCTTTCAAATCACATGCTTTTCAAAACTGAATAATACGTATTTGATAGCTTTCCCTGATTTTGTAGATCGTACGTTTACTATATGGAATCTGTCAGTATATACTTGTATTATTATAACTACAAGAACAACAATATTCTATATCTTTTTCTGAATCTTATCTTGAAATAGGTAATAAAGGACTGAGAAGTACCAATTGCCTAAGTAATACGTCACCTAAAGAAAATCCTTTACACTTCTTATGTATATTATAACTTACTTTTTCTGATCCACTCTCCAAGGTTTCGAATGTGTTATAGTACCTTGTGATTTAAGGCCACCTTTGCCGCCCACTACCGGTAACATAGCTGAGTCACCCAGCATTAAACGTTGATTATTCGAATCACTTAAAAGATTCATTAAACACAATAATATTTATTTATATATAATATGAGATAATTAAATTTACACTCACTTTATGATGTGGGTAATAGCTAATTTTCTTAAGCTACTGCCAGCCGATCTGACCTTAGCTGTTTTGTTCATAATTCTAACAGGCTTCTGTTTACGAAAGACCACATCGGATTCCCAATATTCCGACATTGGCCTTTTGCAACTCTCCATGGAGGGATCATCGGTTTCCAACTCAATAACAAACTGCTTCATAAATGATTCTCGTACTTTGGGTAGAGTGAAATCATTTGGTATGCGATGCAATATGGTCATTTGTGGAGACTGAGGGAATTTCTCGAATATCCTTAAGCGGAATGGCAATGTTTCTTTGATTTCAGCACTTTGCTCTCGGAATTTCAGCTGTTTTAATTTTTTAATATCTTCATCCAATTCCAAATTATCTAAAATAACTGCCACGAACAAGCTTAACACAATTAGTGTGACGAACAAGTGATAGAGTATAAAATAAATGGCAACAAGAGGAGTTAACGTTTTGCTAGTCCGAATCATTGTTTCGTCCATAACTTCCACCCAAGCTTCTTGGGTTAGAATTTGGAACATAGACATAAAGGCTTCAGGAAACGTTTCGAATTTTGTAAAATCGCAAAGAAAACAAAACAACTGCATTGAAATGCCTGAACTGATAATGAGCAAGCAAACGGTAAATGTTATGAGAGAGCCGAGTTTCTTGCCAGGACCAAAGATTTTATAAACGAAACCTTCTAACATCGGTGAAGCTTTAATTAGACGAACTACGCGCAGCACCTGTTAAATATCAATGGGATTTCATCAATCTCTATCGTAACCCGAAATCTCATCTAACGTTATAAAGCCACTCACCTGGAAATATGTAAATGGTGACAAATAAAAGTTTGGCACAATGTGTAGTGTAGTCCCGACAGCCAACAGCAACTCAAATTTATGTATTGAGTGTTTGTAATATCCACGCCAACCCAAACAATAAATCTTAAATAAAGTCTCCAAATCCAGCAATACGGTAAAAACGGCCTCAATATAATAGTAATTCTCGTAGAACACATGCCGCGGACGACCATCATGTTTAAATGTCATAGTGGCCGTTACGATACCATTTGCCAAGATAGTCGACATAACAAGCATTCGAAAGTAGGGCGAACGTAAAATGGCATGACATGTTTCCGGGGCCAAGCCACCGTGTTTACTATCATCTATCGTAACTAAACGCCATCCTTGATCATTGCCACTCAATATTTGTGAGGCAGCAGTCTTTGTAATATGCCCACGGGCACCCCACATCTGCTGAAACTGCACTCGTATTTCATTAAACGTCTCCGTGATAACAGCAATGAAAACATTCTTCACCAGCCAAGCCAAAAAGAATATCATAGTACTGAAAATTGTGCATTGTGGGCATGGATTATTTTAAATTCTAGCAATTTCAGGTGCCATTTAAGCAGTTACCTAAAGTAAAAAGCCGCTCTCCAAGCTGGCAGTGAATCTATGGCACGGTACATGATAAATACCCAACCCTCTTGCGAAGCTGCCTGATACACCGTAAAAATGCTGGTCGCAATATCTTCAAAGCCATTGAAACCTATAACGTAACTGCTCAAAAAATCTAACTTCAAGCATTTCATGCCAGGTGAACATTGGTAACCAGAATCTGGATCCGTCGAACAAAATGTGTCAGGTATGGCCAAAGAATTTAACGTTAAAATCCTGTAAATACGAATATATGTTTAATACATCTGTCTGTATCAAGTATATTTATAAAATTAGTTTTAAAATTATAAAAAAAAATTCCAAAAGTTGTTGTTGTACTGTTTAAACAAAAAATTCGTTTTCTGGAACAGCCCGTTTACGCCTTTCGCGTATTCCTTACATTGCATTACGTAATTACATGACAAGTAAATTCGAAAAAAAAGTTAATTCGGTATTTTATTTTTCTTCGATTTGAATGACATTTATTGTTATTCTAAAGGACAGTCGTGCTAGTGCAGCTCATAGGGAAACCATTGGCCCTTAACGAATTAGCACACTCTTACTCTGCTGAGCAATAATTTTTGGGAATGCAATGCCTTCTAATAAATATAATTAAATAAAAAAATCTACTCCATCTTCCCGATCACAATTCCTTCCCCATAATGCCAGCACCATGCATGGCATGCACGATATGAGTATGGCCGGCCTATTCCCTAAGGGCTTGTCTCAAAAAATATTAAGTGTTTAAAAAGTTGTGAATTAAATTAAATGCCTTTTAATAAATATAATGAAATATCTACTCTATAAAGTCTAACAAACGTCTACTCCATCTTCCCGATCACAATTCCTTCCCCATAATGGCAGCACCATGCATGGTATGAGTGAGGCGGCCTGTTCCCTAACGTCTGGTCTTAAAAAGTATTAACTGTTTAAAAAGTTGTGATTTCTAGAGATTTTAATCGAGACCTAATTTATAACTTAGCAAAACTGGGAAACTATGCAAGAATCTATTTACATTACATTCCCGATATTAATATTTGCTCCTTCCATGTAAATGTTTATATCTCAAAATAATCAAATATTTATAAAATGGAATGAAAGTATTAAAAATTACAAGCATAACCGGAACCAAAGTAGTTTTCCGCATTGCAACAGAAGCATTTCGAAAGGGTCAACTCTCGTAATTGTTAACAACAATCAGGAGACGAAAATTTTGAAATTAAATTTATGATCCTTTTTCGTAATTATGACAACCAACTCATTGAAACAAATTTGAGAAACTGCTGAATTTAAAAAAACATGCCGCAAATGTTTAACTAAATTGTATATGGATCAAAGGACTTGGATGACAGTGGCGTAACAATATGCGACTATTGATAGTATTCGCAGGTTTTGTTGTTGTTTTTGCATTTCTTTTCATCTACTTCTTACAACTGCAAATTAAGATGAAAAAAATCAACCATATAGCTGTAATGTAGGAAAAAAATCAATTGGTTGATCATTGATTTCTTGATACAATTGAGACCTTGTTTAAAATGAAAGCTCACTCGTAGATTAAATGGCTGGAAAGCTCATTGAAACTTGTGATACGAAATATAATTCGGTTTTTTTTTTTGGATACATGAGTTCTTATGCAGAAAACTTGGCAATTTTTATTCGTTTAAACCGTTTCATCCTTTAGGAGATGAAATACTTCCGGCTCTGAGATATGAACATGTTACATTAAAGGGCCGATATTTGGTATCAGAACTGAACAGAATACGATATATTACAAATAACATACGGCCTGTCATACTGATCGTATTCGCTATTATTCATAACGCAATGATTTTTTAATTCGCCAAAGAATTGCACACCCATCAGTCCGTACAAGGACATGAAAAAAAGGAAGAACAGTGTTACATTATAAATCTGTTGGCTCGAACGCCTGTAAATATATAAAGAACAGAATAAATTTATTTGAAATGTTAAAATTTATTTTATATATAATTAAATTCACTTACTTAAATATTTGATTAATACGTTTTTTTGGCATTGAGAATTTAAGGAAGACTCTTAAGAAGCGTATCATAATCAGAGGTCTTGGCGCCCGCATTATAGACAATGGAGAAAATCTAAATACAAAATTGATTATATGCTTGGATGTACATATAGGTATATGTATATGTGTATGTATATCTAGAGTTATTTTTATATATGTATATACGAGAGGAATTCGATAAATCCATTCAAAGAAAAAGCCGTTTCATTTCACTTCCCTTTCAAAAATGTCATTGAATTGTATTTTGGGGAAGTGAATACATTTGCATAGGCACATCTGTATATGTGCATGCACTCGTATATGGGAATGAATACATTGACTTTAAAAATTGTTGGGCGTTATAGGGAGTAGTTGCTTTTGAAAAATTATGATGCTGAAGAATTACCAATAAAACTTTATGTTGCATTCAAATCATGTGTTGTGGTACTGCTTACATGCAACGTCCTGAAGAACAAATATAAAATCAATGACAAATTCGTTTTCTCAGTTCACGAAAATTTTTAAAAAAATAGATTTTCGATATTATCTTTTGCAATCAGACATTTTTGAAAAAACTACTTCTAGTCTGATTTTTTATGTAATATATTTTTTTTTATTTTGTAAAAATATTTATTTAATTCCTCTCGTGATTTAAATATATTTATCGAGTATCAGATTTTAAATACTTACTTTGGCACTATTGCAAGGATTTCAAATATTTGTAAAACTATGGAAATCCATAAAAAGAATACCATTGAAAAATCAAACTGACACCAATGATCCTTTAAATATGGCACCTCGCCCTAGTTGTTGGTAAAGAAGATTATTATATATATATATATATATATCATATATTTTGAATTTCTAATTGTAGATTGTACGAAGAATATACAAAATCAGATTGTTTCTTAAATGTTCTTTACAAAAGCTGAGCATTTCATAGCTTACAAGTTTTGCATTTTTCGCTACGATTTCTCGTTATAAGTAATTTTTATGCAATACGAAATGCTCCTCTTTTTAACATGTAAATGAATTTTTTTAATACTTCTTATTGCAGAAACATATTAAATTTAACAATCAAAAAATTTTTTTTTCTAAAAAGTTTTCATTGAAACGTTTATTAAATTATATTTATATTTTAGAAAATATTTAATTAATTATAAGGCTATTTACTTTCCTAAAATTAAAAATTAATTAGGAAATAAAAATAAAAAAAAATTAAATAAAATTTATTTTTATGCTGAATTTCCGTTATTTTTGATTTCTTTAGCTATAGATATATAGTTTATTGGTTTAATCTAAAAAGCCGGTGCTAATAAAAAATATATATATGTTTTTTTAATTAAATGAAAATGAAAAAATCTTTTTTTTTAGATTTCCTAATATTTCAATTCGGCATTATTTAACAGAGCAATAGATTATTTTCTTATTTATTTACAATTCCCAATATTTCTCCAAATAAATGTATAATTCCCTAAAGTAGCTCACCAACGTTTGGTAAAATATTGAAGATTAAAAACAAATATGGAAGGAAAATAATTTCTAGTCTCATCACATTAATTTCAGTTTTTCAAAATTCAAAATTTTTCTACGAATAATTTCTAAATTTAAAAAAAAAAGTATTTAATTTCTTTTTCTACCGAAAAGGAAAATAAGGTGCATACTTGTAAGCATGCATGCACTACTCGTTGCCAAAGCTTACGATGTCTTACATACGGTTAGGGTGGAGTTCATTAATGGGTTGGCACTATCTTGAGCAACCCAATAATTGATTTGAAATAAAGTTTTTAATATTCATGAGATGCGATAATAAACTTGATACATTTATTACTGCATTTTTAAGAAACGATTCTAATTTTATTCCTGCTGGCGTTTATTTCTAATATTTAGTTAAAAGCTACATTATGTACGAGTATGTAAATATGTTGCAAATAGGTGTGTGCATATTTGTAATAGAATTTAAATAAAGATTTGTGCATGTGAAGGAAAATTTTTTTGGATTTAATGAAATGCAAAACTCATGGTTAAGAGAAAGTTACTTATCCAAAATTAATTTAAATATTGCTAAATCAGTCAGTTACCCCTGAGTTTTTGCAATTTTATGCTGACTACATATTTATACATGCATACATACATACATACATACATACATACATACATACATACATTCATTGTAATCTACTGTATACTCACGTGATAAACGCCGCGTATGTGCATTTTGGCAATCATTTCAGCGGTAAAGAGTAATGTTACCGCAATATCTGATACGAAGGTTATATACTGTGTGGGTGGATACAATTGGAAAGTTTTGGGAGTATTTGATGAGACTGAGGCCAAGGCTACTAAAGCGCAAAAGCGCATTAGGCGCCTAACCCACAGTTTATTCACCCATTCAATATCGGCACTTTCGTTAAGCGACTCCTCGGGACCATAATCCGCTAAAAATGGTTCACCGCCCTTAAGACTCTGCTTGCGACCGAGCATTTTATTACCAATACCGGTTGCAATGCCAAGTCCCAGTGGCGGCACACCTGTTATAGCAGCACTGCTGGGTCCCATTGCACTACTAATGCCACCACAAATGCCCATACCGACCCCACTTAACCCTATACCAGCTCCTGCCCCACTACTGATTCCACCGCCACCACATGATGTATTAACAATTGTTGCCGAAGCACTACCCAGTTGACCGGCTGTCACACCAGAACAATTGTTATGTGTTAAGGCAGCGGTACCAGTGTTACCTTGTCCTGTATTAGCGGTATTATGAGCGCTATAATTGCTGCTTATGGCTACAGCGGCCGATGTTCCTAACATGGGGCCCATATTAGGCATACGTGAGCCACTGCTTCCACTGCCGCTCCCACTACCCGAATTTAATACAGTTGGACTATTAATAGTACTGGTGCCGTCAATGCCATAGCCCGCTGGAAAGCCTGAATATGCTTGTGTGAAAAAGGCTGCCTTTGGACTGTCACTGTGATTGAAAGTGAAGTGTTGGACTTGTGTTGTATAATGCGATTGATTCCGATATTGTTGTTGCAAAAAATTACTACTAGCACTGTGAGTTAATGCCGGCCCAACGGATGTGTGGCTTGAATTGCTAGCTAAATTAGTTGCGGATAGTGTTTTACTACGAGCTGCTCCTAAGCGGCGAGTACGCAATTGTTCACTCATTCAAAACAGTACGCTTCATAATCGGTTCAGATTAATCCTATTCAAAGAATCTAAAAAGGCTAAACAAATTAATTATTTTTAGTAAATCTTAAAATAAAATATTCTAATTCTATAATTTATTATGGTTATCTATTTTGTGTCTTTTTTGTGTGGTTAAGCAAATCCAGCTCAGTCCACACAACAAACAAATTTTATTCAATATAAATCCATTTTAGTTTTATTACAGTCATTATGAAATTAGTGAGCCACTGATTGACAATAAATATGTATATTTGTTAAACAAAAATGGCAAATAAAATATTTACTTGTATATTTTAAAAATATATCTGATTATATACCGAAACATTCTATTTATTTTATCTGAACCCATGAAACGTGAGTTGTTACAAGATATATTGAATTTATTGTAATTTGAGTTGTGTTCATGGCAAATGCCGGAAATCTGTATAACAAGTTAAGTTTAATTCGCAATAATATGGAATCAACTGTTGATTATGAAGTCAGCTGTGCAACCAACTGTTGGTATTATGACAACAACAACAATATCCTGTTAGTTTTATAACGGTTATAGCACCTAAAAAAAGGGATACGTTTTTCCTTTCAATGAAAAATATTATAACAGTTATTGGAATTTTCACTGGATACATAAATTATTTTTTTATTGCTTTTTATAAACTTACGCTTGAATATAAATAAAAAATTTAAATATATACATACATATTTAATATATTATTTATCGCTTGCCAAGTACATAATCCAGATACAACGCAATAATATTTCAAAGTGAATACAAGATGGTTTAATGGACTCAGTGAAAGAATATTTTCCTTTCAGTTTCAATTTATTTCTTTGTTGCTTAAATTTTTTATTAAATAACTTCATTCGTCTCTTGTATGTAATAACACTTAATTAGGAGAACAATATTTTGTTAAAATTATTAAAAACATTTTAGAAATACATACTTTTTTTAAAAAAAAAATAATCACGTTTAAAAATATCTAGTTCTGGTGTGACTGAAATGACTATAAAATAACTACGAATGAACCCAAATTTAACTTATATTTGAGTATGATACCGTAATAGAAGGGAGGATTTAACCGTTTGTGAACCCCAAATAAACATACATACCACATACTTTCATACGAGCATATGGGAAAATTTAAATTATTGACGCTTAAAGTTTTAATATTTTTATTAAGCATTTACTTCGAGTTTGGATTAATTACATTATTTCCATTATTATTATTATTTTTTTTTTTTTGTTTTAATGTTGCTAATGTTTTCTGTCATTTAATAATGAAAACAAAATTATAAAATTGGGTAATAAACTAAAAGCATGCGTATTTGGAAAAAGCTTATTTATGCTTGCCAAAAGAGATGAAAACTATTATTCTTTTAAACTCTTCTGTCCTTTTAGGAATCTTACAGCAAAATAAATTATATATGAGTATCTATTCAATTTATTTTATTTCTTGGTCACATTTCTGAAACATGTCTCATCAAAGCTTTTTATTTTTTTTATTTTATTTCCCTCCAAAACACTACAAAGTATTTTGTTTTGGTTAAACACGTGCATACGTTTATCGTTGCCTCAAAAATTGGAAAGGGAGAGTAATTGTCAGCTGATATTTGAAGTTTTGCTTGTATGATTTCGCTTCGGATCTACACGTGACATTTTCAATATGCTAACATTTTTAGCTTTTTCAAACATTTTTTTTAGTTTTAGCAGCAAATGGTACGCAGGCATACGGACTATCTTAATCACATAACAAGATAAATATTTATTAATAAATAATTTTAAATAATGGAAGTCAAACAGAAGCATGTCGACCTTTAAAAGGTCATTCAAATTCTTTTATTTAATTTTTTTTTTGATTATGATTTAGTTATTTAGAAAAACATACTCGTACATGTCTATGCATGCACAAATCTCCCCGCACTTATAAAATCAAATTTATATGTGTGTGTACGTATATTTTAAAAGTCTTGTTTTATAACGTAAATTGAGACTACCGATTAAGTTTCTAAATATTTTAACACCTTCTGCAAAAATTATATTTTTATACGCCCCGGATTTTCATACAATAATAGGGGTGCGCGTAAGTAAATCAATATTTCTTTGGTTTTGAGTATAAAAATATAATATCTATTATATAAAATCTAACTTTTCATTGCTAATTATATATATATATATAAAGATTCTTGACTGAAAAAGCATTATGTTTAAATTTATTGAAGAATTTAATATAATGTGTTTCCTGGATGGCACTTTGAGATTACTAGTCAGATTAAAGTAAAATTTTACTTTAATAATTTAATATTATTTTTTAGTTATTTTTATGAATTTTTTGACTTTAATTTAATTCAACATTTTTATTATTCAATTAATTTTTTTTTTTATTTTAATATTTTTAATATTTTGAACATCTTCGGTATTCTTCTTCCAGAATACTTTGAGTAAAGCAAAGTGTTCGATCTTACCGTTATGTTAATATTACAATGCGATATAGCTGACCAAGCGGGAAGCGTTGGAAGAGTTTTAGCACCGTTTGCCATTTAACTGATCCTTAAATGCATTACACCAACTAATACCCATTTACTATAATATTTGGTCATTTTCAAGTAGGAAGTATCACCTCATTACGTTTGGATATATATACACATGTGTGTGTGTTGTATATATGTATATAGCTATTTATTTATGTATGTATGTGTTTGTGTAACAAGCAAAGTGTCTAGTTTTTTTCCGATACTGCCTACCTCCTTAAGTTAAGTAATAAGTTCTCCTTATAAAGAAAACCGCTGTGTATTACTTTTTGGCGATAAACAAAATAAAGACCTTTTAAGAACCGCAAACCCTGCATAGCACAGTAATGTAAATAATCAGTTTTGCTTTTTATGAGCGAATTGTATTGAATAGCTGTGCATACGCAACTTTTAATAATATAATATTTTTGTCTTTACAATCAGTGATTCTTTAAAACCTAAACACTGTAAACTAAATTAATCATTTTGCGTATTTTAAAAAGTTTAAATAATTAGAATTTATTTCAGCTAGCGAAACTATCAATACAATAACATGGGTAACAAGACGTCAAGTTATCCACAACATGATGATCCAGCCTACAGAAAATGCCAAGAATTAAAGGTACGACGAGTGGCTAATCTGATTGCAGTGTAAGCTTTTTGTAAACATTAATTAATTTTAGATGGAGCGTTGGATCCAAATGCACTACCAGATAAAAGAACGGGAACAGGCTACAGAAATAGCGCGTAACAGGGAATTTTTCTATTGGTTGACTGGTTTCTATATAACATCATTAATTGGTTGTGTCTCTTTTTACCAACGTACAAGGAAGCCGACAGTCTTACTACCTTTGATGCCTCTATCCTTTATAATGGCGTATTACACCGACTTGGCATATGGGAGTAAAATACACCGTATTAAAGGTAAAAGTTAAATGTACATATGTTTGTATGTATGTGCATATGTATGTACACTAACATATTTTTTGCAGAGGGTTTTCTATAGATTTTTTTATTTAACAACTTTGTTTGCTTTTTACTTTTAACATTTTCCGCTATCGATTAGCTTTATAGATAAAACTGTTTGCCAAAATACTTACTTACATATTGCACACTAAATTAAAAACAATCTGAAATGAAACATCAGAAGAAAAGTGTGATTGCGGTGGAGAAATTTAATTAATATACATGACTTAATATGACACTTAATATGCAATATCGAAAGCAAACTTTTGCAAACTTGCTAACGGATATATGAAAGAAAAATTGATTTGATAATTTTCAGGTTGTGCTTCTTTTTGATTTTGCTTGTGATATATTTACACATGCAAATGTGCATGTCTTATATATCGAATATGGAAAATACAGTTTCACATGATTTTAAACCAGAATGTATGTATATGTATATATGTGTGTATGCATGTCATCTAATTAGCAAAATATCGATTAATTTTTAATATATACGAGTATCCACACATACACCATGTATGTACTTATATGGATATGAAATATACCTCGAAAATGCTAATAAGATTTCATAATTCTATGTGGTTTAAACATGCAGTAAAGAGTACATACATTTGTATGTATATATGTAATTTATATAAATATCATAAATTATATAAGGACTGTCAATACTAGAAATTAGTTTATTTTATAACATTTTTTATGTGATTACTTTCAACTATATACTTACATACATATGTTGACAAAGTACGATAGAGAGAATTATTTTTCGTAATTTAAGTCTTTTATTTCCAAAAATAAAATTAAATAATTAGATCTCGAGTTAAATTGAATAAAGGTAATATTGACGTGCTATTTTCACATTCCAAACAAGAATCGCGTATTAGGCCCAATTTTGCAGGAAAATGTAATTAAAAGCTTCGAGATCAGAAATCTATTACTTTATATTTCACACAACCATATGTGGGGTTTTTAAAAATTTTTGTTTATTTCAATTAAAATAGCATATGTATGCCGTGACAAAAAAAAAAATCGTTGTAGCAAATTTTACTCTCTCATACTATCCAGGAAGGAAGGAGTCACAATATCATTAGTCAAAGACAATATAACGGATAGATTTTTCTCATATAGTAATAAGCATAACGGAACTGCAATATAGTTGCACGACCACAAACTGATTAATATACATATAAACATAAATGCATATATGTAAGTGAAAAAAACTATATGCTTTTAATTTTTCTTTACGTCGGGAAAATGTATAATCAGATAATGAACCGCTTTTTAGAAAACACTAAAATACATGAAGTTTGACAGAATTTTCATGTTCCTTTGTAAAAAAAACCCGTTTGTTACACAAATATTTGTGAAGTCATTATAGCAAGATATACACAGGAATTTAGTTTGTGCAATGTGTCCAGTTCAAATTAAGACTACATTTTATGAAATTTGTAATAAAAGTGGGATTGCATTATGGCCTGCATTCAATTCTTTTAGATATGTATATCAATGAAAGTATTTAATTCATATCATCCGTACATAAATATATTCGTACACATACATTAAAGATCTTTAATTTATTTAATCATATGTCTAATACGTTTATACATAAAAATGTATATTATTTTTCAGATTTTCCTGTAACGAAAGTTGTAACAAAATTGGGTTTACTAGGTCCATTATTAGGTGTACCACCCTCAAAATGATTTTAGTAATTAAATTATTTTTTAATTTTTCGGTTTTGAAAAAGTACTACTTTAATTACTACTCACTTATGACTATTTTTATATTATACATACATAAGTATATATTAAAAATAAAATTTTCTTTAAAAATTTAAAAAATATGACTTTTTTCTACAAGATAATTATATGTACTTACAGCGGAAGCTAAAATGATAATGGAACATGAATCAGAGTTATTGCATTGGCCTGGTGGTCTGCCCACAGTAGCAACAATAGATGAAGGACGCGTGGAAGCTGAAATGGAGAAGAAAATGCACCCCCACCACTTATAGGCCCAGATCCAATAGGGTATTTGGCCATATTTGTTAGCCTGTTTACTTACCTATATGATGCTCAAATTTTGCTAATATTAATAAATGATGGTATTCACTAAATTAAACTTAGTATAAAATAACTAATATAATTATGTAGGAATTATATAAATTAAGAATTTCGATTTCTAAAACTTATGCCACTGGAGTATTTCAAGAAAAATGTGTTAATATTATTTAAATGTTCTTATTCTATGTAGTTATGTATATTTCATTCCCATTCAAAATTTAGATTGATATTTAAAATATTACTATTCGCTTTATAACAATCTAAGTCCAATAAAATAATTATGTTCTATAACGATTTAATTCCTTTCTTTAAATTCGTCTTAATAGTATTAAGCAAATAGAGATTTTCATTTCACAATTACAAATATTTAATTGTAAAATAATTCAAAGGTGAACCTGTTAGTAGGAAATCATATTTTCAAATATCTTCTGACAAAGATTCTACTGGCAGCTAATCTTCAAGAAAGTATACCTCACTTTACCCTCTTGTGCTCCCCTCTGTCAGTAGCACTGTTCATGTCGGATGATCTAGCAATGCCATTCTCTTTTTAGAGAACGTCTGACCGTTGCAAAAAAGTAAGTGTCTAGTTCACACGCCCATTAATCTGCTTAATTTATATCGAGTTGCCTAGTTGATCAGGGTGCCGTTTTATCTGTACTAAACGTAATTATCGTTGTTTGAGTTAATGTTGTATTGTGGTCTACAGAGATCGATACATCGATCATAGACATTCGACAATGACTTTGAAGTTTTGGTGGTGCTATTAATTTGGATAAAATCTCCACATATATATATATATATATTATAAAGCACTATCCAGTTTACGGCTCTTTTAAAAAATAGCTGGATGTAATGTCTTGCTATCAGGAAAACAAGATGGTATCAGTTCCATTACTTCAATTGAATATCAGCCGCGTAGACATCGATCAATAGAGGAGCGACCTCTATGTTTCTAAGAGGCATTAGTATATACTAAAATAGTTATCCAACATTCAGATAAATATGTTTAAATATCAATGCAGTTTTTCAAATTTGTTACAGTGGATGCAGGCAACTTCAAATAATCGTATTTTGCAACATTTTTTTCGCCATTTCTACTAGAATCAGAAGCAACTTTATTAACTTCTTTTCCAGATCTCGGTTTAGGCTTTAGCCGATATTTTTCAGGTTTGCCATTATCATCCTCATTTCACACGTTAATTACTATATTTCATCCCTGATATTTCGACAGACAATCAGTTATTTTGTTTCTTTTAACGGAACAATTTTATACACACATTGATGTACGTTTTTATACACTTCCCAATTTTTACATACATTCTTTAACAATTAAACTAAATAAAAATATTACTCTACTTTTATTGTGGTTATCAACAAAAAAAATTCTTACTTAGTCCTCTTGCACTCCACAGCAATGTGGTACTTGTTTTCATTCCAGTAAATGCTTTACTTAGCTGTTGCTGCTGTTGAAATGCCTTCTTAAAAATAAGTCCACCTAAGTCTAATTGACATTAATGTACAATTCACTGATGGTCGATAACACGAAGTTTATTAATAACATAATTAATTGAAATTCAACTTTGTTTTGGAAATTGTTTTGAAGTAATTTAAACATGGGTCCTCTAGGAGAGAATGAAAATATCTGCGCATTTACATAGAATAACATAACACTGAATTTAATATTTTAATACTAAATAATATTGAACATAAATTGGACAATAAAATTCCTGTCCTTTGTGGACCGTTGTTGAATTTTTGATTTTACAATAATTTTTGTATAAGCAAGTTCTCTGAGTTTATCCCATTTAATAATAACACAATTACAACATAGCATATCCTGCACGAACTAGGTAACAAGTGCCTTTTGGTTTTTAAATAAATCGAAACAAGAATTTAATACGAAGTATCTGTGCACTTATTTATGCATCATATTTTTAAAATGTTAAGTAAAAGCGAATTAAACTTGATATTATTATTTACATAAATTTTCTTAAAGCGTATAAACTTTTAGAAGGAAAAAGGTGGGTAATAAATTTTGCCTACTGAATGACATAATCTTCGATGCAATTAGCACCAACAAGATGGTACTAATATGTAATGGATTAATGGAATATGCAATGCACATACGAAAATCACATTATGTTACTATGTAAATAGTAGGCTTATACTCCTACATATTAAGAGTATAATTTCTGTGCAAAAATGTAAATTTGTGCATACACATTATGTATTTTATTAAAAAATAATTTTGAAATGCAATTTCCGAAATTTAATTGTTGCGTCATGTAGGATAAGTTCCCCTTGTTGGATTTTAGTGGAAATGCAGTAAATTATTAGGAAATTCTTAAGGTTTGCACAGAATTTGAATCCATTGTTATATGGTAATTCTATATCCTCCAAATAACACACCGAATAATCACTTGCTTACTATTTTATTTATGTATAATTTTCTTGGTTACGATAAATATATGTATGCATGTATATATTGAATTTTTAATTTTTTTTTTTTTGTTTTTACATTAAAACAAGTGTTTTTTTTAGATGTTTTAGTTAAAATGACCATTCTAAGCATGATTTTAACATCGTATATCGTTATAAAATAATCACTTGTCAACTATTTTGGATTTTTATTTTAAGTGCAATTCTTGTTTCTAATAAGTAACATTTAAAAAACTTATTTCTCTTCTGATATTTTTTATATAGTATATAAATATTTAGGCATATCCATTTTTATAAATTCGATCAAATATGTGCTTATGTACGATTATACCTTTTTCTTCAAAGTATGATACTTAAAATGCCAAAAGTATATATATATAAAAAGTGTATGTAATAAATTGTGATTGGTAATTAATTTAAAAAAATTTCATTTTTAATGAGTGACGAAAAGGAGCAAGTTGTTTAACTTTTAAGACGTTATTAAAATATGTAAAAAATTTTCTTTCTCATTGCCCTGAATCCGAAAGGATAATAAATATTAATTAGTTTCTCTTTTCATATATGTTTGTATTTATTTAGGCGTATACATATTTTGAAAAGGTTTTCTTTCCTAATTTTTTATGAAATCCTGAATTACATTTAACTTTAAATTTTTACAATTATAATTTTTTTTTATTCAAGAATTTATATATATTTTCAGAGGGAATTACGAAAAGGTTTTTTTAGTTTATAAGTGTTGAATGCATTTAAAAATCTTCATATCATTATTAATTTATTCCCGTTGTATATCAGATCGTATTTTAATTAATTGGAAAACAAACACGAAACTATACTTCGCTCATAGACTTAAGCTAAGCAAATTGGCTTGATAAATACTGGTTTTTATATTGTAGGTATATGGCTCATCAAGGCTTACGTGTGAGCTTCTTCCTTAATATTATAAAAAAATTTAAAGACTAACGAGAAGTTTTCTAAAGCAGTTGCAATTTTTTCAGTGTATAAAAACTTGGTGGAAATTTCAATTCGAGCATTATATAATGCATTGCGGAGGCAATACAATTTAAAATGATCGATATTTGCATAAACACCTCATTAAAAGAAGAAAACGGGATATTCGGCCAAACTCTATAATCGTTTAGGTAATTATAATTTGCCGTTTATATTGTAAAATAAGACTTTAATATCAAATACAAAACATATTTTTGTATAATGCACCCGTAGTAAAAGTACTTTATTTATTTTTAATTTTTTAACACTAGAAAATAAATGGGATACTGTTGTGAGTGATGATGTGTTTTTTTCGTAATAAAAGATGTTTAAAATATAATAAAAGTTTTACATACTTCAATTAAACAGATACTACACACTATTGCGTCACAAGTTATATTTTATAAAATTGAATTGTGGTCGTTGAAAGGGCCTACAAATTTTGCGTTATATTCTCTTTCGATGGAAATGCACAAACTGCAATAAGTGTGTAAGTGTGAATATAAAAATATTAAAAATTAATTTTAAAACAACAAAAAGCGTTGCCATACATATGTAATTAAATGTTATTAATAGTTAAGAATAATTCGTAAGTGTTATTTTTGATTATGTTTATATATGCTTAATATATTTAAATGTTTTATTATTGTTGTATATACTTCTTATCCTTTAAAATCAGCAGCTGCAACAGCTCTTCAGAAGACATTAATATTAAATATAAAAAATGTATTGTAGATACATATTTTCTATTTTTCAAATGCACTGTTTCTTTAATTATGTACTATATGAATTTTTTGATCTGCTGCTTAACAATCTGTATCATACCAAGCGGCTAAATTGTTGTTGTCATTTGGTGGTGTTGGCATTGCATCCAAATCGAAGTTCAATGCACCAGCATCGATCTCACCAACATCCATATCCATGGAATAAGGTGAAGTCGGTGCTGCACTTGGTGGAGCACCAGTACCGCCACCTACGGGGCTGCTGATTTCAAGACCCTGCATAGAGTCTATTGGTAGAGTATCATATCCTGCTTGAATAGTTAAGAAAAAAAAATACAAAACACAAGTTAATATACTTCAACGATAATTTTTCATTAAAAAATTATGTACATACATGTATAAAATTAATATATACTTAAAAATAATAATTTATTAAGAACTTTAATTGAAATCACATAAAAAAATATATTATAATGTATCGTGCCATGCTGTAAATAAAAATAAACAACAACAAAATCAAATATTTTCCAATTTTTACTGCACGTGCGCCACTAAACAATCGCTTGGAAAACCAGAAGTTTTCAATTTTGATTTATAGTGCAGTCCTCCAAGATATGTATGTATGTGTAGCGCCGTAAAAAATATAACTTCTTGGATAAATATTGCAATTTGTCGCATTGCCGACGGTGGGCCTTTTTATACTCCCATCAATCATGGTACAGTGTCTGATTATTAAATCAATTTAATATACCAATTTACTTTGTAATTAAAAACCTCTTTTGGAGTTTCCAATATTTCTTAGCATAGAATATTTTTCCGAAATGAAAATTTCGAGCAAAAGAATTTGAAGAATTTACTAGCGTTATCCCATAAATAAAATATATACCAGTATGCATATTAACTGTAGTGTGTTGCAAAAGAGTGCGAAAAATAATATAAATACATCCTTATAATTACTGGATCCACGGACTACAGTTAACAGCCTTTATTTTGTAAAATTTTTTCAAATAAACCTTAGTTATATTATTTTACCATGCATTACACCTAATTTGTTACTAAATTAGAATTATTATCTATTTGAAATCAGCTATAAATTTAACACGCATCATAGAGCACATAATAAATGTTGTATGTAAATATTTATTAACAAATATTATTGTTAAAGCCATGCGCATTCATTTTTGTGAAAAAACGTATCGGACATGCATAACAAAACAAAAAAGAATTGTATTTGTTAATTAAAAATGATATAGGTATGTATATGCAAATATAAATCAATAAAATTGCAAATTCAGTTTAAATAAGATTTGAATAAAATAAAACATTATTTTTTTTTTGTTTAACGAAAACAAAAATAAAATTAAATACATATAAAACTTTAGACTACAAGAAATCAACATCAAAATCTTTCCAATATATAGATGAAATCACATAGCATAGTTAACGTAAACCTCTAACCACATGATAAAACAATACGACACCGACAATCTGTCAACCGAGTCTTAGAAATTCTTCATTCCATTTGGAATTTAACTGATCCAACCTAAAGTAAATCTCATGGCGCATTTTTTTGAAAAATATTCTGAATTGTAATAATTAAATTTCCAATCAAAATTCAACAGAAGCCAAGATGTACAAAAATGCATATGCTGCCACCGCTACACGAAGCGGTAGCTGGAAACCTAAATAAACCAATAGAATAACACAGGAATAAACCATACATTGATTCGGCGGTTTAAAGAAATTCAAATACTCTACTACAATTATTTAAATATACATACATATGTATATGTATGTAGACGCAAAATATAATATTGTAGTTTTAAAAATTAGTAACTGTTGTTCCGAAAAAAAAGTTCAGTGCCCTTCAGATTATTCTTGCCTAAATATCCCGCATTGTGTGCGAAATTGTGTAGACCAAAAGCAATCATCAATTGCTAATAATATGCACTTCTTAGGATAATGGTGAGCATTAAAACAGCCACATGTGAGCCATTTTGATATGTATATACTCGTAAGCTTAGTTTTTATTGAAGTTCATACAAAAAGGGTCCACTGTTATCTTATTGTTAATTTATAGAAATGTTTGGTGATGTAGAAAATTTATGAAGACGCAATGCAGGAAATCAACCGGAAACAACTATTCACTATAGCAAACAATTGTGCGTTTTCAGCGTTCCGACGCTTCTATAACTTAAAGAGGCAAGGATCTTAAAAGATTGATGCATTTGCCAGCTTTCATCGCTCTCATTGGGCTAACCAACTCATGATACCGAGATTTTATTTTCTCACAAGCTCTAATATTTTTCTTTAGAAGCACTACAACACTCTAAATAGCAGATACGAAACATTAATTTTTTTAATATTATTTCCTATTATAATTCTTTATAAAATATATAATGTTTTACACATGTTTATCTTTCTCCGACTGTCTCATAGAATAACGGCCTAATTATATTTCTAATTTGGTGTATTAAAAATTTAATGGAATATGTACCTAAGCAGCTTGTCTTACAAATGGAAGCAACGTTACTCAGACTTTATATATGCACGCTTGTTTACTTTCTTAGTAAAAAAAAATTTATTATAAAAAAAAAGTATATTTTTATTTACTGGAAGGTTTAATTTATCTATCGATTTTCTAGCAGATTTTGATTATAATTTCTCTGAAAAATGTTGCGAAATAATTTTAGATTTGTATACATTTTAAACATTATTGGCATAATGACAGTAACCTACAAATATTTATTATCATTTTTATGGAAAGAGCGCATATGTTATGATGTATTACGCCAACGACTGTTGTTCTTATGTAGAGAATTGCATATGTTACGATAAAGAAAACTGTACTATATGTTCATATGTAACAGCATTATATGTTGTATTGGATACATACAATGTGCTTCTTGAAAAAGACTTTTGCTACATTTATATTTTAAAATTAATAATTTAGTATTGCATTTTGTTTGTGTTATTTCTTTTCTCTATTGTTGAAGTTGTGTAATTACTGATGTTTCGGCTTAAAAAATGTTCAACAGATTTTTCCGGAGCTTAAGCTGGAATTCAATGATGATATATGTTAGGCTGGCTCAACTATTTGTTGCCGGTTTTTGGTCATATGAAATGTATTTTTCATTTCAATTTTTTCCAAAATAGTACACAGGAGCGTTTAAGTAATGCATTTATGAGATCATTTTTTTTATCAAGTAAAAGAGAAAAACATAAAAACATTTATTAGATCTTTCGAAAAAATCGTTTAGTTTATGTCAAAATAAAAAAAAAAAAAAAAATAACTAATGTCAAATTATTTCTAAATTTTTGACATTAATAATTAAAAATAAAATGCAGAGAAATTTGAGAGTGAAAACACATTGTTGTAATATATGCATTATTTACATAGTGGAATAATGGCGTTTATTCCTAATTTAGTGAATAATAATACAATACCAACAAAAGAAAAAATTTATTTAAATGTGAAGTGAATGGTGAGTGTAGGAGAAATGGTGCAATCTATTATTTTTTTTTATGTAACTTTTGAATATTAATTATTATTTTTAATATTTAATATTTTTTTTTTTCATTGAGGTGAACGGAAAGTTACTCATAAATTCAATTTCTCTAAGCTGAATTCAATGGTGCTGGTGACTTTTCACGTTAGCACTCGTCTTTGCGATATTGATAAATTAGATTTTTTAATGCCGAAAGAACTTTTGAACCCAAATACATGTTTTCATATTCGTTTATTTTTATGGATATAAGATTGTTTTTTAAAAGCAAATAATATACATATATATATAAATGTATTCATGATCTTTTTTTTTTTGCGGAATTTAAGATCCATATATACATATATAGATGTATCCATTAATTTATCCATTAATTATTACCTATAGTTTTTTTCTCTTGAAGTAGCTCACCAAAGTTTGGCAAAATACTGTAATTACAAAAAAAAAAACCTATTGCCAATAAAATTTTAATAAATAATAAAATAAAATAAAATTAAAATGTTTTTCGAAGAAATAACGAAAACAAACCATGTTTGTGAATCAAATTTTTTTCTTCAAGAAATTACGAACACTACTGAATTCAGCGTCCCCAAATTATTTTCACCGTATGTAGTTGAAATAAAGGCACATTCTTTCTTGCCTAAAGTTTATATTTCTCTTAGGTCTTACTGTTTGTGTTTTACAAAATAATAAAGTACTTTTTGGAAATTAATCGCATATATATATACAAACTGTTACAATGTAATTTAAATTCATATATTGCAAAATTAATTTTTTTAAGAGGTCTCTACAATTTTGTCGCTTGTTTTTACCACTTTTTTTTTTTGTATTGTGAAGGATCATATTTTTAAAATTTTTCACTTCACTTCGAAATCGATTGCGTTGAAATTGATTTATTTCTTTAGAAAGTTTTTATAAATGTTTTGTATAATATAACTGTGTTCAAATGAAAATGTAATTTAAAAATAAATTTTATATATTTGTATAATAAAGAAAAATAATTAAAAAAAAATGAAAAAAAACCTAAAGAACAATGTAAATATCAGTTGTATGAATTACAAAATAATGGAGCAGGGTACTGGGGGGACAACACGGCAACAAAAATAAAATTCAAAAATCTGCATGAACGAATGAGAATGGTGGCGTTGTGAGTATATAATGGTTATGGTGAAGTTATAAGAGTATATCGATTTTATGATAGGGTAAACAACAAACATTTGGTGGAATAACGGAAAGTCTTTGTTTTGTGAGCTTTTGTTACACATGTGACAATAAATTTGATAGACTGGCTCCTATATTTTTGTTAATAATTTAACTTTTACAAATGTTATTCTTTTTTGTCTTGTTGGAATATGATGAATAACTTTCTGCATGCTTTTTGTTTTCGTACTTGTTATTTACTAGTAATGTTTTCGATTTGGGGCATGGGGAGGTAGTTGGTAAAGAACAGTTATTAATTAAAAGAAACACACAAAGTTATAGGAGAGATACGTACCTTGTTGGAATGCACGACCGCCATGAGAGCTGTGTACGCTCGGTGGCCCCTGACCATAGAGGCCTTCATATGCTTGCTCTGGGCCAAGCATATCCTGTGTATATATCGATGTTTGATTTTTTGGTTTTTATATGTAAACATTTAACATTGGGATGATTTTCAAAATGATTCGATTTCGAAATTCAAAACGATATTTTATATTGTGTGTTGTTAAAAATGGTAACAGAAAAATGTCACATTGTAAATAGTATGGTTGATAAGGTTTTTTGTTTTAATTTTATCACATTAGTTTTAGGGAGACCGGGAAGTTTTCATATACGAAGGGCCACCAAAACACAGTTTTTTGTTAACAATTATTTAAGGTTTAGCCAAATTTGATAGAAAGAAATTTCAGTAGGTGCATCGGGGTTTTTTTCAATTTTACGTGATGGTGGTGGGGTGGTTGAGATTACGTTTAGTGTTGGTAGTAGTTGTAGTTGCAGTGTTGGTAGTGGCAGTGTTGCAATTAATAACAAAAAACGAAAATAAAAAAAACAAAAGCAAAAGATAAATTAATATTAAAAATAAAAACAAAATAAATATATGATAATAACAACATTTAAAGCTAAAAATATAAATATAATTATATGAAAACTAACAATTTTGCTCGCTAATAATATATTGGATATGAAAACAACAATAAGCTTTTGTTTTCCACAAATTTAAACTACATTTTTACAAAAAATAAAATTAAAAAAATGATATTAAAAAGAATGCAAAATATACAATTTTTATTGATGTAAAAATTATATGCTCAATAACTATTTTCACATCAAATAAAAAATATTTTCGGTTTCATATATGCAATAATCTATTATTAATTTTAATTTTGTATAATTTTTGTTTCTTATTTATACAAGTGGTTTTCTTTAACTAATAATTGAAAATATACATTGTAATTTTTTAAGTAAGAGTCATTAAACATAACGAACCTGTAAATCGGGGCCCATGCCTATATCGGCATTGCCCCATATATTGTTGTCTTCACGAAACAGTGAATTGGTTAGCTCAATAGAGAGACGCTTTTTATAGTCTTGAGGTTTGTCCTCACTCATACGGAAAAGAACTGCTGCGGCGTAAGTAGCTACACCTTCATTACGTGAATGCAATAAATCCGTTAATGGGCCAGTAGCCCCTTCTTGTTCAATTATTTCTGCTCCTTCTTTATCAGCGGCCAATTCACAAAGAACGCCCGCAGCAACGCGCTAACAATTACATAAAACAATAACAATTATCAGTTAGTTACATAATCAAATAATTATTTAAATATCTTGAGCTCACCTGAATATTTTCTATTTCATTGAATAGGAGACGCACAAATATCGGAATAACTAATTGTTGTCGTATTAAATCGCGATTATGAGACTCTCGAGCTAAAATATGTAAAGCACCTACAGTGCCCTCAACAATTTCTTCCATTCGAACACCATCTGCATATGCCGATGGCGGTTGTGAGCCCGTAGTGGCTACTGATGAACGTTGCTACAAAAACCCATTTTTTAAAAATATACATATTTGTTACATATATTTCAGATAACTATAATTTTTATAGAAATTAGAAAAAAAAATAACTTACACGTTCAGTATCTTGGAAAGCACGCGTTAGTAGACGTACTAAATGATGAATAGCCCCATGTTCACGTAATGGTGCTGCATTTGCTGGACATAATGCCAAATTTCGTACTAGACCAATGGCAGCTTTTATAAGCGGCCAACGCGATGGTGGATGTAAAAGTTTTACAATCACCGACAGTCCATAATTTAAACGTACAGCATTTTGAGCCATTTCCGAATCAGCATGACGAGTTGTCAAATGGCGCAGAGCGCAAACTGCCGGCTCAGTAATTTCTTCACGATCGCCAGCATTTATAATCGTACGTACCAATGCATCAACACCACCAACTTGACATACCGTTGCTTTATTACGTTGATTGTTGCAAGTCAAATTGGACAGTATACCAGCAGCACAAGTAACAACATTGACATCCGTTGATGCCAATACTTGTACTAAGGATTGCAAAAGTGCTTCCATACCATCGACTTTAGTGGCAGCGTCAGACAAATTGCGCAAAGTCCATAGACAGTTTTGAACCAAACGAGGCGATGGATTTCCCAAGTGCATGGCCAAAGCCTGCATACCGCCAGCGTCTACAATAGCTGGCTTGTTGCTCGAACATACTGAAAGAACTTTTAAAACACGTGAAGTGGTCCACAATAACTTCTCGTAATCATATGAACGCATAATTCGTACTAATTCATTTGGTCCACCGGAAGCCAAAATTATTAGTTTACTCTCTTGATTGCCATAAGCAAGAATTTGCAAGCAGTCAGTTACAATGGCCAAGAACTTGACATTATTACGTTGCAACAAAGTAACCATTTTCTGTAGGCCACCAGCTAAGCGAACTGCCATCTTAGAACCATCCTGGTGCAAAAGCAAATTGTGTAAAGTGGTTATGGCATAAAATAAAACACTCTCAACTGGAGAAGATAATAGTTTCACCAAAGCTGGTATACCACCGCTCTTGAATATAGCCAAGAGACCTTGTCGATGATGTGATAAGTTGTGAAGTGTGCCAACAGCAGCTTTAGTACTCTCCAGATCGTTACTATTTGAAATGGCGCGTACAAGAGCTGCCACCATTTGTGGACTATTCATAATAGCATGGCGCGAAGCTTCTTTTTTCGACAATTGGTGTACCATCATAGCGGCTTGGGAAACAACCACTTGATCTTCATCATTAAGTAATTTTATCAACTCAGGTATGGCCCTTGTTGCCAATTCAGCGTCATCTTGATAATTGATAAGATTAACAACGGCATGTTTTAACATTTGTGATGGTTCAGCCAAACGTTGTACAGCTGTTGGTTGTTGTGGGTCAAACTGAGTCGAAGGTATTTCTATACCTTCCTCCAATGTTTCCGGAAACATGGCGGCGCGGACACGTTGCGAACGCGTCTGACTCAACTGACTATTCATATCATCCACCTGATCTTGGGTGAAATTCTGTGGAAAACCAGTATCTAAGTCAAACATTAACGGGTCACCATCCATTTCTTCATCCTCCTTGCCAGAAAGGGATGGCGCCTGTGTGACGGCACCAGAATGAATACCAGAATCCACTAAATACGAGTTTTGCTGCCACATTAGTGTTTGCTCCTTGGAGGAAACCATCGGCGGCAAATCCGGTGGATTGTATTGATTGTTATGTGACACTGAAAGTATGGCAAAAGTTAATTAATATATTTTACAAATGCATCTGAGGCATCGAAAACAGTCAATTAAAAAAAATTGATCTCTGCTGAGTTATAAGTTTTAATGTACGTGCATATCACGTATACGCTAAAAGATGCACTATTGTTAAGTTTTTTCTGCTACAACTCTTCTTTCATCATATTTACACTGTAGTAACGGTAAACAACGGTAGTAGCATATATAAATATGGAATGCCTTTAACACGAGTGAAATACATGTTGAAAACCGAACCAGATTAAAACCAAATTAAAACAACATTCTATTTTAGCGAAATGAAGCTCATATTAGCAATGGTGTGGATGATATTTTTTAACGACACCTAAGTCTTTCATTAACGTATAATTCTTTTATAAAACAAAAAATGTTAAAATTAAATATGTTAAATAATGCTTTTGTCGTAACAAAGAAGCAAAGCATTACTTTCGTTTGAAGTGGCAAATATCTTGTAACTTACACACATCTCGTAAGGAGAAAATGCTGAAGCAGCAATACTTAATTTTCCTTTATGATTTGTGTTTAGCATGGTGATTTACTGCATGCGAATTAAAGTGTATTTCAATCAACACACATACCCGCACAGAATAAACTAATATGAACGAAAAGGGAGAGTGAGGGATTTGTCGGCTTCAATAAAAAATTATAAGTACGGAGTGTGTTCAAAAAATATTTGTTATTTTCAATTTTTCCAAAAATATTTTTTTATTCATCAATAACTATCTTTTCCCCTTCAAAGTAATTCCACAGCTATAAAACACTTATGCCAACGTTTTTTCCAACTCTCGAAAAGCGCTTTTTGATATCGCCTACATCTGCAAACTTAGTTTCTTCACTGCTTCATTGTTTTCATCGGTTGTTGACGTGCTCGGGCGACCATCATCATTGACAACTTCTCGGCCTTTTTTAAATCAGTTATACGCTAATTGAACACAATTGAAGGACACAGTCAACATTTCAAATGTCCTTACACATTTAATTTCATTTTTTACACAAAACTTAATGCACTTTCATTTTTTGAAGAGCAGACCAAAACAGGTTATCAAAAGATAACCGACAACTCAAAAAGGTATATATAAGAGACATGTGTATCAACATAACAGAAAAAGCGAAAATCCAACATACATAACTCACAAAATTTGAAAACAACAGTCATTTTTTAATGACACCTCGTATAAATAGCATTATTGGTAATAAAAACATGGCATAGCGTTTTCTAATAGAATTGAAAGCTCTAGAGAACCGTGCTCGTTTTGCAAGTCAAGTGATTTCATGTCGGTTGATTTTTAAAGCGATTTTTTAACTGGAAGTGTATTCAAAATCTAGCGATTTGTAGGATTTGAACCTAACAGTTAACCTTTTGATGTTTCAGCTCAAGGACCCCCTGAACACAATCCCGATAATTTAAATAGAAATAGCTTTTTGACCACCAACCTATAAAACAGTATTCGTATTGAACGACTTCTTTCAATTAGAAAAAAGAAGAAAAAACTTTCAAACCAATAACACGAATAAACAACATTATTGGTTAAATGCCACAGGACTAATTCACCAAAATGCACCACCATTTTCAGAAATTGGAAATAAAAAGCACATTAAGTACAATCAGACATGAGGCGTACATATAAACAGTCTAGCATGTTCTCATGTAATATGCTACGATTTGAATAAATATATTTTTTAATGACTTTCGCATTATTAGAATCGTAAGCATGTTTTTAGAAAAAAAAAAAACATTCATGAACAGTCATAATTTGTGTGATTTTTTGTTTTATTTACTTTTCATTTCAGATAGTCATTGTGGTGGATGGTTATTTAAAGTGGTTAGAGTGGGTTAAAGTATTACCCATATGTTAGCGCGTGTTGAATCTTAAAAAGAACAAAAAATATGTTCCACATGAGCATTGCAAACGAAATGTTTTTTCAAGTCTGTGTGCATATGCTTATTCTAATGTTGCATCAGATCTATTATGTGCACGAGTGCACTTCACTCCTGCTTTAGTCCCACTCATCAAAAAAAAAATGCCTTTTTGCACATTTTGCTTTTCTGAATTTTAAGTATTTTAAACATCATTTTCTACTTTTGTTAGCAAAAAGAAATTAGTTTGGAATATGCAATCAAGCGTTTGATGTACCAAAAAAAAGTATTTTATTGGAAAAGTTGCTCGCTCATACTTGCACAAGTACACATAGTACTTGTATAATAAAATAAACTTTGTGAATATTGTAATTTATTACATGATTGAAAGGCTTTGAAAACTTTTACACTCTACATGTTTGTTTGTTTAATCATAAAGCAGTAAGTCTTATTTCCAGCATAACAAAAACAAGCTCATAAGTGTACTAAAATGAATGTTTTCAGATGTATATTTGTACTTCTTAAATATTATAAATTTATTACTTACTTGTACGATTTTGTGCTGGCATATAACTCATTGTGGTGACCTAGGCGTTGTACACCACACCTGCAAAATAATAAAAGTAGAAAAATTGTTTAAATTTAAATAATCTATTTATATAAATTTAACGAATAAAGTACCAAAAGTATAAGGATACGGAAGTAGCAATTATTGCCCATTTTTCCGCAAAAAATTGTGCACTGTATGTTAATCTATTTTATTGATATACATACATATATATTAAGTTTATCGGAAGTATTTTTTTATAATAAATAAAAGTTGCACAAAAGAAACAAAATGTTGAAATTCATATATTTTTCAAAATTTTTATAAATGGATATAGATATTTTCCGGCAATTCCAATACAAAATGTTTTCCTATAAAGGAAATCTATTTATACCAAACAGTATGAAAAACGCTTAGCAATATATTCTACTATCCACTAAATGCATATAAAAAATTTCATAAAATCGGACAAACCGTTTCGAATCCGCGGTTTTTCTGAGAAATAAAGTTTTATATTCATTTTCAGAAAAAATTAATATGATTAAATTCATTTTTTTAATACGTTGAATGCTTTTTGATATTTCTGTGGATGAAAGTCTCAACGGCTTATGTACATCAGTACAATTTTATCGAAAATAACCTAATTCAAGTTTGTTTACTAAATACACTAGAATGGCTACAACGTATAGTTTCCCTCATAGCCTGGAAGTCTATTTCATACAGTCACACATGTAAACACAAAATTTTATATCTGGCAAAAACCAATTTGTGTATTACATTGCCACTATTTATTTATTGCGCCTTGCAGTTTGCAAGAAAACAACCAGAAAGTACTAACATGGTGTAATATACTACTTAAAATCAGCTTTGTGGTACAAATTTTGCATTTTATTTTATGTTATTATTATTGTGATTACTCTGTTTAACATGAAAGTCTCATACATTACTAAATAAATAACTAACTTAGAAGCTGATAAATTGTTTGGGCATAAATAGATTGACTTTTAAAACGTTACAATAACTAATTTTGACTATAGGTTATATTTTAGTTACTATTTCTTAAATTGTAGTCATGTTTATTAGTTTATTAGACGAATAATGTTTATTAGTATAAAATGTTTGCACTATGCGCGGTTTGCTATAAATCCTTCATGAGTTCTCAATTTAAACGATATTAAATACTCTTTTCCCAAATCGGAGAAGAAAATATTTTCACTTGATTCGCAACGGTTTTTTTAATTTGTATTTTCCTAAGAAAAACAATCACATTTAAAAGTATTTGTTAAAAATTTGTACACTATTTTTAAGTCCACTTACGCAACTAATAAAAAGTATTTTCGTATATGTAGCAGCTATATGTACATACATACAGATCTGTGTGCTCGTATGTACATACAAATCATACTTTTATGTGGATTAAAATATTGCGAAAATAAGAAAATGTCATGAATATATATTTATGTACATACATTCATTGCAGCATCAGAAAAATTTTACACGATTGTTTAAAAGTTACGAATTGTAATTTAATAGCAAGACTTGCACAAACAATTATGCATTACATATTTAATACCAGAATTAAACAACTAAAAGCAAAATCAAAACAAAGAAATAACTTTAAACCTGGCGAAAAAATTATGTGCATGTGCATCTTGCTACACTGCTACATAGAAGCGTATCCACACATACATCCTTATAAATATATCTAGTAAGTACACAATATTTTTATTATGTTATGTTTTTCATTTCATAAATATCACCTTATTTAAAATTTACTAAATTGTTTATTGATTTTATTGATTGATTTTAATGAATTACTCTTACGTATATACGAAAGTTTATGAGTATAAATTGCTCTTGAAGGTAGATTAATATACATGCAAATGTATACTTCAAGTGGAAAACACAGCCGCTAACGATGAAAGCCGAAATGTAATTAAGAGATATACAGAATTTTAAATCTTTAAGGCAAAATATATTTTGGTTTCCTTTACCAAAATGGTGCTGCAGTACAACTGATATTGTTTAAATCAAACAGCAACGATTCGACACAAATGTTTGAGTTTGATACCTCGGTTAAAATACACATGCACGTACATTTGCATGCACGTACTTTATGCTCTACGTTTATGAAAAGGATTCATTCCTTTTCACACACATACTCTCACTTTGGCTCAGTTCTTTATGTGTATGAGAGAAGCAACCTTACTGCCAAGCACACACCAGACGATGTCAGAAAATTATTGTTGTATCATTTTCGTTAAAAAAAAAAAAAAACCCAGCTCCCCAGATGGTCATAACCAATATTTTCATTGGTATGCTGATGTTTTCGTGCTACCTTTAAAATGTTTGCAAACATAGTTCAACGAAAGTAGGATAATTGAACTAAAATGTGCATAACTTCTATAGAATTGAATGAAATTTTATTATGAAAAAAGTGAGAGACAAGAATTTACACGTTGTTTCTACTACAACACTAAATTTTAAATAAGAAAAATACGAGAAGCAAACCCATACTTACATGTGTATATAAAATAAAGTTAAGAAGATACGGCGAATTCAAGTTATTAATCCACATTTCTACTTCAGGGTATATCTACATACATATGATAAATAATTAACCAATTTAAGGTTTCATATTTGTATGGGTTTAAAGTAACATCACATACAAATTTTATAAATAGAACAAAGATCTGTAAAGTAACTTTTCTTACAAGTGGTTGTCTGCATGCAAAACTTTTGTATAACAATCATCTAACAGAAAAGTATGTCTTTTTATTTTATTTTATTTACAGGATTTGTCAAATATAACTCCTATTATATATTTATTAATAACTATTGTTATTTAAATAAGATTCAGAAAAATTTTTACTCAACAGTAGCAGGAATTAACTACATGATATCACGAAATAATCAATACTAATGTATTTTTAACCTTAAGTTAGTATTAATTTTTACGAATATTTTATAATTTAAGTAATAATTTAATGAATGTATACTATTTGTATTATTCTATCCCTCTGCCTCACTAAAAATGAAACCAACAAAAGCAACAAAAGTATAAAACGTGGGATATAATACGATGTTTTAAATTGTGAGGAACGAAGCATTTGGAATACAGATTTGTCCTATTTTTATATGCTTTCCAGAGAATATATAACTGGCATTATGTACTTATATTAAGTTGGGGAAGTATTCTTAATAATAAAGCAAAATATTTTTTTCAATGAATATTATTGCTATTAATATATATATAATTCGTTAAAAGGTAAATTTTTTATTGGATCTAGAACTTTTGGAATAATAAAAAAAAAAACTATTTATCTGAAAAAAAAATGGGATTGCTATTTCATTTTTGTGTTTAAATGCATACCTATATGCAATGTTACAAGGTGAGCAATGGTTTTCACACCTACCAGCTTTTTTCAGTAAATGCACTTGTTTTCAATGGCTTTATAACCAACAATATCGTGCAAAATTGCCCAATTTTTTCTATAAATATTTCATCTAATACATAATTATGTATTTAAATCAATAAAAAAATGTAGGTAAACATCGAACAACTCCTCAAAACATCCTAAATAACTCACCACACCCCAACAAAGCGATATCAACACAACAAAAACCAAGACACCAATAATTAAAACTTTGTATTTTAAATAATTATATCTACGTTCGCATTAAGCTTCAAGTACTTACCAATTAGACTAATTTAAATATTGTTTTTATATATAAATTTATTTATTTAAATCACTGTTTACCTAAAATATTAATATTTTCTATAAACCAAAATGCGAAGGCAACGAATCGAGACGAACAGAAGCGAATGCAACATAATCGAATTGAAACAAAAATGGCTACATAAAAGAGCTGCCATATTTTCCGATTAAAATTTATATGTATAAAATCCTGTTGAATTTTTTTTGGAGATATTTAAAGTTACCGTGGGAATACATTTCAATACAATTTTTTCAAAATTGTAAATAAAACCTCTGAAAAAAATTTATTGACTTAAAAATTTAAATATTGGATAAGAGTCACTACAAAAGACTTTAATATTAACTTTACATATTGTGGATCCCAATATTCGCCCGAATTTCCACTGACTAAAATACTATAGAACAAGATGTTTACTTGCATAAAAAATATGAAGTTTTAAATTTTAAAACCAAAGGCAATAAAACAGCTTTTATTCATATTCGAGACATTTCTATATTACACATATTTGATCAATTTAGACGTCACTTTTTCTAAACACACGTAGTTTATGTTTCAATGTTTCTTTTCAAAGCATTTCTTAAATTTGTTCGCTCACGTTCCGTACTGTTGTACATGTCGTAAACGTGAGACACTCCAAAATATGTTGCAAATCCCACTAATGCAAAAAATAATATCGTTAACAATAATGCTCCCAACAGACCTATTATGATCATGCTTATTATTGTTAAGAGAGTTCCTAAATATAAAACACATTAGTATATTTCCTTTTATGGGGGAAAAATTTACCTTCTAAAACTAAAAATCCTGTAATTGTCATAACAATTGTGGACAGTGCAAACGCTAGAAACAATAAAATTGGCAGAAACGATACCAACAAAGCAACCAGCACGCCAATAGCCATTTGGGGGTGATGAACACACCATTGAATAAATCGATCAAGTAACTGTTTAGCTTCCAAATCCGTAAAAATAAAATTATTTGCTCGATTTATTAGTTGACCTACGAATAAGATCAGTATGTATATACTTTTAAAACGAAAAAAAGATAAATAGGCTATTACCAATTTTTTTGGAAACACCTATCATTAACTTAAAAAAAACATCTGGCTTATTATCTTCTTTTAAGTATGGGCCCTGTTTATTGGTATCACAATCCGTTTGTTTTTCCTGCTCATCTTCGCTGTAGTTATTGTTAGGATATTCATTTTGAACGTGGTGTGCTTCCAGTCCTTCAGTTTTGCATGGAGTACCAGTCTTCTCACTTAATAACACCTTTTTATGGGGTATTTTCATTATAATAAATATAAAAAACAAAGTCTTTTATAGCGTACCATAATATACTCTATTTTATTTTGATTAAATTGAAATGTCAATGAAAGGGAAAATATAATTCCTAAATATTTGTATATTCCAATCAGAGCCAGACAATTCAAAATGTACCGCCGAATTTATTTTAGCAAAATCCTACAAGATAAATAATATAAATTTTTTATTTATTATGCTTTTGACAATGTTTGGCTTCCACCTTATATAAGTGATATATGCATTTTGACAATGCAAATACAAGTTATAATTTGCCTGTATTTTTTATCGTTGTAATCAAAATGTCAAATCTATAAAATTGCGGACAAGAAGCCGACGGATAGCTGAAATTATATTCTTTGTGGTTGCATAAAAAGGCAACTGAAACAGTCTCAAATCGGTAGAGTACCCTGTCATAATAAATCCACCCAATATTTGCGCCTTACTGCTGATTAAATAATATTGTGCATTAGAATTAAGCAGAACAATCTTTTGTTTAAAAAAAAAAACAAGTGCACATTACGAATTATTTTACTAAAAGACCGCTGAATTTTGACACATTAATATTTTCAACTATATAGAATTAGGTAAGAAGAGTTAAAATCTCATATTTTATTCTTAATATACAGGAGTATTCAAAGTACGAATGTTAATGTATATATATGTATGTGCATGCATATATATATAATAGTATGAATCAGAGAACGGCAACGTGTGATAGCACCATTTTTCAATGTACAAAATGTCGAGGTGAATTCTATTAAGAAAAACTTAAATTGTAGCTACAATGTTTTTCGTTGTCATCATAGTATAAAGCAAAATTGTTTCTCAATTTAGAATTTTAATTGAACATAACAAAATGATTGCTAGTTTTATAGGGCAGAGTGGTTGTTAAATATTAAACAAGGCGAATTCAAGCCAGCAAAACAACATATTTTTTTTCATATTACAGTGCATTGCAAAAATGTTCTTACTTTTTAAATAACTTACAAAATTCATGTAGTCGACAAATAAATTTAGCTAGTATGATTTGAACTCTTACGATTGCTGTAAATATTACGAAGTGAATAAATAAATTGGTTTTGTGAATTTTTTCACTTCTGCAATTTCCGATGTATGGTTGTATGTATATAAATTTAAACATACATACATGCATACATTTATAAATAAGTAAATTTATGTGGGTGTTGTACATGAGAAACAATTGAGTGAAAAATGTTCATCTATTCATGACAAGAGTCAATAGATAGTTTTTCAAATATTTGTATTGCAATACTGATTCTGAGTTTACTTTGTACTTGAATTAAATATGCACATACGTACATACATACAAATGTACATAAATATGAAATTAAAATAGAATTTTTCATTTAGATTAACATCGCACATAGTTACAACGAGATAACAGACTACACATCATCAATGGCGTCTCAAGAGGTACATATATATATACATACATATATATATATATAATATACATACATATGCATATTTTTTACTTTTTAAAAATCACAAACTACTGATAAAAATCCTACAGTTCTGGCTTATATTGTGGCTTTTTCTAAGACAAGCGTTCATCGGATAGCCAATACTCATGGGATAGATATTCAGTTATCCTGTTTTGCTAGTGATATATACATAGTTTTTATTCAGTAATTTACTTCCAACGACAGACATATAAAAACACATGAGAAAAATCCATCCCATTTTTTTGGTCTGGCGGAGTTACGGGAACAAGATACCACCTTGGTCATTTATAGGCGACTAACTTACTAGCTTATTTTACAATCATTTTAAAAAGTAACGGTAGAGAGACCTAACATCCTTCAAACTTGCCACAAACAATTACATTTTTTCGAAGAACAAACTAACTTTCATAGTCATTCAAATATCAATTTACGTAAGGATCGTGTCTGTAACTTTGAACGTTATCGCAGTTAAAATAATTGCTATTTAAGTCATCCTGAAAAAATCACTTTGAGAGATATGCCGTGTTTCTTAACAACCACATTTATTATATTAAGATTTGTAGTCTGCAGTAATATTTTAAATAAATTAATTTTTTTTAATAGGAATTCAATAAAGCTGCTGAAGATGTAAAAAATTTGAATTCAACTCCCTCCGATGGCGATTTACTGGAACTTTATAGTTTATATAAACAAGCAACTGTAGGCGATTGCAATACAGGTATGAACATACATACATATATGTATCAATAGATATTTTTTTGTATATTTATTTAAAATTTTAATGTGCATAGTGACCCAGGTACCGTTAGAAAGATATCGCTCAATGAACTCAATTTGAAAAACTTGTACAATTTTGTACTTTATACAAGAAATACCTATTCATATCACACTTATAAACAAAAAATATTGTATTTGGAAAATACTATTTTGAGTGTTTGCTTGTTATAAAAATTCATATTACTTACTATCTTCGGCAATAAATCTGACGATTTAAACATATTCCCATACATCTTATGTTAGAACTAACTTATGAGGGTTGTCCTAATTTATGCAAAAATAACTGTTATATATATTAGTTTTACATGTAACAAATTCAAATTTAATTTAACCTAAATGAAATTTTAAAGACACATTTTCATGTCTTCTTTTTGACTTTTAGATAAACCAGGATTTTTTGACTTTAAAGGAAAAGCCAAATGGGAAGCTTGGAATAATCGTAAGGGGATGTCAACTGCTGATGCGACTAACGCATACGTAGAGAAAGTTAAAGAGTTAATAGCATCATTTGGTCTTAAAGCTTAAAATAACAACGAATGAATAAATTTGTCAATGTCGAAGAAAAAGTCCCAAAAATTTAATCGAATTAATACTTTTATTAAGCATTTATTAAAAAACAATCAAATAAATAAATACATATAATTGTAAATATACACTTTTTTACTTTGTAAACAATGTCCTGATTTAGAAAAAATACCAGTCAAAAAAAAAAAAAAATTGAAGGAAACGAATTTTTCAATTTTAACCAAAATACATTTATATATATTTATAGAATTTCAACTTGGATGTTTTAAAGCAGCCCATTTTAATTAAACATGGCTTAAGCCATTTTTCTACATTTATTAACGAAAAACTTTGAATTATTTTCTAATGTATCAAATGTTTTTATTTTAACCTGCAACGTAAAGAAAAATGTTTATTTTTTATATGGAAAAATAAAATTTGATACAAGGTATTTCGTTTTAAACTGGCTGCTTTATTTAATTTCATTATATTATTGCAAATTGTTCGCATTTTCTGTTTAACTGTGATATATGTATCTGGTTCTTTCCATTAAGCACAAACAAGTACGAATTTTTGTGGAAAAACTGATAAAAACACTACTTTTTATAATAATCAAAGAACATTATATACGTAGTTCTAAGCCATCCACTCTTAATCATAAAAATTCATACATAAATACATTTAATTATTAATTATGTGTGTAGCTAAATTTTCTATAGTTTATAGTTACTTTTTTAGTAACAATTTGTTACTTATATTAGAATATAATGACAATTGGTAGCCAGTCGTACGTAAGTAATTATGAGTTTTTAATACTAAGTTAGTACTTTAACATCGGTGTTATATTTTATTAAAAAATAATATCACGTGCTGTAAAATTTGCAACACAAAACAAAAGCGTTGTGATATTTATATTAGTAGAAAGTGATAACGTCTAGTAGTACTATTTAACATCTTGATTAGCGGTTAAATTTTCTTCACTACGTAGTATTGCATTGTGTGTTACATCACTTAAAGATCTTTGGCGCTCATAAAATTCCCTTTGCAATTCCCTTAAATTAATTTCTAATGTTTCAACAACCTCAAAATTCATATCCTGGCGTGCTTGCTTAATATAGCCTTTGATAATATTTATTTGCTCTACTAAGGGATCATCGCTTAGCAAACCACCAGCTGTACTAATTTGATGAGCAGTCCAATTGTCTAAGGAGCGTAAATCAGACTAAAATTAAAAACATGATGTTGAAAATTGAAAAAATTTGATGAAAAACGTAAGACTCACTCCTTGCGCATAATCATAACTCTTTGAAATTTTGCGGTCGGAATTTGTTGTATTTGCTGCCAACCCGTAACGTTCGTACGCCTCCATAGCTTGTCTGCGTTCGGTGGCTATACGAAGTTCAGTTTCCATGCGTTTACGTTCTTGTATTTTTCGAATCTCCTCCTCTTTTGGCAACGGTGGCAAAGAAAGCATTTTCTCCTTAATTAATTGTATACTAGATAAACGTATAGCTTTCTTGAGACTCTCTTCGCGTGTGCCTGGTTCGCATGTTATGGCTAATATACGTTTACTGAGAGTATCAATTGCTTCTGCTATTTGTCCAATCTTGCCACGCAATACACTTGCATCATTTAAAGTGAATATTGATTCTCCTTCATTGAGACTGCTAATAATTTTCAAATACATTTCTATGTCTGGCAAAACATTTTTACGTAATTTTTGTATATCTGCATAAATTCGAGTAATAAGGGGCCGACATGTTCGACTTTCATGCATTTCTTGCCTTTTCTCCAAAAGCCAAATGCAGTGATCGCAAGACCGTATACCATCTTGTTGAGTATTCGCAGAGTTGGAATCAGTTGGTTGTTTAAGAGGCTCACTATGGACCATAGTGAGACTAGCTAGTTCTACTGAAATCATTAAATCAATTTCAAGTTAAACATTTTAATATATATAAGTATTAAACATTAAACTTTTTGACGAATAAAAAAATAAATAATTAAAAAACTGAGTTTCAATATTATATTCACTGTTTGTGATCCACATTATTTTACTCCTTTTAAATTCTAAATAAGACAAACATTCTGTACTTTTTATTGTAACGTATACAAAAAAAAACCTTTTAATCTGTGCAAATAAACATATATAATGCAAATGTTAGCATTATATAACATATATCTTGTTACTATTTCTTATAATAAGATACATATTTGTTACATTTAGGTTTATATTTAAAAATGTATTTTACTGTACTCACAATTTGGAAATTTTTTATAAACTTTAAAAGCGATCTACTGAGTACTAAATTGTAATAGCTCCGTTGCTATGATTCACCTTTAAGTTAAATAAAAATTAGCACTACATATGTATTTGCATATGGCTTTTAAATAATAAAATCTGAATAACACTATACTTAAACGTTGTCAGTCAAGCAATAAGTGTGTTAATGAAAATACAACAAAAATAAACTTTTAAATGGCGTCAAGTATAAATCCTTTATTTAATATTTACGAAGATCCTTAAATATACAAAAAAAATTTTTTTTTTAATTAAGAAATCCTAATGCATGATATATTTACAATAATTATGATTTGTGAATTATTTAATGATGATGACCAAATGTTATTACTAAAGGTAGTAGTGCACCAAATATCATCACTACAAGTTCACTGAAACTCAATCCATTTGACACCGCTTGTGTTTGAATATCAGTACCATCTTCAATTAAACGGTATTGAGGAGATGCATGGGAGTGAGATCCTTGTGTTAGTTCGGGCAGAACATGAACCGTTGCTACATATAAGAAAGTACCCGCAGAAAAAAGCATAGCTATACCGGTGGCATTAACGGAATTTAAAGTTTCCTTTTGTTCTTGTCCAATACCAAAATAAGTTAGCAGCGTTAGAAGAGGAGCAGACAGAGAAAATACTGCTAAATGCCGTCGAATCTGCTGCCGTTCAATTTTCTCGTGGAGCAGGAAGCTTACCAAGCCGAATGCAGCTGGTGCTTTGTGTAGCATAATTGCAAGAAATACAATAATTTCGACATCTTGATGGCTGGTTGTGGCAGCGGCTCCTAATGCTACACCATCAGCTGCAGCATGAACTACAAGACCCAAAGTAGCCGTTATATTTTTTTCCTTGGGTGACATTTCATTGTGCCGTTTTTGTGATACTTGATCGACTAACATCATAAACACAAAGCCCAATACCAATGACAATCCAATAATACGGGAGTGATCCTTTTTTTCATTGTGAGGATGTATAGGTTTAGCAGCAGGAGTAGCTTCAGTCAGTAAAGGTCTTTCTACTTCCGTGTATAGGGATCTTATGCCTTCTGGTATGATAACAGTTAAAGCTGTACCCACTAATAGTCCTGCTCCCAACACAGTTATTAGTTTAAGCTTTTTCTCACTTAATTTCATTACCAATGGTATACTACCGGCCATATATGAACCTACTAACATCACTATAACTAGCATTACTAAAACAAATGTTTCTTCCGTCATCTTCCTTGCTTTTTAACTATATTAATATATTTATTATAATTTGAGATTCTTGTTAAGGAAGTACATTGCCTTCTAATAATGTTACTGTTCTAAACGTTTATCGTCTTCTCGTGCAACTCTTGTCAATCTGGTTTTTTATGCCACGTTATCTATTGTTTAGTTGTTTCTGCTTTTATGCTCAGCATACATCTTTATCAATTTATATTTAAAGATGCGTTCTCTTATGATAAAGATTTATAATTTAATCAGAATATAGGTAATAAGCAATATAATAAGAATTTACGCACAACAGCTTCATTTTGAATAATTTTATATTGAAGTTTAATAATTATTTATTTTATTATTGTTCTATTTCAGCTTATTTTGTTTTGAGTGGTTGCTTTTTTAGTAGTGTACATATTTCAACTCTGCATTCTTGTAACAGTACCGGTTTATTAAATATTTACATTTTCACTAGGTTTGTTTCCCAAATTTTCGTTGCTTTAAAAAAAACTTTAATTACTCTTATTGTACCCATTAATCTTTCAGAGATGTTGCAAATATTTAAAATAGCTCACTTCTTCTAAAATGCACATACATATGTATGTATAGAAAGAGAGCCTTCATATGATTGTGTTTATTTACTTCTTAAGAAACTGTAGTTTTCAAAAACTTTATACTTATATAGTTATGATTATTTTTATTATATACTTACATGCAGTATTAAGCGGTAAAAATTTTGAGCAATCGTGGCACATTATACTGCCACATAAACGGCAATGGTGTTGACGTCTCGCAATGTGAAAACTTTTCGCACAGTTAGGACACAATTTAACTGAACCACCATCCAGCCATTGAACGATCTATTTAAATTTAATTTTAAAGTATACAGACATGTATAAAGTAGAACATAACATATTTTAAATTATTCGGTTAATGGAATTTTAAAAAGCAGTTATTAAATATTTGTACTTTTTAATTCTATATTTTTCAACGTTTTATTACGTTTCTTCGTGATTTTTCAGTTTTTTTTATAGTTTTCATAATAATGAAAATATTTTCAATTTATAATAATAAAACTGTATATGTTATTAAAGGTATAACAAAAAAATTATTATAAATTGAAAATCTTCCTCAACAAAGATTTTTTATAATATGTTGGCGAAATTTTGAAATAAATAAATTGAAGATGAATAAATAAAACAAATCTTATATAAAAATATAATACACTGTTGTACAAGCTACTTTTATTTTGATATTTTGTTAGTTTTATATTTGTGTTATTTGAAAGAAAAAATTTATATTGCATGCATTTTTCAGTGGTCTAACAAATACAATTCAGTGGACTGTTTCTATATATATATTTCAGATAAAAGGTTTTTTATTTACTAAAATTGTAGGAAATTGTCAACTGTGTCGCATTTTTTGTTATATATTCTATAATAACTTAATTAATACTTACATTTTGTTCATGCTGTTTTCTTAAAACTGCATCCGAAGGCATATCTTTTAAAAGTTTATGAAGTCTTATTATTAGTTTATTCGTTTCGCTAGCGTAGCGTTCCAAACGGGGATTTCTTATAGATTGAAAATAATCCGTTTGATTTCTTTCAAAGCCAACTTCTTGATTATCCATAAAGTTGAAAGCATTCATACGGGAATGGGCATTGCTAGTTTGCTGTGTAGGCACATCGAATGCACCACAACTAGATATGCTAGCATTTTTCTCTAAACTACGAGACAAGTCAAAATTAATTTTCTTTTTAGCTTTACTGAAAATTTCTTTAAAAATTGTTTTGAGGTCATCATCTTCAGAATGTGATTTTTCGAAATGTTCGGTAAGAAATTCCAAAGATTTTAAATCACTACGGCATATAGGACAAATAAAACCTTCAAGTATTTCACCATCAAGATCGCCATCATCAGATTCTCCAAAGGGGTTCGACATTATATACTGCTTTATTAGAGAGATTGTATTATTTGCTAATTTTGTTTGTGATATATATTTCTATTTGATATTACAGCTGACTTTTTGTCCTTGTAATGTTTCAAGTTATTCCACTAGTAGGAGAAGTATGTAAGAAGAAAAATAATGTTAACTCCAAAATTATCTATATCTTTACACAGAAACACAAACTATTATAACCAATAGCAAATTCAATCTCCTACTTTTTTTTCTTGGACAAAAGTTAATTAACAAATTAATTATCAAAGCGTAGTTACTTAGGTTATACCATTGCAGTAAACAGTTGATTGTTTTATTTCACGTCCTGTTGTCATTACCGTTATCTTACTACCAATTTTTTACCTTGCATATGACAGCTTGGCGGTTCTCACATGCTTACGAGCTATAAATTTGTATACACTTAAAATTTTAATTTGACATGCTTGACTTGACGTTTATATAATTTATTATTATTAAGGCACACTGTTGTGAATTGATTATTATTAAGCTGGCTATTGTGAATGTATTTACATCATTTACTTTCTTTTTTTCGTGTTGCTGTGTGTTTTTATATTTGCATAGCGAATTTTAATCAAATGTTTTACTTAAGCCACAAAGTGTAACTTGTGAAAATATAAATAAATTAATGCTCTTATAAAGATTTACATATATTTCAAGTTTACTTCTACATTAAAAGTGGAAGTACGTAGATATAAATTACAAAATTTGTTATGTGGGAAGCGAAAGTTGAATTGCTTCCCGACGTAGTACTGGATAAATATTCTGTAAAATAAAATTAGAATCGGTGTGCACAATAAATTAACTTTAAAATGATTTAATTTATGTTGCCTGTACATACACTTGTAAAATAAGCTTTATGTGGAGTGTGTGCAGTATTTCTCATAAACAAAATCGGTGACAAATGCATATCACTTCTTTTCCTATTTTGATTAACGTAAATACTTATATATAAATATGTATGTATACATGTATGTATGTACATAAATTTAATTGTAACAAGGCCATAAGTGTTAAAATTTGGTTGTATGTGGCTTTTTATTTATAGTTTAGGTACTTGTATGTTCATATGGTTTTACATACATACATGCATATATATATATATTTATTTTCATTAGAATTGAGTGCATTTCATATCTTTATTCTTTGTAATTGATCTTTAGCAATCCGCTTCAGAAAAATTTTAAAATATGCACATATGTGTAACTAGACAACTGCTAACAACCTAACATTAGGCATTTCTTAATATTTGCAGCGCTTAAGTATTGCTACAAAAGTATATTAAATAGCTACTGGTAACTTGCATTATTTAAGGCTTACACATTTGTAAGTATACAGGTGTACCCTCAGCTAGTCTCCATACAGTTGAGAAAGCAAAAAATGCAATTTCTAAAAAAGCTAACTAAATTTGTAAGGTATTAAGTAAAATTATCCGCCATACATTATTTGGTAACAGAAATATATACATATATGCAGAGATAATATAATATATATATATATATATATATATGCTTATAATAATTAGGTAAATTTATTCTATTAATTTACTGTTCTAATAGGGAGTCTCATAATATGGATACTCTAATATGTACTCTCAAATCCGCATAATATTTGTCGGATTTTCCACTTATTTTTGTTGGATGTACTTACAGAAATATATGTACATCTGTGCCATTTTATAACTGACCATTAAAATAATAAAAAATTTCATTGTTGTAACTTTTTTGTTTATTCTGTGCAAGCAAAGTTTAAATATTGGAACGTCAAATACACTGTAAGGTAAAAGTATAATTACAAAAAAAAAAAAAAAAATCTACAACCAATTTTACAATAAAAATTTTTTAATGGATTTAAACTCTACGCAAATATTGATTTGATATTGATTTCTGAAAAGAAAAAATATTTATTTAAGTACCAACTTTTAAAAATATTAAAAGATATGCAGGGTGAACACTAAATCTCTTATCACTGTATTTCAGAATCGCCTAAAACTTTTTTGATGTCATTATTATCATCATACTTCCGAAAACAAATAAGAAATAAAATAAAAGAAACTGAACATCGAACAAAAAACAGACTTTAGTCACATATATTTATATTGGTACCTCATTTCAGTTTAAAGTCATCCAAACCTTGTGATAATAAACTAAATAAAATCGTCCAAGGTATCTATGTGTGCATGTATTTATATACGTATAGATATGAGCAGGTTTAACGCACACATAATAGCAGTTATGTAGTTCGTAAATATATTATTTACATGCCCATGTAAAAACGACAGAGAGAAAAATATAAACTACGTAATACACAGATTTACCTACATAGATACATATGTACATACATATATGCGCATGTATATTTGCTCAAATCTAAATAAATTGGAAAAAACCAAAGTTAAATATTAGAAGTAAATATCTCAACATTTTTAATATGAGTTGGTTACGTTCAAGTCCTTTACGACAAAGTGTAACTCGTACAGCAAATAATGGGTCTGGTAGCGGAAGTTCCCTTTTTGCAACTACCGCTAATTCAAGTTCATCACCACATTCAATCTTAAGACAAAGGCCCATTGACACAGCTACAGATTGCGATCCACGCGCATGCTATGACAGTTTTTGCAAACACTGGCAACAAGCGTATGATATTATCATAAGAGGAGAGGGCCCAAATCGCACACCCACGCATGATGATGTTCTGGCTGTTGTCTCACATTTAGACTTTATGGTAACACTATTATTAGTGGAATTACATCATTGTAATAAAATTGCCTTACCAGATTCGTCGAATATACCACCTGCACCCTGTTTAGAATATATGTTAAGTGAAAACCTGTTGGATAAACTCTATGAATGGGGTTCTACAACAGGACGCTACGCTAATGCTGTGCGTTTGGAACAACTAAAATTGTATGAACTTTTGGTTAGTCATTCAAGACATCAGCTATTGTGTAATGAACCGTTTTTAAGACCTTTGTTAAAGTTATTGGCATCAAGTCAAGGCGAAATTTTTCCATCAGATCTAGAGAAACGTTTGGTCATATTATTGAATCAATTGTGCGTGGTTCTAATGCAAAATGTACACCTGTTGGATTTGTTTTTCTTTACGTCAGCACAGGAGACCCAGAGTCCTAGCAAGTAAGTACATATGTAGATATACATATGTTATTGAGAAAAAAAAAATATATATATAGAAATATTTATTGTTATAAATTCAAATATCTCCCTAACAAAGTTCACGAAAGATCTCGTAATATTGGGTTAATAATAAAAGTTAAATGTATATACATATTCACATACATATAGCAGAATAATTGAAGAAATAAATATGAAATAAAATAAAAAGTTAATGGTTAAAAGATGGTTTCAATAATTTCTATAATCAATTTAAAATATTGTTTCACTATAATGTATGTATGTGAAACGGGAAGATTCATATTAAAATTTCTAATCTAAATTCATAGTCATTTTTAAAATATAATATTTTAACAAACTGCATGCATTCATCCATACATACATGCGTGCAATCACTGAGTTTGACAATGAATGCACAAAAAAAGATTAGTTACATGTGTTACATTACATATAATTATATATTATTATATTATTAGGGACTACTCAGTCCCTAACATTATACGCATTTCTTAAATTTAAAGACATTAAATTGTTTTATTACTCTTGCATTGTATGCACTCACAAATTTCCTAATCGTTGACCATGGAAAGAGTTATGTATGTATGCAGAAGTTTTGAATGTTAAAGTAAGCAATAAAACATTTTTTCTTTACATTTGCAGTTTTATAATATTCTCCCTACTTATACCATATGTTCATCGTGAAGGAAGTTTAGGTCATCAGGCCAGGGATGCTTTGCTACTTTGTATGGCCTTATCGCAAAAAAATTCAAATATCGGTACTTACATAGCACAATACTCGTCCATGTCTCCCTTGTTGGTAACTGGCCTTGGCGGCCTATACTCACGTCTGCCTAATTCAATTGAAATAAATTCAATTGATTGGCACCGTATTACACCTGATGACGTCACAGAAATTCCGGAATTGACACTTTTTATGAATGCATTGGAGTTTTGCAATGCTGTAGTTCAGGTGGCACATGAAATGATAAAAAACCAATTGCTTGATTTTATGTATCAAGGCTTTATTGTTCCAGTTTTGGGCCCTGCATTATTACAGGTATGTCAAGAGACCCATAAAAAATGCCACATGCACATGCACACTCGTGACTGTTCTGTATGGTTTTCTGTATGTGAATGTGTTCCGGTAAAATCTACTTGTATGTATGTATGTATATAAAAAATTGTCTTCGATTTTTATATGGTGCTGGTTTTTTTTTGTTTCTGCAAAATTAATCGCTTTTCCTTTTTTAAAAAAGTTAAGTTCGTTATTTAATATGTGAAGTAATGCAAATCTATCCATAACTATGTGATTATATAATTTTAGACTAGTTGTAATTTGTATGTGATGTAAGTAGTTTATGTTGGTTATTAACGAAATAGTGGTAATTACTTGCAATATACTTATGATATTTTATTTTATCTACATTATTGTGTTATGTAATTACGTTGAGAAATTTTTTCTAAACGTAAGATTTTTGAACACATAGCTCAAGTACGTAAAAGGTTGGAAAAGTAATATATATATGGTTGGAATAAATATAGGATGGGACATAGGTTATGTACATAATTCAGTAGAAAAATTATTTAGCAATACTAAAGAAACAACAGATAAATTTGGTGAATCTGTCACAGTGTATCCAATTCGATGTGGTGGTAATGCTAATGAGACCTATAATAAGTTATATATATTTTTTAAATCGATTAAAAACTAATAAAAAACTTATTATAATAGTTGACAGAAAACAGCATTATCTTGTCATTGTCGTTATGTATATCGCTATCCTGATTTCAATGACATTTTAATATTAGGTAAATAAATAAAATATAGACGACGATATATGTTAGAAGTGCTACACATTATAAATGTTCAATCATCTAGAAGAATTAATTTTAAATCAGATATAGGTAATGTGGGTTTGAGCTACAGATATTTATTGCATAAGGAGGAAAATAGGGCATAAAGTATTAAACTATTTATGTTTCTTGATTACGCTATCTCTACTTGTTAAAGTATGTAAAGAAGTGTAAAGAAATATCGAAAAAATAAAATATAATTAAATTGTACTAAGAGATTTAAAGGTTGAATTAATATTAAAATTATGAAGAGTATGTTTAACTTTTGGTTTTAATTAGTTTATTTATGAGTTTATTTAGTTAAAGTCTTAGAAACGTTTTTTACATACTTTTTCAAATTAATTCAGGTAGGTATGTATGTATGTCTCATCATATAGGAATTATGTCTATTATAAAATTTATAGTCCAATAACGTTCGTCGTCGTGTACGGTTGATTATTCTTCTTATCGCATAAAAGAAAACCAAAAAAAAAAAAAAAAAAAAAAAAAAAAAAAAAAAAAAAAAAAAAAAAAATAAAATTAATCAAATACACAAGGACTACATATTTCTTAAAATTAACAGTTCAAGAAAACGGTATAAAAAAAAAAAAAAAAAAAAAAAAAAAAATGTTAAACATAAACACTGTTATTGTGCATTGCATTTAAGTGAGGACAGAGACAAATAAAAATTGCATTATTCCAGTGATACGAAAATTAACATTTTAGAAACTTACCATAAAGTTTGTGTTCGTTCATTGGTTGTCGTTTCTATTCTTTAATGGAGGTCAATTCGGCATGCAATAAAAAACAAACACAAGCAAAAATAGAAAAAAATACCATCAAACAATATATACTCAGTCAACAAAATCAGATACTATTTCAAGAAAATTGTCAACGAAGCCAAAATGAACAGCTACTGTACAATCAATGGCAATATGCGACCAATGGCTGGCAGGATGCAAATAATGAGATCACCCGATTGAATGCGTTCGCATCGGAATTACAAAAACAAATTGATGAGCTCAAGGAAAATCTGCTAAGAGGAAGACCGGCTACTCTTTCGAGGGCTGGAGGATCAAAAACTTATATCTCATCAAAAGCAAGTACACCAACACCTGTTAATGATAAAGAGACTGATTTTCATACAGATGAGGATGAGTTAGCTAAGGAGACTGATTGGATAAGGGTCAAGCATAATACCAAAAAAAGAAAAATGAATACACCACCCTCGCCAGCTGCTCCTAAAAACAAAAATATAAACAAACAAAATAATACTGAAAACACCAAAAAAGAACAGTCACCTCCACCTATCATTGTGGACAATGTTTCTTCATATGAGGATCTATACCAAGAGCTCATAAAAAGAATCAATAACCAAGTTTTTCAAACAAAAATTGTTAATAATACAACAATTAAAATTAATTGTAATAATACAGAAACATACAGAGCTGTAATTGAAATATTAAACAGACGTGAATATTCGTACCACTCATATGAAAATAAACAAACTAGACTCATTAGAGTTATGGCTAAAAACTTGCATCATACATGCAGACCAGAGTGCATTATAGAAGAACTAACACATAAAGGATATAAAATAAAAGCAGCAGTAAATAAATTAGCGTGGAAGCAAAAAACTCCACTTAATATGTTTATGCTATTCTTTGAAAACAGTGAAAATATTGATAAAATATATGAAATCAAAAATATCCTTGGTTGCAAAGTAGAAATTGAGCCAATTAAGGCAACTAAACTTGTCCCGCAATGTAAAAGATGCCAATCATTCGGGCATACTAGTAAATATTGCAACAAACCAGCCAGATGTGTCAAATGTGCTGGTAAGCACTATACAGTGGAATGCCAAAAAAGTGATAAAAGTGAACCCAAATGTATCCATTGCGGAGGAAATCATCCAGCCAACTACAGAGGATGTATTGTAGCAAAGGAATTACAAAAACTGAGGACCAACAAACACCAAAAATCTGAACTTGCTGAAACTAATAAAGTCAACAAAAATAATATTAAACACGCTCCAGAAATGCAGAGTGTAAATAAAACAAAGAACATACAAAATAAGATAACTTACGCCTCGGTCACTAAAATGAACACAGTAGAAAAAAACATGGCAAACAAGCAAAATAATGACATTAACCAAAGTCTACAACTCATTCTGAACAAAATGACTGAACTTGAAAAATCATTTTCAAAAATGAATGAGAGAGTGAATAAATTGGAAAGTAGTAACAAAAAAACTACTCCCAAATCAAAAAAGAAGTAATGGCCAACACAATTAAAATTCTGTCGTGGAATGCAAATGGATTGCCTAAACGTCAAACTGAGGTACAAGCAATCCTAGACATAAATAAAGTGGATGTGTGCCTAATATCAGAAACACATCTAACTAAACAATCATTTATTAAATTTCGAGGTTATAAGATATATCACACAACCCATCCAGAAAACGCTGCAAAAGGTGGAAGTGCAATAATTATAAAAGAAAATATAGCACATTTCGAAGAAAACAAAATTCAGTCAGAAGATGTACAAGCCACGATGATAAGTATTAGAACCAAAAATCAAAATATTACCATAGCTAGCCTATATAGCCCTCCAAAGCACAATATTAAACAACAAAGATATTTAGAACTGTTCAAAACTGTAGGAAATCGATTCATCATCGGTGGTGACTACAATGCTAAGCACACACATTGGGGATCGAGACTTACAACAACAAAAGGAAAAGAATTGTTAAATGCAATTCAAGATTATAAATGTGAGGTCATCTCTACTGGAAAACCTACATACTGGCCTACTGATCCCAGCAAAGTGCCAGATCTGATAGACTTTTTCGTCACTAAAAATTTATCAAGTAACTACATGCAAATAGATGAAATCCTGGAGTTAAACTCGGACCATTCGGCTATAGTATTAACACTGAGCGAAACTATAATTTCTAAGTCAACTAATCCGTGCTTAGTTAACAAAAAAACAGATTGGAAAAGCTTTAGAAAATCATTGGAAGATAAAATTGAATTAGCAGTACCACTACAAACCGAAGAACAACTGGATTCTGAAGTGGAAAAACTGGTCAGTGATATTCAGAACGCAGCGTGGCGAAATACACCTGAAATTAAAAGAAAATTGAAAGGTAATCACTATCCTAAAGAAATAGTTAATATTGTTTCAGAAAAAAGGAAGGCGAGGAAAAAATGGCATCAAACCAGAAATCCACGCGACAAAACCACACTGAATAATTTAACATCACAATTAAGAAATGAAATCAGTCAGTTAAAAAATGATTCAATAAGTGACTTCCTCTGTACAGTGACTAATGACTCAAGTACTGGGTATTCACTTTGGAAGACTACTAAAAATCTAAAGAGACCAATTATGCAAATACCTCCAATCAAAAATGCAGATGGCAGTTGGGCCAGAAATAATGAACAAAAAGCAGCAATATTTGCAAATCACCTTGAAAATATCTTTCAACCCAATGCAGCCAATGACACTGATCCTCTACCTAATATTATAAATCAATCAGAGAGGCCGATACCACACGTCACACTAGCTGAAGTCAAAAGAGAAATCAAAACCAACATCAATCCCAAAAAAGCACCTGGATTTGATCTTATTACTGGTCAAATACTAAAGGAACTCCCAAAAAAAGCGTTATTGAAAATAACAAACATAATTAATGCAACATTTCGCCTACAATATGTGCCACAACTATGGAAATTTGCAGAAGTCATTATGATACCAAAGCCAGGGAAGCCGCCTCATGAAGCAACATCATATCGACCAATATCATTGCTGCCGGTTATATCAAAGTTATTCGAGAAACTGCTTTTGAAAAGGTTGAAACCAATCGTCGAGGAAAAACAACTCATTCCTGATCACCAGTTCGGTTTCCGAAATCAACACTCTACGATTGATCAAGTACATCGAATTACCAATATAATTGAAAAAGCGCTAGAAGAGAAAAAAGTTTGTTCGACAATATTTCTGGATGTTGCACAGGCTTTCGACAAAGTTTGGCATGAAGGGTTAAATCATAAACTGCAAAAGTTTCTTCCTGCTCAGTACTCAAATATCATAAGATCATACATATCAGAACGTTATTTCAGAATAAAGCAAGAAGATGCCTATTCTGATCTAAAGAATGTACAAGCAGGTGTACCACAAGGAAGTGTACTTGGACCAGTCCTTTATCTCCTGTACACTTGTGATCTGCCTACTTGTATAAATAATACAGTCGCTACGTTTGCTGATGATACTGCAATAATGGCCACTGGTGACAACAACATTGAATCAGCAGAAAAGTTACAAACAGCCATTACTGAGATAGAACGCTGGACAGTGAAATGGCGTATAAAACTCAACGAAGCCAAATCTGTGCATGTTGATTTCACTAATAAAAGAATCGACCACAAACCAGTCTATATAAATGATCAAATAGTTCCGTACGAGAATTCAGCGAAATATCTTGGCATGACCCTTGATGCAAAACTGAGGTGGAAACCACACGTCAAGAAAAAACAAGAAGAACTCAAATTAAAATACAGAAAAATGTACTGGCTATTGGGTAGACATTCTGCCCTGTCAATATACAACAAGTTACTCTTGTATCAGCAAGTCCTCAAGCCAATCTGGACTTATGGTATTCAGCTCTGGGGCTGCACCAGTCAAAGCAATAGAATGATTATTCAACGATTTCAAAATAAAGTAATTCGTGCCATAGTTAATGCTCCGTGGTACATCAGAAATGACAATATACATAAGGATTTGGATGTGGAGATTGTCGACAACGTTATCAAAAAATTTGCACAAAGTCATGAACAAAGACTTCAACACCATATCAACACTGAGGCTCACCAGCTCCTCGGCAATGTTGACATAATCAGACGATTAAAACGAGTGAAACCTTTTGAACTTGTGTAAAATAGTGAGCTAACTACAGACAAAACATCAAACTCAGTCGCATGAACGTATATAGTGACCAAAATATTTAACTTTAAGAGAAATAAAAAGTATATATCATAGGATAAGTACTTTGTAATTTTAACCGTATCAATTTAAGTTAAAGTCAAATAGCTTATTAGTGTTAAGATACTAGATTGCTATAAAATAAATGCACCAATAGGTGTTGTTTATACAAAAAAAAAAAAAAAAAAAATTATAAAATTCTAGTTTTAATGGAAAACATTGAGCAGTTCAAAAGGGCTAATAGTGTTGACCTGTAATATTAAAAAAAATTAAAAGAATTGGAATCGCGTATGTATGAATACAAGATTACATTAAAGTATAATAAGAGGTATATATATATATATTATTTAGTTATTATATTTGCTAAATTATGTTAAAATATTTATATTACAACAATTAGGGATATTTATATATACATATAATTCCCTCCCCACAAAATTTGTAAAAACAAATTTTAAATTGACTAATAAAATTATGTAATTTTTAAAGTTCATTTTAAATTTCCTGTCAATGTTCCTATTAAAATTATAATTTACGTTTTTGTAATAGGAAAAGTAAGCGAGTATCCTCTGTAAGTGGTCTGGTATACTTTTTTAATTGACTCAATTAGGAAAAAATTATATTTAATTGCCTAAATTTAACACCTCTTTTAGTTATTATATTTAGCATAAATGCATATGTACATATATGTATATGCATATGTGTATATGCAAATCTCGTATCGCAATTTTTTTTCCAAACTCCTATGAAACAATTTATCAATTTTCATCCAATTTGAAACATATAGATCTCAATACTGGTACATTGACGGAAGCGCCCAGCATTTTTTATCACCGAATCGATTCGACTTCATGAAATTTGATAGATGTGAGAATATAGTGACATTTTACTTCTTTTTTCTTACTTTCCTCCAAATAATTACCCCGATTTTCATGCTATTTTAAAGATAAATAGAGAAGTATATTTAGAGTAACATACGAGTCTGATATATGCTTTAAAAATGTTGACAATCATCTGACCATATATTGATATTTCTTACCACTGACACAATCGAACCAATTGTCAGGAAATATCAAGTATAATCAGATCAGGATATAATTTGGACAAACAGTAAATTTATCATCAATTTGCATTGATTTCCAAGAAACAGCCATTATGTTACCGGTCTGTCACTGATGGATATCTGTTACTAGAAATTTATATGACAACGCAGTGCTTAGTATGTGTCCTAGCAAATTCCTTATTTATTACTATTTGGCAGACTGACTGACTCAATGACATACTTACATGACTTTGAATTGCTACTGTTTTCCTAATATTATGTTTGCTCCTAACAAATTGTTCATTAAATAATAAATCAATAATTAAAACCACACCAATTATGAAAAAATCGAAACAATTTTTTTTTGAAATATTCACAGACATTAAAAGGAAAACATTTCCAGACAAATGTGGAGTCGCAAATATCGGCAATGTCGTATTTGGATTTAATACTGCGTTCAGTGACGGAACCTGCACTTATGAAATTATTTGTAAAGTTTTTATTGGATATTGAAAAATTCGATGGTGAGCGTATATTAGATACATTGATTGAACGCCTTAATTCTACAGATCCAAATTTGTGTATGGTAACCATGGCATTATTTGATACATTATTGGATTTGCATTGCGAAGATTTGATGTTAGAATTGTTATTGAAATATTTACTACCGGGAAAACATGTACCCATATCTTATCGTCACAAGATCAATAAAATTAATCCTTACAATAATGCCGCAGAATTTTTTTTGGATTTAACGCCTGAAGTTATGAAAAGAGCTAGAGAATTGACGAAGCATAAACATGTGGCTGATACAGCGGACCATACGCACCCCACTCTGCCATCGCCAACATCGACTTTGAGCAAAACTATTGGTGCCAATTGGAATTTTTATGGTTTGCATACAGGAGAAAGTTTATATGCCAATTATCATGCTTACTTATTTGAAGCACATTTTCGCATAATGCAATGTTTAACGGGTTGTTCAACATGGTCTCATGATTACCAATATCACAAATGGCCGAGAAAATCTGCCAAAATAAATAACCAAACATTGGAAATGGTGAAGCAATTTTTTAATGAATTCAACGACAGCCCCTTGTTGGAGCACTCAAACTTAGTTACTTCAAGTGCTACGTTGTACGAAGAAAAGAAGCAATTAGATAGCTTACAATCTATAGGTGAATCTAGTGGTTATGAATCATTTAAATGGAGACCAATGGAGGAAGAAACAGCTGTCGAGGAACTGCAACAGCCTACCAACGTATCTGTTAATAACGCTGATATTGATTTAGATTCCAACACTTGCTTCCACAAAAAAAACATAGTGCCAGTAAAGAAGGATACTTGGAGAATTTCAAAAAATCGCAATGATCTACATCTAACAGATTTGGATTTTTCCGAAGATTTATTTGCACAAGGCACCGTATCATTAGGTATGTTGATTTCATAAGTGTTAAAAATACGTGTATATATACATATATGCATATAATTATTAAATATTTCAAAGGTCCTTTTTTAAATGCGATTTGTGCCAAATTACAAACGTTTACCAGTAACACACTTTATGTAAATTTGCATCTTACGGCGATTATTACACGTTTGGCGTGGTATCCTTTACCTTTAATACATTCTATATTATTGCGGCCTGATATTGTTATTACTTCCGACACTCCTTCATTTCTTCAAGTTTTACGCATTCTCAAGCAACAAATAGACGCAGAACTTCCCGTAGTTGAGGATTCCCTTGAAGTAATTGACGTGGCGCGATCATTTCTTATAGATCGTGAATTTCGATTGATCAATGCTCGTAAAGCATCGGAAAACTCTCCTCTAAACGTATCCAAAGCTATAACATCGCACCATTCTGCATATGCTACCATATCCTCATCCTCCCCCGTCCAGGTGACACCTTCGTCATCATATGACCCATTCAAACGCGCTGATACAAAGAGAATGAGTATAAGCAAATCTTTTACAAGTATATTTACGCGGAAACCAAACGGTAAGTTGAAAGTTTTTTTCCTTCTTCATATGTACGAGTATATCATTTTAATGCGAAACCTGCATACACACACATACATACATGAAATACTTCGAAAAATTGTACATTTTATACAACTTTAATAAAAAAAAATAAGTGTTTTTTAACATTTTTTTGGGCAAAATTTTAGGTGGAAATTGTTTTCATGAACAAATTTCGTTTTGGTTTTTATTTCCATGTGTATGCTTTTTATTTCTATTACAACCCTTCTTACAAATCCACAAAACACAAATTATTAGGCATCACAAGTAACATTATAAGAATAATAAAAGCATTATCTCAAATTTTAATAAACATACATACTTACATATTTATGGATTTTGATTTTTGTTTTTATTTCTTCTTACGATATTTCCTTAGCTACATCTGGCTTATCACAAATTTATGCATTCTTCGCCGGTAAATATTTCACTTTACTTGGTACCATTTGTTTGTTTGTGCAAAATTTCTCAAATTAAAAAATATTTAGTTATATATATGTACATATGTATGTATTTCATATTCTGTTTAATATGTATTTTAAATGTATCATAATTGCTTTGCGGTGCAAATTGCTTAGTTATGTACGTTTGCTTTCTATAAATACTTTCATTTTCTAAAGTAAATTATATTTAGTAATTTATTAATAATTAACTAATTCATAGCTCTATTTAATTAAAATCAAAACGATGCATGCTCTTTCTACTTTTGTCTTTTCTGTATGTAACTATATAGCGTGTCATTATTTAACTGCTTTCCTAATGTGGGCTTAAATTACTGTATAAATAAAATATCAATTAGAGCAACAAAATCTAGTATATAGATAAGCTTAAACAATAAAATAAATTCAAATGAAAGTGAAATAACTAATCAATTTATAGGTTCTGTATCACCATTTACTGGTAGATCGAATGCAACTACTTTGGGTGTTGCATCTCAAGCAAGTAATATAACAAATCCATCTGTAACAACGGAAACCAGTTTAACAAGCCTACCGCCGTCAGGAACAAAAAATCTAGTATCCTCTTCTCAAACTACAAAAAATGAACGCACAAGTGAACGTAGCACAAGTACTATCAGCACGGCCGCATTATCATCGAATAGTGCATCAAATTCTTATCCAAATTGTCCCCAACAAAATGTCACAACTACAAGTTTGCCTTCGTTGGGCGATAGAACTAGTTCAAATACCACTTTAACAGCCTCAAGTGCGCTAGGAAGTGCTTATAGTGTTGGTGGTGGAAATGTGTCCGAACCAGCATCCTTAGATTCAATGTCTTCAACAATGGGTGCAATCACAACCGGTGGAAATGAGCGCACCAAGGATTTAGCTCTCTGTGCTGTATTATTGGACGAGTGGCTAAAAGAACTAGCCGCAATAGCTCAAGAGCAAAGCGTTGTTATGCTTGAAGCGGATTACTGACATTACCAACTCGATGACATTGAATTTATTAATTTCTCTATGCTAATTATTGTAAATGTTTTTCAAGTCGTATTTTGTAAAAATTTTATTTGTATACATACGAGTATATATTTTTTTAAAGATATAACAATTGCTTGATGAGGTTTGTTTGTCAGTTTGTACATTTTTTAAAGTAGAAGGAAAGTTTGTATTAATAAAAACCCAAAATAGCAATATTTATAAAATTTTATTGTAAATAAAACTGTTTGTAATAGATGTGCATATGGATAGTAAACGGTTACGATCACTATGATTTGCATAATATATTGCCTATACTTTTTTTAAAGAGGAATATATTTATTGCCTTTTAAAATATTTTTTAAATATTCAAAATATGTAATAATGCACTTTTTGTTATTGTAATAAAACAAATTCATGGGGATGTACTAGTTCAAGGTTCTTGGATTCTATCGCCTAAAGCTGTTGCTTATTTTTCTATCATTTTTTGTTTCGGATAATTTATAAGATATATGTATGTATAAATATATAAAATAATTAATATATCTCTAACAATGATAGAAAATTGCGTACAAGTTGTAAAATATTGAACATTTGTTGTTCGTGGCACGATAATATAAAAATATTCGCTTTATTTCCAGATTATAGCAAGCAAAGTATTCTTGGAAAGGCATGATTATTTATGTAATACTTCCATAAAGTCACCATTGTGTCTGATTATGGCAAATATTTGAAAAATATATACTAGAAATATCACCTAATTCAAATGATGTATTTGTTCAGAAATGGACTTTACATATGCATATACATTTAAGTACATACATATCTATATTTTATATGATTTGAAATAAAAGTTACTCGAATAAACTCTTCATTATTTTTTATACAAAATTTAGTTAATTACTTTGTTACATTTCTTTTTCAATATGCATACATTAAATTCTTTTTCAAAACGAAGTTAGGAAATTATTTTTCTCTATCTATCTAATGATGTCGGGGCCGTTTTGGAATTGCACCAGTAGATGAATCTGGAACCCTAACTCCTTCTTCATTATTAGAAAGATGACGTATTTCCTTCCTAAACCAGCAAATAAAAACCCATCGCCATAAACATAATATGCATTGGTTTTAAAAACATATAAATGCATTTAATTGAAACTTACCTTAATTTACTTGCTGCATAAAAGGCACCTTCTGCAGATGTTAATTTGTTTAGAAATTGTGAATTTATGAACTTTTCTAAACTATCTGTTTCATCCTCCAGCGCAAAATGCAATAAGGCGTTTGGAACAAAGTTTAGTTCTAATAAAGTTTCATCCAAACGTAGTTTGGTTTTATTTGGTATAGTATCTGAAATGAAAACCAAAATTCCTATATAAACATGCAAAATGAACATTTTTTTTTTTTAATATTGGAACATACATAAATAAAAAGGTTTATCAGGATGTAACAAGAACTTTTTTGTAAACTCTATAACGTCTGATATTTTATCAATTGGTTTGAACATTCCTTGTAAAACATGGCGATCAGGAAATTTAATGCGTATAACACAATTTTTATACTGAGCTATTTTTCTTAGCATTGTATTATTATCATCCATTTCTCGAAGCCTTTCAGTAAGAAGAGGAGCGTCTTCGTTACCTAAAGCAATTTTTTTAAGATCACGCAAGATTAATTTTAAGTCATTCACTGTTAAGTCATAAAATGAATCTGGTAAGTCCTCTATTTGGCTTTTAGTTGAGTCTAAGGAATATAATATAGCATTACGTTCACCAATCTGTAAAGGGAAGTTAAGTATAATCCAGTCGCATAATATAATACTACAAACATATTTCTTACAATGTGATAATCAGGTTCAATTACTGATTCTTTGTTTTCAGATTCTTCTACGTCCATGTCGACATCGGATGTACGCATAGAATGACCTGGTGCACTGCCCCAATCATATTTTGGTTTTTCTGGTTCCTGAACTTCATTGCTTTTTAAGGAGCAGCTTGCATCTGTATTATTTTTGCTTGTTTCGATGATAGATTCTTTTGTTTTGTTTTCAGATTGTTTAAGCGATTGAACTAAATCCTTCGTTATAGTGAAAGCAGTCCCTCCTGGTGCTACACTACTCTTAGTTTTTGGTTTTGTTTTCTCTACAGTTGTAGATGGAATTTTAGAGGATGGAGGTTTATACACCATCGCTTGTCTAAAAATTGTTCATTCAAAATTGCAAATTATAAAATTCATATAAATTTTAAAATGCTGAATTTATTAAAACAAAAAATAATTAAGAGAATTTATCTAAATCAAATCCTTTCAAATCGCCAATTTCAACCGATCGATTTCCTTCTAAACTAATACATGTATTCAAAGTTATTGCTATATATGTAATATAGACTTGCAATTACCTGCATGCAAAAAACGATATAAATACACTTTAGATATCAGTTGACTTTTGCAAAGCTTAAAAGGAGATTTACGTTTTTTTAATTTCAGTAGAATATAAGATTTTTAAATACTTTAATTTAAAATAAAAAAAATTCCAGTTTGACATGAAGAATATGTTCGCATGTACATGTGTCTTACGTTTTTAATTCTTCTGGTTGTTTGTCCAACAATCGCAGTAACGCTCCACCGTCCATTATTCCTAAAGATTTCAAAGTAGTTTTCGACAATTGTTCGATGCCAAAAATTTCTTGACGCATATATAGTACTACAGGACTTTTGAATTTCTCTAATTCAATTTCTCCCTGCAATTGTTTCAGTACATCCCACAGATTATTATCTGGATTAAACTTAGCTTGTTTCCGTATACCATCTTCAGTTTGAATACATACATCAACTGGTTTGGTTATGCGCTTTTTATCTGTTTGAAACATTTCCAATAAGCAATTATTAGGCAAACCGCTGAAGCGAAATGTTTGAGATAAAGACACCACTTTGTTGTGATGTCTCAGACAATAATCATCGCTTGGGAATCCGTGTTTTAAGGATACTTCCTCTAATATTTGCAATATAGTTGTATTAGGATTGACTTTCACATTCTGCCTTCTACCATTTGGAGTAAGAACGACAACTTTTGACTCCATAATTCAAAATTATTTTTGTTTAATTTTCTTTAAGCAAAAAATAAACTGTCACTACAGAGCCTTAAAATGGTTGAATCATTTGTAAATCTCAAAAAAACACAATTTTTTATATACGTATTCGCTTAAAGCTTTTTCCGTTGATTGACGAACAGCAAATATCATTCGCACACAACATGGAATCCCTTATCAAAAATTGAAATATAGCCTAAATCTCGAAAAAAATTGTTTTTCTTTATTATTAACAAAAAAATATATTTTAAAGATTTGAAAACATAAACTAAGCATGCAAGAGCAAAAAAACGCAAGTTTATCATTCAAAAATACATAAACGGACGTTTTTAAAGAATGATGATTTTTACACAAAAATGCAAAGGGTCCCTCAAAAATTAAAATATACTCCAAATCTCAAAAAAATATTTTTTTGTTTATTATTAGCAAAAATATATTTTAAACATTTGAAAACATAAAATAAACATACAAGAGCAAAAAAACACAATTAGCAACTTACGGCCAAGATTAGTTTAATAAAGAAATTTGAAATTTTGCTACATTTTTATTATTTATTATTATTTTATACATTATTAATCACTTCTCATCAATGATAAGGAAGAAGAAATTAATATTGAAGAAAATCTGCAAATTAAAGAAAACATTACAAATATAAAAAATGTTGCAATAGTGAATGTGCTTAAGCATAGTTGTTTTTTGTATATTTTTTTATATGAATTTGACATTAACGTATCCATCAGTTGAGACGCCACCTTGACCTTGCGTCTTAAGCATTCAATAATCAAAATACAGCTGGCAAGAGGACTAGTAGCAAATATTGTGAAAATTTGCTTTGTTTTGCATGAATTTTTTTTAACATATATATAGATTATTAAATAAAATTAAAACGGGCAGACTCAAGTTAGTACAAAGTATTCTCCTAAGTGTTATATTTTGTAGCACTGTAATGGCTTGGCGTTCGGTTGGAGCAAACAATACAGACCTAATCAGACAATTAAAAGGTATTATAATTTATATGGCTCACCAAAGTATTCGTTATGTAGTGCATATGCAAGTAATCACGTTTTCCTTGAAGACTATAGGGTAATTACATCCAATGCCGTAGCTGAGGCAATGATTGCTACTGATAGAAAATTCTACTCACCACGCAATCCTTACATGGATGCTCCTCAAAGCATTGGACATGGCGTAACTATCAGTGCACCACATATGGTATTAAAATAATGGTCCCAATTTTGTTATTGCTATAAAAGTTTATATTTATTGAACAGCATGCTTTTGCTCTGGAATATTTAAAATGTCACATGAAACCTGGAGCCCATGTTTTAGATGTAGGTTCAGGATCAGGGTATTTGACGGCCTGTTTTTATCGTTACATACAAGCTAAGGGAGAAAATATCAATACAAAAATTGTGGGAATAGAGCACCAACCAGAATTGGTTGCTGCAAGCAAGGAAAATCTGAATAATGATGACCCGCAAATGTTACAATCCGGAAGAATTACTATTGTTGGTGTGTTTGAAGACTAGATTTAATATATTATCTATTTATTATTCAGTTATTAGCGGGAACATTTAACATATTTTTTTTATTATTCAATCATTAGAAGGAGATGGTCGTAAGGGGTGGGCAGCACACGCACCATATGATGCAATACATGTGGGCGCAGCTGCTCCTGAGACGCCTTCGATTTTAATACAACAGTTGGCCAATGGTGGAAGATTAATTGTACCAGTAGGTCCAGAGGGAGGAGAACAATATATGATGCAAGTTAGTTTCATTATTTGAGCATTACAAATAATTTCATACTTCTAACGTAAATTATATCTTTCAGTATGACAAAGACGAAGATGGCAATGTCAAAAATTCTCGGTTAATGGGTGTTATGTACGTCCCATTGACCGATTTGCGACACTCTTGACTTATTTTAGCTTTGAAATCGTTTATTGTTTTCTCTTTGCTTGGATTTGTAACGTATCGCTTTTGGTCTTGGATGCATTGAAGAATTTCAATAATATATTCTCTTTACAAGTATTTCTTAATTTATCAAACTATTATTAATTTATTAAAATATCCTATTTTTTAGTTATATATATATATATTGCTTTTTTCGTTAACTCTTCTTTGTTTTGATCCAATATTTCTCTAACCTTAATTGAGTTTCGAAAGTAAATTAGTTTATTTGTCTTTTAATTGTATATTTCCAACCGATAGCTTCTAATTAATAAGATATATTTTTAGTTCATTGTACGCTTTAAGGAATAAGTGTAATATTTTCTCTTCAATAGCAAATACAGAATTATTGCACGCAGTCTCATTTTTGAACCATATAAAATTAGTTAAATCCAAAGTAATTACATTTTTTTTGGGCGGAGTAATAGTAACCAGTATGGATGTTTAATATATTTAGATGTAGGATGGTTTTTAGAAGTTATGGTATGCCATAATGCTTTATTACAAATTGGTTTTTTCGTTTATACAAAGAAAAAAAATTTGTAAAAACATTTATATAAATCTACTTTTCTTGTTCCTAATGGATCAAGAGTGGAAAGAAATTACAAAAATGCCTGTTAAAAATTTCACAAAATATTTTAGAATTGCTATTTTTATCAACTCTGTAAATTCTTTGTAATTTAACAACAAATAATACAACTAAGCGCGTTCAATAAAATACATAAAGAAGAAGACAATTTAGTAAAAAATTGGCATTTTTCAGCATTTTTTTTAATTATCGTAAAAAGTTTCCTTATTTAAAGTGAATAAAATGTTATAATAAAACGCACAAAATTAGTGTTATAGAATATGTATACTTTTTTTATTTGAAGAAGCTCGACAAATTGAAATAATAATAATAATCGTTTAATTATTACTTTTATAAAGTTAAGTAAAGAAAAGACGAAGAAGTAAATAGTAATATAATTATAAACAATAAATCATTTTCTACAATATGACTACGGTAAATATAAATACACGAAAAAGTCCTAATGTCTTTAAAAAACAGGGCACGGACCAGTGGGTCAAATTGAATGTGGGTGGTCAATATTTCCTTACAACAAAGACAACACTCTCTCGCGATCCAAATTCGTTTTTATCTCGTTTAATACAGGAGGATTGCGATTTAATATCAGATCGGGTAAGATTTTTTAAAACTACTCAAAATTTATTTTGACACATAATTAAATATAATATATGAAAACAATCGACTAAGGATACGTTTGGTATTGCTTTTTTCTGTTTGAAAATACATCATTGTCCCCACATTAGCTAAATCTGCAGATTATTACTCATTTCTAACATATCAAGCAATTCTCTTGTAAGAGGTTCGGATAAGTTTTATATTGATAATCCAAAAAAGTATTCCCTCGATTCGAAAGAAAGGATTTTAATAAAAGCCAATTTCGATGATTTTTACGAAATGTGAGTCCTGTCCCCCAAAAATGGATTATAATTTCTAAGTTCTCCATATTCATAGTGAACTATTGCTTTGCTGCAGGTCATTTTAAAAACAATTATGTATGTAATCGTAATAAATGTAGACCAAAGCATAAACCTTTCATCCTTCCTACAAATTACTAATTACACGCCTGTTAGATCCATCTGTAGTATTTGTAACAGAATAACAATCTTTAACGGCTTTCAAAAACTTTTCCAAAAATGTATAAAAAAGGAATAAAAATAAAAACGATAAATAAAATAAAAACGAAATTGAAAATTTTTGTACAACTTTTGGTAAATGTTGTTTATTGTTTTCCTCTACTTCGAATTTCTGGGCTAATGCAGCAACTATTATATTAATAGGTGATAACTATATTCGAAAGCTGATATTGAAAATCAATAATTCATATTAATAAATAAATAATAACATTATTAATGAAAGAAAAAAAAAATATAATATATAAAATTCAAAACACTCAAAATTCTAATATTAATTATATTTTCATTGTTTGTAAATTTTGTAAATGCACAGAAATATGTATTATATTTCTTAGTTTATGAGTGCCCTTTTTTCAATTATTTCCGATATATTTTACAGGATGAAACCGGCGCCTATTTGATAGACCGAGACCCAAAATATTTTGCACCAGTGCTAAATTATTTACGTCATGGCAAATTAGTACTGGATGGTGTGTCAGAGGAGGGAGTTCTTGAAGAGGCTGAATTTTACAATGTCACACAACTGATAGCATTGCTCAAAGAGTGTATTCATCATAGAGATCAAGTAAGTTTCTAATTTTTATAAATTTTAATTTGTTATAAATGGTAACTATTGATATTGTTATTAGGGAGTTGTATTGTACTATCCAAAACCTATTAGCTATTGTCAAATTTTTTACTTTTTTTGTTTCGAAAATATTGTAAATGTGAATATAAAAAAAACATTGACAGACTAAAAAACATTTTAAATATATTTAATTTTTGTTTAATGTTACAAAATCCTATTGGCGAAAAATCAAATTTTTGAGTGAAAATAACAAATCAATATTGATATTTCAGTTTATGGCATTATAATGACAATAAATTTGATATAAAATTCTTGATTTTGCCCCTTTTAAAGATATATTACGTCAAATATTTTACTATTAAGTAAGACCTTGCCAGTAAGTCATATATAGTTCGCAAATTTCTTTAATAACTTTCCGAAGGCTTTTGATTTCCATTCCCAGTTTTTAAATCTAGTTCCTTCTTTTCCCTTACAGAAACCTCAAACAGACAAAAAACGAGTTTACCGTGTTCTTCAATGCCGTGAACAGGAGTTAACCCAGGTTTGTTTAGTTTTATCACACACTTAATCGGGAAAATTTTGAAATTCTATGTGTATGTTTTTATTTGTGCGCGCTCTCTCTCAATAGATGATCTCTACACTCTCCGATGGTTGGAGATTTGAGCAAGTGATAAGTGTTGGCACACAATATCATTCAAATTATGGTGCATTTGATAATAATGAGTTTCTTGCCGTTGTTTCCAAGGAGTGTGGCATATCCAGCGGTCGCGAACTAGAACTTAACGATAGGGCAAAAGTACTGCAACAAAAAGGTTCACGAATGTAAGATTTTTATGATATCTTTGTTTATAATATCCATTTAGCAATCGACATTATTATTTATTTTTTCTATCTATGTATGTATATCAAAACAATTTCTCTGTAAACATAATTTTTAAATTTGTATATAAACACACATCCGTACATACGTATATATATATATATATATATATATATATATATATATATATATATATATGTAAGGAATGCACTGTATACTTGAAAAATATAAAATATAAATATAAATTTTAGCATTTTGTTAATGCACCATCTATATTGCCTAAACTATTCATTATTCTAAATTTAATAAAAAATTAATACGTTAAGAAAAAGTATGAACATGTGTGCATTTAAATAAAATAATAAATAATTGTTTTCTTCTTTTTCCATTTTCTTCTTTCAATTGCAGTCTTGGAATTTAAACGATATTTAAGAAAAGTGATTTAGAAAAAGAAACGTAAGTCAACACAAACACACATTAATATTTCAAAAAGTTCTCTGTTCTATAATCTAACTTCACAACATCATCGTAGCGATATTTCTTAACCTGAGAAATAACCGCGACCAATTAAGACAATTACTTTAAGTAAATCTTTTAATAAATATCACTATTAAATAATAGTTATTAAGCCTGTACATAAATACATTAATGCATTTGCGAAAAAAAATATTTATAGTTTTAGACAATTTAGCCTATTTATGTATAATTAGTTTGAAGCTTTTAAAACTTTGGCAAAGTTCAACTGTTCTTGAAACCCGTGCGAAACAGTAAATTCGTTAAATTTTAAAATTCGGTCTTAACGTTGTTAAATAATTTGGATATTAGCTGCACTTTTTTTATAACAGATACTTACTACAATTTAATTTTTTTAATTTTCGAGTTTGTTCAAATCGTAAAGATGCATTCTGAGTTTATAATGGAAAATTATTATTAAATTAACGAAGTTCCTTCTAATACACTTTTAAATTGATAGAGCTGGAAAATTATACTAAAATAAAAATCTTACGAAACCTCATTCTTTTTATTAATAAGATATTCTTTGCGAGAAAGCCTTCCAAAATGGCTTGGAAAATGCAAAACAATTTCATATTCCGTTTTGAGCCAATAACAAAGACTGATTGGAAAAATAGCAATCACTTTAATATTTTGAAAATGCGAAAAATAGTAAATAATTTTTTCAATTTAATATAAAAATGGCTAGCGAGATAGCGAATATGTTAAGTAGTTCTTACCAGCATTTGTTCTCTACCTGGATTCGTTAGATTTTTGTTAGCATTCATAACTTAATTCCAAAAAAAAGGTCCTGACATTTTAATTTGATAAAGTACCTAATCAAGAAAAGTTATGTTCTATAATTATTCAAAGTTTAAAAACGTTATGTGTTTAATTTCAAATAAAAATCTGAGTTTTTTTAGATTGTGTTTAAAACTAAAATTTTGTAATAAAAAAAATTGACAGAGTTATATAATTAAACATTTGTTAATTTTTTGTTTATGAATATATCAATTATTTTACCTTTAAAACAAAAGAATATAAATTAATAACATAACGATATAATATAGTGTTTACTAAGTGGCGATTTTATAAATATATAAATGTTAGAGAGAAAAACAATATTGTCATAAATATCAATTGTTTTTTATGCAAAAAGTTCATATGTTATAATCAATACTAAAAAATACTATTAATAATTGTTATAGCAATAAAACTAAATAACACGTAAAATAAAGTAACATGAATTGAAATTGGAATAAGAAATATTTATAGTGTATAGAGTCATAAAAACCAAAAAAGTAGATTTTAAATTCAATCTAAATATAATTATTTAATATTAACCGACTTCATTTCTAAATTTGATTTTTTTTAGATATATTTATTTGGAAAAGATTTCTGTTTTATAGATATAAGCAAATGTTATAATTAATAACAATTTTTTATTCAAAACATATATTTTTTACAAAATAAATACATTGTACGTGTTCAATTTTTTAAATCTTAGAATGCATTTTTTGTAAACAAAAAATTGTAATTAATTATAAATGAACTTAACATTTCGGCCGCAATGAAACTCAAATGGCTATTTTATGTGAACTTCGATAAAAGTATAAAGATGAACTTTATTCTGCATATAGTCGTACACTGACTCAAATAAGTCTCCGTACAACGACTAGTATTACAAAACTGTTAGAATTATAAAAACAATAAAAGCTTGAAGGTGTCAAATTATATTTTATTGCAAAAGTGCATTTGTAAGTAATTCATTTTTTAAAAAACATAAACTATATTCATATAAAAGAACGTAAAATTCATTCAATTTAATTGATTGCACAAAATAAAGGGCCAAAAAAGTCTCCGTACAGCAAATTATTATTCATGAAAATGTCAACATATTAGGCTGGTATGATACTAACAAACTATTAGTACGTCGTTGTCCCACCTTTATTATTAATTACGGAGTTTAAACGATTTTGCATGGAATGAACAAGCTTTGTTGTAATTTGTTGGTCAATTTTTTCCCACTCCTCCCTTATAACGTTTTTTAGTTGGTTTTTGTTTGTTATGTTGTGCTGGCGAATTTTTTTTTCCAAGTGATCCCATAAGTGCTCTATCGGGTTGAGATCTGGCGATTGAGGTGGATGATTCAATTTCCTTGGAACATGGTAGAGCAGCCATTCCTTTACCACTCCAGAGGTGTGTTTGGGGTCGTTGTCATGTTGAAAGTAATATAACCGTCCCATACTCAACTTGTTTGCACTTTCCTTTAAATTTTCTTTTAGTATATTTAAATATGCTAGTTTATCCATTGTATTTTCAATGAAAACTAGGTTTCCTACTCGTGATGAAGCCATACAACCCCATACCAGTATATTGCCGCCTCCATGCTTTATAGTTGGTGTCAAATTTTTTTGATCCATTTCAGTATTCGACTTTCTCCATACCATTTTCCTTCCATCTGACCCAAAAATATTGAATTTACTTTCATCGCTAAAAATAACTTGATTCCAAAACGAAAAATCCTTATCAATGTGCTCGAGGGCGTACTCCAATCTCTTTTCCATATTAGCTTTTCGAACATACGGCTTCCTGCGGCTCACTCGACCATTGTATCCATTTCTTTTAAGACAATTTCTTACCGTTTGAGGGTCGACAATTATTCCATCAGTATATTGTAGATTTCCAGCAATAACGCAGGCACTAATTTTAGGATTTTCATTTACAGTTCGGACAATTCTCTTCTCCAAACGAAGTTCAATCTTCCTTGGACGACCAGATCTTGGTTTATTAGCAATTGTTTTGCTTTTTTCGAATTGCTAAACAACATATTGAACAGACGAGCGAGGTCTTTTAACTGTTTTTGCGATTTCGGATAAACTTTTCCCATCCTTTTTCAAGTTTATTATAATTTTTTTAGTGTCCATTGAAATCTGTTTATTTTTGCTGTCCATAACTATTTTAATCTTTATTTTTTGTTCTAACGTTTACGAAAACACAAGTAAAAGTAGCCAAAATTACTTTTATTAGTATAGAAACCTGTTGTCTACAAAAAAAAAGCCCGTTACTTTAAAAAAACACTCATTGTACGGAGACTTTTTTGGCGTAAAAAACAGAGTTGCTGAATATTTACTTCAATTTCTCGTAGGTTTACCAAATAGAAAAAAAAAAATAAATACAGACTAGTAAAATATAATTTAATATCTTTTATTTAGAACTATTTTTTGACATCTACCTTTAATTTCGCGGTAAATACACCATTTTTATTAAAATGTAGGTCCTTGTACGGAGACTTATTTGAGTCAGTGTACATCAATCGAGAGAATGTAAACGAAACGAAAATACATAATGTGCTTGTAAAGAGATATCAAATATATGCATATGTATGTATGTATCTATATGCATTATATTTAAATGGGTAATATGAAAAAAAATTTAATTAAAAATAAAAATCAAACTTTTCTAAAAAAAAAAATTAAGCTTTCGGTTTTCTATAGTAGTAAAAGTAGGCAATAAAAAGCAACATAAATAATATTTAAAAGTATAATTAAAGTTTCCAGGAAATAACTACATGAATTCACATTTTATAAATACAACTTTCTAAACGTAGACAATTTCATTGGTGAATGAATGATTTGTTTTTTGGTGTTTTTTTATTTGTGTGCACGTGTATGCATAAGGAAAATTAGTATAATATAATCAGTTGCAGCGGCATTTTGTAATTGATTTAAAATGTGAAATATTACAGCAATGTAAAATTCGAAATGTCCATCTGGTAAGCTATCATTTTTAGGACAATAGTATTCTTCAGCTGTCACATGCTTGAATGCGTCAGATCCTGTGATCTTTGACACCATTTAGAATCCTATTTATGCATTACTGAAAGTTCATAGCGGCTTATTTATAACGGGAAAATAAGCACTACAATGTAACATAAACATATATTTGTACAATATTTTATACAAATTAATAAAATCATTAAATAGGTGATCATACATAAATTAAAAACAACGCAATGTAAGTATTTTACCAGAACCTGATCTGCATTAATCTTAAATATATAAACTCGTATTATTACATTACAGTTCCAATGACCGATGACGAATTAAGTTTATGGCAATATAACTGTTCTTATATATGTTAATGTGATAATATTTTAAATCAACTAATCGAGGCGGATCGTGTGAGCTCAGAAAGAAATGCTGCCCTTCAGCTTATGTAAAGAATGCGACGTAGGAGGGAGAGTATTAATAATGATGCAAATAATTTGTTTTCGGTTCACCCGCTATCTCGGTGTTTGAATATATGTATATAGACTTGTAAAACAGTTAACTCAGACTCTTTTAGTATGTTATGTCTAAATATGATGGTCATCTTTTATGTTAAGTTTATTTTTTATATTTAGTTGGTTACAAATCTGGGAAGTAATAGTTAACATATTCAAACTAAATACTCTTACTTATGCATATTTTATATGTTGCTAAGTAGCTTTAGTTTTGTTCAATTTGACAACAAATGTACTTTGCAATTTTAGCAGTAAACAAGTATATGATGTGTTTACGGGAGTTTGTGAGAAAATACGATTATTTTAGTTTAACACTATACTACATAGGTGGAATTTATATTTCAACAAGTGCAAAACTGCGACATTAAATTATTTACATTACATATATTGACGATTGTTTTAAAGACAAAAATTTGCTCGAGTTACACAAATCATACTAGATACATATATAATAAATAAAAAGCTAAAAATAAATCTGCTGTCAACATTCTGCTGTTTATACACATAATTTTAAGGTTTTCGTCTAATTTTACTCCAACAGTATGGAAATTGGCTAATTTGTGAGTTCCAGTAAACTTACAACAAACTGAAGCAGAAAAACCTGCCCTGCCATAGAAAACTGAAAATTAACTGAGGATTCAAAAAAGCTGTAATGGTTTTGAAGTTCCTGCACTGCGGTTATACTTCGTTAGTATTGAAATAAATTTTTCTTAAAAAAATCCGCGCTCCCGCCTTTGTCTGCTTTCTATTCGAATTGGTTATGCCACCTAACTAATTTGCCTCGGGTGGTTGTGATATCAATTCCAAGTGAATAGTTTGCAATTGTATAAGAAGACGCATTGATTTTGACAACAACTACTTGCAAATTTAATTTTATGTTCTAAAACGTTGTGGCTACATGTGGCAAATGGTTGTTTTGTAAAATTGTTTTTTCTAAATAATTTTTGAAAAAATGTCTAGTTTAAAACGGGAAATTGATAAATTACACGAACTGGTATGAGATTTAAAAAAGCATTAAAATATTAATGATAAAGCATATATTGTCTAGGAACAATTAACAGCAGATTTGCGTGCCCAAATTGAAGATACCAAAAATGGTGTAGGCTTAGAGGATTATGACAAAGATTTCCTTCAATTACAAATGGAGAATACTAAGCTTAAACATCGTTTAGCTGTATTAAATAACGTAAGTTTTTCAATTTTTAGTTTGGATAAAATCTAACTTTCATAATTCCTTGACCTAAGAGGAAGATTGAGAATTTTCCTTAAAATGCTGCATCAATTAAACCTAATACTAATAACATCAGAGTTGAGAAAAATTAGTTAGAAAAAACTATCAAAACTTGAAAAATGCTCTAATAAAATATTAAAAGGAATTCTCGAAAAATTTTCTTGTTTCAAAGTTAGACACTCTGGATTTGTTATTAAATGATAGTATTGCATCATCTATAATAATGTTCATTTACATTCTTGTAAACATAGACATGGTTGGATATCTGTGAATGAAACTATGGATGGTTTTTAAATTTTAATTCCAAATAACATGAAGCAGCTTTGTAAAAACAAACTTTCAACCGTAAGTCAGGATGGGCCTAATACAAAAACTATGCAGACATTATTTGTTATACAAAAAAAATTTGGGGCGCGTATTAAATATTTCATATAAGATTATTTGTATTTTTTGTTCATTAAAATTACATAGGAAGCGTACACCTAATACAGTATAGTTGATAACACAGGCTGCTGTAGTGATCCTCAGGGAATTTTTTTTTCGCAAGAAAATTCGCCTTCAATAGGACGGATAAACAGTTTGAATAACGATTTCGAGATATAACATAAAGGTTTATGTATTTAGCTTGTATATTGAACTATTGGGTAAAGGTTATTAAGACACTTTTACACACAATAACACAATGCATACAAATTTGCCAATTTGATTGTTTTCATGAAATTTAATAACTCGCTTAATTAGATGGAGTGAACAATCGAGCATTTAGGTATCATTAGTCTATAAAAATAACAATTACTGTTAACGGCGTATTCTTCTAGGGGATTTCTTATTGTAATTTTATTTGCTATTTTATTATATATATACATATTTTATTATATTAATTCCTATTTCTAAGGCATTGGAAGTTGAAAAAATATCCCACAATACAGATCCTAAATCTTATATTCCTACCGATATTCAAAAGGATGTAAATGATATGATTTCTATAAGTGATTATTTGTCGAAATTATTTACAAACGCTATTGCTAAAGCTAACCCTAATTTGGCTGGAACTGCAGCTATTATAGCACCTGTTAGTTCAAACGCAGCTAAATTTGGGGATTACCAATGCAACAGTGCAATGTCATTGGCAAAAATCTTGAAAATAAAAGGCATTAATAAGTCACCTCGTGATATTGCACAAGAGATTGTAAAACAATGTGACGATTCTCCATTGGTAGAAAAATTGGAAGTAGCTGGTGCCGGCTTCATTAACGTCTTTTTAAAGAAGTGAGTGCTGTTTCTTAGTCATATATGCTTTTTTAAATATATCTGTAGACTTTTTTAAATATGTCGGTAGATATTTCATAATTTTTATTGTAACTTCTCTAGAACCTATGCCATTAATGCTTTAAGCAATATGCTGTGTACAGGTGTAAAACCCCCCTATGTTAAACGCCGACGAGTTCTAGTAGATTTTTCCTCACCTAACATTGCCAAAGAAATGCATGTAGGTCATTTGCGTTCAACTATTATTGGAGAATCTATTTGTCGATTATTAGAATTTCTGGGCCACGATGTGTTGCGTGTCAATCATATAGGCGATTGGGGTACTCAATTTGGAATGCTGATTGCTCACTTGGAAGATAGATTCCCAAATTTCCTCCAAGAGAGTCCACCTATAAGCGATTTGCAAGCGTTTTATAAAGAATCCAAAAAGAGGTAAGTATTTCAAGTAGTATTTGCTTAGTATCTACTGAATAAATAAAAAAAAAAATTTTATCACATCAATTAATATTCAAAAATTTAATGATAACTTTTTAAATATATGAATTTAAAAAAAGATTTGACGAAGATGGTGATTTTAAAACACGCGCATATAAACAAGTGGTGCTGTTACAAAGTGGTGAAGCAAATTCAACTAAAGCCTGGAAATTAATATGCGATGTCTCTCGAAATGAATTCAAAAAAATATACGACCGTTTAGATATTAGTTTGACAGAAAAAGGCGAATCGTTTTATCAATCAAGAATGAATGATATCATCAAGTTCTTGGAAGCCAAAAATCTATTAGAATTAGATGAAGGACGTAAAATTATGTGGGCAACAGAGGACAAAACCTCTATACCACTTACTATAGTGAAATCGGATGGCGGGTTTACATACGATACCTCCGATATGGCTGCTATCCGATATAGACTTGAGGAAGAAAAAGTTGATTGGTTAATATATGTTGTAGATGCTGGTCAAAATACTCATTTGAAAAATATTTTTGCAGCTGCCGAAAGATGTGGAATTTTTAATTCTCAAAAATATCGGGCAGATCATGTGCAATTTGGTGTTGTATTAGGCGAAGATGGAAAAAAGTTCAAGACAAGATCTGGGGAAACTGTCAAACTGGCGGATCTTCTAGAGGAGGGCCTAAAGAGATCTTTGGAAAAACTTAAGGAAAAGGGACGTCATACCGTCTTAACTTCTGAGGAACTTAAAGCTGCCCAAGAGTCTATTGCGTATGGTTGTATCAAATACGCTGATTTAAGTCATAATCGTACAAACGAATATGTATTTTCATTCGATAAAATGTTAGAAGATCGCGGAAATACGGCTGTTTACCTTCTATATGCTTACACTCGAATTTGCTCTATTTCAAGAAATTGCGGTGAAGATTTCTCCGACTTAAGTACAGTTTTAAAAACATGTAAGTTAGAATTGGACCACGAAAAGGAATGGAAACTGGCAAAGGCATTACTTAAATTTCCTGATGTTCTAGTAAAGGTTTCTAATGACCTTTTGTTGCACATACTCTGTGAATACTGCTATGAAGTATGTGTTGTATTTTCGGAGTTCTATGATAATTGTTATTGCATTGAAAAGAACAAGGAAGGAAATATTGTTAAGGTTAACCGCAGTCGTATTTTGTTGTGCGAAGCTACCGCCTCTATATTAAAATGTTCCTTCCATATATTGGGTTTAAAACCAGTGATGAAGATTTGAAATGTGAGCGCATTTTGTATGTATATGCATGTGTAAACAGCTATAATGAAATTTCTACTTAATGTCGCTCTTATTAATTATTTTTTTTAAAAGCTCTACAAATAAAGTACTTTTTAACAATTAATGTTGGAGAGAAATTTGTTGTTGAGGTTAAATGTTTTTTTTTATTAGATCTGGAAATTTTTCGCATTTTGTCCAAATTATTGTGGTCTTATCTCTATAGGAAAGGTTTCATTAATCAAACTTTTTTGTGCACAAGAGATAAGATTGCCATTGATAATAAGTGTTTGTTATTTATACAGAATCAGAAGGAATTATGCATATTTTAGAGATACATTATGTCACGTAGATGTAAAATATTAGGTATTTTTGTGTTTCGAAACATTGCGTCAGTAGCATATCATTTCAGAAGGATTTCTTTTTGAAGTCGATTAAATAGCATCTTTATTAATTCCTTAGCGACTTTTTAACTTGCTATTGCTAGTCAATAAACCCAAATATGAAACGCAAACGCACAAATTTTTAATCTGCACGTACTATTTAATTCGTTTTTGAAACACCCAGTGAAAGGAGATGTTTATTTTGCTTTTCATCTAAACAGTAATTTAGATACTTTAGTTACAAATTTCATTTAACAGCTGTTCATTTCTTTGTTTAGTTCCTATTTGATTCTTTTCACAGAAGTAGGTTTTATCGTAATATAAGAATTTAAAGCGAATGATTTTAATTATCTAAGAAAACAATTTGTGTTCGCTAGGAGAAATGCGTGCCTTTAGTTATTTTTGTCAAAAAACTATATTTAACTGCGAAGTGATATTTTTACAATAATTAGATTTAATTTGTAAATGTTGTACTTAAAATAAAAAATTAAGACAAAAACAAACAATAAGCAAATTATAAAGTGAATTGGTAATGGATACGAATAGCAACCACAATTAATGTGATAACAGTATTTATATTTTTTGCAAGTACTATTCTATAGTGTCAAATTTTTTGCAATAGTTTTTATTAAAAGAAAACAGAGGAGTAGTGTAAAATATATTTTTTGGTTGTACATAGATACACGCTGATACAAAAGGTAAATAGTTACTATTTTTACGTCTTTTAAATTCGATTTGTTAACTTTTATATTTATTTTTTTTATTATCTTAAAAGTCAGTACTTTCTGTAAGATGAGTACCTAACGGTGGGTGGTGAACCGTCTTTACTAATATTAAGGAAAAGTCAAACAAAAAGTATAAATCTAAGAAATGACTACTAGTACAATGAAGCCTATACTTCTTGTCGTTCCATTTTCCTCCCTTTTTTCATTTAACTCTTTACGAGTTAAACTTGATATGCTTGAGAAGGACTATGATATGCATATCAATTAAAAATTCTTTAAATTTTTTTTATTGAAACTTGCTTGCGTGAATTCAGATATAATAACGCCTTAAGCTATGCACTAATACTTCCCCATATTTCGCTGATGGAAATGTTTGTAAAATATATATGGCAACATTTATGTAATTTGTCGAAGAGAAAAAGTATTAAAAGTACGATCTTATGGACATTTTTGGCCTCTGAAAATAGACTCTTAAGGTCACTTGTCATTATTTCACACAGTAGCACGATTAATTGATAAGAAAGTCTGACAGAATTCTATTCTCTTTAAGAGGAAAATGCTGAAATGGAATTTTTTGTTCTGACCGCTTGGAAGCTATTACTTAATTAAAATTTTCGTAAAGCTTGTCCAAAAAATATGTTCATACAACTACATTCATTCAATTACATTTTTAGCAAACATGCGATATTTAACAAGTCAGACGATTATGTATGGCCTTTAATGTAAAAGTAATTTTTCAGTATGAGCAACTCGACTTGAATATAAAATTAAATAATTTGTATTGCTCGAATGATTAAATGGCAAAAGCTATGAAAGAAAATTATACTGACGTGTGCAAATGTAGTTAATATCTTATCTGCTTTAGTAACTTGGAGATAGCCAGAGCTTCAATATTTACATTCATACACGCATACATACAAATTTATATTATAAACTACCCACGCCCGGCGTGATGCGAAATTCATGCATATACTACAGGCGTATTAGCCGCCAAATGAATGTATGCAGATGTGTATGTATCTATATACATATATTAAATGATTAGATGTGTAGCGAAAGATATTTTGGTTATTCTTTCGAAATCTATTGAAATATGTCACTCATCAATTATATATTATAAATAACGATTGATTTGATTAAAATTTAATTTTCGAATTCAATTTTAAAAATTTTATTATTAGTATATTGTATAATAATATATAATATTTGAGCCATTAGAATTTTTAAATTTTAATTAAGTTAGCAAGATATGAAAGAAATTGTTTTTGCCTTAAAATTGATTTTATAGTTTTTCTATTTAATTATTATTATTTAAAAGAAAAGAAAATTACTTATACTGGGAAAACATTGGGCCTGTATAACTATCACACATTGTCTACAGATGCTACTGAGCTACAATTTTATCTTTTGTTATTTGGAAAATCAGTTTTTTTACGTAATAGAAATTAATTTCAATCGCTGCTAGTCAAGTTGTCGTTGACTTTATACATAATTGTCGCAGACTTTACACATAATGTTATATTCTGCTCCAGATGAATTTGAAAAGAACATGGAAGCGCATTTAAAACATTGTTAAGAACGTTTAGTAAACAAGATGTAAACCACATAAATAATAAAATGAGAAATAATATGTGACACAGATTAAAATATAGGTTACTTTAAACTTGTAATACAGGATGAAAAAGCGTATTTTTACCGTTTTCAACCTTTTTGATAAATTTGACATAAAAATAGTTTATTGCAATTGTTAATATTAATGAATTATTTAAATTAATTTCAGAATTAAATTTAACGTGTTTGCAATAATGAAATTTGCTGAGCATTTAACGGCCCACATAACACCAGAATGGCGCAAACAATACATCAACTACGAGGCAAGTATTGTGATTCTTGGATATGTAAAATTGCAACAGAAGTATAAATAATTTTTGTGAGTTGCAGGAAATGAAGGCCATGCTTTATGTAGCAGTGGAGGAGGCGCCGTCTGTGGATAGTGTGGAAGATGAAGTTTTAAAAAGACATTTTGCAAATTTCGACGAAAATTTCTTCCATTATTGTGATAAAGAATTGAAAAAGATTAATACATTTTATTCGGAAAAACTAGCTGAAGCAACACGTAAATTTGCTACACTTAAAGCAGAACTCAAAACTTGCATCGAAGAATCAGAACGTAGTGCAAAAAAGTCGAAAGCATTAAAAAAAGCCGGTATGCCACATCGCAAGGCTCAAGAGTTAAAATTAGCATTCAGTGAATTTTATTTAAGTTTAATTCTATTACAAAATTATCAGAATCTTAATCATACCGGTTTTCGGAAGATACTTAAGAAACATGATAAACTGTTGCGTGTTGATACTGGTGCAAAGTGGCGTCAGGATTATGTTGAAGCTTCACATTTTTTTATAAACAAGGACATTGATAACATAATAAATGAAACAGAAACAACGGTTACAACTGAATTGGAAGGTGGAGATCGTCAACGTGCTATGAAGCGTTTGCGCGTTCCACCGCTTGGTGAACAACAAAGCCCTTGGACAACATTTAAAGTAGGCTTGTTTTCAGGCTCGTTTATTGTTTTAGGTATTGTTGTGGTTTTGTCAGGTAAGTGCAATAAAAGGAAAATAAAATCCCATATTTATGCTACATGCACATGCATGAACTTATATGCTGGAATTTTAGCCAGATAGAATCGTCTTACATACGAAGAAATGATTACGTAGCTATATTTAAAATGTTTAAAATCAGAAGTGAAAGAAGAGGAAAGGGAACGAAATTTTTACTGTCCTTTTTTATTTTTCAGAATTTAAAAACATTGTTTTTTACGTCATTATCTAATTTTCATTCTACAGCAAAGTTCTTTTAATAGGAAAACTATTAGCCCTATTAATTTGCGGTCACAAAATATTTAAAACACTGGCCAACAAAATGTAGTATTTTACAAAGTTTATGAATATATATGCAACAAGAAAATGTGCATTTGCAACTTGAATAATTCGTATGTACGATTATTAAGAACTATATTACATCTTTCAACAAGTTATAGAAATGCGTGCCATACGTTGAAATCTGAAATTGAAACCAGTTTAGATTGCAGATTCATCTTTCACTTTTCCTTTTTCTAAGCAAACAAAAATATAATAAAATGGAGTTCATTGATGGGGGGAATTTTTTCTAGAATACAATGATAATAAGGATATGCCTTATGTGCATGATGCTGCATGTATGCCTATGTATTAATGTCTATATATGTATGTATATTCATAAGCATATTCCATGTATTTATTTCTCTTTATAATTAATACTTTTTTCTAACGATGACAAAAACCGATTTTCAGGGAAACAAAAGAAAGATGAGATGTTGATTTAAAGAAAGACTTAAATTTTTTTTCCAATAGATTACTTCGTTTCACTAAAGTATAAGTTGTGAGGTCATTTTTAATACATCTTAATTATGAATTCTTTAAGTTAAATATTGGGTCGGGTTTAATATTGTGATAACTAATACGAAAAATTATTTGCAGCAATTTTTCACGACATAAGTGGGGAAAATCTTAAAGTCACGTTTCGTCTTTACCGTGGCCCTCTCCTAATAATCGAATTTATATTCTTGATTGGTGTTAATATTTATGGCTGGCGTTCGTCAGGTGTTAATCATGTACTTATATTCGAATTGGATCCTAGAAATCATTTATCTGAACAACATCTTATGGAATTGGCAGCAATTTTCGGTGTGATATGGACTCTAAGTATGTTAAGTTTCCTTTATTCGACTACCTTAAGTATACCGGCTTTTATAAATCCTCTAACATTAACCATTATAATGGTCGCATTTCTGATAAATCCCTTCCATGTTCTGCATCATGATGCACGATTTTGGTTATTAAGAATATCGGTGAGCCTTTAAATATATATGTGCTTATATTGGTAAAATCATTTTCTTGCTGTCTATTTGATAAAGGGTCGGATGGTTGCAGCCCCATTCTTCCATGTAGGCTTTGCTGATTTCTGGCTGGGTGATCAGTTGAATTCATTGGTAACAGCTTTCTTAGACTTTGAGTACTTAATATGTTTCTACTTCACCAATGGTAATTGGTTTGAGGCACAGGATGCTTCTATATGCATGGAAAAAGATTTTATTATAAGACCTATATTCAATTGTCTGCCAGCTTGGTTTCGTTTTGCCCAATGCCTTAGACGTTATCGAGATACCCGTGAAGCTTTTCCTCACTTAGTAAATGCTGGAAAATATTCGACAACTTTTTTAGTAGTAATATTTGCCACTTTAAAAAGTTTTAATAGCCGTAAGTGGATAATTTTTGCACCATTTGGGAGAATTTTATTCTATAGATTTTATATTTTAGGTTATTATTCGAATACATTTGAGAATCCTTATACATGGTTGTGGATTGCCGCTTCAGTAACATCGTCATGCTATTCGTACACATGGGACATAAAAATGGATTGGGGGTTATTTGACAAAAATGCTGGCGAAAATACTTTCTTAAGAGAAGAAATTGTTTATTCTTCAACGGTGAGTTAAGTGGTAAATTTTTCACATGGCATTTTTTGATTTGCTATTCATTTGCTAGGGTTTCTATTATTTTGCTATTATTGAAGATTTGCTGTTGCGTTTTAGTTGGGCATTGTCATTTTATATAACAGAAATGAAATATTTAAGTGGCGATATAATGACGTCCATAACAGGTATTCTGGAGGTGTTCCGGTATGTATTATTTACAATTGCTAGTTGAATGAGGTAATTTGCATGCATGTGCTCTTTTTTACAATTTGCAGTCGCTTTGTTTGGAACTTTTTCCGTCTAGAAAATGAACACTTGAATAATTGTGGTAAATTCCGAGCTGTGCGTGATATCTCTATAGCGCCTATAGATTCATCAGACCAGACACAAATACTACGAATGATGGATGAACCGGACGGTGTTCTTAATCGGTATACAAAAACCAACCGCCCAAAACCTAAAAAATCTAAAGATCCCGAAAAGAGAAGTCTTTTACCATCTCGTGGTTCTTTGCAAGACCTCACAATCGATATTGATGGCACAAAAAAAATATAAAATACATAATTTTTTAACAATTTTAATTTACATTAGTTCAAATCAACGAAAGTTGTATACTTATTTATATTTATATATTTATATATGTACATCAGGTATTTCGTAGGGCAGTCAAATATCGAATGTGCAAAGGTATTCAGTTCTTGCAGTCTTCAATCTATGACCACTTTGTACATAAAAACTAAATATTTTTATTGATCACATGCGCCATTAAATTGCTTGTGAACATTTGTGAGGATTTGTAGCGGATTATACCGATTTTGTTCCAAAACCTCGTCAAAATTCATTTTTTCTTCCAGCAAAATTAAACCATGTGCATATTTAAAATATATTTTATACGAGACTTCTAATTAACCCTTTTAGATTCCAACTAATTTTAGCACTTTTGTACAAAAAAAAATTTGTTTCTAAAAAACCCAAAATTCTGGAAATATTATAGAAAAACTTCATATTGATAACTAAAATGTATAATTTAAAAGGAAAGTTAAGAAAGAAAGAATATTTACAATATAAAATGTATACTTTTTTTGCCGGGCTCATGATATATATTTCTCTTATTTCCTTTATTACTGTTGCGTACTTAAGTAGTTAAAAAATACCATTTATTATGCCATAACGCTAAACTTTATTTTGTAAGGCAGTATTACTTAAAACATAAACCTCAAAATATAATATAATCCTTCTTGTATTTCCAAATTTCATTGATAGTACTAGACTACATTCCTAACATTTATTGAAAAATATATAAATTCGTAATTTTTTGTTTAAGTTGTGCGCTCCTTGCTCTACACTACATATTTTGAATATGTGCATGTGGCCCTAGAATAATACAATTTTGATTTATTACTATTTTTAAGTGCTAATGTAAAGTTTTGTTACAAAACTGCGCTCATTTTATTGATGAGCTCTAAACTGACGTAATTATATGGTATCAATTAAATCAAGTGTAGAGTTAAGATTAAACGCAAAATCCTGATTGAAAAATAAAGTAATTCAAAACAAGTATTTTTTACAAATATTATTGTTTTATACACAAAACCACGTCAGTTATTCTATGAATATATATGTAAATATTTTACTAAACTAAGCAATATTGCAGAACGCCACTCAGAATACTGACATCCTAGTGAATCATATTATTTCAATATAAGATACCCAAAGTAATATAGATTATCAGAATAATTTTATTTAAAACAATATACATACATACATACGTACATATGTATTTTTAATAATATAAAATACTAAAAATATTCAGGAAATATTATCAGATACACTGGAGACTAGTGCAGTACCCCTTAAGATCCAAAAATCGGATGGAAAACAACTCTCTAAAAGAATGGATAATACAAAGTTGGAAGACCGTCCTGTTGTAGATAACACTCCCGATCTAGATTGAGTTTTATAAAGAGGGGCTTCATATCTATCACCAGTATTTAATTGCAAGCAGGGTACAAAACGTATAACTGGTAATCTGGAGTATAAAATACCAACTCTAGCATCGCATAATCCTCCTTCAGCTTTGCGCCATTCGGCTGCCTCCACAAATATGCCATGAACGTTAATGCCATCTTTTGAAGATGCTGGCATATCACCATATAAATCAATAACCTGTAATCCCAATTGTGTTATGAAATGAGTGCCATTTTTAGTTTATATTAACTTACAGGTTTCTTTTTAATATTTCTTTCAAAGAAATCCTGCTGAATTAAAAAGTTGTCCGTTACTTGGAAATCGAATTTCAGTTTATCTATTGGCAGCACTTGCTTGCGGGCATATGTTTGCAATATTCCAGTTAAGAATGATTGGGGAAAATAGAAACCACTAATCCAGTAGGATTTTGGGCTACCAAAATTAGCCCAACTTTGTATGAAATCTATACGTCTTTGAAAGTCCGCTATGAAATTAGGCAGAGACTTCAGAGTCAGAAAGCTATTTCGCTCCCACAATTTTGGCACAAAATTGCCTAATATAGATTGGAAAACTTCTTCCAACTCTTCGGACATTACAATCAAACCTTTTATGGATTTTTGCAAGCTAACTAGGCTTGTATGTATTACATTCATGGAGTTATTATAGCGATCTACCTCTTGCACCAACACTGTTGTAAGTGATGGTAGTTGGCCTTTGGCATCAACCTGTATTGAAAAAGTTTTAGCTTAACCACAATTTTCGTGTCATATGAACTCAGGGTCTGGTTTTTTATAAAAATATTTTTTTTTAAATTCGCTACGCAAGTATTAAAAAAATAATAATTGTGAATTTCACAAACTAATAAACTCATAAAGAAAATAAACTAATTACAAATCAAATACATTGAAACTAAAAAAGTACTAAGACGCCATGTTTGTACCAGAAAATGTACTTTATGCTATTGGAGTTTGTGTATAAAATTTACTAAAAAAAACAAAAGGTAATAAAGTGCAATTTTTTTGCGCTACGTATTTGTATGAAATATATCGCAGAATAAAAAAAAAAAACAATAAAAATGATTTTAATAGCGTAATAGGCCATCCGGAAACTTCTCAGTTTTTGGTTTGCTTGGGACAGCACCGAGAGAACATAAAAGTATACAAAGTATAGCGTTAGAGGGCTGATGTAATTATTTTTATGAATTCTTTTGAGCATTTTCTAGTTTAGCGTTTCTATTGTTAAAGGGGCATTGGTGCTTAAGTTGTGTGTTCATAGTAGGAATGAAGTAGGGAATTTGAAAGGGCTTTCCCATTCCCCCAATACCTTATAATTAAATTAATAAAGCTTTTTTCCTATGACTTATTGTTGACGGGGCTTATTTTAGTAAACAATTAATTACCTTTTGGGACTTTTTATAGAGTTCCTACAGTATTTCAAATAATTCCTTATAATGCAACCAAATAGCATAGCGAACCATCGAAATCAAATATTTTTATAAAAAAGCTTAAATAACACGAACGTTACAATTAATAATCACATGCGTATTTGAGGAATTTTTCCATTTATACCTTTAATAATTCTGGATGAAATGTGTCCTTGCTGATTTTGTACACCAGAACTTCCTGTATTTTGGAAATGATTTCCAAACATATGTCATTTTCTTTAGTTTGACCTGCTTCTGTCGCGGCGCTTGGCTGACCTACTACCAACATACTGACGAAAAGGTTAGTTTCTTTTGTTTGAAATACCAGATTGGCATTCTCATTCATTCCAAATATTTCTGTATCATCTAAAGTGGGAAAATGTTGTACATAGTCTTTATATTCTTGTAAAGTTCTCTTTCGAGGATCGCAATAATAAGGATCCCCACGACAGTATTTGTATTTAGGTTCCAAAATTTTTTCAAAAGTAAATATTCGTAAAATGGTTCTTAAGCATCTTTGATCCCAATAGTCAGTTACACGACCACCCCAAGTTATTTCACTATTTATATAGTAAAAAGCTTCCCATGGAATTTTTTCTGCTTTACGGCGATTGATGAAAAATTCTAGTATCTTTAGTCCGCACTCACGATCACTTTCGTTAAATTCATACGTAATATTCCAACCCAAGGCACCGAACTTACGCCGTTCCAAGATTACAGTATGAAAAACACAAAGTCCAAAGACTATAGCTCGCCATTTTTCTTGGAGCGCATGATGTTCAAAGTAGTCCTCGTTGATATCAGCTAAAGCGTGCAAAATATTTGCTTTTATCCCCTTCGGAGATTCATTGGTTAGCTTAACTGAATTTTGCAAAACACTAATTGGAAAACTTTTGTGTGGCATTGAGGACAAAAATAAGCGGAAATGTTCATGCGGCCTAACTACACCCAAAGTTATATTACGAACAATATTTTCCAAATGCGCCATCCAGGAGGTTGCTAAATGGCAATTTTGTAAAAATATCCAGTGCCCCAAACGGGAACCCTTATCTATTAAGCTTTCAGCAACAGGACCTTGTCCCTGTCCCAATGAAATGGAATGCAATTTATCCGTGTATTCCATATCGTCAGCAAATTTCATTAAGCCTGCCATTGGATCCGAACCAGTTGAAAGAACAAATATCAATGGAATGACATTCGAAGTATCTTGAAATCTAAACAGTAATACCAATTTTAGTTTTTAATTATCAATTAATTATTAATTTTATTATTTATTAATTTTTAATTATTAATTACTTTCCAGCATAAAACCGAAAATATTAATAATGAAAGTGGAGATCGCGAAATTTTCAAAATAAACTGAAACTTTACTTTGGTTGGTATAAACACAACTGCAACGATGACGAATTTTTCGTATCGAACACTTTCGTGAATATAAAAATAATCGAGATTTGCAGCTCATAACGGACTCGATAACGTCGATCAACGACTGTTAAATGTTTTTTATTTTTTAATAATAATAATTGCTTCGTAATTACAATAGATTAAAGATCAACCCAAGTGTATAACAAGCTTTTCACTAGTGATGGCGTAAATTGTAAATATTGGACCATTTCGAAGAAGGTAAACAGACTCAAAAAATATTGCTAAAATTATAATTAATAGTAAAATATTAGCGAAAGAGCGGAAAGTCTCATAATTTTCTGAATTCCGTACATTACAAAACTATATAATATACGATAAAATTTCAAAAGACGACTTGCCAAAGATTTGTGTTTATTTTAGAGAGAATAAAATGTGTTGATTAGGATCTGTAAAACTATAAATACTTCACGCAATATCCGCGATTGCTCAACTATTATAATTTTTTAAGGAAGAACAAACGAAAAATTCTTTGCGGAAATTTGTAGGACTTGTAACTTCATTGGACTAAAACCTCTTCTATACACGATCAAATATATAAAGATAATGGACTGGAGGAAGGAGTTGTAGTTCCATATTCGTATTCGTTCTAAAAATTATGAATAGATGTAGATAATTTTCCATCTTATAAGTACTTGCATCCATGTGTATGTATATACATACTCCCATTCATAGATTACTGATGCACACGCATATAAACGGTACAGTTTCTAAAATAATTTAACTTGATTCCTACCGATGACAGAGTTTATCGACATTTTCAAAACGTCCCTCATATTTTTTGTGATTATAAGAACAAGTATATAATTTATCTTACACAACTTTAAGTTGACTTCTAGCTGTTGAATCTTCCGTAAAATATGGTCCTATAGTTTCTCTTAAATACCCAATTACATTTAATACGAATCTATTTTTCTTAAAAGTTTTTACAAGCATTAATTTTTGAAAGTTTGTGAGCTTGTTATTCCAGTAATCGGTAGGGGCAGTCTCGTCATCAGAGAATCGGAAAATCTGTAATATTTTAAAAAATTAAATTAAAATTGAAATCGCTAAAAATTTAAATAAGCTGCAAAATATATATGAATGTTTTCATCTACTACATACCTCGCGATTATTATCAATCTCTATATAGAAAGGTACATGTGATCTATCTGAAAATCCTTCAAAGCTTGAGAAATTTTCTTCCAAAAATAAACAGCACTCCCAGTCAGAGTCGCTTAACTTGATAGTATTGGGTTTGGTTTTCTCCCTAATAGCACCCACAACACCACGTGTGAGAAAATACAACTCTGATTGAGTTACACGTAGTTCCTGTTTTTCTATGGCAGTCGATAAGAGAAAGCTGAAAATAACTTTATGATTTTCGAATAAACCTCGTGAAATGTTATCATAAATTGCTTTTAGCTCGTTCGTTTTTAATTGTTCTACGCGTTCGTCAGTGGTTATTATCGAATGATTTAGACGTATAACAGCACAAAAGATTTGTAAGAAATATTTTAAACTGTATTGATACATGGGATCTATATCGGCAAGACCAGCAACTACAAAATATAGCATGGCACCACGTGAGGCCAAATTGCGATATTTCTCTCTGGTTAAGTTAATTAGCTTTTCCGATTCTTCTGTGTCCTCTAGGCGTGTTGCAATTATCAAAGACGTTTCCTAACCGAGCAGACACTTTGTTCAGATATCATATAATTATATATATATGTATACTGTTCATTTGCTCAAACAAGGTGATAACTTCGAAATATTTACTCATAACCTAACAAAATGCATTATCCGGTACAATCGGAAGTCATCTCTGGCGCCATTATAATTATTTTTTAGGTTTAGCTCTACAGGCTGCATAAACTCCTTAAGCAATTTGGGGCACGTGAATTGCTCTTTTTAGAACTTTTTTAATCGCTTTAATAAATTATCATTACTAAAGCCTTTTTTTTATTGAGGATTAAATAATAGACATAAATACTCCACTTACTATATGGAGTCAGGAAATAGCGCAACGTTAACCGACAAGTTGTAATACCAGTTAGCGACATATATGTAAGTGTGATTTTTGTAAGTTATATTATCGGTTGAGCAAATGAATTTGTTTTAGTAAAAACTTACCTTGGAATCATTAAGAGTTTCCACCAGTTCCTCATCATCCAATATATTCCCCTTGGAATGGAATAAAAGCTTCAGAACTTTTTCCTCTAAATTCACTAATTGCTGCTTATCATTATTAATTTTGATTATTAAATCGTTGCGTTGCTTTTCTAAAACTGGCAGTTCAATTGCCACAATCTCTCTGGAAAATTCAAATTTAAAATATTTATCCAAATTTTAATTAAATTGGTAGACAAGAAAAATTAAATGCATTCTATTTCGAGCAAGAGAGCATTTTAAATAAATTATCTATAATATTTTTAAGGTGAAGGAAAATAATTTTCTAAGAAAATTATTATTATTAATTGTTTCTGGAATACGAGTATTTAGTCAAGCACTTCCATGTGTATACGAGTATTGCCCTTAAAGACTTTGTTTCACTATACCACACAGTTGAATGACTCATTCACACGAAAGAGATATTAAGTCATAGCCGTATACTTTATGAAATCAAATAAAAATGGCGTATATGTTGGTACATCATATTATCCATGTATTACGAAAACATATGTATGTATAAAGGGTTCATTAACATTCCAATTTACACTATAAACAAAACTTTAATAACAATTAACTTTTTGCTCTGCGTCGCAAAAGAATAATTCTTTGTTCAGCCACTTGAAGTGAAATCAACCCTGCTGAGATGGAATCTATCATTTTATGAAAATATTCCAAAAATTTTGCATGTGGTATTATTCGATTGTAATTATTATTATACGGTTTTAGGTTACACTATAATACCTTTTCATAATACATGCCAAATTTGACCTGTGTTAATACTATGTGGGATAGTGAAACGAGGCCTTAAAGGGTATATAAAATAATACCTAAAACAAAATCATAAAGCTTTTATTATTAATTTAATTCGCATTTAATTTTTTATTTTTATTATTAACTAAAGCAAGATTGTTAATTTGATTCCGTTTTAAATTTATTTCATTTTGTAGAAAAACTGACAGTATTGCTTGAGTATCTGTTTTGAGAAAATTTTGATACTAATTTTCTTTGGCAATTATGCTCAAGCTTACAATCCATTTTGCTTTATTTCATAGATATTTTTGAGTTTGGATATTCATGTATTTTCTGTCGACTTATTTTAATAAATTTATTTCATTGAAATGTTTAAAAAGGAACATTTGAAATACTCGAAAGCGCAATTTGAGCATTTCCGTTTCTCTTCATAAAACCTGCACAAGTACTAAATACGAAATCAAGAAATGCTCATGTGGAACCCGTTGCGCATATAGAATTTATAATACAAATTGACAACGTACAATTGTGCAGTGCTGTTGCATAATTTTTTATTTTTACTCACGATAAAAGTTGGTCTTCCAAGGTTTTTTCTGTAACTAGAAAATTAAGCAACGTTACATTAATACATATTTCTGGCAAATAGTGGGGGTTGGCTAATTTTGTTGTCATATACAATTTGAAATTTGCATCATAATTAATTACAACTTCGCCCAATTTCAGATAGGTTTTACCGTCCAATACGTATGTTTCGCGTTGTAAAAGTGGCCTTATAGAAGGGTCAATGCTCTCGCTCAGATCTTCCAGTAATAATGGATATCCTTGGCGTATACAGTTTTCTGTTATTCTTAATAGATTTGCATCATTCATTTTTAGTATTTGCAAATTATTATTTTTTTCCATATTCCTAATCCAATGATTAGCCTGTTCCTGGGGATCGATAATAAGCGGCCAACGTAAGGCCTTTGTGGCGTAAATGCCATTTTCCACAGATATGTCGTCTTTGGGCAAGCCGTCTAAATTCCATTGACGGATTTCATAGGCATCACTCAATACTCTAAGCAAACAAAATTCAGTACTGGAAGGGATTTTTTCTTCTTGACATTTCATAAGCCATTGAGAAGTAAGTTCGTTGCGGTATTCAATCGAAAAGGCACCCAGATAAGCGACACAAGCTGCTGCTACCAGAACATCTCCCGGCAGGCAAGCTAGTTCTTGTGTTAAAGTCTACAATATTTTTTCTTAATTTTTAAGAAAGTTTACATATTTGTTTTAAGAATTTTAAATTTTACCTGCACAGTCATTTGCCACCGTACTTTTTCATCTGATAGAGCAGATATCAAACGTCCAGCTCTGTTAATACGAACATGAGATAAATCCACAGCTTCTTGAATTGTTTTAAATTCATAACGTCTCCGGTCAATGTTATCCATGATATTCTGAATTTTAGCTTCTGCAGCGGCCAATTCTTGTTGCTTTACTCTCAGTATGGCCATGACTTCTTTGAGTTCAGCCTCAGCCAATTCCTTTTTCTGTATTTTAGGCTCAACTACTTTGTAAACTTTGGCAAATTTGTCCATAGCTATCACCCACAAGCTGATCGTCTTGGCCACTTTGGATACTTTCTCGATTTTCTGAAAATAATTCAAAGCGGTAACGAAGCGATAAGTATTTTTTGATATAGCAGTGGTTAGTCTCAGAAAAATATCCTATGGAATTAATACTAATAATGATAATTTTAATAGTTTTTTCTTTCTATTGTTTTTAGACCACTTTAAATTAATAATATACAAACTATTGGATCAGTGGTCGGTTCCTACTATTATTTTAATACTATGCGCCCAGCGCTGAGCGCATTATATCAATATTCTCCAAATTGATAGTAAAACTTGATATGATTACACTATTAAATCAATCGGTTTAACGTTCCTAAAAATTAATTGAAAATTGAAAATTATTAGGGGCATCACATTAATTTGTAGTGTTTTCACCGATTTTTAATATGGTGATCACATAAAGTGAATAGTTTTTCTCATTTCTAGAATAGTTTCAAATTTATTGTTTTTATAATACAAAACTATTCAATTCCTATTGCTTTAATGTGATTTGGGCCAATTTTTGTCCCTATCAAATTAGAAGGAGCCCTTTTGACAAATTAATAGGATCTTTTTTTTTTGAGTGTAGCATTCAATCTGATATTAAAATTAATGCATTAAATAAATAATTCTTTGTGATGAAATTAATTGCTGTAATTTTAATGGAATAATTGATTTAGAGAAATTATATATTGTCCTCAAAAAAGTTTACATTTGCATACCAGGATTTTTTCTGAAACTTATTTGAATTGTTATATGAAAATATTGTGACTATTGTTATACGACTTTTGAATATATCCTAAACCTATTTAAATAATTATTACTTACGGCGGGCACGAAGTCCTTATGGCTTATATACTTTTTAAGTTTTTTCAACGTTTCCTCCTTAATATGCTCTTTATCATAATCAAAAAGTCTCTGGACGAAATTGATATCAGACAAAACAGCTTTGGCAGATGCCCAAGTGGTCCTATGAGAAATGGATTCAAAGCATTTTGTATATTATATAAAAAATTTAAAATAAATTTACTTTACTCCCAGTAATATGCAAACAGCTTCCATTACAAATTGCACTAGTTCTGGTGGGGTTGCGAACGATTTTAGCTCATTTATTTCGGTCTTGTTTATATTTTTGAGAGCATTTTCTGCTTCTCTTAAAGCTGGCATTGCAATTTCTAAATCCTTATTGGCATCATCGGACATTGCTTGACAAACATCGGCCTTCTCTTTTGCACTGACCTCATCAAACACAACGTTTTCTTTAACCCGATCTGCCATTTTCGTATCTATATCCAATCTTTCTAATAAGGATTTCAGATTGGCGGATTTCTCATCTAATTGAGGTACCATAACTTCTAGTTCTTTCTGCATTATCGTTATCTATAGAATTATTCGATTGAATTAATACAAATTAATGTAAATTTTAGCAATTGTTTATAAATTCGATTGGTAATATAATGTTAGCATTCAGCAAAACTTACTGTGTCGTTGGTTTGCAATATCTTATTAAGGCCACTCAGGATCCTGTTACGCTTTCCTTTGAGTTCATCGCTTTTGTTTTTCAATAAATTTTGATACAATTTTAAAAGTTCCAAATAACTGCTTGGTGTGGCATAATAATGTCGTTTCATTTCTTTACGATAACGTTGCGAGGCATTTTCAACGGTCTTAAATTGAAGAAAATAAATAAATTTTTCATATTATAAACTAAAAATAAAATAAAATCATAAAAACAAAACTAGCCTTGTGAATAAAAACAGTGGCTGTAGCTAAAGCATGACACTCCTCTTTTGTGGTGGTAATTTTTTCTAAAAGTCCCACAGCAACTGAATATAAAGCTTCAGTTGGCCAATTTGAAAACCAATCTATTGTGGTACAGTTTATGAGCGATGGAAACATACGACATCGGCGTCGAAATGCATCACCTACGGGTGACATAGCCAGTACAACGTGCAAGTTATTGCGCACTTGATTTATAAAGAACTTATAGATCGTGCCACGATCACCTCCCTTAAACAATATGTATTTATTTATCGAGTTTTCAAATAATAATTAATTAGTAAAATTTACATCTGTCACAGCAGCATTGCATTGGTCACGAGCATCCAGTATAATCTTCTCATATTCCTCGCCTTCAAACAAATTTGGTACTTCTCCAGAATCTAACAGATTGTTAATATCTTCTAAAAATTCCTCTTCGATAATTTGCGTATCGATCATGAGAAATACTATCGGCATATTGTCAATCTGAAAGAAGAAAAAGAAAGTAAGAGTTATACTGCAGGAGAGTGTACTTAGGGACAATCAATTTAAACTTTTAGCCATTGACTTTCAGCAAATGGAAGTACTCTTAATGAAGAACATATTGGTGGTTTATATGTTAACTTACACCTGCGTGTCTATAAATAACTCGTAGATCTTCGTGAAAGCTTGTAATATCGTAATTACGTTTTAGTTCAATTTCCATACATTTATACTCATTAACATGAGCGGCCAATTTTGTCAGAGATTGTTTGCCCATACCAACTGCACCTACTAGCAGGCCATTGCCACGATCACTTCTCAGCAGTCTCGCCAATCTTATTGTATGTTCTAAAGCATCTTGAAACATAATTAGATTCATTGCCTTTCCAGTAGCTGAATTGTAGTCATCTACATAATCCATTAGAACACTTTGTAATTTACTATAATCTTTAATCTCTTCATAGACACGATCACATTTAGGTTTCCCGAATACCATAAAGTCACCGAAAAGTATCGGTGGATCTTCATCTCTGTGAACTGGTTTGTTAAAGTGTTTTAAACAAATTTCCTTTAGAATCTTTTTGAACGAACTCTTGTCTTCGTCGTCTACCAAACGATCATGATAGACTCTGGTAGTTTCGTGGTAAAAAAGTCGCAAGATTTGCATTTCCATATTATAATGTTGATTACTAGCCTGTAGAATACCTTGTATACATTTGGAGAGATCTCTTAAATTGAATATATAATGAGATTTATCGGGTGTAGGTAACATTTCTTTAGCTATGCGTGTATAAACATCTACACAGGCATTGACAATGGGAATGGAAAGTGGTTGTATAGACGACGTAAAATCGCCAAAAAATCTGAAAAAAAAATTTATATAATTATCAGTTCTAAACAATTAATGAAAGTAATAACAAAAATATTACCCGATCAAGATGCCACTGAAGATTGTGGTTAAGATCTCATTGTTTGGTTTAGGCAGGGATAATAGAGCAAAATGTCTTACAAAGCGAGGCGTTATGTAATTTCGTCCACCACCAAGCGGTGCACAAGAGCATCCTAAGACCACATCTACAATTTCTTTCCAAAATAACTTTTCTCTATCATAAAATCCTTTAAAGTCTAAGAATTGCCTGAAGACGATATATGTATATTTCAATTAAACATATTAATGTTAATTTAAAACAAACACTTTCAGAGTTGAGTTCAAGTTAGTAAATATTACAAGTTCGCCAAACCAAACTTTGAAAAATTATTAATATTATTTAGGAACAATGTCAGGGAGATGTTAGAAAATAAAAAAAATATTGCCAATGTTGGACAAATGATTGTTTTTATTCAAACTTTAATAATAAACGTCGAATATATTCTTTAAAAATGTTCAGGAAACGTTTGAGAATTACACCAAAAATGCAACTTCTGTTCAATAATATTAATAATATTACCTTAATAGTTCTATTGGTGGTTGACTGCCATATGTATCCAATTTCGGCATATTGACATCATCTATAAATATGATGACCTTTTTTCCAATGGGAGCAGCCAACTGATTTCGTCTGCGCTTTTCTAAAGCAGCCTCTATCATTTCTTGAGTTCGTCTGCTGCTGGTTTGGGCAGAAAAATTTATTTGTACCGGCACTACTGAGCGGTGTTTGAGTCTGCTTAGTGTGGAAACAGCTAAAACAGTTTTTCCGACACCCGTCTCTCCGGTAAACATGACGGGGTGATTGCGTCGAAATAATAACTCAGTGACATACCTGACGTTACATGAACCATATTTTAAGCACGTGAATGTTATTATTTTATTCCACATTTAATATTTAATTACCCATATTTCGTTGTATCAAGAGTAGGAACATGCATGTCGTAAAATTTATCTTTCGGATTGAATACAAATGCATCTACAGTTGTCGACCAAGGCTCCCAATTGTGCGTTGCCATATTAATTTGGTAGTCCCAAAGTGTACCATCCTCTGGAACACTAAATCACGAAATAAGAATGCTTTTCATAATTTATGCAACAACCTACTTTATAGGGGTTTTTTGGGATATCAGTTGCCTTAAAAGTTGCTCAAAAATTAATTTTTCTTTATCGAGAAAGTTGGAAGATTGGGACCATAAGACACACCAGATAAATATTTTATTAAGGAAAATTGTGTACACATTTTCTTGCAAGGTATGCCAATCAATTTGCTCTATTAAAGCAAACAACAATTCCAGGCAGAGCAACACTTTTGCACTGCTCACCTGTGCAATGAAGGAAGATCCGTGTCTCTTGGTCAAATCTAAAATTGTGTCGAAGTATTGATTGAATAATGTGTACAAATATTTTAATTGTGCATTTAGAATTTTATTTCTAATAGGTCCATTTGACCAAGAGTCTAATAGGGGTAGCCATCCAAGATCGTCGGGATCCACAAATATCATACCACAGCGCGAAACCGTAGCTGGAGAGGCTTGCATAAGATCCTCTACTTCGAATAGCATGTGCATCCAGGCTGTTAGTTTAATACGTTCAGAATTCGCCAAACAAAGCATTTTGTTATCGTCGAGAACAGTGTTTATGTTTTCGATCCACCCTGCATCTACTGGTCCATCATTAATTATCCACTGATGTATTTCATCTAAAATAATACCTCATACTTACATTTACTGTTTAATTATTCAATTTACATACCTTTTGAATTTACCGCTGCTCTCATTGCTAGACCCAATAAGCCGTCTTCCCACTCTAGGGTTTTTGGATTTACGTAACCGTATAACTCATTAATTGTTACCGCTTTAGGATTTATGCATTGTATAGATACCGGCCTAAAATTAGGATTACTGACTCCATTTAAATATAAATTGCCCAGAGCGAATTCTAATGCATGTAATATGGTAGATTTTCCTCCGCCTGTAGGCCCCACCAACATTACACCCCATCTTACGCACATGGTCTCATAAAGTTGTATACACTTTCGCAGAGTGCTGGAGGTCACTTGCAAATTTTTTTGACTTAAACCAAATGCAATGCTTTGCTCTAAATCAGGATGTGAAGAATCTGGTAAATCGACACCAGGAAATAAATCACTCAATATGCCCAAGAATAGCGTGACGTCATTTGGTAAAAATTTTGGAATATTGGCATCTTTCAAAGCAGCAATCAAAGTTATATCCTCTCTTTGATCGGGTGATTTTCGTTTAAGAGAACCCGCCATAACAAGTACCGACTTGATGGCGCGCATACCAAAATCATAGTGGTTTTGTTGACTTAGTTGTTCGGAACACAGCTTGTACATATGCACCATTTTTTGTGCCAAATTTTTGGGATCCTCAAAACCTTCTGAATAGAGAATGACTTCAGCAATAAGAGCATAATCAGGTATCATCATAGCTATGGGACGAAATAGGGCCTTCAAATTATCTGGAAGTTCACTTCGACCAGCATAGCCGGGGTTCATTGTTATAAATACGGCACAAGATTTATTCAGTCTTATCTCACGTCCTTCGAAAATAAATCTAAAATTTAGCATTTAATGAAATTTATAAATTTTTGCGTCTTAAGTATTTTTTTAAAAAGCTTCAGATCACTTATAATAAAGTTTGTAAATTATACATATAGCAAATTCATACTCGCAGTACTGAAATATATGGCAAGTTCAAACCTTCTTGTTCCTTTGAATTTTGCCGTATTTAGTAATATCTTAAATTTTGTATAGGCATACTTATCATCAGTGCTTATTATCATAATTTGGTGGCAAGTTATATTGTCATTCCTTAAAGCGCTTTAAGAATATGCTTACAAAAATATGCTACATGCTATACAATATACTATATAATCAGTCCAGTTCCATTTACGTCATGCATTTGATACTCACCTTCTAGAGTTCATAATTTTAGCATTTCGAATGGTTATCAACTGTTGGGCAATTACGGACAAAACTTCTATATCGATACGATTGAATTCATCAAAACAGCACCAGGCTCCGCATTGCGCTAAACCGGAGAAAAAGCGACCCATCATTTTGCAATTTAGGCCGTCCGAACAGTTAAAAACAACACATCGTTTGGCGATGGCTTTGGCCAAATCTTTTGTGGTCTCGGTTTTACCAGTACCCGCAGGACCAGCAGCCGCTCCACCCAGGTCCATTTGTATTGCACCCATTAGACACAAATAACAACGATCAGTTAATGGAGTCAATACCAAAACACCTCCAGCACCTAAATATTCGTAATAATAGGGTATTGTAGCAGAAGTCATTACTGAATAAATGGTTTCAGTTTCCGGCGTCCAATAAAAGCGTAATATCTTTAGCCAATCAAAATCTGTACTGAAAAATTAAATAAAAAAAAAACCGAAAATCAAATTTAATTATAAAGATCATTGATTTCATAAAAATCATTTCAATTCCAACAAATAAAACGATTCTAATTAAAAGAGTCAGCAATTTTCCCGATTACAAAATAAATAACTGAAGTTTTAAAAATTCAAAGAAATATTTTGAAAATTTTACAAAAATCTTTTTAAAATCATAAGAAAATAATTGAAATTTTTTGTTTCAGTTTCAGGAAAAAGTATGTGTTGCTTAATTGTAGCTAAAATGGAATATCGAATAAGTGAGCTTCCACTGTATTTGTATACAGTGGGTACAATAGAGAAAAATGTATGTACTCGTATGTAAACATTTTTTTAAATATTATTTACAGAAAATTTTTCTACTCAACAAATATTATATATAATTGAGAAAAATAAATTGAGAATGTCTGCAGAGATACTTACGACTTTACAACATTTTTGTCAATCAACATTCTAACCATGTCCTTTGCATGCACATCTATGGTGATCAAAGCAGTCAAAACTTTTCTACTTAAGCTGGTTAAATTTTGCCTTGTTAATGCCGCCAAAGCGGTTAGATTTTTTAAACATTTCTTTTCATTTTCTTTCATCAGATCGGTAATATTATTCTCGCTATTGTCTGGATTATCGAAAATCAAATGTATGTCATTTGCCCACTGTTGTTGAGTTATAGTCAATACCACTTGATTGGGATGATCTTGAAACCAAGCATCGCGCTCCTTATGGGGATAACATTGATAGCCGAAACGCATAGCTCTTTTGACGGAGGCAAACATGCCCTCTTCCACTTTTCTCAGCCATTCCTCGACAGCTCCTCTAGCTTTTAAACCTTTTTGAAAGAATAATTTCTCGCCTTCGGGAGAAACAAACGCCAAGATATCATTTGTGGCAGTCATATGCCCGGAGCCGTCATCTTTTTGTCCAAACTCTAAGAGATATATGGCATCGAAACATTTACGCAAATGTGGTTGTATGGTCTGGGGTACACGAGTTTGGGCCATTATTTCTAGCAGCTCCCCATTTGATAGAAAGTAAAATCTTAAAAGTATTGTAAATTTGACATGATGTGTCATCTTGTAAAACAAATTTTAGATTTTAACTTACCTCGGAAAGACAACTCTTTTGACTTCAAGATAAGCCTGCAATCCGCGAGTTATTAACTCCAATAGGCGACTGTTTTCCTTCAGGAGGTCATAATTTTCTTCCGAGGCCATGACTGGCAGAGCCAAAGACACTTTTTTTGCATTACGCAATAAGTCCTTGAAGCTTTTATCAACAACAAAGAACATTCTAGCCTCTTGCGGCAATTGCCTTTGAATATCTAGTGAAACAAAGATGGCCTCTAAATACATCCAACTAGATTGACACTCCATCCACACCTCTGAAAAGTTCAATTAATCAAATATTAATGTACGGAATTCTTTCGCTTCATGTGGTGCAGCACGAGACTGCAGTCTTAATTTTAATAAGCCGATATGCAAAGTGAAAATAAAAAATAATGACAATTTTTTTCTCTTTTTTATTATTTTTCTTTTTTTTTATTTAAATTTTTTTAATTTTTAATATGGGTCGGTTCTCAAAGTTTTTCTACAGAAATTAATTGCATGCAAAGCTAGTCCTTGCCTAGTAAAAATCTCTTTGGTGGCAAAATAATTATTTGTAGTTCGAAAAAAAGTTTTTGATGAATATTTTTATATATAACTAGTTGGGGCCGGTCCGCGTTGCTGGCCCCCAATTTTTTTTTTATTTTGAACTGCCTCTCGTAGAAAATTAAAATCAGTGTTTGTATTCAAAAATGCAGAAATCAAAATTGTAGTAGCATACACACAGTTTATGTTTTTTTCATATGTTATGTATTTTAAAATGCAAAAATTTAAATTTTTATATTAATAAATTACTAATTAACGCCGCTATACACCGATTAAGCAGCCTACGCTTTCAGCGAAACGGAGCATAGGGTTATGTCGCTAATCTTTATCGGGCAAAGCACAAAAAACTAAATATTGCACCATCTTTCGAACGGACCTCAAACTACATACACAGAAACACTTCTCACGATCCATAGAGCATTCGTATAAAATTTGGTTAAAATCGTTTCAGTAGTTTCTGAGTTAAGTTATTTTTATATATATATAGAGATAAGAAAGATTTAGGAGTATATTTAGAAGCAGATTCCCGATTGATTAAATTCCATGTTTTATTTGATCTCCCACATGTATGCTAATTGCTTTCTACTAAAGCCCATAATCGATCTTTATTTATATATAAATCAGTTTAAATCTCCATACTTTCTTGCGCTTCTCTCAGTCACTGATCTTTGGCATGAAGATTTTCCACGAAAAAGTTTTTCACAATTTCAAGCCATTTTCGTATATTTTTTGACACATAAATCTCTCGCAATTGTTTTAGACAAGCCTTCTTATTTCGAGAGCATTGGTAAATTCTATATTCGATTCTTAATTGTATGTATGTGTAAACTGTATAGATTTGAAACTTTCTACTCTCTTTGAGTTCCAAAACTTTAGAGTTTTAGAACATATACTTGCATAGAAAATATCTGTTTTAAAATCGGAATGAAATATTTGTGTTGTCATACCTAAAGTTTTCCCAAATTGATCCAATAACGATATCCAATCATTTACTTTTTGCTTAATCGGCGCAACATATTTCGAAGCTGCTATTGTGTTTACGTTGACATGGGAATCATCTAAAATCGTTTGCAGTTCCTCTGTAGCCGCCAATATGTAAACATCTTTCTCATCACGATAGTGGACAATTGTAAGTTCTTGTTTGTCCCAAAGCTCTTCAATGCTTTTAAGCATATTCTCAAGCTGCGCTTCTCCGCTGGCTTGTGCTGAAATTTCCATAAGCGAATTAGCAATAGCCTCATCGAATGCATTTTGCTTTTCATATGTCGATAAGAAAATGTTCTCTTCTTGATATAATTTTCGATCCAACACTGCTTCGATACGCAACCAATGACGCTAAAACATAAAAATCAGTTAAAAGCTCTCAGTTTCGAATAAATGTTTAAAACATTTCACACGATACCGCTTTTAAATCACTGTTGCTTAAATATCCAATAACTGGTAATTTTAATTTGAAATTTTCTGCGGCTTCCTTTAATTCCGGCAGTATATCATTGGCTGGTAAATATTTCTCAAATTGTGTACAATTTCGAATTGTTTGAACCGTCAGATCAACTAACTCGCTCACTACCAACTTATTAAACTGTATAGTAGTCCAACGCTTGTATGCCTGCTCCCACTGATCAAGTGTGCTGTAAAGTTTTTCGCGCAAACGTATTTCGTTAAACGTTTGATCCATTTCGCCAAACGTAGTAATGTCGATCTGAAAATTAACGCAAAGGCCTTTAAAGCATTTTAAATGAGGAAAGTATTGAGCGTTATATATAGACGATTATACCGATCGCATTAAAACGAGATCTTAGATTTTAACTAATTGAATTATTTCGGCTCGTTCCGATTTATTGTTTATATTTATTTAGTTAAAAAATCGTTTCTCGTAAACGTAATAAGAAGAAGAAGAAGAAGCGAAAATTCTTGTATACCTGAAATTCCTTCTGATAACCTGTATATACAGCAGAACGTTGTTGTAAAGTTTGTAGCTGCTCAAAAAGACCACTTAACTTTGATGTTATAAAGCTGCGGTTCGAACTTTTCTATAAGTGAAATGAATAATTGCATTCTTTTAAATATTATCTTTATATAGTAATATAGTGAAATACTTTCGTTCATTCGTTCGCATAATGCCATAACTAGCATTTAAAATGGGTGGCCCCTAAGTTGTATATCTACAGATTTTCCCTCAAGCTCCCCCTCTATGTTCCATTTCGCTTGAATTATAAATTTTTAAATTTTATTGTGTAGGGGTGTAGAGTGGTGAGCATAAAAGTGATTGGCCCAAGACTGTATGGAGTTGCAATTTGTACCGATCTTGCTGGTAGTAGTATATAATCGCAACTTTTTTTACATCTACATTTTTTTCAGTTGTGGCATTGGTGGAACAAATGAAGGAAATATTCATAAATACACACCTCCAGTAGACTTGAATTCTGCGTTTCTAAATAAACTTCATGTATCTCTTCAAATAAGAGGTTTATATCTTTATTCAAGCTCCCTTCTAATTGTTTTACAAATTGATCTCGCTTGGCCTGTATTTCCTTCAATTTATCATTTGTTCGATTAAGCAGGCCCTCGCAGTTCATGTAGTCTTCCTTGCTTTCATCCTCAATGGGTATTAAATAATCTTTTATTATAATGAAAAGGTCGTGAGTATAATCAATCTCATGGAAAAGGTGTTCCATTTCGATATCCACAACATCAAGAAAACGTATATGGGCCACAATATCTAATGAAGTTGTGGGTTCATTTAGGAGGCGCGCTGAAAGATTGTGAGTGTTTTGCGATATGCGTTCTACTTGCTCAATGGCCAATCTGTTAAGGCAAAGTTATGCATAATTAATTAAATAAATTGTTAAAATAAATTTTTAAAACATACTTGGGCAAATATGTAGCCAGGACATTTTGTAATTTAACGCATACTGGTGTAACGGTATTCTTAAAGCTGCCTTGGCTCAATTTCAATAGGCCCAGGTTGACATTAGTTAAAATGCCATCCAGCGCTTTAACATTATTATAATAACGCTCACAGTAGGCTCGCAATTTAAGGAGATCTGTTAAACAAAATTATATATGTAAATATTTGTGCTATTCACAGTACAAGTTTTCTATTGCACGCCAGTGATGGAAAGTTGATTAATACGAATAGTTCTTTTATTCTAATTAATTTTAATACTTCGTATATTAGTAAATAAGTTAACTTCTTTAAAATATTCTGCTTTTTTATTTAATTTGTAATTTATTTCCTATAATTTCGGAATAGTATTTGCTCTTCGTTTTACTGATACTTGGAGATATTATATGCTGTAAATCTCATAATGCAAACTTTATGCAAATCTCATAAAGTTCATTTTCCATCTCTGTTGTACACATTGTAGTGACTCTTCAGATTCCTTTGAGACATGCTCAATTTAAAGTGCAATAATAAGTTTCAAAATTTCATTTAACCTTTTTCTGTTTTTATTGTACTTGGATCGGTTTGTGTGTCCACTTCGTAGTTGTTACGTATAGTCTCAAATCGAAGTGTATACTGTTTAGCCTTCTCAAAAGCCAGTGTTATAAATGTGAAAATGCTTTTACTGAAAAAAAGGATAATTAGCTGCATTCACACATCTATACATACATATATAAAAATGGTCACAAAATAAGTGTTATTTTCAAATTTCATGGATTACGTATGCTCGATTTTATGTTAGTAGACATGTAGACATGTTGGCATATCGTTCGGCTCATGGTAAGCAATTTATGGTAAGCTAGAACAACGTAGCAAGGACAAAGCTTAGGAGCTAACGAACCTTATCAACGACAATTCAGATTTGCTCGGAAAGGTCATGACTGGTCACCAATCATGCATATATACAATCATGCCGATGGAAGCGTCTAAAAGAGCTAAGACCAAAAAAAGTGTTCCAAGTTTAGTCAAATGTTAAGGTTTTGCTCTCTATTTTCTTCGTTTGCTGTGGCATGGTGCACCATGAATTCTTGCCACAAGTTCGTACAGTCCGGTATAAGGAATACTACCTTGAAGTTATGCGGCGTTTGCGCGAAGCAATCGAAGAATCGTTTTTGGCCAAAAATAAAATCGTTATCATGCCTTAACTAGCGTATTAGCCGGACTTGACCCCCTCCTGACGTTCTCTTCTTTCCAAAACTGAAGACACCGATGAAAGGAAGCGTTTTTCGAGTATTGGAAAAAACGCTGGCATAAGTGTATTATATCTGAGGCTTATTACTTTGAATGGGGCAAGATAGTAATTGATGAATAAATAAATACTTTTGGAAAAAATTGAAAATAACGGTTATTTTTTGATGACACCTCGTACATTCATACATTCTATGTTGACGTACCGCACTTACCGGTTAAATTGAAACTCTTTATCGTTTCTTAGGAGAAAACTTAAATCGGGTGCAACACCTGCCAATCTCTCTTCTTGGCGTCCCATTATCGAAGGTCTTTAAAAAAATCGAAACGGGTATTCAATTATCATAAAGATCGAATTTAGAATTCTTAACTTACTCTGTAAATTGTAAATAAATTTCATCATCCGTGAAAGTATCAATTTTTGTGACGGTGTCCAATATTAGGGTTGACATATGTTTGAAAATATGTTTCAGAACGTCTCTGTAGGGCGGAAAAAATAATTGTAAAGCAAACTTTGTCATTTTAAGGGAAATATCAAATCTAATAACTTGTTTTTTGCCATAAAACATTATTTTTATTGCCATTCAAAAGAATAAGAAATAGTTGCCTTAAAGCCCTGCTTAGTTCATGATCTATAAATGCAGCCTTCTTGAAATTATAACGAAATTTATTTGAAAGCGGCAAAAGTTTAGAATGATAATATACACTTTTTTATTATTAAAAAAATTTTATTTTTTAAACATAAAGTCTTGTAGTTTAGCGTTATTATTAAATCTTATTAAACAAACAAAATACTCACCTTCAATATTAATGCAATAAAAATGATGAGACTTTCATTGATATTACACGGTATATAATATATTGCAATGTGCAGAAAAGTATAATATTATTTTCATTATTTTTGAATAGTATTTAAAAGGGCTTTCTATAAAAAATTGTATATTAAATCGAAAACAATATCTAAGTTATGATTTATATACACATATTCAATGTATATATAAAAATATATATATGTATCTATGTTTGACATACGATTATATGCATGTCTATGTATATATTTTAATAGAGATTGCAGAGTATTTAGCTTAAAAATATTGTGCAAATTATTGAGCAGTGTACAAACAAATAAGGCAGAAGTATACTCATATATGAAAAACTATTGCTGTTTATAACATTTAGAGAATGGATATAAAGTAATGTGAAAGTTGGCACTTGCATTTAAAATATGAGGGAGTATGTATATATTTCCAGGGTATACATCTTTGAAATAGTTCGAGAAGAACATTTCTGATTTAATCTTAAATTGTTAAATTCATTGAATTGATTCTTTTTTTGTGAACAATTCTAAAAAATTTAAAACTTACTCAGATGGCTCAATTTCTATACGATCTGGCAGCAAACGAAAATCAGCGACAAAAAAAGGATTCTAAATTATAGCACATATGAGAATTAAAATCTTATTAAACAAACGTATAATTAAAATATTTAACCTGTGGTGAACCTTCAGGTCGCACGGGTTCCAATTGTTCATGCAAAGTTTGATTGCTGCTTAATATGTTCAAATTTGGACCTAATTCGTCGTGAACTTTCAAACTCTCAACTAAATCCATAAAACTATTGAAAGCTATTTTATGAAAAAGATGATGCATCATGTGATCGCAGTAGCTTAGAAAACTTGAAAAGTTCGAAAGAAATGTAAGTGTTTTGTATAGAAATTATTGGATGAGAAATATGTGTTATACTTTGATAAAACTTTGCAAAAGTTTCTTTTTTTAGCTCGATCCATAAAACTCATAGCATCTCGCATTTTTTTTATTGAAGGATAATAGTTAATTTCATCTGTGGGAAAGAAACCACGTGCGGTTATAGCTTTAAGGCAGGCATCATCTACAAAGAGGAAAAGTTGAATTGTAAAACATAGCCTATAGTATAACTCTAGTGTTATAAATGTATATAATTTACGATTGTAATTAAAAATGTTCACGGAAAAGAATTGTTAATACGTAAGAAGCTTACATAACAGATGTTTCATCTTCTCTCGAAAATCTCTTAAGGTCACAATTAATTTTTCATAAATTTTCATTTGGATCTCCATAAAATAAAATGGATGCCAGTTTTCAATAACTAAAAAAACGTTAATTTTTCTTTAAAGGAAAATAAGTACACAAATAATTTTTTATGATACCTTCCACATTAATGAAATTGCTTTTCTCCAAGAGTACAATCTCAGTTCTCAGCTTTAGTATAGCTGTGGCCAAATGTGGTATGGCTACGAACAGGTGCTCTTCCAAATATTGACTGGCTTGATTTTGTTTTCTCCATTTCACCGTTTTCTCCCATAGCTTGAAACATTTCCATAATCGAAATACGGCAAATGTACGTATTTTGATTACGCTAAGGAACTGCTGAAACTCTTGTTGCCACTGCAACAGTGGGGTAAAGAAGTTTTCAGATAAATGCCAATATGTTACACCATGTCGGCTCATTGTGAAATATGACAATTTATTAGGTAACTCATTCCAGCTGTATTCTTGCAGACTGTAGGGTGTATAATATTCACTACTTTTTGGAATCATGTATGTCAAATAAATGAAACGATCATCGGGCATATTTCGCATACGCTCCACTATTATATTCAGATCGGGTATTAAAGAAGCACCTGTCTTAATGCTTTCTCTACTTTCTCGGTATGACTTCTTAGATACTTTTTCACTTGTAACATTTATAACATCTTCATTGCTATGTGTTTTAATTGTCACCCGATTGAGTGGATTACGACTTCTTGGATTATTTATATCCAAAATTTTTCTGCGATGGTTTAATTTCTCATCGCTGAAACGTTTAGCCATTTTCCTCACTTATTTTATTAAAAACTCACACTTTTAAAGAAAAATTGCTTCAAGGCAGAAATTTATTTATAAAATTGTTCGGGTTGCCTACAGCAACGAAGTTGCTATCAACTATAAAGCAAAGTGGAAAAGTGTATAAAAAATGTTCATTTCACAAACATTTTATTTTTATAAAAACCTGTTTATATATTTTTTAGAATTTTCTTAGAACACAGTATTTGGTAATCTCATAGATAAACACTAAACTTTATTTAAAATTAGATTCACAATTTCAATATTGTAGCTAGTTAACACCTGAGAACAATGGAAGTGTTTTTAAATGTATTTTGTTATTACTCTTAATAAGTTTCCTTGAAAAAGCTCATATAAGTTTTGTAAAATATTGGAATTAAAATAAAAATTGAAAAAAAATAATAAATAATCAGAATAATTCCGATGATAATTACTTTAAATTTGTAACATGCAAAAATGTTAATTATTCTTTTTAAAAAAAAATAATTGTAACGGACAAATTTCAATGTGTGGCATCTTCATTTATAATCAAGAAAATATCCTCATGTTATCAATTCTTGATGATTTAACATACAGAAAAAAGAAGCTTAGTTCTGCTATTGTATTAAAAACAGCTGTTGCTTGTTGGATGTTGTTTTCCTAATTTTAATGAAGCATTATTAAGTGGTTGAATAAAAATATGGAGCCAAATATAACTTTCCTGGAACTATTAGAACGGGCCGAAGAGAAAATTTTATTGGGGTACGAGCTGAAGAAGTATTTGCAAGAATTTAGCGAAATCGCAGGTGTCCAAAAAGTGCAACGAAAAATATATCAGGAAATAAAATTCTTGCAAAAAGTAACAAACATGAATACTTCCATACAAAACGCACAATATTTAATTAAATTGCAATTTTTTATATCTTTATTTACGCATTAAGGTTATTAAGAACCAAACTTTAAAGTTGAATCACGTACAATGTAGTAACCTGACACACTATGAATTTTTGGTTAAAATTCTGAAATTACAAAGAGATGTGGTTCATGTAGATTGTGGATTTCCGGTACAGCAGCGAGAAAATCCTTTAAGAGTAGATATTGTTTGTGAGAATGGCCTGAAGTGGATAAAAGCTATTGCCCGAAACTCAAAGTCACTAACATATGCTGCCCGTGGTGAAGCTAGTTACGGTGCTAGGAGTATAATCGACCAAGCTCAGGAATTTCTGGAAGCAGCTGCTCAGAATTTATGTATGTTTAAGTGTCCAAAGGTAAATATATTATCACCGATATTACATACATTTTTTATTAAGGTTAGGTTTTTTCTAGGTGGTCTTTTATTTTAGCCAAATAATTGAAAATGAGTTACTAATTGCTCTGCAAGAGCAAGGAATTGAAATTGCTTCTTTGGAACAGCCTACCGATGAGGCTAACAGTTCAGATCTCAGTAGCATTAGTGTGTTGAACCTAGATATCACTACGTTGTTGGCCTATATAAGTAATGTTTGCAATGGAGATTGTAATTGGAAATTTCTCGAGCCCATTTTAACCGAGCAAGCGGAAAAGGAACGAGAATATCCACTTAAACCTATTCTGGATAAACTTTTTATGGGTAAGACTTACATAAAGCTAGTGTGATTATTAAAAATGCCTTAGTGTATGAAGCGATATCACGTAGATAAATGAACTGAGTTATGGTGGTACATTTCTGGTAGCCATTGCGGTGAACAACAAGAATCTGTACTTGATATATACCAAGCCTGATAAAATTTAATTTCAAAAAAATTGTTTTAACATAAAGGGAATCATTTTAGGAGTAATCCAAAAAATTGCTTTAACTCATTTGAAACATTTTCAAAATCCACATTAGAAATTATTTACTGTTTGGTATATGTTAATAAACAAAATTCATTTAAAACTTTTACTGTTCAATTATGTAAGTGATTACTGGTGCTCCTCTGGTTGCTTATTTTGGTAAATTATGTAGATTTTCAATTGAAAGTACCAAATGTATATTCATGTAAATGTCCTTGATGTCAATTTTTTATTTTTAAATCGCTATTTAGCTAATCCTTTATTGAGCTTCTTAAAATTAATTAATTAATACTAACATATAATTTTCGAACTAAATTTTTAATTCTTATGTATAATATTTATTTAAATTTTATATTCTTCTAAAAATTAACCGCCTGATAATGAATTGACAACCAGTTTAGTTGTGTTGTCTTGAAGTAGACTAGACTAAACTTCATTTTGCTATTATTTTACAACGAAAACTAGTATAGTCTTCAACCTACTTGTTATATTCAACTCGTTCCTTTCGTTTACTAAATGGAAATTTGACAGACAATTTGTCACTCATTGTTGTTTTAAGATATTGAAACGGTTTCACTGCCGATTGAAAAATAAAAGTAAAAATAAATAAAGTGTACATAAGTATAATATAAAATGGATATATGTAAGTGTGGATCTATTTTACATACTCAAAGTAGGAAATGTTTTTTGAACATAATAGAATATTTATTAGATTCATCAGCTATTTTCGCCTGAATAAAGATATATTTTGCTATTTGTTAAATGAAATAAAAACAGTATGCGACTAACTATTCGAGGCAATGCGATTCCCCTGTATTAAAACTATGCTGCGCATTGCTTTTATTTTTTGCTGAAGGCAGATATCATTTATGCATTAATTTTTGTTTCCATATTTCATAAATACAATTTTTACAATTTTTTCTCCATTTCGATGCAAATTTGGCGGCAAGACAACCAAAAGACAACTGAAAATGATCAGTTGTAAGTATTTGGCAGTTTTCACAACCATTAATTACATTGGTTGTAATCCATAATAGGCAAAAATTTTGCAACACAACTGAAAACTAACTATTTGAAATTGTTTTGTTTAGCTGTAAATCATAATACCGAACTGACAACTACTGAGCAAAATTACAACTAGTTATATTATAGTTGTAATACATAATCAGGGGCTAAAAATCCAAAACTATTTTACTCTGTAATTTTTGGGCAAAAATATAAAAGAATTTTGTTTTTTTGTTGTTTGTTTTTCTAATGTTTGAAGAAATTAATTGATCAGTATTTACACATATTTAATATTAAACAAACTCGGATATAAAATTAATATTAAAAATTATATTGAAATAATTGCGATTATTAAGTAATTTTTGCTGTACTTCTTGAAGGGAAACACCTTGTGTGCTGTGAAACAGCATATAAGTCATTTAAGGATATTGTTTCCCTACTCGGTGGATCGCAAGAAAAGCAACGAGCCGAAGAGTTAACAAAACGTATAGAAATACTACCAGATGTAACAATTATACCTGAGGAATTATGTACAATAAAATATAGTGGTAAAATTAATCAAAGGAGTTTGTTAATTTTTGCTTTTGGTATGCATATGAAAGCTGTGACTGTCACATCCAATAAAGCTTTTGTGCGTTCTGCAAAAATGCAGGTTAGTTATTAGTTGCAAAATAGTTATTGTATATATTTATATTTTGTATGCATTGACATATATTTAAGGGAATAAATGTACCTGTATTTACACACCAAGCTCGAGCCTTAACGGAAGCCAAAATGTCTACTGCCACACCATTATAATGTTTAAACAAATAATTTAAAACTGGCGATAAATCTCAAAATAAAAGTAGTTTTTTTTTTTTTTGTTAAACTGTTAATTATTGAATAAATAGTACAATAAAATTTACTGTTTCTCTTTTAAGCCAAATCATCTCATTTATCTTTATTTTCATCAAAAACTGTACGTAAGAGAGTGAAATAACTCATTGAAGTGCTCAATATTGCTGTAAATGATTGTAGTGATAAAGTCGAAAACTTCAAAGCTGTTATTTTAACCGGTCGTTGGCTGCACATTATCATTATTTGTAAATTTTGCCTAAATTGCTTATTGGCTGGTAAATATTGCATGTTACGTAAGTTATGCAACTTCTGTGCACACTTGATATGTGGGCGCAATTTATTGCTTTTACTATTAATAGTTTTATTGCTCTTTTGATCTTTAGTTATAGCTGAGCTAGAGTTTACTGTTTCACCCTCCCAATTGCAACCATATAAATGTTGAGCAGTTTGTGTGGACTGTAAAAAGATGTTCTAGAAAATAAGTTTGTATGGTTTTTTTCGCTAAGGATGTACTAACATATTGTATTAAAGTATTACCGTTCCAGCATAAAACATATAATTGCGAAAGAGATGATGAAATATACACTAGAAATTTCAAATAATCTCCTATAAACATGTCTTTACCAGTTACCAATTGAAATCCCACCATGCATATCAATATTGATGATATAGTAAAATTTACCAATAAAATAGGGCTGAAAAAATGTTCTAAGCGATTGCCAAATCTGTGGAACGTGTATATTTTTAATACATGATGAAATTTTTGGCTATCTTCATCCATACATATTAAAACGATATACTTACTCTATTAGTTTATTATGATCATTGGCGATTTTATTTAGCAGCGTTAGATACATTCCTTGTATTTCGTTATCGTTTTGCTTATCTCGTATCAAACGATAAGCATCTATTGCTAAATTCTCAATACGTTCATGCAAGATTTGAAACTGGCCGCAAGTGTAGGTTATGAAGAAGCCGAAAATGGAATCTTCAGCAAAGAGTGTGGTTATTGCGCATACTCCTGCATACGACGTAAATATGTAGGTGGCCACATAACGCCAGCCGTGATGGGCATTAAACGGGAATAACATTTTGTATGGAAATGGTTTCTCTTCGGCATTCAGACCGACAACGAAAAACAGATTAAAGAGTGGCATACAACAATACATCAAAATCAGGCAACTTAATAAAGCTGTCATTATCCGAAATATTCGCATGTTTTCAGAACATTTAGCAGCAACGTCAGGATGAAGTTGTCTGGAAACAAATTTGAAATTATAATTTATTGTACTCTGAAAAAAGTACAAATTCCTTGTTTGTTTAAGAATTCCTTTTGAATAGGCTAAAGTAGGGATTTTATTATTAAGGATACATAATTTTGCGTAAAAATATAAAAACAGACTTTATCAATTCTGCAACTTTTCCTCATTCACTGTAAAAAATCGCAGAAGACATTTGTTTCCTTTAATGATGGCAAGTATATAAAAGCAAATATTTAGACTTTCATGAGCTTATAGTGAAATCGTGAATATATATAAAGTATTATTGGTTTCCTAATTAATTGTCTTCACTCACTTAACTATCCATATATCGTCCACAAATTGTTGTATAACCTGCCTAAAAAGTCCTTGGTTGAGGCGCATATGAAGCAAGCGTATAAAATTCAATAAGCCCATAAATGTGGTGCAACAATTCTCGGTAGTCATCATTATATCGCCCAAATTATCGATTAGAAAAGCCGTTTCAAAGCCTGTTGTTATGCCTACAGCGCAAATCACGTACCAAGACCAGACCGAATACAGAAGGCCATACAAGGAATGCCAATTATTAAAGGCTTTGTCAGGCATATACTTGAATGGCCACGATCCATTGATTTTTAGCCAAATGCACTGGAGTGGTATGCGATATTGCATATCGCCTTTTGGTTTAGGATTAAACATTGGCCTGGTACTTGCCAGCCGTACTTCGCTCCAAGCAAATGCCTTCTTTCCTAAATACCAATTTTTGGCTTTTGTACGCAACACAGCTCCTTTTATACACATTCATTGCTCTTCTTTTTTTTATTATTATCATTTTGTTTTTGGCTTTCGATTTAAGCTTTTAATCACAACAATTACAATCAGCGGTGTTGTGTATAAACATAATTTTAAATTCCATTTGAAGTGTTAAACATAATGATTCCTTCGCTTTATTAAAGGGAATTATTAATTTGAAAATTATTGCTTTGCTGCTCTTGCGAACTATTTAAATTCCTTTAGCTTTTTTTTGTGTTTTAGGTAGTTTTTATCCGTCGAAGTATAAATAAATATCGTATTGTATATAAATTATTTATTTTTTTCTGAATTGGTTCATTATGACACACGAACATTTACTTGATTTAGGCCGATAAAAGGAAACGTTGCTACCGGATATTTTTTAAATAAAAAAGTGTTTTCCACTTGATGAATTTTTTTAATTTAAAAGAGTTTTATTTATTGGTGAAAAATGAATGATACTTAATATTGTGTGAGGTGCCTCTCCTGTCATCCTTGTTTAAGGTGGATTTTCACGTGAAAAAACCAAAGCCATGGCATTAGCGCAGGGAACTCTTACATTGTATTGCCTATAAACATCCGTTTACTGCTGGTGTTAAAGCTTTTTTATGTCGTAGAACAGTGTCAAATGGAATAATCAAAAGGAAGAAAGATAAAGGTAAATGAAGTCAAGAACCAAAGTATTATATTCGCCTATAGGTTGTCCTGGGGAAATATGGTACTGAAGAGGAAACAGCACTCATATAACAGGCGATATCAAGGATCTGGGTATTATACCTCTGTATGTAGGTTGTAAAAAATGTATGCCCATAATGAAATATAGCTGTATGTATTGGACCCGTCCTGACACACTGTTACACAGTCTGGTTTTACACACATGCTTTGTACTACTCGTAATAACAATTAGAAACAAGCTGTAACATCACTCACCGGTATCCAACAGAGTCTCTCCCCGCTTAAACGATTTCACTACAAGAGTATGAACACATTTGTAGATATTGATCAATACCTACAAAAATATCAAATTCTTTACATGAGAATAAGAATCCATATATAAGAATCCAAAAAAAAAAAAAAAATTCCAAGAAATCATTTTTAGCAATACAATTTATTTGAGCGAATGTTTTCACTATTCGGTCTCATGCTCATGTGGAAAATGCCAGCCGCAACAATGGCGTACATTATTTGATCGAAGTCAATACAATAAATATATGACACATGCAATGTCGGAATTAATGCGAGTTATTACCATTTTATATGTATGTATTTCTCATATCGGATTCTTGAGCAATTTATATATTAGCAACATTTTTTTTTTGAAATCGGTCCAAAACTAAAATTTTGTTTCATGGAAATGAAAAAAGTTTTAACTGAAAATTTCCATTAAAACCATAAAATTTTATTCGAAATTTTTTAAATCAGATTTAATGCAAGAATTTTCTTTTCGAATAGAATTGAAAAGCAAATTAAATTTAAATCAAAACAATCTCATTGTAAATTTTTTATATTATTTATTTATTAAATATATATTTTTTTAATATTTATTTTAGATAATAATTAAAATATATTTTAACAAACTAATACAACTAAATTTTAACTAATCGTTTACATTTTTAGTTATTATTTATAAACAAATTTCAAATCAAATTTATAGTACATCTAGTTAATTAATGTTAAATATTTTTTCAAATCAAATATTTTATTACAACAAAAACTATTATGCACAGACCCGAATTAAATGTTAAAATTTTACATTAAATTTAAATTATACACTAAAGTTTATTGGCAACAACTTTGCTTTAGCAGCTTTTCGACAGGGAATTCTCTTCTCAAGGAAGAAGTTCTGGATGTACGAGTATTATGAGGGAATTTTGTGGGAGGCACTTTAGTTCCTTCAACTTCAATGGAATGCTCTGCCAAGTAAAAATGGTAAAAGGCAGTATTGCACAAATAATTTAATCGATTATTTTGATTCTGTATAGGTTAATCGTTAACATTAGTCGTAAAACAAATTTATTCTTAATTGGAAAAAAAAATTCAAATGAAAACGTAAAACTTTCGTATTACTTCAGTGGTGAAGATTTCGCCTTTTTTTCGAATAATTATTATACGAAAAATATTTATTTTATTACGTTTTCATTCAATAAATTAGCAATAAATTCTGTTCAAGTGATCTGCTTATATCAATAATTTTTATACTTCCAATATCCGAATCATTTTAACTCGAGTAATTTGTGCTTGAAAATTATTTGCCATACATTTTGCCGAATGACATTACATATATGTATGTATATAGCTATAACTTATATTCGAATAATTTTTATTCGAAAAGCTTTATAAAGCAAATTCTGAATCGATAATAAACATCTAGTTGTTGTTCGAACAAATTTTATTCGAAATACATAAAACTTACAGAATTTAACTTTGCATTCCCCGTAGGAATTTGTCACCCAAAAAGTAATGCCCAGCCCTGGCTCATTGCCCAGCCCTCGCTCCTGTTTGCAAATCGATAATAAACATCTAGTTGTTGTTCGAACAATTTTTATTCGAAATATATAAAACTTAAAGGGTTTGGCTTTGCATTCCCAGTAGGAATTCGGCCTCCAAAAAGTAATGCCCACCCCTCGCTCATTCTCTCATATTCATTTCCACAACAATGCAGCAACAAAGCTGTGCACCAATATTTTACCTGAATCGTTTAAAATATCATTTTGAAATAGATGAAAATTCAAGTGGATGTTTTCATTCGGTTTTTTATTCGTATTTCTAAATTTTGTTAATTTTCCTTGATATTTAATTGTTTTATTATTTTATTTTATTTAATTTTTTTTCTTGCTTATTAAAATATTTTTATTAATTTTTATTGTTATTATTTCATTTCCTTTTTATTATTAATAATTATTGATAATAATGAGTTTACATTTTGTGTATTCATTTGAAGAATTTTTATGAAAAGGGTTCTCTCTTTATTGGCTGTTGTAAAGGATTCTTTTTTACAATTCTTGTATTTCTCTGTACTCTTTCCGTTTCCGCTAATTTCATATGTTTCCACTTCCTTCTAAGCAAATGTTTCGGTTTCAAGTGTTTATCGTTTAAAGCAAATTTCAGTTAATTTATTAATAATTTCAATTATTTATTTTTATTGTTACTATAATATTTTATTATTATGACTTTTTTATCATTTTAGCTTCATACGATCGTATTTAGTGTTTATTTAAACTGGCTAGTATTTTCCTGTGGTATTATTTTCAATTCTTGCTGTTTATATATTTAATTTCTGTTCCCCAGTTACACCTCGCAACTTTGCAATTTTAATTTGAAGTGAAAGTGTTGGAAAAGATTTAAATAATTTATATTTTTTTGCCTTAATAGTTTCACTTTTAATTAATATTGCATGCAACAAAATGTAAATGTGGACTTGATTTTAATTTTGTGTGTTTTTTTTTTTTTTTGGAAAGATTTAGTATTTATTTTTATTTTCGTAATATTTTAATATCTAATAATTTTTTGTTTTTCCTTTTGTTTTTTATTAAACTTGTTTTTAATAAAATTTTGCTAATATATTTTTTTTATTTTTAATAAGTTTTTTTTTTCTTTTAAATTTGTTGAAATCAAGGAGATGGTGTTGCGTGTAAAAAATAAAAATAAAAAATTTCAAATGTGCTTATAAGTTTAAGTTAAAGCGTTTTAAAATAAACAAAATTATATTTCAATTAAATGAAATTTTATAAAAATTAAAAGTAACAGTGAAAATTTTTTTAAAATTTAGTTAAATAAGCAAAAAAAAAACAAATAGTTCTAAAGCAACTTTTTGGAATAGTAGCAGAGAGATGGATCTTTTCCGAACTTTACAGTTTACTTGACGCTTCAGAAGGAGTCAAATACTTCTAGTAGAGTTAATTCGTTTAAGCGATTATTTAAGATTATTTTCTTATTTACTCGTACTATCCAAATACTTATTTAATGTAGCGAGAGGGCTATTGCCTCGTTATGCGAATGTTTGTCGTATTTCCCCGAAATTATGTTAAATTTGGCCAGATGAAGTGCACACTACAATTCAGTACCCCAAAATGCTTAAGAGACAACCTGCCTAAAAGTTGAGCAGAATTTTTAATCTGCTGGAAACAGAGTGCAGCCTTCATATCTGGAACAAGCAGACTTACAGAGAAGTAGTACGGGGAAATTCAAAAGAGAGGGTTTTTCATCAGCTTCCAATATGCAGATGTTACTACCGATATCAGTATATAAAATTGAAATAGTAGTGTGCGATCCTGACCTATAACAAGCAAAAGCTTCGAGAATGGAAATTAGAGCTTTTAAAAAATATTTTGATATGAAAGAATCGAAGATCTCGCCTCAGAAGCAATATACTATATATATTTATATAGTCGTACTTTAAGATATGAAACACTTTCCAACTAAATAGGCTAATCTAGAGTTATTTTAAATAAATACTACACACAATCAAGATTTACAAAATTTACATTTAATAATTACTTTTACACGCTGGTAAATAAAGGTAAAAAATTTCATCAGCAGAAAAGTTGAGGGTTGGCGAAGTCAAGTCAGACTTGCTGTTGCAATATTTCAAATAACTACTCTTGTTTCACTTATACAAGTGGAATTGTGCAGCCCTCTAATTTGATAAAGAATATTCCGTCAGTGCCCACAACATTGTATTGCCGGAATGCGTTTTAATTGCCCATCAAGAGCACTTAATATCGCACCAGTTCACTTAAAATTCTGAAAAACTTTCAATTCTTAGACAGACTTTAATGAATTTTTTTGAAATTTAATTGCAATCATAAACAAATTTGAATTGACTATAAAAAAATTTGTGAAAAAAAATTTTCGTTTTAATATTTTTAAAATAATAAATTGAGAATTTTCCATATGCATGTAAAGAATAGTAGAGGGTACATACGATTCGACCCAGCCGAAATTATTTTAATTTACTTTTTACGTATTAACTTTTGTTTTTTATATTTTTATATTTTAAATTTTAAATACAAGTTTTTCTTTTATAATTTTACTAATTATTTTATTAATTTTAAAAGGCTTAAAACATTTAAAAATAAATTTCAACATAATTATCTACATAAAATTCTTTTTGTTTTCATTTTAAATATATTTATGTATATACGATTTGTTTGCATCTTTTATTTTAAATATTACACACTTTTTTTAACATTTTAATAATTTTTATTTATATTTAATTTTTAGCAGAAAAAGATTGCTGAAATTAAAAAAAAGAACTTTTACATAAATATCTTATTGAATTAATAATAATATATAGTACATACAATGAAATATATATATATATATATATATTGTTATATTAAACTATACTCGTATTAATAAATATGTTTGTTTTACTTATAAGGTGCACTACAAAGTGATAAGGTGATAATTACTAATTGCTGAATTTGAAATTTGATTTAAGCTCGAGGCAAATAAAAATTTTCAGGCTCAAATAAATTGTTGGAATATATTTAAAAAAAAAATCCAAGTATTTGGAAAAGGAATTTTAATTGAACTATAAAAAATGTCTTATTGAATAAAAACTAAAAAATAATATTATCTTAAAAACAATTTAAAAAAAAAGTTGAAATAATTTAAATTAGCAAAACCGAAGTTTGAGCAGAAAATTTAATAAAATTATTCGAATAAAAATTTTTAGCCAAGTCCCGAAAGTGAAACTTTGCTAAAATTGTAAAAAATTTTAGATTAACCGCAGAAATTATGCGAATAAAAGTGAACAAAAAATTAGAAATAAAAAAATTATATAAAAGATATTAAGTCTGAATTAAGTACGAGGCGTAAATTGGTAACCTTAAGCCGATATATTTTATTTATAAGAAGAGAAAAAGGCGACTGAAGTCAATATTAATTAAATTATTATTTAAACAGTACTAATTCATTAAGAATGGAACCAATTTGAGCTGGAAAGGTTTTGGTGGAACGCAAGAGAAATTATAAATTATTTAAGCATTCTATGAAATATCTGTAATTTGCCTTATTCGAATAAAACAATATGCGAATAAAAACTAGGATAAAACTAGTCAGAACTATATTGTTTAGAAGTTTCCAAAAAAAGAGTTCTGTGTGGGAAAGTAGTTAGTACGAGTGTTATTAATTGCAACCTATTGATTAGAGCCTTTAATACAATCGTTAAGCTGGATCCATGAGCGACTCTATAAATAATATATTTTCTTTCTTTCTTTTTATTACATTTTTGCATTGTCAGGGGTTCAATTCGCCGGGGAGCCAGAAGCCAAAGGCCTCAGTAGCCATTGCTTCTATACATATTGCAATTATATTCATATAATTGTAATATTTGGTAAATAAATAAGTAAATAAATAAAGATTTTTGCATATGAACGAATGAATAAAGGGCAGCCTACTAAGCCGGAGGTCGCGGGTTCGTTTCCTGCCTAGACCTTGGATGTTGTTTTCCTGCGGTTGAGCCGCAAACTTTGCTGGCTAAGTTAGTTTAAAAAACTAAAAATTAACAAACATTTCGGAGCGAAGTTTACACAAATAGACATGGCCCTTATCACTTTGACGCGCACTTTTTACACTCTTTATAAATATTTTCAACATTAAAGCATATCGGATCTTTTTCATACTACTAACCTGTTTGTTTATTCTTAATTTCAATTATAATTGTATTTTTCTTGTGTAGATATCATTTTTAATCAATTTGCAATTCTTTTCTTTTGTTTAATAGAATTCTTTATTTCAGATTTAAAATTTTTTAATCATTTATTTTTTATTTTTTATTTATTTATTTATTTTTTTTTTTTTTTGAAAAAGAACATTCATGTATGGTTCTGTTATGTGTGTGTCTGTTTCTTTTTTAATATGTTTGCTTATTTATTTGTTTGTATTTGTATTGGTATTGGTATTGGTATGTAGTTTGCTGGTATTTGTTTAAAGAACAAATATTTTTTTTTTTAATTTTTTTTAATAACTTTTATTATTTTTTTCAAGTTTTCGTTTTTTTTACCATTTTTTTTTTGTATGTTTTATTTAATTATAAAATTATTTAATAATTTATAATTTGTAATTTATTTATAACTTTGTTAATAATTATTTTTTAAATTCAAGCTAAATTCTAATGTCTATAATTTAGTTACAAAATACAGCAAGTCGTTGAACAGCATCTACTAGAACCACCTTTACTTTTTTGTCTTTGATCTGAAAGTAGTTGGGAGAGGAAAGGCGTTGTTATTCAGATAAAAGGAAATTTTGAATTTACTATATATTTGTTGTACCTTGAGAGTTTGGTTCTGGCAAATTATCACGCGGAACTAAATGCATAACAGTCGTTTTGCCCAAAGGCAGACCTAGGGCGCCGAGCGTAACGTTGCAGTGTAAAAATCTACCCTGATAAATGAGACGCAATATTTCAGCCTTAGAGACCGCCTCACGTTCCCAATCTGAAATTAAAAACACAAATAAGAATTGCATTAATATTAGAATCGTTTTTTTTATTTTTTTTTTTTTTTATTTTTTAACGCCATTTAAATCTTAATATTTTTAATAATTTCCCCTAATAAAATTGTCTGGCGACTTAATTTTTAATTAAAAATTATAGTGGCCAATCAAAGCAATCTAATTGCGAAAAATAAATATCCCTTTACCGCAGCCCTTTTGCATTTTTTTATATCTTTAATTTACTTAACATATTTTAAATACAAATTGTTATTAAGCAGCGTTACAAAAAGCTGATTTGGCTCAGCAATTCCTTGTTTCGCTTTCCTTTGTGCTACAAAACAATAATAAAAGAGGAGAGGAGAAGGCAGAGAATTAAAACAAACCCAAAATTACTTTCTGTGCACTCTAGTGATGCGTCCCTTATTGGTGGCAGTAAAATGGAAACATGCGAGAATTAATAGACCGTGCGACACACGTACAAGCATTTCGGTTTACTCTTGTTCTGGCTGTTGCTGTTTGTGTGCTCCGGAGCAATCATGCTTTCCACTGGCCTGCTTTAACTAGAAAAATGGTTTCCCATTTATAAAATTCACCGGTTGTGCTGTGCTTTTTAAATTCTTTTTTTTTTATTTTATTTTTTTTTTTTTTTGTCAATACATTTGTGAGTTGAAATCTTTTATTATTAAATTGCTTTGAGGGAGTTTGCAATTTAATGCCTAAAGAATTTCTGCTTAAAGTTTTGAAATAATTGCTGGGAAACATGTCATCAGCTAAAGGCTTACGCGAGCGTTAGAAGAGAATTAAAATGTTAAATATTTGGAATTAATAAATAAATCATAATTATTTTATTTATACAACTTGTTCTTTTCCCATAAAATAAGAATTTATGAAATTTCATTTGAGTATCTTTTAATATTTTCCTTTCCACTTTCCATCTCTGGAAAAGTTTATTACGGAGTTTTGATAAGAAGTACTAGCAACTTCCGGTTTGCCGATCACAATTATTTGCATTTGGCAATACCAGCAATTGAATTTTGTACAACAACAAAGAAGAGTTCAAAGCAAACATTCAGAGGAAAAATAATAAAATTAGGGGTATTCAATAAATTTAATATATTTTACTTTATTTATCGGATTTTTTAGCAAATCTTTTTTACAAGCAAAATGTTTGGGAGGTGGGGGGTGTCAACGTTATACTCTTTTAAGAGTACACATACATACATATACAGATAATATTTAGAAGCAATGCTGCATTAAGTATACGGCCGGGTAAGACAAATTTTACGGCTTGCGTCTGCCAGGTAGATGCAAACATATCGTCAGCTGTTTAGTGGTTAGCAGTGAAATAATGTATTTTCGTGAGTTTGCAATTTAAAGCGATATTGGTCTGACGAAAGTCTTTGAGCGAAATCTGACGACATTAGAAAATCATTTCACTTCGGGCACATTCTCTCCCACCCAAAACAAATACACTGAAACGAATGTGTAATTAATTCTTATGCAATGATTTTGTTTTTACAATTTATTTTTCTAGAAGTTTTAAGCGGAACTCAATTCTCAATGATTTTGAAAACTTCAAACTAATTCTCTATAATAAATTTTTTTTACATATGCACATAGTATAGAAAGTTCAGAGGGGTAATTCCCCTCTCTCAAATAAGAATTTTTTTTGCGTTTTAGATTTTTCTGGATAAAATATCCATTTTTCATATACTTCTAAACTTAATTATGAGTGAGACTTTTAGGACGTGCCTCGCTCTTTGAAAAGCAATAAAATTTGGATTATAGTTTTGGGTCCTCTAAAATTAATTTATTAGCATATATATATAACCATATCGGTATTTCTTATTTATATGGAGTTTTAAAAGAATGTACAATATTGTGAATATCGTTGGCTGAACTAGTTACTGACTACCGCGACTACCTCTGGCAGTAACAATAAAGGCAAAAATTTCACGATAAAATACAACAAGACATATTCATCATTCCCCTTTTCCTCCTGCTGCAGCAGTATTTTATCAGCGAACTAAAAACAAATAATAAAACCAATTCAATAAGTGGCCGTTATTCCCTGAAAGCAGTTCCTAAAAAAAAAATTATTTATTTACATTGACAATTCCCCATTTTGTTTGGAAGTATGGCAATATTGTTTTATTTGTAATTCACAATGGCTATTTTGGAGATACGAACATTTACAATGGGTGTAAAGGTCTGGAAAAAAAGCTGGCAACCCTGACATATTCTGTCTAAGCAACCCCTAAGCTCTTTACCAAATACTGCATGTTTCTTTAAAGATTTGGTAACAAACATTGAACACTCGTATGTTGTAGGAAATGCCCAAAATAAATGCAATTCGCAATAATGTTGATTGGTAAGCTAGAGATGGAATAAACAACATGCACACATACACATACACAAACACGCACCCACATGCTCTTATGTTTGGGTTTGCATTCATACGTGTACATGTGCTAATAGCGCGTTTTAAATCTTTCTTAAATTATATGGAAACAACATCAAGAATGCAAGAACAGTGCTGGGCAAAAGTTTAGGAACATCTTCTCCATTTGTTGATTTAAGGAAAAGTTAACATGTTAACATTTAAGATAAATAGAAAAGTGTATGTATGTAAAGCAGGCTGGCAAAGCTCAGTAACCTCTCTATAAATGCCAGAGAGGTGTGAAAATTACAGGGGAAAGATGGGGTGAGTTGTGCATATAACACCGGCCTACCGAGCGGATCAGGAGCAGAAAGTAATATATTTCACTTGTATGTATATGCGATTATAAACTTATTGCAATAAACTGAAGTTGAAGCAAAAGAATTCTTTATTTGAAGGAATTAAGGAATTCTCCGGAGGCCCTCTAGTGTTGTGACACCTTTAAAACACCTCCCTCAAACCTGTTCTAAATTATTTAACGAAAAAGTGAGACCAAAACTTTATTTCGGTTTAGGGTTAATGAAGAACTTGCAAATCATGTAAGAATCCATTAACTTGAAGACGAAAGAGAGAACCAAATTTCAACAGAAGAGAAATCCACACAGCCTGCAATTTTAACAATAGATCCATCCAACCCAGCAAACAACCACCATTCTTTTACAGAGGGAGAGACGATGGAAAAATTTCAAGCATCTGCAGTTTATAGGAGTTTATTAAACTGGCTGAATTAAATAAGACAAACTGATCGGGGGAATTTTGTATGAATTTCTGTTCTGGTAGACATTCTATTCCTTAATTCCCCCTCTGCAGAAAATATGGCGGCAAATGTTAATTATTTGCTACTGAAAATTTCATATTCGAAGCTCTTAGAATAGAGAAAATCATTTCGAAAAATGATGATTTATTATTATTTTAATTTGTAAAGTTTGAATTCAAAAAGCCCAGAGGTCACCAACCCGCGTGGCAGTTGAAAAATTTATGTATTTAAATCATAAAGCACAGATCCACTTGCGAATGAACTGCATGTAACTGAAGTTGATACATCGTGTTGTATTGATGCGATAAGCAACCTCACATTGACCTCACACTGACCTCACACTTCATTAGACTTGCCAAACAAGTCAATACAATGTCAACCTTCTAAAACAAAAGAGTAATCAAGATTTTACTCTGTTTATGTGGCTTATACCATTTTTAATCTCTCAAGGATTCCGAATTTTATTTTTATTTTATAAGTGAAGGTAATCTAATTGTTATCCTGTGGAAATCGCTTACAATTTGGTTTGCTGGGTTGCTGCCATATTTTTGGTTTTCGTACTAAGGTTGTCAAAAAAGCTCAATGAGCTACATTTCACTGCCTTCCCCCTCTTTTTTTTTATTCTTAATTAACAACTTTTGCTCATTTTTTCGAGTTAATTAGTAGGCTTTCCATGAAACAGAATTTTATTATTTTTTTTTTCTTTTTTGGTTTGTTCGACTCTTTATTTTCAAAGCGAATGGTCATTTACACGTGCTGAGTGACAGCCAAGCACAGCACAATCGAATAGGGCTTTCTGGGGTGGCCCTTAATTGCTTTTGTAACTAATTTGACTATTTTAGTACGTTGCCTTGGCAGTTTAAGGAAAATGTCAAACGCTGATGTTGTTTTGATTTATTTAGTATGTTAGACAGTCCTTGCAAGGAACTGTGCAGACGCTTATTTAATTAATTATTTTATTATTGCAAGCCGTATCGCCATCTCAGGCAACTAACTGATTTCTTATCCAAATGAAAAACAATTAAATTCAAATTCTGGAGTTAAAAAGTTTAAAGCTCAACTGGTAATTAACGTGGTAATTATCTCGACAAATTTTGATTTAATTAGAAAATCATTAAAATTGAAAAGTCGTTTCAACTAATTAAGTACGCAAGTATCGCTAAAGCCATACCGAAAATGGTCGACGCAATGAGAAAATCCTTTTGGCTTGGCGTTTCCAGAAATTGGAAAAGCTTCTGCGAAATTAAACTTTATATTATTAGATTATAGCGGTAAACGTACACTGTACAGCAAAAGTCAAGGTACACTGCTGAAATAACAAAAAACACAAAAATTACAAAAGGATATGCAGCTGTTTTTATTAATTTACGAGTTCGTGTTCATAAGCAATAACACAATAAACTCTTCAACTTAAAAACTTAAGCTTAAAAAGTTTTTGAACTCCCGCTACCTCCTTCACACAACAATGTAATTACGAAGATGGCGCAATTTTTCATTTTCTTTTCAATCGCAATATCTAGTGGGATATCCCTTAAGACGAATAACTCCAATTAACCGATTTGGCATTGATTGTGCAATTTCTTTAGCCATTCCGCTTTGAGTAAAGTTCTGAGCCGATCTTTTCTAAAGCTTTCTTCTAAATGATCCCATAAACAGGGTTCACATCGGGGTTCTGTGGAGTAGTATTAAGCATGTGAGATGTGTTGCATGCTAGTCATATGCTAATATCAGTAGCAGTAGGCCATAATACATCTACTAGATCAGTCAAATTAGATGCCAATTTAACTCAGCATGAAGAGACAAACCATTCCACACCATGTTCAGGATAAAAAGGTTCTTTGCTGAACGGCCTGTTGGGATTACGGTTATTGCTATATTACTTGATCCCAATTTCCCTAATTTTTATGGTGTGGTGGATTCAGCTTGTTTAAGCAAATTTCAAGTAGGCTTATTCTGAATTGGGAGGCAATAGTCAATGCGATGCGAAAACATCCAATTGGTATTCGGTATTGTGATTATCGCATAGTACTCTTTTCTATTCGCATTTCAAGTGCGAAAATGTGGCAAGTCGGTATTCTGTATTGCGAAAGCTAATGTCAGATGCATGCGATAATCGCAAAATTTATTCGGCAGCATAACAGCAACCGCAAAGTACAAAAATGTAAGTAAAAAATTATAATTTTGTTCATTTATTTAAATTAATAAATTTTTTTTTGAGCAAAATTAATGAAATATATAACCAAAGAAGTGCCTTTAAGTTTCTAAACAAAAAGAAGACTGTTGGTTTCTATATTATATTGTTTTTTATTTCATCTCTTATATTTCTAGCAATTTTTGTGTAATTGTTATTACTAGTACTATTATTGTAGCTGGTTGATTTCAATTCGGAGCCAATATTATTTAAAACGTATAAAAATGCCTCTTGGGTCAATCTAATGGCGTTTTCTCTTCTACAAAAAAAGGCAACACTACTCGCAGGGAGGGCAATTTTGTGTTCTTTTCTCGAAAATGCGTTGCCCTGTGAAAGGGTTGCGTGTTCTTTTCTAAAAAATGTTGCCCTTTCGCAGGGCAAAAGGCATTGCACTTTTGCACTGAGCAAATCAACAGGGCAGAAATTGCCTTGTAAAACACACGGTTTTTATTCTTACACAGCGTTACCAGACAATGTTCAAAAAAAGTCTTTTGAATTGAGAGAGTCAGAAAATTAGATTCCAATAATTATTCCTGTATCTGGTGATGTATAAAACAAACAAAAGCAATGCGACTGTTTAATTATATAAGATATCAAAGTAAAAAAAATTTTTGTTTCTCAAGCAGATGAATTAGCAATCTGGCAACTGAACATTTTTGTTTACATATTTCATAAAATATTTAAAATTGAGCACAGTAATTCTACTCATATTAAATTGCTTTTGAACAAATTGGACTTTCGTCATTCATTTTACTTTTAATTTTTTGTATAATTAATTAAAATTTATGTATGTTGTTTTATCACAGGTTGGACAATAAATTGTTTATTTATCAGCTGTTAAAAAAGGCAGTTCATTTTTTCACAGGGCGTGCAAAACATTTTAAAAAGGCACCTTTTCACAGGGCAACATTTTTAATGTAGAAAAGAAAACGCCATAAATTTTTTTTACAAAACTGGAATAAAAATGTTTTTCATAATTAATTGTTTTTAATGCTACAAAATAAATTACTTTTTTACATTCAAACTTAGAATATCCGGTTTGCTTCTAAGTATTCTTTTCTGCACCCTTTTCATTTTGGTCATGCTCCTCTTCATTATAAAACCATAGAGCAACAAAATCCATTTTTTGTAAATTGCACAATTACACAAATTTTAAATAAATTTTTGTTTATTTTATAACGGCAATCACAAATTTCTTTCTCTTTTGTAAGTATAATTTGACGTTTACTGGTACCAGCGTTGTTAATTTTGGCCGGTGTTGCCGCGTATTAAAATAAAATGCGATTGCGATTGCGAAAGTGTTGCAGAATACGAATTTACTATTGCATCGCAATTCTTTATTGCATCGCATTGATTATTGCATCGCAATTCAGAATAAGCCTAAAGGACTTTTCAATTGACAGCCCGCGAAACTTGAAGAATGTGTGTATGTTGTTGTTTGTCTGCCTCTGTAGGCGAATGCATAATACGCAGCCTACTAAAACCGAAGTCGCGAGTTCGATTCCTGCCTAGAACCTGGCTGTTTTCCTTCAGACAAGCCGCAAGCTTAGCAGGTTAAGTTCATTGAAAAAGAAAAAATAAAATAAAAATGCCAGAAGCTGATTCCAACTTATAATAAAATAGCCTAATTTAAGATGATATGAGTCCATATGAGAACTGACGACGTTGGCCAGATTATCTAGAGTGACCTCTAGGGCTGCCAAATTACTCGCTCCGAATTGAATGTCACAACTCTGCATTGAGAGAGTTGCCAGGAAAGGCTACTGCTTCAAACGTAAAATATCCTTAATTACTCTCTTTTTTTTTTCTTTTAAAGAATTACAAATACGTTTAACAAATTAATACAAATCAAAAATTAAACAGCAACTGGACGAAACTGTCAATGCAAACAAGCATCCTCTTTTCAAAGTAACCACGAAAACCAAAACAATTTGTCATGTACGAACTGGACGTTGTTGTTCTTAAAACTGTTTCCGGACAAGTACGAATCGTGGGTGGCGTAATAAGTTAACTGAATTAAGAGAACTGCATACACATAAACACTTTTAAATTTAATTCATTATGTTCTAATGCAGCTGACAAATGATATTTAATAAAGTTAAAGTTATTTTAAAATTCCTTCCATTTCGTTGTCAAACCACGAACTACTGACAGAAGCACAAGCATGTGTTCAAATTTTGTTCGCTGGTTCATTTATTGTCCTTTTTTTTTTGGAATTTTTGATGAAATATTTTCGCGTCTGCATGGCAAAATTCTAATGTTTGATGGCTGTGAATTTTAATTAAAATGAAATTAATATAAAACACAATTTGGAGAGAAATACATAAAGTTGTAGATGCCCATCTGTTATTGTTCATGGCATGCTTTTTACGTGCCCAAATAAGTTTATTTGAATTTTTGTAAAGGATCTGTATCATGTCCTCTGTGAAAGTGTTCCTCAATAAAGGCTTTTTTGAAAAACGGTAAGTTTGGAAAATAGCTTTTCGAATTCATTGTTGAACAAAATGGACATGGAAATTCTTGTAGCTGTTGTTCTTTTTTGTACCAAGAACAACAGCTTCATACAAGGATGAGCCCCCTGGTGTATTTGAATACAAGAGGAGGAGGAATATTGCAAAAGGTACGTTCGAAAAATTAATATTTTCTTATTTAATTTTACATAAAATAATTAATAATAATAAAATATACATCAAGTCCTTGCAAGGACTCTTTAACATGTTAAATAAATCAAAACAACATCAGCATTTGACATTTTTCTTAAGTTGGACAGGCTTAAATAGTTAAATTAGCTACACAAGCAATTTAAGGCCACCCCAGAAAGCCCTGCTCCATTGTTTTGCTTATATATAAAAAGTAATTTTTACAAAAAAAGGATTTCATAGAAGTACATTTTTTTATACTTTTTTATTTGGAAAGCAACATCTTCTGAAAAAGTACTTTTACCCAAAAAAACCTACTTTAGCTAAGAAAGAAATTTTTATTTGGAAATAAGAGGAACTTCTTTTTCTGAAAAAGTACTTTTACGAAAAAAACCTACTTTAGCTAAGGAAAGAAAATTTTATTTGGAAAAAGAGGAACCCCTTTTTCTGAAAAAGTACTTTTAATAAAAAAACCTACTTTAGCTAAAGAAAGAAAATTTTATTTGGAAAAAAGATGGCAATCTTTTTCTGCAAAAGTACTTTTACCAAAAAATCCTACTTTAGCTAAGGAAAGAAAATTTTATTTGGAAAAAAGAAGGCAATCTTTTTCTGAAAAAGTACTTTTACCAAAGAAAGACTTTTTATTATCAAAACAATGAATTGATTAGAAAGTTGAATTGTTTTTATTTTTTTTTAATATATTTTGGTATCCAACTGCTTCCATGCAACTCTTCGCATATTAAAAAAACTACCTTTTTATTCCAATTATTTTTTTTTTATTAAGTTTGTCGTGTAAGATAATTTGCTCAAAAGTACTTTCAAGTTTAATAAATCATGGCGTTAACAAAACACTATTTTAAAATGCATGATTTCAAACAATCCGCCATACTGCACACACACGGCATTTCAGAAATAAGAGAAATATTTTTTAATGATTTCCTAACCAGATATTTCATAACATAATTTTACATGTGCCTTGCGAGAACGAAAGCTCATGCTCATGCACGACTTCAATGTTAACGCCTTGAATTTCGTGTTAAGCTCATTTCAGTGTTTGGTTGTTGTAAATAATTGCCTCTAATGGCCAAGAAAAATATTTCATGAAACCGCTGGGTCTAATTTTCAGACGGTCATCCCCATGGCCTCTATCATTAAATGCAACTGCTAATAATGAAATAGTTTACGTAGAGCGACTATTGTTGCCGCTCATGTTTTTACTTTATTTCATTTTTTTATTTTTTTTTTTTAAATTCGCCTTCTGTTCCTTTATTTTAGTGTGTGTAGTATGTGTGCTGTAATTGCTATAATTTGTTAAATAAATTATTTATAACGCATTTTTAATAGCAAATATGGGAGCAATATTGTGTGTGCATGTTTAACAAAATTGCATTCGCATTCAACCACAAATTGAGGGTGAAATGTTTACGTGCAGAGCTGGGAAACTGATATTTTCCAAACTACCTTAAACAAACCACTAAAGCTTACTGATAAGCATGTGTGGGCAAACTTTGTGTTTGTAGCGCCTGCCTTATATGTGCAAAAATTTTGCGAACTTTTATATTTAAGTTGCGTTCTTAACTTTTGTTCTTCTTATCTTTAAAGCTTCACATCTTTTAACCCCCTTATTATGTATTACAACTATAATAAAACTAGTTGTAATTTTGCTGATTAGTTGTCAGTTTCGTATTATGATTTACAACTAAACAAAACAACTAGTACAACTAGTTAGTTTTCAGTTGTGTTGCAAAATTTTTGGCAACACAACTATTTTCCAAATATTTTCTCTCTCTCATTCTCTCTTGCAGAGAGCCGCAAAACTTCATATAGAAACAATTTTTGGGCGAACAAAAATTCTGTTCGGACATCATGGCTGAATCCAGCTGTAGGATGTAGTAGACTAACCTCCTGATTATATATTACAACTATTATAAAACTCGTTGTAATTTTGCTGATTAGTTGTCAGTTTCGTATTATGATTTACAACTAAACAAAACAATTTCAAATAGTTAGTTTTCAGTTGTGTTGGAAAATTTTTGCCTATTATGGATTACAACCAATTTAATTACTGGTTGTGAGAACTGCCAAATACTTACAACTGATAATTTGCAGTTGTCTTTTGGTTGTCTTGCCGCCAAATTTGCATCGAAATGGAGAAAAAATTGTAAAAATTGTATTTATGAAATATGGAAACAAAAATTAATGCATAAATGATATCTGCCTTCAGCAAAAAAAAAGCAATGCGCAGCATAGTTTTAATACAGGGGAATCGCATTGCCTCGAATAGATGGTCGCATACTGTTTTTTATTTCATTTAACAAATAGCAAAATATATCTTTATTCAGGCGAAAATAGCTAATGAATCTGAATAATTAAGTTCATTTTTTTTTTTGTAATAAATATTCTATTATGTTCAAAATACTACTTTCGATTGTAAAACATAATAGCACAATGAAGTTTAGTTGTGTTTATTAGAAGTAGACTAGACTAAACTGGTTGTCAATTCATAATCAGGGGGTTAGCTTTTCGAAAGCTGCATTTGTAATATGCAAACCAGAACTAAATGAAAAATCTTTTTTATAGTAGAATACATTTCATAAATATTTGCATGCAAAACTTTTGTCTTGACTCGAGGAAAACACCCAGGGTCTAGGCATGAATCGAACTCTCGACCTCCGATTTAGTAGCCTGCATATTACTCATTCGCCTACGGAGGCACTTTAACGTTTATATCTTTGTAAACTTTAAATTGAAAGTCATTCAAAAAATTCAATATAGAATCAACATGGTCGCTCTATGAACACTACATGTTACATTATCACAGATTATCATTATCCTATTTTCAAAAGCCGCATGAAAATGTCGTTGCTGCTGTCACACTACCATACAAAAATGCAAATCTGATCGTAAGAAAATTGTCATTTTATGGAAATGTTCATAAACTTTTTGCAGATCGTACAGCTCTCACACAGATGCATTTTTAGCCCACGCTAACCTATTTTTTCATTACACATGTCATATTTGACAGATCGTACAATTGGGTGGGATAGTGAATCATGACCTTAAACATGTTTTACTAACAAAATACCCATCTCTGCTACACACATACACACAGTTACACATGCAATCGCATTTTTTTAAGTCAAGTTCAAAGCTGCAACTGTTTTGACAGGCATTTTAAGAAAATATACGTACAGCTGCAAAAAATAATTGCTGAATAATATTAGCAATACGTGTGCAAAATTCTTTAGCTGTTTTACATTTGGGAACATTAAATAATTTTTTTTTCTCACTCGCTTATAATTGCAAATAATTGGCAACTACAATAGTTCTGTTCAATAACTGCAAATTGTTACTGGAAAGTGACACGAACGCAGCTCATGTGACGTCACAACATGCCATGCAAAGAAAGAAAATATTTATCGTTCAAAATGAAACACATAAAATAATTTCATATTAAAGTCAATCAATAAAAATCGAATTATTAACAGCTGACTTTAGTTGCAAAAGAAATGCCGTGTCCAGCTTCAACATTGTGGCCGCTACCAACACGGGAATATCCGTATTTTTTTTATTACATTAAATATTTCCTTGATCTGAAGCAAGTCATTGTTGTTTCCATACAATTCTACACCTCTATATAAACTTATGATTACGAGAGTCCATTATAGTCTGCAACTATTCTGGTAGTAACCCGTCCAGACAGGCCAGCGGGTAATTGGTGTATTTGTGCATACACACACTTACATATCCATGCAGTTTATATAGACACAAAGAGCCCGCTTCTAAATTAAGCACAACAAAATGTTCCACATTTATTTGACACTCTTGTTTTCAAACATGCAGATACCAATAAACGCTGTAATTCATGTGCGTGTGAAGCTTTTTTGTTGTTGTCGTTGGTAACGTTGTTGTTGACACCACTACGAGTATTGTACATAACAATTAACCAGCATAGAAAAAATGGAAAAGTAACGAATTAAAAGCGGAAGCTTAAAACCATCGGCGAACATTTTCATTCAAATAAAGACAAATAACGGTCATTACAGAGGACATGAGTGAACGATATGTAGGAAATGAAGTGGCCAACAATATTGAAATACAGAAATAAACATGCACATAAACCAACACACGCACTATGTGCAGTACAGGAGTGCAAAAGTACATCCTGCCATATGCAGTTGTGTGTATATGCTACTATCATGTATGTGCGTGTGTTGAGCGCAAGTGTCTATTTAATTTGGCATTCGTATGCAAATCGAGGTTGAGCACAGTTTTACACACCTCGTATTACCTTTAACCATCACATGTCAAATGACAACCGCTTTGACACACAACAAGCACAGCAGACTGTCCGCACTCTGACTACGGCGACACCTTGCTGACCAAACGGATCCAAATGACCAAAGGCCTTCATCGCCATCATCATTACTATTGTCACCATCATCATTGTCAGCCGTTTGTTAAAGCTTAACGATGGTCTTCTACCCAGTACCTCCCACAGTTAGATTTACTTTACTTTCAAAATGTTACCGCAGCAGGCACTCAAATGCACCCTCTCCCTTTCGATACCAAAATACACAACAGTGCAATATGCAAATGAACTGCTTCGAAGATTTTTTGTTTTCTTAATAAAATTATATATATGCATGCAGTCCTTCCAAAAAACCTCAAACAAACATCTTTTATAAGCTGGACATTCTGGAAAATAGTACTGGAAGTACATTTTAAGAGCAAATTGCTTTAAATGTACTTCTTAATCAAGTACTTTTAAAAGCAGCCATTTTATAAAATAACTTTTTTAAAGTAGAAAACTCAAAGTGGTTCTAAAATTTACTAAATACGGGACCTACTTTTCGGTACCAATTCTTGGTACCTTTTGAAGAAGTAACTTTTTACAAAAAGCTGGTCACAAAGTATACTCAATAAAATGGAATAACAAAAACGACTTAGAAATAAGCTACATTTTTTAAGTACCTGTTGGAAAAGTACTTTGCCAAATGTACCATTTCAAGCATACAAATAACTAAAATGTTAAATATTATTTAAAAAAATTTATTTACCAGTTTAAAAAGTGCTCTTGCCAAAGGTGCCGTACAAAAGTACCTTTTGAAAGCCGCTGCTTTTTAAATAAAATTTTTTTAAAATCACTTTCAGTATGTTCTAAAAAAGTACTTTTGGAAAAAGATATTTTTTAAAAAATGTACCTTTTAAAGAGGAAATAAAACCCGCATATTTTAATTTATTTCCTAAAGTACCCGCATATTTCAAAAGCGGTTCCGCCAACGATTAAAACTAACAGCTTTAAACACTGTCCAATAAATACACACTGCCATTGTCGTTGCTGCTGCCGCCACCGACTTGTCCCTGCCAATTGTTTTATTGAGTTTTAAATAACTACATCTGGCTGAGAGCAACTCAGTATAAAAGTGTCGAACGGTGTTGTAATGCGGGACTTGTAATCGTGTTGATATTAAAAATCATTACAATATTGTAGAGGGGAAAATTAACTGGGCAGTGTACCCACTGACTGAATGGCGAGTGTTTGAATAAATTAAACAAAATGAAATAAAATAACACATCGCCTGACCTCTGCTAATAACTTTTATAGTGTCCCCTGCAATATTTATTTGCCTTTAAAAGGAAAATAGGGGCCAAACTTAAAGTAACGACCAATACAAGCATTTTGTATGTAAACCAATAAAAAGTATTTATTTTTTAAACTCACATTTACGTAATCCGATTTTAAACACATTTCCGAGAATGAATGTTTATGTGTGTGTGTATCGCTGTGTAAAATAAACTTGTTAACTTGGAAACTTTGAAGTGTGTCACCCTGAAGTTAAGCGGAACTTTTATGTGTTATATTTGAACCAAAAAAAAAAAAAAAAAAAGAAATTGTAAAAATAATTTTATTAAAATAAGTTCACCTTATTTGTACAAACAATTGATATGAAATTTATTTACATAATGTGTACACCCATACATTCAAACTCGCGTTTACACACATAATTTTATTCTATTTAAAGTCATATTTTTCTCTGTTTGTTTTAAAAATTTAATAAGTCTGTTTTTTTGTTTCTGTTCATTTTTATTTTTCATTCCGAACAACCTTCAACTTTAAGAACTCATTATTAACAACAACAACAAAAAAATATATTCTGTCAACATACGAGTGGGGGAACGCTTTTCTGAATGGAAAAGGTAATCGAAAACCACGTTATCGTCACGGGATATCGTGAGCGATTCTGGGAACATCGACCTACAGACAACTTAAGGAATGATAAACTAATTATATTTTTTTTCTGCTGTAGCGTGAGCTAACCAGTCTGTATGGCTCGCCTAGTTAAAACGTTTATGCTCGCATATCAATTACACTCTGTTCCGTCGGCATACACTTCCCCTTAGTATCTTTAGTTCCCTTAGTTGTAACAAGTACATAATTCTAATTAAGTTTGACAGTTGCACTTATGGCGTTTTCTTTTCTACAAAAAAAGGCAACATTACACTCAAAAAGGGGCAATTTTGTGTTCTTTTCCCAAAAAATTGTTACCATCTTAAAGGAATGCGAGTTCTTTTGTAAAAATTTTGCCCTTTGGAAGGCGAAGCGCATTTCACTTTTTCCGCCGAACAAATCGACAGGCCAGAAAATGTCCTGTAAAAAAGATTATATTTATTATTACACAGCGTTACCAGGTAATGTTCAAAAAAGTCTTTTCAGTCGAAAGAATCAGAAAATTAGATTTTAATTATTATTTTTATATCTGGTGACGTATAAAAGAAACAAAAGACAACAATACGGCTGTTTAATTATATGAGATATACAAATAAAAAATTTTTAGTTTCTCAACCAGATGAATTAGCAATCTGGCAACTGAACATTTTTGTTTACATATTTCATAAATATCAGCTGTTAAAAAAAGGCAACGCATTTTTTTCTACTTTGTGTTCGCTTCTAGTGTAAATAAAAAATAGCATTGTCACAGGGTGTGCAAAATATTTTAAAAATTCACCTCTTCACGGGGCAACATTTTTATTGTAGAAAAGAAAAAACGCTATTAATTTTATTGTAATATAGCAGATGTAAAATAGAATTTTTAATTTTTTTTAAAGCTGGAAGTGAATCGAGAATGCTCGAGTAGCCAAGATAGTTATTATCTTGTGGATGCACTGTTTTTATAGATTTTCATCTGCTCGTGCATCCTCCCTTGGAAATATGTATGCCGTCTCACTTTAACAAATCCTACAATTCAAAAAAACCAAAAAAAAAAAAAAAAAATTATATTCAACAAGTTATTACACGTTTGATTTTGGTTAACAAAATATATATATTCTGGTGTCAATAGCAAACAATTAATTAACCAATTAGCAAACAAACTGACGGCAAACCTACCAGTACGCCCTTTCCTAGTTAAAATTCTGTTTCACATCAAACACCGCGCTTGACAGCTGAAAACCCACCTGCTCTCATTAATAACAATAAAATAATTCAATATTTTGTTACAGTAAATTAACAAATTTGATAACAAAATAAACTCACAATTGCACCTAAACCGCGAGTCAAATTGCTTTACGCCACAAAAACAAAAAAAAAAATTATTTAGTACTTCTTAAGCGGTTTATTAAAAGGAAAAGAAAAATATTTTAATTGAAATATGGGACCAGAAAAGCATACAAATAAAAACATGCTGTAATGCGACACTTGTGGTTTGCCTCTGAGCTGAATGACATCATTTTCATTGTGTTGTTGTTGTTGTTGTTTTTGCTGTTGTTTTCACAAATAAATAACAATAAAATTTGTTGCTTTGCAAATGTGTGTCATTCATATCGATTTCATTGAATAAAATATGAGAGATTTGTGGGGAAGCAACGAAATTTATGAATGCAATGGTTTGTAAATTCAATTAGGAAGTGGATATATGAGAATTACTGGGCCACCAGGCCGCATTTACCGGTTTTCTGATCAAAAATACAAAAAGAAGGGCCGTAAAATCGCATATCGTATTTGGCCTAAAGCAGATAGTTTTAGAGAGAACGACTTGCCGCCACAGGTGTGAGTAAATAATTCAGAATGGTCATAAGAGGCTATCGGAAATCTTCTACGCAAATACAAAAAGTACAGGGGCATCACTGGAGTTTTTAAAAAAAATTAGAAGAGCATCAGTTTGAGCTGTTTGAAGACCATATTAAACAGATCATCAAACAATTAATCTTTAGCGCAACAACCTATCTGTGGCAACAACTGAGAGACAATCAATCTACCATAGCAAAAGTAAAATGGTAGAGAATATAACGAGTGTCAGATATTCGCTGCAGTAGGCTACAATTAAGAGAACAATTGCCAGGACAACAATACAGCTACACAGCTACACAACTGCAATACTAGCGTTGTAGCTGCCACAAATTTAATTCTCTTTCTATTTTTATAAGCGATAATGATCAGAATTAGTGCTGGCCTTGTGATAAAGGAAAGTGCTCTAACCGATTTCAAAATCATTTCATATTATTTAAGAACAAATAAAACTTCAAAATTAATATTGAAAATTGATTAATCATCCAGTAGCTTCTCATTACATTTTCATATTTGGCAAAAACGAGAATATTTTAAACTTAAAATTTATTTTAATTTTTCCTCAACTGTGAAATTTTTGAGCGTGGCACTACGAAAATATTCAATGTCAACTCTTTCTGCTGTGGCTGCATAAAGTGGCTGCCTGCCTACATGACACCATCTGCTGTTACTTCCATTTCAAGTAGTGAAATCATGAAAGCCATCTTGGTGTTTAAAGCATAAAGCAAAACTTTAGGTTCACAATTTCATATTACATCCCACCGCTAAAACCAAAGTTTCAGAAAAAAAATTCTCATAGTGTAAACCGAGACTTTAGACATTTCTAGAGAATTTGCCACCAAACATCTGAACCCAATTGTTTCTACCCATCTTACACATAATGAAATATTTTTTAAATAGAAAACATTTCGATTTTCTCCCCCCGAAAGTTTTTTTTTTATTAATTTTGTTTTCACAAAATACTTTTGACGGAATACGTTTGAAAGCGTGCCCCCGTGATTGTTAATAAAATATAATAATTCGAAATAAATTGCGTACTCACCTTCTGGCCAATTATCAAATACTGTTTGTGCAATATCACCAGCTGAATCTGTTGGATTAAATAGGAATTCTTTTGTTTTGCCACTAACAAGTATTAAACGTAAATGAATCTGGAATAAAGAATATTAAATATAATTAAAATTAATTTTATCATTATTTATCATAATTAAACATTAAAAATCAATTAATAATAACAATTGTTATAAATTTACAATTTTATTTTTTGAAAATTTTTTTAATTATTATTCAGTTAAATAATTAATACAATACAATGAATTAATCAAGTTCACATTTTTCTAGCATCAGCTGATAGTGCTATTGACTCAATTCAGTAGACGATTTCAATTCTTTTAATGCAATTATGCAATTTGAGAGAAATAACTCGAGAAGTACTTTTTCTTATGTACCAACTTTTCTCAAGTCAAGTCAACAAGTCAATTTAAAGTGACTTTCCCAAAGCATTTGAATCTAAAGGCCTCGATTCACTATCCTACACAGTCGTACAATTCGCTCGCACGAAAGTGGGAAATGAAAAATGACATTGCTGGTGGTGCCATACTGTCATACAAAAATGCAACCCTGATCGCATGAAAATTGTCATTTTATGAAAATTTTCATAAACTTTTGCCTGTTATAAAAATCGCACATTTTTATGTCATACTATATCACACATGCAAAATTTGTCAAATCGTATGGCTGTATAGGATACTGAAGCGAGACCTTAAGCATCTGTTTAATTTCTCTCTCTAATGCTGAACACTGTCATACAAAATTTTATTCATATTCAATTTTTAGATAAGGGGTTACCCTTTGCATTTGTGGACGAAAAACGTCATCCTTGGAAACCGTCCGTTTCTGTATTTTTTAATGAAAAACTTGCGTTTTTATTGCTCTTATTAGTTTATTTTATGTTTTCAAATGTAAAAAATTAATTTTTGCCAAAAATAAAGGACAAAAAATTTTTTCGATTTTTGGAAAAATATTCAATTTTTAGATTTGCATTTTTGGGCAAAAACAGTCACACTTTGAAGACTTCCGTTTCTGTATTTTTTAATGAAAAACTTGCGTTTTTATTGCTCTTATTTGTTTATTTTATGTTTTCAAATGTAAAAAATTAATTTTTGCCAAAAATAAAGGACAAAAAATTTTTTCGATTTTTGGAAAAATATTCAATTTTTAGATAAGGCGTTACCCTTTGCATTTTTGGGCAAAAACAGTCACACTTTGAAGACTTCCGTTTCTGTATTTTTTAATGAAAAACTTGCGTTTTTATTGCTCTTATTTGTTTATTTTATGTTTTCAAATGTAAAAAATTAATTTTTGCCAAAAATAAAGGACAAAAAATTTTTTCGATTTTTGGAAAAATATTCATTTTTTTTTTTTTATTTGTCATTTTATGAAAATTTTCATAAACTTTTGCTTGTTATAAAAATCGCACATTTTTATGTCGTACTATATCACACAAGCAAAATTTGTCAAATCGTATGGCTGTGTAGGATACTGAAGCGAGACCTTAAACATCTGTTTAATTTCTCTCTCTAATGCTGAACACTGTCATACAGAAATGCAACCCTGATCGCATGAAAATTGTCATTTTATGAAAATTTTCATAAACTTTTGCTTGTTATAAAAATCGTACATTTTTATGTCATACTATATCACACATGCAAAATTTGTCAAATCGTATGGCTGTGTAGGATACTGGAGCGAGACCTTAAGCATCTGTTTAAATTCTCTCTCTAATGCTGCAGGGCATACTTTCCCATAAAAAAAATTTTTCAACTGTGAATTTGTTATTGGTTTATTCTAAACTTTTTTCAGAGGCTTCCAGTGTGCCAGTTGGGATCGAACTACTGCACAGTATTCGATCTCAAAAGGATTTTATTTAAAAATTATTATTTTTTTTTAATGATTTATTTCCTCCAAAATATATTAAAACTGGTTACCTCTCTAATGCTGCAGGGCATACTTCCCCATAAAAACAATTTTCAACTGTGAATTTGTTTTTGGTTAATTCTAAACTTTTTTCAGAGGCTTCCTGCCATTGTGCCAGTTGGGATGAAAGTTAAATGACTTTTACGAGTCTCTGCAAAATGACAATCTTAAAAAAATTTTTATTTTGTCTGTTGAGTGAAGAAAAAAGTAAGTAAAAGAAAACAATAAAATGTTGTTGTAATTGTAAAAGCAGCTCACGTTTTGAGAGACAAATTAGAGCGTGTGCATGGATAGGCCGGGAAGACAGACATGCAGACAGCCAAGCAAGCAAAATTTTAAATAAAAATATGGAACATTGAAAAAACCATAACAAATTGAAATTTTAATAAAAATGAAATGGAAAAGGGCAGATACACATGGAAATTACGATAAAGAAAAAGCGGCCATAAAAGACACTTAAAAACTAGTTTAATCTCATTGTTTACTTGTAATTTTTATAAGGAAGAAAAAGAAATTATGAAAGTCGGAAATTTAGATTTTAAGGGCGGCGGCAGGTCATGCTACAGTCACACTATACTCACACTATAGTGGATTTTTACAAACTTTTATTTATTTTTGTGTTAACTAAACTGGTTAAAAATAGTTAAAATGAATAAAATCAATAGAACGAGTACGCAAATATCGTACTTGGTACTTTTTTTTGTAATAAATTAAAATTAATTAACTACTGAACTGTTAATTTTGTTATTTTATTCAGACAAAATCTGCACCAGAATTGGGTTGGAATAATAATAATTCAAACTGCTAAATTTCGAATGAAATATGGTTTGAAAATCTTTTTTTTTTTTAAGATTATTTGAATAATTTGCTTGCCAAAAGAAATGTATTGAAATGTATATATCTTTCGAAAAATTTTGTAATTTTGAAAAATTATTCGGATTGGAATAATTTCCATAATTTTAGCAGCTCGAACTTTTAAAATTTGTTAATGGCTCATGTAGTATAAACATAATTCGAATAGTCGAATTAAAACTAAAAAAGTTGTTATTTTTTAAAAAAAAATTTATAATTGATGTGAATCAAAAAAAAATCTATTAAAATTATTCGTATAAAAATGTTTCGAATAATCGCACAAAATCTTGTAAACAATTTTTAATTTACAATGAATAAACTTTTGAAAGGTTTTAAAAGCCAAGTATTTGCTCTGCCAAGTCCACTGTTTTTCAATTTTTTTTTTTAATGAACTTTTATTCGATACGTTTTTGGGTAATAAAAACTTTCTTGCAGAACTTTTCTTTGCTTCTATTTCACACTGCTAATGGCCTTTGAAGACGAGAATCTTTTTACTGAAAGATATTAGATATTTGATAATTAAAACCAAAATTAAGCCGTGAAAATAAAATAATAGTGCACATTTATAATTACAAAAACATGTATAAACTTTCGTTGTGTAAACTGGGTTTTTATTTAAATTACTCTTTCCAATAAATAAATAAAATTCGAATCAAATGTGTATTGAAAATATACATTCATATTTTATTATACAATTATTAATGATAAAAATGATAAAAATCTCACACTAAAAATAAATATTGCAGCGTTATGAAATGCAATGCTATAAATTGGCAATTTAATTGCAAGCAGCACCAGAAACAGTGAGAGACAAAAAAAGTTAATATTTTTATTACAATGTTGTCAGACATGAATTGTATGCCTTGCACATATTTTTTAAATAATTGCGCAAACGTATCACCCCAAAAAAAAAAATATATATGTATATATATATCTAAAAATTGTTCCACAGATTGGACTCAGATGTGCATTTGCCTCATTTTGTTCTGGTGACATTATTAATATATTGAAAACAGTTTCACATTTGATAAATATTTTCAGGCAAAAGAGACTTAAGGCAAATACGAATTTCATTCATCAGTAGAAAAATCATAGATTTCGGTTAATAAATAATTAAAGGCGGAACCAGTCTCGGGCACATGCGGAAATTTTATTGTGCAACTGCATTTGAATTTTCGTTTGCAATTTGACAAACTTGTGTTCTTAAGTAAATATATTGTAAAAGTCTGTCGCTTTTCCGTAGTCGTAGTTGTGTTTGTGCGTACACCAACACTGGCATGAGATCACGTCAATCTTCAAATTACTTATGCTCGTTACTGTAACTGTAGATGTCTTTTAATTAAATAATAAAATTTTTCATTTAAAGGTTACGAAATAGTTTAATCAAACATGAAGAATCGCTAGAAAATTCAATTATATTTATTTTTAAATTATAATAGCCAGAATCAATGTCGTAAAGAGAAGAGGTAGAGAGAAAACGCCAGTTTTCGAATATATATATTTACTTGCTGCCCTCGTAGATTGGCTGAAGAAATAGTCCATGAATGCAATTTAAATTTGTGAAAAATATTTTCTATAAATAACGATTTTAAAAACGTTGTTTGCATGCACTCGCATCAAAATAATTCTCGTATCACTTTTCCTCAAATAAGAAAAGGGAATGCAATTTTTGCCGAAATCCACACTTCACTGCGATACCAAATTTAATTTCGGGACAGAGACCACTTGCCGACAAGACAATTTAAGTTCTCTTTTTACAATTTAAATAAATTTAAATGGATATTAACGATAAAATAGAGACTAAATTTGTACGTAAATGAAACGCTTTCTTTCAAAAAGAAATTTTCTTTAAGAAATTTTATTTTCTTATAAAATATTTACATTTTAATTTTATTGTGGACGAGTCATGGCAACACAAATATTGTTATAAATATTTTACAAGCTTTAAGTGTGTCTGTGTAAATTACAAATATAATTTATTTATTTTTATAATGTCTCACATTTTTGGCATTCGAATTTAAAATTAATTTCTAAAAATTTTATTTCATTTGCGTTTTATAACAACAAGGTCGCTTTGCATCATTCGACCGTTTTGGGTTTGTTAACAAACACATTTTTTTATATGTCTCTTACAAAATTGTTTAATTCCCATCAGTGGCTCCGTTTATGTCTACTCATGTCGTCATATTGGACGATGTCTGCTATACAGCTTTATTCTGTACAGTGACGTAATAATCGATTGCGTTCCCAGTTATTAATTGCTGCCGATTGACAAATAAAAGAAGATGTTCTTACAACAGCATAAACGAGGGGCAACCTAAATGGTTGGATATGCGAGTATAGCTGTGTCCTGAAAAATTACAACTGTTCATGTAATTAAAAAAATGGAGGGAAATGAAAGTGAGGGGTACGTGATTTGCGTACTCTAAAGTGTAATTAAGGATTTATATTTACGGAAATAAACTAAATTTCTATTCATTTAAGCGCGCTTAATTCCGCGCTTAATATTCAGCAGAAGAATCATTTTTTTTTTTATTCAATTTTACCTTATAAGTGGTTAGAGGGGACCATCAGCTGATTACAGCTGACTTCTCTGTGCATGTGACCGTGTGCTAATGCACATCTGCATTTGTTTTTATCGTAAGCCAGTAACGGCTATTGACTTCAGCCGAATATCATATGGGTTTTTTTTTTTAGCTGTACGAGACCACTTGAAATCCATTTCTGTACGTATTTATTGTAGTTTATATTCCTGCCATGGCTAAGAATTTCATATCCCAACCGCTCACAGCAGTTTTCCATCACTTCAAATGTTTCAATTACTGGAACCAGTATTTAAGTTAGCGCCAAGAATACAAATGAAGAAGCTTCTTCTATTTAGGTGACTGTCTTTTAAGGGAAGAAAATCTTGAAGAAATCACTGGTTCTGGAAAACTGGTGTGAGCGGGTGGAGCATGGAATTCTTAGCCTTGGCATGAATATAGATTGCAATAAATAAGTAACCAAATAGATTTCAAGTGGGGTATATGTGGCGTGCACTTGTTCTTAACGTAAATGACCCATAAGCCCAGCCGATTACTTTTTGGAAAGTAAAATTCAGTCGGCATAGCTCGATAGCCCCCCATTCACCTTGACGTCTGATCTTTACCCTTTCAAAATCGTGTGAATTGTACCAAACAGTCAAGTCAATCTTAATGGCTGTAATGCCGATACACTTATGCCTTGAAGAATGGGGGTACCGTGCTTATGGACGTAGTCACCTAACTAGAAGAAACTTTTATGAACTACGAGAACAGATTTATTTTTTCTAAGTAAATTTTTACAATTTGTAGGCGATTCACGATTTTTTGCCAAAAATTTACTAAATAGAAAGGTCGTCACACTATATATGATACTGTTAAACCGTAGTTATCGATATGGGTAGATCTCATGCAGTTAAAAAAGTACCCTGTACAAAATTGGCTGATGACTATAGTAAACACATCCATCTAAACAAAATATGACCACTTCTTTGCTTGCGAATTGAAGTTTCACGGAAGCGTTTCATCTGACTCAGTGAAGGCGTGACTAATTGAAGTAAAAACCCCAGTTTAATGCCACAGTTAACACACGTTAATTGTTTACTACAATTGTCTACTTTAAATTCTATTTTCTAATTAAAATATATCTAGTTTTTTTTATTTTTAATTACAATTTTAGTACTTTACAAATACCAAATTTAAGACAATTACACCAGAGTCTAAGGTTGCCGTTCTGGGGGAACTAAAAGTGTATTTTTTTTATATTTTTGGTCAACTGAAATAGGTTTCCTCGTATCGATGCCTGTTTTCAAAAAATCAAGCATCTAAAAAATTTATATTAAGTTCAAAGTTCGACAGGAGCAGGTTACGTCATCTACAATGCGTTTTAAAAGTGTTGCCAAAGAAAAAATATATATTAAAGAATTTTTGTTTTAAAAAAATTCAACTGCAGATGGATGCCTTTGCCATTAACTTCCTCAATTAAAATGTGTTCCGTACTTTGTTAGAACTTTCGGTTAGAAATCTTATAAAAATAAATTATTTAAGCACACGAGAAACCAAAATAACCATTTATTCAAAAGAGTCCTTTTCTTATACATTACAAAGCTTTTAAGAGAGAAAATTGATTGCATTCTTTTATATATTTATGTGCATAAAAAGGCATGTATGTATGTATATGTGTAAAAAAATTCTAAATCCCACATAATAACTTTGGAAAATGCTGAAAAAAATTCATTTGTAAATTTATAATAAATTATATTACGTTCTAACGAAAAAACAGCTGATTACAGTTTCTCGTGAAATTGTTCTTTCGCATGCAGTTGTGTAATTTTTAAAGAAAAACTTTCTCTTAAAATATCCGCTGTGTAGTCCCTATTTGTGTTTCTTGTAAATTTTTTATATAAATTATTTTTATTCTCATTCGCACATACACACACATTTATGTATTTATATTTGAAATAATAAAAAATCTATTCGCTCATATTGATCATTCGAACATATTGAAACTCAAATTTAGCCAACAACAAAAAACAAATATTTATTTTGTATAAATTAATCAAGTTTAAATAAATATCTGCCACACAGAAGTATTCTTTTCAAAACGTGCCACAATAAATGGAAAACTTTGACAATAAACTTAAAAATACTGACACAAATATTTTTCTTTGCCAGCTGGAGCATCAACTTTGTTTTAGTCATAAAATGTCGACTTATGGAAAATACGGGGCTTTTACAAATGTATTATTTTAAGCCACAACAACAAACACAGCTGGAGCAAATAAATAATTTAAATTCTCCAAAAAAAAAAAAAAAGAATAGAAGCGATTACTTTAATTCCTAATTTAAAATATCTATCGAAAGAAATTAAAAAAAATTGTATAGGCTGAAGATTTCCGTCTTTTCTATATATTTATAAAAATTTTTTTTTCTTGAAAATATATAAATTTTTTTATATGGTTAAGAGTTCCATTTCATACCAGTCTTTGCTGGTTGGCTGTTCCTTTGCCGTTGTTTCCTAAAGGGCTCATCTCATTGTCAACGAAATATTTGACTTAGAGTTTATTTTTTTCGAATTCTGGCGGCATTCTTTGCATTTTTACTATTTAAATTCTTTAGTGCATAAATTCGACGATACAAAATTGGAACGCCCCTAATGCATATTTTTATATTGATCCCTGTAAGGTATGAATAATAATAAAAAATAGTTATTTATCATTTTATTTATTTCGCAAACAATTTATTATTGTTTGATATATTATAACCAGTCTTCGCTGCGAAATGGCTGCGAAGGGGAGATGCAAAGTGGGCTGTTCCTTTTGCCGTTATTTCCTAAAGGGCTCATCTCATTGTGAACGAAATATTCTGCTTAAGAGTTTATTTTTACGAATTCTGGCGGCATTCTTTGCATTTTTACTATTTAAATTCTTTAGTGCATAAATTCGACGATACAAAATTGGAACGCCCCTAATGCATATTTTTATATTGATCCCTGTAAGGTATGAATAATAATAAAAAATAGTTATTTATCATTTTATTTATTTCGCAAACAATTTATTATTATTTAATATATTATTTCCTTTTATTTTCTTTTTTATTTGCCTGAATCATTCGAACATATTGAAGGTAATCCAAAGGCAACGCATTACAAGAAAAACAATATGAATCCGTTTGTAAATCGTGGAAGCATCATTTTGCAATTTTGCTAAAAAAATTAATTAAATTTCAGATGAAATATTTCGGGAAATATTTTAATACGTTATATGGAGGTATAAAACCAGAAAGCTAATTTTAAATTTGTTCTTCCAGACATGTGTCTTCCAGGCAGGTTCGGGGCAGGAATCGAAGTTGCGAAGTGCTGTTTGGTAGCCTGTTCATTATCCATTCGCCTACGGTGGCTTCCGCAGGTGGGTATAAAGGCGTATAAAAAGGCTTTGAAAATATATATTTTGCTGCCATCCCGGAGGACAAAAAATAGATCGCCTTAAAGAGTAAATAATTTTAAAATAATAAATTAAATTAATAATGCATTTTTATAAATTTATTTTACCGGTTACGAGAGTCTGGCAAAATATACAATTATTTACAAAACATACTGCATCAGTAGCAATATTTTTTATTATCACACAACGGTTTATTTATTCTCCAAAGTTCACGAATTTCTTACATTCTCTGAGCGTACATACTTGCTTTTCGTTTTTTTTTTTTTGCTTTTTTGGACAATGTACTAGGTTTTGAAATTTCAGAAGAATATATCAGATTTCCAATGCAGCTACATATTGTTGGACATATTATTGGTGGACGAAAGTTCAAAGTTATCGGTTGAAATTAAATAAATTCTATTATCTTTATGCTTTATGAAATGTATCTTTTCATGTCAACTACCAGCCAGAGCTTTAAAGTCCGCAGACAACACATGCACTTAGAACATTTGAATGCCGTAATTTAAAAGCATTTAAATTAATCGTAAAATAGAGACCGTACTCCTCTATTTACGAGTATAAATAACAGCATTTAAGCATTTAACAGAATTCATTTATTTACGAATATGTTGGCATGTGGTCGCACGGTTTAGGTTTTATTTAAATAGAGATTTATTAAAAGATAAAATTTCAATTTATGAAAATATTCATTCTATTTGGCAAGTGTCCTTTTTTCGACAACGTCATCAGTCACAGCAACACTTACATTTTATTCGAGTAAAATTCTATAATTCTGACAAGCCTTGACCCACAAAATATAAATTGTGTAACTGAAGGCAAAGAGAATGAGTGGGCACGGTACGGTATCTTCTCTTATCTGTTTGTTTTTGTAATGATAATATTGAAGGAGGATGGCATATTTCATGGCTAAATAATATATTGCATATTTTTTGGCGCATTGAAGTAATAACTTTTTTTCTTTCTTGATTTCAGCCTGCTTGCATGTTTGGACAGAAGGAATCGTGTTTATTTTATTTTGTTTTTAATGTTTTCTCAAAACAGTTTTTATCCCAGAATCATATTTTTTTACACTTATTTACACACATACCAACGTATAAGTAAAGAAAATAAAGAAAATAAATAAATAAAGAAATAAACATTTTCCTCTAATAATGATTTATTTTCCTCAAGCAAGTACTCGTATATTCTATTCTTTTAGGAAGTATTTGAAGTTATTAAGTCAATATTTACGGCCATTTTAAAATTCGCAACATGGTGACATTGTCACAGAAATGAAAATGGCCGACAAGATAAATCTTTAATGGAAATGTAATTTAAGGAAAAGAGTCATCTAAGAAAAATGTGAATATGGGATTTAAAATTTTTATACCGCAAAATTTCACAAATCAAAATTAAACTTAAAAATATTCTTATATTTACATGTTTCCCATTTTTTTGAATTAAAAAAAAAATAATTATAAATAAATAAGAAATGAATGCATGAGGAGTATAAACTTGTCTTTGTATGGGAAGTAAGCGAACGCAGATAAGCCTCTTTTTTAATGTGCTTTAAGTTTGTCGAAATGCGAGTTAAAGAAGGATTTCATTTATTTCTTTTCAACTGAAGAAAACACTGAAAGAAATTCCGGTTTATAAAATTATCAGAACTTTCTGCAGAAAGTAGCTCTTCATCCAATATTCCTCTTCGAACAGCTGAATATTTATCCCACTTCCAATTAAGGATATATGACATGCTAACTTGAATCTAAATCGTAACAAGCACAAATTTCGTTCATTGAGTTGCATAGAATATTTTCAGTGTATTAATTGTGATCAGTTTCAGCGTGTTTAAAGCAGCTTTCTTGCACATGAAAAAATTTGTATACTCAACCGAAAATTTTTCGAGTCAAATTAACTGAAATTAAATCTGAGCAGCGTTTCAAATAAATCATGCAAAATAACACTTTCACGCTAAAGAGGACTTTACCAACTCATTCGGATTGGTCAGTTAGATATAGTGATTAAAAGTAATATATGCTGCTCCGACCTTAACATAAGATTGGAAGTAGTTGCGATTTTGGTGGTAAAGTTTTGACAATACTAAAAGAAAAAATAATTCGATACCTAATAGTTTAGGGTCTGTAATAATGGAGCGTTACATGATACAATTCAAAATTTGATGTATAAAGAAATCATGCAGTGAAAGAAATTATTATAATTATTATTTCACGTTTATGCTAGAAAAAAGTCAGCTAGCAAATTAACTTTAACCGATACGAATTAAATATATATACGATTTCCAAGAATTTTTACTTCGCATCTAAATCTCTCTTTTAATACTTGATTTGGCCAATTTGCTGGCAGCGTCTTCACAACACTGGCAGATTAAGCGCGAAAACCACCTACAGGTATTTCTGTATTTTATTCATTTCTTGGAGAGTTCAAATAAAAATTGATTTAAAAAAATGTGCAGGGAGAATAACATTGTATGCATATATTTAAATCGAATCTGTGATAGCCGTTTGAGGTTGGGAAATGCTGAAGGAACACTTTGTTGCATAAAAATGTTTTCATAGAAATACGAAATGAATGCAACGAAATAAATGCACCGGCTTCCGCTTTAATAATAAGCCAAGGGGGCCTATTATATCTCGTATGTCTGCCACTCCATATCAACAGGAAGTTTATGTACAAAAATCATTGCGTAAAACCCAATTTGAAAATAATTTTTTTTTTATTCGCATGACGGAGAAATAGAAAAGGCACTGCGTGAGCACTCGTTTGATGTTTAAAGTTTTTACTCACACAGTTTATTTATTTTAGTATTTTCCACGTTTTCCTGTTTTATTTCATGATATGTAAAGGAATTAAATCAATTTAATTTATCACTTTAATAAAATTTACAATCTAAAAACGGATTTTAAAACTTTAAGATCATTTTTTACATGAAAGCAGCAGGAAAATATGCGAATAGAAAAGTCCTGGCGAAGAAGCCACTATAATACAATATTATTGAAATAATAAAGATATTAAATGTATTTGAAAGAATTGAAATTCAGACAGTATTTATTCATTATAATTCTTTGTAAAAATGTATGAGTATAACCAAGTCTATTACAAAACCGATTATAAAACCACGTTCACTTCAAGGCAAAGCGGTCACAGATTATTTAAAGTGACTGGCTGCGATTACAATCACTCTTTGCTTTAAAGTAAAAGAGAGGAGAGCATAATCAGACTAGCAAAAGACACTCTTTTATTCGTCTGCTCGTGTAGATACTGATATCTAAATTTTAAGAACTGTCTTCGCAACCACTGTCATGGCAGTGAGAGTGTCATTAGCCAGCAGCAAACACATGTTTTTCAACACATGTTCACATTGAGAAGAAAAGACGAGAGCACTAAGTGACGGTTCATTAAGATTTTAAAACAAATCACTTTTTAATTCATAGATTTATGATAATTTTACGTTTTTTGTCATTTTGGAGGGGTGCACAACGAATGATTCCCAGGAGAAAAAATGAAGATAAATAAAATAAGACAGAACCAAATATGCCACTTCAACGGTGCTTTGTAATGCTACACTCAGCACTAATAAATTTACTACCAATTTGTAATAAGTTGTACATACTTATTTATGCATCAACAGTTTGTCACATAAGTTTCTGCCCATGCAAAATTATTGCTATATTTTATGCAGATTTCTTGTCATATTGGTTTTGGTTGTGTCTAAGATTCAGGGGTCATTTCAAAAGAAAGTTTAAATTCCAGTTAACAGTGTTCAGGGTAAACTTTCAAATATTAGAAAAGATTACAAACCTTAGCATGAACTTCTTCATTTGACTGAGCCCATTGTTTTGAATTCACAGTAAAAAAGGATACAATTTATTAATCCATCTTTTCGATTTAGTAAATTCGATTCTAGTAAATTTATGGAATACCCTAAAACATTAATTAACAATATTATTATATATTTTTTTGTTAATAAATTTAAGCTGCAAAGCTTTCGGCTTTTCCATAGGAAAACAGCCAGGGTCTAGGCACGAATCGATCACTTGACCTCCACTTTAGTAGGCTGAGCATTATTCATTCGCCTACGCAGGTATATTATTAATTATAATAATAATATAAAACACCCAATTCGTTTTTTGAACAATATTTTCTTTTTCTGCAGAATATTTTTTGACTCACTGTATACGGTTATAAGAAACATACAGTTTCTGTACTCGTCTGCAGGGGGTCCTGTTCAGTAATTTGTCTAGCAATGAAATTGTAAACTTTTCCCATCATTTTCTTTCTTCCTCTCACTTCTTTATCATTAAAAAACATTTTGTTTTTTCTAAAATTCAGCCAATTTATAATTTTTATATTTAAAGCGGCCTCAATGCACAATAAATTCCAAATTTTATTTCCAAGTTGTTTTAAATTTTAATTTAAAACAAGATTTAAATAAACAAGATATTTAATTATGTGTTAAAAAAAATATATATTTTTTCTTCATGTTTCATTTTAATATTCTGTGAAAATTTGTGAACTCTGTGATTTGTGTTTTTGCTTCCACGAAAGTGATTGTTTTTTTAAAAAAAAAAACATTTTAATTTCAAGGAAAAAGAAAAAGATTAACGATTTATTTTTTTATTGAATACGTATTTTTTCAATTTGCAAATAAGCAATTAAGAGAAAAATCTGTTAGAAAGAACTAAAGAAGCGAAAAGATAATTGCAGAAGCATTTTGTGGTTTCTTTCGTTTTTCATTTCCTGCTAAAGTTTTTCATTTCCAGAAACTACTGGCAAGACAAACAAAGCAATTTAAATGAGATGGTTTAATATTAAGGGGGCAGAAGATTAACTTTTTAGTTTAATCCAACAGGGCTGGTGTTACAACTAGGACAGCGCGATCCTAATACTTAAAAAATAAATAAAACGCTAAAAAAAGTGAGGAGGGGCAGAGCGGTATTGTTTAAATAAAATAAATGTCAGAGGGTAGAAAAATTGTCTTTAATAAAAAACAGATTAACAAATTGAAGGCTGACTAAAAATTGCTTCAGAATAAAAATCAGTTCAATAGGGGCCAATTCAGACATTTTAATATTAAATATTTTCAACTGCCATTTTTAAATAAACATCAACTCTCGTTAATTTAACCTTAAAACACGCACACACACGGACACATATACACATGCACATAGACCAATTACAAATTTCAATGTCAGTTTGTAACAAAAATAAAAATGAACACGCAACAAAAACAAGAAAAAGTGGCCAAAAAAAGGGGCAAAACATTATAAAACAACTTAATAAGAATGAAAAGAAATTGAACAGAAATAACATAAAAGCATTACGGCCAAATGTTACCGACCAACCGACCGACCAACCAACCAACCACACAAAACATAAATAAAATTTAAGACAAAAGATCTTTTTATAAAATTTATAATAGAAAATTATAAACAGAAATCAGTGTACGAAAATGAACACAGACTCCGAACACCAGAAAATATTGCGCCAAATATGGGCGCCATCAAGAAAAAAAAAACAAAAAAGGAACAGCACCAGAATCCCTTAAAATGAAACAATAAAAAGGTAAAAGGCATACGAATAAAACAGCACACGCCTTTAACTTCTCCTGAGGAAGACAATTTTGAAATTTTTTGAAAAAACAAAATCATCACGGCATTCACACACACACACACACACACACACACACATAGACGCGGCCGTATACGTGATTACAAAGGATGTATGAAGTAGCCGGTTCTACCAGCTTATCGGGGCGGATGTTTTGAGCCAAAAATAAACCAAATTAACAAAGAGAGTTCAATACAGTTACAGTTGTTGTTGCTTTTAAAATAATTTGATTACAATATTGATATTTATTGCACAACCTTCGCACATACCCAATAAACCGAACCGTTCACAAAGCATCCGAAATATGATCTCTGCCAGAAGCTACGGCACCAAAGGAGTCACTTTGTATGCCTGAATGGTTGCTTATATTTCTTATATATTAAAAAAGTAATAAAAATCCAATTCTTTTCTGGCTTATAATACTTTTCAAATCGAATCGAAATAGCGTAAAACAGCGATAAACAACAAACGAAACAAAAATATGGCGATGAAGAACAATTAATACGTAATAATATTCTTCGAATCAATGAAAAATAATAGACCGTCAAGAAAATATGTTTGAACACTACTAGCTGGACTTATTTATTTCTAATAAAAAATGCATACACAAATCCAGTTGTTGGTATAAAAATTGCCAACAACAACAATGGCGGCATAAAGAGTTTATACGTGTAGTAACCAAATGAAACTGTGAAGCTGTAAAAGTGTGTGTAATTCCTCATTACGGATTATATTACTTGTGTGTATATATTTCAAAAACCCCCGATTTAAAAAAAAGAGTAAACAATATTGCCAACTTACACATATACAACAAAACAGCTGCAAAAACTCTCATCAGTAGATTTGATACGTCTGGCTACTACGCGATACCCTGAGAATAGCAAATTTTACTACGCTCATATACATATGTATATGTATGTAAGCGACTGAAATGTCAACCGAATGTTGACAGCACTCCTTGTTTATTACTAATTTTTATCAATCAACGTGATATTTAATTTCAATACGGAAGTCCTCAATAGTATAGTGATCAGTATGGGCGCGTCTCATGCCGGGCTTCAATTAGTTTTATCTATGTTATAATTATATTCATATAATTTTAAAAAGTAAAAAAGTAAAAAAATAAACAAGTAATTTCAATACTGTTAGATGAAATAGTTGTAGAGAAGAAAGCAGGAGAGTTGGGTGAAAAATTGTACGAAAGCACCTTTTTATTAAAGATTTTGTATTAACAGCGCTATATTTCATATCAGTTCGGTTCAGAAAAAAGTACACTGCAGTGCGTAGCATGAAGGGTTGCATTTATTAGGGTACTTAGTTTCCTATAAATTGGTCCTATAAATTCATCACTCCAATATTTGTTTCGTCCTGCTTTTTTTCCAGAAAATAATTATTATTCTGTTTTCCAATATTTTATTTTTTAACAAAGTTTTTTCTTCAAATATGTTTTAGCGTTTTTTTTTTTAAATGTATTTTCGACAAATGCAATAAAGAATGTACTAAATCAGGCAACACTGCTCACACATAATATGCTATCAAATATGTCGTATGCTTAAAAGATGGCAGGCACTTTCCAGAAAACAGCATATCAGTATATATCAGTATACTTAGTAGAAAAGTGTTACCGTGTGCCAAAATCATCGACATACGTTTGTTGGCACCGTTCACAGATCCCCATCACATACGGCTAAACAAACGTATGCTGACAAATTTCCGGTGTCTACATAATTTGTCGATTTGGCTCTTGCAACAAACTTCAACAAACTTTTTCCATACTGTGTATGTACTCGTATGTGTATGCTGATTCAATATATCGTCTAGACTAAGCTTGACATAACATTGTTTGCGGTGTTCATATAAAAGGCGTAGCACACCATCTTTATAGTTACACTTGCCATACCTTTCATGTTATGTATTTTAGCATTTGATGACAATAAAATGTGTAATTCCTAAAACTGTAATGTTGGGTACTCTGCATAACTTTTTGTGAAATCAGTCAGCTGTGTTTGACAGGAGCATTCACCTGATTGTACCATGAATTTCTCTTCATTGTCTATGTGGGCGTACTTGTAACTATTTGTATTTGTGTATGTGCATAAGCAAGCCTTTGTAATACGTTTCTGAAACTGTATGCAAACCTTGTAGTAATAGTTTCTAAGGCATTTTCTTTTACACTGAAAAAAATAGTTTACTTTATTGAACTAAAATTAGTAAATGTGTGTTTTGTTGGTCGGCCGTAAACCTTTTGCTTTGCAGATGATAATCATTCCTAAACAAATTGTTTTATAGACAAAGAGCAATCTTATTATTAAAATATGCCGCAGTGTTACTTTCCGAAGGTTATTTCTGTTTGCCTCGATCTTATCCCTCTGCCACAAAGCGCTCCTCGGATGGTATTCGGTGAAAGAAATTAAGCGATTAAAATCTTTTGAAATTTATGGTTGTCTAAAGCTGTTACGCAATTAAAGTATCTTTTCTTAATGGAAGTACGAGTAGAACTTCAAAAGCACGATGTACGAGCATTTTACAGTTACTTGTCATAATAAATGCAAAAAAGAAAACACCCAACAAAGAATAAAGTAAAGCCTTTGCTGGTAAAAAGAGCTTTTTGATACTGATACTGAGAGTGCGCTACAGCAAAATGGGACTTTAGTTTGTCCCAATGCCAAAGTGGCTGCTATATTAAAAGGGAAGATTTTTTTTTATAAGAAGAATACGCTATTCGTTACCAGAATTTCTCTTTCCCCCAGCCTTTCCTTTCAATATTTTACAAATTAAAGTAACGATATACAACAACTCTAATTCGTTACTAATTGTCTTTCGAATTCGTTATCATTAAATTCGCCAGCAATAGATGCCCTCTAATATTATTTTCAATTGTTTTTGGAGCAGAATGGTTTTATTAGGGATTTGGCAAAGAGCGAATACAATCGAAAAATATAATTATTTTCATTTGTAGAGTTTTGTAGCGCCGTCTCATGCCGTCTCGTACTCGTATATGGAGGATAAATGCAGAAGTGAATGCATCATGAAGTAACTGAATGAATGCACAATACAGCACAAAACAACACAGTTAACTTTAATTACAACTGAACTAAGTCAGCCGACATTAAAGCCAAAATAAAAAGAAAATGTGAAAAAATGGAAAAAATCCCGGGCAAAAAGACAAAAAAAAAAAAAAGAAAACAAATAATAAAAAAAAAATCAACTCTTGCAAAGCAGAAGAAATGAAGAAAAATAGTAGCGCCAATTCAGTGATGACGATAATTGTTTTTGTACATCTTTGAACGCGACAGTTGATTACAGAACTGTTTTACTCATTCGTACCGTACCTCAGCTGCGAGTGCTTTTGAGGCAAGTGCAAGTTTAGAAGAACAGCAAATAAACAGACTGACTGACATCGTGGCTGAACCGATAACAAAGTGCACAAAAAGTCAGACAGAATGGCAACACAAACTGAAGCATTTCTAGTAGCAACATGCAACCAACAGCATCTAACAATTGATTTACAATTTTACAATAAACTCAACGAAAAAAGGCAAAGAAACCGTCTTGTCACATCTTCTTGCGCAATTTTCCATTCGCAGATTCGTTTCTCTTTTCTCAGCTCTTCTTGTTTGCTTTGTAGAGTTTGTGACTGACTGCCTTCGTGCTGCTTATTTAAAAGGAGGAATGATGATGAAATTTATAATTTCGTTGTAAGCATTACGCTATTCTTCTATGTTTTAGCAACGAACACACGATGCAACCGTTACAGCAACCAAATTGCAGACCAAATTACTTTCTGCGAAGACACTCATACGCCTTGGAACCGGATGCCTTTAAAATCATAATACAAATTGGCACTTTTAAATAATATATTTAGTGCTAATTGAAAAACTACGCTTCTGTATCCTTTTTGTACAGTCTTGGCAGGTTAAAAATATTTACAAACAAAGATTACAATTATCAACCTACTCAGAACACTTACAACTCCCCACTTCTGATCCCACTTCCCATTTTCTTTACCAACTGCCTGCTCTATTTGCTTGTTTCGGCAAAGGAAACATTATAAAGTTGTTATGTGGTTTTCATCTCTGGCTGCGTGCACATACACATTAGCAGAGCTGGAAAACCGGAAAATAATTTAATTTAAACAATTTCCAGTTTTTTTTTCCTAGAAGCATTATTTCTTTATTTCTTAACTCTCTCAGTATTGGTTCGTTGCTGTCTTTTGCCTGCCAACTGCGTAAATGTAAGTCTGTGCTTGAACTGCTTTTGAATGTGAGTCTTCGGAATGTGAAGGATTTTTTTTTGTTCATTTAAAAACTGAATTATTTTTTTTTTTTTATATTTCACATTTTATTTTAGCTTACTGACATTCAACTTGATAAAGGTTTAGTCTTGGAAATATGGGGAAACGTACAATGTCGTTTTAATTAATTGAATTTTCAAGTTCACTATAAGAGATTAGTGAATAGCAGGTTCGGCGAAGGAAGCCATGAAGAAATGGCGCAATATTGAGCAATAAATGACGAATTGGTATAAAAAATATATTGAGCTTAAGTTCGCCATATTGAAAATTGTATAAAAGAAAAGCCAAATGAATTAAAGACCCTCATCGTTAAAATGTAAAACTTTCAGGTCTGTCAGGTTAAGAGTGACAGTATTTAGGATGACAGTTTTTCCAATGACAGCTGAGTATTTTTCGCTCGAGCGAAATAATCACGAAATGTTCAGTTTAAAATAATAGGAGTTTAATTATTTACACGCAATGTCTGTCACAAGGTGACAAAGTAAATAAATATTACATTTCTTACATTTAGTAAACATAAATAGCAAGTTTAAGTAAATATTTCTCTTAAGATTGCCGAAATGCTTCTTTGTTTCCTCATGGTTTGTTGCTTTATTGTTTCCCTTCTCCTCTAATTGACTTTTTGACATTCCATAAATTTTAGTTCGCTATATAGAGTGCTCAAACAAGACACGCTTCTTTTAATAGGCCCCCTTTTTAATGGATGTCATGTGTCAATGAGAAACCAGTTGACAGCTGACAAGTAAACTGTGTAGTGCAAATCGATTTTTGAAGATGTTTAAACTTATTTTTAAAGAACTCTTCGAGGTAAAAGCACTTTCATGTAAGAGGTGTATTTTATAAACCACAGAAAGGTACGTTTTTTCACAGAAAAGTCTCGTAGTTCTTTTGAGGCCACCTTGTAGACTTGATGCATTACTCAGCTTAATTGGCATTTCAAGTTTAGAATTTTGAAAAACTTTATTTACATGTTTTTATTTCCAATTTGTAATGAATGATCTTTTAAGGCAATAGTACTAATACGCACCACCACAACTGCCGGACTCTGCTTACTCTGAGCTCTTAAGAATCTTCTGCGGGAATAAATACATGCATTACAACTAATTGTTTCATTTGTATAAGAAAAATAATAATAAAGAATTTTTTTAGAATGAGTTTTAATATGTATGGATGTGCTGGACATTCATTATTGTTCAATAATAATTAAAAATAAATTATTTATTCAAATTAAAATCCGATCTCAGAATAGCCCAACAAAGCGAATGTTTCTATCCGAAATTTGAAAATACAGTTATTTCATTTCGGTAAGGAATTTGAGCAGTGAGTGATGCTTCCGATAACTGAGGCGAACCACAAGATTTTCGGCAAACATTAATGACTCAAATCAGTTATAGAAAAACCACATTAACGAAAATAAAAAGCAAAAAGAAAAAAGGAAGAAAAGGAAGGGAAAATTAATAACATGTAATAAATTTGGAGCAAGACTTAGTTGTTGTCACAGCTCCTGCAACTAATGAGCTGCAGAAGCACCAGTGTAAACAAACCTCAAATGTAATATTAACACATACAGATTTATTAACAAGTAAAACTCGGTGTTCCTGCAGCAGCACTTGTGCGTCTGTACATATTCGTAGAATGTAGCAAGTGAGAGCTTACCTGTCTTCAATTCATATTATTTACAGTAGAGTCGTGGCAAAATGATTTCTTTATCCTGCTTGTCATGCCACAATGCAATACAAGGCTCTACTGTCAATGTTCTCGGATGTGTGCGCATAAATTTTAATAGAAGTAGCAAAGCCCAACATTAGTTGATGAGCTGGTGATGTTGGGTAATGTTTTTCCGAGTGTTTTCTTTTGTAGTCTGATGGGGTTTGTGTGCAACATGAACGCATTTTAATGCTCTTCGCTTCCAAACATCAATTTGTCTTCATTTAAATAATAAGTTGGGGGAATGTCTTGAGTTTGCAGCTGTCATATTTGTAGCATAAAAGATTAATTAGGGCATAAGTTGGTTCTGTGATTTACAACGAGCAGAGAATTAAAACTAAATAATTTTCGTGAAACAAAAATATTTTTCATAGTCACGTTCATCGATTTGCCAGAAAAATTGCTGGATGTCGCGCCAAGACCGAAAGATTTTCAGGGAAGCCGCATAGCGCCAATAATAAAGTCCATAAGACGTTTGGTAGAAAAAATTTCCGGATTTATTAAATTTTTATTAATTAGCTGAATGAAGACCGAAGTGCACATCTGATTATGACTTGTGATTATTGAATGCCTCGCTTTTATGTCATATCCCAAAATGTGCTGGTATGCAGTTGGCAAAATTATGCAGTTTATGGGGAATTTTTTCCTACGTACGTATACGTTATGCTGGGGAAATCTTAAGAAGCTCCTCTTCCATAATTTCCCTTTATTATTGACATCTGATTATGACTTGTGATTATTGAATGACTCGCTTTTATGTCATATCCTAAAATGTGCTGGTATGCAGTTTGCAAAAGTATGCAGTTTATGGGGAATTTTTTCCTACGTACGTATACGTTATGCTGGGGAAATCTTAAGAAGCACCACTGTTACGAAGACGCTCATTTCCGTGTCTACGTCAATCTCCACGTCCCTGTATGAATTTAAGTTTACAATCGAAGTAGTGCCTTAATCAAATCTGACCTATTTTTTTAATGCTTACATACGAATCATACTTACGCACACATGCATTATTACTTCATGTTTACACGTACACATACATACATAATCATGACTACCCAGCCATACGGGCCGCAGTACAAATCTCAGAATTAATAATTATATTTACACATAAAGAGAAAGATTTACAGTCATCTGCACAGTTAACCGTACAACACAAATATCCATACATATATGTATTTGTATGTACTCTTCTATATGCATGTGAGCACATGTGTAAGCAAACACACGTATAATGGGATATTAACAATAGTAATTGTATTATGAGCGTAAACAGTGATGCAGGATATAATGAGAATGTTGCGGCTGCACTCAATCTATTTTCGTCTTCTATCTTCCATTAGGACAGTTGCTAAAGACATAACACACACACACACTCACACACACACGCAACCACGCCATCTTAAAGTTTCTGCTGCCTATGAATGTCGTTTAAATTGTAACAGATTTCATGCAATTCCATTTATCTGACAATAAATTTTATGTTTTATAATTATTGTAATTGTCAGAAAGGATTTTGTTGTCAGTGTGGTAAAGTTTCTCCAACAATGAGAGAATAAAGTAAATAAACTGTTAAATGAAGCCGCACTCATACACACACACACATGCATGTATGCGTGCCCCTTTTGTAGTTTTGCTATTCAATGATGAATTATTTATTTATTTTTTCTTCTCTTTAGGAAATATTACAATTGTGTCGACATTTCGTTTCAATTTATTTTAATTTGTGTTACGAGTTACATTTACTTCCGCACGTAAATTATTCAGTTAAATTGAAGTCAAATTAAAGGCGTTGAACTAAATAAAATACGAATATACATAAATATTCAAGCAGGCTGACCCATCTGATCACAGTGGCAGTTTTAAGTCATGTTAAAATGTAAAATCCTCTTTTTCCCAAATAGTCTGGCTGTTCTGCCTGTTCCCAACCAGCGCAATAAAACGTGAGTTATATGTTATGTTATATGTTTTTGTGCTTTCTCTTCTTCTTACAATTGTGTATTCTTTGCAACTGAGAATCAGTTGCGAGCCTGAAAATCTGTTTTCAAATATGTTCCCATAAATTTCTATTTCGAGTAAACAGTTGCAAAGTGGGAATTTTTAGCAAATAATAAAGTTCAGGCAACTGTGTGATTGTATTAGGTTTTAAAATAAGTTTTTCTATTTTTATCATGCTTTATTTTGGGCAAATAAGCGAACTTCTGGGCACGCCTCTAAACGTGCTCTGCCCAAATCGAGGACATTTCATTTTGTTTATTGAAAAAAAAAATCCAAATTTAGTCTCAAATTCACAATCGAGGACATTTAATTTTTTTTTTTTTTTTTTTTTGGAAAAAAAGAACGAAGTATTAAGTTTCAAATTCAGGCAGAGCTGGGGATACCGGGCTTGCACGTACTCTCCACAAATCGAGGAAATCTTACTTTGTTTCGGGATGCCAGCTTTGAACGTGCTCTGCACAAATCGAATGAAAAAAATGAAATGTCTTTCATTTTGTTTATTGAAAAAAAAAATCCAAATTTAAACTCTCAAATTCAGGCAGAGCTGGGGATGCCAATTTTGAACGTGCTCTGCACAAATCGTGGACATTTAATTTTTTTGGGAAAAAAGATCGCAGTATTAAATCTCAATTTCAAATCGAGGAAATTTTACTTTGGTTTGGAAAAATAGATCGAAATATTAAGTTTCGAATTCAGGCAGAGCTGGGTATATCAGCCTTGAACGTACTCCTCACAAATCGAAGAAATTTTACTTTGGTTTGGAAAAATAGATCGAAGTATTAAGTCTCAAATTCAGGCAGAGCTGGGGATGCCAGCCTTGAACGCACTCTCCACAAATCGAGGAAATCTTACTTTGTTTCGGAAAAATAGATCGAAGTATTAAGTCTTAAATTCAGGCAGGGCTGGGGCTGCCAGCTTTGTGCGTGCTCTGCACAAATCGAGGAAATTTTACTTTGGTTTGGAAAAATGTTTCGAAATATTAAGTCTTAAATTCAGGCAGAGGTGGGGCTGCCAGCTTTGAACGTGCTCTGCACAAATCGAGAACATTTCATTTTTTTTTTTTTTGGAAAAGACGATCCAAATCTTAAGTCTCAAATTAAATTTTTTTTAATAAAAAAAATAAAATAAATGAAATATTTTTTTAATAAAAAAAATAAAATAAATGAGAATTTATTCAAAAATACTTGCACAGCGCCTAACACAGAATCTCAAAAAAAATCCGATTTGTGCAATTTACATTAAATAAAATTAAAATTTTAAAATTTCATTTTCGTTCTGAATGTGAAATGTGAAATATATATATGTATAATATATATATATAAATCTTTTTTTTTGAAACTAACTTAACCTGTAAAGCTTTCTCAGTGATCTCGAACTCCGGTTTAGTAGACATGAATGTGACTTTTTTGCGATATTCTGGGGCAGGCAGTTAAATGCAATACTTTGACTAAAATCAGAGAAACTATTTACATGTGTAAGTAAAGTAAATTGGAAAAGGCCCATGGCCAAAATATTAATCAATAAAATTCGATAGTTTTGCATGTGCCAGCGGCAAAAAGAGAGAGTGTAAATGATAAACCGAAAGAAATACTCATCAAGTCACGAGTTAGTAAAACTTTGCCATGACCAAATATTTGTTTAAAAATATATAATTATTTTTGTTTTCGACGTGCTTCTTTTCTTTGAATTCCATTACAGCTAACATTGAAAAAGATAATGAATTAAAAAGGATTTTAATTAAGGATGTTTCAAAGAATAAAACAAAAAATGCCATCAATAGTTTTCATGAGATAATTTTTCGATCCTGTTGCATTCGAATATCAGCCATTTAGGAGGTCCAATCAACCACTACTTTTTTTATGCAATTTTGAAGAACAATTCCTCTCTCAGCCACCACTGTACAGAATTAAAATGATAGAAAAACTGAAGGATGAATATTATTTGACTTGTGGGCTTTCGAATTTAATAAAAGCAGAAATTAACTTTAATGATTTTCTCAAATATCTTGTCGGTTTAATACGAGAAAAAAAATATATAAATTGCTTTAGAAGACACTCAGCATCAGAGTTGGGATGACTTAAAAAATTGTTCAGTTTTGAATAAAATTTAAGTTTATTTTGAATAGTGATCAGACTTTAGTTTCTCATACTCTGCTATTCATCATTTCAAATAATAGTTTTCGTTTGCAAACTTTATTAAACTCTGTTTCTGGTTTCCAAACACGGCAGTTTAAATTCCTTTTTTTTAAATTAATAATGAAATCACAAGAAAAAGCTTTCTAGGCTTTTCCTGTAAAAGGCTGGAATGAAGCAAAATTAATTGACCAAAAATAAAATAATTTTCTTATAATAATAACTTTTTATATTCATAACAGCATCTTTTATCTTAAAATATTATAAAAGTAAAATTAATTGTGCCGGCCTCAGGCACACTTAAAGAAATTACACACAAAGTTTTCATTGTGAATAATTAATGTTTGAGTTTTTCAAAATTCCCCTGCTTCCGTTTCGGCGAAAATTAAAAAAAATAAACAAAAATAAAAGATTAAAAAAGTTTTGCATGAGTTGAATGAAAATAAAAAAAAACTTTTAGTCTGGTTTGTTTTTTGAAGTAGTTTTAATGTGCAGCGAGACAGACAGACGTTGAAAGCTTTTCAGTTTTTTAGCTCAAGATCTACTGCAAGAATTTTAATTTTGCGTGTCAAATCCTTTCAAGATGTCTTAAAGAATTCCTTGCAGTGAGAATGTTCACACAACACGAAACGTTTCACACCTTCGCCACCCTCTAAGACCACAAAGTATACGAGGTGTGATTACAAAATAAGCGTTTCTTGCAGACTTCTGTTATGTTGGTACACATGTCTGTTATAAATGTTGGCAATGTCAGCCATTTTGGATTGTCAGTTTGTTTTTGGCAGATAGAAAAGGTGATCGTGTTTTGATGTGCTCTTTCGATTCTTATCGCTGCTGCTGAATGTCGCCGACGACGAGCCATATCTGCTCAAAAAGGTCATAACTGGTGACGAATCATGGGTGTATGGCTATGACATTGAAACCATAGCGCAATCATCCCAATGAAAGCTTGCAGTAGAGCCAAGACCCGGAAAAGCACTTCAAGTTCGGTCAAATGCGAAGGTTTTCCTCAGAGTTTCCTTCGATTCAATGGCGCGGCACGTCCTGAATTCTTGCCACAAGGTCATACGCTCAATAAAGAATACAACACTTAAGTTATGCTGCGTTTGCGCGAAGCAATTTATCAGAAATGCGCAGACGCTTCAGTTTTTGGCCAAAAACAAACCGGACTTGCCCCCTGCTGACTTTTTCCTCTTCCCAAAAGCGTTTTTCGAGCGTTGGAAAAACTCTGGCATCATTGGCATTATTTTGAAGGAGGCAAGATACATAGTTATTAATGAATAAGTAAATACTTTTGGAAAAAATTGAAAATACGGGTTTTTTTTTATCACATCTCGTACAATAAAAAGATAACGCAAATTTTTCCCGGGGATGGGGCAAAAACAAAACATGTTGCTTCTTGTTTCCATAAAAAACTGAAAACACAAAAATTTAAATTTAAGATTTTTCTTGTGTCTTCAGCACGCAACTCATAAATCTCTTGTGTATTGCAAAACACTCAGGATAATGGCGCACAGTGAGACTTGAAAAAGTAAATGGTGCCCTGCCTGGTCATTATATTTTATGTGAGCGCTTAGACAGACTGAAGGATGTATAGGCAGCGAGCCAAACGGGGAGCCAGCCACTCCCTGTCATTGAAATAAACAAACAAAACAAAAGTTTTCTATTATTTTATATTTTGCTTCTGAGAAGTGTTCATTTTCATATTTCAGAAGAATTTTTTTTATTTAATCCTTGAGAATGTCAATTGTTTGTTTTGTTTTAACATCGGGAGTTAATAAGGAGTCATGACAAGTTGCTGTCTCAGCGTTAACAACTAAAACAAACAAAACTGTCGCCTTTAAATGTTACATCGCGAGGATGAGAGTGTTTTATTGAAATTTTTCTTTTCCTTGTTTGTTCTTCATAATCTCTTGCAAAACATTAGGGGGGCTTAAAAGCATTAAAGAGCGCATATTGAATCCTCTTTAAAATATTTTTTAACTCAAGCAATAGCAACGTCTTCTTTATTATTTATAATAAAATAACAAAAAAAAAAAAACTTATTCAAAATCTAATTTCCTAAACAGGTACTTGTGGTGACATGCAGTTGTTAAAAAAGGTACCATTAAAGGGACTTATTTTAGTTACTTGCTTAGCAAGTGGCTTTTCTAATTATAATTCTTAAAAACTTATTACTTTAAAATAGTGTTTGAAAACCTTATATTTAAAGGTCTTGACATCCTTTAAACACTTTCAAAATTATACAATTTTTCCCCGCTTTTTTCTTAAAGAAACAGAATTTCCAGAGTACTTTTTTCGAGAAGGTAATAACAGCATACATTTTCAACGGGTTCCAATTATAATATATTCTCTTAAAAAATAAATTTTTAAAAATTATCTTTCAACACTTGACATACATAAAAGGTTTATTTTAAGAAAGTGCTTTTCGGAAATGTGTCCAATATAAATGGTTTTTTAAAAAGTAGTTAAACTACATTTTTGGAGACTTTTCAATATGGGCTTTTTGAAATATGACTTTCCCAAATGCTGTTTCCAATAGATACTTTAGAAGTTTCTTATACAAGTTTCTTAATTGTTTTGGAAGCTAATTTTCTTAAAAATACTTCTGTTTACTATTTCCCTTTAGAGAAGGTACTCTTTGTAGGGTACTATTTTGAAAAGTATTTCCCTAAGGGGATTTTCTTTTCTTGTTACTTATCGAAAAGCATTTTCAAAGTAAGGCTTTATTTAGAGCTTTTTAATTCGTACTCTATTAGAGAGTACTTTAACTAAAATAAATTAAAATAGTACTTTTAAGTATACATACAATTGAATTTCTCTTCTTGTTAATATTATATTTTGGCGAAAACTTTTTCTGGCACTGTAAAATGTTATAAATCTTTTTCAAACACTAATGAATTTGAGCAATTAAGGCGGAGTTATTAAAGAGCAAGAAAGACCTAAAAATATTTTATAAGATATTCTTATGGATTTATTCCTTTATACGGAAATACGTGAAGGCATATTATTTGTCGCTTAAGGGAATTTCCATATGCATATTCCTGCGTATTTTTTGTACGTCATAAAGTTTGTATAGAGCCTTTATTAATTGCAGTATAGGAGGGAATATAAATTTAAAAAGTTTTCTGAACTGGCAGACGTTCCTTGGGATTGTCAGTTATAAAACTTGTAATTCCATGCCGAAGACAGAAAACAGAAATGGCAGGGAAATGGTGGGCGAGAAACATACATATTTCAAGGTTTTCCAAATAAAAATATAAAATTCTATATTATTTAAACCCGGCCACAACTCCTCTTGCTCTTCACAATCACAGGGAGAATTGGAAAAAAACACAATTTGAAAGGTATCTCGGCAAAAAGAGATACAAAAAAAAAAAATTGGTGGCATTTAGTTGGTGCTTCTCTCCAGACATGTTGTAGTGAAGGAAAACGTGATGTTATAAAATTTTTGCATGCAAATCGTTTTACGGTTTAACAGCCAGCAAGCGACGGCTAAGTCCTCTTAATGTCAGTAAATTTCTTTTCAAGATTTTGCCATAAAATGAGAAAAATATTTGCCAGAGTCAAATGGCTGCATTTTTTTCTTATTATTTTTTTTTCTTGGTGTGCCTAAGGATTTCCAATACTTATAAAGACTTGAAAGTAAGAAAACAAAACAAAAATCCTATACTTCAGTGAATTTGTTTCTGTGTGAAGGCTGAAGAATGAGCCAAGATTTTTAAGTTTGCCCTCAACACACACCCACAAACCCAGACACACACACACACGCATATAAAGAGCTTTTATTTCAATTTTGGAACTTTAAAAATATTAGCAAAAAATCTCATCTCTTCGATTCTGCTGTATGCCGACGAGTCCAGATTACCGCATGTGCACAAAAACATTTTTATCACCCCCCTTCACATAATCAAATTAAATTCAAGTTCAGGAAAACAAAAAGTGTGTCCGTGGCTGAATTGTCATCAGTTCTTTAATAACAAAAAATATTAGATAAACTTCTCATAATATTTTTGTTTCACACGAGTACACTGACAGTGTTGTCTCATGGAACCGACTTGTTATTAGAAAAATTATAAATTTTTGCTGTGTGGCGTGGGCCGAACTGCTTAATAATGTCGTCCGTGTCAAATGCCAAATATTGTAAGTAGGATTCCTACACCTTTTGAATATTTCTGAAGTGATTGTTATTAAAGAATGGATCGAAATACTCTAAACTTTGACTCTGAAATATGTATGCGTTTCCATACATATATGGGCCGTTCATTGAATAGAAATTAAGAATGTTAAAATTTCTATTTGTTACAAATCCAGAAAGATTTTTCATTTTTCTCTTGATTTTGTGTATACGACCCCGATCTGTTGAATTGAATTAAAAATATATATATTCCGGTTATTCGATTTTAAAAGCTTTATTTTATAAACTTTTCACCATGACATTTAGTAGACGACAGGCAAGAAAATATGGTTGGAATATCCTTTCGACAAAATTCTTCATCTGCAAGGAATTCTAGTTGTTAATTTTCAGTTGGCAATCATGGCGAATCTTTGTTACCCCCTCGATGGTTATAGTGATGATGCTTAAAGTTAAGCCGACTTCCCCTTTGTTTTGGCCAACTTCGAAGAGCTCTTCGTTTCAATGATTTGCGCTTTTAAACGCCAATTTCATAATATTCCACTACATCAACAGCACGAGCGGCTATTGCAGCAAGAATTAAAAATTGCTGTTGAGTGCCACAAAATATCCGCTTTCCGCAAAAGTATGCCAATTGCTTTCTATAGTCTCGTTATTTCTTTGTTGTTTCTGTCTGTTTTTTATACGAAGTTGACGAAAAAGGAGCGAAAGGAAGAAAATCAACCTCAATCAGGCAATAAATAAAATTCGAATAAAAATTACTTGAGGCAAAACAAAGAAGAACAAAAAATGTATGCAACATAAATACACGGATTTTGAATTACTTCTACAACCATTCCAAAAACGCATTTGGACTTGAGTAGATACAAGAAAGTCTACTTGAGATGGACTTTCTGTACAGGAACTCTCATTAGGTTTGTTAGAACTCAGAAACACCTAGAAAAAATTGTTAGTACATTTTGGCAAATTATCTATCGATTATCTCGGAAAGGGTAATAGAATTGAATGTAAAAGCCACTTCTCTTAATTCATGGTAATTTCTTGCATGATCAGCAAATGCAAATCAATTTATTTTAAACAATAAGAAAAAATTGCTTCCTGTGAAAGCAAAAACTCTCATTAGGTTTGTTAAAACTCAGAAACACTTACAGGAAATTGCAAGTAAATTTTATCAAGTTCTGTCTCACTGCTCTCTATGATCTGGAAAATGATAATAGAAATAACGCTAAAGCCACTTCTCTTAATATATGACAATTTTCTCCTATTTCCCTTTCTACCACTAAAGCCAGCTCAAGAGCCCAGAAACAAAACTTTATATATTCAATGAGGAGAAAAATATTTTGATTAGCATTAAACTTACAAAACCAAAAAAAAAATTTAAATGCAAATGAAAAATTCATATCAGAAAAAATCATTTCACAATTGTGGGAAACTAAATGAGAATTTCTTGAAGCAGGGCTTTTCTTCGTTTGCTGAGCAATTCATTGCCACACCACGTTTTTAAGAGATTTTAATTAAATTGCTCTTTAATAATAATTTCAAAAAAAATATCGCAATAATTTCCAATCATACTGATCTAGAAATTGAAATTGAAAATGAAAATATATTCTATTGAAAATTAATATATTAAAATAAATTTCACTATTTAATTTCCATGAGTGTAAATATCTTACAAAGCGAAATGCCGCTTGTGTTTCCTAAATATAAGGTAAAATAAATCGCCTCCCAGCTTTCCAATAAGAATGATGCATATAAAAATTATTGAGAAATGTTGCTGCTGAACACAAACGCCCACACACTCACACTTGCTTGCATGATCTGCAATAATGATGCTGGCCTGGCAGTGTTTAAATAAAAAAAAAAAAACGGGGGGACGACGGAGACTGTTTGATACAGAAATAAGACTTTTTAAAATAAGAAACACGTACTGAATCGAATATCATAAATTATTGAGAGGGTGCAGACAGAAAACACCAGGCGCAATAAAATAGGCAACAACAACAACAACAACAGCAACAAAAACAAAACAAACAAAAGAAATAATGAAAGCAGAAGCAAACAAAGAAAAATTTGGACGCATTAAAATACAATTCAAATGATTGAGAAAGCGGCACTGACACACGGCCGTGAGCAGCAGATTAAACTGCCTGCCACGCAAAAGTTATTGCCTCAATGTGAAACAACAAAACTTGTACTTAACAGGTTTACCTCACTTAATCAATGTTGCTGCTAAAACTTACCAGCAACGAATATTATCTCGTTGACAAGTCAATGGCCATTGAGAAAATAGTGTTGAAATGATTTTCCTCTATTCCATTAAAAAAATTCAAGTGCTAAAATTTTAATAAAATTTTTAAATTAATTCTATAAAAAATAAAAAGATAATTTTTTTAAATAGAATCTGCACCACCCTCGTATTGAATGGTCAACTCTAAAGGGTATTCATTGGTCTTCCTTTTGACCGTCTTTATCGAACACAATGAAGCAGAAAAATTGAACATAAAAAACAGAGAAACCAGCAGGCGATTTGCAGGCAGTACATGAGGGGGAAAGCTTGTAGTTGTACTTCAAATGCGTATGCGTGTGAATGCTTAATAATTCCTTGTTTGCAATTTTTTGTTTCAAGCGAGTGCCTGAACAGAGCACAGAGGCAGACACGAAAGCATTTGCAATATAGCAAACAAGTATTTCTATAGAAACCAGAACATTAAACACAATTTAAAAGACTCGAGGCACTCTGCCATTTTGCGCTTAAAAAGGCTTTATTAATTTTCAAAATTTAAGTTTTAAATATACTTTATTTAAGATGCAAAGTTCTAAGGCAAAAGCGCTTATAAGCTCTGTACTTTATGCTCCATTAGCTCTAATGGCATGATGTTAATCCGAAAGCTACACTCAACGGTGATCGGTATTCAGAGCCAAACAAAAGCTATTTGTAATCAAAAAGAAACTGCTGCAAATGGCAAACATGCTCAGACATGCATAATTTTGAGCATACACGATTAAACATGATGCATTCAAATGTTTTTCTTTTTGAATTGTTCGATATTCAATTACTATTCGAATACTCGAAAAATTGTTTAGATATTGTTTTTAGGTTTTCGGTTGCGGCGACCAGCAACAATTAAATGAAATGGCCCAACAAGTTCTTGGAAGAATAATTTCTATTCGAATAAATATAACCACTGCACTGTGAGGGGTGAGGTAAAGTATCTTAACGATGTATCCCACAAATTTTTGGGCAAGTTAATTCTTACACCAACTATTCGAATAGTCGAAAAATTGTTTAGAAATTGTTTTTAGGTTTTCGGTTGCGGCGACCAACAACAATTAAATGAAATGGCCCAACAAGTTCTTGGAAGAATAATTTCTATTCGAATAAATATAACCACTGCACTGTGAGGGGTGAGGTAAAGTATCTTAACGATGTATCCCACAAATTTTTGGACAAGTTAATTCTTACACCAACTATTCGAATAGTCGAAAAATTGTTTAGAAATTCTTTTTAGGTTTTCGGTTGCGGCGGCCAACAACAATTAAATAAATGGCCTAAGAAGTTCTTAGAAGAATAATTTCTATTCGAATAAATATAATCACTGTACTGTGCTGGGAGCGTCTTAACGATGCATCCCACAAATTTTTGGACAAGTTAATTCTTACACCAACTATTCGACAACTAAATAAAATGGCCCAACAAGTTCATGGAAGAATAATTTCTATTCGAATAAATTAATTCGATTAACAATTTTCTCATAATGTAATTGTAAAATCAATGTGCAAGCATTAGGCTAAACATATTACGTATGCATATAATCGCTATACTGTGAGGGGAGGGGTAAAGTATCTTAAGTGCTTTTTATTATCTCCTTTCACTATGGCTGCGTTGCTCGTTTGTCTTTCCTTGCGTTTCTACTTATTAATGGCTTTGAACTCTGACAGTGCATTAAATAGTTTTCTGCTCCCATCCCTTTAGCCGTGTGCTATTTTTTTCTAGCTTGATTTTCCATCTCCAAGTGGGTTTGCTTCTCACCGTTTTTATGTTTCGCTCCAAGTTAGTGCTTTAAATTCCCAATAGCCTTCGACTCGGCAGTGTAGTTTATGCGTGTTTCTAACAAAAATCCATTGCATTCGCTGAATGTGCACTGAATATGAAAACACTTTACTTTACTTTGCATTAAATGCATTTTATTTTATTTTTTTACTTAATTAAAATTAATTTCCAAACACAAAAAAACACGTACACACAGCAATTCTAAAATGAAATTTCATGACCAATAAATGGAAAAAAGGAAAAAAAGTTCATGGTGAAAGGAAATTATTCTTTAAAATAATTGCCAGCGGGGTCAATTTGTTTGATTACATTGAACCGTGTCGTCATTCGCTCGTCCAAATGATTAGCAAACTTAACAACAACAAACAAAAGGCACACAAAAGAATCTTCTCTCCATAAAGTGTTAATTAATGGTTTAGCTATCTATGACAAAGTATCTTGATGTACGTCTGTATCTCTATAGCTTTGCATACATGGCCGGCAAGGATGCAGTTTGTTTAAAAATAAACTTGCCTGTCACTTCATTCCGAAGGCCTTCTACCATAAAATAAACTTGTAAACAAGCTATTTATTCAACTCGAACCAAATTACATGCGTACAAGCTTTAAACTGAAAGATACTCGGATAACGAAGCTTCACATTAATAAAATTGAATATCATCGAGATAAAAATCTTACTAATTAATGCATCTTCTTCACAATCACATGCAAAATTAAACAGAATAATTAAATGTGCTTGAAGCATTTGAAAAAACTATTCATTTAAATTGCACAATTTTTAATTCGATCTACTAAATAGAAAAAAAGTTGTCATGAAAAGCAATTAATAAAGAGGAGAAATATTTATTATTATTATTATTATTATTATTATTCATTTATTAAAGTATTTTAAGTGAAAGTGTTTAAAGTGTTTTTCTATTTGTTTATTTAACTTTTTTATTTTTATTAAAAAATCATAATTAAATATAATGAGAGGAGAGCGGAATTAGGCTAATGTTTGTAACATAATTTTTTTTTTGTTCAAAAAGAAAGACAATTCGGTTAAAGTGGGGTTAAGTGGGGTTCACAAGAACACGTGTGCCACACTTTCAACTGAATCGAACGCCATACATGTCGGAGATCCAATAACGAACACACTCCCACACTCACACATAACATTGTGATAGGCTAATACGTGGGCTCGTATTAATAGACTAAATGATAACGCTCGTGAAAATCAGTGCTTACGCACCACACGAGATGCTGGCACATCTCTATATATAGTGCTACTATTAATATAGAGAAACCATAATTGCCGATTTTCTTGAAGGATCTTTCGTGAAGGCTCCATACATACGACTGTAGATAAATATAGATAAATTCTCTATTAATATAGAGAAACCATAATTGCCGATCTTCTTGAAGGATCTTTCGTCTAGCTAAAGGACCATTGAAATTCCTAGATTTCTAGAGGTCACATCGTCTGACCTTCGCAATGTTTAGGCTCCATACATACGATTGTAAATAGAAAACAAATCTCATGTATTCATATCGGCCGGTGCTGAAAGCTCTATTTAACAATTACTCGAAAGCGTGCAGAAGAGGGAGAAGAAACTCATCACTGATAGTAAAATGCACAACTCTTTTGAGACATGCCAGCACTGCCTCACTACAAGATGTCTTTCATTCTTTTATCTGTACGGCAACGGAATGTGTTCCAAGGAAATGAGGACACTTGTCATAGTTCCTAACACTTCTGTTCCGAATAACACTTTCATCAATACGAGCACCACTTTGCATTATACAAATTACTAATACCTTTATAAAATAATCTTTTCCTCCAATGTGGAAAGATTCAAGTCAACTGCTCATAAGCACTAATCCCAACATCCTACTCATAATATACCATTTCCCTGATTCCACCAAAATCCACTGCATGCACAGTTCCAACCTTCTTCCTTAAGGGATAGTGAAAATATTTTGGGTCCAGGATGTCTTGAAAGAATCCAGCACCAACAATTTTCACATAAAATACACGCCTGACTAGGAGTGAACTGCCCTCGACATTAAAAATACATTTTATGAGCTTTTAAACAAGTTTATATTATTTGAATCCTATATCAACAACAACAACAAAAAACACGATTATGTATTTCAATTTTCTTACATCATCATCATCATCATCTTCATCATGTTGTGCGTTATTCTGGCATTTCATTTTTCAAATTTATTCTCAGAGGACAAGTTTGCCTCCCACAAACATGTCGTTTAAATAAATATAAACAAAGCCAAAAGCAACTTAACTAAAGCCAAATGTTAATGCATGTCCTTACACCACTACATGTGTCTGGGCGCGTGTGTGTGGGTGTATGTATGTCCACAAGCACTAGTAGAGGCAAAAATAGTCGTCCAAACACACGCGACTGACAAGCGTATGAGAAATGATGTACGAATACATAAAAAATGCGAATGAATTTATATGTCAAATGCATCCGAAGCGGGCGGAATGTGTATCACTAGAAATATTGAATTATTTAAAACTTTTATACATAAATAAATGCTATGCAATGCACAGTGGGAGAGATAATAAAGCAATAAAACAAATAAACAATGGATTTGATTAAAAATTTAACATTGTTGTTCATGTATGAAAACTTTTTTTCTTATTTCAATGAAAACATTTTTCAAATTTAAAAATGAGATTTTCTTTCAAATGTGGACTTCTTATAAGCGGCCTTTTTAAAACGTATTCCATGAGCAGGCCCTCCAGAGTAATACTGGCAATTTAAAAGCAATTTTTAGAAGTACTTCTGAACAAATTAAGGCCCCTATTATGGTTCACAACAGTTGTAAATTTGATGTTGTATTTTTGAAATTGCGATTATGGTTTACAACAGTTGTTTTTAAGTGTTATTGTCAGATGCATTTTTTGAAGAACAACCCTGTGACATACACATCACCTAGATGTTGTAAACCATAATCAGAAAAAGTATAAGTGTTGTGTTGTCTGCTCTACAACACAATACTTATAGTGTTTTCACACTGAGGATAAAACCTGGTTTTAAAACAAAATTTGGTTTTAACTTTAAAACCAACCCTTAAAACCTGGTTTTACCATACAAAATAATTCTCATAAAACCATCTTAAAACCTTTTTTGAATTGGTTTTAAGTAGATTTTATAATATACAACCCTGTTTTATTCAGTGCTACCAAGTTAGAAAGATTGAAAACAGCTGATAATTCATTCACAATTCACAAATATTCATTCACAAAATGTAAAATCATTTCAATTTTAGATACACATTTTTAAAATTAATTTTTTGTATATACAATAACAGCTGTCGTACAGTTTCTCAAATAAATGTGGGAAGAATAATTACAACAAACACACCTATTTCTACAAAAAATTAATTTTATCGTTAACAAATTTATTTGACACACTGTATTATAAAACCTGATTGTATAAAAATTGTATGTGAACACAAAATCAGCTGTTTGTAGGTTTTAAGTTAAAACCATGTTTTAACTTTAATTGTGAAAACACTATTAGGTGTTGTGAACCATAATAGGGGCATAATATTTGATAAGTAGGAAGAGAAAACTTTCTTCTTCTAACATATTCGATTTTGCAAATTTTTCAATTTTTTTTCAAACTGAATTTATTTAGTTGAAGTTCAATAATAAGTCGCTAGTTTGAATTTTGAAGCGCAATTAGAATTTTTTTTATATATAATTTGAAAGGTGTTTTCTTGCTTACAAGTCGAATCAAAGCAATTCTGCAAGCATTTACAAAAATATGATTTTGCGCCACTACAAGATCGGGAATACTAATTTGCTGGTAATTGAAAATAAATTAGAAGAGGATAAAATAAAAGCAAACTTAAGCGCCTCGATGGTATAGTGGTTAGTATACCCGCCTGTTACGCAGGTGTCAGGGGTTCAATTCCCCGGGGAGCCAGAAGCCAAAGGCCTCAGTAGTCAGTGCTTCTATACATATTGCAATTATATTCATATAATTGTAATATTTTGTAAATAAATAATAAAAATAAAACCAAACTTATGACGATAGCCTTTTTACGAAAGCCATCACTGCTGAAAGGTATGCGCTCAATTTCAAAACATCTTTTTTTTCACAAATTCAACTTGCAAAGCTTTCGGCTTGCCCGCAAGAAAACACAAAGAGTCTAGGCAGGAATTGAACTCGCTACCTCCGGTTTCACCGGCTGAGCATTATTCATTCGCCTACGAAAGCAGCCGTATCTGGCTGCACGCATGATATCCTGTACGATACACATCTAAATGTATAAAAATATTAATAAGCAGGATTGTGAATACTTTGCTAGAAGAGCAATTTACTATTTCATCCAACGAAGTACTCCTAAGGAATCATACAAAACAATTTATAATATACCAGCACTTCCCGTCTCAATACGTACATTCGTGTTAAATTGCAATGCATGGGCTGCATTCACAAATACAAATGCATACAGAATGCTTGTAAAAGATACACAATGCAAGCATACAACAAAGCTCACTTCCAAGGATAACTATTCATATTTTGCCTCTCCGAATATGTGCATGACTCTGCAAGTTGGTGTGAGTGCATTTTAATAGGTCAAGGACTTGATTGTTGATTATTTATTTTGCAACAGTAAAATAAAAAAAAACAACAAAATTCAGAGACTCAAGAAAAACGTCATAAACGTCAACAACAATGGCAGCAACAACACCACTAACAACATCTGCATAAGTAAAGGCAACAGAAGCATCCAGCAAGCAACTCTTAAAAAAAATAAACGCTTAGCAGTAATGAAAACAAATTTGTTTACAACACTGCGGAGTATTTTGGCAACACAAATTATCTTAAAAATACTTTTCTTAAATTGTACTTAATCCCCACAAATACATACATAAATGCTTATATACACACACAGAGAAGCCATTACAAGTGTTTACATTAAAATGCAAAAACAAAATAGAAGCAATAAGTTTGGCACAGTTTTAAAACACAACAATATTTTATCTCTTCTTCTCATAAAAAAACTGGTCCAAGCCTATAAAAGAATTTGTGTAAAAATACTTAAAAAGGTCCTTTTTGCGTAGACCCTGTCAGAAAGCAAAACCCAATGAAACAGTTCAAACTTATGCCGATTCTGAAGAAAATCAAAACGGTTTCAAAATCCTCCAGAGCTCTTATTTTCAAATGTAGCAGCCAGGTATTGCCACTCCATTTCACTTTTTGCCCCCCTATGCAATATGAAATAGTTTCGTACTGCAAATGCTGTTCGTAAATAGAGAAGAGCTTAATAAGCTTAAATTCAATATCGGAATAGAGCTTCACGCACGAGCGGAATTTTTAAGCACAACTTTGCCAAGGAATGTATACGTTTGTTTTGTGAAGCGGAGTTCTCCCTGCATCTTTCTATGACGCTGTCCTTTTGTGCCAGGACAATAGCTCCTATATGTTAAAGTCCAATAAAATAACTATCCTTTTTGGCATGGCACTTCTTTTTTTAACTCATTTTGCTTGAAAATATGTGATAGTGAATTGTATTATTTTATTACCTCACTGGTAAGGTATGCACCTTCCGCATGCCATTATTATTAAGGTCAATGGTAACACATGACACCTTAAGAAACGTTTTTATTGCAAGTTATTACTCCGAAATTGCTACTTTACTGAACGAAATGAAACTTATCAATGGCAGAGCGATTTTTTAGAATATCATAACACGACATGACTGGAATGGGTGAAAGATTTTATAAGTTTGCGTTCATAGTCTAAACTATACGGCAGTTCTGATGACAGTCGTGCATTGAAAGCTTATCATTAGACGTTTTGCAGACATAAAAGTTGTCCAGTGGCAGAAATATTAAATTATATTTTAAGCTAAAAAAAATATGAAGGCTACGTTTAAAAATTTAAAAAAATAATTTTTTGCCAATTGACTGATCTGAATTAGTAAGGTATCGGAACTGCAGGGTAGCTGCTATAAATAGTAGTTTATTACCATTAGTAAAAGTTTTCGAAAGTTTCTAAAAGTTTTTGTGAAAGCTGCGCGTTGCATAAAATTATTTACTTCTATTGTGAGTCTTTTACCAGTCAAGCTCGGCTTGTCATTTTGAGCTTAAGAATCTTTTATAATATTTTATCTAGATACAGTCCAACAAGAATTCAGATACATTTTAATGAATAAAGAAATAATTTTAAAGCAAAGAAAATAATTATTTTTTAAACCAAATGAATATTTTTGCTAAATATGTCGAAATTAAATATTTAATTTAATTTAATTGTGGCAAGAGAAACTTTTTGAACTTTTTTTTTTTTTTTGGTTTTTTAAGTAACTTAAAGGTTGCACTAATTAAATTTTTTTATGTAAAAAAAAGATACTTTTAAATTCACTAGCTATTGATTTAGTTGTCTATAACAAATATTAGGCATATATAATTCATTCATTTTATTACGTATAATAAAATATAATTTTCATTAATAGGATGAACTATGAAAACGCTACAGAAAGCAGTTATGAAAAATTTCATGTATTTCATGCATGAACTAATTCATAAACACATTGATTATGGGACATTAGTAAAAGCTTTTACGGCTATGAAAAGAGGCTTTTGCTCTCAATATAAATATTATAAATTATCTCATTCTTCTGAATAGATGTTTTGGAAATATTTTCTGTAAGGAAAAACTCACTTCTATTCTATTTTTTTTTCTTTAAGGATCAAAATAGTTGAAATTTTAAATTAAATTAAAGTTAAATTTTATCTCGACTGTAAAATTATTAGGTATTATTTAGGATTTTGCATTTTATATGAGAAGAATGCAGAAAAAAACTCGCATCCAACTTCTATGAGAAAACAATTTTTTCTCCTCACCAATATTCTTGTCTACCAATGAAATTGTTTCGTACTGTTTACGTTGCAACTTTTTATGTTATTTTTTACTACTCCTGGCTGTTTTAAGCTGGCCTGCATCTAGTTGAATTTCTCATTTCATTTTTTCTACACTTTATCACTACGTACTACATTTTATTCAATATATTCTTTTTCTTTTTGACTATATAATTTCAGTGTAAATTGAGTTCACACATAGTAATGTGTGTTACTGCTGTAAGCAGTAGCCCTGGTTTTTTTTCCTTCATCCTTTTCAGGTCCTCTATATGTGTATGACCACAGTGGTACCGTCTGTTCATTGGTAAACATGTACGAGTATATGTGTGGCGTGTTACAATTTAGGAATACAAAAACTACTTATTAGTTCACTTTTTTCTTGCTGCAATTCAATATCATCTTGAAAATAGAGTTGTTTTCCTCCATTATAAGAAAAATTATGGCTTAGAAGAAGGTTAAGGATAAAATTATTACTTGGCAGTGGTAATGTAATTGTTTGGAGGCGATTGTGAGTGTGGAAGTAGCTCTCAACATGTGAACTCATGCTCATTTATTTAGAGCCCTGATGAAGGGATTTAAGTGGCCTGTTGAAAATAATTATATAAATTCTTGGCAAAACCAATTTAGAAGGGAAATACTTTTGATAATCAACTGGCAAAGTTTAAAGAAGGAAAAGGCACTGCCACTAGCGCGGGCACTGGGACTGGTACTGGCACTGGCACTGCCACTGGCACTGGCACTGACAAACATTCAGAAGATTAATGAATTAAATAAAAATGTGTTTATGTTGAATGGCGAATTAAAAAAATATTACCAGCAACTAAAACTTAATTTAAAGAGCTGGAAAGGAGCACCTTTAAAATATGCTACAAATTTACAACCGGATGCATTTATACATTAAGCCTTCATTGACAATAAAACAGCTTAAAGATACTTTTTAGTCTCGCAAACAGTAGATCTCCCTAATAAATTTTCTATTGTTACAAGAAACAAACGATTTCGCTGCGAAATTCAAATGATGATGACACATCACACGTGTTACCTCTACAGTTTATTGTCAAACGAATCGACAGTCAATCGATAAGGAGCATAAAAAGATAAAAAAATATTAGCATAATTCATACATGGATTACATGCAAGCTGACTTTTGATTTAGTCCTACCGCTTTAAATTTTAACTTAATACACAAATACGAGGTGTGATCAAAAAAATAACGGTTTTTTTCAATTTTTTCCAAATGTATTTATTCTTGACCCTACAAAGCAAATCCCCCGGAAGTGTTTTAAAATCCTCGAAATACTTTTAGATCGCGCTTTTGGTATCGCCAACACTACCCCTCAAGCGTAGCAAAACGCTTTCCTTTCATTGGCATCTAAAGTTTTAGGGAGAGGGGGCGGTAAGGGGTTGGTCGAGTCCATTGAATATGGTGGTTAAGGCCTGAGAGCTTCTAATTTAGCACTACCGATTTAAATTTCAGCTTAATAAACAAATACGAGGTGTCATCAAAAAATAACGGTTATTTTAAATTTTTCCAAATGTATTTATTCTTGACCCTACAAAGCAAATCCCCCCGGAAGTGTTTTAAAATCCTCGAAATACTTCTGGAACGCGCTTTTTTGTATCACCAAGACTACCCCTCCAGCATAGCAAAACGCTTTCCTTTCAGTTTTAGGAAAAGCAAGAAGTAAGCGACGGGCGAGTGCGGTGAATACGGTGGTGTAGGCATTAGATTAGAGTTTTTTTATATCATGGTGCAAAATCCAAAATTGGCTTTTTCATAATTCTGTGCACATAATTTCAGGGTAGTATTTCTATGTGACCCTACGACCTTGTGATGTACTCAAATTAAACATCGAAATAAAAAATTGTTTCTGAAGTTGCTAATTTGAAGGCTTTAATATATTTACAAGAACCATTTTCACTTAATTATATATTGCTTAAAAGCATATTCAACTCGCAATTTTTATTTATTTACTCACTCACTAAATATTACAGAGTTCATATCAGCTTTACTAAAATGGAAGGGGCCTTACCTGCAATGAAAAAATTAAAGAAATACAGTTAACTGAAAATAACTTTCACTGAAAATCGTTTCGGGGCATTTTTTTACGATTCGTTTTAATATAATAACAATAATAATAATAATAACAATAATAGTAATATAATGCCATCTAAACTTTAAATTAACAATTAAAATTGATCAAATAAAAAATAAAATACAAGTGTGAGCTTTTGAAAGCTTTCGTTGTATGTTTTTAATGGTCAAATTAAAATAATGTTTGTTCAAGTTTCGTAATAAATATTAACCAGAAGCGTGTACAAGCACTAAAGAAACATGTACAAGATATAACTTATAAAAGCGAAACTGAAAATACACTTTGAGAAATTTCAACTGCGTAAGGCAATAAAGCCCGCCTAATTACCCCAATGAGGTACGTGAAGGTATTCATTTAAATGCTTCTTCTGCCGAATGACGAATGTAATACAGGAATTTTGTGAACCGGTCATTTTTAATAGATAGATTTTAGGATTTTAAGGATAAAGAAATTTTTTTTAGTGGTGCAAAAAAAAAATTAAAAAGCTTTTAAAAGCTTTCCAATTGTTTGAAGATTTCATTAGTGGATCACAGTTTGTTTCGAGCAAAACGGCCGACTGGTTTACAAATTGTGGATTTCTGACCACATTTTTCCAAGCGACCATCTAGCTTTAGGGAATTGCCCATGACAAACGTATTTTCCCTGAATATCCCTTTATGGTACCACAAAAATTTTACCTGGAGCGGTATAGACAGCATGAAATAACCTTTTTTTTATAAATTATGCTTGAGTGAGTAACAGGGAAAGGAAAATTTATCTCTTAAAACAATTTAAAGGACTCTCACTTTGAGCCACTACACACTCACACATTCAAATCAAAAGTAAAAAATTATTATTGTTTATATAGAAAATACCGCTGCTAATATGAGAGGCGTATAGTAAGCAGTTTTGCAGTCTTAAATTTGTAATTTATATAAAAGTAGTGTAAGTACAACAAAGTGGGGCATGTTATATATCTTAAGAAAGCTAACGAAGTGTAGTATTCAAAAATGTAGAAGTACAAAATATACACGTAGAAGAAATTAAAATTAATATCAATAATATCAATAATTATTAATAATTAATATCAATAAAATTAAACACTTTTATTTTTAATTTAATGAATTGTATAAAGTAAAGCAATACCACATATTATATATCATTGGAGAGATCTCGAAGATTAGTTTTCAAAATTATTTTAACTAATTTATTATCTTTAAATTTTAATAAAAAAAAACTTTAAAATGAGAATACAATGAAAAAATGTATATTTTCAATTAAATTAACTTTAAATGCGAAAAGCTTACCAAGTATTTAGTTTACATATTACGGATTTAGCACGATTTTTCGAATTTCACATCACCATGCTTTCGTGATGACTCTTGTACGGACAGTGCAACTAAAATAGTTGTTAATAAATTAGACAAACGTATCAAAAATTTATGTTTGTAATGATTATCTTCTAAAGGTCACTGAAGGTCAATCGAAGTCATAAGAAGACAACATTAAGAAAAGGCGCTTTTTTAAATCACAAATACAATTTGGAAATGTAACTTCTATCCTGAAATTGTTTAAAATCTTCTTATATTAGAAATTTATTTAATTTTGAAAGCTGAATGCTTTTAAGTAGTCGCACCAGCTGTCACGTCAGAGCTGAAACATTTTCATATTTTTGCTCCGCAAACATGGTTTTTTTTCAGTGCCCCTCTTGCAAGCAATAAACTTTAATATATTTTTGTGTCATAATAAATAAGCAGACAATTTCGCTGGCACTTGTGAATTAAAATTTTGACCCAAATTATTAAAGAGCAAAACAAACTCCCCAGCATGTTCCATAATGTACTGCTCAAATACAAAATATTTTTCAACTTGTTAAACTTTTGTTAATGCAACCAGATAATAAAAAAGAAACTGAAAATATAGCAAACACTTCCGCCCAGTTGTGGCAGGAGATTATTTTATCGCATACTCTAAAAGCTCTGAAAAAGATTCAAGAGCTGCTATTTGTAACAGATACCAACTTAACGTTGGCATTTATTTAACAATCAAGGGGCAATAAACTTAAAACTGTGATAAAGTTAATTATGAATAGATGGTCCTAAAGAGGGGAACCCGCAATCATGTGAATATGGATGAGCTACTTGGCAGTTGTGCTTCAGAAATAAATGACAGCCGAACACGGTTATAACGAACTGAAATGTATCGGACATTTTAGTAGAAAAATTTTTCAGTCCCATATAAAAAAAAAAAAAAAATACAACAGCGGATAATGTTGATTTTGGCATTTTATAAAGTTCACCGATTTGTTGTTTACTTTTGTTTCCTTCCTCAACTTTATTAATTATTTGCATTTTTGTTGCAACCGCAATGGAATTTCTTTTATTTTTATCCATATTTCACTTTTTGACTTTCACAGAACTTAAAATCAGTCAGCTGTTTCAGTTGTTTGTTTGAATAGTCTGAAACAGCTGTGAAGTGATGTTGCCTATAAGTGTTGCCTTGTGGCAAATTCGCTCTGTGACTCACAAAAATTAGTTCAAACCATAAGCATCTTTGACTGTAAATTCATATATGCTCTTTGCGTTCTGTGCCTCTTCAGACATGATATGATACAAAGTGAAAAGTTCTTTGATACTATATTCTTATAAAATATATGTATGTATGTAAGAGGAATGTGTCCAGGATTTACAATGACCTGTATTAGAACTTGCTTGCTTAAAGTTCTGGTCACAGCGCACTTTTTTTACCAACGTAGTGATTACAAACGTAGCGATTTGTATGAAAAATAGTTACAAAAATGTTGGTATTGGAGAAAACAGTTCGCTATTCGCATAGTTTGTTATAAACATGTTCGACTGTATTAATTTTCTTTCGCACACACATATTCGCATGACAAATTACAATTGTCTTAGCAAATAATTGCTTGATACAAATATAAATTAATTCAAATTTGCTTTTTTATACTCAAATGCTTAAGGCTGATGCTTGCAATCAAGTTCCTTAAGTTAGAACAAATTTTCCATGCCACGAAAGCTACAAACCTGAAGAAATATTTCATGTTAATTAATTTATATGACAGACCAAGATAGGCAAAGCAAATTACAACGAGCTTAAGGTTTCCCCTTTCGGAAACTTATATTACGAACTTTGGTCTCAGGCACAGAAAAAACTGAAGATAATTTTGCCGGATGACACCGACATATAGACCAGTGAGTCAGTTTAATTCCCTTCTTAAATTTTAAATACATTTCCTGTAGATACTTCAGATTCTGATTCGTATCTAACAGCACGTACCAGCTTTAAACTTTTAAGTTCGAAAATATATATTGTGTCTTAAGCGGATGCATTCCATTTTGCACCAGCTGATTTAAGCACGAAAACTTGCCCCGGATTGTCTTACATTATTTCAAAAAACTGTTTTCAACATGTTTTCTTCTACTTGCTACTAAGCTTGCTAGAGAAATTTGAGAAAAGTTTTTTAAATCTTCTTTTAAAATATCTCATGAGAACATGAAGTTTGCCATGAAAATGCAAAAGCATAATTTAAAATATTTTCCAACTGCTGCAGAAAACTTTTAATTTTTAAAACTTTAATAAAAAAAAAATTATTTTAAATATTTAAAGGGATTTACACTTTGGAAATTTATGTTACAAAAATCCCTCCCAAAAGGATACAAAAGTATTAAAATAGTATTTGAAGTGTAAAAAAAGACGAATTATTAAATAAAGAAAATTGTGCGTTGTTGCAGTAACACAAAAATGTTGGAAAAAGTTCAAAAAGCTACACACTATTCATTTCCATGTTGAAATACACCGCAACTGTTCAACATATTGTTATTAGAACTTTAGTCGAATGGGACTTGCTTACATTGACCGTATGGAAAATTACATTAAAGAAAAATATCAAAAACAAACTCATAAAGTTATAAAGTAAAAATATCGCATGCTACAATTTTAATTTCCATAGAAAAATTTCAAAAATTTTCATTAATTCTAAATACGCCGTTTTTCGTTAAATATTTTTAAACAACTTTAATGAAAAATTTCAGAAAAAATTATATATTTTATATTTATATTTATTTTATATTTTATATTTATATATATATTATTATATTTTAGGAAAATTTGGATATTGAATATACATAAATATGTATGCAAAATTTAGATTGCATATTTATTGCATATACAAAAATTATCCTATGCGATATTTTAATAACATTTGGATATTGAATATACATAAATATGTATGCAAAATTTAGATTGTATATATATTTTGCGTATAAAAAAAATTATCCCATGCGATATTTTAGTAAAATTTGGATATTGAATATACATAAATATGTATGCAAAATTTAGATTGCATATTTATTGCATATACAAAAATTATCCTATGCGATATTTTAATAACATTTGGATATTGAATATACATAAATATGTATTCAAAGTTTAGATTGTATATATATTTTGCATATAAAAAAAATTATCCCATGAGATATTTTCTTAAAGCGTGCACATTTCACATTCGTCGATTTTTTGATACCCACGAGCATATATATACAAAAATTATTGCGAGCGATATTTTAATAGAAATTATTATGCTTTATACAATTATAATTATTGCATATTTGCACCTATATTTTCACGAAAAACAGAAAAAATTAAAAAAAAATTGAAAGGAAAAATTATATATAAATCATTTGTATTTTTAATTAAATTATAATTATATATAAAATTATATCTGTATAAATTGCGCGTTTAAGCATATTTACGATTAGTGATATAAAGCAGAATAAAACGAAAAAAAAATTATCGCATAAGATAGATTTTTAATTTTAGTTGCATGAACATGTTATTCGTCACGTTATCTGAAATGCTTAACATACGAGCAACCAAATTATCATATGAAATATTTTCCACGAACACACATATTTGAATTATATGGTATAACAGTGTAGGGTGAACAAAACAATTAAATGTACATATAGAAATTTATATATCCATACATCTAGCATTATACCAGGAAAAATTTGTCGCATGAAATATTTTATTAATTCTATTAACTGGACGTATTCCATTTTGTATTCGTATTTAAAATTACAATTTAATAGGAAATCATTTGAGAATGTAAAAGAAATCGGTATCAGCAGCGCTATCCTTGGCCATATCCTCCAAACCAAGCTTTAGTTTTTATTAGCTATTCAGGCAATTTAGTGTACCGTTTCAATGACGTTTCCAAAAAAAAAAAAAACAAAAAAAAAGATTCATTTACTTTTGTTTCCATTAGGCTGAAGAAATTCAAGTACAAGTTCCGAGTATAATCCTTGTGGCTTTTATTACGCTCCCGCTCCAACTAACCAGCTGAAATTTTATAGTTTTTCCCCCATCAAGTTTTCTACATTTTAATTTCATTTTATAGTATAAGCGTGCTGGTGACTCCTTTACAGCGTGTCTTGCAACTATATTAACATGCCAAGAGAAATACTGGTGTCCTGTTTGCCTCCAGGGAGCAATATTGTGTTTTTGAAGTCGAGCATGTATGGCTTTAATAAACTAAGAGGGAACAGGTCCTCAGCACACATACATAGATAGAATACAAAATACTACTTCAAATAGTTGTTATGCATAACAAAAGGGACCCTCCTGCGAAGCCACTCAGGACAATGGCATATGCTTTCCTTTGCGGTTAATGGTTGCAAAAGATAGACCACATTTCATTATAAACGCAAAAGCTTGCACACACTTCCCCACACGTACATACTCGTACATACAGATATACTAACGCACACAGTTGCACAGAAAAATATTGTGGTTAAAGGAAATTTAAGGAACGCAAATTTGTTTTTTGTTGCCTTCTCACTGAATGGCTGACTGACTGCGTAACTGACTGCCTGCCTGGCAGCCTTGATTGTATTTGTGAAATTGTTAAATATTATAACATTTTTGAAAGGGGTGACGTGACTATTTGAATTCACCAAACTAGTGAAGTTAAACGTGGCGCACTTAATTCGTTTCGGCATATCTTTTTTTACGTCGTGCACATTATAAAAGTTTCCCCCAGTAACAAATTCAGTAGTATTTGTATTTCATAGTAAAGATTAGAAAAATAATTAAATCTAATAGGTAGTCCATCAAATTGTTTAAAAATTTCTACTGCCGAAAATAATTTTAAATTTTGGATGTGTCGAAGTGAAATGCCAGCTCAAACTCAATTAACATTTTCGTTAGGAAATTGTTACTTTTAATGAAATGTTGTATTGATTGTCAGTCTGCAAAGAAATTAATCATGACAATTAATGAATTTCGTAATTTGAGAATTTCTTTCATATGAATTTTTTATTCAAAAAGAAAAAAAATTATTGCAATTCATTTAATTATTTCAATTCATATTCATACATTCGCTTTAAGTATGTTTTGCAGGAATTTTTTTAAAATTATTTAACTACATAAATAATAATTTTAATACTTCAAGAAATAGAAAAATTTTCCAATAAAGAGAAAATTAGAAATTTTTTAATATTATTTTGCATATAAAAACAGATACAAAAATTATTTTCATACTACGCAGCAGTTACACGAGCAAGTTTTGCCATTAAAAGTATTGCTTTCAACTGCTTTTTGCGTAAGAAATGAAACAGACAAATGAAAACAAAATTCGGAAGCAACTCTGCGTAAAGTTTCAAAAGTATTAAATTAATTATAAATTAATCGTTAATTGTATTCCCCATTTCGTTTTCGTATAATAATCCACAACTGCTTGCAAGACAGTCAGTATCTACCTGGGAATTGCAATAATAATAATTCTCACATGGGAAGATAGACAGATTAGCAATAGCCAGATTGAGATTTAAACTATTTCCAGAAGAAGGTCGTGCTGTCTTTGGAAACATATGTCATGACTATTTTGCTATTCTGATCTGTGTCCTGCTAGTCCTTGTTGTGCATTGGTTTCGAATCACATATCTTTTTCTTAGCTCACTATTTACGTCATAGGGTGCCTCTGTAGGCGCATGAATAATGCTCAGCCTACTAAGCCGCAGATCACGGTTTCGATTCCTGCTTAGACCCTGGATATTTTCCTGCGGACAAGCCGAAAGCTTTGCAAGTTATATTAATTAATACCAAAAAAAAAAAAGAATATAGAAAAATATATTAACAAAAATTCGCTTTTAATCTGTCCTTTCACGTTAAAATTCCAAAAAAAAAAAGATATAAATTTTAATTTCGGACTAAATTTAATGTAATTTTCCATTAAACTGATCACTTTGACAAGTTTTATGTTATAAAGCGTTATATTTCCTGCTTGTAAAATTCAAAAGAAAATTAACTTTATAAATGATTCACAACAGCAACAACAGCACAAACAACAACAACGGGTTCAGGAAGAGAACAATATGTTTTGTATTCCACATATAAAGAATTCATAAAGCAACAACAGCAGATCCAAATCCCGAGTTAATAATGACAAAACATTCATTTCTGCTCTCGTTAACTTTGCAACAGTTCGCTGTTGTTGTCCATGAAAGTTGTTATTTGATTTCCTTTACTTTTTCACTATTAAAATATTTACTTGAATTTGCTTTGGTTTCCATTCTTCTTCTTGCGCTCGGTGGTCTATTCATTAGCAACCAACTGCTTTTTTATTATTCATTTGTTACTAAATATTTGTGTTGTTGCTGTTGTTGGTTTAGACACAAACAACAATACAACTTCATTCCAGTTCAAGCAACTGAGAATAGAAAGAGACAACCGACAAGCTAATCTTGTAACATTTTTAATATCAAAAAAAAAAAAAAGGAATAAAAAAGGAAAACTTGTGAAAAGAAATCCTTCAGCTTGTTGTAAAAATTAAGTTGTACGAAACTTAAGAAGGGTGTTGATTTTTCTCCTCCATTCCCTGCAAACCAGCAAATTAAGCAGCGGAAAACTTTTAGTCAATTGATGAAATGTTGAAAACTTATAGATTATATTGAGTACAAGAACGTACAAGAAAGTGCATGCAAGTGCATGCATGTGTATGTATAATAGAGAAACTCTGTTTTAGCAGCGAATAATAATCCGTAAATTGCACACTAATATCATCATAACACGACTATATTATGCACCATCATCATATTATTGATCTAGATTACACCATAATTTCCAAAATAAACCCATTCAAATTATGCAAATAATTTTTATTAAAATAGAAAAGAAAAACCAGAACTATTTCTTCTCTCTTCTTAATTCATTTGATAAATAAATCGTATTAAAATGCCCGAATTAATATCCACTAGAGTATTAGTTATTACTTTTCAACAGCATTGAAATGGGTTATTGTTCAGATCATACTTAATTAATTAAATTAAATTAATTACTTAATTAAATTAATTAGCTAATTAAAACGATTAAAATAAAATGATTAAAATAAACATTATGCGAATAATATTGAATTATAAAAAAATTAAAGTATTAGATGCAACAAAACTATTCGAATAAATATTAATCGAGTAGAATTCATTGTTGTATAATTATTTTATAAATCTTAGGAAAATAAAAAAATGGCCGCTGGGGTCCAAACTGAATTCTTTGAACTGAGCTGGTATACTGGTATACAAGTTGAAAGTATTAAAAATAAATGTCCACTATTTTCCAAAGTTTTTAAAATCAAAATAGACTGCCTTTTCATGGTTTACAATCCACTGATACTCAATGAGGGCATGACTGCGTTGCATTGCTACAGATCACTATCTTTACGAATTTTACGACCAACGATGATATGACTGTTATACACTGGTATACAAGTTGAAAGTATTAAAAATATATTTCCAATATCTGCCAAAGTTTTTCAAATCAAAACGGTCTTCTTTTTCGTGATAAGCAACTCACTGAAGGCATGACTGAACTGCATTCCTCCGGCTTATTATCTTTACGAATTATACAACCAACGATGGTATGACTGTTATACACTGGTATACAAGTTGAAAGTATTAAAAATATATTTCCAATATCTGCCAAAGTTTTTCAAATCAAAACGGTCTTCTTTTTCGTGATAAGCAACTCACTGAAGGCATGACTGAACTGCATTCCTCCGGCTTATTATCTTTACGAATTATACGACCAACGATGGTATGACTGTTATACACTGGTATACAAGTTTAAAGTATTAAAAATAAATTTCCACTATTTTCCAAAGTTTTTAAAATCAAAATGGACTGCCTTTTCATGGTTTACAACCCACTGATACTCAATGACGCCATGACAGAGCTGCATTCCTCTGGATCATTATCTTTACGAATTATACGGCCAATGAGGTCATGACTGTTATATACTGGTATACAAGTTTAAAGTATTCAAAATAAATTTCCAATATCTTACAAAAGCTCTTCAATGCATTATCGTTGCCACAAAAGAGAAGATGATTTTGAAATGCAAAAATTCAAGTACGAATTCAATGCCATTATTTAATATCTGCAGAATTCCTCCAAGGGAATAAACACATATAGAAGTAGAAAGTTCGCTGCTGCAAGCTCAAAAAGACAAGGTTACACAAAGAGAAATCCAAAAAACTATTCAACAAAATTAATTATTAATTTGCTGAAAAGTCAGAACTTCCTTCGCATACGCCCTGCTACATAAAAGTGAATGCAAATAACCATGAAAAATATCTCACTGGAATAAATACCCTGCAAAAGGATATACGAGCACACACATACATACCAGCAAAACACAAAAAACTTACCTTGCAAATTAATTAAATATTACACACTCACACACACACATGCACAAGCAAGCACATGTGCACTTAAATATTGTAATAGAAATTTCAGATTATTTTCTATGTATTTGAAACCAAAAAAGAAAAAAAAATAGAAAACAAACAGCAACAAACGTTTAATATTTCAAATAGATCAATTCTAAATAGTTTGATGACAACGCAAAAAAAATTGTAATAAATAAAACAAATCAAGAATTCGACTACAACAGAAACGAGAGACATCCATTTAGCTTAAAATGTGCTAAAAACAATAGATATTAATCCTTAAAAAAGGTATGGGAGAAAATATTTGAAAACCAAAAGTTAATACTCAACGATTTCGCAGGATAAAATATATTTGAAAGTAAAGCATGTACCAAAATGTGAAGTTTTCTATAATAACAGATGGCGTAAAGGCATCGTTTTATATCCTGGCGCTGCTGGTCACACTATCATACAAAAATGCAACCTTGATCGCATGAAAATTGCCATCTTATGAGCATTTTTATAAACTTTTGCTTGTCATAAAAATCGCACATTTCTAAGTTGCAATATTAAATTTTTCTAGCAGAGATGCCATATTTGAAAAATCGTACGACAGTGAGGGATTGTGAAACGAAACTATTTATTCAATTTGGCTTAAAAACAATTGTGAGCAAATTTCGTGGAAACATGTTGAGAGAGAGAGAAATTGTAGAATATCTCTGGCAACATTTAATGAAGCTGCGAATTTTCAAACCTCAGCTGACTGAACTTTTTGTTTACATTTATGCTGGAGTTAATGTCGACGTCGCAAACGGCGTCTGAACGCTGAAATTGTGATGTTCGACGTTTATGCTGGAGTTAATGTCGACGTCGCAAACGGCGTCTGAACGCTGAAATTGTGTTGTTCGACGTTTAATTTCATTTTGCTGTTAATATAAATATAAACTAAACTGATAATATAAACTGATAATTTGAAAATTTATTTACTGAAATATTTGTAATTAAATACTAATTACTTATTTTTTACCAAATCTCTCCTTTAAGAGGTGTATTCTTATAGTTCTTGGAGAATTTGTTATATAAATATTATTTTATATTTAAATGTATTTCTTTTTATAGGGAGATATTACCAAATTTTAATTATTATATATATATAAAATAAATATTATCGCCCTATAATATCAATATTAATAAATTGAACTCTCAATTTTTATAGTTTAAAATAAAATATTTAAATAAATAAATAATCAATTATTAAGAAAGTATAATAACTAAAATTACGAACTAAAAATTAAATTATATAATTAATTAAAATTTGGTAATATATCTCCCTATAAAAAATAAATATTATCCCCCTATAATAGATTAAATTAAATATCAATATTAATAAATTGAACTCTCAATTGTTCATTTACGCGAACAGCATTTATAATTTTTTCATTTAATGTACTATCCGAGCTCATTTTAATTAAAAAAAAAAAGCACCAGTTTAAACAAGTACTATAATCAGATAATTATGTATATATATTGCTTTGACATTTCATTGAACGCCGTACAAACGCTGAAAAAGTTGAAACCGATTGAACTTTTTCAGCGTTTAATTTCAGACGTCGTTGAGATTAGCAGCTCTCATACAATTTCATACGTTTCAACGTTTTTTTTGACAGTTGACGACGTCCAGGCGGCGTTTTCGACGTCGACATTAACTCTAGCAGTACTCTGCAATGTAGAGGGCTTGAAGAGCCCTAGTACACTAGAACACACACTATATATTGCAGAATCGCATGATTCTACGCAATTTTAAAAAGTCGCCTCAGAAATGTATTTTAGGTATCACTGCTTGACTGGACATGATCCCTTTGTGAACAATTTCACAAAGCTTACATAAAAGCCCTTTTTAGTACACACTAATAAACGTTTCCACCAGATGTGCCATATGTGACAACCTGTCAGTTTGTGTGGGATACTGAATCATGGCCTTAAAGGTACTTTTTCTCAAGTGAATTAATCAATGTTGCTCAATACTTTCCAACCATTTCAACTAAACATTAGCCTTCAATCTGAATTGAGAAGATTTAAATTCATTTGGGGAAATGTATTAGAAACCAGAAAAAAAGCTGAGCTTTTTTCCAACACTCCTCTTAACAACATAAACACGACAAAGTTGTTTGAACTTAAAATAATTTTTCAACACGGATTTCCTTTTTCATTTTAGTTTCATTCGCAGGATTAATTTTTTTTTTCTTTTTTTTTTTGTAACATTTCACAAAACTTTAAATAATTTTATTTCATTTCAGTGTAAAACCGTATATGAAGCAAAAAGTAAAAGAAGTGCTGATGAGGGGAAAACTGCAGGGCAGTGCAGTGCAGTGCAGTGCAGTGCTGATATATGTTGGAACATGGAAACGCCATTGGGATTTGTATTGGGGTAAACGTGTTTCTGATTTCAGTTTTCAGTAAAAATAAAGTTGCCAACTTTTATTGTTATTGTCGGTATTAAATGTTTGCTCTTATCTGCTTTCTCTCCTGTTCCTCCTCTGCTTCTAGTAAATGTGTTAGAATTTAGACTATAAATTTGAATATTTGTAAAACTAAATTTTATGCATACGTGTATCCCTTTTTATTTTTATTTTCATTTTCATTTTCATTGTTATTTTGTTGGTTTCCAATTTTTGAAGTCAAAATAAACATGTACGTACTCGTACTCGTATTTACCGTGAAGAGGCAACTTTTTGCATGTTCTGTTGCAAATGAGAACTTATTTCAACACAAATACTTTGATATTTGATAATGAAAAGATTAAAGAAGAACTTCAATACCATATTGAAGGCACAGTGGTATAAAATGTATAAACTACACAAATAAATCAGACATTCAGTGTTTGATCTAAACTAAAATATGTTCACAATGTAATAAAGTTGAAAAGGAAAGAGGGGTTGAAAAAGAAAAAGATGTTTGAAAGCAAATCACGAAGAGGATGTTCCAGCATTAAATACCTGCGATGGGAAATTACAAGGAGGAGAGAAAACAGAAACAGAGTTGAACAACTTTTTCACAAAACAACATGGCAATTCAAATACAATTTAGTTAAAGGAAAACCAATCCATTATTAGGGTGGTAACTATTAATTGTTACCTCCATCACTCTCAGCAACACTTTGAAAAATACAAACATAAATTGCATTTTGTAAGCGGACACTTACAGCCACGTTTAAGCCAAATATTTCGATTTTATTAAATTTAATCGTTGAAAAAAATCGATAAATTTTTCCTCTACAAAATAATTTTTTTTTTCTCTTTTTTTTGGTGAAGAAAAATAATGTTCTACATGATCATAAAACATGAAAAGGATTTCTCAGCAACACTTTGAAAAATGCAAAGACTGAAATTTCGTTTTGTAAACGGACATTGACAGTGGCGTTTTAACCTCACATTCAGATTTTGTTTATATTTAATCGTTAAAAAAATCAATTAATTTTTCCTCTACAAAATAATTTTTTTTTTTTTTTTTTTTTTTTTTTTTTTTTTTTTTTTTTTTTTTTTTTTTTTTTTGGTGAAGAAAAATAATATTCTACATGATCATAAAACATGAAAAGGATTTCTCAGCAACACTTTGAAAAATGCAAACATTGAAATTTCATGTTGTAAACGGGCATTGACAGTGGCGTTTTAACCTCACATTTAGATTTTGTTTACATTTAATCGTTAAAAAAAAAATCGATTAATTTTTCCTCTACAGAATAATTTTTTTTTTCTTTGGTGAAGAAAAATAATGTTCTATAGGCTGACCAAGTATGAAAAGGATTAATCAGCCACCCTCTGAAATTTCATTTTGTAAACGGGCACATACAGCGACATTGTACTCACATATTTAGATTTTATTTATTTTTTATCGTTAAAAAAAATCATTTCATTTTTCCTCTTCAGAATAATTTGTTTCTCTTTTATTTTGATGAGGAAAAATAAAATTTAAAAGACTTTGAAAACATTTTTAATTAAAAGATAATTTTTTTTTTATTAATTGTATGTACTCATATAGCAAATAATGACTAAATGTGGTTTAAATAGTCCTCTGCCTTTTTTAACAAAATTGCATAAAAATTTAATTTAGAATTTCTACTGGATTACAAATCATGAAAAGGATTTCCCGTATCTCACGCAATGCAATTGTTCATTTAGCTAATGAAACATTTCATTCGTACAACGAACCACCGTTAAAGCTTTTGATTTACTTCCTCAATGAGGATATTTGCATTTAAACCCGAATTGACATTCATAGACTTGGCTCGTCTAGTAGTTTTATTTGAGTATCGCCGTAATGTATATCTATTTTTAAATTACTACAGATCCTTCAGTACATTCAGAATGCGAATTCAAGCTTGTTTTACAAAAAAAAAAAAAAAGTTGCCTGAATATCGTCTAAGTTATTGAATGGAAATGTGGCGTGTGATTTTTTACAAAACTATACAGGCGCATATTCAGAACAGGAGGCAGATATACAACGTACAAAGGCGGGCATCTATAGCCGCACTCTCCCTTCTCTATGTACTCGTACGTGCATACACTTGTATGCAAATGTAGTAGGACATAATGGTCCAAATGCAATCAAGCAAAGATAACATTTTCATTTCATTTCTTTTTTTGGCCTTTAGAAAACGTCATGTCATCATTAACTACAAACAACCAAGTGGAAACGAACACACTACTGAGCTGCTGCTACATGTTCCATTTGAATGAAATTGGGAATCCATAGTACGTACAAATAAATGTACAAGGGTGCATTTCCAAGGGTACGTTTCCTTTCTATAATGTGTGCAGCATGGAGGAGGACGAATTTCGTGGGTTATGCAAGTCTGAGGGACTTATTTATATTGACTGTCAAGTTAAGGAGGAAGTAAAGATGGGTCACTCTCCATGTACACGGTCGTGCCCTCAAATCGTCCATGCAGTATAACGAATATATGAGATAAGGTATTTGGCAGGCTCTTGGATCTAATGTGGAAAGATTTTTTTTTTTTTTGTCATACAATAAACAACGAAAAACATGTTAATAACCATAATGGACGTATTCCCAGTATGCAAATTTGGCTCCTGTGTTTCGTGACGTTTCCAAATATTTAAAAAAAATTGGCGATGGCGAAATCAGTCTATGACATATAAATTGGCAAAGTAGGCCAAATATATGATAGCCATCTTCAAAGGCTTATGTGTTGGCACTGCCATCTGCCGAATTTCCGAACTTGTAATTGACTCACCCGTTATGTTCGATTGGATTGAAATTTTGTTAGCATTTGATTCAAACAACAACAAGAAAAATAAAATTAATGATGACTGTGTAACTTGTTTGACTGTGTACTGGGCGATTGTATGTACGTTTGAATGGTATTCGGTAACATGGGATTTATAAATACCAAAAGACAGACAAACGGAGCCAAAAACCCATGAACAGGAGGTATGAGGAGGACGTCTAAGACAGACCCACCATCAAACATCATGTTTTGTTCATACATTCGCCAAAAAAACTAGTTAATGTTCACAATTTATTTGGTAAAAGTTTTTCTCTCTGCAAATTGTCAGACAACAATGACTACAGTTTTATTTCAATGTCTAATTCAAATTGCGTCTATGGAACTGACTGCCCATGTGTACACGATTATTAACATGTTTCAGTATTTATCTTTACCCAGCAAGTCAAACACAAAGTAGAGCACATATTCAAAAATGCAATTCGAATTGAGATTTAATTTTTGACAGATGTCACTCCTTTAATATGGTTTTAAGTGTCTAAGACAAAGACTACATTCAAGTCGGTGCAACACTTTATAAACGTGATGGGAAAAGCAGGCGTGACATATTTCGGCACATCGTAGCTAATCGATAGATTAGTTAATGTCAGTTCAGATAATTTGAACTGGCATGAACTTGTTTGCTGGGTAAGAAAGAGTGTCAAAAAGTCTAACCGTTTGGAGCTTAACTGTAAAATGTTTGCGTACGATCATAAAAATGCATTTATCACGTGGGATTAACCAAAAGAGCCAACCATTCGTCGTCATTCAGCCAGAACGTCACACAGTCACGCCGCTTAACAAATTTTACAATTTTGACATCAAGTTTTTCAAGTGGTATTTGTTTTTAAGTTTGAAAAAAGAAAACATTTTCATATTTAGTTGGTTCATTTAAATAAAATACAACTCGTTTGTACTAAATCATCCACATTTCTTTACACGAATTAAATGTCATGTTGGCGTTTAAACGGGTTCTGCTTTCCTTACAAAGTTATAAAATTAATTAAAAATTCAATGAATAAGTGTATTGAGGTTGGATACCCACTGTACTGGTTATTTATGCCAGATGAATGAACTACTTCATAGAGGAGGGAATAAACTCATTATTGGAAAGGTGGTTTCTGTGTTTGCCAGAACCACTAACTGGCAGAGCTAGGAAAGTGTTGTCTCTGTATTCTTGTCAGGTTTTGATACATGCCATTGTCATTTGTTACGGACAGAGCTGTGCTGCCAATTGTCTTTCATATTGCGAGGAAGCCAAGTATTTGGATGCCACATAACATGTTCCTAAGTTATAAGATCTACAATGTATTTAACTTGACCAAAAGTTTTAAAGATATTCAAAAACCGCCTCATAGCTTTAGTGCATCTGAAAGCACAATAAGATGAAAATCAGGGAAGTTGGATTTTACATCCAGGAACCAGGGATCGCCAAACAGCCTGGGGTCTGGGGATAGATTTATTGTCCCGCAGAGAGTAACTTAGGTACATTGTATATTAAATACTATTAACGTACGATCGTGTCGAATATTCAATCGAGCTCCAAAAATATTTTTCGCCACTTCTCTGATACTATAAAAGCTCCATATGATATAAGAGTTGACGTATGCACAGCCATTTACTTTTCTGTAGGATGTGTTAGAGAAAGATTTGTAACGTAGAACGATGGGTACTTAAGTAATAGAAATCTACACTGATGGATCTTTCAAATACTTCGCAAAAGATGTAAAAATATACACTGAAGTCAAGAAGTCGATTGGTACGGACAGATAACGTTGAATATACACCGAAAGAATGATAATCCACCTACGCATAGTAAAATATTGTCATTCTTAAGCCTTTTTTAAAACTCGCAGATCATCATCCCTGCCAAGCATGAAATTGCATTTAATTAAAATCGCACAAAAAAAATTTATACATTTAGAGACTTAAAGCTTACCAAAAAGCTCGTAAAAGTAATAGATTTTAACTTGGTGATAAATAAATTACGAAACTTTTATCGCTTTTCTCAAAACACAAAAATTTTCTTTAATGTATAAGCCATTATTTAATAATTTAATTCGTCCTGCAGCACAACTCCAACCTCGTAGGAATGTAAATCTTTCTAGGAAATGTTGTCAATAAGATCAGATAAATTTCAAATGAAATGATGCCTCCTCATTGAATTAAATTGTGTTGTCTCTTAAAGCCAGCAAAATGCCGCCCCAAATGGAATGGGGGAGGAACAACATTGTATTCACTGCAAATAAGCTCAAGGTTTTGAAAGGCACAAGTTTGCTTTCAAATTATTTTTAAAGTTCTTTGAAGCGGCCTTTAATTTTGTCAACAATTAAATTTTTACTTATTCATGGGTTAAGCTGATGCTGTAGGTACTCTTCTTGCAATTCATTTTCATAAGAATTTTGAGGTGTATGGTTTGAAACGAGAGAGAGAGAGAGAGAGATAGCTTTCGCAGAGCATAATGGATTTTCACTAAGGCATTATACGGGAATAATGCTTTCCAAAGGAGTAATTCCCCTCTGTAGCAATTTGCATATCATACTTATAGATTTCTGCTTTGAGCCTAGCGGTTTTTCAGTCTATTTTATAAGCTCTCGTTTGATAATTTATTTCGAATAAACCCCAAATGCTTCATTTCACAGCTTTGAGAATATTATGCCAAAAATAATTCTAGTGCTTTCCATACCAAAATATCTTAGAACTATAGAAACATTCCCTAAAAAAACACTTCTCCCTCTATCTCGATCTTGCTATACTTTATTCGAATTTGTAGAAGCCAACAACTGAGAGGTTTAAAAGCAGGATAATACAACACTAAGCCTATTGAAATTGCGTAATATCATGTTTTATTCACTTTTAATAAAATCGAAAAGTAATAACTCTGAAGCGCGGAAAGAATTGCTGCCGACCGATAATTTGATTTATACCAAATTTGGTACTCTGCTTACCATTTGAAAGGAAATGCTGCTATAGCTCATATGCATACAAGAAATAATGTTGCTAAACGCATTGCAACATTGACACCGTGAAACATGTATCTGACAATATTTTATTCAACAGCGAAATTTTAAGTAAAAATTTCTTGCCAAGTATATGTTCCTTAGCTATTTTTGTACACTATATTTCTGAGCCGAATTTACACCGCGATGAAAAAAACCGTGTAAATACAGACACAGAGATGTCAAGTGTGTAATACTACAATTCACTAACCCACGTAGGAAAACAACTAGAGTTCGTTTTGTTTGCTTTTTAAAATTTTTTAAGGATTCAGATTACAATTTGTAATCAACCTCTGAAGAAACCGCAATCGAAAAAAATTTTTTGCTTAAATAAATCGTTTCGATTTGAAATCGTATCAATGTACAGAATAATCTGGCATACCTTTTTATTGCTCAAGGACGATGTCATTCCGCAGAGCCAATACTCTATTTATACAATGCATTATTTCCTTAAATAAATAACTTCTATTGAAATTGGTTACTTGGCAATAAGACAAATAAGAAAAATGAAATAACATAAAAACATCGTACTGCAGGAAGCTGCATGTTTGCCTCATTTCATAACTTCCCCTTCCATAGCTCTTCTTAATCTCCTTCTTAATTTATGACGAAAACAAAAACAAAAACGCACAACATATTTAATTTATAACTTATAAGTATGCCGCTCTTGTAAACATTACAAATATTGTAAATAGAAAAAAGGATGTTGTTCTCATATTCTATCAAAGGAGCGCATAGTGAAGGCACTGCAACACTTTTATTGTTTTTAGTAAATTGAAAATAAGAGGTGACCCCTTTAAGTAAAATTCAAGCGAAACAATATAAAATTATATTTTTCTCAATTTACTTTATGATTCTATTTTATTATTTTTATTTCATGTAGTGCTTGTGCTGCCGCAAAGTGCTGGTGTTGCAAAAAATTATTGCTCGTGATACTTGTAGGTGATGCTGATGCTGATGCCGCTGCTGCCGTTGCTGTTGTTGCTGTTGTTGCTGTTGTTGCTGTTGCTTTTGAATTCATCTTTATTTGCTTAAAGCATTATATTACAACGTCCATATGGAAACAAGTAGCACTGCACGGAGGTGTCTGTCGCAAGCAATGACGGCAATAAGTCTGGGAATATGAGTATATATATATATTTTTTTTTAATCCGAACTTTTTAAAAAGATGCCCGATTTCAAACATATTTCTCTAGGCATTATTATTCCCCAGTGTCCAGCGTATTTAGAAATTTTATTCAACAAACTTTCCTTCCCTGTTTTCCGAACTTTTTCCACTAAGTTGGAATGTGTTGGTATTCCTCATTTCTTGGTCGTTTATAATGTGACAGCGTCATCACAACATCAGCTCCGTCATCTTATCACGTCATAAGGGGAAGAAAAATACTTGAAATAAAATAGAATAACCAATTTTTAAAGTGGCTAAAAGAAGCACGCTCGTGAATTAAAAAGGAGCATAAATTTTTCTTGTCATTCAGGTTTCATGTTTTTATAAAACACTCGAGGCTGGTGGCATTTTACTACGTATTTATTTATTACAATTGTAACAACAAGTTGTACAGATATTTTCTCATTTTCTTGCCATTTTTGCACCACTTTAGTTATCCTTTATTCTAAGGACAACGAATATATAGTTGCAAATAGAAACGTATTTTTGGTAGGCGCGTTATTTTTCATTATTTATTATTGTTATCCTTTAGAAACAGAGACGCAATATTTGCGATATTTACAGTGCAATCACGAAAATGTGATTGAGGGGAAAGTGTATCTTGGAAATTTGAATTGTTTTGAAGCAAATACGTGCTGCAAATATAAAATTATTACTATGCGAATAATTCTATCTTTCTTAAAAAAAGAAAGAAACATTTATATATTTAATATGTACACGCCTAAAAATATGCCACAAAAACTTTTTACCCTTTTTTTTAGTTCTTTTCTTACGAATGCAATAAAATAGTAAATATAGTTTCTTCCTTTCCTAACCAGCTCACCGCTTAATATTAATAATTTTTAGAGCTTAAACCTGCAATTAATTTGAAATAAAGGACGAAAACAGTCATTAGATGAAGAAGGCATATTCCCCAAGTGCTTTCATTAAAAAAAAATGTATATTTATTTGAGAGTGTATTTTTCACATGCTTTATACATACTTTGATATACTCGCATGAGACCAATTTTGTGATTTCTGTCTTACCGAAAGACTTTTCTAAATTCTAATCAAGATTTTTTTATTTTAATGAATCTTATATATGAACATTTTCATTATATTTATGAATAAGGTGTCATTATTCAATGACATGCTTTAAGTGAAGTCAGTTGTAAGTAAAGTGGTTGCACGTATGCAATGTCGCCATTTCATTACTTTGAAATGAACTTTGTATTCCCTAGAAGAAAATATTTAATGATGAACATGATTTCGTTGAATGGTAATAATGCCATCATCTGAACAACTCTAAAGGAACAATACAAAGAGTATTTTTTTAAAAAAAATTGCCAAATGATAAAATATTTGTTTGCTAACGCTGGTAAATAATAATCCATAAATAACATCTGGCGTTTTAAGAAATTTTCTACAACAGTAAACAATGTTTCCATGAAGTGATAATTAGGAGAAAAATAACAAGGACATATTTGCTTTTACTTACTTACAAAAAATCCTAATAAAGGCTATAAAATCAATTTTTCTAAAGATCAAAGAAATGTGAGTACACACACAAACAAAAAAGGTATGCATACACCACCAGCGCAACAGTTTTTTAAGGCTCCTAAAAATATGCAATCAATTATTACATTGATCAGTTATATTATAAAATGTTAAAGTCTTTTGAAATAAATTTTATAACTATGCTCATCAAATAATTCTTTTCATAAACCAAAATAACATTTTTCCTGCCCTTTTACCCCTCCCACATTACCACGTCGTCATCATTTTCCTATTCTTCAAACAGTATCAACTCTATTAGAAGTTCTATTAGAAGTTCACATACAGATACAAAAACTTCCTTTATGAATGTTGTGGGTTATTGTGTATTTGGAAAATGTTGCCAGTAAATATAAATGTTGAAACTGTTTAAATATTCGAATAATTTTTTGAGTTGGTCGTTTATCAACACTGTTTGTGGTTGGACGTGTTCTTACTGTTGATTAAAATAAATTAAATCTTTTTAATTAAACTGAATATCTGTTATTTGAAAATAATTCATTTCTGTGTATTTTGAGTATTTATTTCAATACACAAATAAAGTGACTGAGTGCGGAAATGCATTTTTATAATTGAAGTTGAAGAAATAAAGAAATATGCTCATCTAAAAAGGCCCTAAATGCCACTTTTTTCAATGCATATTCAGTTCAGATATTGAAGTTTGTAAAAAAAAACTCTATTGGGTGAAAAATGCAAATTAGGACCTTTCTAGTTAACACCAACAATATACGAGGTGTGATCAATATGTAACCGTTATTTTCAAATTTCGTGAGTTACGTATGATCGATTTATCATTTTTGACACAAGCATTTGCTTTAGATGAATACATTGATTGGTTTTTAGTTTTCAAATATAAAATCAAAATTTTATAAAAAAAAGTGTTCCAAAAAAAAAAAAACACAAGAAAAAATTTATTACTCGATTTCTTTAGTTTTGAAAAATGTATTTCCTTTCAAATGGGCAACACTAGTGCCTATGCTGTGACGTTACTCACCCTCTCATTCACTCCATAGAATCTTGTTGTTGATGGAGCTTAAAGGGCCCAGGAGTGGAATAAATAAGTCTTGTATATCAGTGATTTATACACAAAATGTGTGTTCAATTACAAGGCAATTTTGTTACTTTGCGCTTGTTTGCCAATAAATATCAATAAAAGTAAAGTTTTTGGCATGTATTGAAATTTTCCCCAAGAAATTTACTTATTTCGCCACAAAGTATGCTAACAAACACAAACAGCAGTAACAACAGCATGCACAACAAAAATATTACGATAAAAACCTTAGCAATGTTTTTTATTAAATGTAAAAGAAGACTTTATATTAAGTGTTGCTTGGTGTAAAAATGTTTTCGTTCTGAACAGTCATAATATCGAAGAAAGTTCCGATATTGATTTGCTCATGGCTCTGTTACCAAAGCACCAGTCATTCCTATTTCAAAAGCAATATTTTATACAAAAAAAAAAAAAAAATAATAATAATAAAAGTGTAAAAGAAAATATAACCATACAAAAGTGCAGTTTACTTTTAGGCATATTTGTAAGACGTATTTTGGGGTATATTTTCAGGCTGATATGAAATCTTAATTTATGTCTTATAAACATTTGCATTCGGTTCAATTTCCAGAAAATAGACAAAGCGAAAGGAAATTTGAAAAATGAAAAGAATTTTCCTAGATTCCAAACTTTCTGAAAGTAAGAAACAAACTTCATATAAAGTTAAAGCAAGCCAGTGTTTGAATTTCTCAGCAAATATTCCAAATAAATGGAATATTTGCAATGGATTGCTTTACATTTAATTGGCAATAGCTTTGCTTTGTAATTATATAATAGAAATTTGAAATAGAAAAGTGTTTTTAAACACTTTCTAGATTGATTTCTATTACCCCATCAGCCTTATTATCAACGGTTTCTTTCCGAAACAACTTTTAACTAAATATTTCAAAAAATTATATTGAAAAGAAGTACATTTAATTTCAAATATGCCATCAGTTTCATTATAATGTTACTAACCGAAAAAAAAATTAGGTATTGCTTTTATTTCAGTTGGTCATTTATTATATTTTAGGTTCAATAAAAATCCTTAACAATAAAATTAAAAAATATTTGAAGGGACCAAAATTTCCAAAACTTGTTTTCATTTTCATAATAATTTCTTTTTTAGTATTATATAGAAATTTATTAAAGAGATAAACGGCAATGAAATCGGTCACACCATTATTCGTATCACTACTGATAATGTGAAGGAAAGTAAAATTTACTACATAGTTAATTTTACAACCTTTTAAAAGCCTAATATTAGCTACAAAGTGTAGTGGGGGAGCAGCATGCAGTCAGTATTCATGCTTAACTTGTCTTCAAACATTGCAATACTACAGAAACTGTGAAATTTTTTTAAAATATTTCCTTAAGAAATTAATTTACAAGCGAAATTTTCAAATTTAAAACTGAAGAAAGCACTGCTGGCAATTTGTGCCAATTGTGGCGCAAGCATTGCTCTCGAGAAAACCAACCAGCCAAATTGTTTTACTCCTGTCAAAGTACAGAAAACCAGCAGCATTTTATTTTTTTCTTTTTACTTTTCTGTTGTTACTGCTTATTACATTTCGAGGGCTGAGTTGTTTGACAAATTCGCAAAAAATTTTCTTTCCTTCAAATGCGACTTGGAACCACAAATGATATTTAAGTTTAAATGAGATAACTATGCCCATCACTTGTGGCCATTTTTGAACCACTTGCGGCACAATGTGATAATTTATTTATAGCACAATTTATTTTGCTAGTCAAATATTTTGAATAAAATTTTATCTTTCTATTTATTACAGAATTACATTACATTATTTCCTCATCACTAAGTAAGAAATTAAATAAATTTTGTTTTCTGCAGATTATATATTTCTAGTTTAGTCCAATTTGAACTCTTTTTACACTTTTATTGTCAGCAAATATTTTTTCTCACACACTTATTGTCAGCATATGTAATTAATTGTTATGTATTCGGCAGAGTTGCCTAAAAGTATGCAATAAAATATATTTATCAACAAAACAAACATTTAATTAATTTTTATTTCCTAAATATTAAACAGGAAATAAAAAAAAATAATTTTCATATAAAATTGAATTTTTAATATAAATTATGACACACACTCACACGCACACACACAGCCACACACATTTACTTGCCCATACAAATGTCACTAAATAAATAACATGCTACCAAAAATATTTTGACATGACTTCAAATATAAAATGGAAGCAATTTGCTTAATTATATTTACATACATATAATAAATAAAAATATGCACCAAAGCCTGCATTAAGAGGAATAAAAAATAAAAAATAAAATGTATCACAATTGCAAATGTACTGTGAATGTATTAAAAAAAACATTCGCACTTACACACGCAATTGCCAACATATACATACATACATGAATTTCATAAACATTTATGATGACATATTTGGGCATCCTTAAACACACACTGTAGCATAAATTCTGTTCACATTGTTTTATAACAATATGAAAATAAATTTGAAAATTGAATTAAAACAATAACACGGTAGTGTGTGTGCATGCATACAAATACATTCACTTACTCATTGACACTGATATCTTTACCGGCGGAAAAAAGCAATACAGGCTGCATATGAACTCTTGAATAGAGTAAAGTTGCAAATAGCCCGCCATAGTTTTGTAAACTCACACATCGCTGCAGAACTAGGAGAATATCTATTCTATATAATGTCTATAAAAGTTCACTGTAGCTAATCGCTTTTATGGAATCTATTTTAATACTCTATAAATCCATTACTATGTTAGTGAAAGTCGAAATTATTTAGAAAATTCACATTTTTACCACTTTATTGGAACACACACTCTTCTACAGGATGTAAAATCCAGTAAAATACCTGCTGTAACGTGTAAACATTTAAGCAACAAATATTGGTTGTCTGTACATAAATTGCATAAACTGCTAAATAATAGTAAAGTATCCGCCAGTTAAATTGCAAATAATTTAAAAGCTCAGAAGTAACAAAAAATTCTTTGGAGAAAAATTATTTGAAGTAACGAATACTTTATTTTTTCTAAAAATCTTTATAAATTCCAAAGCATTAAAATTAACGCTAATATATTGTGCAATATATTTAAAAAGAAAACATATTATTTTCCCACCATTAAGGCAAAATCATTAAAGTGGAGGGAAATTAAAATAATGATATTGTTTATTAAATTAACTTGTAAATAAAAATAATTAATTCCTCTTCTTTAAAAAATTACTATTAAATAATAATAATAATTATTATAATTTATGGGTTTATGGGTGATTATGTGGACCATATATAATAATAATAATAATAATTATTATTATTATTATTATTGTCAATTAATTAAAGGATATAAGTTTTATTTTATTTTACATGCGATATGTATATTTTCTCGAAATTTTTTCACTGCACGTATACTATTCTTGCTCAGTGTATGAAGCTTTTATTGCCACAAAGCCAACATATTAGATTATTAAACAATTTTTATGCAATATCGGAATTGAAGGCTTTAGAAGGCTTTAAAAATGCGACTTAATGTCAAATACTCACGTACATGACTTCTTGGAAGGATATGGCCACTGTGGCCAAACCATTCTTCCTCAGCGTATCAAACCTATATGGGCAGATAGTCAACACAATAGATTATTATCAGTAATTTTTGTGAAATTTTTTAAAAGCCTTTGAAAATATAAGAAAATGTACAAAATGCTCAACTAATTTTCATATGTTAGATTTTTCATATGTGCGAATAACTCTCAGTTTAAGTTGCAATTTTCAATGTTACTCTTCATCAAGCGTTTCTTATGCTTTTGCTTCTGGAATCCTCATAATATTGTGAAGAAGAATGGGAGCAGAATATTGGCCCTGATAAGAAAGCCAATTGCATTTTACTTTCTACTTAACAAAAAGAGAAGAGTTCGAACATTCCACTACCATATTCACTGTTCACGCCCTTATATATCCACTACATATTTAATGCATGTTTTATATATATATATGTAATTGCATAATTGATGTTTGTATTCTTGCATGAAATAATTTTTATATGAAAATACTTTCTCGTTTTTTTGTAAGCGAATAATAAATTTCATTTTTAAATATATTAAAATTTTTTTAATAAATTGCATTTTATGATACTGCAAAATATAGTGTGGCGTACTTTTTGGCATTTCGAGTAATATGCATTTTGCATAAGTATAGCCTACTTTAAGGATAATGCTATAAATTAAAAAGATATAAATCGAAAGTTTATTTAATATGCAGTGCAAAAGCATAATTAATATGGAAAAAACTAAAAAATATTTAAGCCATGCCGAAAATACATCTCGCCTTTCTTATCAATGTGTATTTAAAAAGTGCACAGTATAAATTGTGAAGAATTCTTAGCATATTTTAAGGCTGGATTTTGTAAATGCATTTTACAAAACATTTCATTTATAAGGAATTACGTAAAAAGTATATTTAGTTCACACACACAAACATTATTCTTTTCTTTCTTGTTACTCGTATTTTAATTTAATTTAATGTAAATTTTTTATAGGCATTCCATCTTGGCACGCTTAAAATATATTTTATAAAAATAAAATAAATCTGTTATTCAATTTTTGAAATCGCCAGAAGTATGCTTAGAATTTGCATTTCTTTCTTTGGCTTCTTATTAGATCGCACTACATTCAAATTCACATCGTGTTGGTTATTTTTTATCTTTATACCTCCACATCCTTTTTCGTGTGAATAATTAACATAAAATATATTATAACGATATTTATCTCGTCTTCTGTTTTCCCCGCCCCTTTTTCCTGTAACAATAAAATAAAAATATTTCAACTGTTTAATGTTTCCTTTTGAAGGAAAAGCTTTTCCTTGGAATTGGTCCGGTATACCAAAAATTTTTTTTTGGGCCACCGGCAAGAAATTATTTCACTTATTAAAGGCCAATAGCCACGTGTTATAAAGGGGAATTACTCAATTTAGAAGTGCATACTAATTTATGATCTTCGGAAAATTTCGGTTAAAACTTTAGACTTTAAGTGCCCAGATTATGTACAGTGGGATCATTTTACAATACTTAATTGTCATTTATTGCATTGTATGGATACGGGGACTTAATTTTAAGAACTCTGCTTAAGTAGTTTGGCACAGTGGGCACAATTTGTTCTTCCATACTGTGTGCTCTTCGAATTGATCTGCCGTCCTTGGCATACAACACTCAGGCGTAGAGTTTTTATTGTATAAAAAAAAATAAAGAAAGAAAATAAATAAAAATATAACAAAATATATATTATTAAAAAAGTTGAAGTATGCCATTTAAAGTAAATATTTTTTCAGAAGACGCCGCCATGCATATAATAAATCTTATTTTTCAAAATTTGAAATTCTCTGTTGCCCAGTTTATATAAGAATCAATAAAAAAAAATATCGACGTTTTTTTTCAACATTTTTTAAACAATATATTTTTATATATACGGATTTTTTCCCAACCAATTGTCGTCCAACCTTTCTTCCATTGTGCTTTTTATTAGTCACTGTCTGTTATAATTTTTTCCAGTTGTGGTCTACTTAACAATAAATTATTTTTAATAGCGTCATCTTTGCTGTCTTGAAAATCTTTAAATTTTATTTATTTAAATTTCGTTTTGGGCATTTGCTGGCATTGCTGTTTAAATATTTAAATATATTTTGAGTTAAAATTTCAGTGAGTCATTAAAATGTTTATTTTAAAAAACGATTTCATCACAGCGTAATACTTATAAGAAAATTGTATCTACAAGGCTAAACTCATTAAATCGCCTTTATTTACGAGATTAACGAAATAACATTCTATAGTCTCTCTTCACTAAAAATATAACAATTTGTTGAGAACAGTCAAGAAATATTAACTTTTGAGATTCTTTTTGGAAAAAGCTCAAAATATAATACCAACTGAAGAAGCCCTATTGAGCTTTTCTTCTACTGGCAACGCTGGCAATCCTTTACAGCTGCATCTTTGCAGGCTTCGAATAATATTTTGCAAAGCAAAGAATTCTGAAACTCAATCACTATAAACGAAATTTTCATTAGTGCAACCAACATAATTACAAGGGGAACTCTAAAATTTTCATCCAGGACTCACAAGGATCTAGAGCAACAAAATTGACTTGATTACGCGAACTAAAGAATGCTTTAAAAATTATTTTATTGTATGAACGGATTTTTCAATATCAAAAATTATTAGTACGACTGAACAACAGGGAGAAAAATATATTGCTTCCGAACTAGACAGGCGACATACTCGTATACATACTGTTGCCAGGATACATTGTTAAACAAGTCAATTTCCAAAGGACATTTGCAATTTAACCAAATGAGCATACAGCTCGAAATAAGCGTAAAGACAAGATGACAACGTGTTGTTATGACAAGAGAGTATGGAAGTAGATTGACACCTGATGTTTATATCTCAGCCAGAGATCATTGCTGTAGCGATCACAGGCTAATGGGGCTGCATGTTGCAGCAAGTAGAAGACCAACTTAATCATTCAGAGATCATTGCTGTAGCGATCACAGGCTAATGGGGCTGCATGTTGCAGCAAGTTGAAGACCAACTTAAAGGATATAAGTAAGCTGCAGCTGATGCAATTATGAAATGAATGGATTAAATCCTTAACCAGAGCGTAATGTTGGGACAAGAAAGTTGCTCAGTAACACTAAGGCCATTTCGCAGAAATAACATGGCATGACTACGGACGGCTAACAGTTTGATTTTGATAAATCTTTGGGCAAATCAGTAAGATCCCATTCGAGAACACTTGCCTAAAGCCTATAAAGGCCAGTATTGGTTTGCATCTGGAAGGTGCAACTAGTAGGTGGCATCTAGAAAGCAACAAACACTCTCCCAGTATCCTTGCATTCCCATGCAAGAGAAATAATGACTAGAAAATTAGAACGATTAAAAAATATTTGAAACTTTCTTCCCTGCAAACAACAGCTAAACCGTCAGACACATTTCATTTTTCGACGAATGCCTTTTATTAAACGAAATACATATGTGTATATCAACATATAATTTCTCGTGTTGTTCTGTTGCTGATAAAATTTACAAGTGTATGCAAACAACAAAGGCCACATGCATGCACTCTACGGAGACATCAAGAACGCACACATGCCAGCAACAAAAAAAAGGACACCTCTCTGCCTAACAATATGCTATAAAATACATATAATAATAAAAGCCAACTATAAAATAATAAAAAAAATGGCGTCTAAAGTGTTACTTATTAATGCTCAGTTATACAAATATTTTAATTAACAAAATAATAATTAAAATGTTGCATACTTTTAGGGGGTGAAAAAATTAAACTTAAAATTATTATAAATATTGTATATTTTAATTATTTTATTATTATTATAATTATTGTATATTTTAATTTTTTTTTTTAGGATCAGCCTCCTGCACTACGAAAACAGAATTATGGAAAATTCATACATTTTCACATTTCCTAACGCTTATGCATATATACTTATTTACATACGAAAAATCATCTGCCTCTTTAAAAAAAAGTCTTTGTAAAACACGACTGCACCTTCTCCCTGTTCTGGGTCCTGCTTTACTGCCACCTCCCTTTGGCGGTTTGCTTTCTGCCAAATTAGCAACCAGCCTTTGTTGTTTTATTTCGCTTTGCACAGTATCAAAGAAACGCATTGAGTATTTTTTCAGAGACGGAGGATTTCAGGTGTAAAGACGAAGTAATTTACTCAGGACTGCTTTTCAAGTCTAGTTGTAGAACATGAACGTTTAATCATGAATAGCCGGCGGGCATCGAAAAAAATAGTTGAATTAAGAAGCATAACTTCGACACAATTATGTGATTCAATCATAATCAGGTTATCATACAGAATGAGAATTTCACTATTTCGACCGACTAAAAGCTCGTTTTGGGGGCAGGTTTGCTGCTGATAAAGTATGTATACGGAAGCGGTTGGTTGGCTTGGATCTAAGCACCATAACAGGGCCAATTTTGTAGTCAAACGGATGACTTGGCGGCCTTTTGTAGAAAAGCGGCCGGAATAGCAAACAAATCAATTTCAAAATGAATGACAATAACGTAACGGCACATTATAGTGCCGTCACGTTATGGATAGTATAGCATATAAAAATTTTTAATACAAAAAGAAGTAAAAATTAAAGAAATTTGTTAGCTGCTTCAATGCGAGAGTGCATGCTTAAGAATTATTTTTTTCGGTGTATAAGAAAACCATTCTTCGAGTAGTACCCGAAGTTGTCCGAGTAGAATATCTCCATACATCAAAGTTGATATCAAATTTAATAAATTGAATCTTTTACTATTTTGGGCATTTAATTCATCATTTACAAATATTTCCTGAATTGGTCCCCTTGCGGATTATTTGTGAGGCCTTTTAGAGTGGTCCTGGCTGATGTTTATCGTGAACAAACAAACTGTTTTTGAAATGATTGGAAAATAAACTCAATGCAATCATACTTGTTGAAGTCGAAATCGGCCTGCCCTCACCTACACTCTGCCGATAACTTAAACCCCTCCGCCTTAAAATAGACACGCACATCATGAGAAAATTTATGGCAACGCAGCTGCACAAGCGTCAGTACAAAAAAAAAATAAAAATATAAAAACGTTTTTCATTTACACTTTTACCATGTATTTCAAAGGTAGAAATTTTATTTCAAAATATAATTAAAGGGGAAAGAAAATGCAAATAAACAGGAAAGAGAAAAGTTAAATAACGGTTGGAATGTATAAAATAATGAAAAATAAGATATTAATTAATGTTAATGAATTTAAATATTAACGTTTACAGGCATGTTCTCGCAAAAGGAAAATTCATTATCTTTGAAGTCATTTCTTTAAGTGTATTAAGGTAAATAATAACAAAATGAGTTTTATCGTTCTAAGGTCGTTTTTCTTGCCCCTAAGTATAATGACAATGATAGTGCGTTTTATTTATAGAGTCATTTTTAAAGGAATCAAAATGATGGCTAAAGTATGTACATATTCAAATTTAATCAGCTGATTTCAAGCTAGAGAGCATGGGAAGAGAATAGAAGATATTCATCTATCCTTAAGTCCTTAGAAAGCTCTGCACAGATTTCAAATGGCAGCAAAATATTATGCAACTACTCTAAAATAGATTAATCTTTAAACAAAGGAAATACACTTTGCGCAGCCCGTCTTTATAGCATCTGAGAAGAACCTTCTTCAGATAGTCTGCTTGCCATTGTGTGTTATATCTGGCCAGTTTCATATTTTCTTTTGTTTATTAAACAATCTTTAGCTCTCAATAGTTTCGTCTTGCCGTATATAAAATTATAAAAATCAACAAAATCAGATTTCATCGTGTGGTACCGGGGGTTGCCCGAGTGAAACATCTGACTGCATAAAAGATTATATTCAACTTAATAATTAAATGTACAGGTTGAGTGAAATTTATCGCGCAAAAGAGCAGTTATTAACGTTTTCTGCTCATAGTTTGTGAGAAATACGTATAATCTGGTTCATTCTACAACCTTCGAACTTCATATGCTAAACACAAAGACACCACGTCTAGTCTATATTCAAAGCATTCAGGAAAAGTAATTTTTTCGACTAAATAAACAGTAAAATATTTTCCATATTACAGTTATCAGATAGAAAAGCCTGATAAAAGTTTATATTCGTTTGCCAACCGAAAGGTTGTATCAGTATAAGGGGAGTGGCGCTGTATAAGCACAAATTTTAAACAATAAGATCGTACGACTATAGCTTGCAATACTATATCCTTCCAATACGAGTCGATAATAATTCAGCTTCACAATTCATTTAAAAAAACGGGTTTTTTAAAAAATGGGGTTTTTTGGACATTTTAGGCGCCCAAAACAGTTGTCTGACTTTTAAAGGAAATAAATAATTTCAACAGGTCCGCAGAGAAAAAGAACATTTAAATGATGAAGAATTGAGTTCCAAATGATCGATATGCATCCATACAAACAGAATTGTATGAAGTACAAAAGCAAAGTTTTAAAAAAAGTTTGGGGAGAGAGCCGAAAACAAATAAACAGTGGTATGAGAAAGTTGTTGAAATTTTTTTAACTCCTTAATAAAAAAACGAAGGAATAAAAATATTATTATTAGTAAGCGATAATCTAAATTAATCTGAGGAAGTTCGGCTAATTTATTTTCTATTTCAAAGCGTTTGAGTGACGTCAATTTTATATATCTCACTGTGCGCTTAAAAAAAAAAAATTAAATAAAAGTGGCAAAAATAGAAATCCTCCAAGTTCCATTGAAATAATTAATTGACTCGGAATTAAAAGCAATTCTCGCTGAGGACAATGGAAGAATTAGAAGAAATGACCTTGTGGCTTTTTCTCAATATTTAAAATTTATAAATGGTGGCCATCGTTATATAAAAGAAAACCACCGAAAGGCAGACATCCTTTGGCTACTCATCTCGCTTTTGAAGGCACAGAAATTAAGCAATACAACTCATTATAAAATGATAAAAATATCCTTTTTTTATTTAAGTTTCCTGTAAATACTTTGAAATTTTTCTGTTTAAAAGTTTCTTTAAATTTTATATTAAACTCTTTTTTTGTCTTTAACACATTGTTCCCTCTCCCTTCAAAATGTCTTTTTTCTATTTTTGTAACTTCCTTCCTTTCTTTCTCTTATGCACTTTGTTACAATTCTTTAAAAAGCAAAACAAAACAAAAAGACAGAAAATATTTTATTGAAAAAATGGCAGCCCAACTTATTTCGTTTTACTTTTCGTTGAAAAGCGTCAGTGAGTTCCCTGCAGTAGTTTTTAATTCAAAACTTTAAACAATTTTTTATTCTTTTTCTACCCCTTCAGACAAACAAAATTGTTTGTCAAAATAGAAACAATGATGAACCAAAAACTGGGTCAAAATTTTTTCTTTCTTATTTCCCCCCCCTTATTTTAATATCAAGTTCTACTTGAGTCTTTTATTGGAAGAATAAAACCAGTTGGTTAAACGACTAGTTTTGTCTTGTCTTGTCTTGTCTTGTTTTCCACGCAAAAGTTAAAACAAACAGATAACAGACATAAACGCACACATGCACGCTCTTTCAGTAGTTAAAAATGTTAAATTGTTTTAAATTTAATTGTGTAAGAAGATTTTTAAAGATTTTACTTGCTGGCAATGAATTAAAAGAAAAAACTTTGCCTGATTGCATACAACGAATAAATTGGGAATTTTTTGTAAAGCATACTTTGAGGAAAATTCTTTATATGGTAATAAAAATTAGTAAATACAAATACTTACAAAAATAGTTCAATTCGTCTTACCTGAAAATAAAAATTAAAAAGAATCGTTATTTTACAATAATTACAAAGCGCTTCTAAAAGAGTGTATTCTTTAAAAAATAATTTTAACATAAATTTTGACTTAAATAAATCCACTTTTTAACATCTACTCCTTAGCAAGGACACTTTATTAAAATTATTTTTTAAAAGGTACCTTCTAAAAGTGTACTAATATTAAATCTATATCAAATTTGTAACCAGAGCTGCCGCTCATAATGATAATTCCTTAGAGAAAGTAGTAACAAAAAAAAACTATATATTAAAAAAAAAAAGAATTTGAAAAAGAATAATGGAGAAATTAATAAAGATTCTTTAAAAATTATTCTGGTAGGGAAACTTAATTTTTCCCAAAAAAGGTACCTTTAACTCATGTGTGTGAAGTTAAATTTCAAAATTTATCACCCAGGCCAGAAACCACCACACTTCTGTTAAAGTAATAACATAGCTCTGTTAGACTTGTAATTTAGGGAATGCATATTCTAAATAAAATTCTGACTAGATTTATTTATGGGATAAAAAATTAATGCTGGGACGAGTGGCCAGCTCCAGGTAGTTTATAAAACGCCAAAAACCATTAGGAACACGCACCGGCTCTTAAGTTTTTTACATTTAGCAGTTACAAAAATTCTTAGGGAAGAAGTCTAAATTCTAGGAGAACGGAAACAGGTGGGCTGCTAAAAGTTTTTGGAAACAATACATTGTAGCTCCTTTGAACATAGCAAATCATCATTCCTTTAATGATTTTTAGCCGTTCAAATCCTTCCGTTATCCTGGAATAACTCCTTTAATATAATTCCAAACGTGAAAATTCAATAAAATGCTAAAAATCGCTATTTTTGTGAGATATCTACCTTAGTGATTTTTAGCCGTTCAACTCCTTCCGTTCTCCTAGAATTTTGAGTTCTTCGTTAAGGATTTTTGTAACTGCTAAATGTAAAAAACTTAGGTGCCGGTGCGTGTTCCTAATGGAACACTACTTGGAGTTGTCCATTTGTCCCAGCATTAATTTTTTTATTCCATAAATAAATCTGGTCAGAATTTTATTTAGAATATGCACTCCCTGAATTACAAGTCTAACGAGCTATGTTATTACGTTAACAGAAGTCTGTTAAATTTTTTGGTTTGTGTCTGGGATGAAAACTTTTGAAATTTAACTTCACACTCATCTGTTTTCTACTAATTCTTATGCAATTTATTGCATGAGCAGGAGCTATGCCCTTTAAAAAAAATTGTTTGCGATATTATATAGAGAGTTAGCCCAACTTAACAACACTTTTAGCTATTTAAGCGCAAAACCAAAATGAGGTTACGCCAGGCAAGCTTAAGCAAATTAAGCTGTTCCTAATGACACTTATCGGCCAGTATAGCTTACAGTATAGCTAATTTAGTCTTAACTGTGAATTTAAAGCAAAATTTAACAAAACCACACTGGCACACATGGAAATATTTCATAGTCTACATCTAGGCTGTACAAACAACTTAATGTGTTGCATAACTTTAGGGATTAAAAAGAAAACTTTGCTAATAACATTATTAAGCCCAAATATGGTTTTTTTTTTCGATCAAATAAAAACTTTAACTATCTTTATAATTAGTTGCGTGAAGTAAAATATTCTGCCAAAGAAATATTAAACTTTATATTAGTGCCGTGGCATTGCTTGGAAACTTTCTTTGTTTTTACAGCCGCTGACGTACATACCTATACCAGCGTAAATAAATCCGTTGCGGATAAAGTAATACAAATTATTCAAAATTGAAATAGTTGTTTTAAAAACATATATTGTGGTGCAGAAAAACCAATTACTTGGGAATTAATAAATCTTACCCTAATAAAACTTAATATTTATGAGCGCCTAAAGCCTTAAAAAACGTATCTGATATTATTCTGAATTGAAAAATTGCTTGTCATCTTCTACGCATCAAGTTTTAAGTGTTTTGGGGGAATAAATGGTCAGTATTATTGTATAACCTACAGATTCATACATGAGAACTTTTGCGTTTTATTTCCGGTAGCAATAGGAATAGCGCTACATAATAAAAGTTAAAGAATTTTAAGTTCTCTTCTAAAGCTTTTTGTGTAATGCTTGCAATTTAAAGGATCAAATTAAAAGGAAATATTTTACAACACGCCTTGAAATTGGGGAGATGCTTTCTTACTGCATATTTTTCCCCCATTAAATTTGATGATTATTTCTTTTTTACATGTGTAAGCTTCATAACGAGGGTAGTTCACGAGCTTATACTAAAGCGGCCAGGTAAGCAACAGAACGCTGACTCTCTCTCTTGATTGAAAAAATAGTTCTCATTTAAACTTGCCAAGCAGCAATTTGAAGTTTCATCTTCTGTAAACACATAATTATTATAACTATTGAGCACTTCTACCCTCGTATGTTTTTGCCAAAATGATTGTTATATTAAAGAGTACATTTTAAAACAACAGAAAAACTTTGATATACTTATTACTGTTAATATTATTTTTAAAACTCGATAGAGAAGGGTTAAATTTGTGTTTATATAGTATGTATGGGTGTTTCCATAGCCAGAAACTGGTTTACCAAAAACCTTTAAAAATTTGAACATTTGATCATATTTTAAGTAAATTTGTAATGTTATTTGTTATTTATGTAAAATTTAATTATTTATTTTAGTGAATTTCGCGCTATAAGCCACTGGAGCGACAGGGATTCAGGGATATTTAGCAGCAGCAGTTAGTAAAAGAAAATTGTGTATTAAAAAGTCACAGGTGCATTTTTATACAAAGCTATATATTATTGGAGATATTCGTTGGCTGAACTAGTTACTAACTTCGTCGATTAACCACGCCAGTAATAAAAAACGAAAAATTTACGGTAAATTTTCTCCAGTCGTTTAACATTTCATGCGCCCGTGATGATGAGCACGTGGATCCTCCTGTGATTCTTCTGCAGCAGTGTCTTTCCAATTGATAAAATGCTAATAAATACCAGCTCAACGGCGCCTAGTTCGAAACTAGATACTCTGCCTTTTCTATTACTATTAATTTCCCATAATCCCATAATATGTAATTTTCATATAATATATAAGTAAAATCTTCCTTCCGAATAAACTTTATTGAACTGAAGAGGGTTTTTGGAGATAAAAAATTGGTGATAAGGTCTTATAGACACTGACATCCTTGAGGCTTTTTAAGCACAAAAGACGAAAGCTTTGCAGTACATATGTGTTTCGTTCAAAGAACTTTAACAAAAAAATCAGGTATAAGTAAACTGCTCCGTGGAGTGACCCATACATATATATGTGATAAACTTCAGGCTCATACACATGGCTATAAAAACCGTAATACCTCCAAGTATGTATATGTTGTAAAGTTATTTAGATTAGATCACAGACATGGTGTACACCCCCAAACATAAAAGCACACGCAGCCCCGCTCACACACACCTTTCTAGAGCTATTTAAGGAAAAGTTTAAAATTCCCCCGGTCGCGTCTTTGATGTTGTGAAGCACACACAAATGCTTTATCTTTTATGTAAATTTGTAATGTTATTTCGTATTACCTTAATTTAAATTTCAAATCCCTTAATAACCAAAATTTTTTCCATTTTTTTTTTCAAAATCTAAATGTGGCACGAGTAGTGGAAGGGTGTATAACATAAAGTATGTAAACCAAAGCAGGAGACGGCAATAACGTTTTGGAAAACAAAAATCATAAAGACACCAGTTTTGCCCACACTGCTCTGGTAGGTTTGCGTATGTGCATCGGAGGAGGGGAATGTCTATAGCTTGGTTGCGTGTGAATTAGAATTTTTTTTCTTTATTTTTTGTATACTCGCATATTTGTAGGCGACTATTTAAAAATGTTGCCTATATTAAGGATGATTTTCTCTTATTATTTTCATTGCAATAGATTATCTAATTGTTAGGCAACATTTTGAGCACGATACGCATTTAATATTTACATGAATTCTTAAAAGAAAACAGTATATTTCAGGGAATAAATTTAAATAGAAATAAGAAATAGAGAGCGATCGATGCCTTAAAAGTGAGGATAAAGTTTTTGCAAATAACTGAGGTTGTGTGTTCAATACCAGCATACTAAGCCCGCCTTAAAATAAAAAATGCTTATGAATTTTTCTCAAGTGCTTCAATATGCAAGACAGGCAAAAGCTTAAGTTATGGATCTGTAGTCACTGAGATCACCAAAACACTGTCTCGCCATTCTTCTGTAGCACTATTTTAGGGGCGAAGTAGTACAACTACTAAAAAAAATATTTCTGTCTTCTCCAGCACTATCACCTTATATCTGACGCAATGCATTACATGAGTAGCATATTTCATGTGAGACTGTGCTTAGCCAAAAAAAAAAAAAAATCGGAATTTGAAAAAGAAATTATTTCTTCTTTATTATTTCGAGTTTTTTTCTCAGCACCAACAATATTTTACAAACGTGTTGAAAACGAATCAAACAAAAAATTATTTAAAAGTATCTCTCAATAATCCTGGCCGATTATTTTGCCTTTGATTGTAAATCAGAAAAAGTTTATGCCCCAAACACACACAGCCATTTTATAAAGCCTTAATCAAATATAAATTTTTTATTATAAACCGCTTAATATACACCTTTTTGTTGACTTGTGTAAAGAGGCCGTTCATTCGATGTATGAAAGAGCGCTTTTATGTATATTTTTTTAATTAATGGAAAAAAGTTACCCTGAAAGTATGCTGTACTTTATTTTATTTTATGCTTAAATTTCCGCCTCAAGTGCTGTCTGATGTTTTCGAAGCTAAAAAGCCAGATAAGTCATGTGACCTTTTATTTTGCACTTTATGTGTGTACTCGTATATGTATATGCTTACATATCTACATACACGTAATGTATTAGGTGTTGTGCATATATACATATATTTTAGAATTATTTTTGTTGTAGTTTTTTGTACTTTACACCCTTAAACACAGTAGCAGCAGCCAGCGCCTTCATCATGCATATGCTGGTGCACTTCTGCTAGCAAATTTACGTGAGTTTTTCCTAGTTGGAAAAGGGAAAAAAGGATATACGTGTAAATAGTTGCGAACTTTTGTGTGGGTGAGTACACGTGTAGGGTATTATGCCTTGCCGTTCTGATAACTTGCTGCAAGTTCGAAAAGTTAGAAACGTGAGCAACACTTAATTGTTTGATTAGAGAATATAATATATATATAATATATAATCATTTCTCTGATGAAAGCAAGTTCGAAATGAACCGAGTTTAGTAGAAAGGAAGTAAAAATGAAGCAACAAGAAATCAGTTAAGGAGGTAGCGATGGCTATGAGCTCTTCTACAGCTAAACATATCCAGTGTTTACAGAAAGCGGATGCTGCGATGTGAATAAAAAAAACTGAAGCTCTTCCAGCTTTCTTTAAGGGCACTATGATTCTGGAGAAGAGAAAGGAAGCAGTTTTGGTGAAAAGAAATTATGAATTCAGAAATATCAATTCGCTAACGACAGGACACAGCAATGAGTGATGAGTATGAAGTCTCTAAAGCCCACGTTCGTCAGTAATGATGTGCTTTTCAGTATGTATTAAATAAGGAATCAAAACGAGTCCTCTTACAAAATATAAAAGAACTTTAGCATTATTTATCAGAACTACTGGATCTCCTGCAAGCATATCCTTTGTGATTCGAAGTATGAAACGTTTATATTTATTTACGAGTCTTGTTATTCAGCCTTTGCGTGCGTGTTTGTTGTATGATTATTATGTCGCTTATGAGAATGACGACAAAGTCGCTGACGTTCAAAAGTTTGTTGTTGGTTTTTATATTTAGTTGTTGATGATGAGGCATGGCAACAACCTGAAATAGCGTGATGGACCCTTCCTAATAATCATTTGCTCACACATCTCCGTTTCTTTTAATATGCTGTTTGTTTGGCTTTTATGCGACAAATTTATTACATATTTTGTTTTAATAATTTTTGCACTTCCTCCCGGTCTTCAATGGGTTAGTGCTATTGTGCTTTAACGCGACTGCTGCTGCAACTTTATTTGGAATTCTTTGAAAAGTCTATTTTGCTCCCTTTTGAAATGTATACAAATATTTGTTGTAGTCCTTTGCTTTCCACTCTCCCTCTGGCTCCTTTCCGTACCAGCTCTCTACCTCTCTCTCTCTCTGCCACCACTCTCTTTTAGTTTTACTTTTACCGAGTTCTCTAATTTACCGTTGCCGTTTTTATTGTTGTTGGTGTTGTTGGTGTTGTTGTTGTGGGTTATTTTACACACTTTCTAGTATTTATGGGCCGCCGTGTACGTGTTACAATGAATAAATGATTTAAATGCAGGAAAAAGGCGTTGATGTTTAATTTATTATACCATTATGGTTTATTATGTTGGCGGTTGTGTAACTGTTTTGTTTTCTCTCTCTCTCTCTCTCTCTCTCTATCTCTTCGTTGTATGCATTTTACAACTTGTTCATACAATATTTAATTTGTATAGTCTACTTTTAGGTTTTTTAACAGGGATTCATTTTAAATACACAAACCGAACATGTTGGACTTTAGTCAACGTTTTGCTTTAATTATAACTTTACGCCTTTAATCATTTTAAAATTAAATTTGCCACATACCTACATATATATTTATTTAAATGAAGCATACTTTTAGGGAAACTGAAACTAATTATTGTAAATTAAAAGCGATAGAAAATTTGCAAATTACATTCAAAGATTATAAATTAAATTAATAGTATTTGAAATCTTTAAAATCATTAGAGGATTTCTATGTTTATGGAAACTGCATTTTTAAACCATAATATTATATTTTTTTGTGATAAGCAAGCCTTGAATTCTACTATATAAAATTAAAAAAAAATAGCATTCACAAAAAAATTTTAGAATGGTAATACTTTTTCCCATTTAAAGCGTGTTTAAAGTTAATCAAATTAATTTCTTTTTTCCTAATTAATAATTAATACATACTTAGTGTTTTCCCAACACTTCCCTCCTAAATCTTCCTGCTTAAACGTGAAAAGTAAAACTTTCTGAAGATTTCTCTTTAGAAAGCACTGACATTTCTTTGATCTCTGGCAAGAAGTATTCTGAACAGGCCACGCTTTTTTAGAACAAAAAAAAAGCTTTGCTTGCTCAGGGAGTTCTTGTATTGCATTGATATTAATCAAATCAGCCAATTCTAGAAATTAAGTACATACTACCAAAACTAAAGCCGGCAAATGGTGAAAGATAGAGGTGGATTATCTGGCGCAGGTGATTGTATTATAATAATGAAAAATAACATATTGACGGGAAATAAAATGCTTTCAAAGATATAATCCGCTATCGGCCAACTTTATCATACAATTTACATATGCAAGTCACACATTAAATTTATACCATCATATTTAAATGGAAAACAATTACATAAAATATAGTTTTAAAATATTTTCCGACTTGACTATCATAAAAAGTGATATTTAAAATAGTAATACAATCACTATACAATATAGCTTCAAATTTCCATCAAATTTGTTTTCGTTTTCGTCAAACTTGTATCAATCTATAGCTGCGAATTTTTCACTTGAATTTTAAAGAAAAATATACGAGTTTGATAAAGCAGTTTGATGTGTGTCCATGCTTTTTAGTCCCGAAAAACACATTTATAAAAATCAAAATGTGAAATTTCAGAATTATTAACGCCATAGTTTTTAAAAATAACCCAGTTTTATATTTTTCTATAGCTCATTAAAGCCGACTGTTGTGAAAATTTATGCAAGTTTGATGTGTGTCCATGCTTTTTAATCCCAAAAAAAAAACTCACGTTTATAAAAATCAATATGTGAAATTTCTGAATTATTTGCACCATAGTTTTTAAAAATAACCCAGTTTTATATTTTTCTATAGCTCATGGAAGCCGACTGTTGTGAAAATTTATCCAAGTTTGACAAAGTAGTTTGATGTGTGCCTATGCTTTTTATTTCCAAAAAAAACTCACATCTATAAAAATCAAAATGTGAAATTTCAGAATTATTAACGCCATAGTTTTTAAAAATAACCCAGTTTTATATTTTTCTATAGCTCATGGAAGCCGACTGTTGTGAAAATTTATCCACGTTTGACAAAGCAGTTTGATGTGTGTCCATGCTTTTTAATCCCAAAAAAAAAACTCACGTTTATAAAAATCAATATGTGAAATTTCTGAATTATTTGCACCATAGTTTTGAAAAATAACCCAGTTTTATATTTTTTAATAGCCCACGGAGATAGACTGTTATAAAAAGTTTGGACAATCTAAATTCTGTGAAGTTAACACGTTGTAAAATAACACTGTTTATAAGTTCAAACCTCGTCATACGAGGACCATCTGTAAGAGAAACCCTTTTATTTTAATTAAAACCAGCCAGACACATTGGTTTTTATATTCTTTCTCCCTTTTTTATATTGTACCCCCATGTTCCCCGGTAGTAACCAAAATCTTGAGCATGAGTTAAAAGAAACACACACTTTGTTCTGGATTGTCTGGTGTAGGAACTTTTTCATCTTTGAAGTACAAGCTTTCTATTACTACAACTACAAACTTAGTGTGGTTGTAGGAGTATTAGTGCGAATTTGCTATCCTAGTCCATACGCCATATTAATAACTTGAAGCTAAAAATAAGTTAAGTTCTGGCAGAAGAAAAATTTAGAAAAAATTAGAACGAAAAAAATTAAAATGGATGTTGGACACTTTGTTGGCACAACTGTGTCAACTATTTTAACCTTAAGGCGTGGGGTTTGGGGTTTTTTTCTATTCCTTCTGGTGAATTTTGATATACTTGTTGGCACAACAGATTAAGGAAACTGTATTTTCTTTCCATACTTTTTAAGACATTTTAAGAGAATCAGACTACAAAATCAGACTACTTTATGTAAACCCAATTAAAATTCAACATGTTACAAAATTCTAAAAGGTAAAAGGAAAGGTACAAGGAAATTTGTGTAGGATCACTTGTTTATTAGACTAATTTGAGTAGTTAACGAAAGCATTAGTTTCGGTTAGAGTGACATGTTGTAAAGGTAATTAGAAGAAATAAACCAGCAGTAATGCTCCTACTTATAATTTATGCAAATGGCTTCTATTAAACGTATTATTAGATGTGCATTGAAAGCTTATATACACTTAGAAAAAAGGATCCTATTAATTTGTCAAAAGCAAACCTATTAATTCAATAGGAGAAAAATTTGGTCCAAATCACATTAAAGCAAAAGGAATTGAATAGTTTTGTACTAAAGAAACTATTATATATCAATGTGAAAAACTCTTCAAGTTATGTGATCACCATATTAAAATTCAGTGAAAACAGCCTGAAAGACCACAAATTAATGTGATACCCCTAATAATGTTCAAAGGGACATTTCGCTTTATATTTTACATTTTTTAATTAATTTTTGGGAACCTTAAACCGATTGATTTAATAGTGTAAACATATCAAGTCTGAATATCAATTTGGAGAACTATTGATCTAATGTGACCATCATATAAGGAATCCGTTTATATATGTACAGTTATGCCAGCCCTAAGCTGGGCGCATAGTATTAAAATAATAGTAGGAACTGACCATCGATCCAACAGCTTGAATATTATTAATTTAAAGTCATCTATTCAATTGACTAAAAACAATAGAAAGAAAAACCTATTAAAATAATCATTATTAGTATCAATTGTATAGGATATTTTTCTGAGTGTAGAAGCCCCATCGGCAATAAAAATATTCTATAAGGGGGAATTTGCTTACTTACTAACGTTTTATACATTTTTTTATTATTTACAATAAAAAATTTGTTAAAATACGGCCGGCAGAACGTAAATAATATAAATATTATGATTGCAATGATATATAAAAACTTTTTACCTTTTAATAAAGTTTCTTTAGCGGAAAACTTGAGTTTAAAAAAATTTATATTCTGCCCTTAATAAACTCAAAAAATGCAACTTATTTGAGGAAAATAATAATTTTTTTAATGTTTCTTTTTATTACTACGATTAAAAAAAGTCATAAATTTTAATAGGTGAGGCATAATTTGCTTACTGTTTAAATTTGAGCATGCGCGTGCTACGGTCCGAAGTGATATATTACGAAATAGACACTTTTCATTTTGTCAGTATTACTAATAAGTCTTTTTCTCAGTGTAGCAAGAAAATAAAACTAAAAATATTTTTTCCCTCTAGCACGAATTTAGATAACACCGAGTGATTTGGCGCTGAAAATGTTTCTTCACTGAATTGTTTTACGAAAGCGATCAATGTGATTTGAAATATTTTAACAAATCAATAATTTCTTTTAAGGCAAATTTTCCCTCATTTCCCTCATTTTTTCCTTTAAGGCAAAAAAAAAAAAAAAATTTGTAAAAATTTCGTTTACTGAAAAAACTGGTTCTGCTTAGTAAACTCGCCAGATTTATAATTTACCTTTTAATTTCATTTCATTTATGATATTTTTAATAATTTATATGTTTAAAATATTTAAAATTTGTCATATAAATCCATTATACACATTAATTTTTATTTCAAAATCATTAATTTAAAATGTAAAGGCTGCAATAGCAACGGAAAAGGATATCCTTTATATCCTTATAAAGAAACTGTTTATAAAAGATTGCGGTCTTATGCTTTTAATATTCTTTTTACTGGTAATTCATTTTAATTGGCGATAAAAATTATTTACAAAATAAAAAAATATATAACTTTTTTATCAACAAAACATAGGAAGCAAAAAAAAAAATTAATAAAATAAAATGTTTAAAGGTTGTGCTTTAAAAGTATAACAAAATAGAGAGACTTCTCACTTGCGTTAAGGCACGAACAGCTTTCAATTATTATTAATATTTTGCAAATTTATTCACATACACACCTGACTGCCTGAATGCATAATATTTGCATGCTTAAGCAATGTCTTAATAAACGTCATTTGTCCTTAAAGAAAGTAAGCAAACTGAGCATTCAAGGACTCAAAATGCAATTCATATTGTATATGGTGGATTTCTAGCCGCAACGAATGAAGAGCTAATGGAGAGTAAATTGACCACATAACACCCAGAGTGAGATTTCCGACACAGAGGGACGACACAGGCTGACGGCACTTGTTCACAAATTACGCTGGTCCTGCTCAAGTATGCTGTTTAATAAAAAGGCAACTACAAATTGCCTGTAGTTCTGAGCAAATTAAAAGAAAATTATGTTGCAAGCAGAGTCTAAGCAGAACCTCTAATTAGAAGAGATCTTCTTAACAAAATGTTGCAATTAAAATGATTCCAACATAATTAAAAGCTCATAATCAGAGCGAAAATCGTTAATTACGCCTTAATGGTGAGAGAGTGCAGTGACCACAAGCTTTTACTTTGCGTTTCAAAGGCCACTTGCACGTAAAAACATTTCAATTAAAAAAAATTGCTGTTAAAGAAGCAAATAACTAAACTTTACTGGCAGCGAGCAAGTACTTTCAAATAGAGCTCTGCTCTGGTAATTGTTTCCATGCTGGCAGGCTTTGTAATATTTTTAAATCGCTTTACTTCATTTCGCATGAAATGTATGTTTCTTTCGCCACACATGCAACAGATTTTAAAAGCGCCACCATTTCAACCATCCGATAGTGGGGTTGACGCTCCCAAACTACATAATTAACTATATAAAATATTACCTGTGCAATAGTTTGTTAATTCAATTTCTTAAAATGTTTTTAAGCTTCTCTAAATCAAAGAAATAAAAGCTTTTATTTATTTGGGCAAACATTGCCAGCGCGTCTGTGTCTCCACACAGAAAATGTTCAGACTAACGAGGAGAAAAACTTGAAGAGGTAAAAGTAACATGTTTTGAAGAAACATGCCTGAAAAAATAAAATTAAATAAAATTAAATAAAATGAAATAAAATACAAAAAAAAAAAATGAAATGGAAAAAATGAAAAACTTCAACGTGCTCGTATACCATCAAAGCAATAATGAAACGTGATATATTTGAAATTCTATTTCGTATCGTTGAGTTGAGTGTTGACTAATTTTCATCGGTTTTCTGTTTTCTTCTGTTGCAGCTTTAAATTTGTATGAAATTCCATTTTAAAAAAATATCACAACTGCGCCACAATACCATACCGATATCTTCTTTACAGCATTTTTAATGCCAACAAAAAACAAACAACAACAATAATACTCTGTTACACTCCGTATTATGTAACCACTAAACTTGCGCTGAAGGAAAAACTGATTAAATTTCAAATTCTTTTCATTGATCATTGATTAAATAGATTGTGTTTGTGGCAAAGTTTGTTCAAGGCAAGGAAAAATTTGCGCTTTCAGCTGATACGCATCCCTCTGCATATTTTAAGCGATTTTTTTTTTATAAAAAAAAAATAAGAAAAAGCTAAACTTGAAACAAAATTCATTTAATAAAATTCCATAACCATAATTTTCCAAAAATTTAACGATCCCTAATTGTTTAATATAAAATGTGGAAATTTTAATTTCTGTGAAATATATTTTCAGCCTCTCTACCCCTGGTACTTTCCTAAATTTCATTCCATACTATTCAAATACTCTAAGGGACTTTTCCACCACAAATTCCCCTTGATAAGAGATGCTGTTTTAAAAAAATGTTCCTTTACACATTGGACAGACTCCTTACGAATTCGAATTTTTGCAAAGTACATTCTAAATGCGTATCAGTTGACAGATTTTCAAGAAGGTACTTTTTTAAAAGTACGTTTAGAATTTTAAAAGGTTAATTTGAGTAATACTTTTGTAATTTGACATCTATCTTCTCGGCCTTCCTTAAACTGGTTATAATACAATTGCACTTGTGTGCTGCTCATACTAGACACGAGCAAATGTACAGTTTAATACAGTTTCCTTGATCCATTTTTTCGAAAAGCACACGATAACACGATCATCTGTCAAAAACAAACCGACAATTCAAAAGGTCTAATATTGCCAACATATATAACAGAAAAAAATGCGAAAATCGAACATACGTAACTCGCGAAATTTGAAAATAATGAGTTTTTTTATTTGTTCACACCTCGTATACTTGGTTCACACCTCGTATACTTTCCTCAAAAATTAAATTTTTTCATATATGGCAACATTGAAACACAAAAAGATCAATTTTGTGTTCTTTTCCCTAAAAATGTTTTGTCTCCATAAAGTGTTGCGTGTTCTATTGCAAACATGTTGCCAGATTAGTTTTATTTTTCCATAGAGTTACCAGGCAATGTTAAAAAAATCTTTTAAGTCAGAAGAGTCAGAAATTTACATTTTAATATTTATTTTTATATCTTTTAAAGCGCCGCCCTTTCATCTGCTCTACGAAAAAACTGATTTCCTCCACACACTCTCTTACCCTTCTCCAAATAAAGTCTTTAGGAATACTTCGCCCTTCCTTTACTTTCTTCTAATATGTTTTTCACTATAATCATATTTAATGAAATTTATATTAAATATAAAAGTAAAATCCATTGCACAAGTGCACAAAGAAAATTAATAATGTTAGAAAATATGAAGTGGATGTGGGCGGGCGATTTACAACAAGACGTGCTAATGTCTCAGGCCAGATTATGCGAAGAAAAAAAAAATAAAATATTGTATAATTTTTATCTACAGTTTTCATAAGAAATAATTTTCTTGAGCTTACGAGTATTCGCCATTTGGAAATGTAATGAAACCAGCCCAGATTTATAATTGTCGTCTGTCTGCTGTTCTAGAAAATAACAGCACGAAACAACAAATACTCGTAAACACAATTTCATTCGTATTAGAATTTAAAAAGAAGAAGAAAAACAATCTTATTAACAATCTGTATCGTTTTAACAGCCACTGGATGCACGCACACCAGTAAACTGGCTGCAACGCACTACACTGATAAGCAGCACACTAATCCAATCCAATATTATTTACAAGTTCTCATTTTTTTAACATGCTGCAATGACAAAAGCAGGCATGGTAAGTTGGAATTTCTCTAAATTGTTTTCAAGTTTAAATAAATAAAATTACAAAAAACTCACTGAGTCCGGCCACAAAAAATTTTTTCAAAAGTTTACTTTATTAAGAATCACAAACTGTGTGCTGTTTTTTTTTTTGTGGCTGTTACATTTTACATGAGCTTGAGCAACTGTCGTTTAGTATGACCGTATCTGGCAGTGCACATATTTCATAGCGCAGAATGCCAGAAATATTCTGGCAGTATCCATTAATCACACACAAGGTATACATACAGTTCAAGTCGGCCATGCAGAAGTTTATGTTTAGTACAGCAAAGCCACTATAATATTCAACTCTCCATCTCTGATTTCAAGCCAAATTCAGTAAAAGAAAACACAACAACTTGCTAAGAAAAAGCGTTGTTACGCAAAAGGTGAGTAAGTGATTGCAGTGAGAAAAAACCATAATTGGCTGAGGACTTAGGCAGTTGTCAGGGAGGATGTGAGGTGATATAAAGAAAAATAACTTCTAAGCTTTAATAAAAATGTGATCAGAAGGAAATACAACTTGTTAATAAGAGGAATTTTATAGCAACTCTTGTTGCTTCTGGTTTTTCATTTATTCGCTTTTGGGTTTTTTGTTCTTCACCGCCAGGACGTCTTCCGTCACTCGTTACTCGTCTTTCAGAATTTCTTAAAGTGACGCAAATAGTAATGAAATTTATGAAAAACAAACAATGTGTGTATTACTCGTACATGCGAAAATTCACAAGAACTCGTTTAGACTGTAATTTGGTTTGATTCACAAAAATACTAACAAATTTGAACGTGTACGAGAAGATTATTTGCATCATTTTATATATGTATATGCATGACAAAATTGTTGGCAAATGTAAGAAAAGGGAATTTATTGCAGTCAATGTTTTTAAAATTGTATTTGAACAAATTTATATGAATATTTAACAAGTCCAGTTAAATAGTTTTCAAAAAAAATTGCATGCGATATTTTGTGATATAAATTAGCATTTTTGGAATTGTAATAACTGTGAATTTGATGCGGTTGCACCAAATATGTACTCGTACTCAAATTCCACAAGTTGGAAAGAGCATTTTTCCGTATTGTTTATTATAAACTAGAAGTGAGTATTGCAGGCAATATTTAGCCGATTATTCGCTGGTAAAGTAAACAAAATAATTTAATTAAAAATATAAAACTTTTTCTCATTTTAAAAATATTTTTAACTAAATTGTAAGAAAATAATTTAGTTTTTATATTTTTGAAAGATACAATAAAAAGCTACTGCAATGATATATAATACGTAACAGAAAAAATATTTCTCCAAAGATATATATCGCACTTTGTGTACCTAAAACAAAACTGCTTACTACGCGCTTCTCATGCTACTAGTAGCAGCGGTATTTTCTATATAAACAATACAAATTTCCCACTTTTGGTTTGACAGTTTGTGTGTGAATGTGTAGTGTGTTGCGTGTTTGTGGTGCTCAAATGTAATAGTGTTGTAAAGTGAAAAAAAGAAAAATGTTTCTTTCCGTTTCACTCACACAAGCATTATAAATGCCCATAATTGTTTACGGGTATTTTGACAGTGTCCAGGTAAATTTTTTTATGATATCATGAAGGTATATTCGAAGAAAATACATTTCAGATAGGTAACTCTCGTGTTAAATACTGCGATTTTGACAAAGGCGGTGCAAAAACCGCTACTTCTGCAATGCTCAATGAAATTTCATGAAGCAAACAGTAATCCGCAGATGAAATGGGAAGACTCTTGGATGAGTTCGAAAGTCAGCACGTCGAGTTGAATTTATTTTTACTAATATCACATATGATACTTTATATTCTCTATGCATATTGTAAGAACTTAGTATAAAATTCTAACTTTATATAGAAATTGCCTAGAAGTTGTCTTCCTAAGCCAACCACATTTATAACGCCTTGACGTAACAACATTAAACTGAGTTTATAGAATATCGGTATTGAATTTGGAATGCTTTGAAAATAGGGTTTAATCCCAAATGCTCATATATACGACTTCTGATAGGGAAGTGGCGACTGTGACTAAACCATTCTCCCTCTGTGCATCACAAAAAATTGTTTTTATTACTTGCAAATAGTTTTACTTTATTAGTTTGGCAACACTGTTTCGCACAAGCTAAAAAAAAATGACTAATAAAATAAAAAGGTGTTCCTCTACCATAATCATTGTGTGACCTAAAGAAATTAATATAAAAAGTGGAACTAATCTTATGAAGAATAGAAACCAAGAAATGTTAACATGAAAATATAGAATCTAATAGTCTTATAAATTATTTATTTATAAATCTGCTTCTCAATTTCTTTTTCATGTTCTGCTTAATACATTTGAAACATGTAGATTCGACATATGGAAAACACGCTTCTGCTAAATATTCAAAGCACTTAGATACAATTAAGACGACATAGCAACAGAACGATGAAATTATATATATATATACATATATATTTTTTTTTGAATTACAATTTGGTTGGAATCTTTCAATTATTATAATAAGTTTTGCACAAAAATAATTTTTTAAAAATTATTGACCTTTTGGATCCGTTTCTCCAAATCTACTAAGAATAAATAAAACCAAAAAGGCAACATTGCATTCAAAACGGGCCATTTTTTGTTCTTTTCTCAAAAAAATGTTACCCTCTTAAAGGAATGCGAGTTATTTTGTAAAAATTTTGTCCTTTCGCAAGGCGCAGGGCATTTCCCTTTTTGCACCAAACAAATCGACAGAGCAGAAAATGTCCCGTAAAACAGATTGCTTTTATTCTTATAGAGCGTTACCAGTCAATCTTAAAAAAAAAAAAAATACTTTTAAGGCGAAAGAGCCAGAAAATTAGATTCCAATAATTATTCTTATATCTGGTGATGTATAAAACAAACAAAAGCAATGCGGCTGTTTAATTATATGAGATATCAAAATAAAAAAAATTTTTGTTTCTCAAGCAAATGAATTAGCAATCTGGCAACTGAACATTTTTGTTTACATATTTCTTAAAATATTTAAAATTGAGCACAGTAATTCTACTCATATTAAGTTGCTCTTGAACAAATTGGACTTTCGTCATTCATTTTACTTTTAATTTTTTGTATAATTAATTAAAATTTATGTATGTTGTTTTATCACAAGTTGGACAATAAATTGTTTATTTATCAGCTGTTAAAAAGCCAGTTTATTTTTTCACAGGGCGTGCAAAACATTTTAAAAATTCACCTTTTCACAGGGTAACATTTTTATTGTAGAAAAGAAAACGCCATTAGTTTCCACTTTACCCAGCTGTTTCTATTGTGACAACTCTCATTCATTTTATATAGTTTTTTTTTTATATACTCGTTTATAAAGCTTAAATTATTGAACTGACAATTGCTTAACAAATGCATATTTTTAAGCAACTTTTGGAAAAATTGTGTGAACAAACACAAATGCAACGTAATTTTTGGTTTCTCTCAAGGTCTAGATACGAGTATGATTTGAACCTGAGAATAAGCACTTATCTTATCCGCACATTCAAATATAAAATCTAAATTTAAAATATTATACCGCCAGCTACTTTGAGACCTATTCAAGTGCTTATGATTAGATAATCTGCCATAAAATAAATAAATATGGCAAATTTATAAGCAAACTTTAAGTGCGGCCATTAAATTATCTTAAGCATTAAAGACTTGCAAAAAATTTTTCATATTTGATTGCCATTCGATTGCAACGAAAATGGATTTATGAAAAATGTTTCTGCCGTTCATTCAGTCATACATTCGTTCATTTACTTAATTTTCATTTGAAAACGGATTTGCAAGTAACTGTTTTAAATGCGAGCTGTTACACCATCTGTTTAACCAACCAACTGTTTAGCCAAAAGCAGCCAAGTGCCTTTAAAACGAAACAGACACATTCAATCATGTTTGTACATGTGAAAGTGTTTACTCGATTAGTGTGCTTCAACCGATCTTAAACTTGTTACAACTGTTACTTGTTGCAAATGCAAAGAAATGGTTTAGCTCGCTGACAACTAATGATGTCGATGTTCACACACTACACTTGAAGAAGGCTTTTTTAGCTTCGAGAACTTTTTTCTAATTTCAAGCATATTCAAACAGTGAATTGCAACCAGTAACACATTGCCGAGTATGCTCAAATTTTATAGATGCGACCGTTTTTAGCTAGAGCCAAAGAGTTGTCTGTCTTCGCCTAGAAAGATCTTTTCAAGGAAATAGCCTAAGAAATGCTTTCAGGTCGTATTTTCAAATTATTTCAAAATATCAAAATATTTTCACATTGAGTGATTTGAGATTTCCATTTTCCTTCCACCAGAATATTCATATGAAACGTACTCGATTTCAGTCAAAGCAAAAGTCTAGTTTTGGATCTGTAAGATATACATGTTACTGGTCTCGCGGACAAGCATAGATTTCCAAAGCATAGATCATCATTTAAGCTTTCATGAAAGGAATGCAATCTGCGAAATGAATTATAAATGTATAGAGGTAATAGTAGTAATAGCTATATAACCAGATCTGCACCAGATCTGTTTGTATTCCGTATATATAAGCTTTCTGGCTAAAGAGCAAATATCTGCTGAAAAGAAAATTCAGTGCTTTATTGACCAGATATGAGCTTTGTGCGACCGCAAAGCACGGAAATGTGCCTGAAAATGGCTGAAATTGATGTGAAAAGCGTAGTACATCAAACATCATGCAGGATATTTGAACATATTTTTGATCTAATCAGCACCAAAATCAACTCTGTTCGTCATGGCTCAAATGTCCAATCGGATGAGTCTATTGCTGAATAATTCCAAGTGGCATACAATTTCGCAGATATGAATTTCACAAAAGAGCTTCGACGAAGATGCATTTTCTTTTTCCCCCCTCTCAAACAAATGAAGTGTTGCCACTGAAACCAATTTTAAGACTTGTCTACTCCAGCTTTCGCCTGTATATTCATGTAAATCCGGAATTTTGCATGCACTCGTGTGCATGTACTTTCAGAAGCTTTAGCAGAATGAAAAATAATATGTGTGTTAATAATGTTGCTTTGTGGGTTTCCATTTACTTTGTTTTCTTTCCTCTACTTATTTGTCTAAAAAGTGCTAAAAGCATAATGCAACAGCAGCAGCAAAATGAAATTATATAAAAACCGTTAATATAAACCAGTCGCAACGTCTTAAACTACATCGTAAGAAAGTCAGTGTCTGTGTTAAGACTTATTAAGTCAAATTAGAATTTCATTAGAATTTCCATTATAATGGAGAAACAGTTTTCCTTAAGAGGAAATTTAGTTTTATTTATGAAAATACTTAAAAGGAGTTTGTTTTTTGTACATCAAGAGAATTTTTCAAAGATACTGTACAACAACAACAACAAAAATAAAACATAAAAAAATAAATAAATTTTAAAACTTGTTGTTTAATAAGGCAGCTAGTAAATGCGTATATAAATTTACTAGGGAAATGGATTCTTCCCTCTTCCCTCACCCACTTGTCTATTTTATATTAAAATTTTTAATACAAAAATCAATTGCAGCTTTGAAAAAGAAGTCTGCTTAATTGCGGAAGTATACGAAAAAAGCTCTGGATCCATATAAGAAGGAATAGAGCTTTGTCCGTCTGTCTGTGTGTCGCTTCTCGGTATTTTTGTAGCGGTCTAAATTTCGCTTAAATTTTCTTTAAAATCGAAAATTTAAAAACGCATCTACTCAGAATCCCTTATAAAAATCACAGAAATCGTTTAATATATATAAAAGAAATATAGCCAAAAATATATTTTATAAATTTATAGGTAAGAATGCAAGAATAAGCCACGAATATCAAGAAGTCAGATGCACTAGCGTTGCCAGATTTGGGACTTGTTTTGCAAATGTGGTATTTATCTACTCAGACTTCGTTTTACATAAAAGTTTATCATCTATTCTATTCTGATCATTCAATCACTATTAATATATATCTTTTCGAACCGTTCTCCGGCGCAGTATTCGGGACACACGCAGTCAATGTATTACGCAGGGAAATTGCTACATAATACAGGCGAAGGACAGTTTTAGTACGAAATGTAATAAAACAATAAACTTTATTTTCCATTTTTTCCAAGAGGATTTATTTATTCATGAATAACTATCTTGTCGCCCTCAAAGTATTCCCCTCTCGGAAACAATACACTTATGCCAGTTTTATTTCCCAATTCCGAAACGCCCTTTTTGGTATTGTCACCAGCTCCAGTTCCCTTTATCTCCTCTTTCGTCGAAAACCCCTTTTCTTTCATCGGTGTCTTCAGTTTTAGGAAGAGAAAAAAGTTCGAAGGGGCCAAGTCTGGTGCATACACTGCTTGAGGCATGATTACTGTCTTGTTTTCGGCCAAAAACTAAAGAACAAGCAGCGATGTGTGAGTTGGTGCGTTATCATGGTACACAATCCATGTTTAGTTTTTCCACAATTCTGTGCGTTTCTGAGTAATTACCGTGGGTAAACGGGGCATAACTTCAAGGTTTCTTTTACCGGCTTGAAGTAAACGCAACTCTGATCAAATGAAAATTATAAATTTATGGAAATTTTCGGGAATTGTTTCTGTTACTGGCTTGCAGTAAATGCAACTCTGATCGGATGATAAGTATAATTTTATTGAAATATTCATGAATTGCTTCTGTTACTGGCTTGCAGTAAATGCAACTCTGATCGATTGGATGAAAAGTATAATTTTACGGAAATTTTCATGAATTGCTTTCGTTACTGGCTTGCAGTAAATGCAACTCTGATCAAATGAAAAGTATATATTTTGCATATTTTCAGGAAATTTTTGTATTACTGGTTTGAAGTAAATGCAACTCTGATCGGATAGAATGTATAATTTTATTGAAATTTTCATGAATTGTTTCTTTTACCAGCTTGAAGTAAATACAACTCTGATCGGATGAAAAGTATATATTTTGCGTATTTTCAGGAAATTTTTGTATTATAGGTTTGAAGTAAATGCAACTCTGATCGGATGAAAAGTATGTATAAATCTACGGATATTTTCATGAATTTTTTATTTTACTAGCTTGAAGTAAATACAACTCTGATAGGATGAAAAGTGTAATTCTCTTGAAATTTTCATGAATTTTTTCTGTTACTGGCTGCTTGAAGTAAATGCAACTCTGATCTGATGAAAAGTATAAATTTATGGAAATTTTCTTAAACTTTTGCAAATTGTACGAATATCAAAAAAATCTGACACATAGAGGCGCTTTTTTAGGGCACGTCATATTTTACAAAACGTACGATTGTGTAATAGCAAGAATTCAGAATGCACCACGTCATTGCAATCGAAGAAAACAGTGAGCAAAACCTTCACATTTGACCGAACTTGAAGTGCTTTTTCCGGTCTTTGACGCTTCCAATGTCATAGCTTTACACCCATGACTCATCACCGGCTATGATCTTTTTGAGCAAATCTGGATCGTTATTGACGACGTTCAATAGCTACCAAGTTACGTTGTTTTAGCTCAAAATTTGCTAAAAAAAAAACAAAAATAGTAACAAATCGAAGAGCATATCAAAACACGACTAACATTTTCATCTGTCAAAAACAAACTGACAATTCAAAATGGCTGATATTGCCCACATATGTATATATAATAGACATGTTTTCCAAGATAACAGAAGAAAAAAAATCCAAAATCGAACATACGTAATTCACGAAATTTGAAACTAACGGTTATTTTATGATCACACTTCGTATGTGCTCAGATTGAGGTAGACTATTTTAAATGGCCAGTGCCTACGCCTCCCGCTCTTAAATAATACCATATGAACTAACGTGCCACATTTGACAGCCCATACTAGTTCAGGTGACGACAATATAATTTCTTTAGCCATAATGAAATATTAAATAATTCATTCATATTTTGTTTATGTACCCGTACCTGTTCAAGAAAATAATTGTATAATTAATTCTCTTAATATTTTTCACCTCAATCATGGTTTATTAAAACGAAAACAAAAAATAAAGAGGAAAAAAGTAAAAGTCATTAAACATTAAGAAGCCAAAGTGAATTAGCAAATAGTTTAAGTCTCTGTTTTTCACATCAAAAACTTGTCTCATCTTTATTTTTAATGGAAAGTCCGTAATGGAAAAGTTGAAATATGAAACTTTTCTGTGTAATTGAAATCGTTGCCGTGAGTTGACTGGATGGATGTATTAAAAAAAGGGTTCAGATGAAATTTTGTTTTTCGTTAATGATGAATTTTGTTAATGGTTTAGATAATTAATCCAACTTTTAGTTTGACTGGCATTTTAAGATGACAACAAATTAAATTGTTGAATTCTTGGAAAAAGTTTTCAATAAAAAAGTTTTATGTATTTTATCTCGTTTTCCTCTAATTCGATTAGAGTTGTCAGAAGATTTCATCCGAAAGTGATAATAAAATAGTTGTTAAACATGATAAAGTACTCAAAAAAAAAAATTGTGGGTGTAAAAAAGCCCCAAACCAGCCTTCAGGTTACTCTGGGGGAAAAGGGACAGTTACACAAATAAATGCTGCGAAAAAGATAAATCTAAAGAAAAGGAAAATTAAATTTTAAAAATAGAATATATTACAAAATATTTTAAAGAAGACGTTTATTTTGTTCTTAACTAAAAAGAAATAATTTTTCATAAAATATCACAATCTTTTGAAATATGTGCGTACACACTATACCAAATGAAGCGAGATGCTAGCATATGCTAAGTGGGCCAATTTCGTTAGTTGTACGAGAAGTTTAAGACTCTGAAGATTAATCGTCCTCCGTACATAACCAAATTTTCAATATAATTTACTCTTTCATAACAAAGACAATTCTCTAAATGGCCCATTAAGGCCACGATTTACTATCCTACAGAAGCGTACGTGTTCTAAAATATGACGTGCCCTAAAAAAGCGCTTCTATGTGTAAAATTTTTTTGATATTCGTACAATTTGCAAAAGTTTATGAAAATTTCCATAAATTTATACTTTCCATCCGATCAGAGTTGCATTTACTTCAAACCAGTAATACAAAAATTTCATGAAAATATGCAAAATATATACTTTTCATTTGATCAGAGTTGCATTTACTGCAAGCCAGTAATACAAAAATTTCATGAAAATATGCAAAATATATACTTTTCATTTGATCAGAGTTTCATTTACTTCACGCCAGCAACAGAAACAATTTTTGCATTATATTTGTGTGATAGTATGGCCGTTGAGATATGGTAAAATAGGATGGAACCATATTCAGATATTGTGTAGGATAGTCAAGCATGGCCTTAATGCATACGTCAAATGTTAAACTTTTCATTGCCGCTCCTAAAAATAACTTGTCTACAACAGCGCTAGAGTTGCCATGTAACACATGTACTCTATTTGCGACAGTTTGTAGCTGAAATATGTGAATTACTTTAATATAATTTTGCTGAACTATATTGTTTCAGCCATAAATTTGCTAATTTGACATTGAACGAACTTGCAATACTCCAGTACTTCCATCCAAGAACACTCATTTCTAACAAGAGAACAACAAGGAAGAATTCCAAAGCTATTCTAGCAGAACGAATATATATTTATTATTAATAATAATGGCAGCAACAACATCCGACTTGCTTGTAAAATTGTTCTTCCGCATTACTCTGGTGATTAAATAAGCGGCCTTGAGTAATGGAAGGGGCCTTGGGGTGGGAATATTTTCATTTCTAGTTGAATTTTTCATTCGCAAAAATTGATAATATATTAAATTTCTGTTTATTACATAAAATATCCTTGTAATTACACAGCGAAAAGGACTTCGGTTTGAAGGAGCACCTCTAGGCTTAATCAATTTTAGTAAATTTGTCTTCCTTTAATTACTTTATTATTCCAAAACCCCTCTTTATTTGCTTTTGTTTTTTATTGTGCTTTTCATCGGTAACCACCGATACGACATTTTGGATAATTTTCCCTGCAACAATCCTGCTTGAAGGACATTGTCATCGTCATGTGCATTTTTTATTTCTATTTTTAACTCCACTTCGTTGTTCATCTTTTATGCATTTATTAGCCAAGAAAATCGCTTCTGAGGTTTTATTTTCAGCTACCGAAAAGCTGAAATAAAATTCAAAAAGCTGATGTGCGAGTTCATTGAAATTCAAAACTGTTAATGCGCCAGGAGAAATAATTAAATTTCCCAATTTCGTACGCGCAACTTTTAACAACAAAACTTTGAGCAATTACTTCATATCGAATCACTGAACTGAAATATTTTAAATAAATAAAAAAAAGTACAAACAACAATGACAAAATTTATAAAAATAAAATAAACGAACAATACGAGTAAATACAAAAATAGAAATACGTAACGAAATTGAAATGACAGTTCAAAATGATGAATTAATTTTTCATTTATGATTCATGTTTTCCTTTATCTCGCTACAAGCATTATTGAAAAAATGCTAAGGAAAATATATGTATATATGTATGTGTGTGCGTGGGTGTGTGTATTGCATCTATGCAGCACTTCAAATCTTAAGTTATTATTAATGATGGCGAAGAGTCTTATCTATTCTGTAGAACAGCACAAGTTGGCTACAAATTGCTTTTGAAAGAAACCTACAAATGCCGCCACTTTTCACTGTACAAACTTCGCCAACGTTTATAAAGTGTCGTCATATTTACTATTTTATAGTGAGCAACACAATTAATCTAACAGCGTTTCTTAAACAAACAAAAAAAAACAGAGGGTTCCTGGCTTAAAGGAAGATTCGAATTTGTTGGCATTTGGCTTGAAGTTTAGAAAAATCTTGCATTATTTTGCGGCACACCTTTTCGGAATATCAAGTCAGATAACCTAACTAAAATATCGATCGCAGCTTCCACGACCAATAGCATGTAATGTAATATGTGAACATATTTGGTAGCGCAATGAGCACTTGCCTTTTGCTCAAGTAGAGTAAAGAGCTGAGGATTTCTAGTACGTATGCTTCCTCGCCTGGAAACTTCAAAAAGTTACGAGTACCACATATGAGTACTTTAATACCTCACATACGCTTTATTTTATTATAATTCCAGATATCCCGAGATAATGGTAATTATCCTACTTGTACGCACGCCTGAGGATATCTTGGGCTTTTTCTTTTAGCAACACAAATATATAAGAAATTTATTTTTATTCCGAAACATAAAACAAACTAGAAAATGTAATATAAACGCAAATAATAGGCTTTATTACTAAAAAGCGCTAATATGATTAAAAATCGCCAAAATCACTAAGAATCGATTATTTCGAGGATGCAAAGCCACCATCGATGCGGTTTTTTGTTTAAAATTATCTGAAATTTAAGTAGAAAATTCGAAATGAATCGAAATTACAGAAATTGGAAAGGAATGCGAAACATAAAGTTATTTTGACATAAACACACACACACACACACACACACACACACACACACATGTATGTAACAATGTATTGGCAAACATTAAACACAAAACCAGCCAGTTCTTCCCGATATGTATTTGAGTGCGTGAATATACGAGTATGGCCCGACTCTGTGGAGGAACAAGAGTAACAAGAGTAACTTATGGATATTCACGTAAGATGTTCAAAGAAGGTATTAGTGTGTGTATGTATGTTTGCAAGCACATTTTTATATTGTATCTTTTATTTCTTCCGTTGATGTTTGATTTTGTTAAGTTGCTTAAAAATAATTATAAAAAAAAAGCAAAACTGAAAAACCTGTAAAACCTCTTTTTAGTTTTTTGTTTCTTTTATTTTTGATCAAATTTAATTTTAGTTGCTCATCATTCGGAATACAAAAGAGAAAAAGTGAGCTCTTAAATAGTTGTAGTTGCTTGCACTCATACTCTTACATGCATACATATATGATGATGTGTTGAGCTTTCCTACACAGCAAGCAAAAGCATGTGATTTTAAATCAAATATGTGAATTCATTATGTTTAACAAAAGAATTTTAAGTAAAAAGGCAGCGGCATGCCGGGAACTGTTTATTTTCGTGATCAGTGAAATAATTAATTAAAAAAGAAATGAACATTTTTTACTACCACCTGATATATGTAGTATTCCACTCTTCGTTTTGCTTGCCATGAGAAAATATTTGAATTGAACATTGGAATTTTACTCTACTGTCAAGTTTTTCTATAATCTCTCCTACAGCTGAGACACACATCGTATACTCAGCTCCCATGCGCTGAACGGTGGCTCGAAGTTTCATTAAAGAAGTAAATTTGTTGGAAAAATGAGTTGTTGTATAGTGTAACTGCTGCAAATTGCATTAGTTAACACCATGATTCACTATCGCAAACAGAGTAGGGATTCAACAATTATGGCATCTCTGCTGAAAATGTATGATAATATGAAGGAATTTCCACATTCCACTAGAGAGTAAAGAATCTTCCAAGAACTATAAAACGTATAAGCGTTATTATGGAACACCAGCCGATAATGAGGCTTTACTGCTACACTCCCCATTGCAATGTAATGTGAAACGTTCGATCTTTTGTTTGTTGGTTAAAGATTGCTCGAGCCTTCAGCCAGAGCATGCACGCCCAACAGTAATTACACAGTAGATGTGTAGGTAAGCATGCATGTAAATGCATGTGTGTGCCTTCTTTAACACTACTGGAAAAGAAAGCACCAATTACGAATTTGTATAAATTAAAGATCCATACGTATGTATGGATGTACATGCCACACATACCCACATATCGTTGGTTTGTTCACAATTCCTTTTCTTACTTATTTATGGCGTTTTAACGCCAAAGTTATGTTACATTTTTATTATTCCGTATTATCATGCATGTGCTTTATTAATAATGCAAATTTAATATACGCAAGTAAGCAATTTTGCACAGCGCTTTCTATTGTATTGTTTCGGTATTGTATAACAATTGTTTGCTTATTTTCATGTGTCAGAAATAGTGTTAAGGAAATAAATAACTACACACATACACACATGTGCACACACATGTATATTTGTTGTATGTATTTAGGAATATGAGCGCTGCTACATTTATAGGGCATTTAATTATTTTCACGCTAGACGCATTAGACCCTTTCGTTGCCTCTTTAACCAATTCCAATCCTATTAATTAAATCATCACTGAAACCGGATTTTCTTTTTTTCAGTTTTTACTTCATTGCAATTATTTTTTTTTTGCTTCATTTTTTATTCCTAATTTAATTGATTCACTTCTTCGCGCGATGTCATTCACATTGTATTCCAATTACAAGCAATAAAATTAATGAGTGCTTAATGCCTGATGCATTATAATCTATGTATGTGAGGAGAAATATGCTTTAAGGTATGTAAGTCCTGGCCTTACAATAATGCCAACATACTCGTCGTTGGCATAAATACATACATACATACATATAAATAAATCTGTTTGGGCACTTAATGTTGGAAAGATTCGATTGAATGTGTTTCGAAATGGCATAGAGGTTTTTTAAACAAGTAATTGAAGATTTTTTCAAGTGTTTTTGTAATTACAGCAGCAGTACAGCTTAATAGCTGCACATTCTCGTTTGCTGCTTCGACAGAAACTTCTAGTAAATGCAACATTAATTACAATATTATATTATTGTGAATGAGATTTATTGTAGATTTTATTCAGTTGCATTCTATGAGTGTCAAGTATTTCATTTCTTTCATTTCTTAGAAAATATCCGAAATCATGCTTCGAAATCATGCAGATATTTTATAATTTTCATTCTCGAGTAAATGTAACATTAATTGCTGTACCTGCACCACATGTGAATTTCTAGATTCTTATTACTGGTTATATATGAAATTACAATATTATATTATTGTGAATGAGATTTATTGCAGATTTTATTCAGTTGCATTCTATGAGTGTCAAGTATTTAATTTCTTTCATTTCTTAGAAAATATCCGAAATCATGCTTCGAAATCATGCAGATATTTTATAATTTTTATTCTCGAGTAAATGTAACATTAATTGCTGTACCTGCACCACATGTGAATTTCTAGATTCTTATTACTGGTTATATATGAAATTACAATATTATATTATTGTGAATGAGATTTACTGCAGACATTATTCAGTTACATTCTATGACTGTCAAGTATATGAAAAGCTTTCATTTCTTAGAAAATATTCCAAATTATGGTCCGAAATCATGCAGACATTTTATAATTTTCCTTCTCGATTTGATCAAGAATATATCATTTGTTTATGTAAATTTTACCCCGTGCAACGTATTCGCCCCGAAATAAACGCAAAAATAAGTTTATGCTTCAGGAAATATTCAGTCACTATTTCTTTTAGCTTTAAATCGTTGTCTGGCTCAACCTGACATTTTTATATGCGTATTTCTCCTCTTTTATTACTTTGATAAGCACTTTTCTGCTGCTCGAATTTCAGAAAAAATCATTAACAAAAAGATTACGAAACAAAAATATGAAAGATAACACTTTCTCACAGTGCTTTTGTAATGGAATAGATTTATAAATAATAATGTGCGGGGGAACTACGAAGCGAGGCAGTAACAACTAAGTAAATGGCAAAGAGGAAATAATGAAGTTTAAAACATTAAAATTTTCCATATCAAGTGTATATATGTGTGTGTGCGTTTTTTTGTTTTTAATTTAAATGACATTAATTCACTAAGAATATATTTTATAGATGAGATGCTGCTCTGCACCCATGTTGGGATATAAATGGGCTTCACCACTAAGGGTTTTTATTGAATATTGTGAACAAACATGTTTTCTTTCGTATTCAACTTTTATTTTAGGACAGAAATGCTTCTAATAATAAAGCCATCCTGTTTATGCCAAATAAGTTTTCAGCGTTCTCTGAAGGAGCACAACTAGACTAACTTTTGTTTTACAATCCGCCAGTTAGAACCGATATCCTTTCAAGTGATGGTGTTTATGTTGCTCAAGCCCGCCTTCAATGTTGATCTCGAGCGGCCAAAGTTTCTACTCCCATCATCTTGTATGTCTGAGTTGCCATTAAAGTAAGTTTTATGATGGAAAATGCTCCCGATATGATCATGACAAATTTTCGGAAAAATATGTTCGCTTGAATTCTTATAGTCTTCTCAGAACCATTTTCAATAAAGATAATGTACACAAATTTCTATTAGCCTGAGAATATTTAATGAATGCAGTTCAAATCCTGTATAAATCCTAAATGTGAAGTGGCCAACTTGGCCAGAAATTGAAGTCTACGGCTGGTGATCGAGCAGTTGAAATTGCATGCACTTTGAAAAAGAGTTTAAGAAATTTTGAAAATAATAATTTAAATGACAAAAAAAAAATAATAAATTTAATTATTTGAAGTAACCGGGTAAAAGAAGTATTAAAAATCTTGCTTAATTACTATTCGTATTTGTTGCATGTTGTACAAGTCATGAATGCATTTTCCAACCTCAACTTGTTACGCATTGCGACCTTATAAACTGCGTACAGTGTTGAAAATACCAATTTTAAGAAAATAGAAAAAGTTTTTATCACATGGTCATGTTCACTCTATTTCCCCCCATTCCATTAAATCACTGATTAGCATGTGTGTAAGTACATCTTTGTGTATACTCGTATTTACAATGTAATAATTTCTTCAATATAATATTTAATAATTTTATTAATTGTGGGTTTTTTCTTTGTTTATATTTTTGTATTGTAATTGAGTCATTTATTTTTTAAGATTATTTTTAATTTTTTTCATTTACATTTTTCTTATATAAATGTGATAAATGTAAGCTTTCATATTTCCGGTTAATTATTAATGCATTCAAGTGCAGGCACATGTACACACTGGTACACACTAGTGTATGTGTGCCTGCATGTTACCATATCATTTAAAAACTAAAGCCGGAGCATACATGTTTGTTATTAAATATTAATTGGCGTCACTTGAAGCACTTAAATTTTTAATACTTGTTTGCTTAAAGTTATTTTGTTATTGAAAAATTTCGATTACAAGAAATTTACAATGTTATGAATGCAAGCACACGAATTCGATTTAAGGGTTTTTGGGGGAAAAAGTGGTATAAGATATTACACTGTTATGACTACTTGTCCCGCAACTGTGTTGGCGGTCAATATAATTGCGTACCATGACAAGCACTGCTAAATAATTAATCTTTTCATTGTACGAATGAAAAATATTTCATTGCATTAATGAAATAATTCATTAATTAAATATTGTGGATATGTGTTTTCAAAACCAATAAAAAGATATAAATAAATATATTATTTCAAAATTCATTAGTTATTTGTCATACTCTGGAAAAAATCTTTTCATTCAGATAATGAATTTCTGTATTCTATATCAATAAAATTTTCCATTACAAAAAAAAAACTATTTAAGCTTTTATTGTATACATGAAAAGTTTGAATTGCTTAATAATATTCATATAGTTTTGTTATTTCAATTAATTAAATTTTTTGTAATATTTAAAATGGTAAATGGAAAACTCGACATTAATCTATTTTCTCGAAAGTTTAATTAGCGTCGAAGAAAGTCATCGTAAATGGCATTGGAGCGAACAGATTCAGAACTGGCTTCGGTATATCAAAATGTTGACTGACAAACCAAATATATTTTTGAAATTATTATTAAATATTAAATAATCATTCTAATTATTCTAATATTAAATAATTATGTATACTAGTGTGCACCAGAACTGCCGGGCACTATTTCCCTGCTGTTTTAACAACAGCATACATTTAAATATATTTCGAATTGTCGTTCGTATCTTAAATATTATTATTATTTTTCAATCATTTATTCCTTTTCTATTTTCATTATTAGTATCATTATTGTGTTTATCGGAATTATATATGTATGTGCTTAAATAAAAGAATTAACATCTCTTGATATCAGCAAAAAAATTTCGTATTTAGAGGCAATCAAATTAATTTTTAACTCGAATTGATCAATAATTTACTTATAATACAGAACATTTTCCCAAAAAATATACGAGGTGTGTTCTAAAAATAACCGTTATTTTCAAATTTTGTGAATGACGTATGTTCGATTTTCGCATTAAATGGGGAAGGACTATTGAAATGTTGTCTGTGGCGTTTGGTAAGTCTACTATGAGCAAAACACAAGTTCAAAGAAGGTCGAGAAGATGTCAATGACGATGCTCGTCCTGGTCACCCGAGCACGTCCACAACCGATGGAATGTTACATGTTTTAGTTTTTAAATTTATTAAAAGAAACTATTCTTATATATTTTTTTTTTTTTTTTTTAAACAAATCTATTTTTATATATAGTTACACTAATTATAAGTCTAATTATGAATATTTCCAGGAAATTCTTTCCTTTCATATCACGTAAAATTTTTTTTTTTTAATAATTTCTCTTTGAATACGATAAAAGCTGTTTTTTAACATTTTAATAATTTATTTGCATTCAAAAACAAGAAACAAGCAATAATTTTTTGTAAATTAAGTTTGTAAAAAAAATCCTCTATTTATTTAGAATAGGAGGAAAGAGAAAAGCGAAAAATCTCTAGTGAACTTTAATTCATAATGAGATTAATAAAATCGGCAAAAACGGTTCGATTTTGGAGCTGTTGTCGCTACCAAAAATCGCCTTTCAGAACTATTTCGAAGATTAAAGGAAATCCTGGCATAATTGTATTATATCTAAGCGGATTACTTTGAAGAGGGCAAAATAGTTATTGATGAATAAAAAAATTTAAAATAACGGTTATTTTTTGATCACACCTCGTATATGGTTTCTAGAAAACATACAGTATTTTGCTTTTTTCTAAGCGTTTTCAATATAATGAGAAAAGAAATGAAAAACATTTGCAATGCACTGCAGTAAAACCCATAAGGGGAAATCCCCAAGAATATTTAATTTTAAAATGAAATTTATCTTAATAGAACACGTAGTTGCTATACTCATAGTGTTGAGCTTTTAGATTTCTTCACTTTATTTTTCTTAAAATATGTTTTCTCCCCTTCTTTACACTTGTAGGATTTCAACAGAAGGAAAAAACAAATTCCCATTATCAAGGAAATGAATAAGTAACTTGGGCTCGTTGACAAAGAAGGAGCTAAGATTTTGCAAAACCTTATGCCTCCCCTCAAACCACCCAAAAAAAACCCCCACCAGTTTCTGGTTTTCAATTCAAAGTCAAGTAAAATGTGCTCCAGTCCAACTTTAAATTGCACAAAAAAAAAAAGAAAAAAATCAAATGACTTTAAAGCATTTTTAAGCAGTGTGGAATTTCTTCTGTGAACCGTTTGAGAAACCGAAGGCTTATCCAAGCTTATGTTTAAAGTTTGATGTTTTATATTATTATTTCTCTTTTTCTTCTACTTTTCCATTCCACATACGAATGAAGGAGCATGTTTGGCCAAAGTGTTGAAAATATCGAATCAAAACTGTATAAACTCGAAATTCGTAGTTGTCATGTAGATGCAAGTAAATGGATGGAGAGAAAACGAAAACGAAAAAAAACTTGCTAAGGAAATTAACAACTTCCTTGACGAAAAAAGGGCGTGCAAAAAATTAAGCAAACTAACTAGTCAGAGTGGGTATAAAATTTGCAAAAAATATACTCGGTAACCAGATATTATGGTTAATGCTGGGTTTCACTTGTGGGCTTACGAGGGGAATAAATAAAAGAAACTACAAAAGGGATAACCTGTAAAGGAAACACTTTAATAAAACAAAAACAAAAAAAAGTAACATCTGAAGGTATGCTTTACTTTCATCATGATTGCCTGCCGCAAAGTATGCTTTCTATAAAATATTTAGAAATATTTTTTTTTTTTTGCTAGAACCATTTTAAATAAAGTTAATGTCGCACTTAAAACCCCGTTTATTTAATTTCTGTATGTAAAAGCTACTTGCCCATGGTTCTTGATTAAAATTTTTTTAATACCTTTAAGGTTTTTAAGCTTTTTTCGCATTTAAAAAATCTTTAATAGAAGTTTGTGCCACACACTTATAAGAATTGTGAGAAGAAAAGCAAAATACTCATACATGGAAAAGCTACAGAGCATCATCGTCCATAAATTAAATTTGTTGAATCGCTTGAACACAAATAAGACTGTAGAGAAATCATTTTGAAGGCGAAATAAGTGGGGAAGGATAACCCACAAACATTATAGAGGTCAAGAAGGCAATTTTTTTTTTATCAACACAAGGAAAATTAAATAAATAAACAAGCAATGAAAATCTGCAAGAAAAACAAATAAACCTTAAACGATTATATCAATTGAATAGAGGACACCGTACAAGCCCACACGCACACACGCACACGTATCCTTATACATATATGTATCTAAATATGTATGGATGACAAGCGATGGCTTTTTCATAAAACCCCCAAAGGGGCTGGCTATCCATTTAAGGGTAAATAAATAGTATATATTTTGTAAATGGTGTTTGATCTGAAGGCAGCAGAGCTGACGGTTAGGAAACTCATCCTTAATGGACAATTTCCAATTTGCTTTTATGTAAACAGAAAGCAAAACAATTCATAAATGCTTTCCAAATGATTTTATGACGTTTAAAATACGAACAACAATAATAATTAGAACGGCTGGCTGATGCTGGTCCAGTCAAATTCGTCGTGATTTACTCGGCCTTTTTGTGTTCAACAACACATGAATTACTGTGAATACAATTGAAACGGAAGCAACCCACATACGATTACAGGGTGTCACAGTTAATGCGCCTTTCAGATCAATCACTGTAGTTTGGTTTTTTAGAACGGTGTTGGGCATGCCAGTACTGCTGGCCCACACCTCATGTAACATAGTACACTCTGCTCAAGAGATTTGAGACCAAAAATAATTATACAATTCCCGATTTTAAAATGTAAAGTCGTAATTCAAACAGCTACTAAAAAAAAATACATTTTTCCTACCGAAATTTATACAAGTCGAATGCCCAAAGAACTTTCGCTGTGAGTTTTTTAAATTACAATATATGATATTTTCTATAATTATATATATTAATTATCCAGCAAAATTATGACGTATTCGAGTCAATTCATACGAAAATCATAATTTATTTATAGCGCGGTCATAGACGATATGACGCATATCCATAGTCAAGTCAGAGGCTGCTCACTATCTAAGCAAGCAATGGCACAGCCATAGTCTAATCTTATCACCGCCTTCACTGGAATCATGGTCCGTCAGTTAAACACAATCGATAAAAAAAATTCTAAAATTTACATATTCCAATTATTGTCACTCTAAGAACCAACATGTTTTTAACCGCATAATTTAATTCTGACTCAAAGGACATACGAAAACGCACACATAGAAAGAATAAAATCGATGATGGAAATAATAAAGTTGTGCCACATTGCAAATAAAAAAAAGTGGAGACACATTATCATCAGCAACTCATGACAAAATGAGGAAAACAAAAACTGTTATTGTCTGGCGCTTAGAGGACAATTATAAATGTCTGGGAATGATTTCAAGGATGCTATTTTTTTTTTTTTGCTATTTATTTTTTCGTTCCTCCAGCATACAGACTCTATTTGTCCTTTTACAAACATTTACAAAATGTTTGACTGTGTTATGATTAACTTGGCCTTCACTTTAGATTTCGTACTTGTTATCCTTTCAACATCTTTGTATTTTTTAATTAGATATGTTTTAGAAAAAAACAAAATCTAAAAAATCTAATATTTATGAGCAATTTTTATTTTGATCCACATTTCAGAAAAGCTAATCAGTAAGTGCAACAATCACCTCAACATTGCATTTAAACAGAGACGAATATTTTGAAAGTAACATTTGAAGCATATTTTTGGGCTTTTAAAAATTGTTCATATGAAGCTTCATCGAGGCAGCGAAATTATTTTAGAATTTTGTTTAATAATGTTATACGAGTAAATATTTAATGTGATAAATTGAAATTTCAAATGTAATGAAAATAATAATAAATAAGCTTTACAATCAAAGAACTGACTAAAACCCTGTCAACATTGTTAAACGTCAAATGCTTACTTACGAACAACTTTGAACAATACTTTTAGCACAATATAGATATATTGCTAGCAATTATTGGCACATAAATCTAATGAAATCCTCAGTGAAGGGCAGATGCAATAATACTCTTGGCCATAAAAAATAAAAACGGAATACAATATATTATACTGCTCCAAGCTCATTTAATAATACCATACAGCAGCTACTTTATCTAAAACACATATATGTACAAGTAGATATAGGCTTCACCACAAGAACACAGTACACAAATACATACGAGTACATACATCGTATCGTTAAATACAAATCAAACAATTTCTATTATTTTAAAATAGGAAAAACAGAGAAAAACTAAAAAATCAAAATCCGACTTCAACACATACGAGTATAACTGCCAACCACATTATGGTAGACCGACGCCAATAATTCTCAATAACACTCCCCAGTGCTCGTTTGCATCATCAATCCTAAAAGTATGCACTATATTCGAAAACTAAACGTTTTAATGTACATATTTGAAAAATTTTTACAAAAGTTAACATTGAAATACAGTCGTTTCTTCTCCCCTTTCCCTTCTTTTTTTATATTTGCTGTAGCATGTGAAGGAAGCTACATAAAAATCGATATGAAAATAAAAAGCTTTGCAAGGCCTTCAGAACACAACAAAAGATGAACAAGAACAAAAATTACAAAAAAAAAAAAAAAAAAAAAAAACAGAAATAACGACCACCACCCACATTTAAACCAAATCCCAGATGAAAAAAACACAAACAAATAGGCATACGTGCACGTAAATGCAAGTCAATGCAAACTGAAAGCACAGAAAAATTGCAAAAGAAAGAAGAAATAAATATACTTGAGCAATTTTGGAAAATTATTTGCATGAAAGCCTAAAAATATGCTACAACAAGAAAGAAAACAAGTGCATTTAAAGCCTCCACATATGCTACAATACGCAGTTGTATCAGCGCCCCGACTAGGATTAAATTGCAAATCAGACAAGTTTTTCTCTTTCATAATCGGCCTTTTAAAGCAAAAACCAAAAAAAAAAAAAAAAACAAAAAAACAAAAAAAAAACTTTTTATTAATTAATAGGATTAAAAAACCACAAACAAGCGTGCAAAAAGTACTCACCTTGTCCGAGGGTATAGTACGCGACTTTTGCGTAATCACGGCTGGAGTAACTATATTGGCGTTTCCTTGAACTACACCTGCTGAGCCACCGCTAACACTACCACTACCACCACCACCACTACCAACACCACCTCCACTGCCACTGTTGCCACCGCCACCTACATTTGATACCGAATTAGAGCTTGCCGATGAACAGCAAGAAGATGACGAAGAAGAGCACATAGAAACATCTGTAGTATGACGTTTGATACTACATGGTGTGCATGAGCTGTTTTGCGACGAAGTGGCGGCTGTACAAGGAGCTGACATTGACGTCGATGGCCTTGCAAATTGCAAATGATGATGTTGCTGTTGTTGCTGATGTTGTTGTGGTTGTTGTTGTTGTAGTTGCTGATGCTGATGCTGATGCTGTTGTTGCTGATGTGGTGGTAGCTGATGCTTTTGCTGTGGTTGTTGATATTGTGTATGAGAATGGGAATGACTTTGTTGATGAGAATACGAGGACGATGTCGAAGATGCAGAAGAATTATTGTGATGATGTTGTTGCTGAGCTGAATATGAATTAGTTGAGTGATTGTTATGAGAGTATTGTGGCTGGTGTACAGCCACAGCCGCTGCTGTAGAAGCACTGCCCGATGCGGATGGTGAAGAAGCGTTCGATGATGAGGGTGTTAAAAGTGAGTGTGTAGAAGACTGATTATTATAGTGATGATGCTGGTTGTGATTGGCATTAGAAATCATATTGTTAGTAATCGGAGTAAATGACAAGCCGTTGGCGGAAGATCCGTTTGATGATGAGGAAATGGAATGAGAACGTTTATTACTTAGATGCTGTTGCGTGTTATTAGCTGTAACCGGAGCTGCAGTTGTTGTAGTTGTTTGCGTGTAGGGATTATTATGAGGGCCAGCGCCGGCGCTGACAACAATAACTCTCGTAGTATGTTGATGCGACGACGTATTATGACTGTGGCTAAAATTATGTTGCAATGGTTGGTGCTGTAATGGACCCGTTGGTGACGTTGGCGTTTCAATGGACGAAGTGGTCGACATGCTGAACGAGGCACGTTCAAATAATTTTAAGTATTTGGGACTACAGCACGTATTATTACAATAATTTTATTTTCCTTGTTTTCCCCCTCTCTTTTATTGTTACATTATCACTTAAGGGATATTTTTAAATGCCTACAACAAAAAGAAAATTGTTTTAAAATGTAATTAAAAAAAGTTATATAATTATTATTAACTATAAGATAACAAAAGACAATTTATTGTATAGTGTAAAACAAGTTTTCAAAGCAAAGTATTAGAAAAATTAAAAGTCAGTTACTACAGACATTAATCAAATCAAATCTTAAGGAAAAATTTTATTATAAATTATTTCTCGTTTAACAATTTTATTAGTAATATTTTGTAAGTTAAAAAAATTTTTTTTTAAATCAATTGAAATAATGACGCAGCTCTTGATTGTTATCTTATTTATGTGGAATTGATTTCCGTGTGCAAAAAAACCTGCCCCTATATTTTTAACATTTATTTCGACCCTAATTTTGTATTTTAAATTAAAAAAAATCAATATTGTCGATAATTAATTAATAACTTAATAACCATAATTAATAACAACCAGCTGATCACTTTCATCGAAAATAAGCCCTCGTTTCACTAGTCTACACAGTCGTATAATTCATTCAAAAGAAAGTATTATTGATTTTCTGATTGTAAAATCTAATAAAATATAATCCATTATATTTAATGCTGTAGAAAATTAGAAAAATTAATTAATTAGAAACAAAATTTCGCAAAAAATAAAACAGTTAAAAAAATTTTTCTTTTTTCTTGTTTTCTTTGCTTATTTGCTGGATGTAAAAGCTACCCTGATTGCACAAAAACTATCATTTTAAACAAAATTGCACACTTTTAGGACGCACTATCCTAGTTTTTCATTATACATGTTATACAAATTCGACAAATCTTACGACTGTAGATAAATTTTATTTATGTAGATAAATTTTATGTAGAGCCATGCTTATAACCTTTTTTCGTTACTGGCAATACTGTCTGTGATATAGTTTTATTACTCTTCAAAAAATGTTAACTCTCACACTGCATTCAGTTTTCTTTACCATTCTCTCTCTGACTTTTATTAATATTTTATTGTTGTTTTAGTTCTTGTTTCCCCCACATCTTTGGATGTGCTTTGACTTTTTATGGTGCTTCTTTAATATTTTTTTTTTTTGGTTATTTTATTGTTATTAGTTTTTTTCTATGTATGCATGTCAGTATGTGTGAATATGTTCGGGAACTTGCATGCCTGCTTAAATTTACTAGTTGTGGAAATGTTTTATAAAAAAGATATTTATATAAATATGTACGCACACCCGTGCATATTTACGTTTGTACGCATGCATGTTCATTGCGTATTTGTGTATACATATGTATGTATGTATATACATATATGAATATATAACGTATTTTATGCATTCATTTATGGATTTAAATAATTTATTAAAGCAAATGGCATTTTGCGCATGCATATTCTGACAGTGAAAGACTCCAATTTAAATGCGCATCTAAAATTAGAAATTGAAGGAAAAAAACTTTGCGTTTGTTGGTATTTTATTAGTGTTTGTTGTTGTTATTTTTCTTATTGCGTATTGGTGTAAACCATCACAGTGTTTGATGTGAGTTTCATACGCGTGCACGATGTTAAACCAAAATTTTCTGATTTCTCTCTCTCGGTGGTTTTCAGGTAAACAAACAGAACAATCACAAATACTGCCACAATAGATGATGAGTATTTTGATAGTGTGTAGGACGTTTGTATTTACTTTTCGAAGTGCTAAAAGCGACGTGCTGCGTTTTTGTTTTTACGAAACATATGTATGCATGTATGTTTGTAAGTACATGCATTAATCCGCACATATATACATACACAAAACTGTGTAAAGTAAAAAATTTAATAATTTTGATACTGCAAAGCAATTACAATTGAGAATCAAACAAATTTGAAGGCAAAGAAAGCAACAACATTTTTTGGAATATTATAATTCACTAGACAAACGTATACTGCAGCTAATCAAAATAAAACAGATTACAGCGTGAATAGCATAGCATATAATAGTATGTAACTTGAAATGCGGTAAAGCGTAGTATGCGCAGAATGTATGGATCTAGTGGAATGTCATAGATATTTCAATCAGTTAAACAGAGGAATTTGCTTGTTACCGTTACTGATTTAATGCATATCTTCGTCATTCATTTATTCTTTTTTTACCACGTGTGTATGTATTATTAGTGCATGCTAGTGCATGTTAATTGTAGCCACCCCAAATTTAATACTCTCATTTTTATGTCGATAAAAGTTCGAGTAAAGAAAACAAATTACAAAAAAAATATATAACCAAAGAGAATACATTGTTACAGTTAAAGAAAAACATCATAAATAATTGAATTTGAATGCAATTTAATTTTAATTTGAAAGGGTATCAAACTGATTTGTTTGATAAATATCGTTTTTCCTTCCAAATATAATTCATTTAGAAATAAGCAAGTTAGCGATATTAAGTGTTCCGTCCACTAACAAAATATTCAAAAATAGTTTGTCCATATGAAAAGCTAATTTTTGTTTTTGCAGCGTGCACTTTACATGCAACTTTAATAATAAAACCTGTAGCATTAGAAAACATTAAATTTTTACTTTTAGAGTAAGTAATAATAATTTAATTAATACAGTGAGACTTTTCTGCTACATTTATTAAAATTTTCTGCAATCGCAGAGACAGTTGCAAAGTTGCACAAAAATTAAGTTAACTATATGTGGCGAAATAGTTGCACCGAACTCTGAAACCTGCCTATGTTATATTTTTTATTACTTTATTATTTGGCTTAAATTTACGAATAATTTTTTTTTATATCAACATAAATTTTATAAAAAGAAAACAAAAGTTTAATAGCTTAAATCACCATAACTATTCCTTCATATTTACACTTGAGCCACTTTGACTTCAGAGTAACAAATCAAGTACATATATTGAAAATGATCTGTTTTTAAACATTTCATGAAGGCTGAAAATTAATGTAAAAAATAATTTGATACGAATGAAAAGCGCCAATTATTCAAAAAATAAGTAAAGCCTCTGCAACTATCAATATGCAAGACATTTTCAGGTTAATATATCATTTCAAAATAATTTGCACGCATTAAAAACAGATTTGATTCCACATCATTTTTTTAGTGTATTCAGCCACCCACACACACACACACACACACACACACACATTTAAGCCGTTCGTTAAAGGAAGAAAATGTAAAAAGTCAAAAGGTGGGGCGTAAGTTTGTGATGATTCTATTTATTTTTTTTTTTTTTTTTTTTGGGAGAATCAAATTTGGATCATAAGTATTTTACAAACAAGGTTCCACACAAACAAACAGCCATAACAAAAATTAGGAAGAAGTTAAATGCATTAAACTTTATCATATATATGAGAAACAAAGGAGAAATAAGCAACCATTAATTACAACAATAAGATATAATACATACTATACGTACATACTTAAATGCACACATCCATTCATATTTATGTATGTATGGATGGATATATGTAACTGTGGCTGCATAAAGAAAAATAAAAGTATGAGTTAATATCTACCTGTGTATATACGTAAATAAAAACAACACACACAAGCACGAACAATATGAGTATTTTTCGATAGAAAATATTATAAACTTTTTCAAAACCTTGGCCAACAATTATGTAGCTTTTATTTGACGTGATTCCGTAATAAATACTAATTTCTTTATTGCACTTTATTTTATTTATTACAGACTTTTTTATACATATTCGCACAAAATTTGAAACATTTTTTTAATTTTGATTTTTTTTAACTGGATGCTTTTTATTTAATCAATTTCTTTACATGATTTTTTTAATATTGTGCAAGAAATGAATAATTTTTTATTTATTTTTTAATTTGGTTACACTTGTTTTGGTTGATGATGAACATGCACACATCAACAAAAACACACACACTTGCTCGTCAAACGCACGGTGGAGTAGCAGAAGGTAACCAGTTTACTTGCATTTGTTTTTATATTGATTTTTTTGCTTTTTTCTTGTTTGTTTGGTAAATTTTTATATTTTGAGATTCCACAAATTGCAAATTAACTTTGTTTTAACCCTTTCCACTTCGCCTAAACATTAAAATAATCAAATTTTATTTACTTGATGCTTTAAAATTCAATGTTTAGTAATTTTTTATTGATTTTCCTAGTTTCTCACAAATAAGTAAAAGTCCATGGCAAATATATATTTCTTTGGCCCGTATCCGACATTAAAATTCCTTTTCAACAAGCACGAAAGCACGACGACCCGCCTTTTACCAGAGCAAAACACAAACTGAAATTTTCTCTTTAAACAAATAAATGAAAAATAGATAAGCTTCTACGCACACAGTTGCATAAAATAGTACTAGTAAACATTTATAATGAAATATATGTAAATTTTCCTTGTAAGATCCAATACTTATTACTTTAATTCATATCTAGAATATATAATTGGTTCAATTTTGCCTTTATAGTGATATAAACATTGCATTTTACTATCAAAATATTTGTGCAATACGCAAAAGAGCAACGATGTTTTCATTATTTCCTTTTTATGCAACAAAAAAGTTTAGTGACGAGCTTCCACCATACGCAAATACTTGTTAACGAAACAACAAATAATATTTGCAAAGCGGTTTCACTAACATGTGGCAACCTTAAAATTTCTTTTATTAAAATGTAATGAATATAAGCAATTATGTTTTGGGTAATAAAACCGATACTTTTTAATCAAGCAGAAAAGTCGGGAATATAAAAGAAAACAATAAAATATTAAAGCGTGAATAGCTAAATATGCAGATTAGAAGCTCTTGTAACAGATATAGAAAATCCATTCTTATCAAATTTCTGTAAATTTTTATGTATTATATGTTAAACAGCGAATTTTCAATAAATAAAGCGAAAGTTGGGAACAATAAACTCTTAATTTGTTTTACGTACTGATTAGTGGCAGACGTTGTATTGTTTTTGAAACGGTTCATTACGTGTGGAGAAGAAGACGATGGTTAATTTTGTAACTGAAACATTAATACTAAAAATGAATTTGAACGAAATCACAGAGTTGCTTTTATTCTACACAATGCAATGAATAGGAAAATGCATCTCTGAAGCAGTAACTCTACAACGAATAAACTCAAAACGAAAGCGACGAGCATTTATAAAATAACGTAGTACTGGAAAAAACTCTGAGAAATCGTCTTATAAGTCTTTCAATTCTTGAAAGAAAATTTATTAGCTTTTTTAAGTGCAAAAATATTAAATGTGCAGCATGAAACTTTGTGAAAAACTAATGTGTAAATTGTAAAATTTATAACTGCATTATATCCATTACAAAATTACAGGAAGAAAATATATCATTAAAAATAATTTTTTTCGGTAAGGAAATCGATAAACGCAAAAGAATGAGGACAAAGTAAAATGTGAAAAATATAAAAATGCATTTGAAAATATTTTCATAATATTTTTAATTTAATCAAGAATACATTTAATTCCGTGTCATAAAAAACACTAAAATTATATACACATAAACTTATCGTAAAAAAATAACACAATACAATAACATTTTTGTTTAGAGTTGAAAAGTGGAAATTATAAAATAAACAAAGAAAATTTCTTCCAAAATGGAAGTATAGAATTTTTTTTATTTCCTATGCGATGTGATTTTTATTTGTTTCTTTTTTGTTTTATTATTGGCTTTTACGCCGCATCCTCTTTGCCCTTCAACCGTTCTCTTATAAGAATTAAATGTTTGCGGCATCCATTGAAATTCAACCCCAAAAAAAGTGTGAAAAAAACTACTTGAATTGAATGCTTACCACCCCGCATAGCGCCACTTCCATCAATAAAGTAAATCATTTTGTGCATAATATTTGGCTGGGATTCCCGTTAGAGCAAATGAGAAGCAGTGTGTATGAAAGAGATGCTTAAAGTTGTTTGGTTAGTGGTAAACGAAGAAAATAATAAAAAAAAACACCAGCCAAATTGTGATTAAAGACAATTACACAAAAAGCAATAAAAAGGTTAAGAAATATAAATTTAAAAGATAGTGCTGATAAAATTAACTTCAAAGGAACAGGAGAAAAAAATAAAAAAACAAAAACATAAACAGTATTGCATATTTTAGGAGTATTTTAATATCAATTATTTATTTTTTGGCATTCGATTTTTTTTATTAAATAAGCTTATTCTCTAGCGTACGCTGCACGAACACAAAGCCGGTTGTTGTTATTGTCGGCATGTAGCCATCTACTTTATTTTTTTAAAACCGGTAGAGACATCATACAGGATTTTGATTGATTATTAATAAACTATTCTTGCAGCATTATAAAAACTATAAACCAAGTTTCTACACAAAACACAAATTTTATTCGACATGGATCTACTTTATTTTGTTTAGTCATTATGCCATTAGTCAGGTATTGATTGACAATAAAAGTATTTAATATTCAAAAATTACAACAAACAAAGGAAATAACCATGTCTATGTATTGGAAGAATGCGCGAAATAATCTCAAATTTTGTTAAACAACTAAATTACATACTTCACATTACTATGTAAATTGTGCTTCTAAAAGTACGGACATTTAAATTAGCTACAACTACATCGTTAGTAGTGTAATCGTTAACTGCACCTATTGCAGATTAATCAAAATATCTTTTTTTAATGTCCATCTTATAACTACTTTAATATTGTAAACATTTTAAAATCGGTAAACAAAAAAAAAAAAAAAAAAAAAAAAAGCAACAGCTTGAGGAGTATCTTGATTACTTTGATTTTACTTTTACATTTTTGATATAAATTTCAATTAAAATTGATTTTGGCTTATTACAAAAATTTTGAATTTTTATAAATTTCAATTTTTAATTGTTTCAATTACTATTTTTTTTTTATTAAAACTTACTGTTTAATATTTAAATAATTTTTTGTTTTTATAGAAACGATCTCGATAGTAGTTAAAAAACTACGTAAATGCTTTTCAAAGTTTTTAATCTTCATTGAAACTTATTTTCAAAATTATTAACTTTCTTTTAATAAGAGTGTCTGTAAATGTACATAGTTTTTAATTTTTAAGCCAATATAATTTACTGACATAAAATACTTACGTAAAGTTGAACTTAAATCAGTTCAAGAACAGTATTTTTAGCACTAATGTAATGTTTTTGCAATATATTTTATAATGTACATATTTAAATTTATTCAATTTAATTTAAGTTAAGGGATTGGCTTTTAATTATTAAAAAAGAGGCGTAAAAATAAGATTTATATTATTTATGAAAAAAAATTTAACAGATATTAAAATTGCAAAATATGGTCAATACCAATGTGGAGTTCAGGCATAGTACATAAAAATATAATCGGTAAACTATAAAATAACTAGTATAATCTAATTTTTTTATATATTCTCTTTTGTACTAAAAGCCACTTTAAGGAAATAAACTGAATAAATTTTGTTATATTATATATAATATTTATGTTATTTGTCATTATATTACTAATCATTATGTGATTTATAATTTCAAAATAAATTCTAATATAGTTAAAGTACGCATCGTACAGTTTGCAAATGTGCCAAAAAAAATATATTACTATATAATGCAACTTTGTGACCCAAAAATCAACCCTAAATATGTTTGCGAAAATTTTGTTTATGAAAAAAACAGAATAGGCAAAGCAAACAAAGAAAGAAAAGAAAATCAGCTAAAGCTAAAAAGGAACGAGTAAAAATTTTTCCATTTTCAAAGAAAACTAATTTCAATCATTGACGTTTTAAATGGAAAAGAGTTTAACTACTAAAACAATTGTGTGCAAGTGTGTGAAAATGTGAACTTTGAAAATGATTGAATTAAAACGGGGATTAGGAAAAATTAAATAAAATATGCGTTTTAAAATAAATATATTTTTTTTATAATTAGGAATGGTTATAAATACTGATCTTAGTAAATAAAAGCAGAAATATTTTTCAGCTAATGCTTTCAAAAAAGAAAATATTTTAACTTCAACTATAAACTAAAATTACCATAAATCAGTACAAAACAAAAAATGAAAATTATTCGTTGAAAAATAAAATTCGAAGCGAAATAATTTATTGAATGAGAACTAAAGAATTAAAAGAGAAGCACGCTATCTTTTTTTGTAATTAAATTTTTTTTTAATAAATAAAAGGAAATATTTCAAATGCCACAATTTATCTAAAAATATAAATCAACATAAATTATGGATGGATCTAATAACGCACCGGGAAGTTTATCGTCGCGCAGTCTTCCCTCTTTATTTTCAATAAGCAATGGTTCCTCTATGGCTTCTAAAGACTTAGAAGGGCTTATGGCCATGAATGACAGTGCATTGTCACAACAAATCGAATTTATATTGCAAGATGCTCCCATGGAGCATGAAGATGATGACGACGAGAACAATCATCATCAACCAAGTAATCACCAAGTATTATATCAACACCAAGTGAACACGAAGTCTAGCAGTGAAGTGGGTCATCAACAAATGGATACAGAAACCAGCAACTCTCAGGGGGCCATATCATCGACTGCAGCTTCAAATAAGACGATAGCAGCTGCCATTTATAAATTAGATATACCACCGAATTCAAATACACCAATAACTAGTGCTTCCGACATTAGTCAAACCAGTCAAGATGATGAACAGTCCATTATACATACGACAAAGGTAACACAACATCAAGCAACTTTGGCTCAACATCAGCAACAACAGCGCCGTGCGCATCCTCAATTCCTTAGTGGTCGTGGAATTATTGTACGTTCTGCAGATTTGCACAACTATAACTCTTTGCAGTTATCTGCGCCGAACACCCTCGATCATCATTCATTGCAAACCGAAGACGATGAAGAAGATCCGGAGCTTAATGATGAAAACTTACAAGACATCGAGGAAGAAGCCAAAGCAGCTGAAGCAGATGAGGAACCACCACATTTGGATACCACTCAAATCAAAGTTGAAAGTATTGATATACAAACAAATGAAAATACCCCACGATTGGCATACACTAGCGGTGCCACAACTGTTACCACTACTGATGCTGATGGACAACCCACGCAATTGGTATTGCCTGCAGGTTCTATAGTTAGCACAGGTACACGTACCGTAACATTACCAGTATCTGAAGCATTTGCTCATCTTCAAAGACGTCCAGTGTTTATTAGTAATGGTGTGACCAATGTGGGCGGTACTACTTTGGTTCGTATGCCTGCAGTATTGAGTCGCAATGGTTCTATGGCTGTCCTAAATGTAGTACAACAACAAGTAGGTTCAAATGGTCAAACTACACAATTAATATTACAGACGGCACCCATGGGTAATACTTCCAATAGTGCAGGAACACCCATAATGGTAACTACTCAACCGCAGCCACAACAACAGGGGCAAATTACCACTTCATCAGCAGATAACACAGGGAATTCACTACCAATCTCAACAATAACACAAACTTCCAATGCACATCAAATAACAAAAAATACATTAACGACCAGCCAACAGACACAAATCCAACAAGCCCATCAACAGCAACCAACAACTACAATAATGACTGTGAACAACGGATCAGCTACACCTTCCTTATCCTCACCACAATCGGCGTCATCTGCAATAAACGCTGCCATATCCGCGACAGCTACAAGATCACCTCACCCCACACGATCATCGTCAACATCAATACATTCGAACACACAGCATCCCGTCGCATCAACATCAGCTCAGGCTCAGGCTGCCTATATTCGCAATACAGCCTCTACATCGCCACCATCGTCGTCGTCGTCTGCATCACCATCATCAGCTTCGACACCGCCGGGACCAACAGCCACAGTTACTTGCACTATTTACCAATGTATGGAGTGCGTTGAGAAATTCGATAACAAAGAACTCTTCGAAATACATCGCTCTGGTCATGTTAATAACATGAAATGCGCCATCTGTAACATGGTTTTAAAATCGTTGAAAAACTACGAGAAACATTGTCTTCGCTGCAAACCATACGAATGTCAAATATGTGGGCGCGTCGTTCGCTTTCGACCCAATTTCATTAAACATATGCGAGTTCACACTGGGCAGCAGTCCGAACGACATAAGTACAAGTGCGAAGTATGCCTTAAAGAATTTATGAGTTTCGAATATTTTAAGGTCCATAAGAAGATTCATAATGAAAATGTAAATTTAACTTGTGAAATATGTGGCAAACAATTCAGCGCATTGGCATCATTACGTGGTCATTCGAAATTGCATTCAGGCGTTAAATTGCACAAGTAAGTGAAAAATCCAATTAACTCTTTAAAAAATTTTTTAAATTTATATCTATATATTATGCAAAAGGAGTATTTATAAAATTTAATGCATCTAAAAGCCTTGAAATATGTTTTTAATTTAAATGTTACTAATAACTTACAATTCCTAATTTAGATGTGAAGTTTGCGGTAAAGGTTTTGGCCAACGCTACAACCTTAAAATTCATGCCCGCACTCATACAGGCGATTTTCCATTCGAATGTAAAATATGCAAAAAGAAATTGCACACCCAATCATCGTTGCAAACGCACATGCAGGTCCATCAACGTGTTCAAACGTCTCAAGCAACTTCGACTATAAAATCGACAGCTGCCAGTACGACAACAAGTGGTAATACAAGTTCCAGCAGCAGCACAAGTAGTGCTCACAATTCGCCAACTTCGACCATTATCAAAATGGAACCACAAATTTCGGAACCTGGCCCACTTGACTTACCCGGTACAAGTAGCAATCTCCTGTTAAGTCAACACGCAATGAAGGATGATGTAGATGAAAATTCAGCTATGAGTGATGAACTCAATTCTTTGAACGGCCAGCAGTATGCAACTAATAGTTGTGTTAAGAAAACAGTAGTCTCAGCCACCGGCGATGATTCATCTGAATCATCGAATACCTCTCAAGAACAATTACGACAGACAAGACAAATTCTACTGAATGGGGGCACACAAACACGAGCAATTGTGATTAATAAGTACTTGCATAACAATGATAATAAAGGAGTTGACACTCTGTTATCGCAAACTTCTCAACCAAAACATCATGCTCAAGTTATACGCCACAATAACAGTAATAATAGCAATCGTGCTATCAACAGTAGCAGCAACAGTAGTGCATTACAGCAGCAATTGATGCGCAAAACTCCTATTATACATTCGACTGGCGGTGCTGCATCATTAAATAGTTCAGTATTTCCCAGTGCCATTCATCGTAGAGGTAACATTGTTCACTTCTATTCATTCCATCATATTCTATAATTTATTTTTTAAATGCATGTCACAACTAACAGTACTTTTATTTTTAACCTTTTTTTTTTTTTGTTTTCAATGCTAAATTAAATCTCTAATAGTAGATTATACCGACATAGTTTGGTACTTAAATTGGAAAAATATGTAAATATAATGTTGTGTACATTCACGTGTATGCAACTGTAGAAGTCCTTCAGTGAAAGTACGCACATAAAAAGTTTTATTTAAAATTTGAAAACGAATTTATATATGCAAGCCAGCTTAGCTAATAAAATTAAATAAAACCGACAATTTGAAAAAAATATGTTCAAATTAAAATGTTTTAAAATTAGATTTTTGTTTTACTTTGCCTAATTTTATCTTTGTAGGCACTTCGCCATCTCCTTCACCGTCTTCTTCGTCGACATCATGTTCCTCTTCAGTTGTGGTCTCTAAATCTGGAGTACCCTTGTCATTGGCATCAGCCGCACTGGGTTCCTCATCGATAATACGCAGTACACGCGATCATGATGCGAGCCTTAATGGTCATCATCATCAACAACATCAAAATATTCACCAACGCAGTAACCACCGAAATCACCACCGGCGTCGTCATTTGGCCGATATGGATGATGACGATGATGATACGAATTTGCATCATCCGACCGTGAACAATGGGCGACACTTTGATGACGACGATGATATGTTAGATGAGAAATCTTCCCCGTCCCTGGCTACTACAGCCATCAAAACCGAACCGAATTTTTATGTTTCTGGTGACAATTCCAATGAAATGTTGATCAAGGAAGAGGTCATATTCGATGATAACTCTGGCAATTCACCCCAATCGCCGCCTAGTTCAAAGTTTGGAATGTCCAATTTCGACAATGATCTCGATAATCATGTGGATTTGTCCCATTCATTGCCTACGTATGGCTATCTATTGGATCAGCACTCATTACCCGACACAATACCAACTCAGTTATATGCCGACGATGATGATTTTCGATTAGATAACAATTCGCTTGGGGGTTTGCATAATAATTCCTCATCGACAAATGATGGCGATTACATCAAGAAGGAATGGAGTTACGGCACTAGTTCCAACTACACTATAAATGGCAAATTCGATGATGATAGCAATGCCTTGTGTGATGCCGCCAATTTTATTTACAATTGATTAGAAGATAATATTCCACCGTCGCCGGTATTAATTGATGGCTGCTAATTCAGCAGCAAGTCGATAAACAGAAAAACAAGGTGAAGTGAAAATATTAATTATTATAAATATTGAATCCTGAAATCTTTGTATTGGCCGGAGAGCAAGTTTAATTAAGTCCCCGTTTTGCCAACTCAACCACACTTTAATTTATTTTATATAAAATATAAAAAAAACTTGAATCACAGTTTTGTAAGAAAACATAAAATCATGTAAAAAAAAAAAAAAAGAAATGCCAACAAATTTACTAAGTATTGAAAAGAAAACAAACACAAGCACATTACATATATTTATAAACATAAATAATTTAATTATAAATCTTAAAAAACATTTTTACAAAACAAAAAACGCAAATGGACTTAAAAACTGAAAGGAAAACGAATCGACTTCAAACATTTTTATTTTGGTTTTTGATCTCAGTTGAATGATTTTGAACTCTCCCTCGCATAAAAGAACCAGAAATTAAACAAACAACTGAGGTTTCTTTTACGTTAATAAACAACAGTCCTCGAGATCAAGCCAAACTTCACTTTCCTGGACTCTTTCTTCTTCAACTTTTTTAACATTTACCGAAAATGGCTGAAACAAACTAAAAGAGGTTAGTTGTTTAAATGACTTTTTCTTTTATGTTAAAAATATCATTTCAAAAGTATGTAGTTGTTTAAGATTTTTTTTTTGTTCCATACACATACTAAATATGTATGTACGACACTTACATAAAAATGGGTATTTTAAAAATTATTGATTTTGCTATTTATGAGTTTTTATATACAAACAGACATGCGTGCATACATGAATATACGCATATTGTATTTATATATATACATATATATGAACAAATTTAACCAATTAATGTACTATATGTGTGTGCATCTTTTCTTTTGTGTAATTAATTAATTTGATGTTATATATTGTTCTAAGTTTGAGATGCGTAACAACATACATAAATACATACATCCATCCATACATATAATTTTTATATGCATGTATGCATATACTTTTATACTTATCTACATACATATAGATATATTTCTTTTTCGAAAAAAAAATCTTCCCTACCCTTTCTATCTCTTCAAACAAAACCAAAACATAAAGAAAAACAAAACTCTCATCCCGTCTCTTGTCCCTACTCAAACCCATTTCCCCTTTTGTTGTTGTCTAACGTTAAGGAAAAACCGCAGAAACAGCATTGATTATCTTTTAGGCTTAAGAAACTATTTTATAAGTTTTTTTTAATTATCATTTTGAATTACATACATATTTTTAATTTTAAATGTATATATGCAAATGTGTGTATGGAGATGTAATAGAATTTTCAATATATTACTTGATAGCCCTTTTTTTCTTTCCGTGTCCTATTGAAAATAACTTGGGAAAATGTTGTTGCCGATGAATGCATGTTGAAATTAAATTATATAAACAATATTAATAACAAAATAATAATAATTATAATGAAAATACGTGTGTATATTTCAAAGTATGTAGTTAAAAATTAAAAAGTAGCTTTTTGTTCATACACTGAACAAAATTCATGTATGATATGCACGAAACTTTTCTTACATATTACACATTGTTGCTTTATTTCGCATTGCGAAAGTCTCGTAACTTACATCTACGAAATATACGAAATTCGTATAAATATTTATATAAATTAAATAGAAACTTGCCTTTACACACAATGTCTTTTTACACTCGAATATACTTTTAATTTGTTCTCTTCTACTCACTACCTTATTTTAATGTGTTGAAAAAAAAATGTATTAACATACTTTCGTTTATAAAATTTCAAATATTTTTTAAAACGTTTCGTTTTATTTTTTTGTCTTCAAAATGTTTGTTTGGTTAAGTTTTAGCGTTGATTTTTTTAAGAAAAATATTTCTCAAATTCTTATTTTTTTTTTTTTTTTGGAACAGAAAGGAAGAAGCCTTTTTAAGTTAAAAACTTTCGGCTTTTCACTTTTTTAAAATGCAACTTTTTGCTGCTAAAATCTCCTCAAAGAAATTACAGGTAACACAATCAACAACGAAGCAAAGTCTTGCCGTTGTCTTCCAGCTTTATAATTTTGATACGCGCATAAGTGCATATGTCTGGGCATATGCGCACACATACATCTAAATATTATTCATAATAATATGTAAATGTAGCCAACAAAGTGTTTTTAAATGTTCAAAATTATTTATTATCTTTTTACATTCTATTTATTTCGTAGATATATTATTGGACCAATTCAATCTTAGACACTCTATATATATATGTGTGTGTATGTGTATTCACACGATTTTTAGTGTTCAATACTGTATCCTTTTTTGGTGTAGAACATAGCCAGCACTATTTATATTAAAAGTAAAAGAAAAACTCTTGCTGAAAGCTGTGTTAATGGTCTTGTGTGCATTTGTTTTAATATTTATGTTTATTGGAGATTATTAACATAAAAAAGTATTCGTCTTGAACTCAACTACTCCATCACCTATTCTCAAAATTTGTTTTTGACGCTTCTTGCCTTTTATTACAAGTGTTATTATTAATTTTATTCGGTGTTCCGATGGCTTATCGCAAATGTTTAAAAAAGTGGTGGGCACTAATGCCAACTATATTTTGCCAAACTTTCCGATAAATCAATTGAGGGTTACGAGGGTACTTGAACAAAAATCATGCAAAGTATCACACAAGTATTTCTTGCCTTAATGCTGTCTTTATGCACGAAAGTAATTTTGATATTGATACTTATCAATATCATCTTGATAAGTATGTGAATACATTATTTGTTAAGCTTTCATAAGATTTTTAGGATTGAAAGCATTAAAACTGAGGAAACATTTTTCACATTACTGTGTAAGATTTGAACAGCTTGTCCAGTTGTCCAAGTGGCTTTAGTTTTTGCAGCCGTGCTCTTTGTTACTTGTTAAAAGTTTAAAAACGAGAAGTTATGACGGAGGCATTTGTAGATTTCTGCCAGTGAACTTTTTCGGTATAGTGTTTTACAATATTCATATTTATTTCAAGTTTTAAGAAGGGGTTTTAAGTACCATTTGTTAAGTTTTTAAATTTAAATTATTTAAATGCATAATGATTTATTTTATTTCTATTACTGATCTTATATATTAAAAAATTGGGCCAAATGTATTATTTAACTAAAGTTGATACAGCAATTTATTATTTTTTTCCCCAGTGCGATTGGATTTGGTTTTTTTTTTTTGCAAACTTTCGCATTTCAACGCCTGCTTACATGAAATATTGAAGTTCTTTTGCCTTTTGTCTTGCCCGTTCCTTTTGCTATAGACCCCTTGCGCATAATTATAGTATTTGCATTTATAGCTTTTCTACTCCTGTTCCCCCTAACAAGAACATTGTTAACATATATAAAATAAGTAAATCAATGTTTATATTTTTAGCATGGTAGTCAAACATACATACATCTATATACATCTATACATATATATTATAATTATTTATTTAATAATTATTTGCTATAACAACAACAAAAGCATGTATTTATTTTTCGTTTGTAAATCAAAAACAACATTAGTAGAGAATTAAAAAAAAAAAATTTAAAAAATCAAGGAAAAAAATATTTGAAATAATGAAAGAAGAGGAAGGAAACAACCACGAAATAACGAAAATATTAATAATAAATATTTTAGTAAAATTTTAACTTTGTCAAAAAGAAAAGTAACAAATACAAATTAATTAAACTACATTGAATTAAATAATTAGTAGCGAAAAAAATTAAAACAATACTGTAGTGAAATCTAGAATTTAAGAATTGAACAAAAAAGTATGAAAAGTTACCGCTTTTAGTAGAATTTGCTTAAGTTCGCTCTCCATTTTTTATTTATTTATTTATTTATTTATTTATTTATTTATTTATTTATTTATTTATTTTTTATTTTTTTTTTTTTTTTTCAATTTAATTGATGTAATTTTTTTTCGAAAGCTTTTCTGTTCTATTGCAATGCGAAGGGTTTGGTTTTTTTTTTTTAAATTCTCAAGTCTTTTCTTCTCTCTAAAGGCTTTAAAAATTATTTTCTGAAATTTGCTGCCCATTATTTTGTAATGACATATTTTAGAAACTGCTCTACCAGACTATAGTTTGTTAAGTACGCTCTTACTGCATTGTTGTAGTAACAAGGGCAATTATGTACCGGCTAACTCTATGCGATTGTTCTCATTGTGTAAGAGCCTCCCATTCTACATGACCTTAAAGGTAACGCACAATAAAAAAATTTTGGTCGTACTTTGATTTTCCTTCCTAGTTCGTGGCGGCTTAAGGTTAGCCCTTTCGTCCTCCCTACCTCGACTATAGTTCCCTTTTTTTCTTTTAATATTCTACCCTCTTATACTAACTTACTCCTTTTCCGCCACCTTACGATTAAATTTTTCCTACTCCAATTATTTTTTTATTTATTTATTTAAAGCTAATTTTAGAGTTTTTATAAAAAATTCAATTTTTTTTATTATTTTTATTATTGTTATGCCCTATGTTCCTTTTCCAGTTATTTTATTTTTTTGTAGCTACATCACGGAGCTCGTAGATAGTTTACAGGCCCCTCTAATAACCGTTTTTTTTCGGGACCTATCATGACGCAGCTCAAAAAAATATTGTGTTTTGCTTCTTTATCTGCTGTGATTCACGTTAGGCGACATTAAATTACTTATATAAAACTTAGAGCTTATATGGAGATAATGGCGTTCGCAGTAGCCACCGATCACACCGGCCTAAAGTGGGCGATGTCATTGAAGGACTTAAGTGGTAGAGTGGCTAGATGGTCACTGAAGCTACAGGCATACGACTTCGGCATAAAAAGCTAAACGAATTTAAGTGTCAAGAATAAATGACAAATAGAGTGAAGTAACAAGTTATGGGATAAACACATTTTATTTAATTGGGCAGGTAGCGAGTTAATAAAGCAAGAGCATTCAATATGTAGGAGAACAAAAAAAAGAAAACCGACCTAAAGTCGGACAAAAGATTTCCACTACTTCCAAAAAGTAATTATTCTCATTTATAATACTTTCTGTAAGCAGTATGTCTTTATCAAACAAATTTGTAACTTGAAAATTTCTTTTACTAAACAATTTATTGAAATTTTCTAGGAGAAACGCAACAATGGCAACATTGCAGAATGATGTGTAAGCAGGATAATGATACGAGTGAATTTGAAAAATTAAAATGGGTGGCCACTTTCCGTTTTTTATCCCTGGTTTTTATTTTAATTGGCTCTTCATTACAAAATTGTTTTAAGCTTTTCACCACTTTGTTTATAAAGAAAACACGCTAATAAATTGATAGATGTTTCTGCTGTTTTTAGCTAACTTTTATATCTTTTAAACATTTTCGATAGTAGTGTTCCCAACGGATTACAGCTTTCAGCGGTTCCCTTGTTTTCATTAGTGTATAATTATGAAAGCTCATTGAATCCAAGAGCCTGTGTATGGTATATTTCATCTTTGCATTTACAAGTACATAATTGTAATTTGTATTATTTTAAGTGCAAGTACTTAATTGTAATTACATACATACATATAATAAGAAAAGGGACTACGAAATAATTAATAACTAATAATTGACATCCAATGCCTCAAAAAGGTACATTATTTTTTTTTTAAGTTTTATAATAAAAACAAAAAATTATCAATCTGGCGTCTTCATCTGGCAACAATATTTTAAATATTCCAGAAATCAATAAAGAATAAAAGGACCCAAATGAATATATTAATAATTATTATTGTTATTATGGAAATCATACGCACAGCTAAATAATATAAAACAAAACAATAAAAAGGAAAATAGGCTGCTACGAATTTTATAATTATTTGTTTTAATTTTATATAAGTACGAGTACATACAACATATTTACTTTTAAATATAAATTTTCTTTTATAATTAAGTTGACAACAAATGAAAAATAATCTCTGAGAAAACTTATTGTATTTATTTTAATCGTAAACTACTTAAAAACGAAAATAGAAATATAGAAACAACTGTGAAATACTTTTTTCTACATTTTACAAATTAAAACTAACTTTTTTTACTTTCCTCTATTTTAAAATTATTTTTTACGCAAATTTTTATTTTCTCCTTTTTATACCAAAGATACGAATTATATTCGTAGTAAAAATCTTATTTTAAGCTAAAATTTAGAACTGTTTTATTTTTATCTTTCTTACATTTTGTGAGAAATTAAAACTGCACACTTGAACCAATTGAGAGAAATCGATTTAAAGTGGCTTTAGTTTTGCAACTAGTTCTAGAATGCTTGGAGGAAAGAGGTGAAGACAAAGTACAGCATTCGATATCAACTGTAAATTCCATTTAAAATTGAATTGTGTTCCAAGCCGAATATCACAATCTGACCCCTGTTCGCATGTTCATTGCAATTAATTATTATAGTTCTCAATTTTGATCCTGGAGAGTTTTTATCTTTAGTTTCTTTTCAAAAGTTTCGATATAAAGTTTTCTATATTACAAGCATACATGTGGAAAGAAGAAAATATTTTAGAAAAGTGGTATTTCCGTGTCTTAGATGGCGCTTATTTAAGTTTTGAAATAAAATTTGGGTGTTACTCTTAAATGCGATTAAAATATACACCAATTCGTTATCACGTTCTTTATATTGCAGTGCGGTCATTATCCTTTTAGTTCGAATAAGTTGCGATTTTTGTTCAGCAATTTTTACATTTGCTTGCTGATGGGAAATTCACAGTTTGTGATATGCCCTTTCGTTTTCGAAAATAATGCCATGAAATTGAAATTGCAATAATAGAGTTAAAAGATGAATAATTGCCAGCCTCTTGCAAATGTTTACAAATATGAAAAGCTTCACACGCCTTCAGAAGCCTCTTTGAAATATATTACTCAGCAAAAAAAATTTGTTAAATGTTCGTTTTTCAGTAAGTTTAAGTATTTATTGGCCGCTAGAAGATGGCAGACTTGTGAATGGTTTCCTCTTATTCTTTTGGCAATTGATCAAATTTATTATTGCCGTACACACCAGATGCATTTATGAAAAATTCTCAATTCCATTGAAATAAACTCGTTCAATTCCCCTTATTATTACGGGGGAAGCAACAAAATGAATTTTGGAAATATCTCGTTAATCTGCTTTTCGCCACTACCCAAGGTAATCTTTGTGTGCCTGAAAGGGTCCAAAACTGACGTAGTAAATATTTATTTGATACGAAATCGAATTAGCCCAGACATTTTTATTAAAAATTCTCAAAATTCCAATTTTCTATTTCATACTGGCACTGCAAATAAATTATTTTTCTCCTGCTTTTGTTATACTTGCCTGTTCTAGCATGTTCTATTTAATTCGAATGTAAGGAATCTGGCGATTCGTCGTTACATTTTGACTGAGAAGGTTTGCTTCGAACTACATGTGTAAGACAAAAAGACTGGCAGCGTAACCTTGTTATTCGCCCTCACTGATCCCTTTTTATAATAAGATTTTTGCCAAATTTGTTTCTCATATAAAACTGTCTATAAAAAGGATATAAAATTTTCTTAAGAAGATTACCGAGAGTTGAAATAAGAATGAGAATAGACAGAGCCTTTGATTGGAGGAATATATATTTAGATTTTGACAAGAGATTTTATTTAATAATAGACATTGTATTTTTATACTTCGTATACACGTAGCAAGTAGAGTTGCCATGGCAATAAACATTACATGAATAATTCAATTTAAATATTTTATGCGAATGCCAAATGTTTGAAAAGTTCGAATACATATTTATAGACGTAAAAAAGATATTCCTGCAAAAAGTTACAGAATCAACACTATATTGCCAAAATAGAAAATGTGATTAATTGAACTATAATTTATTTTTATTTTACGTCATTTTTGAATAGTGAATATTGTCCTATTGTTGTCGTTTTGGCTTACATAATTGCCCTGTGCAACGAATGTTTATAATTTTCACACACATTTTCAAAACTATCACTGCACAATGTATTAATATTGTTTAAAAAGGCTTAATGTACTACGACCATCTTTTGGGGGATCCCCATTGCTCAATATATTATTATTGTCTTTTCGCAGTAATTATGTAAGTCACTTGCTGTTGCCCAATATTGGCTCTGTGAAATATGGAACGGTTTAAAATGAAGAAATCTAGAGAGGATATTTTGAAAATGCATCAGAATAATTCAATTCCTTAGTAATCTTGCGTTCTAGAACTGGCATTGTTGAACACGTTCTGAAAACTTCCCTGAAATTATTAATTCTAGTTTACGCATTTTTATACACTAAAATAATGAAAATTCAAATATTGTGATTAAAAACTATTTCTCATACAAAACTCAAATGGAAACTGAAATGGATAAAATAATTTTTATATACATACATAAATGTATTTATATATATTTATATAAATACAATTACATATTTACATACATGTATAAAAATGACAGCGCACACACTTAAAAGCCATTAATTGACATTGTTTACACAATTAATTATATAAATTATTATACATATAAACGGAATTATTTTAAACAAAATTTATTAAGTATTTTTTCTCGAATTGCACAAAGAAAAGAATGAAAGAAAGTAATCAAAGAAAATAAAACGAGTTCAAATTATTATCATACTCAAAATATTCTATTCTAAACTACTCACTCTACTCTGTCTACATTTTCTGTAAAAACACTTTATAGAATATATTTTCTTTATTTTTCTTGCTCAAGAAGTATGTTTTAAATTTATTAAACTAAATCATTTTTATAATTTTTTACAACATTTATATTTTTAAAATCCTTTTTTTGTATTTTTTATACTTCATAAACTCTAAATAAAATTAAACAACTAATAAAACTTAAACAAAAAATAACAATTAAGATTTAAGTATAGCAGTGGTAAGATTGAAGTGCGCGTGCAAGTGATAAGGTCACCCCACTCTTGTTGTTGTGGCAGAAGAACAATACGAAAGATTTTTTTCTGCGATACCAACTTTGTGAAAGCATTCTTCCATTTACTGGATTAATTTTAAGAGTTGAAAGGTCAAAAGGTCAAGGCATTATGAGGTGACATATATATCAGATTATACACATTTGCCTCGGATTAATTTAAAGTATCGAACTTTTTATTCTAGTTTAAAAAATTATTTTGGAGAGTGGCACTGGGTGAAGAAGTCAGTTTATCAGTTAGAAGTGGTTATGGTTGTACTTTCTGCCTCGATATTCGGCGGCAGATATTTCATCCCTTACTGGTATCAGAAAAAAATTTCTAAGAATACACTTTCCTGTATCCGAATTTTAAAGTGAGTAAAACTTCTGGGTCTTACTAATAATAATATGTAAGCCTTCGTCGCAACTTTTCTATGCCTCTCCAATCACAGTGTTTACTTACGAATCGTTTAATTTTAATGAAGGCCAAATATCGTGGAAACCGAACAGTAATTAGGCTGCTTAACATCGGATCTTCGGTGGCAACTGTTCTATGCCTCTCTAATCACAATGTTTACTTACGAATCGTTTAATTTTAATGAAGGTCCAACATCGTAGAAACCGAACAGTAAATACGCTGCTTAACATCGAATCCTCGGTGGCAACTGTTCTATGCCTCTCTAATCACAATGTTTACTTTCGAATCGTTTAAGTTTAATAAAGGCCAAACATCGTAGAAACCGAACAGTAATTACGCCGCTTAACATCGGGTCTTCCGTATACAAACCAAGACTGTTGCAGGATACAAATTTATACTCTTGTTTCATCTAATCCAATGTATGCCCATATGCATAAAATTTATGCCTCGCATTTACTTTTTGAACCGTACATATAGCGTAGTAAGCCGCTAATCCATGCGATATAAGACATAATGACTTTCCGTCATTATGTCTTATATCAAACGCGCATGGCTCTCTTCGTGATGAAAATATAGAATGGCAATCCGCTTTTTAGTCTCCAGTTTCATACCGCATAAATTGCTTTTAATTTCCTAATGTACTCCTCCAGAAAAATTTTTAAAATTTAAATGAGTTTAAATTTTTTTTTTTTTTTTTATGTTAATTATACTTTAGAATGCAGTTGCAATGTGCAATGTTTATTAAACTCGCCGTTTCAGAAGTTGGCATATCAGGACTAATTTGTTCCATAAATTCCCATAATTAATCACTATTTGTTAAGAAATCATTCCCAACGATATGTCTAACATAACATAAAATGAAATACATATAGAATGTTTTAGCATACTTTTAGGCGCGGGCAATATATATTTACTTCATTATAACTTTAGGCAGTTTTGATATTCCAGACGGGTAAAAAATTACAATGATACCGAATGATTCGAATACAATAGGTATAAAACTGTAAGCAGCTGCTATTTAAGGACATTTTGTTGGTTTTCTTTGGGAAGAGAATAAATTTATAATTTTGCAGCGCACTTTGCACAAAATGAGATGAAAATTAAACGGAAACCAACAATAAAATTGTCATGTACATATGAGTATATATTTGAAAACTAAATATATTTCATTAATTAAATTTATGTATAATTAAAAAAAAAAAATAATAATTCAATATAAAATAGAATTTTAGTTTTTATTTTCTTTTAACACAAACCGCTTTGATTCATTATTATTTTAAATTAAATTTTATAAAAATATATTTTAAATTGTACCTTATACATTAATAAAGTTATAAAAATAATAAAAAAATATAATTAAAACACAAAATTAGCTTAATTCTTATGTTAAAATTATAAAAAATGTAATCATGTGAACCGTAGTGATTTTAATAACTTACTAAAGGATATAAAGGAATAATTAATCAACAATTCTGAGTGATGATATAAAAAATTACAGATTTTATAAAAAATTTTATAATATGATTTTCTAGGTTTTACCAAATACGAAAAATTATTAATCGGCAATTCTGTATTTTAGAAAGTCCTTTTTAATTCTTTCAAGATGTGACCCAAAAAATTCTTTTAAGTTTGCTTGCTTGCTTCATTTATGAAATAATTTCACTTTTTAGGTAAATTCATTGAAACCGCATTGTTCTGAATATTTAATCATCTATGTATGGCCATCTAGGATTTGAAAAGAAATTTGGGAGATTCTTTAATGCATTTGAGTATTTTTATAAATTCATTTCTAAATTCGTTTTCACAAACGGTTAAGGAGAGCAAAGTCCTGGTAATTACGGGCTACAAAAGGTATTCTCTTTTGATCGTGTGGCAAACTTCATTGAGTAAAGATACTGCGTAGAAGTGCTACAAAAAAAAAAAAAAAAAGAGTATTTATTCAGAAAAGCCAGTATTGCAGTTTAAACCGAAGAACAATACGGACTGAAGAAGATGTACTTTGTTGATGAATGAAAGCTACATTGATTTAATTACTAGGGTTATACATTATAGTGCTAGACGGATGGGTATTGGCCAGTAGCCATCACCTTTATCATTACAAGAAGCTGTTGCTTTTAGAGGGCTACATTGTTGGAAAGCAGTGAGCTTGTGGTGGATATAATCACAAGTCCAGGAATCAGTATGCAACACCTACAATAAGCCAATGCATTCTATCACGTCCTCGCGTCTATTACCCATTTAAATTCTGCTTCTCTTTGGCATTATTTTAATTGCGTTTTGGTCTTGCATTTTATGAAAACAGAAATACCGATTTTCTTATAAAAATGAATTGTTCTTCTATTAGGAAGAGGAAAACGGCCGTTTGGAACTCATTGAGTTTAATTGCCTTGCCTGCAGTTTTTAATGCGGCAACTAAATTCTTTGAATCGAAATGATTTCGTACCCAACTAGATATAATTTTAATTTTTGAAAACCAGTAGCAGTGATTTTTTTAGGTTCTATAATTAAAATAGGCCAGTCAACAATTAGATTATCTGCAAATTTTATAAACGCCAGATTATAAAAAATTATTCCTTAACGAATTGTTTCATAATTTCTCAAAATGTGAAAAAAATTTAACTTTTCGCTTGTGAAGTTTGCACAAAATGGTGTTTTGAGATTTCTTTCCGTAATCGGGATGGTACTACTACGGCTACCATAAATTTTAGTTGAAAATATTTTAAAGCATAAACGTGGCATACCTTTAGGGGCCATTTCTAGCGATGCTAAAAAATGAATTTTCATTTTATACACATCCGATATCTCTGAGTTCTGAGTTATGCGTCTTGTGACATTGCCTTACACATGGCTGGCTGAATTATTTCCAATCAAAACTTATTGTTTCTTATTTTAAAATTTATATATAATTGTTTTTTAATTAATATATATTAAAAGTTTAAAGCATTTTAATTTATATTTATAATGTTATCGTATCTCATAATATTGGAGAAAAAGAAAAAAACCGTAGCATATTTTTTGGATATAATAAAAATATAATTTTGTTAATAATTAGAAATTGTTGAACCTGAAAGTATGCTACGATATTTTTATTTCCTTTCTTTTGACACTAGCATACATTTTAGCTATAAATCTTTTTTAATTTTAAATAAGATGATAGAAAATATTAGATTTTTAAAACAGGAACATGTTCGAACTGAACTTTTAAGTAAAACAAAAACAATAAAAAAAAACACAAAAATAATTTAATGTATAAACAAAATTGTGAACAGATTCCTGTTAAATTATGAATTGGAAGAATTAAAATCAAATAAATAAAATAATGACGTTTTTAATTAGATTAATAATAATAATAAAAAATAATAATAATTAACACTCAGATTGCTTTAGTGGCCGTAATCATCATAAAATTTTAATTTCCATTAACAAATAGAAAAGTCATATATAAAATTTATTAATTCTTGAGTTTATTCTTTATTTAAAAATTCAGCGCAATAATCATACATATACATTTTAATAGAAAACATTTAAAAATTATGTGAAATTGAACCCCAACGGTAAAATTAAAAAAAAAAAAAAAATTCAGACAAGTAATACACAGAAAAAAAAACTTTATATTTATATAAATGTCTAGTCGTATTTTCAGTATTATTAAAAATAATAACAAGAAGAAAAATATAAAAAAATAAGCTAAAAATCCTTAATAAAAATTAAAGTTTAACAAGAAAAAAGACCCCCCTCCCTTTAATAAATACAGAAAACTTTAAAAAGTAAAAAATTTATTTAAAAGGAATTTGATTAAAAGAAATTAATTAAAAACAAATAATAAATAAACAATAAATAATCCCCAAACCAACCAAAATTTTTAGAAACATTTTTTAACTCAAAAATGATAAAAGCAAAATATATATTAGAAAATCCAGAACAATCCATTTGTTTTGTTTTTCTTTTCATAAATGTTTACAAAAAAGAAAAAGAAAAATAATAAAACAAAAATAAAAAACTTAAAAAAAGAGAAAAATATAATAAAAACTAACACGCAAAAAAAAACATCCGATTAAAAATAAATCTTATAAATGTGTCTGTTTTTTAGCCCATAAGTTTACAAACAAATACATATAAAAGCTCTACATTATTATTATTATTATAATTATTATTATTATTATTATTATTACAACTATATTAAATATATATTAATATTAATTATTATTATTACATTGTATCCTTAAATGTATGTATGCATAACAAAAATTATAAATGTGTAAAACAAAAAAAAAAAAAAACAAAAAAAAAAAAACAAACAACAAACTTAAATGAAAAGTCTTTAATAAAAATCATTTAAAAATTATTAAAAAAAAAAACAAACAAACAAACAAACAGTTCTCTTGTATGAAATTCATTTAATTAAGGTTCTCTCGATTTATGTCTTTTACCTTTTATTATTTTTACAAATATTAAATATAATTTAGTTTTTCTCTTTGTAATACTAACTTTTAAGTTTATACATACAAATTTTTAAATATATCTGAGTGATAATTTTTAAACATTTTATCATTATGGCAGTTGTTTTTATTTCTCAATATTTTTTTCTTTCCAAATGCACGTTACCCCAGACATCCTCTAAGCAATGCTGCAAATTTGTTCTGAACTTGCGAACAGTTTTAATAAATTGTTACTCAATGATGGGCTGATGTTGACCGCATACGGTTGGGCGTATCATATCAAAAATTTATACAACACGCTGTAATTAGAAGCTTCCTTCACAATTTTCCCGACCGGTGGAATTTGTACAAGGAATCACAGTAACAACTCGTTACTGCTTCCCACAGGTAACTGTAGCTAAAAATGTGTTTCATTATGGCAACTTGCTTTAACTTTATATTAATTGAGGTGAGTTCAATGAACTCCCGAATTATGATTTTGAAATTATCTTTATTACGAGAGTAGTTCTATTGTTGACCAGTCCTTATCAGTGTCCCAGCATTAATTTCATTTACTTGTCAAGTGGTTGCTGGAATAAAGAGAAGCCCACATTTCAATTCAAATAGTAATGGATTCTAAAAATTCCAGCTCTCTAATTACTCAGTTGCAATTTTCTCGTTATGTGATATCTTCCATTCCAGTTTTGACGATCATTTATGTAGCGTCCTGGCGAAAACATTTTACTGTTCTTTTATAGCACTTAAATTTCTCTTCTAAAAGTAATTGTGCCATTGAGCACATCTCGCCGGTTTTCAGGCACTGAAATGTTAACGGATGCAACTCATCTTAAAGCAAGTGTAAGGAAAACGCTGATGAACTATACTCAGACAACTAAAATCTTAAGCAAATAGGGGTTCTAATTTTTTTTATGGGACGGCCGATATCTGAGTACGGCCGTCTTGTCCTATTTTTCACTTAGCCTGATTAAAATTAATGACCGTAAGCATTTGACAGTTGAATTAAACTCTTAATAAATTATTTTAAAATATATGACAGGGGTAGCGAAAATACCATTTCTACCTCTTAGAAGTCTGATAATGGAATTATCATTTTGATAACTAAAATTACACTCAAATATTGTGCAATAATTTTTTGAATAAATTAAAAGAAATAATTATCTTTAACCGATTAAATAAACACCGTAATAAAAGCGAAAGTGAAAGGCGAAGTACATAATATCCGTCATAAGTCTTATACATTTTGCTCCAGTTCTCCGTTAAGGTAATACTATCCCGACTTATTACGTAGGCAGGATTCTCTGTGACCTTAGACCAAAATTGTCTTTAACTTATTGTCCTTTGAACATTAAATTCTACTGTTCACTTTAAGAAATGGTTGCTAAACATAACAAAGTAGTGTACCTTCCCGGCGGACACTAATTACATTTTACTTTAGAGGAACTAATTTTCTGAAAAGTAATGAAAAAGTTCAGAATTTTTTGAGTCTTCTTACTTTTTTTAAAACAAGTAGAATTTATAATTTTTTTTTACTTTTTTTTTCTATTTAATCATTGAATTGGATGGGGCATTAAAATCATTTTGCAAAGGACATCCTAGACAAGTGGCATAACTCCAAACCCCTTCTAACACAATGGACCAACACTAAATCCTTGTTTAAAGTGTTTTTGACGGCGGCGTCTTTTACAAAACAATTTTACATCTATCTAAAGCTTTTCTGCACTGAGAACTATAGCACGTATTTCCCAGTAAGCAATTGTATGGCAACTTGCACAACTGGCCATTATGTTCAAGGGCCAATTCCAGGTTACACGGCAGATTTTTTTTGGCGTTCAAAACGCGTTCACATTGTTATTGTTTTGTGTGTATTTTCTGTGTAACTTCTTGGAATACAGAAGAAACTGATTTGGAAACTAAAGAAGTGTTTACACAAACTACATAAATGATGGGATTGGAGAGGGCCAAGGGAGTTAAACAATTTTAAACAGTCGTGAATGTATTGTCACATAATTTAAATGCCGGAGTAAAAATAACGTATATTATTGTGTAAAGAGAATGAGTGAAAATAACAGGATTCCACTGTAGTGTCTATTGCCAATCCAGCACTATGCGGAAGAGAATAGATAACTAAAAAGCATAGAGATAAATCATGCAAAGTTTCTTTTAAAACATTTTGTTAAATCTCGTTTAGGCACGAAAAGTTTACTTTTGAGGGTAGTATCAAAAGGTATTTGCCAATATAAAAGAGAAAAGAAAATTATAGTCATGTAGAAAAATACAGAAACTTTTTAACATGCACTATACAAACTGCTTAAAATCATTTAAATTAATTTATAAATAATTAATTAATTGCAAAAAATCGTCTAGTAAAGAGTTAAACGTAAATAGGACTGTGTATTCTAGGATAAAGAAACTTGGATTATTACCTCTGCAAATTTTACCTGGATGGTTTCTTAATCGCAGGAAAACATCCAGGCTCTAGGGAAGAATCGAACCAGCGGGTTCGGGTTTAGTAGGCTGTACATTATTCATACCCCAACGGGGCCATCCGAAAAAAAAAAATAAAAAAAATTGCTTTCAAGTGAAATAAAATTAAGAGATTTTAGATTTCAACTGCGGTTGGAAATAAAGGTCCCCCAAATCCTTCATGGAATATAGCCACGTTCGAAGTCCATACTGAATAAAAAGCTAACACTCATATTCTATAACTATAGACTTTTTTCTACAGTAAAAAGCGGATATTCATAAAATATATACAATTATTTTATTGAAAATATATGAAATGTTAATTTCTCATAATGTATTGTTTTTGTTTTTATATAAAAAATATACAATTATTGCAAAATGTTGTATAAATACATATTTATGGCTTAAATATCAAAAAAAAAAAATCAAATACAAATACAAATACAAATACAAATACATACATGCGTATTAAAAAAATATTTCAATAAAATAATATTTTTTTAAAAATTATATTTTGATAAAAATATTTATTTTTTATTTTTTCCAGATGAAAATAATATTATTTATTTAATTTGTGTAAAGTACGATAAATAGCAAAGTTCAATCTAATTTTCGGTTTATTATAATTTTCATGTGCTGGCAACAGGAATTAATCGCGAAATTAATAAAAAAAATTATAAATTTTTTTTATTGTATTGTTACCAGTTTTAATAGTATTTACATTCGCTAATAAGTATGCGTTTGAATTACATAAATAATTATAATAATTAATTCAATTTTGATACGCTCTGAAATTAGTAGAGAACGTAGTTGTGCTAAAAGCTTTTTTTTTTATAAAAATAAACGATTTTTTACGAAAATTGTTAAGAAATTTTGGAAAAAAGAGGAAACATGTTTGAAAAGGAGTTGCAAAATTACGTCTAGTTTTAATTTAAAAATATATTTACAATAATTATTATATTTTTAATAAAATTTGTGTAGAGGTTTTTTTTTTAACATTAAAGATGAAGAATATTTATTTCGAAAAAGCTTAAAAAGGATGTTTTTTTGTTTGTTAAAATTATTTGTTTACTTTTTATTTAATTAACTGTCCTTTCTTGTTAAATGGCCACTGATATTTTCTAAATGGATTTATGTTGTATTAAAATATTTTGGCTAAGCTGGGTGTGCGCCGGAATGGGTTCCAAGAACTTGACGAAACGCTGCCCACACGTGTTTTTGACGTAGATTTAGAACGAACTTTCGGTTTGGTTGTCGTTCCCGTTGGGCTGGATGAGCCCGATGAAACACCCGAAGAACTGGCCGCAGATAATGTGGAAATCGAACCCTTTGACGATAAAGGCTGGAAAAGAAGATGTATTTGTAATAAATTTGTTTTATTTACAAGTCATGAGAATTTACTTGTTCACAAATGCGATAAAAAAAATATGAAACAATTAAAACATTTAATTGTCTGTTCGCAAAATTATGTTCACTTAATTTTTTATCAACAATCAAAATGCGTACACCATCAGCACGATAGCAGAATAATTCAAAAGTTAAATTCAAAGGAAATAGCCTTCCTAGACTAAAAGTCGTTATGCCAATAAATACATACTTCTTACAGAATTAATTAATTTTTTGTTTAAACTGCGTTAATGAGACAAGCACCCGTGATTGCCGTAATAATTCCTGTTACTTACTTTTAAATAGTTCCTATCCATGGGCGTAATGACTTTAAGCTCCAATGTTGTGCCGCATGACTGTATCAAACGTACCACTTGCTGATGCAGATACCACTTAACATCGATGCCAGCAATTTCCACTATAAAATCGCCTTCCTTAATGCCACCCATCTACATAGGGAAAGGAAAAATAAAGCCTTTCATTATTTCAATTTTATTTAATGAAAATGTTCAATTTTACATCGGCCAGAGAATTAATTTCCACGTGCGCTATCATGACCGGTGAATCACCCTGGACATGGAAACCGAAACTCTCTACTTCCTCTTTGTACAAGCTGCAGCCAACTTCATGGCCGTCGGTCGGCGAAGGACAGTGGCAATGATAATGGTTGCCATCGTGATAAATTGAAGAGCCTTTTTGTAGGCGTACACAACGAGGTGCGGTCCAGTGTCGTCTGGCCGAGAAAATGGCAATAGGTCCTAGACGTTTAAAGGGGTCTTCAATTTTATACGATGTGAAATCGGGACCAGTTAAAGTCAATGTGAATTTCGAGCAGGCTTTAAATAAAAACAAATAAAATTCAATATTATTTTAAAAATTTTTTTTTTTTATTTTTTAAATTTGTTTTTTAAAAAAAATTTTTTTTTGGCGATTTTTTCAAATTTTTTTTTTTTTTTAAAAAAAATGTAAAAATGTAAGTTGCCGAAAACATTCTGGCTAATCACCGCACTTACCCTCCACCTGATTGATGTCATATAACTCATCGATTTCATTTTCGGGCATTTCCTCATACAATTTCTCCAGCTCATCTTGTGTTTTATACTGCGCTTCTTTAATGACTTCTGTTAAAGACATTTTATTCTGAAAAGTTAGAAAGAGAAGAAAAAAAGGATAGAAAGAAAAAGACAATAAAAATAAGTAAATTACATAATTTCCCCGATATACACACTTTTTAATATAGAATGTACTAATGCAGAATATCTTTCCCAAATCCCTCTCCCCGAAAATCTATCAGGAATGTGAAGATAAACCATTTCGGAAAATATTATCTCAGCTGAGACTTGCTAAGCATGTACATGAAAAATTAATTTGCCTTCTTCTTGTCATAATTACATGTAAGAACAAGAATCAAATTCTATTTTAGAGGTTATGCTTATTGCATTAAATATTGCCTCGATGTGTGTTAAGCCTTAGTCACTCATTTATAGTCAGCAAAGAAATGCAATGGAACTCCCAGCAGTATGAAATCATTGCAGCTGCACTCATCTTTTAAAATGAATAGAAATTAACAAACCACCACGCAATAAATTGCAACTTGAGGCAACATTTTTTACTTTTCTGTTTATTTTAATAAAAAGGTAAAAGCATGAAATAAGTACGCATGGCAATGAAGCTGCCGTACATGGTGTGTCAAGCATAGCTAAACAATTGCATTCATAAGCTTTCATAATCATCTTTAGCTTAGTTTGGAATAAATCTGTAATTGCACAACATGTGGGTAAAAACAGCAACTGTTGCAGTCGCTGTGGCGACATTGCCGATTTGGTATGGTGGAATAGTTGATTCTAAAGTCTCATACAGATAAGCGCTGTTCTTCTTGCCACATTATTTAAAAAAACAAACTATTTTCAATAAAACAAAAGAATTATTTGGGAAAAGATACTTTCAACTCAATAAGCGATATTTTAAACTTCTCAGTCGTGCAATGATCGAGACACTACAACCCGATGCTAGGCAAGCACTTTCATTTAAAACGTAACAATGTCTTTTTCCCTAATCCAATGGAAGTGCAACATGCAATTAAAAGAACTACATTGTCAAGATATGAAGACTGCGTTTCCACACAAAAATGATATGTTTTACAAAATATTTTAGCTCACCTTTAAGTAACGACACATGCGCTGTAAACGTTGAGTTTCTTCATGACTAGCCAATGCTTCTTTTAAATGCGCCCGTTTTAAGGCGGCCAAGCTTGTGCACTCTTCATCGCTGTCCTCGGCAGCACAGCGCATTGCATCCCGCGCATTACCAATAAACGACTCATTTGATGTGGCCTGACTTTTTTTGGTGCTCAACGAAGCTTTGTCATCGTTGGCATCTATGCTGCGAGCTTCATAATGATGAGCCAGAGCTGGAAAATTATACAAGCGCAAATATAAATTAAGTATAAACTCTGAAAAATTTATTTGAATTTTTTTTCGAAATTTGAAAGTTTCGGCTGGTTAGATTCTTAAAGCAATTTAGCTGAGTTTTTTTTTTTTTGGTGTGGTTTAATAATTTAGTGAGTTTAAATTATTGTTAATAGAGTTTTCTAATATTGTTTATGCGACAGCTAAGCTTCTGCTGCTGCTGAGAGAAGCTAAGAGAGTTTAAGTCAACTTCTCTAATGGTCTTACATTATTTAAGTAAACAGAATTTTGGACTATATTCCAATATATCTGCAATAACCCCCCAAAAAAAAAAACACTGACTATCAAACACGCTCTGTATAGCACATTTGCCAAACAAAATTTTTCACAACTTTTTAACCATCCGTCATAGTAATGACGGACATCTTAAAAGAAGGAAAAATATTTGCACAGGTTCACATAATCTTTTGTTCGCTCACCTTTATAATATTCCGCTTTGAGTGGCACTAGACCAGCCCAACACTCCGGCAAATATGTATGGGTATCATTCATTTGTATATTTTTGTGCATTTCATTGTACTCTTGTGTTAATTGTGCTGCCTCGCCGGCTAAATCCTTGAAAAGCTATAATTATATTTTAAAGAAAAACGTAATAAATAGTTAAATAGTAATAAATACATATATATATATATATTTAAATTTATTACTTCTGCAAACGAAAAGCATGTTTTATAATTCATATTCGAAAAGTCTCAGCCAATATTTTATCTTTCATTCTAACGATAATATTGTATGGTCAGTGTGTAAGCTAAACTACTCTTGTTTGCTTAATAAGTGTTGCACCTGCCATTTCTTCTAACCGTAAACCTTTTACAAAATGTTTGCGCAAAGACTCGTCAGTCAAAAGATCTTTTAATCCTCCAGATGTGAACTAAAATTACTTACCAAAACTGATATTTTTCAAAGGGACGTACATATGCGGAAAAGGTATACTCCTATTTTTGTGTGCTTATAAGTTTAGCGACTTTTTATTACGATTTTTGAAATGCAAAAGTTTATTTTAAGTATGCAAGTAAATAAGCAGTCCAATATATTTAACTTTAATTACGTCAGATATTCATTTTTTATGATGCTTCTGCTCGTATGTTTGCGAATTTAAAATCGAAGCAAAATCAAAAGACTTAAGAAACATGCTGATATTTGTTATCATGTAAAAAGACTTAAGACACAAACTTTGTTTACATCATGAATGCAGTTTGCTTGACTTAACGATTTCCTAAGAGAGCGCGGAAGAAGGAGAGAGGGAGAGAGAGATAGAAAGTATTCTTAAAGAATATTTAGAAAAATGTCAGTTTTAGAGGGGAATTTTTGAACGACGGCTCGAATTAGAAAAGAAAAATTACTGGAAGCATAAATTTATAGTAAAAGAAAATCTTATTGCATTAAAAAAAATGGTAAAACTTTTGAAAGAAAAAAGTTTAAGATGCATTTTAATTATACAACTAAAAGCTTTGGCGTAGACTTAGTTTTGTAGAAAAATTCGCATTAAATTTTAACTGCTATTAGGAAAAGATGAGCAGAGTTTTGCATATTGTACATTTTATTATACAGTAGAAACTGAGATCAATGGCGTAAAAAAATTAATACAGATCCAAAAAGAAAATTCCTTTAATCGGATAATAAACGGTAGTTTATAATACAGTATCTACATATATGCATTAAAAGTTTTATAAGTTCATTGTGTGTCGCTGAAATTTGCTTTAGGATCCCCTATTATGGTTCACAACAGTTGTAAATTTGATGTTGTATTTTTGAAATTGCGATTGTGGTTTACAACAGTTGTTTTTAAGTGTTGCCAGTACGGTCAAAAATTTACAACAGCTCAGTAGGTGTTGTGTAGTTAACAAAAGAATTTCTTCTCAATATAATTCACAGTAAGAAGAGAAAATTGTTTCTGAAATTATTCGTTGACAAATTTTTCTGCTTACTATTTATTTTCAATAACTTTTATTTTGGTGAATGTTTTTTTATTTATTTTAAATGTTTCTTTTTTATTTTTTATGTGACTCAATTTTTCATTTTAAGATTTTTCATATTTATTTAGGTTTAATAATTTATTTTTTTTTCAATTTGAAACAATTTTGTTATTATTATTATATATTTATTCTATCTTATAGAATTCCCTTTCGAATGCGTGAGTTTTCTTTGTATCCTCATCCTTATTTTCAAAGAATAACTCGACGCTAATGTCCATTATTTAAAATTTTTTTGTAACTTTATATTTATTTACATTATTTATAAATATATTATATATACATATATATATTACTTATTTATGTTTTGTATAATAATAAAAAATTACTTCTGCTTATTTTTTTTAATTCTCACTTTGCGCTAAATTTGTTGAAACGTATTAATTGTGTTTTTAACTGTCTGTTTTGTGTACTCAAGGATGCATTTTTTAGGGAAAGTATACTAACATTGAAGAACAACCCTGTGACATACACAACATCTAGATGTTGTAAACCATAATTAGAAAAAGTACAAGTCTTGTGTTGTCTCCTCTACAACACAACACTAAGGTGTTGTGAACCATAATAGGGGCATTAATTGCATTGGTGCCCTAATCGAGCATTTTCATTTACAGTTTATTTCTATTTATTATACTAAAATCTTATTACTCACATGACTCGCTTCTGTCAAACCCAATGACTCGATTTGCAATTGTAATTTTTCAAATAAACATTCACGAGCTTGCGATAACATACAAGACACCAATACATCTAAGACTTGCGGTTTTAAGTCCATTGAAGGCGCATTCGTAAATGTATCGTAAATGTGGCGAAAAATACCAGCGGCTCGCAGGAAACTATCCACAGCGGCATCGAGACCCTTTTCTGTGGTGCGATCATGGCGGGCGCCAATTTGCGTATAAATAGCACCCAAATTAAATAGAGTGCATGCCTTTTCGAAAGCAATTGTCCGTTGGCACGAGGGCACCCCTAAAAGCAATTCAAAACATTATTTTCTTTTATTGTTCACCATGTTTTTGATTTCTCAAAAAAGAACTTACCTGTCAGCGAATCATACCACTCAAAATAAACACCCAAATTTCGATCTGGTGGAAAAAAACGTCTTTCAACATAATACAATAAGTTGTAGTAGCGAAAGAGTAAAGCTACCCCCTGACTGTCTCGGGAAGGTGTTTTGGAAGCCTAATAAAAATATTAATGCGTTAATAAAATTTGTAAATGAAAATTTATTTCTAAATGCCACTGTTTTGCAAAAAATCATTTTTTTTTTATTAAAAATTTAAATTTATTCTTTAAAAAACAGTTTTTTTTTTAAAAAGTAGGATTTGAATATTAATAATAAAAAATAAATAAAGTTTTATTAATATTCAGTATTCAATTTAGTGTATAAATAAATTTAATAATAAAAATAAATTAAGTCACATCTCTCTTTATTTTTCCAATTTAATTTTTCTATCATATATATATATATATATATATATGTATATATACGAGGTGTGTTCAAAAATGACTGTAATTTTCAATTTTATTATTGACTGAAAATATTGAATTTGGTTAAAAAAAATCTTAATTTATTAAATTTATTTCCACTATATATTATATATATTATATATATATAATTTATTATATATATATTGATATATTATATATGTATATAATATAGAAGATTAAATTAAGAATAAATTCAATTGAGAATATAAAGATATATTTGAATATTACAGAAACCTTTAATTTTGTAAACCAATTAATTATTTAAATTTAATTTTTAAGAACGTCGTTTGAGGAATGAACTTTTTAAAGACTTGCTATTTACTAATTTTCTTATTGTAAAGAATTAAGAATTAAAAATTTAAGTCTTTATTTACCTGTCTTGTATCTGTTATATCTGCAATAGCATCCGTATACATTGATGGTTCCTCACTGTAGTGTTCCAGTATAAAATCGGAAAACGGTTCCATAAAATCAATTTCTTTTGTTTCTTTTAATCCTAATGGAATCATTGCCATAACACCATCTTGACTAAAGTTTTTTGGGGGGGAGAGGGGGGAAAAATATAAATTATTAAATCAATAATTAATTTGTTAGTTAAAAAGGATTGGAATCAACTTTATTATGATAAATTGTTAAAGTGAAATTTCAGATTTCAGAGCGGAAGGCATTAGAAAAAGCTTGAGCTGGATTTGCAATAGATAGTTTTGGGGCGCTTTTAACCTGCTCAAATTAAATTGCCAATGACTGGCATAAACTTGGTTCTCTATACTTAAAGAAAGCTCAATGTGAATTAGTTGAAATATCTTTAGATATACAATTCATATTTAAAAAAAAAAAACAAAAAAGAAAGTAAAGAAAAAGGGAAAAAAATCCGTATTTAAAATTTGTGTGATCTGTGCGATGATCATAAAAGTTATTGTCGCTGATTTGACACAGAAAGCTCTTCCTTTGGTGCTTATAAGAAGTGCGTATGTATGAGAAATAACTTTTGCTAATATTTGTGTTTATTGGCGTGACAAAAAAGTCTTTAAAAGCTATTGACACCGATTCTGGCCCTGCTTTCTTCTCCTGCTTTTTTACTTAAATAAGAAAAATAAGAGAAATCTCTGTGTGTGTATGTGTGTGTGTGTGTGTGTTTTATTAAAGATAAATAAAAATATTGCTGTAATGCAATCATCGCAATATTTTCTCAAAGTGAGCACTTTTGGTTCAGTATTTTCTTTAAGGTTTTGCCACAGAACTCGGTATTCTTTATACAGAAAAGGTTCTTTATAGAGACGAGGCTTTCAGTTTATTCATATATTTTTTTCTTTTAAAGATGCTTTTAAATTTTAAAGTCTCGTTTCTCAGAACGTGTTTTTTGTATATTTATATACAAAAATGATGGCGAATGGTAATCGAACACGAGTTAAATTGTCATCTGGATGCTAAAAATAAAATTAGGATTTTTAACTGGCGGTGTTTTTCCATTGCCGATTGACAGCGCAACACCAGCTATGCAAGTCCATAAATTTTAAAGATATTCTTTTTCAAGGAATTTCGTTGCAAGTAATTTTATAAAATTGATATTTTGTTAAAAATATTTTATAAAAAAACAATCTTGCAAACAATGCTTGATATATTTTATACGATCGTTCCAATTTCCAAGTACTTCTACGCATAAAGCAGGCTCCAGTTTACCGATGATACGGTCAATAATCAATTCCACAAGCCAACAACGAGCTCATATACTTGTAAACCCAAAGAAAGGTAATCCAATGAGTGTGGCGGCCAAAACGTGAAATTAAGGAATCGTTCAATTTTTCACGCAATAGATCCGTTGTATCGCAAGTTGTATGTGAAGTTGATCCGTCTTGTTGAACAAAAGTGTCATTAAGCATAGACCTACAACGAACTCCATTAACGCAACTTTAATCCCTGTTCTCTTTTTTAAAAAATTTGGCCCACTGACACCACCATTTTGGAGAGGGCAACGGGCGGCCTCGTTTAACATATGAAATGGTGTCTCTTATACTTCAAGGGGAGTACTTTTTTCCTTAAAAAGCATATTTTGCATATTTTTTCATATTTTTGTATATTTTTGCATATTCACTACCGAGGGCCAATTTTTTTAAGCGAACTTCTTAAAACTGATTTTTTAAAAATATAATCTTTAATAACTTTAAAAGTTTCCTGTTTTAATCTGTTTGCAAACTCAATTCCTTGAAGTATTCTCGCAAGTTGCTTAAGCAATCCGTTGACGCATTACTTTTTCCTTTAATTACTTTTCAATACAACAACACTTTTATAGTATCGCTATTGAGACATAAAACGCAATTTAAAGTTTACAAAATGAGTTAAATTAAAAGTTTTGTAAATAGATATTATTTTTAGACAGATAAGATATCATTATCTCGTTATTGGAATTATAATTAGTTTTAATGCGTAGTTGTTATATAAAAATTAATTCTGAATGAATCACATTTATCGTGTGGAAATGAATGTTTCAAAATGTGAAAAAGCTTTGTTGCTGTTGCTGTTGCTGCTGTTGCTGTTGTTGTAATTTGTGTATAAAAATAGCGGCTTCAATTGTTTGTAGTTGATTTGTAGCAAAAGCTTAACAAAATTTTTTCTGAGATTTAAAGCAAAAATCTGATAAATTTGGCTTCTGAACGCAAATGTAATAAATATAAAATATACACAGATTTTTTTTTTTTTTTTTTTTGTATTTATTTGGCCTTTGTGAGCCAAGCCTTTTCCGACAAATGAAATACAAAAACACAATACATACACATGCACATACACAAACCCATACACACACCAACACACATTTTAATACAGCATTGAAATTTATTTCAATTTGTTTAAAAACATTCGCAATAACAAGACAAATTATTTGTATCATTACAAATAATTTCTGAATAGAAATACTATTCTGTTTCATCGTTCTGGTCAAGTGGGTTTTGAAAATCAACGAAGCATTTCGAAGTTTGATTTGCTCTCGAAAGAAGAAAAACAATTTGACATATTTCGAATTCACTTGTTTCGTTAGCACATTTCACAACAGAAATTGTAATGCAACTTTCTTTTCAGCTGAAATTTTACTTTCTTAACACTTTAAGCATAATTTGCTTATAAGAGAGGGGAGCTACCTGTTCAAATCTAATTTTTTACTAAAATCTGTGGTTTCATTTTTCGAAACTATATTGTAAAGGCTAGAAATAATTTGATTCTTCAATTCGTAATTAATTAATTCAAATGAAAAGCTGCTTCAAGGAAGGATTTTGTATGACCTGATATTTGTCATCACTCGTATAATTAGATGATGCCAAGATTGTTGTGGGATGTTTCCTGCTCTCAAATAAAGTATTCAAGATTTATTGTAATTTGATTACATTTTTTATCGCTTTGCATCTCGTAAGTGCTAATAGATGAAAATTAGTTTTTTAAGTTGGGCTCAAGAAAAGGTAATTGAATGCCCCCAGACTGTAATTTAAAATAGTAGTTGTTCTGCAGGCAGCATACGAGAAGTATATCTCTGTTATAAGCAAAATTTATTTGCCCTCCATGTATTGCTTGCATTTCTCCTCAGTGTATACTGCCACTTAAGAGCTTTGCCAATAATTCGTATTTAATGGGTAGTGGAAAAAGTCTTTTCGCATTTTGTTAATAGACTAGATGCAGTCGTATATCTCCAGTGCTACCAATTATATTGTGTCATACCATATAGTGTTGGAAAGATAAGATTTTAAGCTTTTTTGAATCAAAAAATGTTAATTTTAACATTAAAGGGGATGTTAAAAAAAGTTTCAGCTGTTCAAAAATAAGTGAAAATAATAAAGAAATTGGATATATATTTTGAAATTTTTTTATAAAGAAGGAAAGAATGCCAGGCAAGCTAGCAATGAGATTTGTAAAGTTTACGAAGCCGCTGTTGTAGTACTACGCTCGCTTTTGTTCTGGAAATTTCGATGTAAAAGATACACCTCGCTCTCGTCGGCCTATTATTAAAAAAGTCGATGAAATTAAGGAAAATATGGACCAGGACCGCCACTTAAGCAGCCATGATAACGCTAAGGAACTTAACACTCATAATCAAACGGTTTTGAACCATTTAAAAAAGGCCGGCTAGCAAAAACAAGATCAATCTTTGGCTACCCACATGAATTGCCTGCGAAACATTTAATAAACCGCATAAACATCTGCGATTCTTTGCCGAACCGAAATGAAATCGAACCCTTTCTGAAACGATTGGTAACAGGAAATGAAAAGTGGATCAAATGCGATAATAATGTGCGGAAAAGATAATGGCCCAAGAAGGGTGAAGCTCAAGAAATAATCGCAAAGCCGGCATTAACACATTGAAAGGTTATGCTGGATATATAAATTATTCGAATTAAAGTTTTCAAATTTTTCTTATTCAAATAATCGCTTAGTTTTAAATATTTAAGGAATTATTAGCATGAATTATTGGGCGTGTATTTGCGGAAAATGTACCAAACTTTGTTTTTTTTTTTAAATTGTGCTTAAATTTGTGTTTTATTCATTGCAAACTTTTACTCATTTTAAAGAAGTATGTCTTCAATGTAATTCGAATAATCAAATAATTTGAAATATTTAATCGCTATTTTGTTGCATGAATATATTTGCAATAAAATGTAGTATTGGAAATATTAAATGAATATTTTGAGAAATTTGATATACATATATGCTGTAAACACCATCCACAAACAACAAGCAATTAATCGAATATTTTGCGAATAATTTTTTAAGATAAATTGTAAAAATGTTTTTTGTTTTCAACTAACAACAATGGGCAACTGGCATGCGATTTAGCAGTTCTCCAAGTATTTTGCTATCGATCCCACTGTGCTTTGGCTATTCCATGAAAACTTTTCTTATTAAAATACATTTGCCTTTCATTATTTTGGCTAATTAAATACAAATAGCATTTTATTCCCTGCCGTGCTTCGCCTATTGATATTTACGGCCTCTGGGAAAAAGATTGCATGTCTTTGGACAATATTTTTGGAAAGCTACCAGCAGCAGCAGCAGCAGCAGCAGCAGCATCAGTGGCAGCAAAGTATAAAAAGAAGAAAATAATTCCCTTCCAAGACCATCTTTAAATCGATATAAGAATATTCTGCAAACAAAAATTATTCCAGAGGAACATTATTTGTCGTTCCTCTTCATTATACACTGTACTCGTTCATGCAGACAAAAGAACAAAGCAATGCCCCTGCTTGCTGTCTAATGACTTATATCAATCGCTAACTTAAAATCTTAATGGTTTGCAGGAAGAAACCAAAAATATTCCTACTTACACACGTACTGAGATGCTGCAAACTGGCATGTTTGAAAAAAATAAAAGCTTGTAATCCAGCGTGTGGAGAAACCACACACACCGAATTGTGAAATTAAAAGAAAAAATAATATAAAAATAACAATAGCAAGAAGTTGGATAAATTTGATATTGGAAATATAAAAAGTGGACATCGGAGAGAAATTGACCTTTTGCACGTTAAATTATTGCATTAAAATTGTGCTTCTGATACACGAAGAGAATTTATGTGAATTGTAATCTGAAGCATTACAAAGTATTTCCTTGTGTGCATTTAAATGTCAAACTGCAATATTAGGAATGCATTTTAAATACTTCAAAATATTTTTAAATGCGATTGCATGCATTTTTGTGTCATTTGTTCTCTGATTTATTTATACAAGTTACTCACCTATTGTTTTGATAAATTTCCACTGATGAGTTTAATTCAGCCAATTGTTCTTTTAGTAATTGTAAATTAGAATTGACAAAACTCAGTTCTAGCGCTACTGTATCACGCAATTTGCGATTTGTGGTTGCCTGAAATGGAAACAAAAGATTATAGATTTAAGAGAGCAAACCAAGTCATGAGTGTACAAACACTGAAAGAATTTACTTTATAGAGATAAGAAATGAAGAGAATGTGACTTAATATTTCTATTAATTTATTCTGACGTTCCATTTAAAATATAAAATAGTGTTATAAAAAGCATCAAATGATGTGATAAACAGTTGAATGATGTTCATAAATATAATGAAACATTATTCATTAATATAATGAACGTGTCAGAATGTGACTTAATATTTCTATTAATTTACGCTGACATTCCATTTAAAGTATAAAATAGTGTTATAAAAAGCATCAAATGATGTGATAAACAGTTGAATGATGTTCATAAATATAATGAAACATTATTCATTAATATAATGAACGTTGTGTTTTCTGGCCAACTAAAGAAATTTCACTTGTATAAAATAGAAATACGTGGTCGTAATGAGAAGCTCTCATAGCAATAAGCAAAACTTTTTATTCAATCAAAATTCTCTTTTCAAAAGTTCATAGTTCACCGATCGGTTTTGAAGTTGCCCCAAAGCAATGAATATATAATCATGTTATAAAATAAATAAATTCTTTAATTTTTTTTCTCTTAAGGGAAATAAAGACTTTTTCTTAAGAAAAAAATTTTGTTGGCAAGTGTAATTCATGGCAGGAAGAATTATTTATGATTTTGAATAATAAATTAGTTACCTTAAAGAGGTTTTCAGCACCGGCTCGTAATCGCAATTCTTTGTTGATCTCCTGATTTAATTTACAACGGCGAGTTTGCAATTTCCCACGGCAAGTGGCTGCTCGAGGATCAGATCCCTATAAAAAAAAAAATATAAAAAAATGCCAAATTAAATATAAATAAAAATATAAAAATTATTAAAACACATTAAATCTTTATACGAGTAGATGTATGCAATTTCCCCAGCCCCCGCTTCGAGCATTTTTTTTATTTCATCAATAACAATTTTTTTTCTTTTTCTTGACTTTTTGTTTTGTGAACTGGAAAATATTTTTTAAAAAAAATTCCTAATATGTTATTAAGCTTTAAATCTTTTTTATAAAAGCTGTATTTATTTGATGCAGGATATTTCATTACAATTTACGTGCTAGAACGATTTGAACAAATAAATATTTTCTGCTAAAGATTTTAACGTACCGAGTAGTTTTCTGAATGAAATAATATTTTTGCTAAATAATTATATGCAATAAATGACAGCACCAAAGGACAGACACGAGTAGGAGCGATTTTAGAATACTGATTTTAGAAAAACGAAATAGACTAAGAGATGAAGCAACGAAAAAAAAACTAACTTTGTTGTACTGTGTAATTTAAAAAAGTCTTCTATTTTAATGTCTGCTCAGGCAAAACTAAGATAGTAAATATAAAGCAATTGACAACAATTAAAAACAAATGTAGATTCCTTGGCGAAAAATGTTGTTGGCCAGTGTAATTAGTAGCAAAGCATTAGCTGGATAAATAGCAAAGTATTATTACACAAATCGTTATTAATAATAATAATTTGTATTGCTGGCTGCCACAAAGCAAAACATCTTATAATTCCCAAAGCTTATCGCAATGTATCCTCACTTCCTTCCCAACTGCTTATTTAATCTCTCGTCCGAAGCAGTCGTGTGTCAACGCATGCCATGTCAATCTGTCATAACATTTAATTGTACGAACAACTTATGAATTCAATGTTGCTCATATTCCTCATCTTGCAAATACATTTCCACTATTAAGAAGTACAATAAATAACACGAAGAAGCCCTGTGTGATCGCCAACGGACGAAGGAGCGGCGGAGTAACTGTGTGACCAGCGACCACATTATCACAATCTACAAAATAAATACATTAAAAATGTTCACAAACACGAAACTAATTCATTTTCTATGCCATCATAAAAAAATGCAAACATTTTGCGAAATAGCGAAAGAGAAACAAAAAAGCAAAAACAAAAGCAAAAGTTCCTGAACTGGTTTCGCTATCAGAATACAAAGTTTTTCTTTTTCACGGGTATTAAGACAAGATTAAAGTAGCACGCTTTTCAGAAAATCCACTCGCACTCCTCCTGCAATAGCTTTAAGTGCAACAACTGGTATCTCTTACCTTTAGCGCTGCACTCTAGATACAATATCTTTAAGAAACGCATCTGCCTTTTAAGCCGTGTGTCTCAGTTTCTGTAGCTTTTTAGAGCGATTTACGATAAAAAAAATAAAAAGAAACTGAAAACTTGTTGTTTGTGAATTGACGGCCCAGAAGTTGAAACTTGCCGTTTGTAGCTCGAAGACAGGCAAGAGACGTTTTTCTAAATGATATTTCTTTCTGTTATCGTGACTTTTTTTTATATCAATTTTTTTTTTCTTTCGTATACAAAGAAAGTGTAAAACTTTCATCATTTCCGTTTTAAGTCATCGATAGCGTTAAGAAGCTGTTTAGAAGTGTTCGGCATTTGTCTTTCTCTCTTGCGGCTGCGTGCTGGATTTTATTCAATATTTTTTTTTTTTTTTTTTTTGTTGTTAACATAAAAACACTTTCGTTAAGGCGCTTTGCTAAATTATACATCATCATTTAGATTGCGTTTTTAAGATACAAGATTATAATAGATAAAAACAAACACTTGAGGCCAAATGCGACAGGGTGAACAGAAATAAAGGCAACAAATTTTTCTCAACGAAAAATAACAAATTGTATAAAAAGTATAAAAAAAATGGATCCACCAAAAAGCTCTTTTTTGGGAAAAAGTATCCACTTAACAAAGATTTCCTTGGCAAAAAGTATCTTTTAAAAAAATTATTTTCTATAACACGTTTTTTTTTTACAAATTTTTTGTAAATTTTTTTACAATTTCTTTACAAACACAAGTTTTTAAATAAATTTTTTAGTAAATAAATTTTAATAAAGTTTTTTTTTTTTTTTTTTAATAAGGTTTTTAAAAAAATAAATTTTTTATCAAAAATTTCGATTTATCTAAAGTTGGTTTTAAGTAAAATATAATTTTTAAAAAGTACTTTCTAATAAAAATACCGCTTGTAAAAAAGGCCCTTGATGATACTTAACATTTATAAAAAGTACGCATTAAAAAAGCACTTTTTGTTAAATAAATCATACATATAATCATATTAATTATTATACATTAAATAATTATTTCTACATTATACTGTAGAAAATATATTCTAATAAAAGTACAGTTGCCTACAAAATATCAATTTTAAAACAAATTTTCTTTGCAAAACTTAACTTTTATGAAAACCCCTTTCAAAAAGCACCATTTACTGTTTCTACAAGATACTTGAGCAACATTAAAAGTTTTTTCTAAAATTGCCTTTTTAAAAAATTTCATATCCTTTAAGGAAAATTGCAAGACTAACATAGCATTCTCATGTAAGGTACCATTCCAACTTTGGTACTTCCCTTTGCTCTATACAGCAGATAATGTATGTGGGCAACAAACACTGTGAGCTAACTTAGCAGTATGTCCTTTTATCCTGCATCCTTTTCATCTCTCAATTCATACAATGAATTGATATTGTACAATGAAATGTCATCTCAGGAAATTTGGACAGGATGATGATGATGATTTGATTATATTTAGCATGCCATTGAATGTTAAATACATGCAGCCTGACAGGCTCAAGCATTAAACTCTATGGCTACAGATGTATAAAACCAGTTGGGCTTTTATAAAATCCTTTTTTTATGAATTCAGTTCGCCACGTTTTCTTTTTTTATTTTGCGTCTATTCATCGAAATAGAGGTAAAATAATATTGGCTGGTGGTCTGACTTTTGCCCAACACATCACTCACCCATCATCGCGTTAGTCATTTTGTGTGTGTGAGTATGAAGACAATTTGTAGGACCACGTTCCTTCGTTAAGGGGAACATAAGCGAGAGAAAACGTTCAGAACAAAAAGAAAACCCTTTTCAAGTTATAATTGGCTTTAAAGCTGAAATTGTTGCTGCTCTTGTTTCCTTTTCGTATCATCTAGTTTGCGGTTATTTAGACTGTGGCGTTCTACGGCATTCTTTGTTGATTACATATTTCGTTGTATCTTTTGTCGAGCCTTTTGCATGCGATAATGGCAATCGTAAACCACTTTTGCTCTCCATTATTTTAATTCATTTGCTTGATAGAGCATGAAAATTGTTTTAGAAATGTAAAAATAAATTAAAAACATCTGTAGACTGGCTCTTCGTCCAGGCGAATGTAGAGAGGACGATGGCTCAAGTTACCTGAGACCAAACGCCGACAATATGAAAAACGTAAGCACAGTTTGCCGTCTGAGTTGAGTAACAACACAATGTTTGGCTCGATGTCTTCATGTAAAGCAGATTGTAAGAATTTGTCATTTAAGGATTACAGACTAAAAGCAACATGTTGATAAACAAAAATTGTATTAAATCCACTTTGATAGCAACATATGTGAAGCAAAAGATTGCGGCTCTAAAGAAATCCAGTGACGAGTAGCTAATCGCCTCGTCTAAGCCTGCACTTTCTCAGACGTTGTTGAGTCAAAAAAGAAATTTAATTGCATAGATTCTGAATAGATACCATTCGCTAGAAGCACGATAGCTAAATATCCTTTGCAAGTTACCTGAATTTACATTTGATTTACATTTCACTGCAAAGTTTTGTAATTATTGTGCAATTGAAGAGCACCAACTCAAGTCTAACTTTTATAACACATGAGCCATAATCACTGTGCCTGCCTGTACGAATGATCTGAAGAAAATTCTTCTTTCATTTCCCTTTCCCTATTCAAATTTTCAGGTAATCAATCTCTTTGCTTGCATTACCCTCTACTTGCTGAATGTTATCATGATGACTTGTTTCAATATATGCCGGATATTACATTTCTGTTTGCCAGTGTTAATGTTTATAATGTTCGTATCGCTTCTTTTTTCTCGGTTGCTCTACAGTTCGCTCTCTTCACACATGTAAGTCAGTTGCTGTTACAGTGAAACGCAACTGGCCTTTTTCGTGTCTAGGCCATAGTTTTTTTTTTTAATTTTTATATACATATACATATATATAAATCTGTAGAAGTACAAAACTAACCATAAAAGAATAAAAATTTCGCTTTGACTGTATTGTTTTTGGCTAAATAATTTTTAAAATTCTGGAAAAAAATTTACGAAAATTTTCATGAAATCTAGTAAATGTTTCACGGAATTTAAACTATGAAATGAAAGTGTGATTCGTTTGAAACAAAAATTACATACATAAAAACCGACCTACATATATATACATACATACATATTTGTAAAGAATCATTTTTATCTGTAATAATAAAAATATTGCAATAATTAATAAATTAAATAAAGTTTTACAATAAGAACACGTGCCTTTTTTCTAGGGTCTAGGCAGGAATCGAACACGTGTTAGTAGGCAGTATGAGCTATTCATTCGCCTGAACGCCAACGAATTCTCGTTTACTTTTATACAATTTTCTTTTTTTTAAAGAAAAAAGCTTTTTCAAATATTTAAAAACGTTTTTATCATTTTTATCTACATAAGAAAATAAAATCAAGAGAAAACAAAATATTCCTTGCCGGACTCAATATATTTGCTTTACATTGAAAACTTAGACGGGATGTGGAGATCATCTTGTAAGACTTCGCCTTGTTTGATGTGTTGGAAATATGAAAATATTATTAATGATAATTTCACTTATCCTATAAAAAGCTCATCGAATAATAGTTGCTAATCGGTTAAATGCCGGAGAGAATTTCGTTACTATTTCAAGCGTAAAAACTATGCGACAGTTCTGCTTTCTTTGTGGCAACACCATGTCATTTTAATTTAATTTATAAAAAAATTTGTAAAATATCGCTTGTAAATTGAAACTCAGAAAGTTTATTCGAAAACTCAGCAAACAAATTAATTAAAATGAAATTAAAATAAATCAAAAAAAAAAGAACTAGACAAATTTGACGTACCAGTACAGTTAATTCATTCCAAATACTTGCCGGTTGCAAACTAATGGCCCACATACGACTACAATGGAGAAAAGCTTGCGAGTGCCTTTAAATACGAGTACTTCGAATATTAACACACAAACACCATTAATTACGTAGCCAGAATACGTCATACAATTACGGAGTGGCACAAGTACGAGTAGATGCCATAAATGACATTCTGAACTAGAAAAGTTGTGAATTGGGTACGCTTGGTTGTGGGGGTGCCACGGAGGAATTATACAATTCGTATAAAGAGTACAACCGAAACACAAATTCTGCCACATTTTCAAAGCTACCAAAAATACAAAAAAAAAAAAAAAAAAAGAAAAAAAAAATAGAGACAGCGAGCAAACAAGTAACAGAACTGAAGTGTGCATTCGTAGCCAGTTGACAGGGCAACAACAAAAGCTTTTATGCGAGTGATTTAGAGGTTGTTGACATTGTGGAAAACTTGGCAGAGAAACACAAACAATTTAAAAGAAACATTTAAGCCAGTAAACAACAACAACAACAGCAGCCACACGTACAAACACAAATCGAAATTTGAAGAAAGAAAAACTAATTTTTAACTTTTGTTTGTATGGAGCCTTTTCCGTCATAACAGCCATAACTCACAAATTAAAACTCACATCGTATTTCACACTTCGTAAGCATTTCCGTCATACTTTTAACTCTTGGGAGAAGTATAAAAATGTCTTTTATCAATCAAGCTTTTTTCCCCCATTTTTTTTTTTTTTTTTTTTTTTTTTTGGCTTATGTTGACTTACAACTCTTTTGCAGCAAACGCTTGATACGATCATTAATCATCTTGATTTGATAATGCCTTGTAATTAAGGCTGTGAAGAGTTTAATAAAGTACTAATTTATTCCATAATTAATTCCATTCTGCTACTGTAGTAACTGATTTACACACACAAAACTTTCTCTGAAAAAAAGTTTATAATACAAAAAATATTATAAGAAATTTTTTTTTTTTGAAAAATTGCTACTGTGAAATATTGGATGCAGAGTTTGAACTGCAGGCGCATTAATTCTTATTAAGGCTTTTGAGATAAGTTTCTCTTATTATTATTTTTCTCAATATATACAAAAATTCAGCTTAAAAGCACAAAATTAAATATAAGAAATAGCGGGTCTGTCAGCAAGATATTTAGAGCCTGTAGGCGGCATCACTTTTTATATATTAAATGAAAGCCATAAAACAGACCTCAAAGTGTGACAGCAGGCCAAATTGCCACACCACGTTGAATTAAGCAGTGGAGAAGCTTTTGCTTACAAAGTATGAGTTCGAAATTGCATTACGGAAATTAAAATCGTTCAAGGTTTATTACTGACAACTGATCTATGGGAAATGCAACTCCCTGCACTAGCCTCCCCTGCCCACATATAAATGAATCAATCAAGTGGTGGCTGAGTAAAGTTAAATGAATTGAAAAAAAAACTAGCAGTTGTAGCCATTTCATGTGATTAATAAATAATTATGGTTATACGCATATTGAACTAATTCTCGTATGCTCTTTCGTTATCATATTTGTATAAATAAATTTACATACAAACGATTTAAGCTGAAAAAAGAAGTATTGCGACTTTCGGGAATTCATTTGGCCCCGTTACGTGAATCATTGTCGCATAGCAATGTGATAAACTTGACCTACTACTATGCCCAAAAACAGATTTTTTTTATGTGGCCCAGCATTCTTTATAATTAAAACGTCGAGGCCTTTCTTAATATTTTCCCGACATTGCACAGATTTTATGTCTTCATTATCAAGGGATCGTAGTTGCTATTTGTTATTCCTGATTATTCGGATTATCTTCGAAGATAATCGTCCGGTTGTAGGTTGAAAGAAAAAAAAAGAAGCAAATTAAACAAATTAACCAATTAATCGATTAAAATTAATCTCTTAGCAGATTCATATTTTTTAATTCTTTTGTTGTTCCCTGTTTTATGGAAATTGAATTTTTCGACTTCGTTGCCTTACGATTAGAGGCTTTTCCCTTCTTTCTTGAGAACACCATGAAAAACTTATTTGTCTGTTACCATTTCTTAGGTTGTTGTTTTTTTTTCATTCTTGGCATTTGCCTCGATTTAGGCTCGCTTCGATTTTTTTGTTTGTTTTGTGTTCTTATTGCTTTTAAGAAATACATTTTTAGCCCACAAACCACACAAAAGGTTTTTTTTGTTAATAGATTTCATAAAATACACTCAAAGAAATTTCAAAGGTATTGATTATTCGTTTTATTTTTGTTGTTGGTGTAACTTAACGAATGAATAAAAAAAAAATTTGATTTCGCATTATTTCTTAATAGAAAAATCGTGCTACTGCAGAGGCATACCTAAGCCGATTACCATGTTTCACTGACAGCGACACTGACCATGACCTCGTGTTAGCGGCATACGCAATCGGCCTTTTCAAATAACAGTTGCCATGCTGTAATGCAGTTAAGCTAATTGCAATAACCAGTTGCTAAACTTCGGCTAAGGAAGCACACAGTTCGAAACAGCAGCCTTCCGAAAGCAGTTTATTTCACAGCTTACGATAAACTTATCGATAAATAACAAAATTACTTTTTACATGCGCGGATGTCAATAAAATTGTGACTCAGAAAGTTTTATTGCGCTTTTTACAGTTTCATATTGCACAATATTAAGTTTGTTGATCGTTGTAGAATAAACTAGACAGCATAGACTCGCATATACAATGAATCTAAATTCAGAGAAGAAATTTTGTGGCAATATGGTTGCTTCACTTTGAAAATGATGTGAAAAAGCAAAAGTTAGTATGTCGGTTGGACGTTTCATTGTCGGACAGTGTTTTAAGGTTGCGAACAGAATGAGTGCTGAAAGCTTAGCAGAGATTGTAAGTGCGATAAAACTGATTATATACAAGTCCATATAAAAAAGCTTGTGATAACACAGTGAATGCCGCCAACTGCTGGGAGCAAAGCCGATAAGTGCGGGAAAAGAGTTTCAAAGCGTTTTGCGTGCATGTTTGCACTGTTCGTGTAAAAACAGAATTTCAGCGCTGATTCTCGCTTTCACTGTGTTACATGCAAATATGCTACACGCTCGGCTCGGTTACGCTCCACTCCGCATTGGCGCTCTCCTAAGTAGTAATTGTCGCCATGTAGCCCAGCTACTTATTTATTTCGAAAGAGCCTGCGGCGCAGCTGAGTAAAATATAAACATTTATTTGTAATAGAAAAAAATATATTGTGCAATAATGCAATATTGTGATTGTTAATTTGTTTGTAGTATTCATTTTATAGATACAAACGTATTTAAACTGACGACAGCTGCAGCTGGTAATCGTAAATCGACATTCTCCAGTCAGCAGTCTGCCGAGCTGAAGCTACATGCTAACTTCATTCATGTGTGCAAGCAATTAAATGGAAAAGATGAAAAGTAAGTTTGTTATTCTCTCAGTGTATTTGCTTTTAGAACGTAGAACATTGCCAACTGAACTCCTATTTGACACTTTAGGCTTTGGCTGTCTTGTCTTGGCCACTTTAACTTTTGCTGACTGTTTTACTCGTATGCAGAAGACCATATGAGGGGCATTTCATATGTCTTCTTACACAGTAAATATGCAATTCAATGTACGCTGAACGGTGGATCCATTTGTCTTCTCTTGTTTTGGTTTTTGGTGTTTGCTTGTTTCGTTGTTTGTTTTTTATTAAATCCATTTTTAGTACGTGTTTAAAACCTTTGTCACGTCTCCAAATAAAAGCTAAATGTCTTTGACCATAAACTACAACAACAACAACAACAACAACAACAACAACAACCGCAACAACAATAACAAAATATGTTTGCACTCTGAATGATTGGGCTGTACAGTGTACACCCAAGAAGAAAACTTCTTTCCAAAAGCGCCTTGTGAAATGAAAGTAGTTGGATTCATTTTAGCTCCAAAAGCACTGGAGTCTATGTTTGTTTTTCAAATGTGTAGTACGTGCGCTTTGAGGCGAAGGTGTGTGTATTAGTGTCGCCTTAGAATCGTGCAGAGTCTATAGAATTTTATTAAAATCGGAAACTTGTAAATGTTAGTCAAAAGGGTGTTGTATAATAATGAATTTTCTTTTAAACTTTAAGCTTTTTATCTATTCTATACATTTAAATTATGTATTTTCTATTTTTTTCTATTGCCTTCATGGCTTCTGGTATTTAAAAAGCCACATAGCAGTTGATCTGAATCGACGTTAGAAAATAAAAAGTGTTTTCATTTTAATTGCGGAAATGTTAAATGTTGGCTTTTAATTTATAAATTAATTAACCTTTTAGTGTTTTTTTGTTTCATATTCAGCCTTTAAATAAACAAATAAATAAATGAATTGTTGAAATTGTATTTAATTAATTGGCCAGCTTTACTTAAAGTTTAGAATCATAAAGTGAGTGGAGTCGTACGAATTTAAATGTTTGTATGCAAAAGTTTCTGGCAACATTCGCATTAATGTTGGCATGCATATTTTTAAGATTCTTCTATTTGTGTTGCTCGTTTTCATGCTATCTATGACATTTAAAGAATATTGATAAGTTGTTGTTGTACTTTAGCAATGACTGGTTTGGTGTCTTCCCTTCACTGAAACTCGTTTGGAATTTGAAAAAATATAACGCAGCGAACATAAAAAATAAAAAATAAAAAATAATGAAAATGTTACTCAATATTGTTTTTTTTTAGTTGAAGTTTGAAAGCTTGTGACTAGAAAACTAATTTATATTTAATACCAGTTAAAGGGTTTTCAGCAATTTCAGCCAAGCCCATTTCGCTCGCATTAAAGTACGAAAAATATTTTTAATTAAAGAAAATTGGAAAATATCATATTCTTAACATTTGAAATCAATTACGATGATTTAAATTGTAAAGACTTTTTTCAGTTAAAAGCTTCTTTAATGGCGAAATGTGTCCGTATAATTTAAATTTATTATCGATTTCCAAAGTTCATACAATACGAGTGCTTGTAGACTTTATAGGTTCTATGCAAAAAGTAGTAGCGAAGGGCTTTTACTGCTATACTATAGCAGTCCGCTTAACATACATTGCAGTCATGCCTGCCAGAATGTTGTTGTTCTAAATGTTTCCGCAACATTAATGTTGCAACAAAGATATTCTTAAGGTCAGTGTTAAGTTTTCCAAATATGTGTAGCTGCCAGAAGTCAGCCATTTCCGCGTGACAAATTTTTTGACCAGGCGTACAATGTGCTCCTCTAATCCTATGCGATTAGAGGAGCACTTATTTCAGAGAGATATACTACAAAACCAGTTCGTTACGAATTTTTTTTTTTTTAACTAAAATAGGATTGTGTCAATGGAAAGCACGACTGTGTAGGATAGTGAATAGCCGGCCCATCATCTTTTTTATAACTTGCATAGAAATATATTTTCATACCAATAATTTGTTGCGGTATTAGTATTTAAAATAAAGCTTTCACCATCATGTCAAGATATATAAATAATACGGTTTAGAAAAATCCGAAAAAATTTATACGATTTTATTTACAATAATAATTATTTCGGGGAGAGACTTTTCTATATTAAATATATATATATTTTTTCGTTGCTGCGCTTTTATTTCAAAAAAAAAGGATATGAAAAATCTTTGGTAGGCTTTATTTTTAAACTGAAGGCATTGCTTTGCATTAGGAATTGTTAATTAATTTAACCTGCAAAGCTTTCGGCTACGCAGGAATCGAACCCACGGCCTACGGTTTAGTAGGAGGCACTACTTTATTAACTTCCTTAGCCAACCTATTCCACCAACTGCTGGCACACAGATCCCTCAATATTAAATAAACAAACCATTTTTAAAAAATAATGTCTTATAACAACCTCTGCCTTAAAGGATGAGAGCTTATGTTTCGAACATGTTGCCACATCCAGATACATCTATTTGTGGCGCTGCAGAGGCTGCATTCCCTTGAAATGTATAGAGAGGCACTTTTACTCTGAGACCATCGTGCATTAAACAAACTCAAGCCTCAACAAAAAAATAAATATATATATATATACAGGCTGGCTGATGAAAGCCGCTACTAAAAAAATTTAATAACTTTTTTTCCATTTAATGAATTCTGGTTAATTTCAAATGGCTATAAGCAGACATTCATTACAGTCAATTATGCACAAAGATTTGGACTTATTCCCATATAAAATTCAATTGGCCAACAAGCTGAATGCTGCAGACTTGCCGATTCGCTTGGAATTTTGCCAGAAGATGCAAAAATTGGTGGAAGAGGATGGAAACATGTTGAACTGTCTTTTCATGCCTGACGAGCCCCATTTCGATTTAAAAGGCAACATAAGCAAACAAAATTGTCGAATATGGAGTTCTTCCAACCCACAGATACTCCATGAGACGGAATTGCATACACTTCGTGTCACAGTGTGGTGTGCAGTTTCATAAAGCTGCATTGTCGGGTCCTACTTCTTCGAAGAAAATGGTCACACCGTTACGGTTACTGGAGACCGTTACTTGAGCATGTTGAGAGAGTTTTTCTATCCCGAATTACGCCGAAGGAGGATTTCTTTCAACTCTGTGTGGTTTCAGCAAGATGGTGCAGCTCCTCACATAGCCCAACCTGTTATGACAGAAGTGCGACGAAAATTTCCCAATAAGCTGATAAGCAGAAACTCCACATTCCGTTGGCCAACCAGGTCACCTGACCTTACTACACCTGACTTTTTCTTGTGGGGTTATTGCAAACAGGAAGTCTACAAAGCAAAAGCAACAAATTTGAATGAACTAAGGCAATCCATTCGAGAAACAGTTTCGGCTATTCCTGTCTCAACTCTCCAAGCTCTAATGAACAACTTTTTGGTAAGATGCCGTACATGCATCAACGACCAGGGGGGATATTTAAATTCCATTATTTTTAAAGCTAATTAAGCTATATTTAATAAAATTGAATGAGCTTTAACATGAATAAAAGAAAAATGTATTCTATACACTGAAAACAAATTATTTGAGTTACTTAATGTAGCAAAATTCATCAGCCACCCTGTATGTATATATAACAAATATATTCCAATTTTTTCTAATACCAGAAAGGAAACTGATATAAAATAATACTGCACTCTCAAAAGCACTGCATGTTAATCGCATGTTCCAACTTTGTATACAAAATAATGAAAGCGGCCCGCTCGACTCACTTTATAAACCCAAACAAACTGCCAGTGTTTAGCCACTAAACATGTTTCACTTTAACAACATGTTGCACAACAATCTCATTGAAAAGAAAATGTATTTTATATAAAAGAAAAATGAAAATAATAATTTGAATATTTCATAACAAATTTCAATGTCGTTAAAATGGATTTAAAAATTAATTAAACTTTTTCCAGCAGCATTTTTCATTTCACATACCAAGCCAAGTCTATTACAGTAAGTAATTTATTAAAATCACCATAATTATTTAAAATTATGTTGTTGTATTATGTATGAACACGGCGAATTTCTATAATTTTATGGTGTTTGAACAATTTTCTATTTGTTGCATCCTCCACTGCGGCAACAACATGCTAATATGGCCATCTCACCTTGTGTGCCAGAGCCGCAATTAAGGAAGACATTTTTATTAAACAGAAAGTTGTGTAAAGACAGGAACTCCTTTATACGAGTATGAAAGTAAAGCGTAGGAATTTGAGCGCAGTGTAAGTGTTTGTTATGGTACGAGAAAGTGTTGTGAGCGAACAGAAAATGTTAAATTTTAATTTATTCATTATAAATGCATAGAATTCAGATTTTTCGATTTTAAGATCAACTAATCGATTATTTATATAAATTGTTTAAATTAAACTGAAGAAACGAATCGTGGCCACGAGCCATCTTTGCTTGAACAACCTTAATAAATTGTTAGCAGGAAGTATAGTGATGAAGAAAGATAAATTCGAATGAACATCGTGGGCCGGAATTAGAATTAATAATTTTTTTTATTTCATTCAGAAACAAATGAAAATGGCTTGGCAGTGACTTTAAATTTATATTTGCTGTTAATTTTAAAGCCATCTATGATGTTTCCTAAGCAACATGTTTAGCAACAATAAATCAATTTATTACAAACAATTTATTCATGCCAAACTCATTCTGTCATGCTGTCAAGTGTAAAATTTTTATATTGGTATTACCGCCAAGTTTACACAATTTCTGAGATAAAATGGAACTGCATTAATAATCCTCTTAAATTTGTATTGTTTTGTTTAAGCAACATGTTGCTGCCATACCGGCAGCTGGAAACATTTCTAGACATTCGTAAAGCAAAAGCCCACTTAAAGGCCAGTAAAATTGGCCACTCCAATACTTACGATTTAAAATCTAGGAATTATTTTTAGCTCTAGGTATTATTAGGAAAAATATTTCTTATAAAAAACTTAATTTGTTTCACTTGTAAATATTCTTTTTAATTTTTTTTTTTTTTTTAAAGTGAAGCCAAATTAATAAATTTTTGACACAAAAAAAAAAAAAATAATAAAAATTAAATTAAAAAAAAATAAAAAATTTCCAAAAAAAATCATATTAATAACAAAAAGTTTAAATAGCAACATTTAAAAAATTCAAAAAATAATTAAATAATGAATAGCAGAAAATATTATAAAAAGTATAAAATAAACTAGACTTTCTGACAACTTAAAAAAATAATTAAAAAAATTACAAAAGTAATGCATTCTGTTATTAGCAATAGATAATTTTTGAATGCAGCCCGGCTATCTGGCAACATGTTGCTAAGAAAGTGTACGAGCACACTTTAATAAAGACTTTATTTGAAAGTTCATTTATCAGTTTTTTTTTTTGGTATTGAATGCAAAAGGCCTTAATTAACACATTTAAAATACTTGGCACGTAATAAAAAAAAAAACAAAAAAAAAAAAAAAGAATTAAAATTCTTGAGCATAAAGTACAAAACACAAAGTTGAGTCTATTGACATTGAAAGGCAAATTATTTAAAAACGATTAAATTTGTTAAAACAAAAAGCGGCTGTCTGGTTCACGACACGTATTACGTATTCCTGTTTATTACTTGAACCATTTTAGGGATTATTTATTTATTAATACTAGGATTTCGTCATTTTTTACAGCTTACAAAATTGGTAAAATACCTGCTACAAGTTGATGGTCAGACTAAGCCAATATTTCATTACATAAAGGCTGCTGCTCTATATCATTGAATGATATCATCGTTAAAGATATGGAATTCCAAAAATTTCAATATTGTTGAAGATCTTGAAAAATATTTTCTATTTCCCTTGAAGTGTTGACTGTTGCCAGTAGACCGCCACCAGCAACATGGCACATCTTTAGCAACATTGTTTTACAATTATTTCTTTCGCAAGATGGAAATGCTGTACAGTTTGGCAATGCGACGCACGAAATTTTACACAAATTAATAACTTAATACTCAATTACTTACGGTTTGAAAGAAAATCTTAAAATAATACAATATTGAGACATGCAGTTACATTAAATCAATTTGTTTGACTTCTCATTCTGTCATGCTGTCAAGTGTAAAATTTCATATTGGTGGTATCGCCAATGTTATACAATTTCTAAGATAGGATTAAATTACATTACGAATCCCCTTAAATTTGTATGTCTGAACAGGGCATGACATGTATTGGCTTTATTTCAAAGTTGCAACATAAAAAATTTTTTTTTGTTAAATTTCTATTCAATAGAATTTTATTGATTTCCTTAAAAAAGCCTTAACGACCAAATTAGTTAAGAAGTAAAAGATTTTGTTAATTACAAAACAAAAGGAAATGAAAACTTCCAAAATGCTATACAAGTTATAAAAAGAAAAAAAAAAACGAATTGTTTAAATATTGGCTTAGTCTGACCATCCTGCTTTAAGTTCATTGAATGTGTTGTGTGGTTTTTTAACTTTGTTAATATTTCAATTATTTTTAAATCAGATTATTAAAGTTTTTTGCTGTTTAATTTTTATTCATACATTTTGTTAACAAATCGTTTAGTAAATTATATATTGTTTTGCTTGGATTAACAATATAAATAAATTTTCATTGATAAAATTAATAAGACTCGCAACATTTGTAATTATTATTTAATAAGATTTACAATTACTGTGCGGTTTATTCCAGTTTGTTAATCTGTGTGCCATGAAAGCAGGAAGTAGAATTGTTTCCTTAGAGGAGAATAGTGGCCTTAAGGTCACAATTAACAGGCGTTCAAATTCCATTGTTTATTTGAATATTTTTCAGATTTAATTTTTTAATCGAATAAATATTAGTTTTTTATTTTCACACAAACTTAATTTGGATTAATAAAGTTTGCTCTAAATATATTTAGTCATTGGCGCAATCTGGTGATCTGAAAGCAAATATATTTTTTTTTTAACTTTTAGCCTTCTTAAGACATTCTGTCACACACGTGGACATATTTAGAAATCGATTAATCAATTAAAATGTTAATTACGAGACTTTCTTCTACTGAACAAACAATTAATTGGATTTATTTCTCTGGACTGAATCATGTGCGGTTGTAATTTAATATGGAAAAAATGTTAAAGGCACGATTTCTATGAACTAACTCGTCTCGTTGCGGACGAATATTTACTTGATCGGGGTATTTAATTTAAAAATTATAGCCTCGCAAAAGAATTAAGTCAGAGATCAGTTTGAGATCCCTCGAAAAATGTTTCATATTTAACTTTATCGTGGTGTTTAATTTAAAAATTATAGCCTCGCAAAAGATTTAAGTCAGAGATCAGCTTGAGATTCCTCTTTGTATCGAAAAATGTTTCCTATTTAACTCTATCGGGGTATTTCATTAAAAATTATAGCTTCGCAAAAGATTAAAGTCAGAGATCAGTTTGAGATCCCTCGAAAAATGTTTCATATTCAACTTTATCGTGGTGTTTAATTTAAAAATTATAGCCTCGCAAAAGATTTAAGTCAGAGATCAGTTTGAGATCCCTCGTAAAATGTTTCCTATTCAGCTTTATCGGGGTATTTCATTTAAAAATTATAGCCTCGCAAAAGATTTAAGTCTTCTGTAAGATTATGACCGAATTATGGTTATGGCCTGCCAAGTGGTAAAAATGGACCTTAGTGCGGCCGAAAATTTCCCTTTACCTCCCCTTGAATTCTATTTAATAAATATAATTTGAAAAATGTACTTTCTGAATGGCTGCATTCCACTTAAGTCGTATTAAATTAATTCAAGAGAAGAGAAAACTTTTAAAAATGGCCAAATTTATAAATTTTTTTAAAAAAGTTTTAAGAAAAACTCATCTCAATTGCGGCCTTGGAACTCATTTCTGGTTATCACCAGAATGTTAGATAGTGGGTTAAAATTTAGCTGTTACACTTTTTAAGAAAAACTGAAATTTTTCAAAGTTACGATTAATAATTATATTTCAAAAATAAAACATTAAGAAAAAGTGGAAAGTTCAGAGGCAGTTGAGAGGCATGACTTTAAAAAACTTTAATGCTTATGGCCTTGTTTACTACTCTATTAGGAGTTGTAAAGGAGTTCCCCACACAGCATACCTTGAATGACAATAATTGCTTTCTTTATATTGGCAGGCAAAGGATCCACTCACTGCCTGGTGGCAGAGAATACAATGTTGCAAATAAATAAGATTAACATCAATTTGATGCCACAACTGAAATATTTTCATTTATCAATTCTTTTATTTTTCACGCAAATTTGTGGTTGAAGGTTGCCTACCTTAGTGGCCAGCAAAAACAAAGAGATTACAAAAAAAAAAAAAAAACAAAGCAAAGAAATATTTGCCTGATTGCATATTAAAATTCTTATTTCGATCTTTGAAAATTCATTTTCTAAATGTATTTATAGAATTTAATTTCATATGTTTGTGGCATTCGAAGTGATGATGGGCACGTGAACAAGCAAAGTCACGCTCAAGTGACTTTTAACTGAAACCATACGAGCACTAGTTTGTCCTGGCAAACAAAATTATTATTTATTAATTTCATGTCCTTGAAATAATCATTTTCTTACGGTCTGGCCTGAACATGCGATTCCAATGTGAAATACGTGAATGCGGTCCATCTCTAATTAAAACCCCTGATTATGACAAGTTGATATTCGGTCTTATTTATTGTCTTCAGCAAATGGCATTGAGCAAGAAGAACGACAACAAAAATAACTTGCACAACTTCAACAATAGCAGTAGAATTATTGCAACATTGTTGCAACAGTTTGCCATGTCTACTAAGTACTCCTTAATGTCTTCAGTAGGCGTGTTCGTTTTGTATGCCTGAGTTAAGAATCTGGCAATTGGCTTTTTTACCTCCGCTTCCAAGATGTGCTGCTCAAGAAGAGCAATTTCAAAACAAAAAACTTGACGTTTCTGTATAGTTGTGTGTGTGTAAAAAGTGTTGCAACATTCTGTGACGATTTTCATGGCAAGTCGCAGTTTTATAAAATTATAATTAAGTTTACCGAGAAAAAAAAAGCTACAGACCTAAATTGGTCTTTGCATTTGGAGAAGAGCCAACTAGAAGACTTGCAACAAAGCTGAAACGAAAAATACAACCATGTAATTACTACACAAACACAACTGGAGCGACCAACGCTCAACAACAAATAGCGATAGCCCATCATCATCTTTAGCATGTTGTTAATATTTTCTCGCCGTGTAATTAGTCGATAAATCAATATTTTATACTGACTGTTCAGATCTCCTCAGCAGTGATCAAACCCATAATAATGATAAACAAGAGTTGATCTCCCACTTTCACTTACACAAGTTTTTCAATTGCCTAAATTTGTGTCTCTGTCATGTGTCAAGTTAAAAATCTGTTTTTTTTTTTTTTTGTTTTTATTGGTCTTTAAAGTTTTAAACAAAATTTCTTTTCATTTCATACTTTTGCAAAATAATCATTTGGATTCGCCCAGTTTTTCTTTAAAAAGGAAAAATCAGCAACCGACAAACATGATAAATTGATGTTTTTTAAGCAAATGAACGTGACGACCAACCATGTATTTGCTCTTGAAGTTGTGAACTTTTCGTTTAAATATGCAAAAAAAAAAAAATTTGAAAGAAAAAAAAATCCACAATGTGAACAGTGAACATAAATTTCTATGTAAATATAATGAAATTGGAAAAACAAACATAAAATTGTTATTTTGCCTTTCGGTCATAGCAAATTATCGCACTGTCATCAGCCAGCGGCAGATTGGGACCGACAGAGAGAGAGAGAGTGAGAGAGAGAGAGTGGGAGGGAGGGAGGAAGGAAGGTAGGTAGTGAGAAAAATATTATAAGCACCTAAAGGCGCTGCACGATTTATTTCAAAGATAAATATATTTTCTGACTTTTTCCATATAATTTTTAAACCATAAACATTTTGCGTACCGAAAAAAATTTAAATAAAAAAAATTTAAAATTATGTTAAAAAATTGTTTTCCTTAAATAAAATAAAACAAATTACAGAAAATAATTAAATAAACTAAAAAAAAAAATCGTGTTTATAAATATATGTTTATATAGAAAGTGAAGCAAATTTCGCCACTGTGCGAGAAATTATTTTTTTAACTAAAACCGCTAAATGGTGTTAATTGAAATATTTTTCGTATTGTGCAATAATATTGCTAATGTGTCCTGCTATCTGTCATATTGCAGGACGTCGAAATATATTGGCGAAAAAAAAGGTTTTGGATTTTTATCGTGCAACAAAAAATGAGTTCAATATATTGTAGAAATGTATAGGCAACATTGTACAATATTCTTATATTTAAATATTGTGCAATATTTTTATATTTAAATATTGTACAATATTTTTATATTTAAATATGAAACTATTTGCTACAAAAAAAAACATCACAAGAACTTCCACAAGGAAAATCTATTAATTTATTTAAAGGGAATCCCCTTAAAGCTCCACGAATTTAATTAACGTGTCACTTATTACATACTGTGGAGCAAAATGGAAAAAATTTTGCTTATAGCATATACTACAATAGTCGATAAGCTATGGATTGCTTTTAGTGATTCCAAACTCATTTAGGGGGGAAAAAACAAAATTAGGCTTTTATTTCTTCGGTAATATTCGCCGAATAAATTTAAAAAAAGAATACATTTTTTTGTATAAGAAAAATTGCCACTACAAGTAGTTTTAAGCGGCATACAAATATATAATTCTTGTAAATAATTTACTCGAAATTAAATAATTTTGAATAAAAATTAGGAAATTGCTTGAATAATCAAATAATTTGCCAGTATATAATTTTTTTAATTAATATTTATTTACAAAATCAAAATTTAATAAATGAAATATGAAAAGAAATTCATTGAAAATGTCAAGCGAATGACTTTTATTCGATTCATTTTAATCTGTTAGTTTCAGTCGACTAATTATGTTCCACTTTTTTTGCATTTTCAAAAAATTAGAAAGATAAATTTATATATACATTATTTGGCGCCAGATTGATCCCACTAGAATAAATGATGGGGGAAAAAATTTCATATGGGGATTCCCATATTGACCAACTTCTTTCAAACACGATTATTGAAACCATTAGAATCCATTATGGGAAAAGTAATTTCATATGGAGATTGCCATATTTTTAGACCAGTCAAGCCAATTGACCAACTTCTTTCAAACACAATTATTGAAACCATTAGAATCCATTATGGGAAAAGTAATTTAATTTAGGGATTCCCATATTTTTAGACCAGTCCAGACATTAAAATCCATTATGGGAAAAAAATTTAATTTGGGGATTCCGAAATTTTTAGACAAGTCTAGTCAATTGGGAAACTTCTTTCAAACAAGATTCAATTCAATTTGATTTAATTAATTTATGTGGACTTCAGTGAACAACTTCAGTTCTGCTGGCGATATTATGCATTACGACCAAAGTGTGATTTCTTGTGTTGCCTTTTCCGGAAAGTTTTAATTGAAATTATTATTAGTATTTAGTTTTTCCACTTTTTTCCCGCTGGCAATTTACATAAACTACGTTTTCTTCAAATGCTTGTTAAAGCTTAATAAGCTTTTATTGCATGTCACCAATAATTATCTTAAAATTAGATAATTTTATATCATTTTTAGTTGTATTAAACTTTAATTATAAATTTAGTTTGTTTTTCGTAGGGACATGCCTCACCTCAGCGCGATTTCTGTGACGAATTTTTTTTGGGGTACTCGTACTCGTACTCGTACTACGTCGTTGTTAATGGTCCACCGCTTAATTTGCTAGTCAAGCATTTAAATATTTTCCTTTTTTTGTACGTTGCCTTCAAGCACTTGTTGGTGTGGAAATAAGTGCAAGTGAGTCTGTTGGAAATGCTTGTGCAGTGTAGTGTGTGCGATTCAAAAGGTGGGGTCTGTTAAGTGCCCATCAAATCGCCAAACAACAACAAAGGGAGGCAAGTGAACCCCTTATCAACGTTGTGTTGTTTGGATGCACTTGCAGGCCAGGTTGTGATGAATTTTAAACAATTTTTCAATTTTATTTTCGAACATTTCTGTGTGTTCAGCTTGAAAAATATTTGAATATTTTTTTATATATTTTTTTTTTTTTATTTGCAGAGCTTAAATTTTCTTTAGGTTGAATAATTTTATTTTGTGAAATCTGTGCTTTGAATGTTCAATTGTTAATTGTTTTTATGGCCGTTTCTGAAAGAGTACAAGAGATATTTTTAATTTTTTTTTACGAAATATTTGTTTGGAATTTTAATTCTTGCTGGCATGATCGATCCGTTCAGTTTCACTTTCGTTTAAAATAAAAAATTTTAAATAAATTTTGTTATTTCACTTTTTTCAATTTAAGCAAGTCTTAAGCACGGTTTCAAAGACTTTTTTTGCCATCGTAGAGCGTTAAGCTGCTGTTTTAACTCATTTACATGCGTTTGGCAAAATTGAAATTAAAAGTTTGTTTAAGCTTTTTACGTATTTTGTTTGAGCGGTTTTTTGAGCAGTTTTGCATAAATAAATACTTTTGCAAATGAAATTAATTCGTTAAGCTTGCAAAGATAAGTGATATCAATACTTGACCTATATTGAGGAATTTTCAAAAGCTTTTGAATTTTTTTCTATAGCGCGAAAAGCAGATTAAAATAATTTGTTTTAATTGATTGAAATAAATTTCTCTTGAATATTCTTATGAGTGTTCTAAATATCGTATATGAAAACGTTGTTCTAATTCTTATGGTAACAAAAGAACAAGTCTTGCGAAGCACCACTAGCAGAACATGCAGCTGCATGCACATGAAATTAATCAAAGAAACTGGAAAGCATTTTGCTTTTAATTTAGTTTAGTTTTTGCCAGATTAATAAAAATATTTGAAAGAATTTATTAGATGGAAAATGGTTTTCATCTTTTTACGCATTAGAAAAATTTCGTGTTTGGCGAGTTTCTGGTCGCAGATTAGTTTAATAACATTCGTGCTGGATTGAGGCAAGTGGTGGGTAGTTTTGAGCCAAGTGGGAACCGTTGGAGCGAATTGGAAACAAAATTCTACAGCAACTTTTTACTGGGTGCCTCTTTAGGCGAATGAATAATGCTCAGCCTTGTAAACCTGAGGTCACGGGTTCGATTCCTGTCTAGACCCTGCCAGTTTTCTTGTGGACAAGCCTAAAGCTTTGCAGGTTAATTTACTTTTTTTAAAAAATAGAAAAAAAACATTCTACGGTAATTTTTTTTAAAAAACCCCATAATGTAATATGAACGTGCTGGGGAACCTTACGTGTTTTATTGCCGAGGAAAGCCGGGCACAAAAGTATTATATAAATTAAAAAAAAAGTAAATTAAAAATCCTCCACTTAAACAGTGAAATATAAAGAAATGTAACGAATAATTTAGTTAAAAAACTTTTATACGAATATGAAGTCAACAATTAAAAATTCCATGAAATACATTTCAAAATTTTCCCCCTCCAAAAAAAAAAAAAAAAATCTATTAATTTTATTGTTTAAAGTAAAATAAACTCACAACATCGTAATATGCACTTGCATAAAAAAATAAATATAAATGCATATTGGAAAATTTATAACAACATTTACATATATATATATATATATATGTATAGTATATGCCAGATCATCTTTATACCTTTTAGTTAATGTGCAGACCACTTCATTAAATAATATTAAAAAATTTAATAAAATAAAAAAAATAATATAAAAATATAAATATATATATATATATATAATAAAAATATAAAAAAATAATATTAATTTAAAATAAATTTTTTAAAAGTTAGAATTCCAAGTACAAAAATTTAAAAAAAAAGTTATTCTATTTATTTTCTTCAAATGGGGAATTTTTTCAGCAAGGGGTACTTTTCAAAAAAGTACCTTATCCAACAGGTACTTTTTCACAAAGGCGCATTAAAAAAATAATAGATAGAAGTAACAGAAAGATATCCTTTTATAAAGTTACTTTTTTGAAATGTATATACATTTGAAAATTTTTTACTTTTTCAGAGACACACTACTTTATCAAAAAGTACATAAGAAATGGTACACTTTGCAAAAATCACTTTTTCTCAGTGTTACTCCTTACAGAAGAGCAGTATCTTTTCCAAAAAGGTAGTCTTTAAGAGCACAGCAGCACTTTTTCAAAAAGGTACTCTTTAAGAGACATACTTTTAAGTAAAAGGTTCTGGAAAAGGTTTCTCTGCTGGAAAAATGTCTCTCTTAACAGTGTACTTTGTAATAACTATTTTATGCGCAAAAGTACTTTTTTTTATTATAAGTTTTCTAAAGATTTTTTTTTTTTTTTTTTTTGAAAGAAACACTCACTGTAATTGCAATTTAATGAAATGGTTACATTTAAAAAGGTACTTTTCCAAAGACGCAGTGGCCTAATGAGATGAAGCATTAAATGAAGTGCAGTATGAAGTGCAGTAGTTTAATAACAGAATAGTTTAAAAGATTTTATTTTTTTAAACAAAATTATAATTAACGAACAAACACTTCTCAGTATTGTGTTGGTTTTTTGCTGGGGAAAAAAATGTAACACACAGTTGCTGAAGCTGTACGTACGAAGCAGCGTAACGGACTGACGTATTCATATACAGCGTTATCTTTTCAACAAATCTTTAACACACAAAAAAAAAAAGGAAAAAAATAAAACGAGAGAGGAAGAATTTGAAAAGTCAGTACTGCAAAGTCGTGGTGCCGCCAACTCTGCTGTTTATGTTACTGACCTACATAAACTTTTCTTAAAATATGTATATTCGCACTCATGTATTTATCTAATTAAATCTATGTATGTATGTATGTGTGCGCAGTATGTACGAGTAGACTTCTGTAATTTGAACAAACAATCCGATGTGATTAGAGCGTTAGTGTTGTGTTCATTTCAAATATTTAGGCATAAAAATTCAGCTGAATTTTTATTTATTTTTTTTTTATATTACTTGCAAAACAGCATATATACATACATATACATATATGTATAAATATTTATGGAGAACATGCTGGTTCAAGTGGTTTACCTTTATAAGGAGTAAAACTACTAGTGGAAACACACATTTTTAAATTATTTTAAATGCTGTACACACAACACACACAGTTGCATTGTGTGTGTGTGTGTGTGTGCGTTTCTGCGATGACAACATTTATTGATTTTGTATAAGAATGTAAACAATTTTCTATTAAATATTTTGAAATACTGCAACATTGTTTCCTCTTCCTTTTCCTTTTCCTTTTTGTTTCGTTTTGTATTTTTATTTCATTTTTTTTCTTTTGCATTCCTTCAGTTTGTCAATTGTAATTAAATTGCAAGTTTTTTGCTTAAGTCTTTTGTTTTGTTTCGCTCAAAACAATGAATATTCAGGCTTCAACTGACTACAAGTTTACTTTTGTGTGTGTGTGTGTGTGTGTGCCTACTCGTACATGTGTGTGTTGTGTGTTTTGCTTGATTTGCAATAAACTTCAATAAATAGCAAACTTGTCTTTAGAATTTTTTCTTGTTTGATTTGTGGCCAGAACAAGTTTCATTGAATGTTGATTTGTTTTATATGCTTTTCAACTCGCAATTTTCAGGGAAATCTCCGGTAGTCTTCAATAGAAAACATTCAAACATACAAACATTCGTATGCAATTTGGGTCACTCAGTTAGTGTGTTAAAATCTTGACAAACATTTTAAAAACACATAGAAAAAAAAAACATACACTATTTTTATTAGTTGAAAAAAGACCTGTTTTTTAAATCAATATTCAGGACGAGGAAAAAAATATCATGAGCCAAAAATTATGCCTGAACTGTTTAAAATGATTTTCATAGAATTTTACTTTGCAGGCTTATGGAGATATTGCATTTGAAAAGTATGTTAAATTGCTCAAACTTGTATTTGTTTCATAAATTGCTAACGCGGCGCTGCTGCTGCCGTTTGTTGAATTATTGGGTTGCATAGTTTAATAAAGTTGAACGCTTAAACGAACAAATAGATGCAACCAGACAATTTGACATTTATGATTTGTTTTTCCTTCATGTTATTAATAAAGCACAGTTAGCAAATGCTGAGAGAGTGTGGAGCGGGAAAATGAAAAATTATGTGCTTTTCGCACAGCAAAGAAAATCAAATTCAACTACTTAAATAATTGGCACATGAGTACTATTGTATACGAATGCAGTGAAGTGTGAAATCGAATTGAGTGCAGACCAATCAAAATTGTTTAGCAAAAAGAAATTAATACTAAATTAAATTGTATTAGAAATTCTTTGAAAAACTATAAACTCTGGAAAAGTAAATGAAATTTGAAACATTTTTTCAAAAATTATTCCGCTGGCAATTTCTTTAAATAATAATATTTTGGTAATGTAAAGAAATTACAATTGTAATGAAATTAATTTTTTTTCTTTATTTTTCTACATATAAAAATTTTATATTTCATTTTTCGGAAAGCTACTAATTAGATATTTATTAAAAGAAAGACTTTTTTTAAAAGGAAACTTAGTAAAAGGCAAGATATTTTTAAAGAAAAATTTGTTTTTGAAAGGAATTTTATTTATTGCGCTTCAATATCTCATCTATTGAGCTTATTAAAATCTTGAAGTGACGAGAGTGTACTCACTGGTATGTTAAAATTTCCCAGCAAACAACTTATATTGGCACTATTCTGCTAATGAGCTTTATCGACGAGGTAAAACAATAAATAAAACAGGCCTTAAAAGCAACTTAACAGTGCCTAATACGACAGTGCAAACTCTATATAACTACTATAACTTGCACCTCTTCATGACCTGCTAACTCCACCACTATCGCCTTCGTCTGATTCTGCTGTTTAGATTTCCTTATTTTAAGCTTTTTAAGCACTATTTAAAAAGTACTGTTTTCAAAAAATTCATTGAAGAAATTAAAAAAATAAGCAAGGCTAGTACTCTTTGAAAGAGTACTTTTTTCGAAAGGTACTTTTCTAAAGCAAAACCTTTTTGCCGTGACAAGTACTTTTTTTCAACTCATTCTTCCTTTCTTCTAATTTTGGTCTTAGTTTTCAGCGGAACTTTTTTTTAAAAAAAAGCTCCTAAAAAATACTTTTTTATTATGAAATAAATTTATAATTTCTAATTTATTATTAAGAGATAAATAAAGAAGAAGCAAGTTATAGCACCGTAGCCCTTTGCCTTGATAACTTGAGTATTTTTAAATGTAATTCCTATCCCTATTTGGTTAAAAGAGTGTAATAAATTTAAAAAGAACAAGCAGAACCCACAGCCACAGACAAAGACAATCAAATACAAACACTAGTCTACAGTATATTTTCGTAATCTATTAATTATATCATGATTACCATTTGGAATTTAAGGAATATTTAATTTTTGTATAAATTTAAATATTACCATATTAAGAATGACAATCCGAAGAACGTGCTTAAGAAATCCATTATAGAAAATTTATAGAAAAATTATAAAAAAAAAATTTAAATACAAATTTAGTGTTAAAATGGGAATAAGCAAACTAATCTTAAATCGTAAAGAATTGATGTCAAAATTAGAATATGATTTGGGGAAAGTAAATAACAAAAACGAAAAGACAAGTCAGAGACTGAGAAAAGAAATCAAGAATAATTTAAAACGAAACTGAGTCTGTGTGTTCACTATCTAAACTTAAATAATTAAATAAATAAAAAAAAAAATAAAAAGCAAAATAACTAAAGAAACACATACGTGTGTATTCTGCGATCATAAATTTTCAAATAATCATTTCTATTCCGTTTGTTAATTTTCTTTTGTGTAATAATGACGGTAATTTTGCAACAAAATTGTATTGAAAAGTAGAGCAAGAATATTTTAGATTTAATGGCTCAAGCGCTGCGCTACCAAATTGGTTAAGATTGCATAAAACTTTAAGTGAACCACAATAAGCTCGTATATATAAGAATATCAGTATTGTTTTCGAATAACTAACAGTGAGTGTGCAAAACAGTTGTATGTTGTATCACACTACAGTGACGGTGGCAAAAATTTTATTGGTAAACTTGATAAAATTTTTTCAATTTTTGTATATTTTATATTTGGGAACATAAGCTGTAATATATTGTTGAAATCTAGGAAAGATCTGCCAGATAGGAAATACTCTGTTGCCATGCTTTTAAGATACGGAAAAGACTTTTTCGCTTTAGCCATGTTCCAATGTTTATTTTATGTTATTTCACTTAATTTCTATTTATTTCATATTATTTGATTTTTTTTATCGTTGCATTTGATTGAATTCCAATTCATTTCATTTCAAATCATTTATTTTTTTTTTAGTTTCGTTAATTTTATTTATTATGTTTTTCATTTTTTAATTTTATTTCATTTAATTTTAGTTCGTTTCAATTCAATTCAATTCGATTCAATTCAATTCAGTTCAGTTCAGTTCAGTACAGTTCAGTTCATTTCATTTAATTTCATTTCATTTCATTTAATTTTACTTCGTTACATTGCAATTCAATTCAGATCATTTAGTTTTATTTCGTTTCGTTTGAATTCAATTCAGGTCAGTTTATTTCATTTGATTTTACTTCTATTCAGTTCAATTCAATTCATTTCAATTCATTTCATTTTATTTTACTTCGCTTCAATTCAATTGATTTCAATTCAATTCATTTTATTTTACTTCGCTTCAATTCAATTGATTTCAATTCAATTCAATTCGATTCAATTCAATTCTGTTCAGTTCAGTTCAGTACAGTTCAGGTCAGGTCATTTCATTTCATTTAATTTTACTTCGTTTCGTTGCAATTCAATTCAGATCACTTAGTTATATTTCGTTTCGTTTGAATTCAATTCAGGTCAGTTTATTTCATTTGATTTTACTTCTATTCAGTTCAATTCAATTCATTTCATTTTATTTTACTTCGCTTCAATTCAATTGATTTCAATTCAATTCATTTTATTTTACTTCGCTTCAATTCAATTGATTTCAATTCAATTCAATTTCGTTGCAATTCAATTCAGTTTATTTCATATTATTTTACTTCGTTTCAGTTCGGTTCAATTCAGTTTATTTAATTTTACTTCGTTTCATTTCAATTCAATTCAGTTCAGTTTAGTTCAGTTCAGTTCAGTTCATTTCACTTCATTTAACTTCATTTTATTTTACTGTGTTGCAATTCAATTAAATTCAACTCAATGCAAATCAATTCAGTTCAGCTCAGTTCAGTTCAGTTCAGTTCAGTTCATTTCGTTTCATTTCAATTCTGCTCAGTTTATTTCATTTAATTTACTTCTATTCAATTTAATTCATTTCAGTTCAGTTCATTCCGTTTATCTTACTTCGTGTCGTTGCAATTCAATTCAGTTCAGTTCATCTAATTTTACTTAATTTCGTTTCAATTCAATTAATTTTTTTTTGTAATATTTCAGTTTATTTTCTTTCCTTTTATTTTATTACTTTTATGGTTTTTGTTTTCATTTCAATGCATTTCTTTTTATACCAATTCATTTTGTTTCTTTATTAACTCATTTGATTCGATTTTATTTTATTGAAAAAAATTTCATATCATTTCGTTTCATTTGAAATTTATTTTGTTTTATGTTTCATTTTTTTATTTTATCTTATTTTGTAATATTTTAATTTATTTTAGTTTTATTTAATTTCATTTAATTTTATCTCATTTTGTTTCGTTTCAATTCAATACATTTCTAATAATTTAATTTCATTTAATTTTACTTCGTTTCTATTCATTTTATTTCAATTCAATTCAATTCAATTCAATTCAATTCAATTCAATTCAATTCAATTCAGTTCAATACAATTCAATTCAATTCAATTCAATTCAATTCAATTCAATTCAGTTCAATACAATTCAATGCAATTCAATTCAATGCATTTCAATTCAATTCAATTCATTTCATTTTACTTTGTTTCAATTCAATTCATTTCGTTTAACATTCTTTCGTTTAATTTCATTTCATTTCAATGTTGTACTTGAAATATTCCCTGGACAATTTATTCTTGCAACTTTAAAGGGTGATCAGCCATGTTTCTAAATCTCTTATTAGAAACCGCAATAATATAGAGCGCTACCTGTTTTTCGATTAGTTAAAAAATGTCTTAAAATCCAAAATTTACTTGTTGTAAAGATTTCAGAGATTTTTAATACGGGCCTCGTTCCAGCTTTTCAAATACATACGTATGCAAAAAATGATAAATATGTTTAAAATGCAAAACACTTGAACTAAAAATGAACAATAGACAGACATGCAACATAAGAAAACGGTGTGTTCTTATAACACGGTTTGTTGACAATGGCTGTAGAATATAGAAATTATTTGGACAACGAAAATACGAAGGTTATGAATTTGGCCAAGAAGAGACTTTAAATTGCTTGTTAGCGAATCTAAAATAATGACGCCAGCACATCAAAAATTACAACGTGTGTACGTAAAAGTATTAAGTATTTTGTCACACTCACCATTAATTCCAATTTCGTTAAATAATTCATGGCTTCAATTTCAATCTATTTGTAAAAAAAAAAATAAACACTTTATGTGGTATTCAGTTCCATTTTAATGAAATGTAATCCGGCGTAAAAATTATAGCACTTTTATTTAAAGCAAAAAATTACTTCATGCTTACAAGAAAAATTCTTAAAAGAAATTCTAGTTTAGCAGGCCGTTCGTTTCAGAAACGGTTCAATTGTTTTGTGTGATTAGCAAAAACAAAAGACTTAAGACACATACATGAGAGGCAACACTGGTTTCAAATGGTTTTTGTTCAACTGAAAGAGAGTTTAAAATTATTTCACAAACCATTTGAATGTTAAGTTCTGAATCGCAGAAGATAATGTATGATAAATAATGTATTTTTTTTTAAATATTATTTATATTTTTTTAAGCTTTTTTAAACTTTTCTTGAAGGTAAAGTTTATTTAACCGCTCCAGCAGATCTGTGGCGTATGAACACGTTTGTTACGTTTGAAAGATGAAAACGTTCTCATATTAGAATTTTAGGAAGAAAGTAATCAATGGACTGACGGTTTTTCTTGTGGTTTCAAGTCGCCTTAATAACGTTGAGTGCCTGTTTGTTTTTCTTTCAGCTTTTTGCGCGTGCGTGTGCGTGTGTATACTGATGGATGCAGTTGGCTGCAGGAAAGTGGAAAACGAGATTATTACAAAATAAATGGGAAGATCGAGAAAGCAATAAGAAAAGAAATGTTTTTTTTTTCTTTTTCTTTCTATTTATTTTAGTTACACTGTTTGTATTGTTGCTTCTCTGCTTTTCGTTTCTTGTTCTTTTTTTTTTTATTTCTGTACTGTTGAGTCTTAACAACGTCATTATCTTTTATTATTATATTATTTTACTATTTTGTATCTATTTTTTTTTCTTTCTTCTAGAATATTTTTTTTCTCTTATTTGTGCTATTTAAAGCGGTATGTTCTCCATTCGAAGTTATTTGTTTCCTTTGATCAAGTGGAAAAACTTTATTATTTATTACTATTTTAACGCAGATGCGGTAAAATAATGAATGGCCGCAGAGCCTTAAAAGTATGGAATATTTATGCTGAGGTAAACATATGTGTGTTTGATGTACGAGCTTACGTAATTGCATACTTAATTGAAACCTATTGACATAAAACTGTTTACTGATTTGAAAAATGTAAAACTATTTCTAGTTTTATGAAATTAATTTTTTAAGTGTTTAGAAGAATTTTCCCAAACTGAAGACAATTCAAAGTAGTTGAAAAGGCCGAGGCTATTTGAAATGGGGGAAAAAATAATGAATGGCAAATGAAGCTTCTTAAAGTCGTAACTCCAATGCAGTTGGGTAAAGTTGGCTGGAGGCAAAAAATGTTTAACATATACGAATAGTCTGCAACCAGAGCTTTTTTCGGAGGTTTTTTTCCAATGATTGTTTAAAAGGGTAAAATCTCTCAAGTGTAAACTTGAGAGATTTCAGGGCACACCTATTTCATGTGAAGTAGCATGGACTTGCTTCCGAAATAGTGTGAAATGAGTTCTATAGAGAGGATTTCCTTTGGGTTTCGTAAGTGTCACGACCATCTGAATAAGTCGCAAAGTACAGTGGTACAAAAAAGCTCAATAGCCAACCCATTTCAGGCATGTATCAGATACCGAAAGCAGTGTTTACAGTTTGTTGTAATTTGAAATCACATGAAGTATTTGAAGAAAACCCCTTTAAATAGAATAGAGTTCTATTTAGAACAGCATTTCATTTAAATATCCGGGTAGCACAACAGCGACTATTATTTATAAAATACCATAATAAATGCAATCCTTTTAAAAGCTTTTTTTTTTAAAAAAACAGAATGCAGCAATAAAAATTTCACAAGCGCAGTTAGTGGACTCTTAGCTTTAATTCCTATATACTGTAAATGAGGGCAAGAAAAGATGTGCCCTATTATTATGAAATTCATATCAAGTCGGCGTTAGAATTTTTATTAAACAATTCAAATTGTATATTAATTCATATTAATTCATATTAATTCATAAAATTGCATATATATAAAATCAATATGTATATTTTATATAAATTTTATTTATTTTTATTAAATTTCATTATATTTTTTTAATCATTTTTAATTTTTTTTTTTAAATAACTTAACCTGCAAAGTTTTTCGGATTGCCTGCAGGAAAACATTCGGGGACTAGTTTGGTATCGAACCCGCGACCTCTGGTTTAGTAGGCTGTGCGTTATTCATTCGCCTACAGAGGCAACTAAAAAAATCGTAAATCGATTAATCTGGAATCTATTTGAAAAAAATGATATATTTTTCGATCTGAAAGTTTGATTTATGTTTTGAGTTGCTATTTCGAAATATATTTAAATTGAAATAATTATGTAATTAATTGTTAATTATTAATTAAGTACTCTCTTAAGTTCTGCTCGCCCTCTGTAGCTGCCCATAAGCACATACAGAATCATATTCATATTCATATTGTTGATGTAAAAGTATGCGTGTGAGCATCAGAATGCTGTAATATTTTTCTATATCACAATTTAGATCCGTTTACTTTGGAAGAACACGGAAGCAATGAATTTATAAATCTAGACCAATAGTGATTTTTGCATAAATTTTCATATCCTGATGATGTCCTTTCTCTATGCAGTTGAAGAACAGTGTAACGATAATTAAAATTTTATAATTTGAATTGTAATTGTTAATGTTGGCACTACAAATTCTCTCCTGATGTAGATAAATTTCTTCTCGTAGCAGATTACAATTAATTATTACTCTGCTGGCCCACATAATCGTTATTGCACTGCTCATCTTTGAAAAAGTTAAAAAATCCGTTTGAAAGACTTCACTTATTTAAAAGAGTTCCATCTGCAATATTTTTCTTTATAATATTTCTTTGCTATAAACATCTATTGTTTCCGAAGTGAGCATGTATTTGTTGAGTCTTTAACACACTTGTATTAGTTATTTCAGTATTTTTATTTATTGTCCCCCTCTTACCACTTATTGTTCCCAACTCGGACAGTTATTTCAGCATATTGTTGCATCACCATGAACGAGCGTTTCTTTAATTCGAGTTCCTATTAATTTTTTATTTGTAGTTTCTTTCACCAATAATTTTAATAGATTCCACTGCAATTTGTGAAATGTCATTAAACTACTTTGATTGTCAGACAGGCGGCAATAATGAAGATGTTTTGCGATACACTGAAGGTGAAATACTGTGAGAGTTTCGTTCAAGATTTGGGATGAGTAAAATTGGTTAATTCATTTAACATGATGATAATTGTTAAAGCAATTAGCATTGCTTAATGGAAAAGTGAGAAAATGCGCTATAGATTTTATACATTTGCAACCAAATGTATAAAATATTTAAACTTTCCCTTAAGTAAAAAACTTTAATAAACAGAATGAGAATTGCTTTAAACATATTGGTAAGCGAATACACTCTAACTGCAGACAAACTTGGAAAGGCTGCATTAATTTTTTTTAAGGGCTACTTTTGTGAGTAAGTGTTCGGGAGTAAAGTTTTAGATGGAATCCGTATTTGTACAGAAATAATAAAGAGTTCAAGAAAGCTTTTCCCGTTCTGTATGAAACACATTCAACGCAACAGGCTACTTACAGCAAAACATCACAAATAGAATACAGATATGAAAACAATTTGACAATTTCGTAGATATGAGAACGAGTTGAGCCTGCAAGCTTTTTGAGAGACAATTGATAAGAAATAAGACTGCTCTGCCTTAAGGTACCTTAGAAATATAAGAAAATGTATCTACAGAATGTTAGCAATTATTGATGGATTGTGTATGATCATTTGGTATTGTATTTGTGATCCAAGTATTATAAATATCCGAAATGATATTTGAGGCCGTTGATCCACAGCTTTCACAAAGCTGAAGATAATGATTTTTTAAATTTATCACGAAGAAAAAAATTTTAATTCAAAAACTATATTGAATAAACTGCGTTGAGACTGATTAAAATATTTCTTGTATTAGGAAAGGTTCGGCTTCAAACCCACTACATGTATTGCCCTCCACTCCTGAGGATTAAGAGGAATAAACTAACAATTCCGAATAGAATATTATACGATTTTCGTTTTTAGAAAATGTGTTTGGAAAAAAGTGTCGGAAAATCAATACCGAATTGATATTGAACCACTGAATCAGTAACGATGTCGCGAATTCAAATCTGTCTTATTATTTGAGCGAGCTACATGAGCGGAAATGATGCTGCACAATATTAACATTATAAACGAAATAAAAATCTGGCAACTTTTTTTTTGAAGCTTTTAAACTATTTCAATTTTAAATTTTTAAAATTTTTTATTTCTTGGCTACACAACGACAATTGTCGCTTACGTCTTTTGTAGCCATGCAGCTGGCTAATCTGCTGTCGCGTATGTTTTAATGCATAAACAAGCAAACAGCAAATGAAATTTATTCTGCAACAAAAATGTTTCTGTCTGTTTCTATCAAATTTATTAGAAATATTATTTTTTATTTCCTTTTTTGAAAAAAAAAAATTTTACACAAAACGCTGTGCAATTTTAATTTAAACATATTTTTTTTAAAAAAAAAATAGTGTAAAAGGCGTATTCAAATGCAAGGTGTGATTTGAAAAATTTTAATATTTGAAATATTTTATGCTCTAATTAATTTCTCTTCATTTTGGAAACTTTGTTAACAAGAAACTTTTGAAAATTATGCAAAATTTATGATTTAAGAAGAAAAGTTAAAAAAAAAATACTTTGAAAACATAAAATTTTATTACATAATTTTAGTGTTTTTTTAAAACAACTAAAAAAAAAATAAATAATGAATGAATTTAAATGAGCTGATAAAAGTATTGCAATCTACTATATCCGGCCAGTTGAAAGATTTCCATGATAAAATTTTAACTCCTTCATTACGACGAATGATCATCATTATTAATAATTTTCCTGTGAGCTTTAATAAATTCTGATCTTGATAAGCATGTTGTAATAAATTTTTTTTAAAAAATAATTATTAGAAGGAAAATTAGATTCATATGAAATGAAAAACTTAACGACTTGCAGCCTTAAATGAGCAAGAAAAGTCTTGCCTTTAAATTAAATGAATGGTGATTTTCCTTTTTCTTTTTAAGAGGAACTAACCGACCGCAACTGCTCACATTTGAAGGCTTTTAAAGAATTATAAAAAGATTTAAAATTGCTTTTCGTTAATATGGTTTTATGGGTGCATAATTATACATCTTTTACGAAAGTGCATTTGGACAAGTGCATTTACATACACTCGCATGCATGCATGTATGCATGCCAGTTTCATGAGTATGTATGATGTACGTTTGTTATTTTTTGTTACTGCTTGTGGCCAGCAATTTCATGAGAACTGTCAGTGAAAAAGATGTTCCCCTCAAGAACCAAACAATTTTCTAAAAAACAAAATCGTATAATATTCTATTTGGGATTGGTAGTTTATTCCTTTTAATCCGCAACAGTAGAGGGCAATGCATGTAGTGGATTTGGAGACGAACCTTTCCTAAAACAAGAAATATTTCAATCAAACTCACAGCAGTTTATTCAATATAGTTTTTGAGTTAAAAGTTGTTTCTTCGTCATAAATGTAAAAAAATCATAAAAAAAGGCTCTCGCCAACTTTGTAAAAGCTGTGGCAGTAGTATCAGTTCCAAATTCTGCGCAACCAAAAATTAGATTCGATTTTTCCAAAGGGACTGATTACCCCTCCTTTTTTTGTATACTTATGCTTATTTAGTTTCCTCCTACTCAAACGTGTATAGCCGCTATCGTTTAGGATATGAGGGGCTAATACATTGGGGTACGTCTCTAACTTTTTTAGATATCTTCCTGCGTGGTTTTTAACCTCAGTTGTGACCAAGTTCGCATCCAAATCTTTTAATATATATCAGGGCGCTGCTGTAATTGTACGTAAAATTCTGCTCTGTTGTCTTTGAATTTTGTCCACATTTGCCGCAAAAGCAGTGCCCCATATTTGAATTCCGTACCATTAGAATAATTGAATTGAAATATCAACTTAAAGGAATTTAAACAACAATAATTAAAATTGTGCCCTGAACTTAAAACCATTCAGTTTGGCTAAACTAAAACTAGTTTTAAATTATTGATTATTCAAATTAGTTTGACACTGTAATTTAAAAAAAAATTATTATTATTAGTAATTTATAATCGATTTAATTCCAAAAAAAAAAATGTGTTTTTTTTAATTTTATTGAAATTCAAAATTTGTTTTCTACTTTATTGGGTTTCTCTACAAACTATTATGATAACCTAATAAAATTTTATCCCACACTGTCTGAACCGTAAGAAGAAACAATCAAACCGCACCTTATTGGTTTTTCTAATACGAAACAAATTATAACAAAAATTCTAATCATTTTCAATAATAAAAAAATAGAAAAAGGATTAAAGGTGATTTTTATTATCTCATTGAAGGTCCGTTTTTCCACAACCTTTTTCCTAAAAAAATTTGCTGGCAGAGAATAAAAACAAAGAAAAAAGAAAATAAATTTCAAGTTCATAAATTATGACATCGGCTGCCCTAAAACGAAAGAATACACAAAAAATCAGGACTGCCAGGTACTTTTTACATAACATTGTTTTTAAAAAAGTTACATTGAATGTTTACTAAACGTGATGGCGTTTTTTCACATAACTCGCAATCAAGTTTTCTACACAATTCCAGATTACGGCCATTATATATAGAAGATAATTAAAAATTCTCGTTTGTGTTTTTAACTTGAAAGCATACAATGCTTGTTTTTATTGCCAGAGTTGCGAGGTTTGGAAGTGTTAGAAAAGTGACAGTTTTTCATTAGCGATTCTCATATCAAAATAGGCGATTTTAGTGTTTTTGGTAGCGAAGAGTATTTATCGGTTGAAATACTGCTACAGAAGAACGCCTAAGGAAGGCGGCCGTATGAGTTGTGAATTTGAATGTAGACTCCAAACTTCAAATGACAGTTTTAATTCCTTTTTAGGAAAGAAAATTCTCCCAAAGTCAGCATTGGAGCACCTAAATTGGCAGCCCTGCAGCGCAACACCTTCACAAACAAAAGACTTAAGTAACGAACCTTTTTTAGTCTTCATACTCCTAAGGAAGACGCCGTATGAGTTAAGTTGTCATTTTGAATGTAAACTCCAAACTTCAAATGACAGTTTTAATTCCTTTTTACGAAAGAAAATTCTCCCAAAATCAACATTGGAGCACCTAAATTGGCAGTCCTGTAGCGCAACACCTTCACAAACAAAAGACTTAAGTAACGAACCTTTTTTAGTCTTCATACTCCTAAGGAAGACGCCGTATGAGTTAAGTTGTCAATGTGAATGAAGACTCCAAACTTCAAACGACAGTTTTAATTCCTTTGTACGAAACAAAATTGTCCCAAAAGTCAACATTGGAGCACCTAAATTGGCAGCCCTGCAGCGCAACACCTTCACAAACAAAAGACTTAAGTAACGAACCTTTTTTAGTCTTCATACTTTTGCATTGCCTTTTGACTCTGGGAATATTCTTTTTTTCTTTATTCATTTATTCTCTTTACGTTTATTTATGCTTGAAAACAATTTCACGTTTTTGTTCTAATAAGATATTTTTACAGTGATTATAGTTATTAGTATTTTGGTTGTTTGGCTGGTTGGCGGGTTGGTTGGTTGGTTGGCTGGGATTTTCTTTATGGGTTGGCTAATATTTCACTAGAATTACTTTCAGATGATGATGCTCTTCGGTTGGCTGCATGTTTGTCTTTTCTTTTGCTTGTAAATACGTACAGCAATAAAACATTATTGATATTTTAATCCCAGTAGGTTAAACAAAATAACTTCTATTAACTGAGTTCAAGTTTAATGTTTTAATTTAAATTTACTTTAAAGAAAAGTAGCAAATTTTATAAAAATTATTGCGAAAGGGGGAAACTGATGAAACTGTTAAAGTAAGAGGAGGCAAAAAGAAATCTAACTGAATTTAAGTCTCTGAATTACAAACAGATTTAATCAGTTCCAATTAAAATAATTGCTTGAGGTTGCAATTTCGTTAATTTTCTTAAATTTATTTTAAATCATGTGCGATTACACGAAATTAGCCTCTGGTTAAATGATGGCAATGCACGCACATTTTGTTGGAAAGTAAATTGATATAAAAAGTCCATCTAAAGTGAACAACAATTTAGAATTACTTGTAGAGTTGCTTAAGGCAGTCAATTTCATATTTTATCAAAGAAGAAAATGCTGCATTTAATTGGATGGGGAATATTAATTTGTTTGGCAGGCTTAATGCAAGCCACAAGCCATCAACCGGCTACTAGAGAGGAGGGGGCCCTAAAAAGAATTTATGACAATAAGTATGACAATATCAATATAGATGAAATTTTGGGACAAGAACGTTTGCTTAAGAATTACATCAAGTGTTTGGAGGGCTTGGGCCCTTGCACCTCCGATGCAAAAATGTTAAAAGGTAAGTTGGAATTCAAGCTTTACAGGGCTAAAGTGGTATCATTTTCCAGAATTTGCCAATTTTAGAGACTCTGCCGGACGCCATAGCAACCAACTGCGCCAAATGCACGGAGCACCAGAAATACGGTTCGGACAAAGTTACTCATTATCTCATAGACAATCGTCCGGAAGATTGGGGCCGCTTGGAGAAAATCTACGACCCCGAGGGCACTTATCGCAAGGTTTATTTGAGCCAGAAAGAGAATACAACAAAATCTGAAAACATTTCCAAGGCCTGAACCTTTTTATTGTCAAGCTAAGCATTAATGGATCCAAAAACTTTAACCAAACTTTGTAGTTCTTATTTTAAAAAATAATATAATAATAATATTTCAAATTTAGTTTTTGGCTTCATTAAAGTGGTTGCTTTCAAGCTACCGAGTTCTTGCACCGTCCTCTGGCTGTTTTATGTACCAGATTTAGAGCTGAAAAGCGTCAACTTTAACAACAAAGGTGACACAATATTACTTTGAAAGTTGACAACATTTAAACTGACAGCAGAACTCATGCGCTCACATTCGCTATTCTTCTGTAGCAGTATTTGAACAAATTAACTATCCCTTTCCCACAATTCGAAAGCAAAGGATAACGTGAACAGAAGCCACCACTTGACAGCTGATTTTAGAAAAGACAGAATGGCTTTCATTATTGCCAAAGAATGTATCGTATAGATACCATAACTGACAACCAAATATTTAACAGGACACCAGCTTAGCATTCTTCCTAAGACCTTTCAAATTCAGGACCCTTTGGACTTGTTAGTTTTATGTACCGAAAATTTGGATACTGCATTTGGCGACGTTCAAGTGTTTTGTTCCACTTTTCATTACTTCATATTGTTACAACATTTAAATAATAAATTCTATATACTCTCAGGAATAGGGGCGTAGTAAATCACTGCCTGATAAATTCGTAACACATTAGCCAAAGAAGAAAGTGTAGGGTACTCCTGAGTGTAGGGTCCTCCTATAATGGCATGTTTATAAATAGAAGGCTTCAGTAAAAATGTGAAACTAAAGAATATTTCTTACAAGTAATATTTTTTATTTATAAAATATTAATTTAATAAAGCAGACAAAATTAAATAAAAAAAAAAAAAATTATAGATTATAAAAAAATGTTCTTTTGAAAGCCCGAAATAAGCGAAACATATTTTTATAACAATTATTCAGTTCAAAGTGTTCCGAACCCTGCTGATATCTTACTATGCGGAAAACAGCAATAATATTTTTCTCTTGAAATAACAATCTTTTTAATAAGAAATTACAATAATATTTTATACAAGTACAGTACGTTCTAAATGCATACATACACTCCCAAGGCGATTGGATTTTTTCGAATTATTTTTATTATTTTTTTATTTTTAATTTCCGTGTGTGAAAGTGCTCGAATTACGCGTACGTTAATTGCTTATAAATCATTTAAAATATTATTAATTAGATTATAATGTAAATAAATTAAATTAGTTTTTTTTATGAATACTTCAATTAGAAAAAACACAAGACATTAATATTAAAAAAATAAAAAAAGTATAAGAGATTTCGTAAAAGATTTTTATGACGTAATGCCAGTGTAAAGGAAAGAAAAATGTGCTCAAGAAGTAATAAAAAAAAGGAGAGGGTCACTTGGACGATGAGAAAATAAAACAGAAATACTAACCAAACTGGTATTTAAGACTCGATATTAAATTAAATCGGTTAATGATTTATGGAGAAAGGAGACTTTTCTTTGAAAAGAGTTTAAGTGTACGAAATACGTAACGTAAGTGGTAGATTTTAATGAAGCCATGAAAAAGTTGTACCAACTAAACATCGTCCTGTGGAATAGAAACCAATTTCATTTTATTTTTGCTCAATTCCAGGTCACAAATACTGGCTGCCTTTACCGGCAAAGCCACTAAATTCTCAAAACGTCATATTGCAAACTATCTTTAACGGAGACTTGCAGACATCAAGACATCTCACAAACTTTTAAAATCTTTTCTCGGAGTCATCTCACAAACTAATTAAAAGCAATTTGCATCATTTAAGATGTCCACACAAACATATGCACATGCATCCAAAACTATAAGATATCCGAGAAAATTGGTGATAGTCTAAATGGTTGTAATGGCGAACTTTACAGAGAAATTGATTAATTAATTTCTTAAAATCAATATATAAAAGAAATTTCGAGCAAGAAAAACATATGCCATATCAAATGAAATTCTTGCGTCGCGGACTTGTACTTTCTGCGTGATGTTGTAACCAGACAAAAAACCTTATGAAAGCGCTATTTTCTATTCTTAATCGATTAAGTGTTTCTTATTATTGTATATTTTTTATTTTTCTGTTACAGAACGTACTTTGAAAACAAAAGAGTTAAGAAACGAACTTGCTTGAGCTTTCTCTGATATGTTTACTCACGCAGCAGTTGAGCATTTTTTCTAAATATTCACAATTTGTCGAATTAAATGCAGAAAGATCCGTTCCCTGCTTCTCTCTGCCAGAACTTACAAAATATGGAATCTTTTTAGGCAGCAGGGTCCCCCCTTTTTGATAGCCAGGGAACGGAAAAAGCATGATTTAACAAATTTTTATAATTACTTCAGACAGAGTAAAAATGTTTAGGGAGCTAAGGAACTTTGAAAACAAAAGAGTTAAGAAACGAACTTGCTTGAGCTTTCTCTGATGTGTTTACTCACGCAGCAGTTGAGCATTTTTTCTAAATATTCACAATTTGTCGAATTAAATGCAGAAAGATCCGTTCCCTGCTTCTCTCTGCCAGAACTTACAAAATATGGAATCTTTTTAGGCAGCAGGGTCCCCCCTTTTTGATAGCCAGGGAACGGAAAAAGCATGATTTAACAAATTTTTATAATTACTTCAGACAGAGTAAAAATGTTTAGGGAGCTAAGGTACTTTGAAAACAAAAGAGTTAAGAAACGAACTTGCTTGAGCTTTCTCTGATGTGTTTACTCACGCAGCAGTTGAGCATTTTTTCTAAATATTCACAATTTGTCGAATTAAATGCAGAAAGATCCGTTCCCTGCTTCTCTCTGCCAGAACTTACAAAATATGGAATCTTTTTAGGCAGCAGGGTCCCCCCTTTTTGATAGCCAGGGAACGGAAAAAGCATGATTTAACAAATTTTTTTAATTACTTCAGACAGAGTAAAAATGTTTAGGGAGCTGAGGTGCAGTAATAGACTGTCTTCTTACGTATTGAACTCTATTCCAAACGACAATGTTTACTTGACATAAACCTGTTCCGGGTCTCATTAGCTGTTATCAAAGAAAAGTTTATTTTATTTAACTTGAGCATCGCTCAAACGTGTAGCTTTTTTATTTGCTTCTTAACTCAACTTTGATTCATTGAAAATATTTTATTTACTTTTTAATTTTGGCCGAAAAAAAAATTTTTCTAACAGCAAAAGTCTCTGTCAATTCTAAAACATGATTTTCCAGCACTTGCTGCAGTCTCGCATGTTCGTTTAAGCTTTTGCAGTGCGCTGCCCACAAACGCATTTTCAATATCTTGAAAAATCGTTAAAAAAAAATGCATCTACAACACTTGTTGCACTTTTTTATATTAAAATTGGTTATTGGATTGAATTGCACTGCTGGAGAGATTGTGCTTCATGCTTTAGCAGACGTAAGTATGTCGCGAGCCACTTACATAAAAAAAAAAAAAATAATAAATTCCGAAATCTTGCGTTGCAATCAAAATTCCAAAAAAAAATATATTTTTTTCAATTTACGTACAACCAGTTTCTTCTACTCACATATATTTTATATAAACGACTTAATGCAGCACCATTTAAAAAATATAAAACTGAAATATCCGACTACTTGCGAATGAGTGAGTGAGTGAGTGAGTGAGTGAGTGAGTGGTGAAAACATGTAAGTGATTTGCCGTTTTAAGTAAAATTTTTTTAAGCGCTGTAATTTATACATCCAACTGGTCTGATACGAGTATGACAGTTATATAATAAGCAGAAAGCAAAAATCAAATAACAACAACAACAGCAATAGCAACAGCAACAGCAACAGCAACAACAACAATAAAATATAGTATTGTAATTTACATCACAATTTTAGCATAAAAATGTTGTTAAAACAAAAGCGGAGAAACTGATTGGAATCATTAAAAAAATAATTTTGAATTTTGAATTTTCGTATTCGTATTCGCTTTTATTTTTGTATTTTTTTTATTTTTCAAAAGTAATCTATTGTTGAAAATAATAATGAAAAAAAAAAACAAAAAATAACAATTACAATTTTCATACACATTTAAATTAAAAATGTCAAGAAATTTCAAATTAAAGATAACGATCAGCAAATACCGATATATTACAAGATCCAAATCAAAACGTTACTTAATTAATTAAAAATTCATGTGAAATGTGTAACAGTTTATAGTGAAATGGTTTGCGTTACCATGGTAAAAGTAACATTACCAGTTAGCTAGAATGGCTTCACTTTTCCCTCACAAATTGCAATTTTATAAGGACATTTTATAAAAATTTAAATTAAACATCTCGTTGGATTTTATGAAAAATCTTGCAAGTCACAACATGTCCTGCAGCAGCCTTCTTATAAAATCATAATAATCTCATTTCAATTAAAAAACAAAAACGTAAAGAAAATAAATATTTGCTAAATTTTAATTTTTTGATAAGGGTAGCCACTTTGTATTTTTGGGGAAAAATCGTTAAATTTTAAAAACGTCCGTTTGTCCTTTGCATTTTTGGGGAAAAATCGTTAAATTTTAAAAACGTCCGTTTGTGTATTTTTGAATGAAAAACTTGCGTTTTTTTTTGCTCTTGTATGTTTGTTTTATGTTTTCAAATGTTTAAAATATATTTTTGCTAATAATAAAGAAACATTTTTTTTTTTCGAGATTTGTACTATATTTTCATTTTTGACAAGGGTAACCCCTTTGCATTTTTGGGGAAAAATCGTTAAATTTTAAAAACGTCCGTTTGTGTATTTTTTAATGATGAAGTGAAAAACTTGCGTTTTTTTTGCTCTTGTATGTTTGTTTTATGTTTTCAAATATTTAAAATATATTTTTGCTAATAATAAAGAAAATTTTTTTTTCGAGATTTGTACTATATTTTCATTTTTGATAAGGGTAACCCCTTTGCATTTTTGGGGAAAAATCGTTAAATTTTAAAAACGTCCGTTTGTGTATTTTTGAATGAAAAACTTGCGTTTTTTTTTTGCTCTTGTATGTTTGTTTTATGTTTTCAAATGTTTAAAATATATTTTTGCTAATAATAAAGAAAATTTTTTTTTTCGAGATTTGTACTATATTTTCATTTTTGATAAGAGTAACCCCTTTGCATTTTTGGGAAAAAATCGTCCAATTTTAAAAACGTCCGTTTGTGTATTTTTGAATGAAAAACTTGCGTTTTTTTTGCTCTTGTATGTTTGTTTTATGTTTTCAAATGTTTAAAATATATTTTTGCTAATAATAAAGAAAATTTTTTTTTTCGAGATTTGTACTATATTTTCATTTTTGATAAGAGTAACCCCTTTGCATTTTTGGGGAAAAATCGTTAAATTTTAAAAACGTCCGTTTGTGTATTTTGAATGAAAAACTTGCGTTTTTTTTGCTCTTGTATGTTTGTTTTATGTTTTCAAATGTTTAAAATATATTTTTGCTAATAATAAAGAACATTTTTTTTTTCGAGATTTGTACTATATTTGCATTTTTGGGAAAAAATCGTTAAATTTTAAAAACGTCCGTTTGTGTATTTTTGAATGAAAAACTTGCGTTTTTTTTGCTCTTGTATGTTTGTTTTATGTTTTCAAATGTTTAAAATATATTTTTGCTAATAATAAAGAAACATTTTTTTTTCGAGATTTGTACTATATTTTCATTTTTGATAAGAGTAACCCCTTTGCATTTTTGGGGAAAAATCGTTAAATTTTAAAAACGTCCGTTTGTGTATTTTTGAATGAAAAACTTGCGTTTTTTTTTTGCTCTTGTATGTTTGTTTTATGTTTTCAAATGTTTAAAATATATTTTTGCTAATAATAAAGAAAAATTTTTTTTTCGAGATTTGTACTATATTTTCATTTTTGATAAGGGATTTTTCCTTTGCATTTTTGGGGAAAAATCGTTAAATTTTAAAAACGTCCGTTTGTGTATTTTTGAATGAAAAACTTGCGTTTTTTTTTTGCTCTTGTATGTTTATTTTATGTTTTCAAATGTTTAAAATATATTTTTGCTAATAATAAAGAAAATTTTTTTTTCGAGATTTGTACTATATTTTAATTTTTAATAAGAGTAACCCCTTTGCATTTTTGGGAAAAAATCGTCCAATTTTAAAAACGTCCGTTTGTGTATTTTTGAATGAAAAACTTGCGTTTTTTTTGCTCTTGTATGTTTGTTTTATGTTTTCAAATGTTTAAAATATATTTTTGCTAATAATAAAGAAAATTTTTTTTTTCGAGATTTGTACTATATTTTCATTTTTGATAAGAGTAACCCCTTTGCATTTTTGGGGAAAAATCGTTAAATTTTAAAAACGTCCGTTTGTGTATTTTGAATGAAAAACTTGCGTTTTTTTTGCTCTTGTATGTTTGTTTTATGTTTTCAAATGTTTAAAATATATTTTTGCTAATAATAAAGAAACATTTTTTTTTCGAGATTTGTACTATATTTTCATTTTTGATAAGGGATTTTTCCTTTGCATTTTTGGGGAAAAATCGTTAAATTTTAAAAACGTCCGTTTGTGTATTTTTGAATGAAAAACTTGCGTTTTTTTTTTGCTCTTGTATGTTTATTTTATGTTTTCAAATGTTTAAAATATATTTTTGCTAATAATAAAGAAAATTTTTTTTTCGAGATTTGTACTATATTTTAATTTTTAATAAGAGTAACCCCTTTGCATTTTTGGGAAAAAATCGTTAAATTTTAAAAACGTCCATTTGTGTAGTTTTGAATGAAAAACTTGCCTTTTTATTGCTCTTGTATGTTGATTTTATATTTTAAAATGTTTAAAATATATATTTTACAATAATACAAGAAAAATTTTTTTCGAAATTTTTGATTTTTCATAAGGGGAGTGTAAAAAAAATCTCAAACAAGAAGAACAAGAATTTTTTCTAATAATTTCCTTTTCTCTTTTCCTTAAATCAATAGATGTATGGCCCTCGCCAATACATGCAAGTATACATGCTGCACCTTGTGGCCACCCGGCCAAGGTGCAGCCCACGATAACAACCAGTTGATCTGGCAACTCATATTTAGTGATATAGCTTTTCTAGTTTTTTTAATGCAGTCAAGTTCTTTTGTCTTTTAATAAAAAGATACAAACAATTATTAATATAAATAATAAAAATAAAATAGACTTTCTTGTGGCTGGAAGCACAGGCCCTTACACCTCTGATCTTGCTTGAAAGAGCTTTCAAAGAGAAATAAATGGAGGGGAAAAATTGAAAAATTAGAATTGTCTCGACAAGTGTTTTCTTATTTTAATTTTATATTTATATTTGTGATTTTTACTTTAAAATTTTCAAAATTGCCTGCAAAAAAGATAAGGAGAGTTAAAGCAATATGTACAGCTGAGTTTGTATCAGCTGATTTTGTATAAAAATAATACGATAACTAACACAGAATTAGCAGGATTCGATTGCCCGATCTCTTCTGTTGCAAGTCATTCAGTGTCCTCTTCAATTAAAAATCTGTATGTGAGAATAGTCTCCACTTTTTCTTTCGTTTCTTTGACAGACGAATCAGTTGAAAAGAGAATGTCATGTGGAGAGTTTATATTTTTATTAAAAAGCTGATTGCTTGACAGAAAAACAAAAAGGGCAATATAATGATGCCTAACGATAGCTAAGGATATAGAGCTTTATGGCTTACTTTACATGCATAAATGCAATTTTTTTGGTTTGAAAACATGAATATGTCAGTCTCGGAACTGTAACAAAGCTTTCTAGGCTAGGCTATATGGAAATAAGCTTAGGGAAATATGAGGCCATCAGGGCCATTATGTTCATTTTGCAGTGTACATCATATTCAGAACAAAGAAATGTCTTTCTAAAATAAAATTCACTTCAAACAGTGCGGTTTGCGGGGTACAAGGAATGCTCTGCATTGTGGGTTGGTGTTGTGCCAAATTTTGAATTTTTTTTTTTTTTTTTTTTTTTTGAAACAAAATTGAATTAATTTTTTTTTTAATATTTATTATAGTAGACTGAAATAAATATTTTACTTTCTATTTTTTTTCCATAAAGTGTCACCTTCTAAAAGTTTTGGAAAATTTATTTGAACTTGAGATTTTGAACGAAAAGTATTTCAAAATATTAAAATATACATCGCAAATGGAGAGAGTGTGACTTCTGGCACAAGTCTGCACAGTGGTATGAATAAAAAAATGTAACTTTTTCTTAAAGGAGAAAAGACTGAAAATCTTCCATGAAAAAATATTCAGTTTGCAATTGGCTTCATTAGTTCCCTTTCAGCCAAATTTTTAATATATTGAAATAATTCATTCTTAAATTAGTTACGAAAATACTTACAAATACAGATACTGATCGACTCACCTAAAAAGAAAAAAAAAACAAGACCATTAAATTATAATATAGTACGTAGAAAAGGTAAGTACTTTCAGTAATCTAAAAGCATTAAATAAATAAATTGTTTCATTTGAAAAAGCAATAAAATGTCTACTAATTTCTACAAAATTATTTGCTACTCTGATAAAAATTAAATGTTTTAAGTAGACATTCTAAAAATCAACTTCTCCTAAAACGCATTTTATTTTCATTAGAAATATGTTTACGAAACTATTTAAATGGTTTAAGTAGGGCCATTCAATTCATTTTAAACCGTTTGTTATCTCAAAGCCAATCAAATTTTATAAGTACATGGAAGAAATTGACTCCAGTCGGGATCAGACATTAGAAAAAAATAAATAAAAAATATCTAATCGACGGTTTTGGCAAAGAAAAAATTTAATTCGTTTCTTTTTCTATTTTTCTATTAACTGTGAAAAAACCCAAAAATTTTTATTGCTTTAACAAAATAAATAATAATAAATTATGTGGCGATAATTTATTTAACTTAAACTTCTTTCTTAGCTTTCCTTTATTCATTAACTATTATTATTATTTTATTTTTTTTTTGTTACAAAAATATTCAAATGTTTTTAAGGAAATATTTCCCCTCTCCTGGCCAACATTTTTGGATGAAAAATTATAAATTGAGTCCTTTTAAATTTTATTGCCACGCTACACATGAACTTTTTGGCACCGAATACTTATGAAAGGATAATCAAAGGATGTACTCTGCCTACAAGAATAATAGCAGATATTGGGCTGGCAACTGATATATCAGCAAGTTTACATAGGCAGAAGTAACTGAAAGTATTGCTTGCATGTGACCTTGCTTTGTCGCTGACAATAATTTTCCCAACAACTCTCCCATTCGATGCAAAATTCGCGTTCGCTTGGTGCCTAGATCCTCTGTGTTTTCCTGCGGTCAAGCCAGAAGTTTGCAGGATAATTTAGTTAAAAAAAAAAAATTATCCTGCAGATGAACTCTAAGCTATTCAAACTAGTCGTTTTCTTTTTTCTAATAAAATATAGTATTTGTGGGAAAACCTCATGAAAATGCGCTACGACGTATTAAGAACGCAAAACCAAAAACTGGCAACAACAGCAACGCTGTTAGATGTACAGATGGATTAGAGCAAAGACAGTTTTCGGTGCAAAAAGTCTTTTAATGTTTCCGACAGCATCGTTAGCCAATGGGAACCCCTTCTTCCAACTGCGAAAGAGGACCAGCCAGGTTTTTTCGCATCATATGGAAATAATTATGTATGCATGTAAATATTTTGAGGCGCCACAAGCAAGCATGACAAGCCACAGGGGATTTCTATTTAAGGCGTACGAGGTGTGATCAAGAAATAACCGTTTTTTTCAATTTTTCCCAAAAAATATTCATTTATTCATCAATAACTATCTTAGCCCATTCAAAGTGAACTGATGCGTAATAATAGTGCAAGAACCATGAAGTGCTTCGTCCAAACGGCTTATTCCTTATTGACTATACGACCTTGTAGCAAAAATGCATTATGCAGCCCGACTTTGCAATCGAGGAAAACAGTGAGCACATTCGACCGAACTTGAGGCGCTTTTCTCGGTCTTGGATCTTCTGGACGCTTCCATTAGCATGATTGGTCTTTGGTCTTAATATCATAGCCATACACCTATGATTCCTTAGCAGTTATGACCTCTTTTAGCAGATGTGGATAGTTGCTTATGACATTCCACAGCTCCAATGCGAACTTGTTTTCGCTCAAAATTTAGTAAAAATAGTCAAAAATCGAAGAGCACCTCAAAACACGATCAACTTTTTTATCTGTCAAAAACAAACTGACAATCCAAAATGGCTGATATTGCTTATATTTATAGCAGATATGTGTGGCACAAAAAATAAATGCGAAAACCGATTATATGTAACTCACGAAATTTGATTAAAACCTCGTATTAATGATTTGCTAGGATTTGGCCTTATAATCTGTCATATTCAAACTCATATATACAACATATATTATTTCCAAAAAATTTACTTTTTCTAAAAATTTGAGAGCCTCTCGAGCCTTATAAAGCATTTCTATTTAAAGGATATTGATGACTTAGCAGGACTTCGCAAGTAACCTGTCACATCCAACCAGATCGTTTTGTAAAAATGGAATTTTGACGAAAGGTTGTACACACCTGAAGATAGCAAATGTATGGAATGAGTGAAATATAAGTAATTTAAAGTCCGAATAAGCATTCAGCTGTTGTCTTTTATGAACTGTTTCGTAACAAGTTACGTTAAGCATGCGCGGAATACAGAAAAGGTCATCTCGTTAACTCTTCTACAGTCTACTTAATAATTCTTTAATTACAGCCATTGAACAAGAAAATCTGAAAATAGTTTTTTATACTCAAATTGTATGCAGCTGTAAAAACAATTAAAGTTCGTAAATATTTAATTATTTATTTTGTAAGTGAATAGTTTGTTTTTAATAATTTAAATGGCCACAGTGTTTGTTCAACAGAATCGGTTACGAATAGTCGATGTGACAGGTGTGAATTCAGGTTTCGACTTGTAAGTAACTGACTGACTGGTATTTGCGTTTAATATTTTTCATGCTCGTACAAATAATTTTGAGCTAAAGAATTTGAAAATTCTCAAGTACTCGACAAGTTAGTCTTCTTATTTATTTATTTCTTTCCTCTCTGTAAAAAAGTAAATAAATAAATAAAGATATACAAAATAAAAAAAGGAAAATGCGAAAAGTAATTATTTAACAGCGTACAAAGTGGGTCAAGTGTTATTAAACATAAAATTTTAGGGCTACTAACACTTAACAATTTGGTCCAAGTATTACGAATGCTTTCATATAATTTTTTTTCTTTTAAATGGCCAGTCATTACCGAAGTAAGCAATACATTTTAAATTTATAGAATTAAAATAAAATATATATATTGACTCACTAGGAAGAGCTTTTTGGCGTTTAGCTAAAATTATAATGAATGATTAGTTCATGATTAGCTGTTGTTGGCATTAGTATGAGTGTAAACGATCATGAGGCCAGAAATAAGGTCATGCATGAGCATGCATTAGTATAATACCTTTTTAAGCTGAGTTTGCATGAAAGTAACTAATCAGTTATCGATCGTTTGACTTTTAATGCTTTCCACTATGCATCACAGCACTCATACTCGTACAAACCTTTGAAAGGAAAGTATAAAAAGGTGAAAGGGAATTCGTTGGACATGGCGAAAGAGTGGCAATTGCGTACACAAGTTTTACGTAATTGTTTCGGAATAGTTTGATACAGTTTAGGGTCTATCAGCTCGATTACATAATTTTTTCACTCGGTATTACTTTAATTAAAGTAGTAATTCGTTAATTGTATTATAATTGATATCGAGTTTTAAATTTGTATGCTTGTGCTTTCTCGTCAGATTTCGGACTGGAGATCTGAGCTATTGCTGCCTGCTAGGCGAAGTGCTTATGTGAATCCAAAGTCCTGTTGATATCGAGTTTTAAATTTGTATGCTTGTGCTTTCTCGTCAGATTTCGGACTGGAGATCTGAGCTATTGCTGCCTGCTAGGCGAAGTGCTTATGTGAATCCAAAGTCCTGTTGATATCGAGTTTTAAATTTGTATGCTTGTGCTTTCTCGTCAGATTTCGGACTGGAGATCTGAGCTATTGCTGCCTGCTAGGCGAAGTGCTTATGTGAATCCAAAGTCCTGTTGATATCGAGTTTTAAATTTGTATGCTTGTGCTTTCTCGTCAGATTTCGGACTGGAGATCTGAGCTATTGCTGCCTGCTAGGCGAAGTGCTTATGTGAATCCAAAGTCCTGTTGATATCGAGTTTTAAATTTGTCAATTTAAATTGTTGTGTGAATTACACAAAAATAATCGATAACTATAAGTAATACACGGCAATAAAAAATATTTATAGGATTGTGCTTTCTCGCCAGATTTCGGCCAGGAGATCTGAACTATTGCTGCCTGAGTTTTAAACTTGTTTATTTGAATTGTTGTTAAAATAACACAAAAATAATCGATAATTATAATTTAATAGTACCTTATCAGTGTAATACAGTTCTTATACATGGAATAAATTTTCGGTTATAAACTAAAAGTGTTCCAGCGAAGCGCTTTCTCGATTAACTTTGTAAGCACAGAGCATAAACACAATATGCGAAAATTAAGACTTCGAAATCACTTATTTTTATACGTTTGGAAACTAATGGAGATCAATCATTAGTACGACATTACTTTGGATTCAAGTGGTAGGATTTCTTTCCAGCCTACCTACCTTGCATGAGAGCTCCTGTTTTATAATAATTCAATAATATATATCTGTCAAAAAACTTTTGCGATAATTCATTTTTATTGCCAAAGCGAACGAAATAAATGCTATGAGAATTACTGAGGTAGAGAAAAAAGGATTGTGTCCAAATTATTGAGTATTTAATGGCAACAAATTAAGCATCCGGTTTATCGCTTTGTCCGGATTTTCAGCTGTCCGCTATAGCGAGACTATACTGTAATTTCAGTTCTTTAAACACGTTTTGAAAAAGATTTTTAAATTTCATTGCAAAAGCAAACAAAATAAATGCCGAAGTCTGAAGAGAAAGCATAATCCTATAATTATTTTTTATTGTCGTGTATTACTTGTAGTTATCGATTATTTTTGTGTAATTCACACAACAATTTAAATTGACAAATTTAAAACTCGATATCAACAGGACTTTGGATTCACATAAGTTCTTCGCCTAACAGGCAGCAATAGCTCAGATCTCCAGACCGAAATCTGAAGAGAAAACACAATCCTGTAATTATTTTTTATTGTCGTGTATTACTTGTGGTTATCGATTATTTTTGTGTTATTCTCACTACAATTTAAATTGACAAATTTAAATCTTAATATCAATTATAATATAATTAAGGAATTTCCTCTTCAATTAAACTAATACCGAGTGAATAAATTATATGAAATAATTGAAATATTTTCAATAAAAACTCAGCATTGAACTTGTTAATTAAGGCGCAGTAATAATAATAACAGTCTATTAAAATTTATCGCATTGTAAATTTGTTTTTAAATAAATCTTCAAACTTGCCCTGCCCCAGTGATTGCAATAAGTGAAAAACTAAACTTGTGATCTGTTTATAATGAAATTATACAAAATTATTTTATAAATATTTTTATTACAATTTACTTCAAATACTTGCCGACATTTAAAATGTTTAAACTTTTTTTATTTGACATTCAGAAGGTGATAAAATTTATTTACATTGATGATTAATTATTATAATTATTTTTTGTATCGGCTTTCAAAAAGTTCAAACACTTCAAATAATGAAATTTAAATGTTCAAGGCAAAAAGAGAAAAAGCAACTCCATAAAGAAAGGAACGTCTTATCAATGACGCAATGACGAGTAGTTGCACGCACCCAAAAAGGAAAATACTAAACTTGAGTTTTATTTATTATGAAAAATTATTATCAAAAAAAAAATTATTTTAATTAACACGATAAAAACTTTAATGGCGTAAAAATTCTGTGAGAGGTAAACACGCACTGTACGACCGTTAAGAGGAGGAGGAGGCCCAACGCGCACACTCTCGACAGTTTATCAAGCAAACAGCAACACGTACACTTTTTATTATTCGCATAAATTCCATTTAAAGTATTTGAATTTGGAATGGTTTAATTTACATTTCTTTTGACACTATACGCATGCACACACCAACACACACACACACACACATATGCAGACACTATTTTCTTCAACTCTTCATTTTTCATTATCTTAACACATTCAAGCCATCAGACCAGCTTCCGGTTGATTTGTGTAGCTGCCTGATGCCGCTGATGTTGCAAGCAACTTTTAACTACAATGTGTTACCTTTCGCCTTTTATTCAATAGTACAATCACCAGGTCTCGGCTTTCCATATGAATGCAAGCTTTGCTTCGTGCTACACAAGAAACGGTCGAGTTATTATAAGTGGAGTTATTAAATTTTTAATAAGCCTTTCGCTTTTAAATTTAATTGCATATCTTTTAATTTCATAGCAAGCAAATGCATACACACGTAATTGACAAGTTTTTCAAGCGGCATAATAAATATTGTTGCTGGCAGCATGTTTATAAAGTCTAAAATGTTGCTGGAATTTCGAACATCAGCTGCTCCTGTTGCCCCGCCTCTCATTACATTTTATTTCTGGTACCTTATTAGAAATGTGTTTGGTACTGAGTTGTTTCGTATTAAAAAATTGATTTCCGAACCCTGACCTTTTGCTTTACTCAAATCTTCATTAACAGTGTGTAATTTTTATAATTAATTGTGGTTTTAGAAGAGTTAAGAAAGAAATTAAATAAAGAAAATAAATGTAAATAAACAATTAAACAGGCATGGAGAGGTGGACAGACAGTGTAATCCACAATTTGAGCTGCATTAAGCCAAAACATGAATGAATCAATGAATGAGTGACTGAGCGAGTCGCACTGTTGCAGAGACTGAAACAGGAAAAGGGAAATTGTTTATTTTTCCATTTTTCATTTTCTTTTGCATTTTTATAAGAACCACTTTAAAAACATGTTCTGGTTAATTGTATTCTTCAGCGTGTGTGGCTTAAAAACGGAAGCTTTTAAAAGAAAGCAAACATTTGAATGCAACAAAATAAGGTTAAAAGTTCAAGCCAAGTACACAAGGCAACAGAAACATTTCCATTATGACTTGCCACGACTAGTTAGTTAATTATTGGCTTTACTGAACTTTCATTTGCTGTTTTTTGAATAACGAGGGAGAGTTAAAGAGAGAGAGAGAAAGAGAGAGAGGAAGACGGAGGTACTTCTACAGTAGTGCAATTTTTTATTATTAATTTTAACACAAGGCAACACAATTTCGGTTCAAGTTTACTTTTAAACAGTTTATGAAAATTGTTAATATTTTTAAAACTTTGGCAATTAGGAAACATTAAACAACAATAAAAAAATTTAAAAAAAAGGTCCACAAGTGTTTAATTGCTTATAAAAACGAGACCTTAAACAATTGAAACATTTGAAACAAGCGATCCAAACGACTCATTACACTCAGTTACATAAAAAATTTGTGTACTGATCTTAAATTAAAGTTGGAGAATCAACAAGTATGAAATTTTATTTAAATTTTATTGGCATTTCAACTTTGGCCACCTGAGGCGAGAGAGGCAGAGAAGCGAACATTATTTGTAACCATTTACAAACACGTTTTGCTCGCTGACTGACATTGTAATTCAGCCAGTTGGCAAGACAAACGCTGTAGAAGTTAATAAATTTGTATATTAACACGAATGTTTTATTTAACAACAACTTTAATTTCTGTTTTATTAATAAAAATAAAAGAAAAAAAAAATAGCCGAAAGAACACCGACGTGCATAATTTTATGCTCAAGGCCACTATTAAAAATTCCAAAGTTTTTTATTTGAAATGTCAAAATATTTTATAATTTTATTTTCATTATTTCATATACAGTATAAACTCGATAGAATGGACAAATGAAAACAAAATGGCCGAGTTTACGAGACAAGAGAAAAATTATAGTAGACTTTTGTAACTTATTAATAAGAAATTAATTTCTTTTATTTAGAAATTAATTTAAAAATAAATTTAATTTATGTATAAATAAAAATAATTAATTTTTATAAAATAATTATATTAATTATTGCACAAATAGTTGGATATATTCAGCTGTCAAAGTCTAGTATCCTTTTCCTTTTAAAATGTCTCCAGCAGAAAGTTCCTGCTCCTGGTTGAATGATTCAACCTCATCTTGTTCTTCAGTCTCTTCATCATTGCTTTCAACTTTGTTATACAACCAATCAATTGCCTCTGTAGAATTATAAATGTCAGTTGCTAAATGAACAAGTAAATCAATTACTTCGACGGAATTGCTGCTTGTCAGTCCCGCTAGAGGAACTTCATCGTCTGTACCCCATATTCGTCTGCATAAAGAATCTTATTAAAACACTTTTTAAGAAATTCATCCCAAATTTTTATTTCCAAGCACTGGAAATCAAAAATGTAAAAGTTCCAAGAGCCTTAGGAGATATTCTGAACTTGATATATATCTGTTAAAAAACTTTTGCGATAATTCATTTTTATTGCCAAAGCGAGCGAAATAAATGCGAAATATGAGAATTACTGAGGTAGAGAAAAAAGGATGGTGTCCGCAGTATAGAATATTTAATGGCAACAAGTTTTTAAGCGTCCGGTTTATCGCTTTGTGCGGATTTTCAGCTGTCCGCTATAGCGAGATTATACTGTAATTTCAGTTCTTTAAACACGTTTTGAAAAAGATTTTTAAATTTCATAGCAAAAGCGAACGAAATAAATGCTATGAGAATTACGGAGGTAGAGAAAAAAGGATGGTGTCCGCGGTATAGAATATTTAGTGGCAACAAGTTGTTAAGCGTTCGGTTTATCGCTTTGTCCGGATTTTCAGCTGTCCGCTATAGCGAGATTATACTGTAATTTCTGCTCTTTAAACACGTTTTGAAAAAGATTTTTAAATTTCATTGCAAAAGCGAACGAAATAAATGCTATGAGAATTACTGAGGTAGAGAAAAAAGGATGGTGTCCGCGGTATAGAATATTTAGTGGCAACAAGTTGTTAAGCGTCCGGTTTATAGCTTTGTCCGGATTTTCAGCTGTCCGCTATAGCGAGACTATACTGTAATTTCAGTTCTTTAAACACGTTTTGAAAAAGATTTTTAAATTTCATTGCAAAAGCGAACGAAATAAATGCTGTTAGAATTATTGAGGTAGAGAAAAAAGGATGGTGTCCGGGGTATAGAATATTTAATGGCAACAAGTTGTTAAGCGTCCGGTTTATCGCTTTGTCCGGATTTTCAGCTGTCCGCTATAGCGAGACTACACTGTAATTTCAGTTCTTTTAACACGTTTTGAAAAAGATTTTTAAATTTCATTGCAAAAGCGAACGAAATAAATGCTATGAGAATTACTGAGGTAGAGAAAAAAGGATGGTGTCCGGGGTATAGAATATTTAATGGCAACAAGTTGTTAAGCGTCCGGTTTATCGCTTTGTCCGGTTTTTTAGGTGCCCAAAATATCGAGATTATACTGTAATTTCAGTTCTTTAAACAGGTTTTTAAAAATATTTCAATTTTTTATTATTGAACAATCTTAATGCCTTCAATTATTTACTAATGAATTATTTTTATTTGTTTGATCATCAAAACGATCTCCGCTATGGAAAATTATAATAATAATCATCAAAATGATTTTTTTTTTAATTTTGTATTTTTTTTCTAGTCAATCAATCAATTGCTATTACTTGGACTGATTGATCAAAGATTTTTGTACATTCAAGCAATAAGAGAGAACAATTGATCATTGATAATTTGGTATGTGAGATCGCCAACTTCTGGGAGGATCAACCATGATTATCTTAATCGTGTTAATACAAATTGAAATTAATACAGCAAAGACTTTGACTGAGAGAGTATTTTTATTTAAAAAAAAAACTCTGTTAATATTTTGGGTTCTATATTTCGAGCTACCTCTGTCGCTAACTCTTCATCAGGAACTAATTTTTAATATTTATTTTACAGTAGAAACAATTTACGTTGCTCTACTTCTTTTGTATTTGCAAATTAAATATCGATAAATTCGAGCAACATTTTCCGTGTCACCCTGAGGTCTGGAGGGGTATTTATTATCTGTAGCATTGCTATCATACATCTCTTTCTGGTAGTTACTCTCTTGTTGTAGTAACCTAACAATACTTATGCCCGTAGAGTGAAGGTTATCTCCACAGTGGGCTGCCAAAGCCGTCTTCTGCTCCGTTAATCCTTTTCTAGTTGTGTAGTCTGATTTTTGCGCTGCTGCTCCAGTTATTAATTTTGATTTCCTCCTTCCAATATACACTTTATTGCAAGTTATTCCATTGTCTCCACTATACGGAATCTTCCATAAGGCATAAAATTTTTCCAATTTGTCAATTTTGTTTTTTGTATTTCAAATCATTTCCCTTAATGTGCGGCCATTTTTTTTTTATTTTAATTTTGATATTTTTATGGTCTGAGTGTACCATCCTTTCAGAGAACCCCGCTATAACAATCATCATCGATTTGTATATTATATCGATATATTATATAATGTTGTAGTTTTACGTTCTTCATTGATGCCTTTTATAGCATTTCCTATAATGTTATGGGCCGTATGTTGCGAAAAAGTATTGCTTTGTAGTATCTTTTTAATCCTAAATTGATTCGTTTGGTGGAAACTTTCGTCACTAATTATTAGCAACCCCTTTACGAAGTTAACTCCTGTGTTACATTCGACATGGTTTCATTGATTTTAGTGGAAGTTAAGGACCCTTCGTGAGGCAGTAGATTTTTTATACCAAGCACAATTATTAAAAACTATTAAGGTCGAAGCACTTTCATTGATCTTCCGAAACAGAAGAATTCTGACCGAAACAAAAATTTAATAAATATCATTTTTGTCCCTCTTTCATTTGAATTATAATAATGGAAGAGATAGAATGCTACACAAAACCAGAGATTGAATAGATAAATTGTATTGCTAATGTGTAAAAAATGCCAAGAAAATGGCGTTGCTGGCGCCACACTATCATACAAAAATGCAACTCTGAACGCATGTAAATGCTAGTTTTATGACAATTGCCATAAAAAAAATCCAGCTTGTACAAAAATTCGCAGATTTTTATGTCCCACTATTTAATTTTTAAAGCAGAGTTGCCATATTTGACAAATCGTGAAAAGTTTTATTTATTTACCTAGAGAAGAAGCCGCCATGGCTGATGAGGACAACGACTGAATTTAAAAAGTTTTCGAAATGGCATTTTTGAAATGAGCGTTTCCTCAGAATCAGACTGTATTGCAAGCCTGTTTGAAGAAACCTCTTTCCCAAGATACGAAGCTTTTCTCAAAGAGTCCCGTTTACCCTCCTAAGCCACTTACTTCACTTTTGCCATCATAAATAAGAATACAACACACAATAAAATACGTCAGACAAAAAGACAATGGAACTGCTTAACGGTCGCTTGCAGTCGCATTTAGTACGAGTATGTTTTTTATTTATCACTGTATTCGTACGGTTATTTTGTACTAGAAAAGTTTCTCAGGCGTAACGAAGAAAATAATGAAATTACGTGTGGAAAAATATTTAATGTTTGTAAATATTTTGCAGTCGTAATTTTTTTGTTTGTTTTTTTTGCTAATTTTTTTTAATAAATTGTTTTTCTTTTGGAAGTTCTTAAAAGTGTTTGCATTGAAGGGAAAACCACAAACTCATCAATGGAACCAAAATGACTTGACTTTGACCGTTTCATAAATTTTTGTGGTCACGGTGAAATTCTTGCAGTGCTTTTTCTCTGAGATGCAAACCCAAGTATGTAGAGAATGTAATGTTTGTAAGTGGAGATGGTAATGGCAGGATGAGATACGAAGGCACGATAAAAAGGAAATTATAAATTAAATAAAGAAACAAATGTTTTGTTTTTATGATTTTGTTTTATATTTACGAATAAAGCATTAAACATACTCGTATACGCCACAGCATGCTAAGCGAATAATCGCATACAGATGGCACTGGCTTCTGTTGGAGCCGTGCATTCAGCTACTTAATAACTGGCCTCGTGTAAGGCCTCGAGTGGACCTTGAACATTTCATTAATGCCGCTCTCAATAAAATAATTGTTTAAAATATGTTGGCAAAGTAAAAAAAAAAATTTAAAAACATTTTACTGGATTGCTAATTTGCTAGTAATTAGTATAGTAATTTTTATTTCAAATAATAATTATATATATACATAATTTTAATTATATATATATATATATATATATATATATAATTATATATATATATATATATAATAATTTACTTCACTTGTGGAATGGTCAATCTTCGAAAGTTGTTTGCAAAAAATTTAAAAAAAAAATTTTTTATTAAAAAATTAATTTAAAAATACATTGAAGTTAATTGTTAGCTTAGATTAGGGTTAGCTGGCTCCTACACGCATTTCAGTGCATGCTAATGCCGATCATCTTTCGAATCTCTACCCAAATGTTTCCTTAGGCCAACTGGAGATTAAAAGCAACTGTCGATTACAACTAATCGAGAAGTCTAGCAAATCAAAATTTTAACAAGAATATAATAATTTTAAAATTGGTCGCTAAGGAAAATTGAAATGAGGTCAAGTTGGCTTTGGTGAAAACGGTGCATGGGTGTATGTGTAAAGGTGAATACATAGGCTTAAATACGTCCCTGGAGATTACCGCATTCGATACCCTATTTTCGAAATATAATTTTTTTCACATATTTTCTATGCGGTGTACACATGTTAGCGATATGGGACCCATTCAAAAAACAAAAAAAACCGAAAAATCGGGCAAAAAAGTTAGGAAACATCCTTTGAATACGTACCTCCGTGGAGGCATTCTCCGGTACTCCAAGAGTCAGATATACAAACGTCGTGCTCTATGGCGTTTGAAGGATGTTAAGCCTCCAGTTGTCAAGCGTGCAAAGATCGAACACAAGACCATTAAGGTTATTGGTGGCCCCAACAATGGTGGCCAACGTACCGCCTACAAAAAAGAAAGCTAAGGCTAATTACCCTACAAAGAAGTTTGTTGGCAAACGCCCTGCCAAAGCATGTTTCCATGAGCACAAGCGCAGTGTTCGCGGGAATCTTAAGCCCGTTACAGTAGTCATTTTGTTGGCCGGTCATCATCAAGGTAAACGTGTCGTTTTGCTAAAATCGTTGAGCTCTGGACTTTTGTTGGTCACCGGACCTTTCTGTCTTAACTCCTGCCCATTGCGTTGCGTTTCGCAACGTTTCGTTATTGGCACCTCCAACCGCATCAACTTATCTGATTTCAAAGTCCACGAACATTTAGATGATGCTTATTTCCGCCGCTTGAAGGCGAAGAAAGACAAAAAGTCTGGCGAGGGAGATATATTTGCAACAAAGAAGGAACGTTTTGTTCCCAATGTAGCCCGTAACCAGGATCAAAAAGTTGTCGATGCTGGCGTCGTTAAAGCGATTAAGGCTAACGGGGACAGCAAATTCCTTGCCAAGTACTTGAAGAGTATGTTTGCTCTACATTCTTCTCAATACCCTATAATCTGTAATACCCCTAATCTGTACTATCAGAAGTTGCTATGGAATTTGTAATTGCACATCTAAACTGCATCTTAGCTAATCTTCCTCAGGTGATCAAACCTATAGGGGCGGCTCTTAAACAGAATTTATGGCAGAGTTGCATTTAATTTTTTTTTTAAGCCATTCGATTGGACAAAACTGTTTTGAAATCCCCGAAATCTCTTCTATCGAGTCTAATTTGCCACACCACTTAGCTATGGCTTTGATCCGCCGAGAAAGAGTAATCTAGAAGAATTTGATCTAAAAGAATTTCTCCAAATAAAGGTGACAAATTCTATATAAATTTTTTACAATTTACATAGAGAAAATAAAACATCGCATGCCATATTTTTATAAACTCATTTCACTTAAAGTGCAATCGCGAAAATAATCATTTTCACACACAAACATATTTACCATTTTTAAGAGCCTTTAGTCGCTAGCTTTCGTAGATGAATCGTAGCAGTTGAAATTCCTTTATATACTCCCCCCTCTATTTCAATCTTTTCGTTTATAAACATCGAAAAATTTTTCCTATACTTTTCTAAATTCCCCCGGTAAGGAAGCGTTTCAATATATTTCGTTGACACATTCCAGTTGCCATTTTCGCTCTCTTTTGTCTGTATACGAGTAGTCTCGCCTTGCTATGAAGTTTAAATTTTTAGCCTGGCATAAATTTGACTTCAAATGCAAGTTTGCTAAGTGTGTCTCCAAATTCATTATTAATTACGTATAAGGCTGAAAAATACTTTGCCTACTTGAAGCGTTTGATAAGGGAAATAAATACAATCGTTATAAGTTTTAGTTGATACACACTAAACTAATTGCTGATACTGCCAAAGATTTATGAGCACTTAATGTGAACGAGCGTATTATGTTTCATGATTTTGGAAAAAGTAAAAAAACGTAATTAAGCATTTAAAGCACTTAAAATAGTGTCAATGTCAAATATTTTACTTCACGATGAATTTTCGCTTTTACGTTTTCGTTTTCGTATTCATTTTCATTAAATTTTATCTTTTTTTTTATTTGTATCTCGAGTATTTAAAAGCATTCTATTGATTAGGGAAATGAAATGTACGAGGTGTGATCAAAATATAACAGTTATTTGAATTGCGTTAAAATTTGTGTGAAAACGTTCAGGGCAGTCTTGGCTGCGCCGTATGAGAAAAATTTATTTAAAATACGAGTTGTGATATTTACATATTCATGCCCCCTTCAAAGTAATCGCCTCATGGCAGCGTTTTTTGCAATACTCGAAACACTTCTGATATGCCTTTTCGCTATCGCCAACACTAGCTGTTTGGATTTTTCTTTTATCTCCTCAATCGTAGCAAAACGCTTTCCTTTCAGAGGAGTCTTTAGTTTTGGGAAGAGGAAAAAGTCAGCGGGTACAAGTCCGGTAAATACGGTGAATGATATTCAATAGCTATTTATTTGCAACCATAGTGGTACGGTGTCTCCCGCTGTGGAAAGAGGATAAAGTCTGCGAGGACCAATTCTAGCGAAAAGGGTAGTTGAAGCATAATTACAGTTTATTTTTTTATCTAAAAACTAGCCCACAAGCATTGTGAGAGCTGATGCGTTTTCCTGATACAAAATCCATGATTGCCTTTTCCAGATTTTTCTGCGTTTCTGACGAATTGCTTTGCGCAAACGGCGTATAGCTTAAAGTATTCCCTATTGACTGTACCACTTTGAAGCAAGAATTCATGATGCACCACGCCATAGCAATCTAAGAAAAGTCTGAGCAAAACCTTCTGAACTACTGAACCTACTGAACTTGGTGTGCTTTTTTCAGTCTAGGCTGCTCTGAAAGCTTCCATTGGTATGATTAAACTTTGGTTTCATTGACATCTTACCGGCTTTCCTTAAAAAGGTTATACCAAAATTGAACTTCAGTTCTGCTCACAGTAGATTCGTGAAACGCCACACTCAACATTTCAAATATCCTCGTACATTTATTTTCATTTTTTCAGCCCCTCGATGGTATAATGGTTAGTATACCCCCCGGTTACGCAGGTGTCAGGGGTTCAATTCCCCGGGGAGCTAGAAGCCAAAGGCCTCAGTAGCCAGTGTTTCTATACATATTGCAATTATATTCATATAATTGTAATATTTGGTAAATAAAAATAAAATAAATAAATATTTTCATTTTTTATACAAAACTTAATATAGTTTCTTTGATCCATTTTTTCTCGAAGAGCACACGAAGACACGACTATCTGTCAAAAACAAACTGACAAACCAAACCAGCTGATAATGGCAACATATATAACAGACATGTAGGCCAGGCAAAAAAAAAATGCGAAATCGAAACATGAGGTTATTTTTGATCACACCTCGTATATTTCATTTCTCGCTGTTAAAACAGACTACGAGCTTGACAACTACAACTGCTGCTGACTGCATTCATTTCTCTCTGTTGCACGCGCTCTGTGTGTTTTCATCATTTTTGTTTGTTTTTCTGACAAGTTGTTGTTAACTTGAATTAATTTAGGGCTGCTCCGATTTGGCAACACTTCGTTACCAATTAAAAACATTTTGTGTGTTCACTTCAACAGGTCTTACAAAATTATACACAAATAACATGTTACAGAAGCGTGTGCAAACATTATGAAATTTCTATCCAAAAAAAATTCTTCGTAAACACTGTAAAAAATGTTACGAAAAATTTTGAAAGACTTAAAAAAATAAAATGCTAAAAATGGTATTTTACATGGACCTGTTAAGTTTTTGTAAAAATAAAAAAAAGTAATAAAGAAAACTGTGAAAAAACTTTTAGCTAAATTCAATAGTGATTCGGCTCTAGTAACGCAGCCATTTCTCTACTTATTTGAAACCCTGAAGAAGCAGATGCAGATGAAAAACTTCGGAATAGTGTTTTTCAAGAGCAGTAGGCAGAGGAGGGATCCTAGTTAGGTTTTGTTGTGTGCCAGAATTGGTTAAATAATTTCTGGAGAACCTTGAGAATTGGACTCCCCCAACATTGGATATGGCGGGGAAGACGTCTACGAGCGGTTCGTTAGGGTGGGTCGTTAGAGTGGCTCGTTAGGCTGGTTCGTGAGGGTGGTTCGTGAGGGTGGTTCGTTAGTGTATCAATCAAAGAAAATGATGTGGTCCCAAGTGAAAAATGTCTAGTGCTGGTTTCAGGAATAAGTTCCATGATTTAATTGTAATACATTCCACTGCAGTAACAACATTAAATCTATACTCATACATGGAAAATTTGTATCGAAAATTGGAAAGTTATATCGTTGTGATTTGAAGTTTTTCCTACAAAGGTTTCGATTTGGTAGCAGGAAAACAACCAGGGTCTAGGCAGGAGTCGCAACCGCATTATTCATACGCCTACGGAGGCAGTTAAAACTATACAAAATATATTTGGCAACATTAATGGCAACATTAATGGCAACATAATGTTTCAGAAACTTTAACAAGTTTAATAAGCGAAAGTTTTACATAATCTGAGAACAAATTGTGTGCTTAAAAGTCCGTATGAAGTACGAGTATTCTAAAACCGCATATTCCATACTTCTTTAGCATGAAATTTCCACTCACAACAGATATATGATTTCAAAAAAACTATAGAGTGCTGATTAACAAACCGTTTATTATTCTTAACTCGAGAAACTCGGAGTTCCATGAGTTGGACCACAACAAGCACTCGTAATTTCAGATAGGAGGCTTGACATTCATGCATTAGATAATTAAGTTCTCTATTGACAATAAAAGTTTTGAATTAAATTTTTCTCTCAAACTGTTTTTAATCAAAGAAATGCTTGAATTTTACCAGCTTCGAAGTGAAGGCAAGTCCTCAAAATGTTTATGAACTGACAAATGTAGCTGGCAACATTCCAGCAACATTTCCTTAAAATTCTCAAATATTTCGCTTGAAATGTGAAAATTGTTTGAGCCATAAGAATTAATTTTTTTTTCTTTTATTTTATGTTAAAAAAATATAAAAAAATTTATAAAAAAAAAACAAACAATTTTGTTGAAATAAAAAAAATAAAATTAAACTTCCAGGCTCTCCTTCTAATGAGCTTTTAAGAAAGAAATTGAAGCATTTCTTTTTTATTTATTTCCTGCTAAACTTTCAAAACGCTTTTTGAAAAATGCACTTCAGCATATTTTTTTCTTTAATCGTTCGTATATTTTCAGAAAAAATTCAGAACTAATCCGAGTGTTCTTTGCTCTTGCTATTTGTGTTACAGAGTAACGCTGTGCTTCTCTATGTTCAGTTCCGATTTCATATTTTAATGATTTATATCGGCACAGAGCAATTCGATGCAAGTTTCATAATCCACGGTTGTAGTCTTATGTTGCATATACATACATTGTTGACTTGTTGCCAAACATGTTCCTCAGCAAATGTTTATAACGATACTAACAGTTGTGCATCGAAGAAATTAATTTCCCATCCGTGATTAATGGCAATCAATTAAAAATAAGTTTTTGCTGTTTAAGCTTATAGCGACTTGCAGCTGAATTGAATAAACAAGTTAAATAAATATTTTACGTTTCTCTATTTATAGCGAGTCGTAATAAAATTAATAACATTAATAATAATAATAATAAATAAACAAATTAAATAATAAAACAATAAATCGTTGAATATATTCAAAAGCTTTGAAGGCACAAACAATAACTTTAAAACATAAAACTGGTTTCAATCGAAAATTTATCGCCTGGCGAAAAACAAATATTCAAACAAATTGATGCAAAAATTGCTCTTTAAATAAATTCTAAATTTGCAGCTTCCGAACAAGTTAAACATGTTGCGAGCATGATAAAAAATGTATAATTGATTATAAATAAAATATTTGCATATAATAAATTTTTAATTGATATTTTTCAGTATTTCTTTAAGTACTTCCAAGGTAAGCGCATATTCACTAATTGTAGTGCCGTTTAAAAGCAAGTTATCCTGGACAGGTTTTATGCTTTCGCTTTTTTTCATTTTTTCTCCGTGTGGAAATTATATTAATTTTTAAAGAGCCATAAAAGTTTTGTTTTTGAAAAGGAAATTGAGCTTTTTAAAATAAATTTCAATATAGTAAATCCTTTTCCAAGGAGCAGCATCTCAAGGAACGCTTTGTATCGGTATTAGGAGAAAGTGAAAGTGGTTCTTTACCACGAACTATTAGTAGAAGCCAATGGATAGCTGCGAGAGAGAGAGAGAGAGGTCAGCAAGCTGTTTACTGGTTAAGGACTAGTGGCCAGGGACTATGCCCCCGTCATTTGAGATAAGACAGCACTACGGTAAAATTTGTGGAATTGATGCCACGACTTGGACTAGAGGGCGGCCTACATACTAGTTCAGTCAACAACAACTGCCAGTTGTGAAACAAATTGTTTACTTTCTTGGCAGATGCCACGCTCCCTTAACTATCACGCCTCCATTTTTTTACTATTCTCTGGTGAATAAATTAAAATAATGTAACAATTTTAAAATATGTTTTCTTTAACACTCTCTCATTATATGAAAACAGCCCACGCTGAAATATTCCCCAAATAAATATTCGCTTTAAATATCCGATATTATTAAAAATATTTTGTTTGATTGAAAAAGTCAAACCTTTAAATAATTAAGTAAAATTAGTAATAATTAAATAATTAGTGCTTAAAATAACGCTAAATTGACATTACTTGTTCAAAAATGTCGAATAGCCAGGCATACAAATGTTAAACATTTATTGAAAAACAATTTTATTTCTTTGAAACAAGCTTAACCTGCCAAGCTTTCGACTTGTCCGCCAGGAAACACTCAGGGTCTGTGAGCAGGAATCGAAACTGCGACCTCCTGTTTAGTACAATCTTCATTATACATTCGTTGAAACTTTGTTTTCTTAAATTAAAATCTAACTAGAAATCTAACCTCTTTACAGTGTGTGAGTTTTCTCAGCTCAAATCCAAACGAAATGAAGGCGATATAAATAAATGTAAAAAACCACTACACAGCTATAACTGCATTTGGTAACGGAAATTTTTTGGAAATTTGCTTACATTCGAAATGCTAATTGTAGAATTTTACATTACAAAAATTATAATAAACTTACATTTTGCAATAAGAAAAAATGCGATAGCCATATGGTTTCACAAGCCATCTCATACAGCTCACAAAAGAGCATACAATGCAATATTTCGTATGCAACTACGCAGAACTTGATGCGACGTGTTTTCGTTAAACCAGCGATTTTCTGTCAAATAATATTTTTCACATTTTGTTAATTTTTTACGAAAATAAAAAAGGATAATAAAAGAAAAAATAAATATTATACGAGCATCTGTGTAGTGTAAACAAATAAATTAATGAGCGATAAGAGATGTTCATCAAATGCAATTAACAAGCGATAATTTGCGCTTTTTTTCATCGTTAGTTAAAGAGGCTGTTTTGTAGATTTACGAATTCAACGACGGTTTCAAAAAGCTGTCAAATACGTTTGTGGGTTTCATCGAAGCCTTCAAATGGCAAAAGCTTATCGTTTAATTTTTGGCCAGTGGTCTTGGCCAGCTGCAAGTTAAGAGGGAGATGGTTTTCTTACACGCATTTCCAACAACTTTTAAGCGATAATGACGATAAAAATTGTGTTTATTTCATTGGTTGTAATCTTGGGCTTTTTTTTTTAAATGAAGACAAGTGCATTCAGTATCATATGCCGCCTGCTTAGTGGCTTTATTAAATACCACACATTTACACATACACGCATATTTATTGTTTTTAATCAACGTTTTATTTCATATCTTGTCTTTTTTCTTTAAGCCACAAAACTTTCTCTTTGAAAAATTACAAATAGAAAAAATTTACAAGCGAATCAACAAATATGTACGTCTGAATGGAGTTTTTATATTTATTTAGTTTTCTTCGGCTTGTAACATTTAGTTTTTACGTTATCTTGCAAGTAAAACAAGTTATTTGAGATAAATCACAGTCTTGACTAGATTTTGTAGAAACTCTTTTTATTATTATTATTTTTTTTTGGAGGGGGAAAAGCACAGCAGAGCCACCATGAAAGCAGACAAAGGAAATATTGTTGGAAAGAAATTTATGGCTTAAAGAACTCTTTCAAATTTAAATTTATTTTTGCCGCCGTAGGCGAATGGATAATGAGCAGCCCACTAAAGAGGAGGTCGCAGGTTCGATTCCTGCCCAGAACCTGAGTGTTTCCTGGCATTCAAGTCGCAAGCTTTGCAGGTTAAGCTTGTCTAAATAAAACAAAAACATTCGTATGCCTGCCTTTTCGATATTTTTGAACAGGTAATGTCTATTTAGCGTTTTTTTTGTAAGCAGTAATTATTTTAAAGCTTCAAATGTGTAGACTTGCTTGCTTATGGAAACACGAGCGGCTGTATTGAATTTTTTCGACTCGTTTCTGCATAAATTAAATTAGAAAAATCTTATATTTTAGTTTTGTATTATCGAGCCGTTCATTTCAAATAACATAAACAGCAAGAAATTAATTTTGAAAGTTTGCGATGAACACAAAAAGTTGTTCACCATCAAATAAACATTCAAATAAACAATTTCCTTTCGTATTAGTTCAAAGTGTGAAAGATATGTTGCTTGAATGTTGCCAGACACATTTTATTGGTTTTCTAATAACTTTTTTCAAATGCAAAAAAAAAAAATTGTTTTATCTGAAAATGTTTTGGCAATAAAACAACATCTGTATTTCAGATTAGATGGAAAAATATGGATTTGCTATTTACATAACACAGAGGGTAAGTTTACTAGCAGAGCTGGACCACTTGCTATTAATGTCAAAAGACGTTTCAGGTCTGGAGAGCTGATGAAAAAACTGTGCATTAGCGAGAAAACTGCAATTCGGCCTTCATGTGAATGAATCGTCACGTGGGGTTTTTCCAACTCCAGTTCTGTGTTGTAAAGTCCCCGAACTACCGAATTTGCTCGAGTCATAAGGCAACCAATCCAGCCACCTGGCTAGGCTGTTTTAAACGGCTTAAGGCAGTAACTCTTCAGCATCATTAGTACCAAGTTTTCCTTTTGTATTGTCGGAACCTTTGTCATTAATATTAATTTTCTATACCAAGTCTGCAAGCGAATTTAGTAAAAACTTCATCACAGAGGCAGTCGGGCTTCAAGCACTCGTGTAACGCAACAAGTGAACGGTTTACGTTGCATACAATTTAAATTCCACGAAAATCCCAAAAAAAAAAAAAACTTAATTTTTTAAAAATGCATTACAATTGATTGTAGTGGGGTGTTACCATTTGTACCTCAACATGCTTGGGATACATGTTGCCAAGTCATTCTGTTTCCATGATTTAAGCAATATGATGCCAATGAAAATCGCTATTAAAACCGATTTCTAACTTTAAATTAAATAAATAATTAAACTTTTTAGGCGTTTACATGCAAGTTGCCGATAAAATTCAATTAACAAAAAAAAAGTGTGTTTTTCCACTCAACTTTTTTCAATTGCGTTTAAAATTCTCGTTTGCTTAAACAAATCAAAAGGTCAATGTATTACATTTTCTTAGACAAGATACATTTTAACAACACTTGTAGTTTGTTTGTTTTAAAAATGAATTAAAAAAAGATGTTCTTTATTTGGCTGGTTCTTTATTTCTCGTGTTACCGATAAGACGATTTAATTCTTACACGCTTCTCTGATTTGTTCATAAAGAAACCCCATAAAATAACAGAAATTGAATGGATGAATTTGCTTGTAATGTAAGAAATAGTTCTGTATTTATGTTCTGAGTTGTTTCCTGTGGCAGCCATTATTATTAAGAGAAGGTGGAAAAGAAGGGATTGCTAAACACCCGCAGACTCTACAAAGCGTGAAAAATACGAATAGAACGTACATTTTGCTTTGCTCTCTTGACTTGACATGATTCCATTCGTACATCAATTTCCATGCATTCTTTTAGCTGCTTCAGAGTCGAGGCAAGAAAAGCACTTGTTGTCATGACTGAATAAATGATTCTTTTGCTTGGAGAAAATCCAGAAATTAAAGCAGGCCGGCAGTTTTTGGGCGAAAAAGCAACAGTCAAGTAATTATTATTTTTAATTTGAGTTTAATTGCTTGTTGTTTATTGAGGGGTTGTTTGCAAAGGTCACGGCTGGTTGACTTGTAACTACGACGCGTAGTAGTTTAGATTTGTAACTCTTTCCGTGGTGTTAAAAACGATCTTCTCCCCCCCCCCCAAAAAAAAAAAAAAAATCCAGAACTCAGAAAAGAATAAGTAATACCATCATAAGTGGCCAAGAGTTCGTATGTAAGGCCGGTTGATTGTTCTTGTTGAGGAAACATTCAAATTGTTGCTGGCAGTCTTACGAATGTTGACACATTTTGGTTTAATTAAAAAAAACAAACAACATGTATGAGTAAGAAAAAAAAAAAGGGGGGGGGGGGGTCAATAAGAGTTCCAGAACATTAACAAAGTACACTTTAGTGCAAAACCTGAGCACTTTATTGGCAGCGAGGCTTTTACAGTCTCAACTGAAAGTTTCTACGTTTTTTTTTTTCAGACTCTACACCGAGTCGTCGTCGTCGAAGGGCTGAAGTCGTAAACTGAAAGTACAGCAACATAAATTTGTTGACTTGAAAAATTTAATGATTCATGCAACAGAGGCGATACATGCAATGCAGTATTGTCGAATAGCAACGCTGATTTGTAAGCAACTGTATTGTCAGTGCAGTAAAGCAAAAAATTTAAATTATATTTAGAAAACCAACGAGGCCGTAGAGCTTAATTAAGATATTTAAAAATAGAGAATAAAGCACATAAAATTGGTCCAAATGACGAAAACACATACGAGGTGTGATCAAAAAAAGCGCTATTTTCACACTTCGTGAGTTACGTCTGCCCGATTCTCGCATTTTCTCTCTGCCATCTTGATCCACATGCCTGTTATATATCTATATTGGCAATATTATTCATTTTAGATTGCCAGTTTATTTTTGACAGATAGTCGTGTCTTCATGTGCTCTTCGAGAAAAAGTGGATCAAAGAAATTTACTTTTGTATAAAAAATGTAATAAAATGTGCAAGGACATTTGAAAGGTTGACTGTGGCATTTGCTGAGTCTCCGAAGAGCAGAACACAAGTTCGATTGTGTTCTAAACGATTTAAGGAAGGCCGGGAAGGTTTGAATGACGATGCTAGTCCCGGTCGCTCGAGCGCGTCAGCAACCGTTGAAAACATTGAAGGAAATGATTTTGCAGTTGTTCACGTTGACGCTACCAAAAAGCTTATTTCAAAAGTGTGTCCAGGATTTGAAAAAACCCTGGCATAACTTTATTCTTTCTGAGGGCGATTACTTTGAAGAGTACCAGAGAGTTATTGATGAATAAATAAATACATTTGGAGAAAATTAAAAATACCCTTTATTTTTTGATCACACCTCGTATTTTAAGTATAATTTCTTCATGCGAAGCAGACTATACTGCAGTCAACATTTCCCACAACGTGCGGCTTCACGAGCTTTACTCAAGTACGAGTATTGTAAAAGAGTTTTGCTTTAGCAGAAATGAAAATGAAATAAAAAACTTTTCGCCAAAAAATGATTCGAAAATTCTGAAAATTAATAATCAAAGATTTATTCTCAGCCTGATTGCATTTCGGTTATTGACACTAATTTGTGCAAAAGCTCGCTGGCTTTTTTTTAAGACCCTGTTTTTTTCTTTGGCTTTAACAATTTGCATTTGTTATTCATTTTGCAGAGTCTGGTTTTTTGTGGAAGTGCCTCTCAATTTAATTCCATCCAACTTTAAGTTGAACTCCAGTAACGAATTAATCTAAGCCATAATTATGGGAAGGAAATGAGCCAAAAATTGTGGTGAATCAATGAAATTTGTTTTGTAGCCCCCGACGAGTGCACGTATGCTTGTAGCTTTGGGGCATGTCATTGAGCTTTGTGCAGTTGAACTGTTCACAGATGTACGGAATACGGGGAGGCGTCCACAAAAATTAATGAGCAAAGCTACTGAGGTACTCTTGTAAGTAACTTGTGGCTTATCCGAGCCCCTCGTATATGCCGTAGAGAGCCAACTCTTAAAATTCTATAATCAAAACTCGAATCTTTGAAATTTGCAAAAGAATTTTAATAACGCATAACCAAATTTTGCCCCCAAAAAGGCTCTTTAATGTAGTAAATCCTTCTAAGGACAACCACAGAAAAAAGCCCAAAAAATTATTTGAAAGATACTTTGAAAAGGAAAAAACTTTGAAAACAAAATGGTGTTGAAAAATTTCTTTTTTCAATTGCAATTAATTAAAACCCCATTAAACATTTTTTGTCATTTAAAAAGATACCTTTTTAAAAAGGTCTCTGTCGCAATAAAAAAATAAAAAACAAAACAATTGGAAAGGAAATTTTTTTTAAAAAAATGCATTTTACGGCAGCTTGCATTTGAAGAAAGTACTTTTAATAAAAAGTACTTTTTGAAGGCAGTTGATTTTAATTTAATTTTTCACTATATATAGTTATAGGAAATAGATTTTATAAAAGTACTCTTAATTAAAGTACTTCAAAAAAAAAGTATTTCCAAAATTAGCTTTTAAAATTCTTTTAAAGAAATTATTTTGAAATTATTACTTTTTAAAAAACCACTATACCACAAATATTCGTTAAAAATATTCTGGCAAATGTACGGGTACTTAATTAAAAAGTACTTTTTACGAGTTATGTCTTTTATGAAAAATATTTTACTGAAAAATTACTTTCTCAAGAATGAGCTTCTTAAATGAGGTATTTGAAAACAGTTTGGGAACATCTGCTTAATACAAATTTACTGCAAATCTTAAGAAATTTTTAAACAGCAACGTTGATGCAAAATATATTTAAAACTGGTTTCAAATTAGTTCACTTTTGATTGAGACCTGCACTTAAAAGCTGTTTGTTTTTGCACAGCACCGTCTGACCGTCTGTCTATTACGAATATATTGTGCATTTGATTTTACAAAACAGACACAAATGAGCCATAAAATGGGGAATTTAAAAGCAAAAAACAGCAACAATAAAACTAACAGGTGTTGCAAATAACGAATTTTTTTTCTTTTTTTTTTTTTTTTGAAGTCAATTGCTTTTTTCAAATAAATTCGTTTTTGGAAAAAAGAGAAAAACTACAAAAACTAAAAATTCTTTCAAATGTTTATTCGTTAATATTTTCTGCGAAAAATAAAAAATTCCAAAGCGGGTGTGGCACATTTTTAGAATCGTTTCAAATATTAAGAAAAAAAAAACAAAAAAAAGAAAGAAATTTGAAATATTTATTTTAAGAGAGGGAGAAGCGGCCACACGCAAATTTGCAATGACTTGGGACAGGATTTTCAATTTTGGAATGGAACCCATTGAAGTGGAGATAAATTGATAGATGGATTGTCTAAGAAATTAAATATGATGCGGTTTTATTGGTAAACATAAAAAATCACTAACATTTTAGGCGGGAAAATAGTTTGCAATGAATAGTTTTTGTTTTTTTTTTTTTATTAAAAATTTATGAAAACCTTGAAAGTCGAGACGAAGACGCTTCTCGGAGGCGGAGGTGGTGGTTTAGAATGAGCAAAAATGTTAATAAAAACCATTCATTTGCAAAAGGTTTTTCTTTGCAACAACTTCTTTAAAAAAAATAACCTCCCTGATGACCAGTTGCTTGGCAGCCTGCCTGCCTGCCTGCCTGTCTGTCCATCTGTCCACTTTAAGTTAATGTTCTTTAAACAAGAACAGAAACCGACAAGAAAATGTTACCTTTATTTGGTTTATACTCTGATACACTTTATATTTAAGCTTGTCTATCCATATTTTAATACAACGTATACTCGTATCTGTCCATCTTTCCGCATTATAGTTCAAGCTGTCTACTTTGCAGGCTTGTGTAAACGACGTGGTTCGGTTGCAAAATGCATTTTTAATGGCTTCATTGCCACTAAATTAGCGTTGAAATATAAAAGGGAAAGAGTCAAAGGAAACCTTTGGCGAAAAAAGAACGAGACATACGGCTTGCGCTGCAATTTAGTATTTTTCCTTTCTTTCTTTTCCTTGTTTTTATTAAATTAAAAAAAAAAAATAATTCCTGCTGTATTAACAAAGTGTTAAATTTAATAGAACGCTAATGAAAAAAACAAAGAAGAAAAGCATCTCACTAAAACAGAGGCATAAAGGCCTCGTTTCACTAACCTACACAGCCGTATGAGTTGACAAATTTGGCATGTGGAGTGAAAAAGTCAAATGGTGACGCATAAAATTGAGCGATTTTTATGACAAGCAAAAGTTAATGAAAATTTTCATAAAATGACAGTTTTCATGCGAGCAGAGTTGCATTTTTGTTTAACAGTGTTGCACCAGCAACGCCATTTGATTTGATTTCTTAAAATAAGAGGGTATCACTATGACATTTTCGTGTGAATGAATTGTACGAATGTGTAGGATAGTGAAACCTGGCCTTTAGATGGAAATGAAGTACAATAAAATATATATTGCAGTGGGGCAGATTTGAAATTGCATTGCTTCTTTTTTACAAATCAATATTCCTGAACAATATTGAATTGAAATTGAATTGCAAAATAATTTTATATGTTGATATTATCTTTATTTATAAACAAAATTAACGTTTTTAGTCAAATCTTTGGCATTCTGCTCTCCTCTCTTCACTGCAAAATGTTGTTCACATACAATAATGTTGCTAAAGTTATGCAACAATCTAGAAATATGTATGGCGGTATGTTTCACTGCCAGAAAATATTTCTGGCAACATGTTTTCTTTTGAGCCAACAGCTGATCACTATACAGGGTAAGATAAAAAAATTGCAAGCAACTTCAGACTGCTGCCATTTCTAAGCCACTCGTCCGCCAGCTGTGAAAATTATTCCAGTGACAGCTCATTATATTGTTTACAAGCGTACAAAAGCCTTTTGGTGAGAATTTTCCAAAAAAAAAGTTATTCGTGATGGAATTTAAGCGTGATAGTGTGATTTCTTTATATTTGGCTGGAAAACCAGAAGTGACGATCGTTAGAGCACTCCAGCATTTAAATGTGAATAAATCTTTTGTGTCTCGTACCATCGCTCGTTACCGTGATACTGGTAGCGTAGTCCGACGTCATGGAAGTGGACAGAAGAAAACAGCAACATCAGCAGGAATGGTTCGAAAAGTCAAGAAGCGACTTGATCGAAATACGCGTCGCTGTGGCCGAAAAATGCCTTGTGAGCTGAACATATCGCAATATTCCATTCGGCAAATATTGAAAAATGAGCTCGGGGTAAAGCCATTGAAATACCAAAAGGTGCAAGAACTTACACCGCAACACAAAGAAAATAGACCCAAAAGAGCCCAAGGGTTGCTTCGCTTGGCCGCAAGTGGTGAACTGCCGAATTTGGGTTTCTCCGATGAGAAAACATTCGTTGTCCAGCAGTTTGTAAACAAACAAAATGATCGTGTTTACTTGCCAAAGAGGTCAGCTGAAAATGTGCACCTTCGGTTGGCCACCAGAACTCAAGCACCGGCCATGGTGATGGTGTGGGCCACCATAACAGCCGATGCTCGCTCTCCGCTCGTATTAATCGACCGTGGCGTGAGAATAAATGCCCAATATTATCGCGAAAATATTCTGGAGGGTGTATTGAAGCCTTCGGCATGCAAACATTTTGGCCGCAGACCTTGGACATTCCAACAGGACTCAGCACCATCGCACTCAGCACGCGCCACCCAAGAATGGTTACAAAATGAGATTCCTCGCTTCATTTCCAGCGCACAATGGCCATCAAAATCTCCGGATACCAATCCGTTGGACTATTGTGTCTGAAGTATTTTGGAAAGCAAGTTTGGCACCAAAAAAATACCAAAGTGACGATCACCTGAAGCAAGCGCTTCGCAGAGCAACATTTGGGCAGCGTGTGACGGTTTCATTGGCCGTTTGAAGGCCATAATTCGTGCCAAAGGTGACCAATTCGAACAAATCTAAACTTATTCTAAAATTTTATGCTATTTCCGACATTTTTTGCTTCCATTCAATAAAATTTAAAAAAAATTAAAAAATTATGGCCTTTTACTGTGTTGCAGTTTTTGCACCTCACCCTGTACATGTTAAAAATATTTTTAATTTCGGTACTCCAACTCCGTAGAAGGACAAATTGGGATGGCAAACTTTTATAACTTTTATGCTTAAACATTTGAATACCATCTGTGAGAACTCTCTTTATATATATGAAACTTTTAGCACCAAATATGTTGCGAAACAATGTTGATAGATAATGTTGCAATAGTTATACCCGGCTTCTTTTATTAAAATTAGAGTAACGTTTAGTGTAACACTCTTCGCCAACTGTTAAATAGCATCGGCCATGCTTTCAAAGGACTTGTGATAAAAGGACATGTGATAAAAGGACTTGTGATAAATGCTTGCAAAGGAAAAAGAGAAAGTTGCCCGTTCATTTATGTAACTTCAATCCAGTAAAGCATTGAGTTAAAAAGTTGCACAGAATGGCCGGAGTATAATACTATTTTAGCTAAATGTTTTCTTGAAGAAAAATGTTGCCAGACTTAATGCCAAAAAATTATTATTTCAATAGAATAGAATTAGAAACCATGGCATACGATATGTTAATAAAATAAAGCAAGTCCTAAAAATCTCATCAGCATATGTTGGGCGGTTAGCAACATGTTGCTGTATACTATATTCTATACTGCTCGTAACCAGTTTTTGTTTTCAAAGTTTATTTTCATATCTAGTCGAGATTATAATATGACGGATAATGGCTCTCTTTGCCGCTACATTTTATTAACGTGGAACTTTATTTAATCAACCGATTAATAATCAATAAAATTTAACTGCAAATGAATTTCTTCCTGGTGCCTACAGCTACAATGTCTTTAGAAAAAAAAATTGTTTAACTTGTATCGCTGGCTGAAATCTTTTTGTAATTTACTTAATGTTTTCCTAATCAGCACTTCCTGTGTGCCGAAGACAACCAAACCATACACACTCCTACATATACTCACACGCACACACACATATAAATATATATATATATATATAATCAGAAGTATTATCAATGTACGAGTATGTACAACATGCTAGCAATTTAACTACTGTCGATTGTGCTGCTGACTGGCTGCAAAAGGGCCCACAAAACGTTCCGCTAGAACACCAGCAACAACTACAACATCATCAACAACAACAACAGCAACAATCCGTCTAATTTACATCTTCAACACAAACATTATTTAGCTGACTGTGTCTTCTTTTGTTTTGCATTTTTTTCCTTTTCCTTGCAACAAATGTTGTGTTGCCGCAATTTAATCGCCCTCATCCTCTTCACTTGTTGCGATCTCTCGCAGTCGTACGGTACAGATGAAATTTTCAGTTTTTGTTTCGATTTGCGTTATTTTCCTCTTTTGTGTTTTCAAATAATGCGTTTTTGTTATAACGCTCAATAAAAATAATTGGTAATTTAAAAGCAATTTATGAACCGCGTCATTTGCGATTGTACAACGTGCATACAAACAATTTGCAAACGGGGGAACAGCCAACATTTGATGCTGCAGGTTTTTGAAAAGCCAACAAAGTCAACTAGAGTTTGTTTTCTTCCTCTTGTTCATTTTTCTATGTATTTTTTTTTGTTTTCTGTTTTTTGTGATTTCTTTTATTTACAAGTGCAAGAGAAGAGATGTTACAACCACGCCAATGAATCTACTACGTGCAACTTGTTGCATACTGCCTGTGCACAGCAACAAGTTTGTTTGTTTCACTCCTTTTTTTTTGCTTTTTTTTTTTGTATTTGTTTTTGTGAAAGCTAACATGCTGTAAATGTATTTGTAGATGTTTGTCTGTCGGCCCATGAGTCTGACAGTTTGCTGGCTGCTTGCTTGTTCACTTGTTGCAACAGCTACTTGTTGCTTATCTACATTATTCATTTGTTTGTTTTCTCCAACTCCAAATGCTTCCTTCCATAAATACATTTTAGTTGGCATTCAAAATACACTCGCTCGCTGGCTTGTCGACTTTTTTCAAACGACGAATTTGAAATGTGAAAAAAAAAACGTTAATTATTTCACAATTTTCTCACTCGCGCTTTTCCTTGACAAATGTGTTCAAGATTTGTCTTGGCACACAATTTAGTTTTGCGCTTTGCCTTCTTCGCCCCTCCTCTAATTTTTAGTTCAGCTCATTATCTTTTACGTCCAACACTGGTAATTACAATTAATAGTTGACAAATGTTTTTAAATGTCGGTGTGAAATTTGTTAAGCGACTTGCATTTCATTGTTGTATCAAATGCAATTTGGCAAGCGATTAAGCGGTTTCACAAGAAAAACGCCAAAAAAAAAATGTAAATTTTAATTTTTGGCAAACAAAAACATTTTTCATAACTGAATGCGAAAAGAAATTAATTTGTTTATGCAAAAAAAAAAAAAAAATTAAAAATGAATGCAAGTGAAAATAAATAGATTTGATACAGTAATACCTCGTAGCGAGGCAAAAGCAATTCGAAATAGTTCGTGCTTGAAGATTTCGTATAAACACATTACGCGTACAAGCAGATCAAATAGAAAGTGTGATTTTTTCCGACTTTTGTTTATAAGCAAAGCTGTGTAGCATTAAAGGAGGTATTACTGTAATTTAAAACTGTATGAAAAATAAAACAAGATTTTCTACAAAATAATTTTTTATTGTCTGCTAGTAATAAAATAATCTTGCGGAAGTGGCATGCGATTGATACTGTGAAAAACAAACGAAATTTGCAGGCAACATTCCGGCAACACTTTTTTTTCAAGTAAGAAAAAATCATGAGGACGAGAAATTTGAAATTTTTGAAGGACTTGCTGTGGAAGCAATTCATCTGGTAATGCACGACTTTTTATAAGTAATTCTTTCTAGCAAATTGAGTGAAACATACTTGTAATTTCTTGCACACGAAATTTATACTTTTATTATGTACGAGGTGTGATCAAAATGTAACCGTTAATTTCAAATGTTATGGTATACGTATGATCGATTTCCATATTTTATTTTTTTTTGTCGGTCACGTAGGTAAACATAACTGTTATATATGGATGTGTGCATTATCAGCCATTTTGAATTGTCAGTTTATTTTTGACAGAGAAAAAGGTTAATCGTGTGCTCCTCGATTTTTTACTACAAATGTGAAATTTGAGCAAAAACAACAAAATTTTTTAGCTATTGAACGTAATTAATGACTATCCAGATCTGCTCTAAAAGGTCATATAGCTGGTGACGAATCATGGGTGTATGGGTATGACATTGAAACCATAGCCCAATCATCCCAACGGAAGCGTTCATTAGAGCCAAGACCGAAAAAACCACTTCAAGTTCGGCCAAATGTGATTTTCTTCCTTTGCAATGGTTTGGAGGATCATGAATTCTTGCCACAAGGTCGTTCGGTCAATAAGGAATACTATCTTGAAGTTATGCCGGGTTTGCGCAAAGCACTTCGTCAGAAACGCATAGAATTCTGGAAAAACCAATCATGGATTTTCACCACTATAACACACCGGCTCAAACATCGATGCTTGTGCGTCAGTTTTTGGCCAAAAACACAACCGTAATCATACCTCAAGCTTCGTATTAACCAGAATTGGACCTCGTAGACTTCATCGTCTTTCCAAACCGTACAACACCTTACCAATACGGTTGCAAATAAATAGCTTTTGAATATAATTTGAGTACCTTTGAAACAATGTTGAGATACATTGACTTCTTCCTTTATTTGGACAATAGGGCATTTAAAAAAGGTGTTCGTTTCGTAAACAGTTTTGACATAAATATGACAAATACATGCATACCTGCGTGCCGATACACACACACACACTCATAGCCACATTTCTGTGTAATTATTCATTTGAAAAATACACGGCAACACTTTATTAGCGATGCGCAAGAGAAAAACTTTCCTCCGTTTTATGAAAAATTTTCAAGGAAGAGTTGATTATGTTTTACCTTTCCTGCATTTCCGGCATACACATATTCAAAATTTCAATTCTTCCAAACTCAATTGAGTGATTACATTGGCAGCATTCGGATCTGCTATGCCACATGGTGCTTACAAGGCTAAGAATTCTGTTTGAATTCTTTATATCTACTTTCGGAGTTGTTGCTGTTGTTGTTGTTTTTGTTTTTTAAAGGACTCTTTAGCATGCTATTTATTATTTAATACATATTCCAGGGCTGCAACATTTGTTTGATAGCAGGAAACTACAGTGGCACTAATTAACCATCAACTCGCTATAAAATACCACGAGATCATTTTATATATATACGCTGATCATTTTTGTTGCCATCTGGCACATTTACGCACACAAACAACATTTGCTATGAACGAGCTTTCAATGTCGAAATATGTATTCGTAAGAGCTTAGTTTCCCCCCTTTTCCTTTTTCTTGCTAATGATTACATTTTTCCCCCACTGTATCAGCCTTTGATTTTTAATTATCATTTTATCGAAAGCCAACGGAAAAATTCAAATAGGAGCACTAATTTACTGCTCTTGCTAAAATGTTGTCAAAGCAAGAAAAAGGAAAAGTTTTTAAAAGTTTTTTTTAAAATAGTGAATGGCGATGGCAGAGCAAACAAACAGATCTACAAAAGCTTTAATTTGAGATCCAATTAAAACTAATTAAGCTAAAATTTCAATAGTGGCAGCGAATGTAACAATAATAAAATTAATGTATGCATAAAACAAAAGCTTAACATTCGAAAAGTCTTGCAACATTTGCTTAGACTCATGTGACTGAACGATGGATTTCCTACCGAACACATCTGTGCGCTTCAAGTAGTTCTAACCGGACAGCATTTGCTTATAGATCCATGTGCCAGATTTATGAAACATTCCCTTGAAGTAGTTCGAACCGCTCAAGATGTGCTTAAATCCATTTGATAGATTTATTAAACATCCTAAGCCAGCAATTTCCCCCGGAATACATCTACACGCTTCAAGTAGTTCTAACCGGACAGCATTTGCTTATAGATCCATGTGCCAGATTTATGAAACATTCACTTCAACTAGTGCGAAACGCACATAATTTGCTTACATTCATGTGACAGATTTAGGAACCATCCTAAACCAGGAATTCCCTCCGGGAATACAACTATGCGCTTGAAGTAGTTCGAACCGCCCAAGATGTGCTTAAATCCATTTCATAGATTTTTTAAACATCCCAATTTCTCCCGGAAATCTACACGCTTCAAGTAGTTCTAACCGCACAGCATTTGCTTACATTCATGTGACAGATTTAGGAACCATCCTCAACGAGGAATTTCAAGTACTACGAACTAAATGTCGAGTTGCAATTTCAAAATTTCCATAGAGCAATTAAAAAAGGATTTTTGTGCTTGCCACAACAAGAGCAATATCCTTGAACAACATCTTTCCAATATTATTGGGATCGCCTCTTTGCCCAAAAATTTAAATAAACGGAAATTCGAACAGAGGCATTTTATACGATAGACATTTGTAAAACAAGTGTTTCAAAAATCGGGAAAAATTTTTAACAACTTACTAAAAGAATGGACTGTACCAAAAATAATACATTTTTATTTTTCATAAATTTTACTCGTATTATTAACAATGTTAGTCTACTTATGAAAGCGACTTGTAAGGGATTAGCATACGTTACAAATGTTGCAGACAATTTTCTTTTAAACATGCATCAAACATGTTATATATATTTGTTATTGAAAATCGATCTTAAAGTTAAAAATTATACTAAAAAAATTAACTTTTACTAAAAATTCAGACTAAATGGACAATAGTTGGCCTACATATGAATCGATTTGCAAGGGATTTGCATACGTTACAAATGTTGCAGACAATTGTCTTTTAAACATGCATCTAAACATGTTATATATATTTGTTATTGAAAATCGATCTTAAACTTAAAAATTATATAATAAAAAAATTAAATTTTATTAAAAATTCAGATTAAATGGACAATAGTTGGCCTACATATGAAATGTTGAAGAAAATTTTCTTTTAAACATGCATCTAAACATGTTATATATATTTGTTATTGAAAATCGATCTTAAAGTTAAAAATTATATAATAAAAAAATTAACTTTTATTAAAAATTCAGATTAAATGGACAATAGTTGGCCAATATGAAATGGATTTGCAAGGGATTTGCATACGTTACAAATATTGCAGACAATTTTCTTTTAAACATGCATCTAAACATGTTATATATATTTGTTATTGAAAATCGATCTTAAAGTTAAAAATTATATAATAAAAAAATTAACTTTTACTAAAAATTCAGACTAAATGGACAATAGTTGGCCTACATATGAATCGATTTGCAAGGGATTTGCATACGTTACAAATATTGCAGACAATTTTCTTTTAAACATGCATCTAAACATGTTATATATATTTGTTATTGAAAATCGATCTTAAACTTAAAAATTATATAATAAAAAAATTAACTTTTACTAAAAATTCAGACTAAATGGACAATAGTTGGCCTATATATGAAATGGATTTACAAGGGATTTGCATACGTTACAAATGTTGCAGACAATTTTCTTTTAAACATGCATCTAAACATGTTATATATATTTGTTATTGAAAATCGATCTTAAAGTTAAAAATTATACTAAAAAAATTAACTTTTACTAAAAATTCAGACTAAATGGACAATAGTTGGCCTACATATGAATCGATTTGCTAGGGATTTGCACACATTAAAAATATTGCAGACAATTTTCTTTCAAACATGCATCTAAACATGTTATATATATTTGTTATTGAAATTCGATCTTAAAGTTAAAAATTATATAATAAAAAAATTAACTTTTACTAAAAATTCAGACTAAATGGACAATAGTTGGCCTATATATGAAATGGATTTGCAAGGGATTTGCATACGTTGCAAATGTTGCAGACAATTTTCTTTTAAACATGCATCTAAACATGTTATATATATTTGTTATTGAAAATCGGTCTTAAAGTTAAAAATTATATAATAAAAAAATTAAATTTTTTTAAAAATTCAGATTAAATGGACAATAGTTGGCCTACATATGAAATGTTGAAGAAAATTTTCTTTTAAACATGCATCTAAACATGTTATATATATTTGTTATTGAAAATCGATCTTAAACTTAAAAATTATATAATAAAAAAATTAAATTTTATTAAAAATTCAGATTAAATGGACAATAGTTGGCCTACATATGAAATGTTGATGAAAATGTTCTTTTAAACATGCATCTAAACATGTTATACATATTTGTTATTGAAAATCGATCTTAAACTTAAAAATTATATAATAAAAAAATTAACTTTTATTAAAAATTCAGATTAAATGGACAATAGTTGGCCAATATGAAATGGATTTGCAAGGGATTTGCATACGTTACAAATATTGCAGACAATTTTCTTTTAAACATGCATCTAAACATGTTATATATATTTGTTATTGAAAATCGATCTTAAAGTTAAAAATTATATAATAAAAAAATTAACTTTTACTAAAAATTCAGACTAAATGGACAATAGTTGGCCTACATATGAATCGATTTGCAAGGGATTTGCATACGTTACAAATATTGCAGACAATTTTCTTTTAAACATGCATCTAAACATGTTATATATATTTGTTATTGAAAATCGATCTTAAACTTAAAAATTATATAATAAAAAAATTAACTTTTATTAAAAATTCAGATTAAATGGACAATAGTTGGCCTACATATGAAATGTTGAAGAAAATTTTCTTTTAAACATGCATCTAAACATGTTATATATATTTGTTATTGAAAATCGATCTTAAACTTAAAAATTATATAATAAAAAAATTAACTTTTATTAAAAATTCAGATTAAATGGACAATAGTTGGCCAATATGAAATGGATTTGCAAGGGATTTGCATACGTTACAAATATTGCAGACAATTTTCTTTTAAACATGCATCTAAACATGTTATATATATTTGTTATTGAAAATCGATCTTAAACTTAAAAATTATATAATAAAAAAATTAACTTTTATTAAAAATTCAGATTAAATGGACAATAGTTGGCCTACATATGAAATGTTGAAGAAAATTTTCTTTTAAACATGCATCTAAACATGTTATATATATTTGTTATTGAAAATCGATCTTAAACTTAAAAATTATATAATAAAAAAATTAAATTTTTTTAAAAATTCAGATTAAATGGACAATAGTTGGCCTACATATGAAATGTTGATGAAAATGTTCTTTTAAACATGCATCTAAACATGTTATACATATTTGTTATTGAAAATCGATCTTAAAGTTAAAAATTATATAATAAAAAAATTAACTTTTACTAAAAATTCGGACTAAATGGACAATAGTTGGCCTATATATGAAATGGATTTACAAGGGATTTGCATACGTTACAAATGTTGCAGACAATTTTCTTTTAAACATGCATCTAAACATGTTATATATATTTGTTATTGAAAATCGATCTTAAAGTTAAAAATTATATAATAAAAAAATTAACTTTTACTAAAAATTCAGACTAAATGGACAATAGTTGGCCTACATATGAATCGATTTGCTAGGGATTTGCACACATTAAAAATATTGCAGACAATTTTCTTTCAAACATGCATCTAAACATGTTATATATATTTGTTATTGAAAATCGATCTTAAAGTTAAAAATTATACTAAAAAAATTAAATTTTATTAAAAATTCAGACTAAATGGACAATAGTTGGCCTAGATATGAAATGTTGAAGAAAATTTTCTTTTAAACATGTAGCTAAACATCTTATATACGAGTATTGGCTCTGTTGTAATTTTACTTTTGCACAGAACTTTAGGCAACACACATTCAATGACTACTTAACTTTGACGCGAATACAAGAGATTCTTTTTAATATAAAATATTGCTGACAAAATTCTTTCCCCTCAAACTTTTGACCTGGTGCTTTAAAGCATTAAAAATGACTTTCACTTTTGTACGATATAATGAATATCTATAACGCCCATATTATTCTCTATAAATATAATTATTAAATGTATCTGGCAACAAGTGTTCATTGAAGTTTATTCTGAAATGTTGCCAGCAACATTGTATTCAAAAAAAACGTTAAAAATTACTTTTATTTTTATAAAACCTTTTACATAAATCTCTAGTCTGCATAATTTTCAGTTACATACAAATTTCTGTTAATATTTTCCCTTTCCAAACCATTCCAAGCATTAAGTCGAAGTCGGCATTTCCAGTGTCAGTGTGAAACAAAACTTGTTGGCCACATTTCTTCAGCGTTTTTTCTTCCAGATTTAAAACAAAAAACCAATTTCTATTGACAAACTGGTTAGAGAAAATTATTTGGCAACATTTAATGCATTTAAGACGCTCTCGAGCGCATTAATATCAATTAATTTACAAAGAGATTAAGCGACTTTCGCTACTGGTTCCTACAGTATCAATGACAGCTGTCAATTGGACATGTTACGTGGCCGGACACCAATAACGCATTAAAATTTAAGTGACTCGTGTCAATTGCTTACACAAAACATGCATTTTGATTTTCTATTTGGAATTTGTTTGCGTCGGGGCCGAGTTTGGAATTCCTTATGAAACCCACTCGTTGTACTGTTTTGATTTTATTCTCAATTTTTTTTTTTTTTTATTATTTTTTTTTTTGGATTTTGTGTGAACTTACCCGTATGAAACAAAACGGCAGACCATCTGTAGTATCTGTTCCATTTGTATTGCTGCCACTGCTGCCGCTGCTGTTATTGCTGCTCAATGTGTTCATGCCACTGCCATTGGCGATATCAAGACTTAATGTGGTTGTATCCATTATTTTCTGAGCTTTTGTTTTTATTACTGTCTTGTTGCAAGTTGTGTGTTGCACAATGCAAAGAGTAGAGTGTGAGGTGGCTTGTTGCAAGAGTAAGAGTTTCTTCCAAAGAATAATAAGAAATAAAAAATTTTGTAGAGCAAAAAGCAAAACAAAACAAAACAAGGCGATTAATTTCGCTTTTTACTTAAAAAGCCTTTAATACGTTTTTAATACTTTTCATTAACGGACGGCTGTGCGAAGTTGTTTTATTTATTCTTTTATTAAATTTTTTTTTAAATTCATTATTGCATATTTTTCTTTTCTTAAAAACAGCAACAATTTTATTTATTTATTTATTTTTTTTTTTTTTTGTTTTTAATTTATGCACTAATTCAATTCTGAAGCACGGAAATTCACTCGTTAAGCACTTGTATTTTTCTTTGAAGCTTTTCTTTAAATTGTTAATGGAAAAGAAAGTCCCCCACTCGCTGGTGCATTAGAGAAGAAAACGCTCCTCTCCGATATTTCACTTTTTAATTGTTTTTATTTTTTATTTTTTTTTTATAAATATTTGTATAAACGCCTGTTGTTGTTGTTTCAAATTAGTTTTATGGTTGGGATAATATAATTCTGCAACGATAAAGAAAAAAAAAACTCATCAATGTTGAGCTTTTAAAACAAAAATTTGCATAAATTTAAATGCCGGTTTGAAAATAAATTACTTTCAGTGGAAATGCTATAATTGTTAGTTTTAATTTTATTTCCGTAAAATGTTATTACTTGAAACACCTGGCCAAGAGGCCTTTTAATTTAAACCAGCAGAAGTTTATAATCTAGACTTGAGAACAGATAATTACAATTGTCTCACTCACTCTCTATAAGTTGATAGATACGTGGTTCGAATCTCAATTCATATATGAGGTAATAATAAATTTCTTCCGGAAATTCATTGAGAATTTAATAATTTTATAAGTAGAACTCTCCCTTCTAAGGCTGTCCCTTCCTTTTCTTGTGAGAATTTAATAAATTTATAAATAGAATTCTCCCTGCTAGCCCACTCCCTCGTTTTTCCTGTGAGAATTTAATAAATTTATAACTATAACTCTCCCTTCTAGCCCTCTCCCTTCCTTTTCCTGTGAGAATATGATAAATTTATAACTGGAAACCTTCCTTCTAGCCCTCTCGCCTCCTTTTCCTGTGAGAATTTAATAAATTTATAACTATAACTCTCCCTTCTAGGGCTCTCCCTTCCTTTCCTGTGAGAATATAATCAATTTATAACTAGACGTCTTCCTTCTAGCCCTCTCCCTTCCTCTTGCTGTGAGAATATAATAAATTTATAACTAGAAGTCTCCCTTCTAGCCCTCTGTCTTCCTTTTACTGTGAGAATTTAATAAATTTATAACTATAATTCTCCCTTCCAGGGCACTCCCTTCCTTTCCTGTAAGGATTTAATAAATTTATAAGTAGAAGTCTCCCTTTTAGCCCTCTGTCTTCCTTTTCTAAAGGAATTTCCAGTAGAAGGATCTTCATGGTGTAGACTATTGGTTAGTTTCTCTATACTTTCCGCTACATGCAAGTATTATGATTTTTGATTTAATCGCATGCGCACTGTATTTCGAGTGAGAGTAGCCGTGCGCAGACTAGCCCTTCACCAATTTGCTTTCGTATTCACAAACACAAGCACGACATACATGGAGTGAGTTTAAGATCCCCTAGACCTTTGGAAAATCTAAAACAAATAAGCCAGTATGCAGAATTAGAAGCAAAGTAGCAATTAAAGTATGTACTTCTGCTACTACTTGCCGCAAAGCACAATAGGCAAAATGCATTGGAGGTCGCGTTTAATATTTAGCTTTCAAAGGAAGTAGCAATTCGTTTATAGTTGAGATGCAGCGAAATGCAGAATGAAATGCCGACAGAGAGACCGAAGCTCGTAGAAATATATTTACAACATTGATAAACAAATACTAGTATTTCAGCGAAAGAGAATAATTAAATATTGAAACATTTTGTAATAAAATGTTGCCGTTCAATAAATGTGAAATGCTAAAGTGTTGCATGGTGTTGGCTGGTTAGTTGTTTAGCAACATGTTGCTAACGAATATTCTGTAAACACCTGCAGTATTTCTTCGCCTTTATAAAGTTCTTTAAAATTGTATCATATTTATTTAAAAATGGTTTTTTGTCAAGTACTCGGAAAACAAGATATAAGTGGCATATTAAATGTTTACAATTAAAAGATAATGACTATTTTAGTAATTTATTATTATGTGGAAGTTTTCTTCTTGCTTTGGCATAGAAGATAATTCGATGTGTGTGTGTGTGTGTGTGTGTGTGTGAATGTATGTTATTAAAGCCAAAATGATACAGACTTGCGAGCCAGATTTGAATCATTCGGTTCAGGGAGGCCAGTGATAACGTTTTTTCTTATAATTCTTTTCTCTTAAGCAATGACGTCATTTGAATTTTAAATTTATTTTCGCATGCCAATAAAATAAAGCAAAAAATGAAAAAAAAAATGAAAAATCTTTATTTAATTACACTCATAAGCAGGCCATTATCTTTAAGGAAAGAATCGCTTCAAACCAATTAAAGAAATATAAATTTAATTTTGGTAGAGGTGAATAAAAATTCAGATTTGTTAGCTTTTCTTTGTGTTAATATTTTTATCATTTATTTTTTAAAATGTTTTTAATGTTTGCAAAACAAAAAATTATTATTTAAATATCTGTGGATTTAATTGATTCAAAAATATATTCTCAAGTTGAATGCTCTCTTATTGAAAACGTTACGAAATTTAGCCTATTAAAAAATGACTTAAATAAAAATTAATAATATTCGAAATAAAATCGGTTGAAATTACGAAAAAAAAAATACTTCATTCATTCATTCATTCATTCATACTTCCAATTGAAAATATTTTCATTGACTCGAATAGAATAGTTTCATTGACTGGCGGCTAATCTGTACGAAAGACATTCACGCAAAAAAAAAAAAAAAAAAAATATATAATCTATTGTGGATTTGGAAAAAAAACACTTTGTGCAAGTGAAATAATATTAAAAGAAATTTCAAATTTTTGGCTAATGTGCACTTATTCACGTGAACGTTTAGAACGTCATGTAGTTTTTTTAAGAAGCGAATTTACTTCAAGTTTAAAGTGAAACCATCGAAAAGTTAAATTACATTTTCTATAAAGAAACCCAATCAGTTATAAAACAATTTCTAAATTAAAATTTATAAATGTCTTTGTCTACAGTGTAAATATATTTATTTATCACATAATGGAATATTAAAAAAAATAATGAAAAAATAGTAAAATGTTTTAAGTATTAACTAAGGCAGTGACTGGAGCTGGATCTTGGAAGTAGTGGCAGGAGAAGATGATTTCATATACCGTTTGAAGAAGGGGTTGATGTTGGAACACTGTGTCCAGCAGAAACTTCATCCAATGCGGGACTGAGGGCCATATAGTGTGAGATCGTAGTTTCGTCTAAGGTAATGGCTAGCGCTTGCCAGGCACACAGCACTAAGCCACAAAGTCGGGAAACACAGGTCAATTTTGAAGAATGAATACAATGCAAAATAGTAAAAGTAAATTTGCCACGAATTTCAGAAGTTGGCACAGTATACCACAAACCGCCTATTATTGAGCTTCGAGTCAAGAATCACTTATGGGATAATCTTCTTCAATAATCCGATAAAATAAAAAATATAAACGAATTGGGCTCAGTTTTGGAATTAATAAAATATTTATTTTTCCCTCATGTTTATTTCAGAATTGCAATCTTTACAAAAAAAACGTTTAACTGGCATACAAAAAAACACGCCAAAGAAAAAGGCTTTGTGTTCACTCGACTTCTGTCAGCGATTTCCCCCTTTAAAGTACAAACCAACGAAGGACTCTTGTTTTATACATTTCACTTTTAAGCATGCATGTGTGAAGATCTCATTTTCACATTCCAAACACATTGTGCAATATATTGTACTGGACTGCGGCATACAAATCAGAAACATTTTGATTTAAATAGAAATGCCGGAAGCAAATTCATTCATCAAATGAGTTTCAATGAAACTCGCCACTAAAAAGGTTTTCAAAATCACAAATGCAAAACTTTAGCCAAATTTGAAAACAACGTACAGCAAGAAATATTGAACTACTTTCAGTTTATTGCATGCAATGGGACTTACATACAACATGCGAATACGTATGAGCACATTCGCAAAGCAGAGTTCCCTTAAACTGCTCTAGTTTTTACTTTTGTTGAACTGCATTTGCCAATAAATATTTACTTAATTTGGTATTGAGAAAAAAAGCCAGCAAAGCTGAAAACAGTGCCAGTTTTATTTATTTCCTCAAAAGTATTTATTTTGCAATTTAAATTCAACTATTTTTTAAATGGCATTTTTTGTTGCGAGCACAAGTGTGAGGAGGTACGAGTAAATATTTGTGAACGTACGATAGCGCCAAGTGAAATATAAAAAAATATTGTTAATCTTATCTGTAATAAAAAAAAAGCTGTTTACAGCAACAAGTAGAGAAATGAATAACTTGTTTATTTACACTATTTTATAAAAGTTTGCAAAAGTCTCTTAAATGAGTCCATTCAACAACCAACAACCATCGTTTTACATTGAAGCAATTGCAAGTCTGTTCGTCGTTAATTAAAAGTGGAATTTGATAGATTTGCTTTCAAGAAGAGCTTTCAATTATCACAACTTTACTTTAAGCTAAAAGGGAAACTCATCTTACTTATCTTCATCCTCCCTTTCAAAGGGAGGTTTAGACATTTGCAGTTGCTACGCTTTCGCATTACTTTTGAATTTTGAAATATATGTATTCGTACAGTAGAAATATATAAAAATAAATCAGGTTTCTTTCTAAAAATAATGGAAAAAATGTTTTCGACAGATTTCACCAGGTAAACCAAACAATCACATATTTGTAAGTTCGCAATTGCAGGTGCCACTGTAATTGTTGCCTGCTCTATCGCCAAGTTCTAATGCTGATCGTAAGCCTGTATTACTTGCATTTAAAAAGAATTTATTCATAAAGTTTTCATAAGAAAAACCCCTTTACTCCATTTTCAAAATAGCTGTTCTAATCAAACTAGTAGAACTATTAGAACTATTAGAACAGTAGCCGAATATGAAAACAATTAAAAGGTGAAAAAACCCAACAAAATCAAATTTAATCAATATTAAGAAAAAATCGGCAAAATCAAAAAAAAAAAAAAAAAACAAAAGAGAGACTTGAAGGAACCTTAGTAATGAGTCTTAAAAGTTTTCAGAAGGTATTTGCATAAAAGTATATAGTGCCGATACACGTATGGCCTAAAAACCAGAAGGTTGTTTAATAAAAATTTATTTACTTATTAATTAAATTATATGTACTTTTTCTAAAAAATTTTATTTAAAAAATAGTGCGCTAAAGCTGATTGCCTTTATTAATGTTAACAAGTATCCCACGGGTAGCATCTGAAGATTAAGATAAAAAAATCCCTCAAATTAAATTGTTAAAACTATTTAAATTATTGAGATACATTTAAAAATATATTTAAACGCAAACACATTTCTCGCAGTCCTTTTTATCTTTTTTTCCATCTGTTCCGAGAAATACATTTGAAAATTACTAAAATTACTTAATAGTTTCATATAACTAAGGAATAAGTTCATTGTTTTAATGTTTGCAAGACAACTCGGGGGAACGAAGAATTTTACGTCGCGTACATTGATCGTAATAGGAATAATGGAGAGCCTACTAAATCGTAGATTGCGTGTGCGTTTCCTGCATGTAAGCTGGGTGTTTTTCCTTCAGACAAACCAAAAGCTGTGCAGGTTGAGTCGGTTAAAAAAAAAATTATTTCTATTTCTACTTCATGCACAGGTTGAGGAAAAAAAATTCTTTCTGATTTCGCCACTCGCCTAGTTGCATTTGTGCCATGATGCATTAAACACATTCCCCACCGGGTGTTGGTGTGCCTCATTGAATGCATAGATTTTCCTGAAGCAACAAATTGTCGGGCCTAAAACATTATTTTTAAAACCATTCTTTTTCTTGACGACTTTCATTACAAGACGCATTTTATTTAGAAGTTGCTAATTTTATAAAATTTTGTCTGTCAATAATGAGTTTAAGGAGACAAAAGCAAAACGGTTTAGTCAAAATCACTACTAATTTAGCATTTTCATTTTTATGTATGTACATACATATACGACTGTATAGATCATAAAATTATGTGTATTTCTTGGGATGGCAGCCCTCATAAAATTTTAATCTGTTCTGAACAGAACAATAAAACAAATTTTTCCTTCATTTTATCCTCAACAACGTCTTTGCAAAAAAATGTCCGGGCCTTTTTGGTTACAGTAGAAACATTTAAAATTTAATTTTAGAGAATTTAATATTTGATATGGAAACCTTTAGCATCTAACATGCACTGTAAAAGGTTTTTCGTTGAACCTATTAGTTTCGTTTCTTTCAAAAGCAACTGCAAATCCTCTATAGGATTGATGTTTGGTCTTTTTGATATTTCTTCAAATATCTATAAGGGTGTGATATACATACATACCATATACATATATGTATATGGTATGTATGTATGTATGAACTTCATATAATAATTTTTTTATAATAAAAATGTCATTAAATTCACTAAAATTGTAACTAAACTGCTTATTTATATATATGTGTATCTAAGTGTATTAATTATATTCATGTAGTATACATATATACATATGTACATACATATGTATATGCTATATATTTGTTAATACGATTTGGTATATAAAACACTGATTGCACAAGTCTTCTTACAAGGGTGAAACACACACATATAGACTTGTATATGTTTGGGAATGCACTTGTACAAAACTGCGACTCAATATACATATCTGGTTTGACGTTTTTAAATTACAGAATGTTAACTCGTCTCTTTTCTTTTATGTCATTTCACCCACATCCACACACACTTACCCATACACACACATGATACCAGAATTGAATTAATTTTTTAACAAACGTACCCACTCAATATTGAAATAAATTAACTTTTATAATTATTTAAATATGAATTGATTTGTGTATGGATGTATGTATGTATGTATGTATGCATATAATAACAAAAACAACAATTTCGTTACAGCAAAGCTTCTTTCCGGTTAATAGAATCATAATAAAGCAGATGAAAGAGCACAGATAAACAAAAAATTGGTAGAAGTACGAGTATGCTGTATGCAAGTACAGAACACAACCCATGTGATTGTTGTTTACATTTTGCTTTTGAATTGTTGTTTTGTTGGCAATTATTATATGCACTTCTTTTTTTAATTATTATTCAACTTAAATTACATAGAAACATATGTACATACATACGTGCATGTAAGTATTAATGTACGCATATAGCCGTCTCTTATTCATATTTATTTAAGTTTTCACCGCATTGAAACAGTTATAAATGAAACAATAGAAATGTATGTGAAAATTTACTTACATACACACACGCACACACATCGGATTGAATAGTAAAAACAAATACACAGGCTTACACTCTCACTTGGGTCTTGGATTGTGGGGTAGGGTTACATTCCCATAGACACATTGTTTAGGAATTGTATGAATAAAAATTCAGCTAAATGGAAAATCGTTAACAATAAGAGCAGAAAAGTTGTAATATTTCACTACACTTAATAAATTTTGGAAATCTGGCAAAAAAAAAATTGTTTACAAAAATAAAAATTCCTGTTCATGTACATACACGCTCCCCACATGCACAAGCATGTAATATAGTGTTTCTATTTTAATTCATACATACGTACTTAAAATAATACATTATTGTTGTTTTTTTTGTTGCTTCACTTAAATTATTCTGTTTCTATCAAATTTTTTTTCTCTTTTTATATATTATTTAACTGATTGACTTAATAATTTTGACATTTAACCGCATTCCGAATTCAGATGTCCGCACGTGTCGAAAGTCGTTTATGAACTGAAGTGGCTGAATTTGGTTAAAGGTAAATATGGCTCAAATGTCCACTGTGTTACCTAGACTCTCACTCTCTGAGCATAATAGGAGTAGAAAAACAACAAAACACACGGTTGTATTTAATTCACACTTGTTGATTTAGTAACAGGTATTTTGAATTGAAATGGAGTTGGCAATTCTTACCAGTCAGTTGTAAGCAAAAAAAATTTATTTCCTGCTTGTAAATAACACAAATGCTGAAATTCCTTAGAAAACATAGTAAACCAAAAAAAAGCAGGGGAAAGCAAAGGAGCCCTTTACCCACAGACAACAAGTAGAACAAACTCCATTTTTGGCATAGACCCATTTTTTCAAAGGAATGGCACATAAAACAGCTTTAAGTTCAGTAGGCGACTAAGAAAACTCTTTATAAGAAATTTCAAATAAATACAATCATTTAGCAATTTTGAGTATTTGAAATGCGAAAGTTTTCAAATAGTATTACTCAGCAATTCCAGTGATAACAATAACAATATTATAATTAAAGAATAAAACAAAATTTTTCTTTCAAATTTTAACTATCCGCCGTTTTAAAGAATTTCGCAAATTGAAAAAGTTTCCTTGGAAGCACGAAGGAAAAAATTAAATTAAAATATTTGAATTTAAATTATATTTGAAGAACTGATATCAAGTTTCTGCCTCCAATTGCGGGTCCCATAATTATTTTCTTTTTTTTTAATAAAAAACAGAAAAAAATCCATCATTTTAAAAAGCTAAAATTTTGAAGCATAGAAGAAGGAAAGTTATTGAATTGGATTTTAAGGCACAAACTTTGCACTGTGTGAACGAATACTAGTTATGCAGAGTGGAAATGAAGTAAAATCATTTTTATATTCTATAAAATGGCCGAAGATGAACATTTATTTCAAAAGCATTTCTTTTTCAATATATGTATATTGTACTTTAATGTGAAATCAGTAGGATTGTTTTTTACTTTTAAAATTCATTACATTTTTATTTGTTTTGTGTAAAAGTTACGTGTAAATTTTAATACATGTTTTATTTTAAGAAACCGTAGTTTTATTTCTGTTCCATTCGTTTGTAAAACTTATCATAAAGTGTAAACGATTCAAAACAGTTACATTTTTTAATAAATATTATTCAGAACATTTACATTTTAAAGACAGTCATACATTTTACAATAATTTGGTTCTTTTTTTTAAAAGTTCAATAGTGCTTTATTACTAATTCTTTTTGTTCTTAAATGATAATTTGTTTTTCATAATGTGAAAATAAAAGTCAAATAAGGGAATTGTACAATCTTGGTTAAATGTACATTGAAATTAAAATTGAATTTTGAAAATGTTAATAAAAACTGATCTGTTTTAATTCGTTTTCGATCAAAATTTTGATCAAATCAAATAAAAAATTTCACTTGTTATTCATTTATTCTTTTATATAAAATAAGTATTCAAATAAGTCATATATCATGGAGTTTTCATGAGAAAATAAATTATTTATTTAGAACTGTATAAAAATGTTTCATGTGCTATTACGAGTACATAAAAAAATAGCAAGCAAGACACTTATTTCTTTTAATTACTTTTTTATTATTATTATTATTATTATTATTATTATTATTATTATTATTATTGTTTTATGCAATATCTACTAATAAGAACGAAATATTCAACGTATATATTCAAATATGTATGTTGTATGTGGTACATTTAGGGTATTCAAATATAAATAAATTTCTTAATAATTTATTTTCTAATATTTCCATTTGGTCGCACACATTTGTATACGGATATGTGTATATTTCTAATCAAAATGAAAATCAGTATTATAAAGTTTAAGTATTTAAAACCAAAAATTCAGATACATGTGTAACGGAAATACGAATTTATTTTTAAAATAAAGTAAAATAATTTCTGAAAATAAAACCGCCGACATGCGCTCTTACAGCGTATTATTCAATATATAATAGTTGACAAGAAAATTTGTGAGCCTTTGAATTTCAACATACGGCTCGGTTTAAGAAATATTAAAAATATTTTGAAAGCATGGCAACAATATGAAAAAGAACCCATATCGCCAAATAAAACCATATTTACCAAGAAAACATTTCGAAAAAATAGTATTGAAAATAAGACTATACAAGAAATTTTAATGAAAGGAAATCAAACTTAAGTTGGGCTTAAAAAAAAAACTTTTCACTTCGCCTTTAAGCAATACAAAATCAACATGGAGGAATTGTAAGCAGCTTTGAAATTTAGACGCTTTTCTCATACCAAAAATGAAATTTAATTGTTAAATTATTCTTAAAATAATACACAATATTTATTTACACACCCTTTCCTTATTAAATCTAAAAATAAAAATATTAAATATTATATTGAGAAGACTTAGCAAATTAACATGACTAATTAATACTTATTTTAAATTTAAAAGTAATAACAAACAAAAATAATGTTTTCTTTATATATTAAAAGTTTTTTCAGAATTTTCTCTCTATCAGTGTGCCAATATAGGGTTTTTATCTATTAATATGTATAAGAGGCAATTCATACAATGACTTTGTTTTTCTTGACTTTTTCTTAATTCTCAGTGGGTTTTAATATCTAATAAACCCATCAATATATTTTCCCCCTTTTCATTATGGGGCTGTATAAAAAGTAACTTAAAGACTTCGTGTGAATCCTAACGAACTTCTCTGCTATATTCTTTTTTCACAACTTACATGCTCGAGTAAATAATAATATGAATGAATAAAATGAATAAAATGTGCAAAAATATATGTGATTCAGACTTAAACATTTCCAAAAATAACGTGACAATAACTAAGAGAATAAAATATAAGGAATATATATATGCATATACATATATATATAAAGCACGATGCACTAACATATAATTCAATAACATATTGTAGAATCATTAAGTGAATTAGTTTAGTACGATCATATAATGTTTAAGAATTAAAAAGAATAATTTTTAAGCTATTTCTCCAACCGTGTTCTAATATATTCAAGTGTATATTATATATTTTTACTTCTGTTAATTACTGTACAACGAATAATTGTTATGATTTTTTTAATTTAGAAATAATTATTCATTTTATAAGCTTTACGTTTTTCCTTGAAAATTGTATCTGCCTTATGAACTTTTCCCCTGTTCAACATTATGGCAGGAATCCCGTAAGAAAGATAAAATCCTTGCGAGTTCGAAAAACAGACAGAAATCGTAATTCGAAAATAAAATTTTATAAAATTATTTATTTAAAAAAAAACTGCTTTTGTTAAATATTTATTTTTAAATGTTTATCTCATAACCCAAAATTGTATTTGAAAATAAAGGCCTACTAACATGTAATACGTCATACGTGTACTTTATACTTTTTCCACTCACAACTAATTTAAACTCTACATATTCACAGCAGCCAGTTTAAAATCAATACTTGTGGATTAAGGCCAAGTACGAAAGTTGGGCAACATCTAACTTTTTATATATATTTTTTGTTATTACATTTTTATTCAACTGGTTTTTAGTGCAAAACAACATTAACAAAGTGCTGATTGTGACAAACTTTTGCGTCGCTCCTTCATGTTAGTTGAGAGAGTACAAATTATACAATTCTTATGAAATATTTTATATGACATATATTCATAGACATTGTCTTGCCAGCATAACCATATAAAGCACAGCTATGTGTATGAAATATAGGCAAAGCAATTCTTCATAGCATAGTTTTAGGCGTAAAATAATTACATATTGAATTGAATCAACATAGTGGAATTGTTCATTTTTAGAGTTTAAATTAGTACAAAATGTAAATTTACTATTATGTCTTAAAACATTTATTTCGTTAATATTACATTTTTTGTGTTTTGGTTTTTTGCTAATATAAATTTCGAGTGTTTAGTTTGTAAGCCTTGTTTAGTTTTAGTTCCTCTCTTTTTATTTCTCTCGATTATTTGGAAATAAATAAACAGATACGTTTAGTTCAAGTACCTAGTACATATACATATAGTATATATATATAACTATGTATAATGTTAAGTTAAAAAATTAAAAATCGACGTCATAATGTTGAATCTGTTGTTTTTAAATAGTGTTTTCATATGGCAGTAGTAAATAATTATTTAAATATTGTAAATATTGTATTTAAGGTTTTTTCAAGTTAATGACAAAATTAAATTGACTTTTCAGTAATATGGATTATAATAAATCTTATATAAAAAAAAATATTTATATATAAATTTGACAAATAAACAGCCTTATGCATAAGGTAATTGGTACATATTTGATTAATAAGTTTTTTGCATTATTCTACTCTTCCAGCTAAGCATATTCAATTTAATTTGTTAATTTTGATATGAATCGGTTTGACAGTTTTAGGAAATATATTTTGCAACAAAATGCTTTTAACATATGCAAGGCATACATACAATATGCATTTAACGTATAATATTACGGTTAGTGTATACTGATTTAATTCAAAAGCATTTCCTCCGATTATTTATTATAATTTTCACATTTGAAAACTTTTTTATGTTACATTTTTGCTAAAAGCGTGATATTCATACAATTACATTAACATTGAAGTTCTTTTTAAATAATATGGTTCAGCCATTTTAAACTAGTAACTCTTTCAGAACTGGAAGTTTACATTTTAGTATACAAATTCGAGAAAAAACTAATAGGATTTGAAAACATACAACTTCTACAAAAATGCCATTTACACAAATTTTCAGTTTATACATAGTTTACTTTACAATAACATAAATAACAGGGGGCTTTAATTTCCCCTTTTCTTTAAATATTTTTTTTTTTTACTTTTTTTCTATAGTAAATAAAATGTTTTTCATTTGTATGCCTTATGAATTACTTTTTTTTCTGCAGTCCTTCCTTTTAGAATTGGGCACATTTTTATGAACTTTTTTTCGGAATTTTAGTTTGTATTGAACTTTGAATTGGTCATCTAAGTTGTTCTAAAACAATCCTCTGGTGTTTTCTTCTCTCATTTTATACTACCGAAAAAATCTAATCACATAAAATAAGGGAAATGAAAGCAGTTCGGTTTAATTCAAACTATATACTTTTCGGCTACATACCTGTATCGAATGTGCTGGGATTAATGTAACTTATGAGATCCTGATCGGACATAGTGGTCAGGTCTTGGGGTATCGGTGCGAGAGGAGCAACAACAGCTGCAGCAGCAGCGGCTGCTACAGCTTCTACTGCAGCTGCGGCTGGATGTATATTAGGTGTGGGAGCTGCTGGAGTTTGTTGCGTAACGACGGCTCCGTTTGGTGTTATAGCAGCTGCTGCTACTGAGTTCTGTAATACGTTGTCGGTAGCCAATGCAACAATCAGAGATTCTTGGGGTGGTGCAGTCCTTAAAATAAATAACAAAAAAAAAATTGAGAGTCATTACCAAACATTTATGCATTCATCTCATCTTAAATAGAATATGTATAGAATTATTTCAATGGCAAAAAAAGTTTGTATCTTTGGATTGTATGTAAAAAGGATGATGTTTGAAGAATTGGGATGTCATTCTTCGACCTTGGAAAATTGTATTCCATATAAGGCCAACTTGTAAAGTTATTAGATAATGATGTGTCAGCTACAATTTATGCTGTTGAACTAATAATTCACTGTTTCACGTATTCAAGCCTCAAAGGTTTTTAAAACTATTCTTTCCCCTTGGGATAAAAAAGATTGTTATACTTACATGGCCAATGCTGGAAACTGGCTAGAGACTGTGTCACTAACAACATTTGTTGCTACAACACTGTCTTGAGTTGTTGGCACTACATCCGAATGATTCAATATCAAGTTTAAGCGATTACATGTTAGAGAATCTGCAGTAACATTTTGTGTCGCCATTATTTGCTGTTGCGGTGAATGTGTGCTGTGGCAATGGTGATGATGCTGGGTCTGTTGCTCTTGATTGGATATAAAATCGGCAGCAGCTTTAATGATCATGTTGCTGACAGCTGTTGATGTGGCTGTGGTTACCTCGGTTTGCATCGAGGTTTGTGTGGGAGGTACTGCAACTGTTGAATCACTTGGTGGCGTCATTATTATGTTACTTAGCGCCAAAGCAGCTACAGTTGCATCTTGTTGGGTAGGCTGGGCATGCATGGCAATATCATTGAGTATGGAATTGGCCATTGTGACCTGATGGGGAGCCATTATGTTGGGCACGACTGCGGTAGCTGCTCCGTTATCTGAGCAAAGTATGGTTGAGGGAGAGACAGAGGGATTCATAATAATGTCAGTTGAAAGCCCCGAAGTCTGGCTACCTTCTGTTCCAACGGTAACTGAAGCTGTAGAACCAGATGGCAATAATTGCGGTAACGGCAATGATGGTGTCAATTGTACGGAAGGTTCTGAATTCAACATTATATCTTGCGTTATAGGAGACTTGTGAGCGGTGAGTGTATTGGAAGGAGAAGTTCCCGATAGTGGAGAAACCGAAGCTGATTTTGAACCGGCCGAAGAATTGGACAGACTGCGCTCTAGGATGACAGCTGCTGCAGCTGCTGCGGCCACAGCTGTAGTTTGAGGTGTAGTCAAAATGTCTGTCAGGGCATGATCTATGGCAGTTGTGTTTGGAACGCCAAATAAAGTCTCTTCTGTCACGGTATCTGCAGTGTCGGTAACATTTGTCGACTTGGCCAAATCTGTTATAAATTTATCAACTTTAGCCACCGATACCGCCTTAGCTATTTCTTTCTTCACTGCCATTTCAACAGCTGCAGCTACCGCTACTTCCATGGGTGTGGTGGTGGCCGTAGCTGGGGCACCGGGAAAACCTTGCATACTGTTATTATCATACATTAAGGCATCAATACTAGCCTTGCGATCGTAGCGCGCATGATATTGTAAAGTTGTTGGACTCTGAGGTGCCCCAATGCCACAACCAGCTACTACTGATTCCGGTGAGTGTATAGCGTCAGCCATTGAGTTTTGCGACGATTCATCCATTAGTTCGGTTTTCAATGCTTCAGCTGCCGCCACAGCGTTCAGGTGAACCAATTGTTGCTCAGAAATCAATGGCTGACCATTATTTAAAGATGGTCGTCTTACTATCATAGGCATTTGTGTGGTAATGGGTGGCGGCATCATGTCAGCATCAATTTCATGCTTAGTTTCTGTATTAGGCCATAGAGAACTGGACGCCGCGACCACTGCTGCAGCTGATGTTGTATCCATAAAAGATCCATCTACAAATATACATGGGAACTAATTAATAACGCCCAAAAGGTCGAAATAGTAAAGTTTCGTTTTTATGTTTCATTTCTAAAAGGAAATAATTTTATTTAAAAAAAATATATTTTCTCTTTTATTTTTAATGAAGAAAATCTAAAAAAACCGAACTTTTTTTAGTACTATTGGTAAGAAAGGCTTAAAATCTAAGGATAATATTCTTTTCTTATATTCTTTAACCATAGAATGTATAATTGTCGGTTAAAGGAGATCACAATTACTGTAAAATTAAATGACTAAAATGAGTGGTTTATTCGGTAATTAAACAAAAAAAAAAAAATGTTAAGAAAAAACTAAAATTATAAAAATGTTTGGACTTGAATTAAAAATTAAGTAAATAAACTTTTAGGCTAGATTTCGTAAAAGCTTAATATAGTATAAAACTAGTTATAACTACTAATGGTAAAACGAAATAGTTGTTGGCAAACAAGTAAAATTTTAAATTGAAGAAATATCATTCCAATATAAACTAAATATTTATAGTTCAAGACATGAGTGAATAATTTCACATCTTTTAGAATTAGGAAATAAAAAAATTCTTTGAGATTTTATTTCATTTGCCAAGTAGAGAGGAAATGAAAAAGCGCCTCAAGCACATAAACAACATTCTCAACATGTACATCTGCCAACCACTCCCACTTGCACTCAAGCACTCAAGCACTCAATGGAAAGATCAATTACAAAAATTGTACAAATCACTGTTCCATACACCCACTCAATTTCTCTCTCAACCATTCAATACTCGCTTGCAATCGGGCTGTCCCTTTTCGTCTTTCTCTTCAAAAGCAACGTGATATTGTCCATGTCGTTTTCTTAATATAGAAATAATATTTAAAACTTAATTTGTATTCTTACAGCTAAGAACCGCATCCATATTTATAAAATAAGTCCTTAAAATTAGAATAAGGCGCAAATTATGGCAAAATAATAATGATGATTTGGATAAGGAATTTATTTATTTTTATTCTAGACGAGTATATACTTCAATCAACTTTCATTTATTATTATTATTATTATTATTATTATTATTATTATTATTATTATTATTATTAACTTCTTTGTTATTCTGAGCAATAAGTTTTCCATGTGTTTAATTTCTTCATTACAACGTTTCGCCAACTAATGCTGAGCTCCTTCAGAGAATAATTTATTATAACTTTATTTATTATTTTGTTAAGGGAAGAACATATTGCCCAAATAAGCAAAAAAGATAATACGAATTTCTTATAATTATTTTTTTTTTCTTTACAACTTAAATAAATTGGATTGAAAAGTATTTAAATGTTCGATTTGATGCTAAACTGCATTAAGAAAGAGAACATATTTCCCAAAGTGAATATATATCTCATGTTGTTCTTTCTCTCTCCTTCACTATCTCTTTCTATCTTTTTTTAAGATTGTTTAGGTCACTGCTGGCTATGGTTTGCAATTAAATGCAAAGAAAAAAACGCAAAAAAATTTCAAAGGATTGTAGAAAAATGTTTGATGGTATTGTTAATGAATGTTTAAGTAAATATATGTTTAATATTATTAACAAATAATGAAGCAGCAGTGATATCACATATCTGATATTATCATATCGAAGCAGAGTAAGAGCAAGCCACTCCAGTTCGCAACTTCTTTTGACAATAAATTTCTCTTTTTGGCAAAGTTCTGATTCATCATTTACACCCGACAATCTAAACAAAAGCTTAACTTCAGAAAGTCTGCTAATAAACAGGCCTATGAAGAGAATTTCATCAAAAAGATTTCTGCATACTGAGGCGAATGAAAGTTAAAAAAAAATATATTAAAGAAAATTTCTGAAAGAAAACTTTCGCAATGTGAACCGGTTAATGAGAAGGCAAATGTGGTTTAATAACTAAATACATACATACAATGCAGGCATTTAAATACATTAACGTAAATGTGTATACAATTTTACTTTACCAAAATTTTTGGAGAATACTTTTAAACGCAGTAGATTTTAAAAATTTAAGATGTAGAAGAGAAGCTGACATCACACTTTAGTTTGTTTGAGGTTTTGCAAAGTATGTCATTTCGCGTAAGCTGGTTAAGACCTAAAAGCTGCTGGGGAATTTAAAGACAGAAAATACATATTTTGAGGGAAAATATGAAGATATTTGGGTAAATGGAAAATGTGTATTAAGAAAAAGAAAGGATTACTGAAGCAAAAACTTGTTAGTAATTTAAGTGAAAAAGAAAATAATACAATACAGTGGGTGCAAAAAGAAATGAATCAAAAACTTTTCTCGTATTTTGGCGTATCCAATTATAACTGGCTTGGGCATAAATAGTGTTTCACGATACATACCACGTTTATACGGATGGCTTATTTGCAAATAGACATGAAATGGATAACAGACGTTTGGAAACGTGTGTTGACAGCTTCCAAAATGTTTTACACAAACGCCAATAGTTTTTTTGTTGTACGTTTTTGTAAAATACATGGAAAAGCGCGCAGCAAAAACACCTCAGTTGAGCAAACACATTGACAACGCACTATGGGTATATGCTTCCTATAACAGTGTTGGCAAAAAATGTCACTGATTTTCTCCGACAAAAAAAAATAGGAAAGGGTCCATTTAATTTCGCATAGGATCACTTGCAGCCAGTTTTATTTTGCATTTTATTAGCGGCCCCCAAAAATATGTTTAATTTTTTTAGCCTTTCCATGGCTAAGCTATGGCAGTATTTCACTGTCGAAGCAAAACATTTAATAAAACGAACGATTTATTATCAAATTATTTTTATTTCTCAGTAACATCTTTATAAAGGCCGAGCTTCACTATTCCAACGCTATCCTATACTTTCCTCAACTGTTTATACAGCTATTGCAAAATTTTGAACTTATTAAAAGAAGGTCATCATAATCACAAGTTATGAATTCATGGGTAAGTTATCCTAACAGTAACTTTCCCTATTCCAACTGATGTATAGATACTTGCTTACTTAATAGCTTCCAATCATTTTTTTTTTTTTTTATTTTTCGAATAGGGCACGTATAAACGTAGTAGTAATGAAGGGCATTAGCAGGAAAACAATAATAAATGTAAGATAATTATATATGGGTTATTTTGTGAGGATTAGAGGATATAAAGGAGTTAATCAAATAATAAGAATATGGATGAGAGAAAGTGGCTGAACAAATTTTATATTAAATATATACATATTTATGTATGTATCCATGTATGCTTAATCTAAGTGAGGTTGGTTATGCATTTCCGCTTTCTGAGGTTTAATATAATTAATAAATATAGGACTTTATATGTATGTATGTATGTATGTATGTATGCATATATATAAAAATGTATGTTCAAAAAAAAGTAATTGTTCATTTAAACTTTATTAATGGTTTTTAAGCAGTACCCCAAAGTACAGATGCAGCCGATGATGAACAGCACCAAAGCAGCAAAACAGTGGAGTAATAAAAGTTGTTTGGTAGTGGTAGTAGAATACATACAAATACAAACAGCAGCTGGAGGAGGGGAAAGAAGGATGATGATTTGAAGATGGACGTGAATGAAGTTAAGACCGTCATATTCATTTTAACAAACAGCATGTTGAGGTTATTCCATATTATTTTGTTTCTTCCGCCATTTCTTATCTTACATATAGCAAATCTAAGCTCCAGAAATAAATATCTTAATTATTTCTATATGGGCTTTTTTAGCTTTCTCGATTTTTCCATACTCATATAAGTTTTTTTTTTTTTTTGTGTGTCCTGTAAGGGCAAGCTTCCTTGTGTTATCTTGGTACTATCTGTTATAGTTTTCTATATTTTGTTCTTATTCAGTAGCATTTCTTTGATCTATATGTATTTATATATATTTATTTAATTTAATTAAATTTGTTAATTATATAATTTGTTTTATTTTTTTTTTTAATAAATTGGATATCACGAACCTAAATTGCTAAGAGAGGGAAAATAAAGTAAAAATAACATTTTCAGATTAATGTTGTATCAAATCCTGGTTTTAATTTTCATTTTTATTTTTTTTTTATTTTTTTATAATGATTTTTTTTTTTTAATTATAGTTGTTGGCACGTTTGTTTGTCTCATAATGATTGAAACTCATTTAAAGGGTTGGTTCATTTCAAGATTCAATTGCTTTACAAACTGCATAATTGATTGGTTAAACTGTTTTCATTATTTGGGAGGAGGGCTTCGCAACTTCTTAAAAATTTTATAGATGCTTTTGATATATTGTTTCGATCTGGCTCATTTCAGTGCATTTTTCTAGCTTCTATATAGTTGTAAATTCAAAAGCCATTGTAGTAAAAGCTTCTAAAAAAAAGTTATATCCAATTGTTGTTTGTTTGTTGCGTAAATATCTTTCAAATTTCAATTTGAAAGGAAGATGAAAATTTTTAGTTCTGATGCTAAAAACTGATTGAAAATATCTGGAAATTCGTTGACAGTTGATGCTAAAAAAAAAATTCAAAATAGTAATCAAGAAAACTCTGCTTTAAACTCACACACTCATAGCTGAAACATTCGTCTGTAATGACACCTTAACAACCAATGAAGCAAACCCGCCCCTTCGCATAATATCAAATGGGTGTAACCAAAAGTATATTGTGGGGAAAAGCTTCAATCACTCACACAACCACTCAAGAAAAATTAATCATTTTTATACCATTTTTCCCATTTGCTTTTCATTTTTATTTTCTTTACATAAAAATATTCGTCAATCAATATCTGACATGAAATTGTAAATTTATTTTAATTTGTTTCCATTGCATTGGTTGCCTTTTGGATGTAAACTAAATTACTCAATCATACTGAGCAGAGTTGTTTTGATTAGTTTTGAATTTGCAGTCTTCTGTTTATCGGTTGTTGCAATTTCTTAAAAAAAAATTTTTTTTTAATATTTTCTATTGTTTAGCTTACAAAAGATGTATATGCAGAATTGCACTGTAAAAAACTTTAAGCTTAAAACTATAAAAACGCTGAAAATTTTCATCTGTTTTCATGTCTCTATTTTTAATAAAAATGTTAAATCAATGTTCCTGTTGATATTAATATCGAAATCGGGCTCACTTGGAAAATATCGATTAATGTTATTTTAATTCTTGGAACAATTACGGTTTGTTTCGAAAAATTAATACATAATTGAGCTTAATTTCTTTTCAAATTAATTTATTCACAAAACAAATATTGTAATTTTATATAACAAAAACCAAAATTTTGCTTATACTGGAGTTAATGTCGACGTCGAAAACGCCGTCTGAACGTCGTCAACTGTAAAAAAAAAAAGTTGAAACTTATGAAATTGTATGAAAGCTGTTAATCTCAACGACGTCTGAAATTAAACGCTGAAAAAGTTCAATCGATTTCAACTTTTTCAGCGTTTGTACGGCGTTCAATGAAATGTCAAAGCAATATATATACATAATTATCTGATTATAGTAGTTGTTTAAACTGTTGCTTTTTTTTTTAATTAAAATGAGCTCGGATAGTACATTAAATGAAAAAATTATAAATGCTGTTCGCGTAAATGAACAATTGAGAGTTCAATTTATTAATATTGATATTATAAGGAAATAATATTTATTTTTTATAAAGAGATTTTACCAAATTTTAATTATTAATATAATTTAATTTTTAGTTCCTAATTTTAGTTATTATGCTTTATTAATAATTGATTATTTATTTATTTAAATATTTTATTTTAAACTATAAAAATTGAGAGTTCAATTTATTAATATTGATATTTTTTTATTTATTTATTGTTCTACCATATATCAGCTTATAATAGTAATAATTTTTGAGATTTTATATGTATAATATATTGCACCAAATGTTCCATATGTTAGAGTAAAAATGCTATCAATTTCTTATGTCTAATTATTAATATTGATATTATACTTGAATAATATATATAACAATTAAAATTTGGTAATATCTCCCTATAAAAACAAATATATTTAAATATTAAATAATATTTATATAACAAATTCTCCAAGAACTATAAGAATACAACTCTTAAAGGAGAGATTTAATAAAAAAAATAAGTAATAAGTATTTAATTACAAATATTTCAGTAAATAAATTTTCAAATTAGCAGTTTATATTTAAAAGTCGTGTACGGCGTTGACATTAACAGCAAAATGAAATTAAACGTCGAACATCACAATTTCAGCGTTCATACGCCGTTTACGACGTCGACATTAACTCCAGCATTAATCTCAATTAATTTTTTTATATCTGTTAACACTTTAAAACGATTAATACTTGCCGAAAACAAAAAATTATTAAAAATGATTACAATGGCGATTATGGAAACTTTCTCTTGAGCAGCTGTGGCTAATGTGAAAATGATTAAATAACATTTAGATTAAATTTATTGTTGCAACGTATATAATGCATACCACTAATTTACCAGGCATGTTTTATAAATCGTGTGATTTCAAATCATTTGTGATTTGCTGTGATGTTCTTCAAATCATTTGCGCAAGCACAGGAATACAGAGAATTTTGGCATTAATTTTTTTTTTTTTTAATGCAAAATTAGTTTTTTTTTTTTTTGTCAAAACAGTTATTAAAAATTAGTACTAAATTAAAATGGCAGCAGTTTTTTGTTGTCACTAATAGCTTTCATAGGACACCAAACATTTAGCTTGTAGCACCTGGCGCAACGAGGTGTAGTGAATTTTTCCATAATTTTATAAACTCTTTAAGGAAAATTGTTGAAAATTGCAAAATTGTTTTTCTCTTAATTAAATGGTTACGAAGTTCAAAATAAAGTTAAGAAAGCGATTTCAAATCGGCAGCCGAACTTTTTTACCGATCGGTTTTAGAAAGTCTTTGTGCTTATTATGCAAAATATATTTTTACTGATATTAAATAAGTTTCACGAAAACTGATAAATAGCGAAATATGCCGGAATCACCACAAACATAATTGGAAATTTTATAATCCTAAAACTTTTTAAATTTTATTGTTTTATATTTTATATAAAAACTAAGATATTTGATTATACAATCAAAGTCATTTGATTATAAATCGCGGTTTATAAATCTTTCTTAAAAAAATCAGAACGCTCATTTATGTTTCTATTGTATATAAAACTATCAACTAAAATAATAACGTAATTTTAAATTATACTAGACAATTATATACTAAATATTATGTGAATAAATTTTATTGAAAATATTTCGATTAGAATGAACATTGATTTTACATTAATCTTTTATTATTAAACGCTGTCGTAGCATCGTTGTTATCATTGTTATATATTCTTTACAAAGATGTATATTATTTAGCATTAAATCTCTATTGATAGAAGGAGTTCTAAAATAAAAATATAATTGTTGTTGTCGCTGTTGCAGTTGCAATAGTAACTAAATATAAAGAAGAAAATAATAAGTTATTAAAATTAAAAGCAAAAAAAAAAAATTTTTCTTTTTGCTTTCAAATTCTTGCATCTATAATAAAACCTGCACGCTAAACAAGTTATATCTCATTAAATATGAGTGAAAAACACAACAGCACTTATTAAGATGGAACCAATATTTGACGTAGTTTTTAATTAATTGTAAACAATTGCTCCTGCTATGTTTTATATAAAAATTATTAGTTATTAATAACAATAACAATAACTAGTTCTGTAAATAATTAACACACTGTTGTCATGTTAGGCACGCAGAGAAAATTTTCATGAAGGATTAGCTACAAGTGGTGCTAATCCTTTTTTAAAAAAAATGTAACTGCTCGTTTATGTTAGTGATTAATTAAAATACAATTATGATGAATTGCTTAAGTATGACTAATTATACGAGGGATTTTTAAAAGTAATTTTTCCAAAAAAAAAATTTTTTTTTTTACTTTTTCTTCATATAATTTGTAAAATGTTCTTTAAAACAACGAACTGTCCTTAAACATTTTGCGCCAGTTACTTTTTTTTATACAGTTTTATTTTCCAAAAGAGCTTTGATTATTAAAAGCATAAACGCCAATCGTTGCTTGCTTTGGGTATCTCAAGTGTGAATTTGGTTCAATTAATAGGTAATTGTAAATGCAGCCAGTTTGCTACATGAGAATCTGCTAAAACATCTCAAGAATTAATTATTTAAAAAAATAATAAAATTTTCTTATCTTTTATATAGTTGGAAGCAATGACTTTTCGCAACAACATTTTCAAAAACAGAAATAATGCAAAAGTTAGAAACGACTAAAGAACGACTGACTAACAATTCGATATTGAGTTTTTTGTTTAATTTCTTTTTTTTTTTTGTTTTTGTTTTTTTATGTATCCATCCAGAACGAGTAAATCAAATAAATTTATAAAAGATTGCTAAGTAAGTTTAAACAAAAATAAATACCTTGGGTCGCTGATAAGCCATTATGTATCGTGTTTGTAGGACAAAGCGTAGTTGCTGCCGCCAAGGGTGTGTAGGTGCCCTTTGGGGTATAAACAAAGGAATGCGCTTCACTTTTTTTGCCGCTTGAAATTATCGCCACTTGTACGGTGACAGGATTTATTATATTTTGATTTATATACGGCGGCACACTGCATATCAAATGGGTCTAACAACATATGAAGAGAAATTTATGTTCTTTAAGAGGAAACTGAAATTGTTGTGTTTATAGGAAAACCTACTTGTTGTAAATATTCTTTATCTGGCAACACTCTTTGCTCCCACAAAGCGCCACCAATAATTGGCATATCATTTGTTGCTCCTTTTGCTGATTTGAGATCTTCATCGTTACTGGCGTTGAGACTTTCATACGCTTCCTGAAATATCACATAGGTATCTTTGAGAAAATTTTTACCGATTATAAATAGTTCGAGACCACCATCAACTGGGCAAGCGTTTAGAGATTTTTTACATATTTCTGGCACACCCGGCGGTTGAGCTAAAGACCACAATACAACATTTACTACAACATTTTAAGTTTTCTCACAAATTAAACAACTTACTGCAAATAATCGGATTGGAACAGACTTGTAGTGTTTCAACGGCACCATCGTCATGTGTTAGTTGGGTGCGAAATACCATACGGCAGCGAGTAGATTTCTTTTTGTTCTTTTGTGCCAGATGCTCTGGAAAACGATGTTCAACATCTACATTGCGTTCCTACTCATAATAAAAATAAGAATTACAAAAAAAGAGTAATTATTGTATAAAATAAAACTGATAGATTTGCAATTTATTTAAATTAAATAAAAAAAAAATTATTTTAGAATGCAGTTATAAAAATAATTATAAATAATATTAATATAATCGAAATGGAATAACTAGACGGCAAGACTTGTGCCAGGCCGTTGAAAAATTTCTTATTTATTTGCCTTCTGAAAAAAACATTAAACATTTGAGTAAACGTACCTTTAAAATGCCGACGCAATCACATGTTACAGTCATATCCTGTTCAGGCTTAAAATCAATTTCAATTACAACAGTGCCATCAAGTTTCTTCTCGTTGCACTGAGTGGAATTTTTCCCGGCAACTTTACAAGCTTGATAAAACATATGGGGAGCAACACGACCAACATCTGTGCCAATAAATACTTGTAACGTTGTGGGCTTGTTATAACCGATTAACCTTACTATAGGAAAGCCATTGCCACTGCGGTCCTTGACTGCACCGCGGCTTCCTTCCGTTTGATATCTGAAAAAAAAATATATCAGAATTCACAAACATATTGTCAACTTAAAGTTTCATCAAACAACTTACCTGGCCCTGTGCTGTTGTTCTGGTTGTGAAACAATTAGTAACTGTGCCCGACCATTTGAGGAGCTGGCAACAGAATTGGGCGGTATTGCCATTTGCCTTTTATAAGCAACTCTCGTTATTCCTCTACCACTGGTGGCAATAAATCTATAAATTAAAAAACAGTATACAGAAATTATTTATAATATTTGCCATATAACTTAAGCACAAACAAAAAAATAAATAAATGATTATGAGAAAATGGTCGTGAATACGGGAAAAGCATCGAAAATAATTTTGACACTAGACAGCAGGATTAGAGTTCTAAAGCAGAAAAGAATACGAGCTCCTTTCAGCATACATATATGCATACACATGTTGGCAACTTAATATATAATATTTATATATACATAATTTCAAAAGCAAGCTAATTAAATTGGTATTATACATGTACATGTATATTACATAAATGTGGATAGTGTAAATGTGGATAGTGTAAATGTGGATAGTGTAAATGTATTTCATACCGATGTTATTATTAATTTTTTTTTATATTTTAAAATTCATAAAAGAAGTAATTTAATTTTGTAAAGTTATTAAACGATCACCATTATAAGGAATGCCAAATGCTACTTGTATCAGTGTTGCCGTTTGCTTACAATTTCTAGCTTACTTGTAAGTGGGAGTGCCGCAATTTTTAATTTGAATTAAAATTTTTGTTTTGTAAAAGGTATTTAAAAATAATTTTTTTTTTCATGCAATGTATTAGATCGAAATTAGGAGAAATTATTAAAGATATAGTACATTAAAGTCCTTTTTTTTGCACCCAACTAAATGCTATTATTTTGAAGATAAAATTCCACTACAGAGAAACAGCGAAGTTCGACGTTATCTGTTGTGTTTTCAAATCAATGTAAATATTTTGCTGGCAACTGATTAAGTGGCCAATGTTTAGGTGATGTAAGCACTTCAGCAATTACGGCACGATCTATTGAAGCACAGGAGAAATCTCATGAGAATATTTTTCTGAATACCGGAATGTTCGGAATCGAATACCTGAGCTTAGCTTTATCTAGTTAAAGAACATATTAGTTCTACTAGCGACAACATTTTTACAGTTTAAACTTGACAACGTTGATGATAAGTTTAGGATTGTAATTAGTAAATTTTGTATTAGTGTTACCATCTTTTTCGGATTTTTATACTTTAGAGATGGATCATATTTTAGATGGTCTTTCAAGCTATTTAGTAAGTAGGTAAAAATGTGGGGTTATTACAACGTAACAGGAAGTAAAAATAAGCCAGATATTTGGGATAAATTTTCGAAACATATTTACTTCGTATTGGGTACAAATTTGAAGAAAAAAAAAATCTTAATAAATATATAGAATATGGATACATTGTTAAATTAAAATCTTACTTTGTGGTTGCCGGCGAAGCTGCAAGAGAATTATGGGAATTAGCCTGCACATGGAGCTGTTCAGGTCGTGGGTGGCCAACAATTAGCGTTGGTGTTACTTTGGCTGTTGCATTTTCAGCCGCCACATTTGTGTTTATATTAGTAGCACTTGCTATTTTACGTATAAATGCATCTTCACTGCAGGCATCATCATTGTCCAAATCAACTGGTGTGGTTTCAATCTTTTTACGCTTTATACCGTACCCCATGTGATGATGATAGTGGTGATTGTGATGATTTTGATTAAAGTTATGTTTGTCAGGATTTGGTGATTTTACTGAGGAGCATGAAGAAGATGATGATGAGGGGGATGACGATGATGATGACATTTGCTGACTTTCGATCTTGAGATTTTTATGATTACGCTCCCCATAATTGTCGTCCGAATCATCGGTACAGAAATCGTCATCTTCCGACTCAGTATTTTCAGCATCCTCATTCAAAAATGGCAACTTTTTTGCTGGCCTAGATCTATGATAAGGTTTGTTAGTGCTCAATTTAATTTTAAAACTTTTTTATTACAATTATTTATCAAATTTAAAGGAAAATAAAAAGACTTAAATATGATTTAGAAAGAAGGCAAGTAGCTCGTTTTAAAGAAATAAATTTAATTTGTAGAATAGAATTAAGTACTTTGAATAAATACATTTTAATCTCTTCATCAGCCGCTGTATTATCAACATTGAATAATTGTTTTACTACGGCAGTGATACGTTGAATGCATTAGATTTTGTGAACGGATGAAGTCAAGGTCATGAAAAAATGAAACGTATTGAGCAAAGGAACACCCACACCCTACTTTGCATATAAATAGTAATGACATTTATCAAGAAAAGTATTGCATCACTTTTCTTAAATTATGATATCTTATCGACAATATCCTTAAATAAAAAGTATGGAATGGCGGCTTCATAGGATAAATGCAGCTTAGCCGATTTGCATAGTACTCTCTGCTATGAAATGAAAACAGAAGGGAACAATTTCAGAATACTTATGTATGTATGTATGAGGTTAGTTTTGTTGAAAAAAGAGGAATGCACATTCCGTATCGTGAACCCCCTTATTATTTTTGTACAAACATGTGCATAGTATGTGTGCATGTATGCAAGTGTGTCTACAGACTAAAAGTCCACAAGTAAATTAAATTGGAAATAAATATTTTTTTTTTGTGACTGCCGCACAAAAATGTCGCGTGTTCTTAATTGAAACATTTATTATTAACTTACGAAAAAAAAAATTAAATAAAAAAATTTTGATTTACACATTATTAATTAACAAAAGCAACAAATTCTAAAACAATAAAATATAAAAATTTAATTTATGTGTACTGTCACTCTAATCAAAAAAAAAAGGTTCCAATGAGAAAAGAAAATTTATTGTAGGTCATGGTTAGATTAAATCAAAGCAAACATCACATTAAAAAACTTTATGCGGAGAGAAAAGAATTTAAGATTGAATTTAATTATTCTAAAATTTTTTTTGTTTCCATGCATACATCATGCGTCTTGAATTTCAGTTTATCTTATTAATACGAGTTAAGTTAGTTAAATAAGAAAATTAGGTAAATCTTACCAAACATAGATATGTGCACACATATGCATATTTATATCTCTATACAGACATATTGTCCCTATATTTATAGTGACATATTTATTTAAACAGTATATCTACAGAGGAATCAGCCAAAGGTATACGATATCACTTGCGCGTACATACTTGTTACTTTAACGAGACAAACTGTGATAATAAAACAGACAACTTTATAAAATAAAATATAATAACCAACCGATTTTAAATAACTAAAAGTGCTATAATCGACTATGCCGAATTTTATATGCCCTTCTTTAAGCATATGTTCCATATCTCAAAAAGTATAAATGCCAGAAAATATATGGCTTTGTCTTCCTGCTTATACTTTTTATACCGGATAGAGAAGAGGGCTTTTTAAATTCTTTACTGTAAGTAAAATTTAATATCAATTTACAACGCCAAAAAAAGCCAAAAAAAATAAAAGACAGACAGACAGACAGACAAGGGGCCAACCTATATCCTTTCTTGTATCGTTCCAGAATATATAGTATATACTTTACACTGCCGCAAGATAATATTGCAGCAGTTAGCATTCCCATGTCTCCTTTTCACGGAGGAGGGTATACAAAAATATAGCAAATTCTTACTAAGAAAAAATTTGATTATGTCTTTATCTTAATGTATTAACTAACTGTCACCCACTAAAAGTTTAAAAAGATACGCATGAAGTGTGTAAAATTTTAATAATATGTGTATGCTCGTGCACATGAATATGATTTTTTCTTTTCTTTTTTTTTTCAATAAAATTTGAATTTATTTAATAATTTAACAGGCTGATAAGATAGAGAGTTATGGAAATTTACTTAGAGGTATTACAACAATGAATTCCAGTACTTGAATATAAAAAAGTGCTAATAATTAAAATAAACAAAATTTATTAAATAAAAAAAAAAAATAAGAAAGAAATCTCTCACAAACTTAAAAAGTGTTATAATGAAATCTGCTAAGACTATAACTAGCAGAATTATTTTTACCAAGAGAATTCTCAGTAGATGTTTAAGGCCTCGTTTCACTATCCTACACAGCCGTACGATTATACAAATTTTGCATGTGTGCTGAAAAGCTGAAATAGTGTGGCAGAAAAATGTGCGATTTTCAAAACTTTCATAAAATGATAGTTTTCGTCCGATCAGTGTTGATTTTACTTCAAGCAACTGAACAAAGACATATTCTTTTTAAACGCAAAGGAACAAAAAAAAACTTGGAAAAATTTTATTATTAATAAAGTTTTGTTTATGGTATAATTTATTAAGACAATCAATCCTTTTCTACAGGACCAAATATAATGAATGATATACGACGGTGTAAGAGAGTGAAACGAGGCCTTTACTAAATTTGTTAATAAACTTGACAACAAATCTGAATTTTTTATTAAATGACAGTGATATTAATGACACGTCTGTAAATCTTTTATGCAGAGATTCGCTTAAATACTTAGGAGAGGCAGCAATGATAATTTTTAGATTTTTATTTTCAATAAACTAGAACTGGTTTTGTTTGAGTTTCAGCAATATGGTAAAAAAAGGCTGGCCAACTAAAATCAGAATAAGTCAAATTATAAAATAATTTGTTATACAAGTTCACTTTAGATCGCATATACATATGTATGTGCATATTTTTATATGAAAGTTTATTTGCACAAACGTAGAAAGAAGCAATGAACTTGTTAGTTGGAATTGAAAAATTAATTCTAAAATATGCACCGAATCTATACGCATGTGCAGCTCAATTGAAGGTAATAATTATGCAAATTTTCCATTTTTTCTACTATTATGGGCAAAAACTCCTTCGTTAGAAGCCAAACAATTAAATTCGGAAAAATTTTATACTCTTAATTCATGTGAAATTTTTATTTGGATCTTAGATAATGATAATAATGTAAGGTATGATTAAATAATCATTTTCACAAAAGTAAATGCGAAAAAATAAAGTGAAAACCTTCTCAAATCTGTTCCAAAATAAGTAATTATAAATACAATAAATAATTTCATTAAAGCATTTATTTGCTCACACCACAGACCATCATATAGGCCCATTCATATTCGCCCACTATATATTGTAATATACTCGTACAACTACAACATTTGCAAAGACACATTGCAATCTGTAAGTTTTACAGTGCAACTAACTAGCCAACATCGTTTATTATACCAACACTTTGGAAGTGGAATACATTGTAAACAAAGCTTGACTTGCGTAATAAAAAAACAATAACAACATTAACAAAAAATGCACTTATGAAATGAAGTCAACGATTAGTTTCTGCTATACTTCAAATTGTTGCTGTACAACAAAAACAAAATGCATTATTATTATTAGCCACAAATTACTTACATAAACACAAACAATTGAAATTCATCACTGAAATCTCAACAAATTAAAAATGAAAAAAAGAGACAAAATCATAGTCACAACCGTAGAGTGTGACCAGATTCAAATATCTGTTGGAAACAATTGGAATTGAAAATAAAGCTACTTACGAGTGTTTAGCATTACAAATTTAAAGCAGGACTATAGATCACTAGTAGAAGATTATAAAAAAAGTATTTTTAGAATATTTGGGTATACAAAATGTATGAAATATTCGTCTGCTGCATTACATATTTCATATCATTATATATTTATATGTATGGATTTATGTTTTCTACACTTTATTTCTAAATATTTTAATTTATGCCAATTAAACTTTGCAGACGTTGTTTACTATATAATCTAACTACAATCGCATAATTTAAAACTGATTTTAAGGAACATTTCAGAAAAGATTCCAAAGTTTTGATTGGCAAAGGTAATTGCAAATAGTAAATTTGCAATTTAAGACCACTGAACAATGCTAAAATGGGCACACTGAAAAAAAAAACAAAGTTAAATAAAAAAACTGTTTATGGATTAACAGAGAGCAACAACTTCTCTCACTTCTCTCATAAGCATTTGCTAACTAAAGAAAATAATGCCTCCCCCCACATTTTAATTAATAGTTTATACGTTTAAAGACCCTAAATTGAGTTGTTTTATGCAAAATGCATTTAATCTACATACACACACACACACACGTATGTAAGTGTGGAATTTTCTTTTGTATGTATGCAGTTATATTCTCTACTATTTGTTAGTGTAGTTTGTCCGTGTCTACATTGCAATTTTGTTGCAGCAATTTTTGGTTGTTTTTGGTGAGAGGGGTGAGAAGCTTGAGGAAGGCTACAGAGTATCGTGTACTCTACAATTTTCTTTTGCTTTGAAATTCGCACTATTCAACTTGAAGTTTGTTGTGATTGTTTTTGACATATTGTCTTATTATATTTATTCTCGTTGGTAACAAAAGAAGTAATTACAAACGGAGTATTGACTATTTCATTGTATATTTTTTATTGGCAGTTAGTGCTTACTTTTACTTTGGTCAAATATTTTATAAATTTAAACGTTTTTTCAGACACAAACCCGATTTTCAAAAAGTTTCTCTTTACGAAATGTGAATGAATGCAATTTGACAGAATTATTTATTATAATTTTTTTTTAGTTTGTGAAGACCTCAACTATTTTTGTAAGTGAAATGTTATTGAATAATTATTTTTATTTAAAGATCTCAACTGTTTTTCTATACAACATTTAAGTTTTTATTATTATTATTTTGTTATGAAATGTGATAAGTTCAAAATAAAATACTATAAGTAAGATATATGTATGTACAAATGTAATATGTACGTACATATGTACATATATGATATAAAATCATTTATTAAATTTTTTTTATTCCCTTCATTTTTACATACAATTTCTTTTTTGTCAGTTTTACTTTTACAAATGTCAAAATATAATAACAAGAAGAGAAAAGAAGGCATAAAGAAATACAAAAATTGCAATACTAGATTTTTCTAATGTGGACATTCATGCAATTTCAAAGCAGAATTTGAAAAAATTGCATGCAACAATTTATATTATTTTGGTTCTATTTATTTAACTTGAAACGAAAGTGTAAATCACCTTGGAAGGTTTCATGCCTTTATTTACAAATTAGAATGTGATTTTAATTTAAAATACTGAAAAGCACAAATTCGCACGACAATGTTTTGGCAAGATCATACATACTCGTACTTAAACATACATACATATGTATATACACAAGTATGTAAGTTTTGTTAAAAAGAAATAATCATATTGATGTGACTGTATGTACATATGTATGTCACATGCTCGTGTGTCTCTGCGTATCACGTTTGGAAATACTTTAAAGCAAATCATTTTACATTAAAATTATTTATTTTTTAAAAATGGTCTGTAGATAAATATGTACGAGTGTAGTCTTCATTTAAAGATTTTATTAGATGCAGTATAATAGATAACTCGTGCCAATACACATCTCCATTTTAGAGCAGAAAGTTTAATAAAAAATGTTTTTCGCTTAAGGCAGAAAATGTTTAATGAAAAGTGTAAGTAATTGTTTTATATTTAAATAAATGTAGCATTCCAAAAATACTCAAGCCGGTACGAAAGGAAATAATTTTTTTAAATTATAGTGTAGTTGATTGGAAACACTGTATTTAAAAGTCATGACTTTTTTTTACTACAAAAAAAAACAAAAATATTTACATACATAATCCATGTGTATTTGCGTATGTGTGGGTATAAGTATTGCAATTTATAGGACATTCTTATGCAACCCATACACGATACAACCGTTGGCACAACTTGGGCAGGTTGTAATCAAGATTGTAACATGTGTGGTCCTGTTGTATGAAGTTGTGTCTCAGTTGTATGAAAAATCAAAATTTTTTGATTTTTTGGCACGTTGTGCCAACGCTTTGCAACGTTTGTTGGTTAGTCATGCGTCTTCGTACATCATTCTCATTTTAATTTTGCGATAGAAAGACGTGTTGTCGGTTAATTTGGTTTTTGAAAGCAAAGAAAACTAACGGGAATACTAATTAACAATATAAGACACAGCTGAAATGAAACTCGAGCACAGTTCTACGATGAATTATTTAATGATAGCCAATATCAGTAAATTATATGCAATTAAAAACAGTTCATTGAAGTTTTATTTTTTAAAGTTTTTCATTTGAAATTTTATTTTATTTTTTATTTTTTTTTTTATTTTTTAAAAATATTTTAGATTAAAAAAAATTGTAATGCCAATATAAACATTTAATTTATTTAAAGAGCTTTCAATTGTTTTATTGCTTCACAAAATTTAAGCGTAATTTGTTTTGCTTCATGGGATGCGTGTTCATTATTTGTTGTTTCCAGCTGTAAATTTTTTGCAAAATGAAATTGTACGAAGAGGTTTTATCGTATGTTGGCACAACACACAACTTGATTACTGATTACTAGCGAGTTGTGCCAACGGTTGTATCGTGTATAGTTTGCATTATGAAAGAGTTCTCCTCCAAGTGCGTTTGTTATTCATTTCTTATTCAAAAGGACGATATCCCACAAGTTTACTCAAAATACACGAAAGGACATATCCTTTAAAAAACACTAACTTATTCACATTTTAAGTGGTAATCGGACAAAAGCATGAGTATATTCCTTCTCCCTCCCCATTCATATTTATATTGTGTTGGTTGTATTTTTACGCAGCAATATCTACTAGTGACTCTCTTAAAAGTGACTGCTTTTAGCGTGCCAGCTTTTACACTTATTTGATTGTTTTGGAATATATTCAAATAACTCACAAAAACTCATTGTCTGCTTTTATATATTTTTAATATAAATTTAAAATTTATTTAAGAAGTTTTATTAAGCAATTTGTAGTAATAAATTGTGAAATAAAAATAAATGTGGAAAGTGGAGAAAAGCCAAAATTAAGAGAAGGAAAATATGGAAACGCGGAAATTTTCATTAACCGAAAGTAATTTATTTATTCATCAATAACTATCTTGAGCCCTTCAAATTAATTTTTTTCAGATATAATACACTTATGCTAGCGTTTTTTCCAATCCTCGAGAAATCTCTAGAAAAACTCTTGCTAAATAGTAAAATATAAAAAATTATGTAAAAGTAAAGTAAACTCAATGAGAGTTATGGTAAAATGATATTTTGTACCAGAAGTACAAATAGAGATCTCAAATAGAGATCCTAACTCGCCTTATATTTTTTAGTGAAAAATAAATCGCTTAAAATACACATATATATGGATTTTTATCCATACTCATTCGTAGGAAACGAAATTTCAACAGATTTAAAGTGAAAATTTCCACATTAAATACCGACTGGTAGGAGTAATCGGTAATAAAATTTATAATCTTTAATAATTATTAATAATTAATTTTTTTTTAATAATATGTACTTGTCTTGTCTGCAAATTTTCTTAAGTGAATTTATACATTTAAATGGGACGTAACGATTTTATCCTTTTTGGCGATTTTTAAAAAATTTACAAAATACTGAATTGAATTGAATTTTAATTGTCAACATTGCTCCAATAAATAACATAACAGTGCCCACGTTACCAGAAAGCACGAATAGCACATGCTACAGGCGAAAAGCGTGTAACTTAAGCACGCCCAGAAGTAGAGAGGTCTTATATACATATATATTTACGCTCATCCTAATGCTTTTTACAGTAAACCTTTATACTGTAACTTAATCGCGTAAAATTTTACGAGCAAAAATCCATGCGAGAAGTTCATACGTTTCACGAAATAAAATAAAATCTGACATTTTCTGAATAAGGAAAATATTATCTAAAAATTTATTGTAATTACAGAATGGTGGCAACCTCAAAACTTGACTTCAATACGCCGATGCAACAAACTTTTAATTTTTATAGACGAACATGCGAATTTCGTACCTTTCCTAAATTTTACTGAAGGAAGCAGAAAGCAATATTTCTTAATTCGTAAAAAATTATTTTATGGATTTTTTTTATGTTAAATGGATTTTCTTTCAGTGCAGGCGTGACATCATAATTTGATAAAATCACAAGCAAATTAAAAGCCAGTGGCTATAGATTAAAGTTAATACAGAGGAGATAGAGACCGTAAATCATTTTTGAATGTGTGTGTATGTATAAAGTCGTATGTAAATCTGTATCTAGCCAAATTTAGCAAAAAAAAAAAAAAAAAAAAAAAATCAGCAAGTGTTAAGTAGTTAGAAATATTTGATGAAAATTTAAAAGTGAAATAAGAATAAATGTATTTATTCAATTATTGGTTAAATTATAATTTGCCAGAACAAAAGCAAAAAAAAAAAAAATAAGTAAAATAAGAAGGTAAAGACAAATTAGGAATGAGAATGATATTAAATTAAATTTAAAGAAAAAAAGATTTTTTCACTTAAATTAAAAAAGCGAAATAAATAAAAAAGCCAAAAAGAAAATCGCCTGGACTATTTAAAACTTCTTCACTCTCACAAAGTGAAGTACTGAATGAAAGATCGGTCTGTTTGCATTGTCATTTATAATGTGAGAAATAATTTTAGATTGAAATATCGCTGGCGTGCAGGGAGAGCTTGATCACGAAAGAAGGTCACTTCAAAATTAATATAAATTCAAATTATAATTAATTGAATTTTAATTAATTATAATTAATATAATATAAATTATAATTAATATAATTTTAATAATGATGATCTTCATTCTTTAGAGCCATACGGAGCCAAACTTTTCTTTTGCATAGAACGATGTTTCGTCAATGGCTTGGAAACGAAGGTTGTTCGAAGTCTGCGCAGAGCTGTCAAACAGTATTGCCAATTCAAAGTGTTACGATCGGAGAAAAATTTACAGTACTTGACATTTAATTATGGCCACGTGACAATTAAATATTGCATATTTATTATGGTACTTGGAAATGCTGGTTGTAGAAAACCTGCTTACAATTTCCTAGCGATTTTTACATTGAAAGAGAAATAAATCTCCAATTGGAATTGAAATGTTTATGCGGTAAAGTGATATTGAAAGTGAAATATTTAAATAAATTTAATAAGGAAAATCCGTTTACTTACCTTGAGGCGGGTATTGCTCTGATCATATGAGGTTGTGGTGAATGTTGGAGACTTGTTGCTGATGATATTGAGTGCAGATTATTGTTGTTACTTAGTAATGTTGAACTGTGGTGTTGATGACTGCTTTGATGATTGTTTAAAGAAGTGGAGGGGGAGGTCGAACAAGAATTTGATATATTTGTACTTGAACTGGGGCTACTGGTTTGCTGCTGTTGCTGCTGTTGATGTTGGCCAAGCTGTTGTTGTTGAATTTCTACATGCTGATCGAAACCAAAGCCACTATCGTTTGAATTATCACAGGGCGGTGGATGTGCCCGCACTGGAAAGCGTTTACCAGGCACTATTTTGCCCGGACCGATCTAAGATAAGAAAATAAATCCGTTAACTATTTTATAAAAATTTGTTAAAGACTTGCAACCTTTTTATTGTTTTATGCAAAATCTGTGCTGATTTTCATTGACTTTTAATTGATACACAGAAAAAAAATAATTGAAATTAATATCGGCCGTATGAATCTACGGATTACGGAAGATTTATTTTAATGAATATATGATTTTCAAATAATTTGATTATAATAAAAACCAATTTTCTAATTCATTATTTGCTATTACTAGTCGTTAGTGAGCGCAAAATTAGATTTTACCAGTTCAAAAAAAAATTCTAACAACATTCAAAGTTGTTGCTAAAACATTTAACGATAAAATTTGCTACAAACAAAATAATACAAGTTTAATAATCGAACAATCTGTGCAATTAAGTTTAATTACTTAATTGCATATCGAACACTGCCTCAATTACACGGTTTCTTTTCAGGCTGTTTCAAAGAATTAATCGGTTTTAATAATGGCGAAATTAAGGTCTGTGAGAAATCACATTTACCTTTACCAAATAATAGAAACCTTCACTGTATAAGTATAAATAGCTTCACAGGGATCAGCCGCCTTAGTCTGGAGTTTATAAAGCGATGCTTGGATACTTCGACTGCTCGGATATAAAAGCGATATACGCTATGCTCGGACTGCTCGGATGTAAAAGCGTTATTCGCTAGTAGTGAAAATTATAACTCGTCTGTGTGAAGAGATCACTGTGTAATGGGATCACTTTCCTTTAGACTCTGCTTAAAGACAGCAATAGACTAAGCTATTTTCTATTCTTTATGAGTTTGTACGTCTAACTCTGTTACTCTAGGCATTATGCCACCATAAATCAGTTCTGAAATAACCTAATGTGGGAGCACTTTGGCAACAAATACAATATTAAAGAGACATTGTTGGCATGGAATAGATCTTCTGTTAATTGTGTATGTAGCAAGCCGGAAATCAGCTGATTTCTTTCAACTACTTCTTTTATTTGATGCATTTGGATCATGAGTACCACACTTAAAAATAGTTTTTACTTTCTTATGCAGACTTACCCTTGAAGCTGAATGCAATTTACCGGGAAACGCTTTGCCCGGATGTCTTTTCGAAGGTGTTCGAAAACCTTTGCGATGAATGCGCGGACTCATTGTGGACATGGTGGACATTGTGGTACGCATACCTGAAATAATAAAAAAGCACGTATATCAAACAAAAATTTTAGCAATAATGATGTACTAAATGCAAAATCAAAACATGGCACCACTTAAGTCCGTACATATATACATACATATAACTAAATATACATTTTTGTATTTAATATATTGAGAATACATTTTCATTCTTTTAATAATAAAGAAATTGAATTTAATTTCATCCAACGCCTCTGATATGATTTGTTGTGCGCTGTTATAGTTTGATTTGACGCAAGATTTAAATTTGCCCTCAAATAAAGATCTCAACTTTTGTAGTCAATAGCTGAAGATGCTGATAAAAGCTCGAGTGCAACGCCCTCTTCATGCAACATACAACAACAACGACGACAACCATTAGCAACAGTAAAAACTCAGACAATACAATGAAAAGAGCAAAAACTACAAGTTGATAATACACACAAACTGAAGTGCATTGAATGCATTTACGATAATACGAACGTGTCTACACAGTAACGGGTAACACAATCGAGCACACAAAATTTAACTGAAAGCATTATGCAAAAGAATATTTTTATTTAACATTATTTAATTCATTTAATTTTAATTTAACTTTTTCAATTGAATTATCTATTAGACCCAAATCACCAATTGAAGAAATAAGGAAACAAACATAAGCCGGATGAGTTAAAGAATTTTTTTTTTTTTTCGATTAGAAAATATTGTTTAACAATATTTTAATATTCCAATTTCCCGTAAATTTCAGTAAAGCTTCTACAAGAAGAACTCAAAATTCTTAATTAGGAGGAGCCGAGTGTTACTACTGCCAATCAAGAAATATATTGAAATTGATGAAATAAAAAGGGGCAAAATTGTTGTTACAGAAAAGCCTTGGATCTGATCAGTTCTGCAATTAAAAATTATTTCTTACATTTTAGCTTTAACTCGTCGCGTTGGAATTCACTAGTTCCTGGGATAAGAATCAAAGGCAATACCAAAATCTTTATGAATTACACAATTCTTCCAATATCGCCAGAATTAAAAGATTTAGCTGAGCGATATTAATGTCTTTAGCACTTCATTTAATACTTCAATTCAAAGTTGAAGAGTTTCAGTTTAATCCGTCAAAGTGTATTGAGTGAAAGCTATTATCTGTAATAACTGCAAAAATCCAGTTCAATAGACAAGTTGACAATTTTTTATTCTTGATCTTGAAGTTTTTAGCAAAATTCTTTAATTATGAAAATATAGGTATGTATTTGTACCGTCGCTCTAAGATCGCAGCTTCTTCTTTGCTATTTCCTCTAAGCTTTGTGAACACAACAAAGCTTAGCCTAAATGCAATCTGGATACTAAATGATATTTAGTTTGAATGTAAACACATATTTGCTGAACAGAGAACTTCTTATCACTTTCAAATATATGATAAATCGCCTCTTTGGTTGTTACAGAAGTTCCAATCAGAAATTGAATATTTCTAAAGAGATCCATGTTTTTCACGAGAGCTTTGGCAGATTAATGTAAACTTAGGAGTAACTGCAAAGAACAGGCTTTAGCAAGTCATGTTTATAGAATTTTCTTGAGCATAAAATATCAGATGTGAATAAATTTATACGGAGTTTTGATACGCCTTAACTTTGATAAGACATCTAAACGCCATAAATGGTTGCACCTAATTTAATAAACTAATATAAGATATAAAATAAATTTTATCAAATCGTTTGATAATTTATCACGCCCCTTGTTGGTTAAGAAATAAGTACAAATTAGACGACGTAAATATCTACTTATAAACTTGACACAAGGCGCAGCCAAATCTGTATAGAAAGAAAAACCGATCGCAGTTCCGGAGACGGTTCGATTTCATATGAGAAAGAAGAAATTAATTGTGAAGGTGGGGGCGACTTGAAAGTGTTTTTAATATTAGAAAAATGGAAATTTAAGAGGATATTCAAATATGTTGCATCAATAGACCCATAGACCATACAGCGTACCATAGTCCAGAAAAAAAGCTTTTCGCTTGCGGAAGAGCAGAAAAGTTATATTTGTTTTCAAAAGTATTTCAAATTATTACTTGCATTGCTTTTTGTATTGCAATTTGATTTTCTAGTCTGGCAACTTCAAGCTAAGTTGTAAACAGGATTACCACTCCCACACTACGGAATTTCAAAGTACAATAAAAGACCCAAAAAGTAAATGGCTGCGTTCAAGGGTGTCAAAAATTTAGGTATCATATTAATGTAGTTAAAATGGAACGTTACCCTAAAGAACAAAGTGTTTGTTGGCAAAATAATTAGAAAATTCAAAACAAAATTCGGTAGAGAAAATGCTGCAACAAAACTTGCCGTAAGCCTGATGGTAGAGAAACATGCGGAAACTGGATCCGTTCATGATAACACAAACAGACCTAAGCAACCGAGTGGTATATCAACTAGTAAGCAGAATTGTTGAAGAAGATCCAAAAACAAAGATTCGTCACAGTCCGCAGCAATTAGATATCAAACGATCTTGAATAGTGAAGATCGTTTACTTGAAAGATTTCGTATAACCTAATAAAGAGTTTTCGACAAAAAGTAAATATTCCATATTATAGAGAAGACATCAAATGAAAGTATTTAAATTACATAAAAAAAATATTTTAGCCATCTCAAATTGAAGTGGTCCAAACTTTATAGGAATTCAGCTGAAACAGTAAGCAGCGGCTGGTTACGTTACACTGCCACTTCGCCGTTAAATTCTTTTCACGTAAATATTTAGGAAATTTTCACTAAATCTCTTGCCACTAGAGAGAACTTTGATTAGTTGCCATAGGCTTCTATTTTTCTACTCAGTTATAAACTTTACCTAAATAGTTCTTGTCCAATCTTGGACTTTGCACAAGGGTAACGATCCAGCTCGCACATGGATCCTTGCGCCTCAGCTTTTAGCCAAAAACAAAATAGTAATCATGCCTCAACAAGCTTATTCACCGGACTTCGGCCCGCTGGCTTTCTCCTCTTCTCAAAACTGAAGACGCCAATGCAACGAAAGCTAAACGGTAGCCGGTGGCGATACCAAGAAGGGCGATTCAGAGGTGTTTCGAGTTTTGGAAAAAACGCTGGCATAACTGTACTATATCTGAGGGGATTACTTTGGAGTGGACAAGATACTTATTGATCAATAAATAAATCCTTTAGAAAAAAAAAACCTTAAGCAATGGTTACTTTTTGATCACACCTCGTATGTATTTCTTAAATAAATGTTTCCTTAATTGAAAAAGAAATAATGTTACCAAAATTTATATCACGTGTCTAAAGCAAATTAAAAAAAAAGTCTGATGCTTCTAGAAATGTTAAATATACGAGCAATGATTATCGGTATAGTTGAAACCTACTCTGGAAGTATAAAAGTGTCACTAGTGTTCTACATTATATGTTATAGACTTTTATTTCAAATAAAATTATGGGAATTATGGTCTGGCCGATGCGCGTGCACGTCTTTTTCATTATCTACTTATGGAAAATGAAAAACTGAATAAACTTTACAACCTTAACAGAAAACCAATCCACACGAAATTAAAAAAATTTCAAAAATAATATCAAGGTCTTTATTTTTTAACTAAAGAATGTTAATTAAAGGCAATATTTACTTTAAAAAGATTCTACTAGTGTTAATAAATCATAAATAATATTTATACGAGCATTTTTATAAGTATAGCCAATCAGTTTTTCAAAAGTCCAGTCTGGAAAACATTTTAATATAAAGCATTTATAAAAATGAAAAATTTTAAATTTAGTTACAGCAAAAGAAATAAATCCAAGTGAAATTTTTAACATTTATGAGTATTCCGATTTCGTTCAATATTTAAACTAAACAAAATTATTGTGTTCACTCGTAGTGTGGAAGAAAATTTGATGTTAAGCTCAGCGCTCACTTGGGCATTTGATCCACACTATTCAATCATTTGCAATAACGTTTTTTGAATGTCAAAATCAACTGCGTGAAAGTGTCATTCAAAACAAAAAAATTAACACAATCCGATAATTTAGAATAAATTTTTTTCAATGTCGAAATCAGCTGGGTAAAAGTCTCATTCAAAGGAGAAAAAATCAGTCGATTCATTCATTTGCAATAGAGTTTTTTGAATCTCGTAATCAGCTGTATGAAAGTGACAGTCAAAACAGAAAAATGCACAGGATTAGATGATTAGTAATAAATTTTTTCAATGCCAAAATAGTCTGTAAGAGTCTCACTGAAAACAGGAAAATGCACCGAATGTCAAAATCAGCTGTGTAAAAGTCTCATTCAAGACACAAAAATGCGCACGATTCCATAACTTGCAATAAATATTTTGAATGTCAAAATCAGCTGTATAAAAGTCTCATTCAAAAGAGAAAAATTCGGAAAGTTCAATCAGTGGCAATAAGGTTTTTTTTATGTCAAAATCAGGTCTGTAAATGTATCATTCAAAACAGACAAATGCACACGATCAGATGCCAAATGTTAAAATCAGCTGTGTAAAAGCATCATTGAAGACACAAAAATGCGCACGATTCCATAACTTGCAATAAATATTTTGAATGTCAAAATCATTCATGACCGCTAAACATGATTACATGATTCAATATTTTCCAATAAATGAAATCAGATGTTAAACGGTGAATTCCATAACGCAATAAATATTTTGAATGTCAAAATCATTCATGACAGCTAAACATGATTACATGATTCAATATTTTCCAATAAATGAAATCAGATGTTAAAACGGTGAATTCAGAACAGAAAAATTTACAAAAAGGACTTTCCAACATTTCACACGAATTAAATAAGAAAAGGCGGCATATCCTGAACTACACAAAGCCTATTGTTAGTTGTACGTCAGAGTGTCATTAATTATTCTCAAAGGAGGCAGTCATGCCTTTTGCGCATTAATAGTGTGGCATTAGTAGTGCTGAGCAGTACAATAAATGCACTGAAAAAAATAATTTAAAAGTAATTCATTTCACAAAATGCATTGCGAAAAATTTTAAAAATATATTTCACTTTATTTGAATAAGTGTTGGTTCGCCGCCCTTAAAAAAATCCCCTTATAATAATCTTGAAAAGATGAGAAAAAAACACACACAATTTAAATTGTTAAATAAAAAGCAAATAAAGAAACATTTATTTAAATAAATTTTACTCTGTGACCTCTTTTTGCACATTTAAAATTAAAAGAAAATAAAATAAAAATAAAAAAAAAACATTTACGATTTTGTTTCTTTAGTATTGATTTTTATTTATTTAAATTGCACAGAGCTTTTATTTTCAGAAGAAGAAAATTATGAGCATTTATTTGCGGGCTTTGAATTAATAACAATAATAATAATGAACGTATCGTACTAGGAAATGTAAAAGGGCCACAAAGCACTTCACCACAATTTTGCAACATATATAAAAGGCGAATAAAATGTAAGTTATTTATTTATTATGGAGTAGCGTAGAAGCATTTTACTACTCGTCTAAAGAATTTATTAACAATATGACGGCATTTGGCTGTTCTGCTTGCTATATTCATATTTATTTAATAGCTGTTTGTTGTGGTGGCATTTATCGAAAATTTATAAAAACCATTTTTTAATATTTCCTCTTGCGCGACATACGAGAATATTATCAATTTTACAATTGTTATAAATACACAAAATTAAAATTAATTTGTGTAAAATATTTACATTGAAGAGGAGAATAAGCCCGAAATTGTTAATACAAATGCAACTAAAATAATTAAATGTAAATATAACTTGTGTTGAGCCGAAAATAAGTGTCACAAAATTTATGTTTAACGTTGATATTAATTCAGATGTTGTTTAAGTTTATTAAGTTATAAAGTAAATAACCATCGAGTCACATTTTTTTATATAAAAATGTGGTAAAAACTTGGCAAATAGAATTGATGGTTGGTAGTTGGCCAGAGATGGGAAAGCGTGATATGAGATGCGGTTAAATTGTAGCATGCAGTTGCTTAATTAAATTTATAGTAACATTTCAGCCCCTGATTATGAATTGACAACCAGTTTAATCTAGTCTACTTCAAGACAACACAACTAGTTTAGTGTTCAAAAATAGTATAAAACTAGTATAGTCTTCAAACTACTCGTTATATTTAACTCCTTCCTTTCCTTTACTAAATGGAAATTTGATAGCCAATTTGTCACTCATTGCCGCTTCAAAGAAGGACTTGGCGATTATAAAATAAAAATAAAAACAAATAAAGTGTACATAAGTATAATATAAATTTGGTTATAATGATGGAGGTGAGGAAGAAGATATTGTCGATGTAGCAAGCATGCGCGATTCCTCAAATCCTTTAGATCTACCAGACTCAAAGTAAGAAATGTGTTTTGAATATAATAGAATATTTATTACAAAAAACTGAACTTAATTATTCAGATTCATCAGCTATTTTCGCCTGAATAAAGATGCATTTTGCTATTTCTTAAATGAAATAAAAAACCGCATGCGAGCAACTATTCGAGGCAATGCGATTCCGCTATATTAAAACTATGCTGCGCATTGCGTTTTTTTGCTGAAGGCAGATATCATTTATGCATTAATTTCTGTTTCCATATTTCATAAATATAAAACTTACAAGTTTTTCTCCATTTTGATACAAATATGGCGGCAAGACAACTGCAAATGATCAGTTGTAAAAATTTGGCATTTCTCACAACCAGTAATTACATTGGTTGTAATCCATAATAGGCAAAAATTTTGCAACATAACTGAAAACTAACTATTTGAAATTGTTTTATTTAGTTGTAAATCATAATACGGAACTGACAACTACTCAGCAATATTACAACTAGTTTTATTATAGTTGTAATACATAATCAGGGAGTTAGTCTATTACATGTTACAGCTGGATTCAGCCATGATGTCCGAACAGAATTTTTGTTCGCCCAAAAATTGTTTCTATATGAAGTTTTACGGCTCTCTGTAAGAGAGAGTGAGAGAGAGAAAATATTTGTAGCGAACAGCTCTCAGCTTGAATTGGTTTAATTTTATATTTTGTCCAGACAAACATGTACTGAGTTGCCAATAAGTAAAATTTATCATCTCAAAGTTGAATTGGGTTGCCCATTTACATAAAATTTGCGCAATTTTGTTTGGGAAATAATTATTGAATTGCTTGGAAGCTTATCGAGGAAGGAAGGAAGGAATCCTGGAAGGGCATGTATGTACTACATAAGCAACAGCTCCATACAAAAATAACCACAAAGAAAACAAATTTTTTTTTGACACAAATAGCGAACTCCATTGGAATAGATCGTAAGAACATTTTTTTATCAATTTCGGTTGTTCTCCGGAAATGAATGTAAAAATCTTTGAGAAAAAGTTACGTAGGCAGCACAACGTTTTATGATCCATTAGGTAAAAGATTCCACATCATTTAAGCGCATAAATGGAACCAATGTGTGAAAATAGAACACAGATCTCATTTGCTTTAAAAGTATCTGGATAAACAGAATAATCTGTTTTGGGCAATGGGAAACCCTAAAATTATTCAAAGGAAGTTTTAGGCAGACAAACCACAAATGCTTGGGCAACTTAAATAAAATATTCGTGTTGAAAGTAATGAAATATCGCACAAACTTTGTGAGAAGAAAAAGTCTTCAAAAGAATAGAGGGGACATTTATCTGATATTGTATTCTATACATAATTGCCGACATTAAATAAAATATTTATCAATAGAAGATAAATTGTCTTTCATTTAATTAAAAACTATAAATAAGGTAGTAGACCTTCCCGAAGGACACCACGTATTAAGCTCGCAAATAATGCTTTCAAAGCAGATACACACCTATAATATTTGGCCCCAAATAGTGACCCCCACAAATTTATTTATTTAAACAAATTAATTTGTCTACGTACATTTATAAAATTATTTAATTATTGATGTTAATTTGTGATAAAAAAAAATAAATCAAAATTTAGAATTTCAAATTTTAATTATAAAACTATATATACAACTTTGTTCTAGTGCTTTCTCCAACGAGCTTCCAAGTTAAATTAAAATATTTTCTATTTTTAAGTTGCGGCCTCAACATCGTAAACACTAGAATAATAATTTTAACAAGAAAATCAATAATTTTATGTTAATTTATTTAAAAATAAACTACACTTAATTATTTTAAAATATTTTTAAAACGGTGTTGTAAATTCCGGTTTGGAATGGACTAATAACATCGCAAGCTTTTTGAAATGTTGTGAAATTTTTTTAAATTTGCATGAATTTCGTGGTTTTATTACGCAAAAAAATACATTTTTAGAAATTTTCTCGATATATATAAAAACGTTTGGAACCCATAAAAATTATATATTGAAACAATTAAAAGTCATGCACGTTTTGAGAAGCTATTCCAGAAAGATGATATTACAAACACTTCTGTAAATCTCGTGCCAGTTTTCAGTACGAGCAAATTATTTAAGTAAATTTAGTAAAAACGTCGAAAAGTTTTCACTTTCATACATTCGCTTGAATTGATTTATTCAGAAATACCAAAATAATTGCTATACTTTCTGAATCAAAACCTTTTATAAACAGATCTGAAATAAATTGCAAGTAAACCCCCTTAATTTTCTCATGAAATTTGAAGTCATTTTTGTGCATTTATATGAGAAAGGTATTTAAGCGATTAATCGTTTGAAATCTATGAATTTACTAAATATTTTCAATGTTTTATTAAATAAAAAATATAAATAAAATTCTATTGAAAAAAATTTGTTGGAATTCTAGTCAGTTTTAAAAAAAAAATAAACAGAAATTTTAGTAACCCCAGTAAGGAAATGTATCACATTTCTAAATAAAAATTATCAGCGCGAAAGGTATAGAGAGCGGCAACTAATGGCGTTTTCTTTTCTACATTAAAAATGTCGCCCTGTGAAAAGGTGCCTTTTTTAAAATGCATTGCCCACCCTGTGAAAGTGCAATTTTTTATATAACGAGAAGAGAACACAAGTTAGAAAAAAGTGCAATGCCTTTTTTTCAACAGCTGATAAGCAAACATATTCTGTATATTTTATGAAATGTGTATACAAAAATGTTCAGTTGCCAGATTGCTAATTCATCAGCTTGGGAAAACAAAAATTTTTTTTAATATCTCATATAAATAAGCAGCCGCATTGTGGCCTTTTGCTTGTTTTATATGATACAGAATATAAAAATAATTATTAAAATCTAATTTTCTGACTCTTTCAACTCAAAAAACTTTTTTTGAACATGGTCTGGTAACGCTGTGTAAGAATAAAAGCCATCTGTTTTACAGGGCAATTTCTGCCCTGTTGATTTGCTCATGACAAAAGTGCAATGCCTTTTGCCCTGCGAAAGGGTAACATTTTTTAGAAAAGAACACGCAACCCTTTCACAGGGCAACACATTTTCGAGAAAAGAACACAAAATTACCTCCCTGCGGGTAGTCTTGCCTTTTTTTGTAGAAAAGAAAACGCCATAAAATACTATAGAATGAAATCTTTCCACACGGCCACCTGCAATAAGTGGCTACTAACCTATAGCTGACGAATTTCCAGTTTCCATACCTGTGAAAGCAACTTTGGAACAAATAAACGGCTTCAGAGGGACTCTCCTCTTATCTCTGTCGGCCGAATGCAGTTTTGTTAAAATCCTCTAGTAGATTTTTCGAAACATGATTAAAATGTGCCAGAAATGTTTGCAACATGAACACTAACACACATAAGCAAGTTGGGTGATTCCCCCTTTCCCACCTTTTTTTATTGCCAAGGAAGATGGCATTGCAATTTTTATCTACGTATGCATATTTTTTGAAGCTCTGCACATTCAAAAATGTATATACTCATACATGGATGCATTCATATATATGCCCATACGCATAATGTATATGATATATATATATTGTAAAATTAAAATAAAATATTAAATATCAAAACTCGTTACAATTGCCTACGTTACCTCAAAGATTTTAAGCAATAGCGCGGCGTTACCTTCAGAAGGCCCCAGCTGACAGCGGCCCACCTGCGGCAGATTTCAGTGCATCCAGTTGATACAGTAAAATAGCAATAATAATACAAGAAAGAGTTGTGGATTGTTAAAAGTTTTATCCGATTAATCTCTATATGTATAAAAATGACGTGTATGTTCGTGATCGATAAACTCAAAAACTACTGGACCGATTTTGAACAAATTTTATATGCATGCTCTATGGGCCGGGAAGAGTGTTTCTGTGTAATATAAATTTCCTCCGATAGGTGGCATAATATTTAGTTTTTTTTTGTGTTTTGTCCGATAGAGATTATGCTCTGTTTCGCTAAAAGCGTTCGGTACTTAATCGTTGTGTAGCGGCGTTGGTTACCCCAATACGGATCATACTAACCTATTTCCGTTCAAAAAAAATTTATTAACAAATAAGATATCTCTAATTTTTAATCTCTATTTGCGCTATAAGCCTTTCCTATGTTTCGCTGAAGGCATTGTATCCTTAATCAGCGTGTAGAGGCGTTAACAAAAAAAAACACTGATTTTCATTTTCTCCGAGAGGCAGTTTAAAATAAGAGAAAAATTTGGGACCAGCAAAGCGGAGCGGGGCCAGCTAGTAAGAATATAAAAATTGAAAATGAATAAAAATTCGTATCTTGGAAATTTATTTTTGCTGAAAAATACCAGGGAAACTCGCTTCTATTCTTGTGTTCGATAAGGTGGTTTTTTGAAAAGCTGGTTTTCATTTAAATACTTTTCGCTTATTTCACTGCATTTATTTTTAATTAATAAATTTAAAGAGTGAGTGAGTGGCTCCGGCTTTATTATTGTTACTTACCAAAATTACTTTTGTAATGGTGGGGATGGTAGACGTTTGAGGTTGAATTGCTGGAACTGTAGCCTGCATTATGACTATTGTTGCTGCTGCTGTTATTATTGCTGTTGACACTGTTGCCATTGCAGTGATACATTTTCGATGGAATCCGGTAACCGGATTCATAGTAATTGTACTGATTATATGTGAAACGCATTGTTCTTATTTAAATTTCAATGCCACAACGCACGAATTACTGAAAAAGTCTTTTGATGTTTTTTATATTTATTTTTTTTATGTTTTTATGCACATTCAGTTAGATTTATTAACTGGTTAAATACACTAATTTTTAAAATGTTAAAAAAATTTTTAATTTTTACAAAGTGACAGAAATATAATTTCTACTAAATCTAGAAATTTTCCTTCAGAAGGACAAGCAAATAAGAGTTACTGCAACTGCACTGTTAACAAAAATTAAAAAAAAACAAATCTGCGTTTCCGTTACGACATTTGAAGTTTATTCTCTCGGTGTAAATTCCTCAATGAACAATATTTTTTAGATAAAAAAAAACTACTTTTCACTAAAATATCTTAATTATAGCTTAACGAAATTAATACAATATATGTTACTCTATTCTAAAATCGGCTGATCAGATCATTCGAGGCATACCGGAATTCTTGCTTTAAATGTAATCCAGCACATGGAAAACAAACATATAAAAATGTCTATATTTTAATTAAATGAGATCTCAGATGTAAAATTTTGCACAGCACATATAAAAATGAAAACATTGCATACCGGAAAATTTGAAATTTTCAATAATAATAAGTTGTCAATGTTGATCAATGTTATTTTGCTGTATAATTTAATGTTTTATATTTATTAATTATTGTCATTTTTAATAATAATTTTTTTGAGAGCATGAACAGAAACTAATAGCTATATTAAGCGGCGACAGTTTTCCACGCCCCTTATTCACTACTTGACATAATTGCCCACCTTAATTATAAAAAAAAAAATTTAAATAAAAATCTTTTACAATAATTATAAGATCTCTCATACCTATTGAGAGATCGCAGGAGACTTTTTGTGACAGGAGGCATAAAGATTATATTAGAGACGAATTGTACGATTCATTCACACGAAAAGCTAATATAATTTCAGACTATTTTAAAAGTTACAGAATTATATAAAAGTTATGCCAGTTATCTATAATTGAGGAGGTAGATTAGATTTCCAATGGTTCCCAAAAGAACACCTTTAAATGCATATAAAAATCAGCTGATACACTGATAATATTTGCAATCATTAATATGCCATTTAATTTTTTGTTACCTGCTTAAGGTAAATACAATACTGAACGCACGGAAATTATAATTTTTTCAAAATGTTCACAAAGCTTTGCAAATTATATGAAGTGCTAAGAAATTGGTCACACCAATGCATTTTACGTAATATTTGACAAATCGTACGTTTGTCTAGGGTATCGGCCAACATTGTAATGTATGTAATAAAAAAGGGTTCATTAGTCCCAGAAAGCAACTAAGCGTAAAAACAGCGGTTTATGTTTATTGTTAATCCAAGTCTAATTTCAGCGTAACGCATCTGTTTACGTTTTGTGGCCAAATTGAAACATTTTTCTAGCGAAGAAACGTAACAAATCAAACGTAACATATATGTATAAGTACAAGAGATATTATATTATAACAAAAACATACTGTTTAACTGCATTATATATGTATATGCATATGTACATGCATGTGTATTTATGTGTACACATACTCATACATATAAACATACTTTAATACGTTTTAGTATATAAAGTAAAGCAACAACTTACAACAAGAGGATGGCAACACGAAACAACGATCACGATGTTAATTTCAGATCGTTTCAACGTAAACAAAGCAAATGAAAGCTTTACAAACGACCAGAACTGAGAAATCAGATCAAAATTTTTTTTTTTTTTATTTTTATTAAATGTAATTGCGGCTGCTGTTTTTTCCGTCTTGTTGCTCGATGCGATGCAAAGTTAATTTACTTTAATGCGAGTGATGATGGTTGTTGAGTTTGCCAACATACAAACGAGTACATGGATGCATGCCAGTGCATAAAATGGCAAGGAACGCAAAAACAATAACAAAATAAGGATGTACACCTTGAAAAGTTTAACAATCAACAATCACTTTTATTTTCATATTTTACTTTTTAAGGCATTTTAAGTAATATAAACACAATAACATCGTTTTTTAATGCTTCCAAAGGAATTTTTAGGAAAACAAAACACATCTGTACATACAAAAGTAAAACCTCAACATGCGTATGCATGTCTGTACGTACAGCATCGTGTGTACAGTGCATACGCATTACAAAAAACATGCATATGCAAGCCAACAGGAAAAATGAAAGGAAGCTGCCAGCTCATCACAACTTATTTAAAGGCCATTACGACAACAAGTGGGTTTGAAACACAGATCACTTTTATTTTATTTAGCATAAAGCTCAGCATACAGTTTCATTAAAACTATTAAATATTATTTTAGACAACTTATATCAAATGCGGCAAATTATTCTTTTGTATTTCAAACACAATATCACATTTAAAATTAAAATTAGTTTCACATAAATAAAAATTCTATAAATTTGAAAACATTTTAAAAAGATTTATGCATTACTTGTCTCATCATGTTACTGGTTGGAGCAAAACCAAAAAGAAATAATAATAAATAAATAACTGAATATAGTAGAAACATTGCCCACCATTAAACTTTCAAGTAAAACTTTAAGTTTTAGTCTCTAAATATTCATTGCAAAACGTTCAGTTCAATCGGTATCATAAATCTGTAACAATATTTGAATAACGAACCATAATAAATAAAAATAAAGAATTTCTAGAATTGGCCAAAAATAGTTTGACATTTTTATAGCGCTGAAATAACTATTTGCCGACGAAAGGTAAGTATTTACAAAAGGTGTGTGTGTGTGGGTGTGTGTCTGTTAATGTGATAATTGAAGAATTTTTAAAGGTTAATGCTCTGGCCACACACAAACACCTGTATACGTTTGCATTTCCACCAGCAAGTTGCACTATTTTCGGACATTTTACTTTTTGGGGGAGTGGCTTCAAACACATACATATATATGTACATAGCTCGCAACGAACACGACCGTCTATGTTTTTGGTAGATCAAATTATTCGTGTAATATTCGTTCGAAAATCGTAATAATATATTTTTATATTTTTAAAAAGCAGTTTTTACTCAAACCATGAAATGTTTTACGGCGCTCAAATATAATTCAGTTGAGAAACTATTTCGATTTTGTATAAAAAATATCTTAATTCTTTCTAGGAACAGTTTTCATTATATATGTATGTACATTCATTCCAATTAAATATCATCTACCATTAAATAGACTACCAGGCAAACATTCTGAAATTGCAACTGCCAAATATACATTCTTGGCTTATGAATGAAAGATAAAAATCATAAGCAAACAATTTTATAAATTAAGAAAATTAAAGATTAAATTAAATTAAAAGACTTTTATGCGTAATAATTCCAGTTATTCTATGGGAGAATTAATTTGCCATCTGCAAGCTGGAACCATGTATGCTTTATGTGAAATCAAACTTTCATTTCCATTAACATTTTTTCTTGATTAAATGAATGTTATGCATGGCCATGTGCAAATTAACAACAACATCAATAACGGCATTAAGTGTGGGCAGTGCAATATAGTTGAGTTTTTACTTTCATTTTTGACAATGTTTTTATAAAAAAAAATATTAGAAAAAGCGATAACTAAACTTACAAAACCGTTTGTTTATTTCAATTAAATTTGTTTGTTGAAAATCTAAAAAGTCTCAAATAAAATTATTTATGAACTGCAGCTAAAAACATTTTTTAATTTTTAATTTGACTATTAAATATTTAAAGGGTTTTCATTTGGTTGGATTTATATAAATTTTTATTGCGAAAATATTTTTTCTATCCTATGGCGCCATACTTTGCTTCATACCATTTCACGATCTCTATTCACAGGTGAATTACAACTCGGCTCTTTGGTGACATCTACAAGTCTACTTATAAAGGCAGCCATTTCGACATCAGAAATACCTCCTGTTTTATAGGCTGCCCTGCCTTCAATTGGAACAGACCTAAATATACTAACATACACACAATTAAACTTAAATGAGGCCCTGAACTTGCTAAAGGGGCCCTCTCATAACTACAAAACTGTATCTAATTACCTAAAAGATCGTTAATAATAATTGAATATATACAAGTTCGTGCTTTACGTCACTGTAATAATTTTAATTACAACAGATTTATTATAATGAATTATTCTGCAATAATTATTATTTACTTATTCGTGGAAGCCGCTTATAAATCAATTTTACATATATGTAAATTTTCTCATTTTATTTTGTTACCAAGAACAAAATGAAATGAACATCTACTAGTTTACAAGCCATTCAAAAAAGCAAAAATATTTTACTTGTTGGTGGATTAACATCCATTCCGAAAGCAATGAACTCGTGAGCCAATCGTGTACAATCGAGCAGGATGTAACTGACTGATTGCTCATAAACAAATTGCAAGTGAAATGTTGCGAGTGATACAGAATGCACACCACTGAGCCATTGAAGTGCTCTAACAAAAGCAAAGCTGGGGAATGAATGCTCGATTGGTTTGTAATGAATTTTTAAGCATGTAAACGGTGACCTTGAGAATTTTAGAAAATAAAAAAGTGCAAATGCTATTGAACTTTTTAACTCTTTTACACGCACACATATTGGTTACAACAAGCTTTGTAAGTGCAACGTTGTTGCGATTTCAAATCGCAGCTGAAAACGAATTTAAAGCAAGTTTTCTTCCAATTGAAATGCTACTGTTTCGCCATATACCGCAATTTAATTTTATTTCCCTTCATTTTGCTTTTAATATCTACAGTGTTTAACCTTTTTCTTGCATTGAAGGAATCTTTTTTACAAATCTTTTCTTTTTTAGTTGTGGCATATAATAACATAATATATCGTTAGCTGAAACTGGAAACAATGCAAATAACAAAAAAAAAGAAAAAAAATTTGAATTAAATATTTAAAAATATAATTATCCCAAGTAAAATTTCCATATTGAATTTACTATTACATTACTGCTGCTCAAGAAGGTGTGCAAAACCATCCATCAACCTCATTTCGGAGCCACGCATAATGGCTTGGCTTCCAAAAAAACAACTTTGGCCACAATTTCCCACAAGGACTTGCATTTATTTCCATTTTAGATTGAGTTGACACAAAACCCTCTTCCACGAGACAATTTAGACGGCTTAATCCATGCCAAAAAGGATGTTACAGCTCGCCCATGACAACGCCGATTTTCATGAAAAACTCATAATGAGTGACCGAGTGAACATTTTCATTTGAATGGATATGTGTATAAAAAGTATAATCGCTTCTGGGCAATGGGAATCTCTCAAATTCTAGTGTGTGATTTGGTCAGAAGGAATCATTGGACTTGAATTCTTTGAAACTAATAGTGTTTTCACACTGAGGATAAAATTTGGTTTTAAAACAAAATTTGGTTTTAACTTTAAAACTAATCCTTCAAACCTGGTTTTACCATACAAAATAATTCTCATAAAACCATTTTAAAACCTTTTCTGAATTTGTTTAAAGTAGATTTTATGAAATGCAACCTTGTTTTATACAGTACATATTCAGTGCTACCAAGTTAGAAAGATTGAAAACAGCTGATGATTCATTCACATTCACAAATATTCATACACAAAATGTAAAATCATTTCAATTTTAGAAAACATTTTTAAAATTTCTTATTTTTTATATAAACAATAACAGCTGTCGTACAGTTTGTCAAATAAATGTGGGAAGAATAATTACAACAAACACACCTATTTCTACAAAAAATTAATTTTATCATTAACAAATTTATTTGACAAACTGTATTATAAAACCGGATTTTATCAAAATTGTATGTGAACACAAAATCAGCTGTTTGTAGGTTTTAAATTAAAACCAGGTTTTAACTTTAGGTGTGAAAACACTATAAAATGGCATTGGTGAGCGATATCGTGATATGATTGAAAACTCTTTAACGCCACAAGTTATTTCGGGAAATGGTGATGTTAATTAGCCTCCACGATAGCCCGATTTGACTGCTCCGCCTATTCCTTCAGAAATAGCCATTTAGTTTAGCTTCATAGCATCACATAGTTGGCATATGTAATAAAAGCTTATTTTCAACTAGTCTTCAAATAAAATTATTCTAAGCATAATATGAAAATCTAAAGCGCCATCAATTTGGATCTGGCAAAGGCAAGCACATGTCTGCACTTATATTGCCCTTTTTAGAAACTTTTTCTATATTATAAGGCAAACTATCAGGCATTTAAGACACAGATATAGCAGATCCAACATTGTTAAAGAATATTTTTATTCTCCGGACTATATTATCGCCTAATCATTCTGCTTATACTGAACTGTATACTATATAACACTTTATTATTGCGGTTAAAAAGAGAGGAACATCTGAATATTTAAAAAACGCAGCTTCTTTGTCATTTTAGCATGCCAAGCAATCTTATCATTCCAAATTTTTACCTTTTAGCTTTAAAATCTTACTATATTATTTCCAAATAAAAAAAGATTTAAGTTACAACGTGTTTCTCTGTATTATCTAGTAACTTTTTAATTTTTTTTTTTTGTGTTTCGTATTTTTTTTTTCTACTTTTTTGATCACACCTCGTACATGTTATTAATTCTTTTCACTTTGATTACCTTTTGTGTCGATAATTTCTCTTATTATTATATTCGCACTTAACAGAAATTCGCAAATTACTGAAATTCACCGAGAAGTCACAAGCTCACATGATCAACGTATTTATGATATTTTTGAATTTAGCAATCTTTTAATGGATTTTTCTCTTAAATTCTTATTTACATTAAATTGAATTTTATTTAATTTGTGAACAGAAGTTTTGGTTAAAATTATTTTTGATTTTGTAGAATGCATGTAGTTGATAATGAACACTGTAAATAAAATTCTTGCTGTTGCTTCTTTAATACCGACTTGATTATTATTATTATTATTATTATTAATATTTGAGATGGCAGATTTTCTTCTTTTCTTTTTTTTATTTTATTTATTTACGTATATATGTACATATGTACGTATGTATGTATATAAGTATTAATCGGTTTCTTAAGCTTATTGTAACTTTGTTTTGTTATTTACTGAGGGCGCAGAGATGTTATTGCTGCTGTTGCTGCTGCTACTGTTGGGTTCTTGATAGAGGTGCAACGTTCTCGTCGTTAGATATAATTGTACTTGCAGTTGCTTGCAGATGAATTGAAAATAGTAAACACGAATGTTTAGACATTTTAAATGAAACAAAAAAATATTTTCAAAATTTGTATAAAGTGATTTTAGCTAAAATAAACACAACATCAGACCCCCGAACATGGTCCCGACCAACTAAACGTTGAGTGGAATTGAACAAGTGAAAAGGCACTTTTAAGCAACACGAATACTGAAGAAAATACGTTAACGCTCATCACTTATAGTTATTTTGCATGTGTGTAGTTTATTTTTTATTCACTTCACTAGATTGCAAACGTTCTCGTCTCTCGTATTGCGTTAAACTTAATTCAAGAAAAAAAAAAATTCAATTGAAGTCGGTCGTTGTTATGAAATGCAAATTTAATTTAATCATTTCGTTTTTAATTTAGCAATTTGCACACGATCACTGCATTCGAATAGTAGAATAGTTTCGGGTAACGACGGTTCTGTAAGAATGAATGTGCGAACTTGGGCACTTTCAGATAACGACTACTTAAATGAAACTCCGATATTTTGCTACAATGTGCAAGAGTATTTAGCACAAGACAATACAAAAGTTACTATCAGTGCGATCAGTAGACTGGCACTGGGAGAGTAATAATAACGCTTTTTGCGAACGCAGCACACCGCTGGCGATAAGATATACTTCTTAAATGACAAAAATAACAATAAATAAAATTTAAACACAAAATATTTATGAATGTACACATGTATGTATATACATACATACACACATGCATACATTGTAATACAACACACAAAATGACGATGTTCAACGAACACGACAATCATCAATGATCATTAAGTTGATGCTGGCAATGATCGCAGCACGCACAGCCATCCACACATATGTATACCGTGTGCATTTAACAAGTCGGCGGTGTTGTTTTGTTTCGTTGACCAATTTATTCACGATGTTAATGATATTAATGATCGGTCAGTTATTTAATTTTAGCACTTTTATAAACAAGTAAGCACTAAATAAAAAAGAGAGAACAAGACCACATACATACACAAGCAAACAAAACAGCTGTGTTGGATTCTAATGCACTGATTTTTGACGAATGTTTTTTCTACATGTGGGTTATATATGTATGTATGCATGCATGTGTGTGCATCTTTATTTAATCTTTTTAAAACAGACATTTACAACAATTGTGTTGCCATTTTGCTGTGTTTGTGTACCTTAGTCAAATTAGCGCTTTTTCTTGATAAATCCTTTTTCAATAGGTTTTAATGCTGAACTTGGGTTTATATTACTTTTTCTAGTTGATTTTATGTGTTAGAAGACAAGTATATTTCACTTATGTTTGCTGGCAACTCAGGAAAATAAAAAATTGCGATTTTCATAAGGTAGCTACCTTAGTCAAATTAGCGCTTTTTCTTGATAAATCCTTTTTATATGGTTTTTAATGCTGAACTTGGGTTTATATTACTTTTTCTAGTTGATTTTATGTGTTAGAAGACAAGTATATTTCACTTATGTTTGCTGGCAACTCAGGAAAATAAAAATTGCGATTTTCATAGGGTAGCTACCTCAGTCAAATTAGCTCTTTTTCTTGATAAATCTATTTTCTATTGGTTTTAATGCTGAACTTGGGTTTATATTACCTTTTGTAGTTGATTTTATGTGTTAGAATACGAGTATATTTTACTTATATTTGCTGGAACTTATTCCATTCACCATGGAATGTAAGCCTATTGCAGAAGCCCTGCGAAGAAGCACAGCGATGAAAGCAGAACAGCCAAAAATATTATTTATCATTCAAGTTTCTTCTCACCTATTTGCGATCAATACAGCTTTTAATCAAACTAGGACTTTAGGCGGATTTAGGACTTTTAAAGACTCACTTATACATATATGTCGTAAGTGTACTAAAAATTATAAATTTTTTCGAAATAAATTTAATTAATCGGGCACTATTTTGTATATAATAAAAAACACATATTCAACGGCAGAATTTTGTTGAAAAAAATTGTTACAACTCTGATTTGAAAAGAGAACAAAATGAAAATATTTAATATATTTAATTTATTCGATCTTTCTTTATTAAATGGGAATATTATTAATATTAAGTTTAACACATTTGCCAGTAGGAATATTTATTATATACATACATACATATTATATATGAAATATAATGGTAACTTAGATATAAGTGCTACTTTTATAATATTTAAATTTTAATTACTTATTTCTAAGCGAGAAATATATGCTGATAATCAAACACAACTGTAATACACCAAAATTAATGATACGCAAAACTTGATTCTGTCATGCCACTGCAGAAGTCAAAAAGGACAGCAGTAGAACAGGAGCAGCACTTTTCTTTCTACAAACTATAAGCAAGAAGAAAAACAGAATATCAAAACTAAAAGTAACATGTTTACTTTTTAGTGAAGACCAAAGAGAGATGATTAAAGACATTTACTCTCATCCGTGTTAATGTGCATTTGGTCACTCCATAGATCTTATATAACTTTTAGCTAAAAATTTTAAACTGAACAGATATTAGAAATCTGTTTTCTAAATCAATTTTTGTGAAAGTGAATTGAAATCACCAGAAAGCTATTTTCGTGTCACAAAAATTTTAAGCAATGGCAACACTCACTTTGATATTTAACTTTAGTATTTTTATAATTACAAGGGAGTGAAAAAGAAAAAGAGAAAGAGAGAGATAGAGAGAAAGAGAAAAGGCCTTATACACTATACACATGGATGCAAAACAAAATAAGATTGATTGAAGTGATAATTTCGGCGTTACTGATACAGATCTTATTGTATTTGATTGCGTGTAGATACATTATCTTGGCGATTTTTATTCCTTCAATTTGCATAAACACATATACAAAAACACACTGTTATGCGAGTTTAACGAAATGCCGTTGTGTGTTTTCATGATAACAAACAATTTCGTAGGGATACTAGAAAAGCCAATTACTTTACCACTGGATGAAAGAAAGAGCTATAATAATTACAATTTTTATAAAAAAAAAAAATGTAAATGAAATGTAAGCAAATCAAAAGAGAATATCAATAACAAAGCTGGGGGTTACATACATATTTACATTTTAGTGAAAACAAAGGAGAGATGAATAAAGCGGGGACAATCTCTTATCAGAATTAATATGTGTCTGGTCACTCTTTACTTGTTGCCTAACTTTTATCTAAGATTATTAAACTGGAAAAGCTATTCGAAAACTGTGATCTAAATTACGCTTTGTGAAAGTGAATTGAATACACCTGTGCTTGCTTCGATTGCGTTAAGGACACTAAAGTGCATATGTATGCATGAGTATTCTAATGTCAGATAAATAGCAGACGATTTATTTTTATTTTTTTAATTAATTTAAACTGAAAAGCTTTCGCCTTGAACGCAGGAAAATACACACGGTCTAGGCAGGAATCGAAGCCATGGAATCACTTACTTATACGGAAATCATTTGCTTATATTTTCAGTTACTTTATTTTAAACTACATAAAAATTTAATCAAACGAACAAGTTAAAAGCTTCGATATTGTTTTTAAAAGCCAAAGTAACGATTCTCGTATTTTATTTTGTAAGCATTGTTTTTCTTTATTGCAAAAATTCTGTAGTATAGCGTAGATCAGTCTTTATATCTACTAAATCGTAATTATGTCAAGTATTTTTAATAAAATTACGTTAGGCTAAAATTGAAATGATTTTACATTTTGTATATGAATATTTGTGAATGTGAATGAATTATCAGCTGTTTTAAATTTTTCTAACTTGGTAGCACTGAAAAAAACAAGGTTGTATTTCATAAAATCTACTTTAAACTAATTCAAAACAGGTTTTAAAATGGTTTTATGAGAATTATTTTGTATGGTAAAACCAGGTTTTAAGGGTTGGTTTTAAAATCAAAACTAAATCCTGTTTTAAAACCAGGTTTTATCCTCAGTGTGAAAATACTATTAGATAAAGAATATTATAAATGAAAAACCAAAAAAACTAATTTTTTATTATTTTAATTTATTTCACTCTTGCGTATCATTTTCAAATGCATTCACAAAATTAGAAGCCAGCACCCAACTATGATAATTCTGAAAAGTACCAACGTTAAATAGAATATACTGAATTCAGATTATTCAAACTATAGTTTATAACTCCACTATAAATAAGCTAAAACCCCTGCAATCTTAGCGATTGACTAAAGGACACTTAAATATATAAATATATTATTTGTACCGCCAATTTGCAAAGTCGTAGCTCTGCTCTCGCCTTCTCGTTACTTTCTTATTGTACATTCATGCATACTTCAATGTGCTTAAAGCAATCGACGTAAACAAAGGTGCCAGTGTGAGTGAAAAGTGTCACGAGTGCCTCAGTATTTCGGTTTTACTTCTTAGTGTCTCGTCAACTTCGCAACAGTAAAATTATTATTATATAAAAAAGTAAAGCGGTTCTGACACAAAAAATAACTTTTATGAAAGCATATTATTATCATAGATATCAAGGAGGAGTTGACAAAGCTGATAAAAAGTGTTTGAAAGTATTCACACAGCTGTAAAACTCGCCGTTAGCCTATGGCGGTTATCCAAATTCCATTATATGATTGATATTCAAAGATATGGAAATGGAAAACAATCTCGATCACATTCTTTCAAGAAAATTGGTGCTGCAGTATAGGAAATTCGTCTGATACAATAAAGAACTGTTTGAGAACGGATAGAGACACTTTCAATAGGGTTCTCCTACGAGTTCTATACGCTCCCACTCCAAGCATTTGAATCTACTCCACTAATTCTACTTCCCAATTTAATCCTCCAGAATGAGAAGGTTATAAAAACACTTTTCCTCGAATTTGTTTGAAGCCAATTTGCCTCCAAATCCTCCTATAACTTTGTGAGAATAACAGCTGCAAAAATAAGTTGTAACTTCTTATTAATTCATTGATTTAATCTAATTTGGAAGACTGATTAGCTTAAGTCTTAGCTGGATAAGAAACTGCACCATTCAGTCATAAGAAAATCGAACAGTATCTTGTCTTACTCAAACATTTTTATTATGAATGACGTTGTTAATGTATAATTAAGTGACATAAAAATTATTCTTTTAAGCCACACACAAACTTCGCTGCCAACCAATGGCAGTGGATTTTAAAGAATCCTCCATTTTAATATGCGTAATAAAGTAAACAATAAAAAAATAATATTAACGGAAGATTCAACGAAGAGTGCATCTGTAGCCATTATAAAAACCGGGGTTGGAGGTCGATGCATTGAACAATGTAAAAAATATTACAGTGAGCACAAAATGTTCTAAAGAAAAGATGTCACTACTGCACAGTAGTTAATTCCAAGTGTTGTGTTCCACTTCATTTTTAAGTGCTCACAAAAAAAAAAAAAAGAATATCAATTGGAGTTCCTTTTCATAGTTGAAATTAAAATCAAATATTATAATAAAGCAAATAAATAGTTAACAAATACAAGCATAAGAAATGCTCCAATATAAACAAAGAATATGTGACTTAAACGCCGGCTGTCGTAACTTCTAGTGTTCCATACACCTTGTTCATAATACAACAACGAGAAATTGAAGATTTGAATTTTGGTACAAATATTTTATACATTTTTCATGATTGAGAACAGCTTAAATCTAATCCAGAAAGAGCTGAGTTGCTAAAATCATTCGCTTGATAAGAACAAAATACTAAAAAATACCAAAACAAAATATATGGTTTTTACATGCAGGGGATAAAAGTGGTAACATTTATAATTTCTTTAAAAATAATACATATGTATGTATATTGTAATAGTCGGCAGCAATAACATATATTTACTCAGAGAATTTTTAAAGAATATTGCTCTTGCATGGTCTCAATTATGCAATTCCTTAGGTAAATAGAAAATAAAGAAATCTAAAACAATAAATATAAATTATATATAAATTAAATATTATCATATATTCTACTTTAATTTCATTCCATTCGGGATTCCACTTTTATTTTCTTCTGTTGTTCTGGAATAATAGTTATAACACAGTATTCGTTGGTATCTATAATAATAGTGATAGTGAAGTGTGTCCTTTGAAGTTTCAAAGTATCAAACGGTTTGTGTTTGTAAGTCACCATTTTTATTTCAGTGACGCAGGTCAGTAATAATATACCAATTTTAATGGTTTGTAATGCTTTACATAAACCATTTGTAGCAAATCAAAAAACCACTTTCCCATCTCTGTTAATAACATATCACACAACCAATTAAACTCTCCCTCTTAAAATAAGTTTTACAGAAAATCAATTTTGATTGGCTAGAGAAAACCAATTACAAAAAATATTTATACAATTCTACGCGGGACAATTTAATGCACATACATTTTTTTTTTTTTTTTTTATTTTTTTTTTTTTTTTTTTTTTATGTAAAAGTGGTTATTAAAAGAAAATTGGCAACACTGACTCCTACGCAAAATGAAGAGAAAAAAGTTTGTTTAAAAGAGTTGGTTGCGGGTGTTGGTTCGTGGGATTATTCATTTCAATTGCGAGCCCGCGGCGAAGTACTAAAATAAGGAAGACTCATATCATCTTGTTTTGTTTGTTCATATAAATAACGATTATAAAAATAATTAAATTGTATTATTCTACTTAGAATGATTTTAGAAACAATGAATGCAGTTTTGAGACGCTCCTCCAAATATGTACATGTGTATGTGTGTATAAATGTAAGAGTATGTATGTATGGCTGCATAGACGTAAAGATATAGAAAATTATTGAAGTAAATAATAAAGAATGAATTAATTTGGTTGATATCAAGAATTGTTTTACTTGCTTTCTTTTATTTTATTTTTGAATTAAAATTTTTATTTCTTAAAAAGTTTTGACAAATTTCTTATTTATTTTAATATTTATCATTAAGTTTTAATACGTCTTAAATTAAGGCAAAAATGAATGAAAACGTGGACTACTTACAGTATGTTGTTGGGAAATTTGCACATACTAGTATAAATTTTTAAGTGAAAAAAAAACGATGAAAATTACAGAGAAAGATGTAAACACATTGCTAATGGTGTTGCCAGGCACATTTTAGACAAGTAGAGTCCACTTTTACATGACGAGGATTACCACTATTACCGGAATTGACGATTTCTCTGCATTTTAACGATTTTCTCCACTCAAAATACACTAGTGACGATTTTGGGGACAAAAATTACGATTTTTCTGAATTTAAATTATATTTCATGATTTTTTTGTGATTACCACTATTACCGGAATTGACGATTTCTCTGCATTTTAACGATTTTCTCCACTCAAAATACACTAGTGACGATTTTGGGGACAAAAATTACGATTTTTCTGAATTTAAATTATATTTCATGATTTTTTTGTGATTACCACTATTACCGGAATTGACGATTTCTCTGCATTTTAACGATTTTCTTCACTCAAAATACACTAGTGACGATTTTGGGGACAAAAATTACGAGTTTTCCGAATTTAAATTATATTTCATGATTTTTTTGTGATTACCACTATTACCGGAATTGACGATTTCTCTGCATTTTAACGATTTTCTCTACTCAAAATACACTAGTGACGATTTTGGGGACAAAAAGTACGAGTTTTCTGAATTTGAGTTTAAATTTTCTGAATTTAAATAATATATTATTATGTTTTTTTTTTGGGTTCAACTAAACGGAAGAAACAACTCATCCTAATTAAGTAACGAATATTTTGTGGGTATAGTATACAAAAACATTATCTGAAAATGAATAAACTGTTTCCCATAAATAATAAGTTTGAACTATTGTTATAGCTTTTATAATAATACTTCTGATTTGAGTTTTTATTTTTAGTCGCCTTTTAAAAATGACTTTACGATTTAGACGATTTTTGTTTAGAAATCTAGAAGCTTTGGCTACAGTGAGGAATACATACTTTGCTGCAGTCTTATTCTCTATTGCGTTGCGAAAGTCAAGGCGATGCGAAAACATGCAAATGCGAACACTCCCTATTCTGTGTTGAGATATTCGCAAAGTACTTTTATATTTGGCAAGTCGGTATTCTCTAATGCGAAAACTAATGTCACATACACATGAAGATCGAAAAAAATATTCGATGGAAAAAAAGTATTCGGAAAGTATAATTCGGTGGAATTTATGATGAAAAACAGCGAACTGGCAAAAGGCCTGTTAGAGGAACTGCCGGATGGAAAAATATAAATATATAAACATTTAAAAATATAGCTTTCTAAAAGTATGTATTACAAGTTTAATTTCAATAGTTGTAGGCTGATTTTGTGGTGCACACTAAGCAGAGACTAAATAATATCACAAATTTCTTTTTCTTTTGTAATTCAACTTTGACGGCTACTACAGACCAGCGTCGTTATATTAACCGGCGTTGCCACGACTTAAAATACAAAATGAATGCGACTGCGAAAGCTTTGTAGAATAGCAATTTACTTTCGCATCGCATTTTAATTTCGCATCGCATTGACTTTCGCACCGCCATACAGAATAAGCCTGCTATACTCCCAAAATTACTTTGGTTATGACTCGTTGCATTACTAAATGGATGTATTTAAATACGTTTGTAAGTTTGTGTTGAACATTTTCAAAAAATTTGTAAAATTTCGGTATTCCTTTTGGAATACCGAACGAACAAAACACTGAGAAAGCTTCACGTATAGAAAAGAAGTCTGTCTACTACAAACTTACAAACCATCTCTTATTCTCTATTACATTAGACCGATTCGGAAGACACTTGTCATTAAGGATAAGTTCACCATAAAAATATTAACAAAATCTTTCAACTTCTAACTTCTAACTTCTAAACTTTGATTAGCCTAGAAACAATTCTTCGTCACTGCAAGCAAGAAGGAAACCATTGACCAATCTGCAGTCTGTACGTTAAACATCAAAATAATCGAGAGGCAATAAAACTTTGGTACTGTTTTGTTCCAGAACTTTGGACTTCCCTTAAGAAAAGTAATATATGAGATGTAGGTTTGCTGTTTTTCCCTATTTTTGTTTTTTTTTTTTTTCATTTTAATTAAAACAAGACGTTGACAAGCATTTCATTTGATGACCACCTATTTGTCAATTTGTTTTTATGTATAATTTATAACATTTTTTGCAACAGACTACAACAGCAAGTGCAACAGGGTAGCATTAAAAGCAAACAACTACTAAAGGCTATGGCGAGCTTATTGCGAACGTAGTATATTATACAGTACTTGGAAATTATTATAAAAAGTAACCGGAGTCTGTTTTGCTATTGTAAAAAACTAGAAGTGCAGTAGTCATAATTAAATGAATTAAAAACACAGGCTCAATTCCATCAAAATGCAAAAAATTGTAAAAACAATAAGATGAGTTCGCATATCCGTCTGCTGAAAAGAGAAACACAGATATTACACAAAAAGTGGTTCAAGGTTATAACCCATAGAGTGTTAACCGGGTTTATTGTACTTTAAAATATACCGTCGGGCACAGTATTAATTGATGCAGCATATTAGGTGTCTACCCAAGTTTCTAGCTGGTATTTGCAATCAGCATTTTATTGCCATTAGTTGCTATATATATGCGAGTCTTGTTTCTTGATCCAATATACAAGGTTTTACGAAAACATGTACATGTATTGGGGACAACTCTTTCATGAGTTTGGTTTTCAGTGGATGCCACTTTGGGGGCCCCCAATTCCCTCTTGCCACTAGCTACTATCAGTAAGGCCTTTATTGCAGTTGCATTAGTGCAATCATTTATTCGCCTTAATTAAATTGGCATTTGGACAAAAAATTTTTTCAACCCCCAACATTTCCAAAAGTGTTGCATGCCATTTTGAGGAGCCCAATTCCCTCCTGCCACTAGCTACTATCAGTAAGGCCTTTATTGCAGTTGCATTAGTGCAATCATTTATTCGCCTTAATTAAATTGGCATTTGGACAAAAAATTTTTTCAACCCCCAACATATCCAAAAGTGTTGCAAGCCATTTTGAGGAGCCCAATTCCCTCTTGCCACTAGCTACTATCAGCAAGGCCTTTGTTGCAGTTGCATTAGTGCAATCATTTATTCGCCTTAATTAAATTGGCATTTGGACAAGAAATTTTTTTTAACCCCCAACATTTCCAAAAGTATTGCAAGCAATGCACATGCAGTTAATTGTTCCTTCACTTTTTAAATTTTATTATGATCATACTAGTAACAATTATTATTTTTCTTCTTTATATTTTGTGTTAACTTTTACTTGGACGATGTGTGTAATATACTACATTGTAGTGTCTGTAAATTTCTCTCCTTGCTTGTAGTACTTGTAATGCTTGTAATGATGTTTTGTTTTAGTTAGCATATAGTCAAATGTCGCGTGAATCCTTATTTGAAAATAAAATCATGTATGCATTTCAGTACTTAACCCTTTTTTACTTATTCAACTTGTTTGCAATTATTTATACGATGTTTCATTTGTTCTTGGGATTTTTCCACATGTGAGGAAAACATTGTTTAGGTTAAACTAAAATATAAACTATTATTGTATTAACCCTGTAATTTGTTATCATGTTAATATGTGTTATTTTTAATAATAATTGTAATTAATTATAAATTCATAGACATTAACGTACAAATAATTCTATTATTATTATTTTCATTTTATACAGTTAGAAAAAAAAATATGAATTAACAACAATTAATTATGACGTTAATAGAAAGAATAATTAAGTCGTAATTGGGCGTTTGGTAATAAAAATAGATATAATACCAGCCTATATCTGATCAAACTAATTTGTGTCCAAATATAAATAAAAATTAACTAATTTTTATTGTAGTGTTGTTACCCAACATTTAATTTGTTTTTTTTTTTTTTTTGCAAATTCCTTCGATAATATTTTTATTTTAAGGAATTTAATAGAAAATTCGTGAATGCAAAGTTGCCAGTATTTTGTAGAAAAATTATTATAAGACTGTGACTCAATGTGGCGTCATGATGTGGACAACAACAGGGTGTCACATGACATACAGCCCGTGAAAAAATTCAATTACTGCATGAGACATTTCTAGCTAGTGTAGTACAACCTGCTTTTGGTGATTAGAATAGGCAACCCACATTTCCTTTTTGCGATTATTTGAAATGACTGTCTCCGTCAAAAAGTCCACAACCAGCGGAGCATTAAAGTAGAAGATTTAATGCTCTCACTTATGGCAAACTGACCATAGAAAATGGCTGCCAACGAGTAGATATGTGCATGCAAAGCCGAAGGGTGACAAAGCCAAAGACAAAAACTGTCTTTTGTATTCAATTCAATCTAAAAAAGTGGACTTCAGGACATACAAAAATAATTAATAGATAAATAAACTAATGCAACACAAAATCAATCACAGTTATCTTAATGTTAATATTATATTATAGATACTTAATTAGTTAGATAATTGGAATGGAATATGGAAGTCCTTGACCTCCTTTTTGCTCATTATTATGTATATACAGGGTGAGGTAAAAAACTGCAACAAAGTAAAAGGCCATAATTTTTTAATTTTTTTTAAATTTTATTGAATGGAAGCAAAAAATGTCGGAAATAGCATCAAATTTTAGAATAAGTTTAGATTTGTTCGAATTGGTCACCTTTGGCACGAATTATGGCCTTCAAACGGCCAATGAAACCGTCACACGCTGCCCAAATGTTGCTCTGCGAAGCGCTTGCTTGAGGTGATCGACACTTTGGTATTTTTTAGTGCCAACCTTGCTTTCCAAAATACTTCAGACACAATAGTCCAACGGATTGGTATCCGGAGATTTTGGTGGCCATTGTGCGCTGGAAATGAAGCGGGGAACTTCATTTTGTAACCATTCTTGGCTGGCGCGTGCTGAGTGCGATGGAGCTGAGTCCTGGTGGAATGTCCAAGGTCTGCGGCCAAAATGTTTGCATGCCGAAGGCTTCAATACACCCTCCAGAATATTTTCGCAATAATATTGGGCATTTATTGTGATGCCACGGTCGATTAATACGAGCAGAGAGCGACCATCGGCTGTTATGGTGGCCCACACCATCACCATGGCCGGCGCATGAGTTCTGGTGGCCAACCGAAGGTGCACATTTTCAGGTGACCTCTTTGGCAAGTAAACACAATCATTTTGTTTGTTTACAAACTGCTGGACAACGAATGTTTTCTCATCGGAGAAAACCAAATTCGGCAGTTCACCACTTGCGGCCAAGCGAAGCAACCCTTTGGCTCTTTTGAGTCTATTTTCTTTCTGTTGCGGTGTAAGTTCTTGCACTTTTTGGAATTTCAATGGCTTTACCCCGAGCTCATTTTTCAATATTTGCCGAATGGAATATTGCGATATGTTCAGCTCACAAGGCATTTTTCGGCCACTGCGATGCGGATTTCGATCAAGTCGCTTCTTTACTTTTCGAACCTTTTCTGCTGATGTTGCTGTTTTCTTCTGTCCACTTCCTTGACGTCGGGCTACGCTACCAGTATCACGATAACGAGCGATGGTACGAGACACAAAAGGTTTATTCACATTTAAATGCTGGAGTGCTCTAACGATCGCCACTTGTGGTTTTCCAGCCAAATATAAAGAAATCACACTATCACGCTTGAATTCCATAACGAATAACTTTTTTTTTGGAAAATTCTCACCAAAATGCTATTGTACGCTTGTAAACAATATAATGAGCTGTCACTGGAATAATTTTCACAGCTGTCGGACGAGTCGTTTAGAAATTATAGCAGTCTGAAGTTGGTTGCAGTTTTTTTATGTCAGCCTGTATTCTCTTGTATTTCCCAATGATTTTCTCGTTCTTTTCCCTGTTTAGTGTTTTAATATCAATGAAATTTATTTCATACCTGCATCCTTTTCCCTTCCTTATCCAATCCCACTTTAATCCTTTTGTATCTTTATTCCCAATAATCTCTTTTTACTTCCAATATAGTTCAGAATGAAAAAGTTCTTATAAAACAAATTCTTTATGTGACATAAATTTTTTAAATCTGTATTAAAAAAAACTTGCTAAGGAAATTAAGCCTATCTGGTGCTACGGAATCCAAATATGGTGTACTGCCTATGCGTCAAATGTGGATAAAATTCAAAGACAACAGAACCGAATCTTACGAACTATTACAGCAGCGCCCTGGTATATTGAAAACTCAAATATACACAAAGATTTGTATGTGCCCTTGGTGAAAGCTGAAATTAAAAAATATACAGGAAGATACCTAAAAAGGTTAGAAAGGTTATATTAGCCCGATAGGGGATATACGCGTTTGTGTAGGAGCGACCTGGTTGCCGTTAGCCAAAGCTAAATAAGTAAAAGTATACAAAAAAAAGGGGGTAATCCGTCCAGCGCAATACATCATCTTTTGTCTAGCAATGACGGGACATAATACATATTAATTTGTTTATATATTAAGAGTTAAATAATTATTGTCATTTCCATATTTTGAAGATACAATAAATAAGTCATGTTGAAAAAAAAAATATAAAATGAAAAAAATGGTTACACGCTGGTCACACGCACGCAGTATTGCCATTTTTACGCTTTTGGAGTATTTTGGAAAGATTTTTTTTGACTTATTAACTATTTTCTTTATAAATTTTAATTTGCGAAACAAACTATTTTCATAACATTTATTTTTGGGCCAAACTTTAGCTTCCACCAATGTTTATTATATATATGTGTGTCATAATATTCCCCCTTTTTAAAATGGCAAGACTGTTTGCCATACTGCCGATATATCGGTTACCACTACGGATTAACTACGGATATCTTGTTAAATAACTGTTAGTGCTGTTGTAGGCACGTTTAATTCTCTTAGGGGCACTTGCACGAATCCATGAATTTATTTATTTGTGTTGTTTTCATAATGATATTAAAATTGTATGTTGGGTTAGCGAGGACATCATGCATGGAAAAATGAGAAATGAAATGAGAAGTAAATGAATATTGTTGTTTTTGTTAGTTTTTAATACGAATGAAAACTCAGTTTATAATTCTTTTCCAACAAAAAAAAAAAAAAAAAAAAAAAAAAAAAAAAAAAAAAAAAAAAAAAAAAAAAAAAAAAAAAAAAAAAAAAAAAAAATTACACAGAAAAATAATTGGTTTTGTAAATCTGTATTATGTAGGCCATTGGCATCTGTACAGTTGAAAACGATTATAACGAACTCAAAGGGGCCGGAAATTTTAGTTCGTTGTAGACATGGTTCGTTAAAGACGTAGTAGAAAAATTTGACAAACCCATACGAAAAAAAAAGAAAAATACAATAGTAGATAATGTTGATTTTGGAATTTTATAAAGTTCACAGATTTGTTGTTTTCTTTTGTTTCCTTTCTCAACTTTATTAATTATTTGCATTTTTGTTGCATCTGCAATGGAATTTCTTTTATTTTTATCCATATTTCACTTTTTGACTTTCTTTGACCTTAAAACCAATCAGCTGTTGGATTGTTTGTTTGAATAGTCTAAAACAGCTGAGAAGTGATGTTACGTATAAGTGTTGACTTGTGGCGATTTTTTTGAAATAGTCTTTATCTTAGTTCCTTGTAAACGTTGTAATGTCTTTCCAAAATCCTTGTGTGGCTCACAAAAACTAGTTCGCTATAAGAAAAATTTCGTTATAATCGTGTTCGTTATAAGCGTAGTGATTAAAATAGGTACAAAAAGGTTGGGACAGTTCGCTATTTGCATAGTTCGTTATAACCGCTGTTCGTTACAAACATGTTCGACTGCATATATATTTATGGCTTTAAATGTATTTTAAAGGAAAATCATAATAACAAGGACTTTATTTACAAGTATTCTCCTAAAACATTTTTTTTTTTTCATTTCTCAGTCATTAATTTTTTTTTTGTTTATTAGTAACAAATTGCCGTATTTCAAATAATTTTGGATAATTTTATTTTACTCTTATTGCAATTATTTTTGTTTAATTTAATCAAGTGAAGGACATTTAAATAAATAAGGATTAAAGTGCATGCAACATAATATGTTATATAATGTTGTTTTAAAAAAAAAAAACACAGAACAATTCACCGCTCGTAAGACAAAATGACTTAGCTTCAATTAAAGAAATTGGAATTCTCATTTGATGGTTGAGAATATAAGTGCAATACTCGTATAACGGAGTTTTGGGATTATTTTTCAAAAGCCACTTTATTGAAGGCCACTGATAATTTTGGTTCAGCACGTAATGCAAGTATCAAAACTACAAAAAAGGAGTAACCATAGATATGGGGAATTCCCCGATTTATTATAAATTACATTAAGCAGGAAATAATATTTCAGACACGACACGGCGAAATATTAGAAAAAACTGATCTGTAGTTGATATTCAGCAAATAGTTTCAGGCAGCACTTCAATATGGTGTAGCAATACAAACCCATTGATTGAATTCCTATAAAACAAATTGACAACAAACATGAAATGCAAAATCTACAAAATATTACTTAAGCGGTTTTTCTTATAAGCAGGATATAAACAAATAATTTAATAAAACAAAATTCTTTAACGATTAATGTGCAGCGATAAGGCAGCGATTAAATTATATTAATGATAAATGATAAAGAGAATAAAAAGTGTAGCACGAATAAACAAACAAAAAAATATATAAATAAAGAAATAACAAAAATAAAGAATTAGTGTTAAAAACATTAAAGTTAATTCTCATTTTATACAATTTCATCGGAAAGGAAACAACGACAGTAGATAAAACAAACACATGCATATATGCATACACACATGCATACTCCGCAAGTTTAATTGTGTTAAAATTGTATTTCATTGTTGCATTTAGAGGCGGATACCAAAGATTTTGAATCTTTCACATTTTAAGGTAAATGCAAATGGCAAGATAAAGCAACTCTTGTTTATTAACAGAAATTCTGTTTTTTATCTGGCATTCTATTAATTTTACTGGTTTTTTTTATTAATTATAATATGTTTATGCACATATTCGTATAATAAATTTAATAACGTTATTACTGGCAGCCAAAAAAAAAAAATTATGAGGAAAAGCAATATTCGTAGCAACCGAACATCACCTACAAAATATTTAAAGTTGATTAAAACGAAAAAAATCTTTTTCCATTTTAGATTAGTAGTGGGATTCAGAATCAGTGAAAGAAAGAAGGAAAGTATTTCTTATTTTGAATCGTCGGTTTTGTTAGTTAAAGCTAGTTTGGAACGACGTATGATCCGTCGGCTGCTGTACAGAGAGGATACAGGCGAAATCTAGAACACGAATTCTCAAGAATTTTTGCAGCACTTCCGGCACTTCCTCAAATGTTTCCTACCAGATTTTATTACAATGCACTTAAATCGCATAATCTTGGTGGCAGATTTTATTACAATGCAGTTTAAATTGCATGATCTTGGTGGGAGATACTCTCTTTTTCCCCGAAATCGCATTACACTTTTTTTTGCCTTTAACACCAGCTAAGTCGGCATCATTGCTTTACTGGGCACACTTTTTAATTCTATTTAATATTTATATGGAATTTCCATTCATAATTTTACTCTGCGATGAACATCATTTCATCTCCAACATTATATCGAAAAGCAGAAAATTACTACTAGAGGCATTTTATAGCATGAGGCTGTCGAGCCTTACTTCTTCAGAAACATTGATGGTTAGAATTCGATTAGAAATTTTATCGTACGGCAATTAGCTGGAAGTAATATTGCTGAAATGAAGTACCAAAAGGAAGGCGGCACAAGATACACAACGAGCTGTACAATTAATTTGCTCTAAGAAGAGCTACGTAAAAGAATATATTACTTTATAGTACATTAAGATAGTAGTAGCGGCATCAGATAACGGACACCCTGTGGACAACAACTGAGGATATGGAGCCGCACGATATGTTGTTCTAAAAGAATAGTGGCACTTGCTTTACACTCACTGAAACATTGGCTCTTTTCCCAAAAAGGTTTCCTTTGAGCTGTACATCTTTAAGCAAGAATGCATTACTTGGCCAACTATTTAACACCTGGTCAATGATCGTGTTATCTCAGGTAGGAAAGAGCTATGACACCGTAGGCGCGGTTAACACTGCGCTAATGTAATGCCTTAGATAAAGGGTCATAAAAAAATATATTAAAGTAATTCTCTGAAATTTTTATTATTGTTTTATTTAATTAAAAAAAATTGATGCCTCGCTCCATCAGCTGACATTCTCAGCTGTCAAACCATAGTCACCGATATCGATAGATACCTCTTGTAATGCCTCTTTGTAACAATAATACATATTGATTTTATATTATAAATGTAACTTCTATTAATTATAAGTGCTATAGATTTAAGAAAAGATACATAAGCTAATTATAGATATCGAAAGGATCCGCTGGAAGATAGAGTAAGAAATCTAGGCTTGATGTTGGACATGCTAGCAAGTATCCTTAACTCCAAACTTTTTCTAATAAAATACCCATAACACCTCTACTTTCCACAGAATTGAAAATGTTCTGATTTTTGTCACAATTTTGTGTAGTTTCATACCAGAATGAATAATGCGTAGCCTACTTAGCCGGAGGTAGCGGTTTCGTTTCCTGCTCAGATCGTGGCTGGTTTCCTGCGGGAAAAAAAAGTTTTTGCTTCTACTACGGAATTTATTGATTTGTGCGAATGTCTTATTCAAACATTTTATTACGCTTTTTGGAACTGAACCGATTAATTATGAGATGTAATATTTTAATTACCTTTTGATATTTCTAATAAATTTAAATCCTTAAAATGGCCGTATGTTAAAAACAAATAATGTAAATTTTTGCAAAATTATTTTACATTAACTTGGTCGCATTAAATTGAATTTATACGTTTATTCCTCTACATATAATTTTAAAGCATTATATTTTAATCATGATTATTTTTTATTTTAATTTTATTATCATTTTCTGTCTGCGTTGTATTTATAATGAGTTCATTGGCCTCTAAACTGTTTGCATATTGCAAGGAGAACAAAACTTAAAAAGCGTTAACTTAAATTAAATGACGTTGATACACTTTCAAACACAATGGAAATAAAATTAAAAACAAATTAAAAAAAAAATTCTTACTTTAAGTGGACTAAGTGCACTTTTTAATTACTGAAATTCAAATTGATTTACTTAATTTGAAGTAAGAAATGGTATTAATTGGAATTATCATAATTCGGATATAATAGAGAAGAACAGGAAAAAAAATTATAAAGATATTTTTGTTGCCTTTTACGAAAAACCAATAGAAATTGTGCTTGGCAAAAGAAGAAAAAATTGCTGTTATTTTAAGTGCATGAGAACTTGAATTGATAATACCGGACAGAAGTATTGTTGTAAAGAAATTTTTTATTACAATCTGGCAGATAATTGTTGAGGGGATTTACCTTTTACATATGATTAGCAAATGGCATTGGTTTTCAATTCTTCAAGAGGCTCACAAATTATTGCTAGCAAATTAATTTTACATTCATTTACTTTGCTCATTAGGAAAGTAATATAGTCAACTTAGAAACCGCATCAATCAGCGATTTTAAACGATGTAATTAGTGGTTCGTGAAAGCCTTGAGAATTGCTTTCGTCCAGTATGATGACCCAGAAAATTTCTTTTTTTTTTTTTTTAGTAAATTTGCATAATTTGAAAGGATACTAAGTCGTTCAATGATTCGAGATAACTTGAATGTCATCAGCTGACATACTCAGCTGACATACTCAGTTGTCAAACTACAGTTATCGATATCGCTTGTTCCCACTTTATATGATATTTTTATCATTTCCTCTGTTGTAAACAACATCAAGAAGCAAGCAAATAATTATTTATAGTAAACTAAATAATTATAATTTTTTTTTTATTATTTTTCATTTTATTTATGTCAGTTTATAGGCAAAATTTTCTTTATTTGATTTTCAATTAACACTAAAAAGCCAAAATGAATATTCAGTGGCAAATGAATTCTCTAATTAAAAATACATTGAAATCGAGTGTTATGGGATGATAACAACTGGAGGACAACTGGAAATTTAACAACTTCCACCTAAAAACAATTGGAAACTTTTAATAAAATCGAAGCAGTAACATATAACCATTTAGTCATCAGCTGATTTTTTTCAACTCAAAAAGAAATACGAAAAAGTAATAAATGACAATAAGAATTGAGATTCATTACGGAGAAGTTCGCCTGTAAATGTAAGAACCTGACCATTTTAAATAATTTTAAATTCAATAATAAATTGATATTTCCCACCTTTCTAGGCAGGTAATAAATATTGCGCATAAAAAACATTTCTGTTGCTGTTTTTAATAAAATTAGTAAAGACTAGAATGTGATATGTTAAAAAATACAGGCAAAGTATTTAAAGTTATTTGTGTTTTCTTCTGATAGTTAAAACGCACTAAGGGCCAAAATTAATATTCAGACGAATATTAATGTTTTCACTTGAAATTACATTAAAATCAGTTGGTTCCTGTGCGCAGTTCATACTTGATTTTCGTATATTTTGCTTTCTTATAATTATTTCGTTCTTTTTTGTTTATTAATATTTGCATAACAAATTTAGTTATTGTTATTAAAGGTTATTAATTTTAATTTAAAAACATAAATCAAGAGATTCATTCAAGATAACAATATTAATCACAATTCCTATTTAGATTTCTCTAGTGGTTTCACATCCTTTACAACTGTTACAATACTTTTTAAATCATTTTTCATCCATTTTTATTAAGCCTTTGGCAAGGATGTTGGGGACGGCTATGAAATCAATTAAGCGAATGGTAAGAAAAAAATTAAATGAGCATTTACGCTGCGAATATTAATAATAGAAGTTGATTAACAGACTTTTACAATTTGCCATTATTGAACTCCTTGTAAGAGTTGAAATTTTCAAAATACGAGTCTAGTAAAGATTTGGTTGTTGTTGTAGCATATAAAAGCTTGAAATTGTACGCGTATTAGCGAGTGTTTTTCGATTTTTTGTTTTCCAACTAACAATATTTATTGTATTTTTCTCTGTGTAAGCAAAGCTGAAAGTCTGGCAACTTCAACAAAAGCGGCAACAGCCAGCAAGTGGGTTTTATTTATCGCTCTCGCACTGAAATATTTCCCCAAAAAAAATTTATTTGTTTAGAGTTTTCTTTTCTACATTAAAAATGTTGCCCTGTGAAAAGGGGACTTTTTAAAATGTTTTGCCCGCCCCTGTAAAAATGCAATTTTTTATACAAAGAGAAAAGAACACAAATTAGAAAAAATTCCATGCCTTTTTTTTAACAGCTGATAAACAACCATTTTCTGTATATTTTATGAAATGTGTATACAAAAATGTTCAGTTGCCAGATTGCTAATTCATCAGCTTGGAAAAACAAAATTTTTTTTTTAATATCTCATACAAATAAGCAGCCGCATAGTGGTCTTTTGTTTGTTTTATACGATACAAAATATAAAAATAATTATTAAAATCTAATTTTCTGACTCTTTCAACTCTGGTAACGCTGTGTAAGAATAAAAGCCATCTGTTTTACAGGGCAATGTCTGCCCTGTTGATTTGCTCAGTGCAAAAGTGCAATGCATTTTGCCCCGCGAAAGGGCTATATTTTTTAGAAAAGAACACGCAACCCTTTCACAGGACAACACATTTTTGAGAAAAGAACAAAAAATTGCCCTCCCTGCGGGTAGTCTTGCCTTTTTTTGTAGAAAATTATTTCGCGTCAACTCTTCATATCGGGTGCCACAAAAATTAAAGCAAGATTTAATTGTGTCGTTACTTAGGCGGTAAAGTTTTTCTACCGTGTAAGTTACGTTTTTGTCAAAGTGTCAGCTATCGACTTGTTTTCTATGATTGCCAACACTTTACTGCACAAATGGCGACCAATTCGCGTTCTCGTGTAAATTTGCGACTCCTACTAGTGATTAACAGTATAATAAATAATAATAAATCAATAAATAAAACTTACAGCGATCTTTATATATGGATTTTATATCAAATTTCCAGCAATTCTTAGCGCAACATTTACTAACCTGAAAAGAGAAACGAATAAAAGATTTTTAATTGAAATCAATCACTTATAAAAAAATTTTAATTGTATTTTTAATTGTTTTTTTTTCATATTTTATGTATTTTAAAATGTAATAATTTAAATTTTGATTATTCTAAATTACTAATTAACGCCTCTACACAGCGATTAAAGACCCAAGGCTTTTAGCGGAACAGAGCATAGAGCAATGGAGCTAATCTCTATCGGGCACAACACAAAAAAAACCTAAATATTGCGCCATCTGTCGGACAAAATTCAAACTACACAGAAACACTTCACGCGGTTCATAGAAAGATAAACGACCCATATAAAATTTGGTCCAGTAGTTTTTGAGTTTATCGATTACGAACATACACGTAATTTATATATATATATACATATAAAATTTGGTCCAGCCCCTCGATGGTATAATTGTTAGTATACCCTCCTGTTACGCAGGTGTCAGGGGTTCAATTCCCCGGCGAGCAATAGGGCAAAGGCCTCAGTAGCCAGTACTTCTATACATATTGAAATTATATTCATATAATTGTAATATTTGGTAAATAAATAAATTTGGTAAATGAATAAAATTTGGTCCAGTAGTTTTTGAGTTTATCGATCACGAAGATATATATATAGATATAACTATAGATATAGATATAGATATAGATATAGATATAGATATAGATATAGATATAGATATAGATATAGATATAGATATAGATATAGATATAGATATAGATATAGATATAGATATAGATATAGATATAGATATAGATATAGATATAGATATAGATATAGATATAGATATAGATATAGATATAGATATAGATATAGATATAGATATAGATATAGATATAGATATAGATATAGATATAGATATAGATATAGATATAGATATAGATATAGATATAGATATAGATATAGATATAGATATAGATATAGATATAGATATAGATATAGATATAGATATAGATATAGATATAGATATAGATATAGATATAGATATAGATATAGATATAGATATAGATATAGATATAGATATAGATATAGATATAGATATAGATATAGATATAGATATAGATATAGATATAGATATATAGATATAGATATAGATATAGATATTTGTTTGAGAGAAGGGTGTATAAGATTCGGCATAGTCGAAGACATCACTTTTACTTGTTTGTTATTAAATACAATTAAATTGTTTACTTTTTTTTAAATTAAAGCATCTTTACACGCTACACGAATAGTATTTAGTATCCGTCTCTTGACCGGACAAACACCTTGTACGAAATTATTTCAATGATGCGCTCAAGTAAATGGAAATTCAGAAAATTGACAAGTACAGTTTTAAGAGAAGAATACTCAAAACAACAACTCAGAACACTTTTGTTCCTTGTTGCTCTGAAGTTGCAATACATTATCGCATATACTTTAGTATATATACATACGAGTATACAAATGTAGTGTGTGTATGCGTGTACACATAAAGGAAGTCATTGATTTGCTTTCAGATTAAATATTATTGTAGCAAAAGTATTAATAAATATTATTACAAATTGTTCCTGCATACATAAATGCTTATGACTCCAATCAGTTGAAATGATAATGATAGCAATTAATAAAGAAAAACGTATTAGTTTTCAATTTATATTTAGATTATTTGTTATCAAAATAAAAATATTTAAAAATAGATCTTCATTAGCATTGCTTTTCCAATCTCACCGGCGATAAATCGATTCAAGAAAAGAAAGAGCAAAAAAAAAAGAAATTATTGAAAAGAAAAGAAAATAAATTGAGATGTTTTTTATGTGTTTCTTTTTTCAGGGACAGCTAATAGGAGGAAGGGTTAGGGATTGAATGTTATGAGAGAACATAAAAGGGGAAGGCTCTCGAAGCCGATCGCATGTTGTGCTCTCACCGATGTTAATTGCTTACTAGTTTATATGGATAAGTCACCCATGCCTACCACTTTCACTTTTGTCGGAGTAGCTATTAAAATGTGTGAGCAAAATTAAAGAGAAGCCATTGGTGGGTATCGAACTCATAATCTCTCCCATTTGCAGTTGTGAATTTTTATAAACGAAAAATGTAAACAGCAGATATATAAAACAATAGGATTGAAATTGTAAATAAGCTAAAGAAATAATTTTTAATTTATACTGAAAGAATACTTTTAACTTCCTTTCAACCGGAGTCAACTCCGAACAACTCCGTTCTCATTATTTACAAACAAATTTCAACGTATTCAAAGTGTTCTATTGAATAAAGCTAAAACTGATTACTTATTATGGCATGTGAAAGCGGAAACTACTGGTTGCCAAGAAGTGATAAGAAAAGCTTTTTAAAACCTACTCATATTTGTTTTTTATTGATTTCGTAAACAAATATTAAAATAAGTATTAACAAAAGCAATAAAACAAAAGTGAACAAGCAAACAAAAACACTTGAAATCAGGAACATCAATAACGATGAAGGCATTTCGGCTTTAAAAATGAACATTCATTAGTAAAAACAGTTCGTAACAAGTTTTTAAAGTTCACTTAAATACAGATGCATAAATTGACAAAATTACTTTCTTATTTTGGCAATAAATTTTGAAGCAACTAGCAGCAAACTTAGTGTAACAAAAGGTGAACCAATGTGAGGTTATGAAATAATAAACTAGAAATTAGAATTTTTTTTATTGATTCTACTGAAGCCATTTTAAAGGAATAGATTATCGGACAGAGGGTGACGTCTAATACTTGATAATGAGTTGGATTCTAGTAGAAGATTAAGATAAAATCACTGCGTTTTAAGGCAGTATGGACAAAGCTTTTCTTTAGTCTTATTGTAAAGGATGGCGTATCTGTAGATTTTGGATTATCAAATTATCTTTCTGAGAAAATACATAATTAGGCCGCAATCCTAACATTAACAGTTTAACATTTTACAGTGAAGGCCATAAGAATAATTAAATGTGGGGCTGCATTGCCTATTGCAAATACAGACGTACTCGTTCATACATACCGGAGAATGGCATGTGCCGATTCGCTTTCCCTCCCCAATCATGTTTATATTGTGCTTGTTTTATTTTCACCCATTAATATGGACTAGTGAATTTGCATACTGTGACTTTGCAGGCTGCAGTAATACTATTAAGAGTGTCTGTGCTTAGCATGCACTTGTTTTTACTCTCATTTAATTGTTGTAAAATGTACTCGCATTCAAATAACTCACAAAAACTAATTGCCTTTCAAGTGTACAAATTTAGGCGAAAATCGTAAATTATCCCAAAAATCGAATTTTTTTTTTATTTATTATTATTATTAAAAATTCAAAATTTATCAAAAATTGAAATATAGCCCAAATCTCGAAAAAAAAACTTTTTCTTTATTATTACCAAATACATATTTTAAACATTTGAAAACATAAAATAAACATACAAGAGCAATAAAAACGCAAGTTTTTCATTGTAAAATACAAAAAAGGACGTTTTTAAAAAATGACGATCTTTGCCCAAAAATGCAAAGGGTCCCCCCTTATCAAAAATTGAAATACACCCCAAATCTCAAAAAAAAATTTTTTTCTTTATTATTAGCAAAAATATATTTTTAACATTTGAAAACATAAAATAAACATACAAGAGCAATAAAAACGCAAGTTTTTCATTGTAAAATACAAAAAAGGACGTTTTCAAAAAATGACGATTTTTGCCCAAAAATGCAAAGGGGGGGACCCTTATCAAAAATAAAAGATATTTTGCTTAAAACCGGCCAGCCTTTTTAATGGCTTTGATAGAGATCATAAAAAAAGACATATTAATAACGTAAATTTTTTTTCTAATTTTTATTACATCTACGTTTTTCCTAATTGTTCAAACTATTAACATCAAACTATTTAATAATTTATAAAGCTTTAGATTTTCCTATAAAAACTATTTATAAATATAATTTGTCAATTTTTAATTGAATTCTTTTAATATAAATTGGCCCACCGTTCTTTATGACTAAAATTTCATTTCTTTCCAGACATCTCGTAGATTTTTTATCTCTTTTTTTATTATCATATCAGGGAATCGTACTTGTTATTTTTCATTATCTGTGTTTTAATTATTGGGATATTTAGTTAAGACTTAACAATAGTTGACAGAATGGTGAGGTTTGAAAAAGGCCAAATTATTCAAAATAGCAAATATTAACTGTAAGTTTTTATAATTATAACTTTAAGAATATATGTTAAATTCATATTCATAACTTAATTTAAATAAATGTATTTTTAAAACAGACATTTCTTCATAATGTAAGCAAAAAAATCTACGAAATGTCTGGAAGAGAAAATTTAATAATTGTATGTGTTCAAATATTCTTTATAATAAAAAAAAAAAAAAAAATTTATTACCAAAAATAAAAATTATCATTTTTACTGGCGCAGTAAAATAATTATTTTCAAATTCCAACTTACTTAAAGATACTTAAGATAATATAATATATCTTATTATTTTTCAGAGGTTTGAATAATATTTTTCAGAGGTTTGAACGAGAGATGTCGTTTGCAACTTTCTATTTAGACTTGCAAAAACGATTTTGTTATTTAAATAAACTGCGCAAAATATGAAATATGAATTACCATAAAATATAAATACGACACAGCTGTACGGCGTGAGCGAATATTTGGGAATAAATAAAGCAAAAAAAAAAAAAAAAAAAAAAAAAAAAAAAAAAAAAAAAAAAAAAAATTAACAGCGTATTAATAATACAAATAGTTTATTAAGTTATTAATAGACTAATATGAAATTGTTTTTTCTATTTTAGCTGTTCGTGCCTGATTTGAATAAAACCACTTTAAAAGTGTAAAATTTTGGTTTAGAAATAAACAGAATATGCACGTGAGTATGTAGTGCAGCCATTGATGTGTTATGCCTTGAATAAAAATGTTTGTTGTTATGGATTTGGCATATCGCGGCTCCTCTGGCAATGTTTTGTTGCTGTTCATCCATCCTTGGCTTGCAAGGCGAAAAGGACACAGAATGCCCAACAAATATTCATGCGCCCCCTTGTGATTTAGCATAACATGACAGCTGTCAGCTATCGTAATAGTTGCAATGAACACACAATGGCCTGCATATATAACAACATCATGAAATACAAAAAAAAAAAAAAATAAACAATAAATAAATTTAATTTACTTGTTTTGTTTATGCTTTCGATTATTTAATTTTTTATACAATTTCTTTATATCTTTTAATTTTCTGTAATATGCACGAATTTAACAATCTGTCCGTGTGTGCAGTTGTATGTTGGCCAACGAGATTTTGACAGAAGAATACCTAGTCAGCTGATAAATATCAAAAAACATGCCTTTTTCTCGCGACATCATATTCAAATCCTTAACCCGTCAACAAGTAATCCAGGATTTTAGTTTGACTTACATGACGCAAATAAACTCTCTTGCGGACATCAATTATTACGGAAATTGCATTTATTTTCAAACACAAAAATTATTTGTGCGTGTAAAAGGGAATTCTGTTCACACCATCTCATATTGCAGCTGTAATCACGGGTTACCGATTGGGAACAAGTAAATTGTAGTGTTTAATATTTTTATCAACACATTTGTTTTCTTTATTATTACAATTATCGGTAGGAATTAATTAATCAATATAACTTTAATTAATTAAAGAGAGAAGGAAAAATGTAATGCCTATTTTCCCCTCGGCCTTCATTGCTGGGTGTTATTAAAGCAAACCAGATTTAAAAGTAGAAAAGAAAAGGCGGTGTTAATTTGAAATCACTTAAGCTTAAAACTAACAGCCTAATAAGTGCTTCTCCATATGAAAGTAAGAGGTAGCGATAAGAGATAAGTGATAAAGCTAACAGATAAGCGAATAAAAGATAGAACGTACTCGCATCTACTTTGAAATTATTTAGTGAAAATGTTTATTCGCATCATTTAGTTTCATTTCACTTTCCCTTTTTTCATGCACAAATACTAAATTGGCAGAAAGAAAAAAATATCTAAGAAAAGATACCTAAGAACAGATACCTAAGAAAAGATACCTAAGAAAAGGTCGAGTCTTAACTGCAAGCATAGGAAAAAGCTGCTCGAATTAAGCTTAAGGTTGATTTAGCATAAATTAGACGTGATATAAAACTGATTATAGAAATCAGCTGTTCGTACTTAATCCCAACACTGGAACTTATTATACATGAAATCATAAAAAAGTAGAAATAATTTGAATTTTATTTGTTGGCCGTAAACGCACAAAACGGTTTATTGTTATGACACGTTCAATTTAAGCTTTTAAATTAAATTTCTTAAAGAAAACTTTCATGGTGTGAACAATACATCACTTATATATATAATCTACTTGCAAAATCTTGTAGTTAAACGCCGGACTAATTATGCGGCAGAAAAATCGCTTCTTTAAATCCACACATATACGTAAATCATATTCCATAACAAAACAAAATATTATTTAAAAATGGTCAGAGTGTGAGGCATTTCCGGTTGCCGTAAATTACACATTCCACGTTAAAATTAACGAGAAATCTTTTTAGTTTTAAGTCCGCAAATAAATTGAAATTGACGTTATTAAAGCGCACAATAACAGCCATGCCAATAAAATAACAATTAAATTTACATTGATCACTTGCCAGAAAACAAGAGAAGAAAGAGGATAATGGGGATTTTGTAATATACATATACGCGTTTAGTGTTGCCATTTTTACATATTGCATAGAAATATAAAACTTTTTTAAAGCGAACGCCAAACAGATTTAAAATTGCCGAAATAAAAATGGATTTAGTACAGAAATTAAAACAATATTAACAATATAATTGATAATAATGATTTTATAGTTGCAACAATGTATTTTCCAGACGTTGCTTACACTCATAAGCAGACGAAGGGGCAGCCACGCCACATCCAGTCGTATCAGACGACAGCAGTGCTGACGTATGTAACAGGTGACAATAGTGTTCGAACAGTGTTTGTTTGTTTGTTTTCGAATTAAGTTTCAATTACAAGTAATTTTTCTAAATGAAATGCGAGAAATTTGTTTATTCAACGTCGTGGTAAAGTAACACGAAAAATAATTAAGTTTTTGAAAGAAAAATAAACAAGTTATTACTAAATACAAATAAAAAAAATTTATTGCAGAGAAATTAATTTACATGAAAAGCAAAATGTATCACGTAAAAAAATAATGGGCAGAGTAGTGAATAGATAAGAACAGCAGTCGGGTCACTTGCGTGAGCCAACAAGCACAACTTGTTTACAGTAATTTCACTTTTGAAAACTCTATAAATGAAATAAAATGCCCTACAAAGAATTGAAAATTAGTCGAAAACTGAGTCTCTTGTAAATCTCAAATTATATGCTATTCTCGGTTAACTTAACTCGGCGATACAGAACAAATTTCAGAGAGTAATTAAAAACTATCTGCAATATTGAATCTGAAAATTATTATTTCACATTTTAGTAATTTAATTTGTATTACCTGTTCTATTAACGTCCTATCAAATAAATCGTTTTTATATAAGACTGGAAAAACCAGAATGTAATCAATTTGTTGCGCTTTTTTATAATGCAATCAATTTTTTTTTTTTTTTTTTTTTTTTTTTTTTTTTTTTTTGTAGAGGTTAAATTATTGTTTTGTATAAGAAAGTTAGAAACAGTATGGCTGGCTAGCCGTCTGTGCACGATACATAGCAATGCGTTAAATTGGCCAAACGTATTAAGTCAGATTATGCGAAACAAAATAACAAGCCAACTGCAAATACTATTCGCATTTTAATAACAAAATATACGAGTTAGTAATACGAAGGCGAGTAAAAAACATTTTGTCAAATTTAGACTTTAAGCTTTCGAGACATCAAACACTTATATATATACATATATCTGCAAACATATATTTAGCTAAATTTCTTGATACATTTTTAATTGAAATGCTTGTATTTATGTAAAATATGCAAATATGCATCATTTATGCAAACGGTCAAAAAATATGCAAAGAAAAAATCTAATTTAAGGAATATTGATTTTTAGTCTCCCGATATCTCTACATTTATATAACATAGAGAAATAAGGAAGTAAAAAAAGGGATCAAAAATATTATTAATTGTCAGTAGTTGAAAAATTTTAATTAAAATTCCTGGATTTAAGCAAAATAAGTACGCATTAAATAAATATACAGAAACCTTCATTTTAAAGAATAATGCCAATAAACTCTTGATATCTCTGCATATACATAAAATAAAATGAAAAATATTTCTATTATTATAATCCATTTTTAGTAGGTAATGTACGATCGAGAGGTCCAAGCCTATTATTTGAAAAATGCGGAGCACTTTCCAATTGAAAGGTTCTGTTGTTAACTTTGTCAAATGTAAAATATTTTGAATTATAATAATAAGGAATTTAAAGTACTTTCAATACCAATAAATGTTAATAATTTTAATATTAATAGTAATAATAATATTAATAGTAATAATAATAATAATAATAATAATAATAATAATAATAATAATAATAATAATAATAATAATAATAATAATAATAATAATAAAATTAAATTGGGCGGTCATTTTTTTTTATAAAGTATCTGTGAAAAAGTATAAACCATTTCTACGAAACTGCATGCACATATGAAGCTCTGGCGATACAATCTTAAAGGAAAAGTCTTATAGTGTTTTCACACTGAGAATAAAACCTGGTTTTGAAACAAAATTTGGTTTTAACTTTAAAACCAATCCTTAAAACTTGGTTTTACGATACAAAATAATTCTCATAAAACCATTTTAAAACCTTTTTTGAATTGGTTTATAGTAGATTTTAAGAAATGCAACCTTGTTTTATACAGTACATATTCAGTGCTACCAAGTTAGAAAGATTGAAAACAGCTGATAATTCATTCACATTCACAAAATGTAAAATCATTTCAATTTTAGAACACATTTTTAAAATTTCTTATTTTTTATGTAAACAATAACAGCTGTCGTACAGTTTGTCAAATAAATGTGGGAAGAATAATTACAACAAACACACCTACTTCTACAAAAAATTAATTTTATCATTAACAAATTTATTTGACAAACTGTATTATAAAACCGGATTTTATCAAAATTGTATGTGAACACAAAATCAGCTGTTTGTAGGTTTTAAGTTAAAACCAGGTTTTAACTTTAGGTTACAGCAATCCGTTGAATGTGTCAGTGCATTCATGGGTTTCTCTGTTCTATGCTTTTCTATTTACAACTTACCTACAATGTATATTAAATGTCTAGTTGTTTGATTTGCCCACCTGTAGTGTAATTATTTTATCAAATAATAACATTTTTGCCAAAAACTAAGAGCTTCCTGAATTTATGAGATTTTGTGCTTCAAGAGCCAGCCAAAAGCTTAAAAAAACCTGAGGCTTTGTGGCTGCCTTCCTTGTATTAATAATAATAATATATAGATCAAACAGAACACCACTATAAAGTCAGTTAATAAAATGAAACGATAACCAGACGTACAAACTTTTTACATTAAGGAACTGTTTTAAAAGCCTAATTTTTTGTTTTATTCTTAAAAAAGTGCTAATAATTAAAATGAAAGCTTTCCTTATTATTAAAAACTTTTTTAATTCACTTTATGCCAACATATTTATAGAGATGCGATGCTTCGTTATCAAAACTACTTCATATGCATAGATCTACTTAATGAGCTCTATGCGCCTACGCAATCCAAATGTTTCGCACTGTAACTGGTGGCAAACCATTCCCCTGATTTCGTGAAATACAACAAACCCATCAGCTGATTGTAGGGATTTTCAGCTTAACAGTGCAAACCAGTGACAGCGTGATATTATTTTGAAATGACATATCTTGAAAAAGTCAAGTATACGTATTAAGGTCTTACTTTAAATTAGCTTCGTGTTGCGGAGAGTGGAGAAAGCTACGACCATGTAATTTTAATACTACCCATATATCTTAATAATAACTTTATATTGGATGGCAAGAAAATGAACGCATGATTTGAATTATTTAGAAAACATATAATTGAGTCTTTTGGTTGTCATTTTGTTATTGAATCATTATGTTACTTATAGCGTAAAAGAGAGGGGAGAGGGCAAATGGACTCGGCCTTTGTTAAAATGTGTCATGCAGTCTTGGCATAAATTTTGCAGAATAACATTGATGCAGCTTGAAATCTCCTCCATTAATGCTCAGATGGTTATGAGATTTCATATAATACCATAAAAAGAAATGTAGAAGACAGAAACGAGACAGCGCTATACGACTTGGAATTGACGCCTATTACGGGTTGTATTGCATTTGTCGCCGTCTTATGAAACCATATACTGCTCAAATGAATAAGTACGTTCAAATCACGTTCAAATAAGCAGGCGCTGCCACACCTCGTGCTTTTCACAATAAGTACTGCGGACACTACTTGACAGATTTCCAAAAAATTGGCTATTCTACACGTTTTTAATATATTTAATATTTAGTATATCCTTCACCATGACCATTAATAAGCACACACCTACGCACATAGCAATGGTAGGCAGCTCCTACCCTTTAATTGCAAGTTTCAAAAAAAAAAATAATAATAATAATAATTTTATATTTCATAACAAATAGATGCTGATAACATATAATAATAATGCTTTCATTGTCTTATCTAAATACACAATATAATCTAAGAATAATTATATTTCTAAGCGCATTGAGATAACTAAATTATCATAATTTGATATACTTCAATGCTGTTTTGCTTCAATTTTATTTTAAAATAAATTATTTTTATCGGACAATCTTGATTAAATTAAGGTCAAGATTAGACTTGTGAAGTACACAGAAAATAATACTGATTTCTTTTCTCCAAATCAATTTTGTAAATAATTCAAAATTATATTCGGATCGGATTGAAGTAAATTTTGTTTGGCTCACTCCTTTCTCGATCCCAGTCAGATCATTCAATCCTGCTCACATTTGAGTGTATTTTTAAGTAAAGATTATCTTCTTGTTTATTTGCTGAAATGCTTCTTCCTTATTTGATTTCTTATTACTCAATTTCTCCCATCTGTATTGAAGCTTTTCAGGGAACAGGAAGAAAAAAAAGTAAAGAGGAATCATTTGCCTACATAAGCAATAAAATAATAAATAATTTAAACTAATAAAGAATAGAGAAAAAAATACATTTTTAAATATTTAATAATAATTTATTTAATTAACTTGATATCAGCTAAAAAGCCACAAGGCGATTCCCAACGAAGCAAAGTTAATAACAAATGCCAACAAATCTGATTTGATATGCTATTTTAAAGCTTTTAATGCTTTTCCCATTTACGTTTAAGCGTTCAGCTAAGCAATCGGTCTTGCATATAACGGAAAAATGTTCTTTATTAAAGCCATAATTAATTTAATATAGTGTTTTGCTTTAATTTCTGTCTAATCACACTTCTCATTATTAAATAATTATTGTTTAATTAAAAATAATATTTGCATACAAAATAAATTTGCTAAAATTTTAAATCGTTTCTATAAATTATATTAGGACAGCCGTTTGGGATTTTTTTCTCGGTGTATATCTTACATATTATATATCCAGCGCATTAATATGCGAAAACATTTCATAAAATAGGCAACAAAACATCAGTCAGAAATACAGGGTGGGCCAAAAGTCACAATGGGGTTTAAAAAAAACGAACTTTTTTGTTTATTTTTTTTTTTTAAGATTATATAAATAACATCTGGAGAATAAATAATGGAGGGATTTACAACTGAACAAAGAACAAGAATAATAGAATTTTATTACTTAAATCATTACTTATTACTTTTATTACTTATTAAATTTTTAAACCCCATTGTGACTTTTGGCCCACCCAGTATAAACCGATTACAATATTTAATATAAATTAAAGAAAATAATTAATTTTAAAGAAATTACTTTAAAATAAAACTCGATGAATTATTTATTATAAATTTACTATTATGATTTAATGAAATTTATTATTAGAATAAAATAAGCCCCAAAAATTTTAAATTAATTGATAAAATAATAAAGCAAATTTATGGGCCAAAATGCAAAAATAAGCCACGAATATCAAGATGTGTCATAACACTTGCCTCGCAATCAAACACACTCTTAAGTTTCAATATTATAAGTAGGAAGACGAGAGCATTTTATTTATTTATTCTTATAAATAAATTTTCTAATATTTCTTCTATTTAAAGTTTACTGGAGTCTTATAGTAGAAGGCTGTATAAGATTCTGTACAGTCGAATATAGAACTTTTTATGGTTTTCTTGTATGCACTTTAAAATATTCTTAATAGTCCTGAAAGAAACCATTAATATTGTATTACACATTTTTTAATATGAAACACCAGTTTAAGGGGCAACCCTGAACATAAACTATTGGCGTTTCCTTTTCTACATTAAAAATGTTGCCCTGTGAAAAGGGGCCTTTTTAAAATGTTTTGCCCGCCCCTGTGAAAATGCAATTTTTTATATAACGAGAAAAGAACACAAATTAGAAAAAATTCCATGCCTTTTTTTTAACAGCTGATAAACAACCATTTTCTGTATATTTTATGAAATGTGTATACAAAAATGTTCAGTTGCCAGATTGCTAATTCATCTGCTTGAGAAAACAAATATATATTTTTTTAATATCTCATACAAATAAGCAGCCGCATAGTAGTCTTTTGTTTGTTTTATACGATACAAAATATAAAAATAATTATTAAAATCTAATTTTCTGACTCTTTCAACTCAAAAGACTTTTTTTGAACATGGTCTGGTAACGCTGTGCAAGAATAAAAACCATTTGTTTTACAGGGCAATTTCTGCCCTGTTGATTTGCTCAGTGCAAAAGTGCAATGCTTTTTGCCCTGCGAAAGGGCTACATTTTTTTGAAAAGAACACGCAACCCTTTCACAGGGCAACACATTTTCGAGAAAAGAATACAAAATTGCCCTCCCTGCGGGTAGTCTTGCCTTTTTTTGTAGAAAAGAAAACGCCATATAACAACAATTTATTTTTTTTTTAGTTTTTGTTTTTTAATTTAAGCAATTACAGAGAGTTTGTTTTGTTAACATCCAGCAGGGTGGGGGGGACAAATCGTTTATTGGCAACACGCTAGATAGAAGGGCGGGAACAGTTACTGTACAATATTGTAGAATTAGTACGGGTTTGAAAATCTTTCCATTACAGCGGTATTTAACATAATTCTCCTTAAATGCAGCAAAGCAGGTCTGACTAACGCTTTGTCATGCCTTGTGACGTCAATAAAATAAAATTGCTTAACATTAAATGTTTTAATATACATATATATATAATTATAAAACAAGATTCGATTACTGTGCTGGCATGCAATAAATACATTTTAATTTTTAATTGTTGTATCACAGTTTTCAGAGCAGATTGTTTTTTCAGAGCAGCGCCATCACCTCCATTGAATATGCATACTTATATGAGGAAGAGGGACAGTCGTTAAGCGAGTATGATGTGCGTAAGACTTTCGTTGGAAACCGTATTTATGCATTCAGTTCGAATTAATTATAATTTAAATAAGTATGTGACAGAGTCGTTGAAAATTATTCATTTCGACGGTGGAACATCCGCGAAAGTGGAGCAGACTTGCTCACGATATTATATAATAATAATAATATATACCTTTCAAATAAATCGAAAATATTTTTGTTAGTTCACACATGATTTCTTGTATTCTATTTTAGAGGGAGAGACTAACTTTGCAAGTTATGACTCGCTTTTTATTTAAAATATTTAAAGCCCACTCTCATAAAAATAAAGTTATAGTATTGAATATTATTTAAAATTTTATAAATATTTACTTGACGCTAAATATTCAATTTTCATTAATCATGCTTTAGAGTTGCCAAGTACAAATTTCTATTAAAAAAAAAAATATTATTCAACCTAAAGGCAGCGCAAGAAGGCTGGTTTCGAAAATAACTTTATTTTTAATGCAATTTTTATCAAATTCTTTGGTAATATCCAGATGGTTTAGAAAAAAAATTATGTTATAGGAATGTCATAGGAAATCTGAATTTGTTTTATACAGCCTAAAGGGAACTTCATTTATATAACGTTACACTAATGAGAACTTGCTGATGGTAATGAAATCCTGAGAGATTTTTATAGTTTATGAATTTACTCCAGTTTGAAGCCGCAGTCGAAAAAAATTCGCAGTCGTGGGAAAGTACACTTTCACACATGTAATCCTACAGGCAGGCAAACATGAATGAAATGAAATCTAAAGATACGTTACTATAACGTTTAATTTATTCGATTATTATGAGGTTTATTATGTTACTTTCTACATTTGTAATAATATTTTCTAAAAACCATAGTAATATTCCTTTGAAAAAAAAAATACACAGCAGAAAAAATATATTTTATGTTTACTGGTTAACAACTGCCACAAGCCCACATGCAAATAAGTCACGAGACACAGAAAATAAATGTGTATGAAAATGATATGCAAGCAAAGTTTCCTGCAATATTTGAGCATAAATTCCTGAAGTCGTACGATCAATGCGTACCACTGGCTTCAATACCTGTTGCATTAATGAATTGCTTATAAACAATTCGTGTTCCAGACATTAGCGCTAATCATCTAAGGGCAGGGAATTCTTCACAAAAAAAGAAATCTTACCATCGCCCGTTTGCTGCAAAAGAAAATAATATGCCACTACCTTTTTCCCCCATAATAAAATAACATATAGTGGTCCCTCAAAAAAACCTTTTCGAACTCAATTATAATGATATTCAAGTAATCCCAAACAAATAAACACAACAATTTTGAAACCAAAATTTTTTTTCTCTGAAGAATAAATATCTTTCGCAAAACATAAAACTTTGGCAATTTTATATTCATGATAAAAAAAAAACAAAGAATTTAAAAGTACAAAATTAAGGGCGTATTCGAGCCATGGAAGTTTATTAATTGATAGGCTTATTAGCTTTATTGCAGTGGAGTATACTCTAAAGAAATTCACTTTACATTACAATTCATATTTCTAGTTTCTAGTAGGTGTAGTTGCATACACCTACACATTCATACGAGTATATGCATGAATGCATACGCATAGATGAGTACGGATAAGTGGGGACGTACACAATTTTTATTAAATAAACTAAAGATGATAAACAAACGAGAAATTATAATATTAAAAAAAGACAAACAAACCTGTTCCACGCAGAACACTGATGCCAGGCATAATAGACGATATTGTGGAAGAACTGGAACCAGTGCCTGTTGCGCTTGCTTTAGGATATTTTAGTAGCATACTGTATACACAAACATATAAAATATTTTCTATATATACATATATATATATCTATTTTTTTTTTTTTTTTTGTAAAAATTTCACTTTGGTAAACAAGTTTTTTAATTTCAATTGAATATTGTATTATTTAGTATTTATTTGTTACACTTATTTATAAATTTTTAATAATAAAACCCGTATCGTGTATATAAATAGATATATGCAAACATTCATACACATACATATTTTTATGTAATAAAAAAAAGCTATTTTTTTGTAAAAACAAATAAATAAAACTGCTGAAACCGGCAGAAGTTACATGCAATAATTAATCTTTCTTTGCCGTTCCACTTTCCATTTAAAAGTCAAAATTATGTGTGTGTTTGGATTTATGTATGTATGTATATAAATAGAAAAAATAAGAACTTGCAGGTTACAGCACAAATAGTTTTCTATTAATTATAATTTTTATTTTTGATTTCCCTAATACTTGTTTTTTTTATTTTATATTTAATTATTTACTCAACACACAAGATTAGAAAATTTTTTTGTTGTACAAATATGACAGAGCGCAGCAAGATAACACTACACACAACGTATTTACATACATACATACATATGTATATACATATATCGTTGTTCTCAAGTAGAAAGGCCCCAAATCATATTTTTTGCAATAGATATTTTTTAGTGATTTCTATTTTTGAACTGAATATACATTGAAATCAATAAAAGAATCCATTGCAGAAAAAACTGCTAGCCAAAGCTTTTCTGCTGCAACCTACGATGTACATATGTATGTTTGACTGTGCATACACATTCATATATATATATATATATAAACATATATGTATATACATATATTCATGTAAATGGTATTATGTCGCAACAATTGCGTACGCCTTTAAATTAATGTTTGGTTTTTCGGTTTTCCTCCCATTAATAAATTTAATCAATACTTTTATTAATTGATTTCCGTACACTATATTATATGATTATTAAGCCACTAAATATTTTTCCTAATTTGTATTTTTGTATGTATGCACTTAAATGTTTTCTGTTTAGCTTGCCTTTCCTTACATGGATGGCATATGCATTCATTTCACACAAGGCACCATTGTTTCTCTTTTTTCATAGACAATTTAATTTTTCTGATAAAAGTTTGTTGGTTGAGTTTGGTACCTTTTGAAAACGTTCACGAATTAATTTATTGACTTTTTATACTTTAAATAACACTTTTTATTTTAAGCAAACTTTTCATACAATTGCGTATTATTTTCCAATTTACACATTCAACTAGTTACAAAACACTTGTGCCGAAATATATTTTTCTTGGCGGCGGTTTACAAAATAACTTGTGGACGGCGAAGTGCTCCTGCAATAGCTTTTACAACTCTCTTGTACAAATATATGAAAACACATATATTCATATGTTTTGGTGGTTGCAACCCGTAAATTTTCAAAAAATACTTGTATTTTGCTTGAGTAAAATTAGCTCTGCTGTCAAAACTATTTTTTATCATGGCCGATACATGCAAACAAACTATAAAAATTATCGACAGTTTAGTTGTACCAATATGAAAATTATTTGCTGAATTATGTCAGCTTATGAATTCACCTTCTGTAATCCTATTTAATGTCATTATGTCATACAAAGGTTATAGAATTGCTCATAGAATTGTGTAATATCATAAAATTGATTTCTAAAGCGGTAATATGTAACACTTAAATTGATTATAATTTCTGATGACGATATCTTCAGTGACAGCGAAGATTAAACTAAAACAGAGCTGTTTATTATTTGTTGACATACAATTGACAATTGTAATTTTTTTGTCACAGTTGAACTCAACACGTGCTTTATTTTGTTTAGCTCAAATAAATTTTTCTGAAAATTTAATAGAACATATAAAAATAATGGGTAAATTTCGCTCAAAATTAAAACGTCATACAAAAGGTAAAACCTGGAGTAAAGGTCACTCATCTACATCAAATCCCGATCAGATGAAGCACCGCATGAAAGCAAAATCCAGATTTTTTCAACAGAACATCAGTTTAGGTAATGTAGCATAAAATGCTAGAGATTTGTGATATGAAATTAGTTTTGATTCATTTATACAGCTCCTGGCGAACCTGATCAAGCTCGAAACTCTCTAACTTTAGAGGCTGTCCTTAAACATGAACAAAGACAGGCTTATAATACAGAAACAACAACTGTCAACGATGTCGCCGGTAGCTTGAGGTCTTTTAGCCTCCAGGATGGTGATGACGATGAACTGATGTCTGAATCACAGAGGGGTACTTTCAAGACATTTAAAACATTCGCCTCAAATTATAGCACTTGCAGCAATATGTCCTTTAAAAAGTTGCTAGTTGGTTTTCGAGCCTCTTCTAATCTTCACAAGGAAATGCTGGCAATCCTTACTGCTTTAACCGAAATAATTAAAGAAAGGGGTGGTACTGAGTCTTCTGCAGAATATTTTATTTTGCTCATGGAACAAATTGAAGCTAGTACAGAAGACAGTGATATTATTGCTGGAGTGACCCTCTTGTCAATGGGTATAAAGGCCGTCCCCGTTGCAGTCTTAAGAAAACGTTTTAGCGAAACTGCTCAAACATTAATGGCATGCCTTCAAAGATTTATGGATTCTAATAATCAGTCCATTATTAAATATGTGTGTGATGTTAAATTGCTATTTGCAGATTGAATTTCATGTGGCTAACTTTTGTAAAAATTACAGATCATTGGATGTTTGTCCGTTTTACTCAGAGCTCAAGATTATGTGACTTGGACATACTCTTCGTCTTGGCAGTATATAGATTCTGTATTGTCATTTACTGTGCATTCAAAACCCAAGGTAAAGAGATAGCACAGAATATACTCCTAATACCCATTAACTCAGTGTTTTAATATGCTCTTTATAGATCCGTAAAGCAGCCCAACATGCAGTAGTTGCCATAATTCATGGTAGTTCTTTTATGTTACCTCCAAAACTCTCTAATGATGAGACAACTAACGATAGTAACTGTATGAATCAACAACAGCAAATTAAATTCCATCCTGTGGGCAGCCGTGTTGCCAAATTCTGTTTAAATCAATTCAAGCCAGAAGTTTTAGCCCAACAACAAACAACGGTGTTACATACCTTAGCTTTGTTAAAGGAATGTCTTAGTGGCTTCAAAACGGATGACATTAGAACGGTTTGCGAACATTTGCTTTCTATAATGACTGCTGCAAATGTGTTAATAAGAACCAATTGCTTACAAACCTTGCACCAGTTGTTTTTATCACGCACAACAAATTTAAGTGGTATGTTGTGCGCTAAACTATTGGCAGCTATTCATGAATATCGGCCGGATCGGCAGGATTATCACCAAACTCTAGCTTGGTTAACTGTTCTCAAAGAGGCTCACATCCACTTAAGTCAATTGGATATAAATTTGTGTATTAATGCTTTACCAACTTTTATGGAAGTATGTTGTAGTGATTTGTGGCTTTCGGATAGAACAGATATTATAATAGGTGTGGCAAATGCTGTGAAAGAACTTTTGTACGAGTGCGTTAAAGTAGCATGTGCTACGGAGGAACTAGCGCAACAATACCGTGCTGCGATTACCAAAATATTGGTTTCAGTGCACAACGTTTTAAGTGCGCCTTTTGGAGAAGTGGCCAAATATGTAGTGTTAACTTTCTCCATCATCTTTGAAGTTTGTGGCCTTTACTTCACTAATGAATTGGCGCCATCCCTATTGGAGTTGGCCAAACGTTATGACACTCAATCGGCTTTGCGCATACAAATCGAGCATGCTATTATATCGGCTATAAAATCGATGGGGCCTGAAGTTGTTTTGAAATCTATACCCTTGGCCAACGCCAAAGGCGAGGTTTTATTAGATAAATCTTGGTTGCTTCCACTGCTAAGGGAAGGAGCAGTCGGTGCTAGTTTTCAGTTTTTCAAGGATGTCATTTTAGCCATGGCACTAGACTGTAATAAAAAATGGCATGAATTTGCTGAAGAAAAACAAGTTTCCATGGCTCACACTTATGAACTGCTGTGCTGTCAATTATGGGGCTTATTCCCAGGTTTTTGCAGATGCCCCAAAGATCCTGAAAACTTCCATTTAATAGCACCAACCTTGGGTAATGCTTTAGATAATAATCCCGAATTCAGAGCTCCCATATATGATGGCCTGATCGAATTGGCTCAAAATGAAGAACAAACGGTTGTTCATGAGGCATTAGCCAAATACTCAAAGAATTTCTTACCCAGACTATTTAATATTTACACACAAAAGCCTAACGGCACTTACGAGCAAGACTTGAGGAAAAAATCTTTAGATGTCATCAAGGTAAAAACTAAATTTTTGTTTCATATGCGAATGAAAATTGTTTATTTCATTTAATGTTTCAGTTGTATTTAACAAGAACTCCTCAGGACTTGGTGAGGGAATTTTTCGATACCGCATACAAACAGCTAAAAGCCAGTGAGCTGGCCTCATTTGAATATGACTCAATTTTCGATATTACTGCGTCACTAGTGCTATTCCAAACATGTGATATTATACGCTACTTTTTCGAAACTTACATTGTGAATGTCTTAATGAAAAACGATAAATCGAAATTAATTTCTAAAGATGAACAAAAGTTGAAAAAGCAACAACGTAAAACCTATGAGTATGGCATATTTATGAAACCAAAGCGAAAAGCCAGTATCTAAACTATATTTTCTCTTTTTTCCAGATTACTTCGTGACATTCTGACCTCTGAGAGAGCTTCGTGTAAAAAGTTCATTCGCACAAACATGATGGCCCTGCAGAAATTATTATTAGAAGCATTTGCTACTAGCTGCTCTGTGTGTCAGGCTACGCGTTTGGGGTAAAAGCAAGAACATTTCAAAGTTTTTCTACATATTTATATATTTATTTTTGTTTCCAATTAGATGTTTGAAGATTCTTATCGAAAACTCTAAAAATATTTCAGTTAATGAAAAAATAATTATTAAAGCGTTACCAGAAGCTGTAATAAGTTATAAGCAATTTTCTACGCGCCGAGAAAATATTTCGGAGGAATTATTAAAATTGATTTTAGACTTGTACCACAAGGAAGATAAGTTAAATGACTTTATAGACATTTTAACTGCCGGCTTTATTGGCGACGAGTCTTTTGTTACCAATACCATATTAGCTCTCCGTACAGTGGTGCAAATGCAAGGAAAAAATTTAACAATCAGTACCCTGGAATTCATAATGGAACAAATAGTTGTATTTTTAGTGCAAAAATCTCGTGCACAGTCTGAAGCATCGATAGCATTTTTAATAACATTTATTAAAACAATGCCAGCGCCTTTAATAGCTAATCACTTAGAAACTATTGTAAGTCTTATATCCTTTGAAAATCTCCCAGTAGCTATGAAATTCACGACTCTGTTTTGTTAGATGAAATCCCTGTCGGCCATGATGAAGGATACTAAACGTTATTGTCGCATACAAATAGGTTACTTGTTGAAGAAGCTTTGTAAACGTTTCACTGCTGAGGAATTAGTTAAGTTTGTGCCGGGTGATGATGAAGTAACACACCGTAGACTGAAAAAAATACGCAAGCAATTACGACGCGATGGACGGAAAAAGCAGTCTGAAGACAATGCCAAGGATAGTGATGAAGAAGGTTCGGATAATGAATTTGTAGCCGGATTAGAAAAGAAAAGCGTTACGTAAGTTTTATTCGTTTACTGGCAGATAGAACATTTGCAAAATAATTGTGTTCTCAAAATGTTACAGTATCGATGACATTTTGGCTGATTCAGATTCAGACTCTGATTTACCAGATGAGATTGAGGATGACAAACCACATCACTCAAGCGATAAGTCAAAAAGCAAAAAACAACGCAATACGTTCATACGTGAAGAACCAGAAGAAATTGTCGATTTAGCTGATATTAAATCAATTGGCAACGTTTTAAGTATGCATTTCTCAAAGTTAATTGTTTTCTATCATTTTTATTATGCATTTCCCGCTTTTAGCTAACCGTCCTGACTCGGAAGCCACCAACACTGGTTTGAGAACAAAATCTAACGATCCCAATCGCGGTTTTAAAACTGCTGATGATGGCCGCCTTATCATTACTGATAAGGCTTTAAATGGCGCTGGGAAAGATGATGAGAGCAGCAGTGACGAAGATGATGCTGATGAAGGTGTAGAAATGAATGTAAAAAAGTCTGTTAAACGTGGCATGGAAGATGATTCCAGTGGCGGTGAGTTTATTTCTTTATATGCAAACAATTACAATTCAAAACTGTGTTATATGAAATGTTTTGCAAAGATCAAAAAGTATGCCTAACGTAAGTGTCCTTAACGGGGTTGCCTTAAGAAGAACGAACTTGAGTTTCTTCTCAGTAGTTGTTTGTAGAAGATATAAAATGAATGTAGAGACATGTGGGCTGGTCATATGAAAATTAATGCGATCATATTTTTTTAAATGATCTGTTTAAAAGTTAGCAATTACTATTATCGTATTGGCATAACGTTTATGGAAAAATGCACAAATTTCTAAAATAAATTAAATTTTTTAATTATTTTTATTATTGCAGAGGAAGACACTGCAACGGTAGGTCCGAATCGTAAGCGTAAAGCCACTGATAGCTTAAGTATGCGCTCAGGCAAAACTTCAGCTTCGCGTTACACAAGTGGCGGTAAAGGTATTCATAGAAATATTGGTGGTAATTCGGATGCCATCTCAGTGAAATCTGGTAAATCAAACTACTCCACCAAATCAAAACATACCGGGACAGAATATTCTAACAAAAGAGCAAAGGGTGATATGAAAAAGAAAGGGAAATTAGATCCGTATGCCTACATACCGCTAACGAGAAACTCTTTAAATAAAAGGTAAGCAAATAAAAATATTCCATAAAAAGCTGAAGTTTTCATTATAAATTTTGTTTTAAGAAAACGCGCTAAACATGCTGGCACTTTAAAGAACATCATTAACGGTGCCCGCAAAGGAGCTTTAAAAGGTGTAAAAAGTAAAATGGCTAAATCATATAGGAAGTAAGTTATTAAGTTGAAATTGTTTAGAATAAAAAGAAAGCAAATAAAAAAGTTGAATGTGAAGAAGTAAATGTTTTATGTAGAACAAAGTCCAACTGACGCCGATAGAGCATCTGATAACTTCTTTCAGCTTCTCATGGTCTGATATCAAATTTTCTATGTTGTTTTATTTATCACAAAAAGGAAATGATTTTTAGTTTCTTAGTTCGAACTTTGGTAGGAATAAGTTATCTTGTTGTCTTACGTGTTTATCAGTAAATTGCCACACAATGAGCGCTCTTTGTTGCGAAATTTCTTTACTTGTAATTAAGGCGAAATCATGCCATATTTCGTCGTATGGTATTCATTTGTCTTTGCAGTAAGATGACATAGTCTAAGCTCACGTGGTTTGTACATGTTTGAGATTAAAATATATTTTATTGAAATTTATATTGTTATAAAAAATAAAGTAAAGGAAACCTATAGTCGATAAAATGAAATAAACACAATATGAAAAGATTGAAAAAAACTAAAACTATTGGCATTATTTAAATAAAATTTTATTTATTTCAATCATTTTAGCTTTAAAAGCTGACAATTTAGTTTAAAAGCCCACACTAATATCGTCGAATAACTATTTTAAGCAGACATGTATAAATGCACAGAAGACAAACTTAAATTATTCGAAAAATGTATGTTGTATATGGGTTTTCGACCATTCTCCTTTAGGATCTTCACTCAGCATAGTTTCTTCAATGAAATCCATTTTATTATTTGCGTCCACCAGTATTACCGTGTGTGTGCGGCTGCCATAAGCAGCATCGGGTATACAAACATTTAATGAACTTAAATATTCGCCATAAAGTGGAGCTCGTCGTTTTAGTTCTGAATCTGGCCAAAATTTCTCTTTGGATTTTAATAAGTTCATTAACTTATCAACAAGTCCGGTTTGTTGGCATTTAACACTTTGTTGACAGCAATCGGCAATAATATTTTGAAAACTCTTATAACCATAAGAAACCTTTTGAAATGGCGAAGATGGCAAACTGTTGCCAAAGCCGTAACACATATTCTCCTTATAATGTACCAAACTAGCTGGTGAATTGCTGCAAAGAGTCACAGCAGCTGAGGTGGATATTGTGCTGTTGGAAAATGTTTAAAGTTACAAAGGAATTTCTATTTATTTTTTGTAAATTTGCAGTGTTAGTAGAAGATAAATATAATTAATAATTCTATTGTTCTATTCTTCACTACTTACTTTATTTCGATGGATACAAAATTGAATGCACTGTATTTAATGCAATCATCCACAAGGTTTTGATTGTAATTAGTATTATTAAAGTCATTGCTATAATTACGAACATAGTCACTAACGATCATGCCTCTTCCTAATAAAGGGTGATTATGGTGTAGTGGAATTGAGGTTGAAATATTGGATTCATTGGTTTTATAAAAAATCTTACAACAATTAGGTGGCATACAATCATTTGGAATGGAATGTTGCTGGGAAGGTTTATTGTTGCAATAGTGGCCTTGATGGTAAGTTTGTGTATGATTCATAACTTGATTTGTTTGTAATGGAAAAATGCACATTTTATTATAGATAACATAATACATAAATAATAAATAGTTAATATCCATGTAAGCCGAGTGCTAGTTTTCTACCATGTGTATTATTGATGCCACATGAGAAAATGTAAAGGATTGCTACTTGGAATTTTGAAAGTAACCGTTTTATGTTGGGGGAAAAATATAAGTATATATTTACTAACCATTAGCATTTTTAGGTTTTGGCTCTCCAGTTAGATTTAATAAAGCTCCAACTTTTAAAATTCCATCTTTACCGGATATGGCCAACCAAGTGCCGCCTTCGCGACCGGTTTCTAAATCAATGCCGCCAAAAACGTAGTCGCTTTCCGGCCATTTGCTCGCATGCATTGTTTTGCGAGCGTAAAATTCGTCACGATTGGAGGCCAGAATCAACTTGTACCCATCTTTTTCTGGACTCGAATTCACATAAAAAAATATTACGCACATTTTAGCTGCCAGCAATATGAAAATCCATATATATATATATGTATAATGTATAAAGATATTTTATCGCTGGTTGTAAAATACTGTCAGCAGAGTAATTCAATCTTATCTTAACAATTTTCACAATATATTTAAATTTGTAATCTGCTTTGTTTAGATTACTTTAAATGTCACTAACAAATGCAAACTTATGTAAGAGCTAAAAACTCTTCTTAAAAGAAGACGGCCTGCACGCCTTAACCAGAATTTTTGAAAACAGTTTCTTTGTTATTAACTTATAACAGCTTTGTTGTTTTTGCCATACAGCTGTTGCATAGTAAATTGAGAAAGAGTTTTGGAAGCCGTAGTTATTTCACAGGAGGTGTTACTTCTCAGAATTAAATGTCAGCTGTGTGCCCAATTATTAAAAATATATTAAAAATTTCTAAAAATGAAAATTTCTATGGGATTAGAGTGGAATATGCTATAAGCAGCTAATAAAAAATATTTTTCATCATTTTTATATAATAGTTTGGCACATAAAATAGTTTTTAAATATTCGTGAATCAGTTAAAAAAAAACATTAAAAACTGAGTAAAGGGGTCGTTTATTGAACATATATATTGTTCTCAAAATATTTAATTTTCAGTTTCAGTAACAGTAAATTAGAGAAATGTTGCGCTATATAGCTTCTAGTAATTGATATAAATATACTTCGACAGTTTCGTAACTTGTTTTTTATATATAAAACAAAAATGAAAAAGTTAACAAAGTTGCAATGAATTTATTGTCTGTAAAGGATTTTTTTGGTATTTGTATAATATTAATATATGTATTTATTATTATGCTTTAAGCATCTTTTTTCTTTATTAAACTATGCTCCCAACAGCTGCTCCAAATAATCAATTATAAAGCAAACGCAACTCTGCAGTGACAAAAAGTCAAAGCAAATGCAATTTTATTAAACACATTTTGAAAGGCAGGTGACAAGAACAAATAAGAATGTAACTACATGATTACTTGATACACACTTTAATGATAAAAATTGATATGGCAACATTGCCATTCTGTTTAATTTGCAAATTATACACCACCTTAATTAATTTAATTATTTGTTTTTCTAATTTACACATAATAAAAATCGCGAAAAATTAAAATAAAATATTTTACACATGCATTAAAAATATGGATGCGGTCAATCTAAAGCAGTTACAGGAGAAAAACATTGAAACATTTCCAAAAATATTGGAAACATTTAATAAGGAAGTAAGTGGATAATTTGTTGTTGGAGTGGGAGGAGAAAAGTGTTCTTAGTAATTTTGCGTTATTAATATACACATGTATACATGTCTTAATTCTTAATATACTACATGCATAATTATATTTACAAACCACAATCCATTAATATTCTATTATTTTAGAATGCTAGTCTTTTTAAATTCGATATATTTCACAAAAATGATTTGTGGATAACTCTGTGGAGAAGGGTTTTTAATATACTGAACGATGATAAATTGGAGAAGTATCATATACTGTGTTTAAATACAGTGCGCATATTATCTCGTGATGAAGTGAGTTTGCTTAAGAACAATATAATCGATGACATTGGCTGCCTACTGCAAATGGCGCATTTGACCATGAGCAGTTCCTTGGTGAATGAGCCATCGCAGGAGCAAGAATCACCACGTTCAGTTAGCTCGTTTGATGTATATGGTGAATATAACATGGAAAGAGTAGTGGAAGCATTAAAGTGTTTGTGCAATTTAGTATTTCAAAGTAATGAAATACGACGCAGTTGTGTGCGACGTAATGTGGCCGATCAAATATTTCATAGGTTATCAGCCTCTTTACAACTGCCAGAAAAAATTGAATTGTTCGATATGAAATTATTGTTTTTAGTAACAGCTCTTGAAACATCTGTTCGAAGTCGCGTGTTATTCGAACTTAATGGTTTAACTTATATGACGGAAGTATTGGATGAAAAGCTGCACAATACAAACGAATTCTCCGATGGTCAAATGGATATTGTTATTGAAATGTTGAAAATAATGTTTAATATAACGTCATGTACAGACAAAAGTCCAAGCGAAAATGAAATACAAAATCTTCACTTAACCAACGTTATACGTGATTTGCTGTTACGTTTCGGGTGCATGAGAAGTGAACGTGAACGGCAAGTGGTTTCTCATTCTATAGATCTTCTAACTAATATTTCCAGTTGTTGTCTCAGTGAGCTTGTGTTAAAATGTGATAGCCCTTCGACATCAGCTGAAAATTACCGTATATTTGAAAATCGTAATGTAGCCGCTTTGGACATTATACTAAGCTTTCTACTTTACGCTCTTGAAGACTTAGAGAAGGACAGCACTTCAAATAAAGAACTTGTGCAGCCAGTGCTGACAATATTGGTAAAATGTGTTTGCAGCAATTCAATAATGAGGCACTATGTTCGAAGCGTAGTACTGCCACCCTTAAAGGATGTTTATCAGCGTCCTGAAGAAGGCAATGAATTGAGAAATTATCTCTGTCGTCTGCTCACAAATCCTAATATGCTGGTACGAAATTTATCATATGAACTATTGCTCGTTTGTTGCAAAAAAAATCCCAGCCGATTAATAAAACATTTTGGTTATGGCAATACGGCAGGTTTGTTTGCTAATACTGGTCTTTTGGATTGTCGTAAACCAGACACTGGCGAATTTTCTTCAGATAGTGAAGATAGCGATACCGAGGAGTATAAATCTATAAAAAATGCAGTTAATCCAGTTTTAGGATGTTATATGCCTCCAAGAACCAATCCCTTAGACAGCATGTCCGAGGAACAAAAAGAATATGAAGCTGAGAAGCTGGTTCAATTGATAGATAAATTGCATCGCGGTGGCATTATACAGCCTTGTCGCATAAATGAAGAAGGCAAACCGGAGCCAGTAGACCATATACTGGAATTGCAGCAAGAATTGCCGCAACAACAAATGCAACAAAGAGGTAAAGATTAAAATAGTCACTTTATAAAGTTATACATTATTAACCAAATAGATGATGCAGCAGTGAAATTAAGTGAAAATTTTATGGGCAATAACATGAACTAAATTAGGTCGTGCTAGATTTGAGATTTTTAAAAAAAATACTAAATCTAAAAAGCATTTACATACATTTAATACTGTCTCTGTATTCAAAATTAATTTGTATTAACCATTCAGTATGAGTACATGAAAAGCATAAATTCTCATGTATAGTAAAGTGTTAATTAGTTCTTAGTTGTTTGGTAAATGCACTTTGCCAAATCAACACTAGACTTATATGTCGCATAAGAAAAAATATATAAAATTTTAAATCTGTGTAATTTTTTTTAAAAGAAATTTATTATCAATAATGTGACACGAGCATAAACAAGTTTGCTTTTCTATAATTTTAAAGATTTATATATATTATTTATTTTTTAATATCATGTTACAGCTTTAATAATAATCATATATAAAAATTAAGTTTTTAGTGCAAAGTAAGTAGTTAATATATTCTTATCCAATATGAATTATTTATGAAAACCATCTAGTCTCTTGCAAAATGGAAAAAGTGTATTTTCAAAAGTGTTTTTCTAAGCTTTACCATGTAAATGTGCGAATAAACATTACAAGTATGAATTTGAATAAATATTGTTGTGATTAAGTTATTGATATAATTAAAATAAATAGGTACGTACGTAAATGATTCATAGATTCTTTGCGATTGCTTTTTTAATACTAAAAAGTTTCTACAAAGTGAAGTGTAAAGAGATGAGGAAATATGCATCACACAAATATTACTTGTATTTGCAATTGTTAAGAAACCTATTTGTTGTTGTTATTGTACTTTTCTTTCTGTTATTGTTTGGCTGTATTTCTTTTACTTGCAATGCCTACAAACAGTATTAAAGAGGCATTGCCAGCTGTAAGTTATTTTGTAAAGATTTGTTGTTGGTTTAGCTGTTGTTGGTCTTAACGCTCAGCACCGGAAATGCCATGAAATTTTACTAATGCATCCGGTTGTATAGAAGGAGCGATCATCGTACGATATGCAGCCAGTGTAGGAAAGGTCATGATTGCGTCAGTCGTTCGATAAATATTGAAAACAATTGAAAATTGTCAAAAAAAATCAAGTTTATATTTTCAGTTTGATTTTCAATCTTAATTAAAAATTTTTATGTAAATATAAAATCTTTTTTAATTATGTATGTTGTCACTAAAGAAATTCTAGTTTCTAAAAAAGGAAAATATTTATGTGAAACAATATGATAAAAATAAGTTACCACCACTTTAATTTTACACTTTTTTGTATACAAAATTTATAAATACATTTAATTTTGGGAAGATTATAATGATCAATTAAATATACCAAAAACTTAAAATAGATACATATATGTATGTATATGTATATATAAAATATATAAATGCATATATAATATATACATATGTATATACTTGAGGAAAGGTTTACATTTAAAAATGTAAATTAGTTTACCAAAGGTTAGCGAAACATCGGATTAAAAATGAAGTGAAACAAGAACCTGTTGCTTAAAATGTGGAATTAACAAGATATCAAAATCAAAATTATAATAATAATTAGCTAAGTTTTTATTATTGTGTTTTCAGGTATTATAAATATCTATTTTCTCTTTTTATGAATATTTTCCCTAAAATTATTAAATTTTTATAAAAATTCCAAAATTATTTTGTTAGTGAATAAACAATGTATAGTGATAAAATATTTATTTTGGAAGAACCAATAAGAAAACACGAATTTCCACCAGAAATATTTGAATTTTGCTAATTTTTTTCAGTGCCAATTTTTTTTACATAAAAATTAAAAGAATGTATTTATTTTAATTATTATATTCTAATATTTTAAATAAAAATAAAGTATTAGTAAATATTAATTTTATTTTGGTTAATGCTACACAACGCAGCAGCAAAATATTGAAAAAATAAATACATTATTAAAATTTTTATATTAAAAAAGATCTTGAAGAATTCAAATTGGGAAAGTACAAAATCATAAAGGAATTTCAAACTAGAAATAAAAACAAAAAAAAAATTGATTTTCTCTCTGTTATGACTTTGCTTGTAAACTAAATTTTTTAAACAGGACCTATCCAAATATGTGCCTTTGCTTTGGCGAGAAGACGTACCGAAGAAATGGGATGCATTTTAGAATTCATTGGCATGCTGCCGCAAAATATAAATGTTAGTTGTATATTTATTTTCCTCCATGTCTTATACAGCATAATATTTACAAAATTGGTCGGTTTTGTTTCAAAAATTCAAAATTATAGATTAGAACATGAACGTATTATTGTTCAATTGTAATGAAACCTTATATATAAAATATGAATCAGCGAGCTGATCATTTTTAAAAAAATTTTGATATTGGATAAAATTGTGGCTGGGACTGATGTTTTTGTGTCAAGTGATGATATTGCTCAGTCAACTGCCGATCTTGCGAATTTTGATAGCTATTAGTTTTTGGATTGAAATGATTATTTTTTGAAATCTTTCTACGGCTGGAAGAAGAGTTTGCATTTCTAAATTGATCGCTGCTACTGCTTCCATTCCCACTGTTACCGGATATATCTAAATCTGATTTATAATAAGACTTGTTTTGTGATTTGGTTAGCAAATTGAAATTAATGCTCTTCATGGTCGTATTGACGTTTACGTCCAGTTTCATTGGTGTGTTTCTGTTATGAGCAGTTTTAGTACTTGTAGCTTCCAGATTTGGTGACTGTTGCTGTTTCTGTGGCCTGTTTGAAAAAGTTTCACGGCAAAAATTTTTCACTTCCCTCTTATAAAGCTCAATTTCTTCTTCTAACTTTTTAAGACGCCTCTCATAGCAAATTCGTTCATTAACTTTGATAGATTCGCTACTGAGCATATTTTTAAAAGGTATAACTTCAGATTTTGTATGGCGAATGAAATTTTTGACAGTGGGAGGTGGTGTATGTTGGGTAAGGTAATCTAGTTTGTTGCTGTTGGTTTCATTATCGATTTTATTCAAAGCTATTGCACTTCTATGAAATCGCTTACTATTGTTATCGCTTTTCTTGAGCGTGTTCATATTGGCAGTCGCTTTCGGAAACTCTACTTCGTTAGTGGAAAATCTTCTAACAATTGCTTCATTGTCACATAGATGGTCACCTATAGCATGTGCATGTAAGTGAGAATGCCGATGTTCACGTGATCGATTGCGCTGAAACTGAGCCTCGCTTTTTGCATTATTTTTATGCACATTGTTTAGCCCATCGCCAATTGTGTGGCATAAACTTTTAGTACTTTTACTTTTAACAAAAGGAATTGTTTTCGTCAGAGGTCTAGGAACGGTGTTAGTAAAGTTGGTGTTACTTGTTTCATAATGATCATCCATAGCACTGCATGTATATTGTTTCACTTTTGATTTCTTTTTTTGTTCGGTTTTTTCACGCAAAGCTTGCAGTAACTTGTGCTCCCTGTGCAAGCGAAACTTAATGAATTTAAATTTTAAATATTTATTTAAATTCTGATTACCTGGGTTTTGATATATTTATGGAATTTTTGTTGTCATCCAATGATTTGTGTTTTTCTCCATGTGCTTGTACAATTTCATATAATTTTGATCTGTATTCGGGAACGGTTAACCGTATGTCATCGCGAAAGGGTGGCAATATATCAATATTAAGTTCCAGTTCAGGCAGAGAGTTGCGAAATCTATATGAGAAATACATTTCATACAATTATTTTCATTTATTATTTTAAAAAAACATGTTTACTTTGCCACATATAAATGATTTAAAGCTTGATGAGCTGTTAAACGTCCCATGGGGTTTAAAACTATAAGGGATTTTACCAAATCTAAAGCATCTCCAGGTGCACCATACAACAAATCATTTAAAGTGGTTTTTCTAGCAGAAGATAAATATAATTTGTAAATTGTTTTGGAAGTTGATGCTTAAATTCAAAACGTACCTTTCTCTCAAAACTTTTTTATTCAATAATTCGGAACCGAAGCCCGCACCCACTGAACGAATATCGCGCTCCGTTATATCCGGCAAGGTATACACAATTTTTTCAATCTTGAAAATTTAAAACTTTTAAAATTATATAATTATGTTTGTATTACAAGTAAACCTGATCCACAGTGCTACTTCCTTGAAATAATGGCTTCCCTCTTATCATTTCCGCTAATATGCAGCCTAAGCTCCACATATCGATGCCTTTGGTGTATCTATATAATAAAGCAAAAGAAAAAATATATATAAATTGATGAGTCATGCTGAAATAAATAAGACGTGGAAAATTGTGATTGGTTGAGAAAACACCTCTCTCTTATTTTCCTTAGAGAAATGCTTTTATTCACGACATTCCGATAATAAAAATCAAAAACGATCTACTAATGGATCGTTCTCAATCAATACAATTACGGAAACATATGCATGTAAAAGAATTTGTCGTCAATAGTTAAATACTGAAATATAACCTTTTGCTAGCCACGAGTATTTCTGGCGCTCGATACCATCTTGTGGCCACATAATCCGTTAACAGTACTTCTGACGGCTTATCGCTTGCTATATCTTTATTACTGGCGGCACCTGACAAATGACTTGCTACGGAGCGAGCTAAACCAAAATCAGCTAATTTGCATCTTGGAAAAGGAAAAATAAATTAATTCATTCTTCAAATTGGAAAAAATTCAATGGGATTGTCAAAATGATGGATAAGTTTGTCCAATTAAACAGCTTTAAAGAAAAAAATTTAGTTTTCAGCTCCGGACAATCCCACTGGAAATAGTACTTACCTGCATTTGCTATCGATTAGAATATTGCTGGGCTTTAAATCTCTATGTATAACATTTCCTGAGTGTATATACTTAATGGCATTAATAAGCTGATACATGACGTAACGCTTGTGTATGTCTTTTAGTATAGTGCCTCTTTTGATAATATTGTGAAGATCGCTTTCCATATATTCAAATATTAAATAAATATCCAAATTATTTGCAGCTCTATAAAAGAATACAAGTTCTATTTTATTTATTTATTTTTTTTTTTCACTTTCCTAAAAGGAATAAGTGTCAGTGGAGAGTAATTGAAAGATTTTACTCAAAGGTAACTCTTTACCAGGTAACCTTTGCCCAAATGTTTCTTAGAATAACTGGGGTTGTGAACAAATTCCAATTTAAAATAAATGGGAAGTTTACTTAAATCAAAGCTGTAAAAAGGACAAAACAATAAATGCAATATAAATGCACTCATTCTCTTACGCCCTCTCACATTGATTGATATTTGTCAGTTCAAATAAAAACTAAAGCAGGAATAGAAAACAAATGTAAAAAAACAGCTATAAATCGATTAAAAGTTATGCCAAAGCGATTTTATTAAAACATGGAGCAGGCATAGATATATCGTCCATTGAATGGTGCAATAGTGCAATATTTCCTGTTTGCTAATTTCGAACAGAGAGCAATAGAAAGAGTTTCGTGAAAAATGCTCAACATAGATTTGAGTCGGCTACTGCAACATAAACTCCAGTATATGAGTGTCTATCGAAATAATAGAAACGTATAAAAATGCCTTTAAAGAAAACACCTCTTGACTGCTAAGAACCACGCCATAATGCAGAGAATTAAATTTTCATTTTTTAAACTCTGAATTTATCGTATAACGCTCATCATCTTGTGTGGTAAAATTTAAATATCATATATGTCTGTTGCAAAAAAAGTTAATAAATTTGTATTTTTTAATTGAGTTTTAGATAAGTTAATATTGTTCCCATAAGGTGAAATTAAAAAGGAGACGACTCATTTTAATACAAGTCGAGGTCTGCTACTCTTCTCGCTAAAATTAGCTGGCGAGGGAAATTGTTACTCTCTCCTGATAAGTATGAATATAAAAATATTTCTATATTTGATTACGTGATTTTTAAAAACATTTACTTACTTGTAAATATTATGCAATTTTACAATGTTTGGATGATTACGGAAAGCTTTAAGGAAAATGATTTCACGGAATGTACGTTGAGCATCTGTTCCATCGCGAAAAGCATCAAATATTTTCTTAACAGCAATTGTTTGATTTGTGCGTTTGTCCAAAGCTTTCCAAACAATACCATAAGCGCCTTTCCCTAATCGCTAGCGTATTAGTTAATGTATTATTTAAAGGAATATAAGCAATTATTCGAAATCATACCTTTTTAATATCGAATATTTTCGATATGCCCTCATCGATTTCGGACATCTTATGCTTGGCCTGGTTTTTTCCCGTCATAGTGGCCTTTTTTATTTTGTATAAATTATTACTAAATTTATTTTATTTACATATATATGTAGACATACATGTATGTATATATATGAATTATGCTAATACAATTTGAAAGAAAATTTAATGTTACAACTTGATGTGAATTTAAAATTCTGCTCTTGAGATTCGTGCAAGTTAAGGGCAATTTTGAGGTGCAGTAAATTGTTAAATCGATGAAAAAGATAAAGAAAAAATTCACTTATTTTTTTCAACCTACTTTTCCAATACGTATTAGGTGTCAACAAATAGACATGTAAATAGATACACACATACTTACATATGTATGTATGTACGTAGATATTTAACAAAGTTTGCATGGAAGCGTGAGCGGTTTAAATTTGAATACCTAAATTGTTTATCGAATGCGAGTGTAAAATATATATAATTATTTACGCCAAAAACATGCAAAACATCTTTCGTATTAGAAATAAAATAATATATGTAAGTATGTAGAATGTAATTGCGCGTTGCTAGTTGTGTTTTAAAAGAACACATTCTTCTTTTGTAATACTGGTTGATTCACAATTTCTATCATTATTTCTGATTTAAATACAGCAATCGCTATTGATACCATTAAAATTGTTTCCATGACAAATATGCACATATGTAGACTGCCGGTTCGTGTGTCAGCTTTGCCATTTCTCTAGGAAATTATACTTAAATCATGTAATGATATGCTTGCGAAGACGATATGTATATAGATATATGCATATGTGCGAAGTTTGCATTCTTTACAATATCTGACATCTAGGAAAGTAATTGTTAGATTGATTGATATGTCTGTAAACTAGTTATAAGCCGGCATTCCATTTTTAGTGGAACGCTTTCCTGTTCGTCAGTATGATGTCCATATGAAGTATCTTCATTAACACCTTAAAACACACAACACCAAATGAAAGCTCAAGTGCTCAATTCAATATTTACTTTAACAGCGAAATTTTCGTTATGCTTTTATTTTTTATGTATTGAATAACTTTAAAAAAATATAATTTAATAATGATTTCTTATACAATATTAACACTGGTTACTTGATTTGTTTATTTTCCTGTATTCATTTATAATTTTCTTAAATTTGCTGGCAACACAATCACTGACAACGTGCAAAGTAACCACAAATTTCAGTTTGCTTTGGTTGTCCTGATGATAGTTTTCATGGTTTTTATTTAACGGTATTGTATTAGCTACATAGCCATAAGAACATATGCATGCATACATAAGCACAAACATACATACGTTAGGTATTGTTTGCATTATTCAATATTTTGTGTAGCTGTTTACAGTTCTATTAGTGGTGGCCTTAGCAACTGTTTACTTAAATTGCTTTAATGCGGCTCTTAAAATGTTAGCTGAAATACAAATAAATAAGTGAATATAATTAAATATTTTAGAATTTTGGAATGCTTTGTTGGCTGTGCATTATTAAATCAATTATTATTTAAAATGTGAAAGTAATTTAAACCAGCTTGAAAATAGTCTGCATAAAAAAGCTGCACACATACATATTGATATAAACAGATGCAGGCAAATGTGTATTAATGAATAGCTGCCGGCATATAAAATCTTTCATTGTATTAAACATTGTATGAAAAAAATAAATAGATGTGTCTTCCTTAGTAAAGAAAAATAAACATACAAAACTTTATTCGAATAATAGAAATATATATACAAATAACAGAATATTTGCAAAAAATTCATGAGCAGCGGAAATCCATTGACATTCATTTATTTATTTTTTTTTTTTTTTTTTGATATTAGTTATTATTATCAAACTGCGTCCTTTACATAAATAGCTATTATGTATATGTGTGAGTGTGTGTATGTGCATATGATTAATAATCGCACTATTTTGTTAACATCCACAAACAGAAGGTGGAAAATATCATTAAAAATACATTCCAAAAAAATTTATTAATATTATTAAATATCAATGCACACATGTTCCAAAAACCCCAACTATACGTATTTCAACACCACTCACTATATGAATGTAACGGTCCAATCATCTGCTTATTGAGTATAAAATTACCAGACCTTTTCATTTTTAAAAACAGGCTGACTCGAGTAATTTGATATGCTGAATATAAATTAAACACTGACTGTCTCATATATATATAAATTAACATTTAGCAAGTTGAGTGAAAACATAAAATTGTTATCACCAGATTATATCGTTATCTTTGCGTGTGCCAAAAGTTTTTCATTTGTAAAAAACCTTTTATTTGTAAAAAGTACACCAAAACATTAAACATATATACGTAATTAAATTCTAGAAGTAAAAAAATTTATAAAATAGTGTATACCTGTAAATGAAAATAAGCAAATACATTTAATTTATTATTGCGTACGTTTTCAATTTGTACAAACAATATGCAAAGAATTCTGAAGTTTTATTAAAGTTGCTTCAAGTTGTTTCAATTGGCAAAGTAGAGAGTAGTTTGTTCACAAAAGATTCTCATTTCATATTTTATTTTTTATTAGTTTTGATTGTTGGCATCTCTGCTTATAAGCAATATCTGTTGAATGTATATATAATTTACATATGTGTGTTAAAGGCGAAGTTAGTAAATGTGGCTGCATGAATGAAATTTTTATTAGCTTTTTTTTGCCATATGACCTTGGAAAAATAGAGCAATTCACCTAGAGACATTCTCTCAAATGATGTTTTATAGGTATTTGTGTTGAAAGTAACTATAACATAATATTAATATTAAAAACAATTTATATCATATGCTATTATTGCACAGGGTAGATGTTTTTGTTTAAGATGTCAACTACTGTCAGAAATAGAATGCACGTTTTATTTTTTAAGATAAACGCTACATTTAACTTTTAATCGCCAAAAGCTTCAGGAATCGTTTGATCTGGCAGCCGTACACACATCACATAATATGGTGAGATTAGTTAATTTTTTTTTACGATTCGCTAACATTCTACTCACGGAATCGCCGCATACCTTTTCTAATATTAAAATTAAACAAACATTACTATTAAGCTCGAGTTGTTATATTAATAATAAAAATTGTGCTTTATTTAAATAAAATCCGACATATTATAATAAAAGTGGAATAGAAGGAAATAATCAATTATAAGTGTGTTAACGATTGCTTTGGAAAATGTGAAGAGTGTTCTATGTATGTCGTCCGCATTGCAAAATTGATATCAAAAAGGAGCTTTAGTTAATGAATGTAAGAAATTAGAAAAATGTGTTATAATTTCAGAAATAAAACAAGTAAATAGCAAAAAAAAAAAAAAAATAAAAGCGATTACAATTTCAATAAGTTTATGAATACATACTAAAATTGTAAAATATGTAAAAAAGCATTTTTTTTTGTTTGAAGGAAAATGAATGCGTGTGCACTCTAGTGTGTGTAAAGTTTATAACGAATGAGTTTTCCTTGCCCTCGGTGTGTTCATTTGTAATAAAAACAGAATACCTTCTATAAAATTTATATAAATGCATTGTATTTTTCATATGAGTGTATGTTTATGGTATTTTAAGAATGGTCCTAAGAATTCAGTACACATTACCAGATGTTTTAATAAGATTGCAGTAAAGAAATTAAAACATAATAATAAAAAAAAAAGTAAATTAAACTTGAAAGCTACAATTAGTGTCAGTGGCAAAGATCAAAATAGTATCTTGAAGAGGAAAAATTAAAGAAAATCAAAGCCCTCCTCGTAATTATTGTAATAGTTAAACAAATTTTTTATGATTTTTAATTAAAATAAAAGTGTAAAATAATTCTAAATAATTGACGTATAGCAGAAAAAAATTTATACTAAGTTAAAAAAAATTTAGTTTTTCTAACAATGCAAAGTAATTGTTTCCTCCGCTAAAAAAAAGTACTTAATACTGCACGAAAGCCGGGGTGCCTTTAATAGAATTTTTTTGGCTGTAAAATGTAACAACAATGAAATAGTAGGTGCTAAACTTACTGTGGCTACAAACATGCTTATCCATATGCATGCCATGTTTGATGTATCGCCGGTTGAATGTAATAAACGTAAAATATTGTTCAAAAAGAGGATTTTTTTTTATTTAAGCAAAATTTTTAAAATGTACAGAATATAAGGGGAATCAGTTACTATATTATTGGCCTTGTACACATTTTGCGAAATATAATTTATTTTAATGTATCTGTAAAAGATCTATAGCATACCTTTTTATTGAACATGGTTTATTGGCATACAATCATACTCGTGTAATAGCAATTATAGCGAACGTGATGCAAATTTCGTAAGCAAATAGCAGAGGTGTCTAGTTTAGAACGCGCATTTTTAAAATTCTTTATTGAAATGTATGGAACTTAATCCTCCCTGCTTGTTGTATACTGATATTCAAGTCCTACACAGTCGTACTATTCATTCTCGCAAAAATTTTATATGGTTCCATTCTCTTGTAAAATATGGCATGAAAATTGCATTGCAGATGCCACATTATCATGCAAATATGAGGTTAAAAATATGTTATCTTTCTTAATTGAAATGTTAACTTTTTTTTTAATATTTTCATAAAATTTTGCATATTGTACGTCTTGCCAAAAAAATTTGTCACAAAGATACATTTTTAGGTCATAATATGCAATTTTTTTTAGCACAGCTTCCACGTTTGACAGATCGTACGATTTTGTAGGATAGTGATAGCATGACTGGCTAAGAGCGAAACCAGCTCACTCTTCACATCATGTTCAGAAACAAGTATAATCATTTACTAGTTATACTTCATTTTCATGCTTGCAACGATATGTTCATGCATACAGATGTATTTACAAATATACATATAAGTATAGATACGATATATTGCAATAAATGCAAAGGAGCATTAGTGTGCACTTTAAGTTTCCCAGACATCGTTGTCGTTGATACACTGCCACTGCAACTATTTACTAACTTTTTTAAACAATTTCAATATCTTGCTTGCAAAATCCAAAATGCCTTTAAATATTTGCAATAAAGATTTTTAAGTACATATGTAATTGATTTTCTATTTCCATGACAATGATATTGTTGTGTGTGTAGAAAGTGCAGGCATATAAATAATTTACATAAGTCCATACAGCATATGAATGCATATGCATGTGTATAATACACACATTACATATATATAGCCATGGATACTTGTTGGCCTGTGTCCTTTATTGGATGTCGTCATTGGATGCAGCTTTTAGGACGAGAGAAAAATGGCCTACGCTGAAAAAAAAAATCGCTGAAATATGTTTAATTGTATGTATTTTATGCAAATTTTTGTTTTAATTCATAACTTCTTTTGAAGGTCTGCCTCCCTCAGAGTTTAAATGTCATAACAACAACAATTTTTTTTGGCAGCAGTAACTAATTTTTTTTCTTTTACTCAGTTATAATTATATATAATATAAGTTTACTCAGTTATAATTAATATTTAACTTAAAAATTTAAAATTATCCAAGTATTTCATATTTATTTTTATAGAATAAAAAATTTTTGAATTTTCAAACCAATATTATACATTTCAAAATTTGTACTCCTGATCGTGGACTTTTTCCAATAAATTTAGCATACAAAAAAAGTTATTGAAGCGCCAATACATGGAAAAGGTTGAACATGAAATATAACCACTGACAATCGCTTTTTCAATTACCTTTTCATAAACCATTAATTGGTCAAGTCGTTGACATGAGTTTTCACACATACGCAGATAAAGCAGATTCGTTTTCTTGGAAATCTGTCACACTTTTTTCATTTATAAAATGTTTATACGTTTATAAAAAACTTGTAGCTTTTTGTCTACATGCACATCCATAAATAGTACTCGTAAGTCGTAAACCTGTTTATTAAAATAGTAACAATCGAGGCCGGAAATAAAGGGGTTTTGTTTTTGTTATATTTGGGGTTTTCACTACTATTGCTGCTGCTGTTTGTATGTTTATTTATGCATTTGTGTATGTATGTGATGTATGTACCATACTTGTGACTGATGACTTCACCTTCGCATTAAAATATTAACTACAACAACATAAATGTATCAAGTATCTACATTGATGGTTTACCACCTACATTCTTATTGCCTTCATTAAAAGTGAACATGGTGTTAATATGCGAGGGTGGATTGTAAATGTGGTAAGTTTTTATGCTACCTGAAAGTATTCTTTAGCTTTGCAAATTGCTATGAATTAATTCAATGCAAAAATTACCCATTATGTCGCGTTAGTAATTGCAGAGCCTGGTTAGGCTAATGCTTTTTATATTGAACCCCGTAGGCCATTAAAAAAAATCATATAATTGGCCTCTAAGTATCGGTGTATTCTAAAGATTGAAGTAAATAAATGTATAAATTAGCAGCATTGGGTGGCAATTTTAATAATGCAAATTATTAAAACTTGGCGCGTTTACCACTTTCCGCTGTTTTTAATTTTTTATACAAACTCTCTGACACCGAACTCGGTGTCTAGATGTCGTATATACTCGTATATACATATATTAAAATTAAAACTTGCAACGAAAATTAATTCCAGCCGGTAAACTTAACAGAAGGGAAAAAAAATTATTTTTCAAGTCTTCAAATAAGTACTGTAACTTTAAAAGAGGAGTTTAAAATACTTTACAAACATGTAATAGGGTTTGTCTAAATTATTTTTAAATTGGTAATTTTTAAATATTTTTCAACTATTTATTTCAATTAGTGTTTCTTGGCAATCCTAAGCTGTGAAAAAATCCAAATTTGGAATCAGAGAAAAATATCTTTTAAATGTATTGCCATTTGAAACATTTAAAAATTAATAAACAAAATTATATCCATAAAATGTTGATTGTGCCCTTTTAAATTGTTGTCGTAGTGGTGTGTGCCTACACATGTTTTTTAAAAGCTACTAAATGTATGTACGAGTAAAAGCTAACTGACATGGCTTTTTGTACAGACAGTTTGTATGAATTGAATTTTCTTTTGTATTTATTGACTCGTTTCGACGTTGCGTGTTGAAGAACCTTTTGCTTGTTCGGTTTATATAACATGTGTAGTCGATTTGACCAGAATGACCAAACACAGCTTGTATGGCATTAATTTATTCAGTCTAACGGCTGCTAAACTAATATTATTCTTACTTAATTATGTTTGTTTATAATTTTATTTTCTCCATGCCTAACAAATTAGCTACGTTTTGTTCATGGGCATTCGCATTATTGTTTAAGTTCTTTAATCGCAATTAGGCATGTTTTTGTCGTAATTAATTCACATAAAGGGTACTGCAACAATCCTCCATGGTTTTAATTGTGAGTCATGCCGCCGTAACTTCAATGCGTTTGCCTAATTGAATTTGACATTTCTTGGTTGCAATCTCTGACCAATTTAAAATTGGAATGGTGCAACACTAATGGCGTTTTCTTTTCTACAAAAAAAAGGAACACTACCCGCAGGGAGGGCAATTTTGTGTTCTTTTCTCGAAAATGCGTTGCCCTGTGAAAGGGTTGCGTGTTCTTTTCTAAAAAATGTTGCCTTTTCGCAGTGCAAAAGGCATTGCACTTTTGCACTGAGCAAATCAACAGGGCAGAAATTGCCCTGTAAAACAGATGGCTTTTATTCTTACACAGCGTTACCAGACCATGTTCAAAAAAAGTGTTGTGAGTTGAAAGAGACAGAAAATTAGATTCTAATAATTATTTTTGTATTTTGTATCATATAAAACAAACAAAAGAACACTATGCGGCTGCTTATTTGTATGAGATATTAAAAAAAAAATTTCTGTTTTCTCAAGCAGATGGATTAGCAATCTGGCAACTGAAGAGTTTTGTATACACATTTCATAAAATATACAGAAAATGTTTGTTTATCAGCTGTTAAAAAAATTGCACTTTCACAGGGCGGGCAAAACATTTTAAAAAGGCACCTTTTCACAGGGCAACATTTTTAATGTAAAAAAGAAAACGCCATAAGATTTTTGAAAGCTTTCGTGGAAAAGTGTGAAAAGAAACCGTCAACGTCCACCCGTCCTTTAATATTTAATGCTCATCTTATATAAAAATTTTGGCTAACATGGGAATTTACACGTTTACAAGAATGAATTGGCTCAAGAGCTGAAGCCGGCTAATAATTTTTAGCGCCGTGGTTTGTAGAACTGTCAGAAGTGAATAGCAACTTTACATTGAAAACATAGAACATCGGATATTGGAATCCAACCGAAGCTGTAACGACCTTTTGTTTCACACATACGAGTAATTGCCACAGATGTTTCAATCATAATAAACATTTTTAAAATTCATCGTGAATTTTGGCTGGACCACCCTGTGTAGGTAAAAGTTATTTCTGTACATGTACTCGTATTCCTCTGTAATTAGGTATCGAATTCTCGACTTTAAATAAATAATTTAAAATTGCTTCTTAGTTATATCTCTATTTTAAGATAAATTTTTTTTCCATTTTATGAATAATATTTTAAGTAAATTAAATTTTTTTTCTAACACTATGATACTATTATATTTCCCGAAATAATTACCGACTGAGGGCAAAGAAACATGTATTACTAGGAAACAATTCTGCAGAAAGCATGTGGCTAATGACAGAAATTGATTTGAAAAAAAGTCCTTTCTGCTATCAGCTACCAGGACATTCTGCGGCCTTTCTAGAACATACACTTCTTAGCAGAATGGGCGGCTTTAAGCTATTTTATTGCAAGCACATTTTATTACTACAGAATTTTTTTGTCTATGCCTAATTTCAGTATATAGTGCAAAGCTTAACACACTTGATGTCAGCTGAGTGGTAATACACATACAACCTTATCAGCCGCTACAGTGGTCACATTCACTATGACTGATAAGAGAATAATTAGAATATTAATAAGATCTACAACAGCAAAAATACTTACACTTAGTCAAGCTCAAAACTCAAAATGATTATTCAGAAAATAACTCGCTAGTAATCAATGCAAATAAAATAATAACGCAGAGTTGAAATAAAAACAAATACACGTGCACATTTATTAAATAAATGATGGGAAGTTCATAAACAAAAAGTATTATTTATTTATAAATAAAATCCCAAAAATATACCGTAACGAAAGAATACTAAAATAAATTTAATATAAAAAACAAGAGAAAGTGAACCAACAAGTAAACAAATTTTGTCATTTAAGAAAAACACAAATACAAATTCAAATTAGGTGACTTGCAATGCTGTTGATCGGCGCCCTGGCATTGGGTTTAGTCGATTCCACGAATTCCAATTTAGGCATTAATACCTTAACATACAGTAGCACAGTGGGGAGCAGCCGCATTGAAAGCGATAATAGAATTGGTAGTGGCGGTGATGGTGGCGGTGTCAAGGGTGTGATCGAAACTGTATCAGCTGAAAGTGTTGCTGGCAATAGTGGCTCCTCCAGTGGAGGAGTGCCTTCGGCAGTTTCAATATTTTCCCAACCCACAATGAATTCAGTTACTGGACAGGCTGTTGGCGGAGATGTCAGTGTTAACAGTGTAATTGTAACAAGCTCTAATGCTGGCGGTGCCTTATCCTGGGACAACAATGCCACTATACGTTCAGCTACTATAGGCGACTGGTCAATTGAACAGTGCATAATATGGCAGCGACCCCACCACTTGTATTTTCAATTAGGAAATGCCTTTTTATTGTTGGCATTTCTTGCCCCACATCGACCGTTCGGTATTCTGTGGCTGCGTGCAATGCTTGTAATTGGAGCCATTCTGCTTGCCATGTATGGATATTTAATTGATTGTGCTCATGATGTTGTACTGTGGTCATCCTTATTTTTTGGCGTTAATACTATTTACCTGATAGCATCCTTATGTCATCTACGGCCAGTCCGCTTCGATAGAGAAATTGACGCAGTAAGTTTGTAATTATTTTCTATTTACATATATTAGTTACATATTTTAGAAAAAAACTTACGTATTAAAGAAACAGTTTTATATTAAAATTTTTTTTTTTCAATATTTTCTGGCAACTTTTGTTGTATATTTGAAAATCTTAAATGTTAAAAATGTCTGCGTGTTTAATTATTCATATTCTTTTTATTAATATGTTTTTTTTTCTAAGCTATACAGAGCTTATTAAATATTAGAGATATAAATATTAAATAAATATTATTACATACAGAGCTTAAATATTCCTACATGAATTATCACATCAGATGTTAAAGCATCGCAAATCGAACCCACACCATCAGCCCTTGGCAGTGTACGAACTTATTAACTATTTCATGCTTATTTATATCAATTGACTATATACTTGCTTGTGCTATAATATTTACATACACACAAACATACTCGTGTGCACTCTCATACATTTGGAGATTGTTGCAATCAAGTATTTTCTCAAAAATTTTTCCGCAAAGGTACAGGATATTCATAAGGGGATATTTAAGAAAGTGCTTTTATATGCACATGCATGGGTGAATGTTTACATATGTAGGTCAATTGTTATTAACTTTATATAACATATAAAATGGCAGTTCGCTGCTAAAATGGCAATCAGATCAGGGTTGTAGTCATCAAGTACATTCTTGATTAAAGTATTTTATTACAACCAAATTGTTATAACTTATTAAGGCTTTAAATTTTAATATTTCATAAAAGGTGTCAAATTTGGTATCGTCCAAATACCTTTACTTGATTTTTTCTAATGGAATTTTTTTATTGATATAAATCAATTATCTCCTTTTTTTCTAAAACATTAATACAATTTATAATATTTTATCTCCGACGAAGTGTTTGTCTTCAAAAATTCCCTGTCGATTTTCACAATACTTATATGTTCAATTTCAAATAAAAATCTTCGAAACTGGAAACGCTGTCTCTACACATTTGATTGCGCCTAATAGTATGCAATAATTGTGGATTGTTGTTGTTCTACATGAAAGCAGTGCTGAACGACAATAAAAATAGCAAATACAAATTGTAATTAGATTTTATGTAGTAAATTAAATATACTCGCATTTGGCATTTGGGGTTCCTTCTATTAACGCTTCATTTTACAAGCTTCGAGAAAGTCTTTCCTTGATCCTCTGTTGTTATGTTCGCTGATATTGAATATATTAAAGGTTTTATAAATTAAATACGAATTAATTTGATTTGATCAGCAACCATTTACACATACATACATATTCACATTTCATACAAAGTTACTGGACTTAACTATTAAAGTTCTTATAAAACATTTGTGTTCACACACATACATACATTCATACTCATCCATACGTATTTATAACTCACCTATGTACATGCCGTTTCTTTAAATTGTTATAACGAATGTTTGAATAATATGTATGTACGTTTATTATTGTCGTAACAATTGCTAGTGGAGTTAAAAAAGGAACTGCAAATCGTAATCAATAGTTAGTAATGCAAACCGTAAAAAGTTTATTAAATACATGCCAACAGTTATGGGTTAATATAATTAAGAACAAAAGGCCCATAAAGGGAGTCATTAAATATATAAAAAATATATGTAAAGAAAATGTACCTGTGGCATCACTTGTGTCTCTATTTTCTTTAATAAAACTATACTCTGTCAAATATGAGTTGTCAAAAACACAGTTATACGGAGTAGAGCAGTAAAAAGTCGAGAAACAGTTATACGGGATAGAAACATTAAATGCTGTTTCTAATTCATTTTTAGCAATTTTGTTTTTATTCTTTGGAAGTAACTCTTTACTACATATATAAAAAATATACATATTGACAAACATACATATCTTTATATAAAATAAAAAATTTTTCTTTAAGGTTAAGAGAATTTTTCATTGAAAATTTTTTTTTTTTTTTTGGTTATTATAACATTACCCTTTAATATAACAGTTTAAAAAGCTTTGTGAAAAATTTCTCTTCCAGAGATCTACAAGCTTTCTTTTCATCTAACCATAGATATTAAACGATATCTTTTGCTATCGGAAATCTTTTATCAAAATCGTTTAATTAGAGAAAAATGTTATAATTGAAAATCTAAAATAAATCAGTAAAGCTAATTATTATTTTAAACGTAGTTTAAACTTTGAATTGGTAATGTCGATGCCCGTTTAATCTTTTTGTAATTCGGACTAATAAATATGGCAACTCTGTAATAAATATCAAAAAACCATTGATTTTTTTTTAGCAGCCAATCAGTAGTCCGATTCAGTAACTTTCTTACAATGTTCGTATCGGCAAAATAAATATAAAAAAATTTCATCAAAGTTTTTATTCAGTTGTTATTGTTATTATTTTTATCGACATACGCTATCGGTGACTTTTGGCTGCAGTTGTTATATAAAAAAAAACTCTTTTTCTTTACTGTACGGTGTGCTAAATAAAGCATGTGTCCTAAAAAAAAAATTGGATAGTGTATCCCAAAAATGCATCTGGGTTAGTTTTAACGAATTTCAGCTGTTGTTGTATTCTGTGTATTTGCGGGATATGTACATATAGAAATACTTACAGATATTGGGAAACACTTTCAAGAAATTTTATTTACAAATTTTTTCATTTATTCAATATGAATACAAAATACATTGATATGAATGTGTATACATATGTATGCATGCATATTTATAAAACTTTCTTTTATATTTATAAAATTAAAGGACTGCTCTGAATTGCAGAATTGGTTGACACTGTAATAAAGGATTATTATTTTTTAAATAAAATGTAAGAAAATAATTAGAATTTACATTTCTACACAATTAATGCAAATTTTTTTTGGTTTTTTGATATTCTTTTGTGTTTTGTATATATTGACGGTGATGCCATATAATCGAAATTTTTAACGATGTTAATAAGCAAAACTTACTGGATCATATAATCTTTACTGCAGAGCCGTACATCTCATGCAAGTTTTCGTTAAAGGAAAAACAACGCTGGAAATACGTGAATAAAAAATTGTCCTTATCCAGCTACTAAAAATAAAGTTTTTTGTTTTTTGGTCAGAAATTTCGACATCAAATTTTCACACATTTGTCATAATCACACGGTTTTTAATCGCAGTTCAAGCGAGGAAGTTATTGTGTTAAAAATTATTTAAAGCTTTACTGATTTGTAGATGTGCTTAGCCGATTAAACTTTATTTAATTGATAAAATCGAAAGTCTTCCACTGATTTATTAGTCAGTAGTCAGTATGTAAAAAATTCAAAATTCAAGCATTTAGTGGTGCATTTTCAAACTAGTTTCGCACTGCTAGCAGCCGTCTCTCAATATTAGCTAAGTAAATCCCAATATTGCAAAGATTGAGAACATATTCTCTAGTTTCGCATTGCTAGCAGCCGTCTCTCAATATTAGCTAAGTAAATCCCAATATTGCAAAGATTGAGAACATATTCTCTTGTTTTCTAGTTTTACAATTTTTAATAACATCTATGTATAAGGTTTCGAAAATAGTACAGCATAATAAATTGATTATTGAATTGATTAACTTACAACATAAATAATTGACTTATCTAAAAATGCAGAAGGTTTTTGGTATAAAATTGCTGAATGCTTTGTAAAAAGTTTTAGAAAAAATTAAAATTATAGTTTTAAAATTTCTTCCACCTTAAAATTTTAAGTTGATTTGAAAAATATATCTAATTTAAAACATATAAATACATATATATATGTGTATTTCAATCTTAAGCTCTGCTTAACTTGTTTCGTTTTCTTAGAACCTAAATTTGCTTAAAAAATATATTTATTTATTGTACTAAAGAAATTTGTAATTGACCAGCAATGTTATAGAGTTGCAAGCAGCTACCGGCCATTGTAATAATGTTGCCAATAGCTGCCATCATATGAATGCGACGAAAAGATTTATTTATACGCTGATAATGGGGGCATCTAATCAAGTCACCCTGTAGAAGACTACCAACCTCTTTGCCGCTGCCAATCGTTCCTTCAATCTTATACTTTTCGTGCATCAAACGTAGTAGGGGTGGTGCCAAGTACAGTCTTACCAACACTTCAATAACTCCCGTCAAAGACAATGAACCCAATTGTATGCATTTTGATAGAGTCCACGTGTTAACGATATATTTCACATAAAGTATAAGCATCGTAATACTGAGCACTGCATTCAAAGCAAAATATTTGGGAAATAATATCTGTTGGCACTGACCGAATATGTGCCGCGGCAATGAGAAATATAATGAAAGACCTGCAAAAAAAAAAGAAACAGAAAACAAGAACATAAAATCGCAAATCTATATTAATGTACAAGGTGCGGCACATGTGTTCTATATCAACGGAACAGGCAATAAGTTTGAACATATTGGAAACGTTAACGTTTACTTGGCAAAGAGCACACTACTGACTGATTGAAATGACAGATGACAGATTGAATCCATATAAGTATATACATGTGTGTGTATATATTTAAAATACAATTTTTGTGCACGACTGCAAAAAAACTAATATTTATTTATTTACTTAATATTATTATTATATGAATTCGAGTATAATAATATAAATCTAATATTTGTATTTACTTTTGCAAAGTAAACTAATAGATCGCTTTATTAATAAATATTTCTAAAACAAGATAAAAATATTTGGGGTGGTGTATGGATGGGTGTAAGGGGATACCATTTTAACAAGTGGCGACTTCTTCAATTATAAAGGATACTCCCACGCCGCTTAACTGACAAGTGACATATTAAGGCGACTCATTTAAACTCCTACCTCAGTATGTCATCAATTTAGTATCAAATACAAAGGAACTTGGCTTTGTGGTCAGCCCCTTTTTTGCTTTCCGGCTGTATAAGAAAGCTTTTCTTTTAGTATCAAATACAAAGGAATGTGGCTTTGTGTTCAGCCCCTTTTTGCTTTCCGGGTGTATAAGAAAGCTTTTCTTTTAGTATCAAATGCAAAGGAATGCGGCTTCATGTTGAGCCCCTTTTTTGCTTTCCGGGTGTATAAGAAAGCTTTTCTTTTAGTATCAAATACAAAGGAATGTGGCTTTGTGTTCAGCCCCTTTTTTGCTTTCCGGGTGTATAAGAAAGCTTTTCTTTTCGTGGTTACATGGCCAGTTGACCACGGTTCATCTGTTGCCAGTTTATAGAAGATTTTTAGAATTTTTTGGTTACAATGAAGAAAGTTGCTGCTGGCAATACTATAAAAAGTGATGTATACTATTTTTAAATTATATCGCTTTATTTGAAATCCTTAATTTTTGGTCGAACTCATATTGTAATTTAAACTCTTACTGATCAATACTAACTTCTAAGTATAATGCCGTTCCATGTGATCCAATCAAAATTTTTAGGGCATGACAAGCATATATATTTACATACATACATGCTGGAAGAAATCTTTATACACAAATATTTAAATTTGTCAAATTAAATTCTTAGAAAAGTGTTGCCAATAAAATATATTAGTTACATTTTTCCTGCGCAATTGTAAATATTTCAAGCCTAAAGAATTACCACTTGCTGAAATGCCAGTTCATCTTCCACATGTTTAAATTTGTTTTTATTATTATTCTCACCTGACACAAAAGTCATCCAGATTTGTGCTCCGAAATGCATCGAAAATGCTGCCAAGTAAGCAATCAATGCTAATATCTCATTCCTTCTAACTGACATTTCTTGTCTAGGAACTGATGTGGTGGCAGGCTGTAACGGTTTTATTGAATGTTGGCCATCACTTAGTTCCGGCCAAACTGTCACTAACACGAATGTAATAATGCCGATTGCCACAAGATGAGCAACTTGTGTTGACTTTGTCAGCACTCTAAAAAGCAATAAAAAAAGAAATCGTAATATAAATCAATATATGGTATCACTATCACTATTTCATGATGCATTATTTATAGGAAACCAATGTATTATGTGGATAAAAGTCAGTGTTGTAATTGCGAGCTGCAAATGAAGCATGAATTTCAATTAGAAAATTCTATTTAAGCGTTCACATTCAGCTGCTACGTTGCACTACACCCATTTTATTTGAGAAACCTAAAGCAACTGGTGTACGTGCGAAAACGCATGCAACTTTAGTGTTCATTAAACTACTATTGCTAATATTTTCCCCTCCCCATACCTCTGAATATGCCTTAATGCCAACCCGCCAAATCATCAACATCTTCTAACGACATTAAATAACGAAGTATGCTGCTGCTGTATATCGCTCTCGACTAGCAACAGCACACACACGTCTAGCATAAATGCAGAAAAAAGTCATTATGCATATTACAGTGTTGTCAACTAGTTGATTTTTATAAAAAAAAGGTATGCATGTAAATGCAGATCAGACATGTTTATAATATGAAAAGCAATTAGTGAACTTTGTTTACAAACTGAAATAATATTGAACTTAAAAAAAAAAAATAATTATTCTATTCTGTTTGAGAAGTGAATCTGGAAATTATAAAAACGCTTAAAATACATTACTAATGTGTAATTTTTTACATTCACTGCTCTTCATTACAGCTCAGATAGAAAATATGCAATAAACAAGTCGTTAAATCTTAAACCGCTGCTTTTATTGTAACATTGAACTGCCTGGTAAACTCTGAGGCTTACATGAGACACGTAAAATATTTATAAAAAAATAAAATAAAAAATTGATTTCATTCAAAAAAAAAAATAAATAAATAAATAAAATAAATGATAAAAAGATCAAAAATCTTCAGCATTCGTAATTTTTATAAAATCGCAAATGTTGCATGCCTATCACATTCACATACGTCACACCCCCTTTATTGATAAAGCATGAGCATCAGTAATAAATAAAAAATAATTCAAAAATAAAGGGCAGGTAGAGGGGTTTTACGGAAATGTGCAGCCATTAATAAACTCTAAGACCGCATTCAAACATGCATTCCCAGATTTTAGGAGTAATTGGACATTTTAGGAGTAATTGTGGAATTTAAATGGAGTTCAAATATGCTCAAACTAAAGAAGAAAGAGAGAAACGAATTTAACGCTTTTAATATCGCCAACTCTTTCCTTTACTAAAGAATTTTAAATTTTAATTACGATTTGCGAATGATAAAAGTGGCGTTTGGAAACGCCAATTTCGTATTCTTTTACTAATTATAGTGATTGATTGGATGTATTATATTGAGTTAAATTACAAAAACAAATTATTACATTTTGAAAGGATACCAACTGGCACATATAGTGAAAGCTATATAAAGCTCTTAGTAGTTTATTAAATTGCTTGTGAAAATGATATTTAGTTTTCCCCTCTTCTATAAATCAGTTTTGATGGTACGAAAATTCTGTCTGTGCCACTCGATTGCCCAATGGAAGAGAAAATTTTGAATCTGCTTACAACATGTACGCATTTCGTATCCGTTGAAAAGCTTTCAACATTGCAATTTACATAATTTAATCATTTCATAAGCAACTTAATTCGGTTACTTGCTTGCAACTAAATGTTTATTACTTAACTCTATAAAACTAACACAGTTGACACCATTTTTAACGAGAGAAAAGTAACGATATTAAGAGAACTACGAGTATTGCAATTCGAATTTCATTAATTTTTACAACGAGTGGAATAAAATAAGTTCAGCAACGATGTATTTCAATTATTTCTACGTGATAAATGCCAACACATACTAATTCTTCTGTAAACAATTTCAGTTCCAAAATATTTGATTATCAAACGCTATCTTTCTAAGTAAACTTAATAGGTCTTAGTGGAGGCTGCTATAAACCAATATAAAATAGAACACATTTTCGCAAATACATACCACGTATGTGTATGTATGCAGGTGCCAAGCAAATAACTTTTTATGTTTTTAAAAACAGACAATGTTTCAGACAATATTTGTTTTCAAGTCTTATGCTACCCATACACGATTCAACCGTTGGCACAACTCGCTAGTAATCAAGTTGTGTGTTATGCCCACTTACGATAAAACCTCTTCGTACAACTTCATTTTGCAAAAAATTTACAACTGGAAACAACAAATAATAAATACGCATGCCATGAAGCAAAACAAATTAGGCTTAAATTTTGTGAAGCAATAAAACAATTGAAAGCTCTTTAAGTAAATTAAATATTTATTCACATTCAAATTTTTTTTTAATCTAAAAGATTTTTCAAAAATAAAAAATAAAATAAAACTTATATAATTTACTAATATTGGCTATCATTAAATAATTCATCGTAGAACTGTGCTCTAGTTTTATTTCAGCTGTGTCTTCCATTTTTTATTAGTATTCACTTAGTTTTCTTTGCTTTCAAAAAACAAATTAACCGACGACACGTCTTTCTCCCTCAAAATTTAAAATGAGAATGAGGTACGAATTTGCATGACTAACCCACAAACTATACAACGCGTTGGCACAACGTGCCAAAAAATCAAAAAATTTTGATTTTTCATACAACCGAGACACAACTTTATACAACAGGCCCACATACTTTACAACCTTGATTACAATCTGCCGAAGTTTTGCCAACGGTTGAATCGTGTATAGGTTGCTTTATGATTATATATGGTGTCTTAACTACGTTGTAAGTTCTTTGTGCCATTGTTATCCTTTTCCACTTTAGAAATTCTCATTTAGTCTTATTACTTTTGGGAGCTTGCACAAAAGCTTTTTAGTTTCAAAAACAATACTTGTTTTAAATACTCTTAAAAAATAGATCTATTTTTTTCTTAAGCTTTCTTCGGAGTTTTTTTTGCAAAATTTTTCAGTTTTTTTTTAAATTTTTTGCTTATTTCTTAGATTGCTTTTGAGAGCACTTAAGCATAATGTATGTCGAGTTTTATATATTCATTTGTGTTCAAGGAAAACTTGCCAACTAAAATTGATATGAAAACAATTTAAAGGTTTTTCTGCGATATGAAATGATAAGTTACAAAACTGTAATCAACTAATACAAAATAACAAAAGCGTTATCCTAATGTGACACTTTAGTCAAGGCGTATAATAATAATAATAATAATAATAATAATAATAATAATAAAAATAATAATATTAAATATATTATACTAATTTGTAAAAAAAAGGTGGAAAATTTGAATTGAATATATTTTAGTATAGGGTTCTTTAAAAAAATATTCAAACGCTTTTATAATTTTGTGAAAATAATCTAGACGAAGGAAACCCTTCCACTTCTTTCATCTTAATCTATCTTGATTATCGTTCATAGCTGTTGCAGATGTTGTATTAGCTTCTATTATCAATAGAATTAAATTACAGTAGGATGTCGATAAAGGTAAATACGTTAGTAAAAAAGGGATACTTTAAGCCAATTCGTAAAACGTAATGCATATTGAGTTTTGCAAAAGTTTTGTGAAACAGAAATTAGAAAACTTAAAGAGTTCAAACATTTCGGAGATCCTTTTCGAGAGTTTACTGTAGTTTTATTTTACACAAGTGTGTAATAAAAATTAAGCTAATTGTTATTTAGAATATGTTTTCTGCGTTAGCAACAGAGAAACTATGTGTTTTGTCTAAATTAAACAAATCGTTTCAAGTTCATATTCATACGTGTCTTCATACGTTGAGCATATTTAATTAGAAAAAATATATATTGGTACAATATTTTGATAAAAAAAAAAGTTGTACCAGTAATAAATTTATAATATACAAATTAGGATATTTTTTTTTATTTTCTGTATTAAACTTTCTTTTATTACATAAAAATAAAATAAAAAAAAACAAAGTCACTCTTCGAGCGTAAAGGAACCAAAACTCTACAGATACTTGCACGCACACATGCACGGCGCTTTTCTTAAATTTGAAATTACAGAAAATAAATTGAAGGAAAAACTCACCTGTAAATTGTGCTCCTTTGTAGCCTTCTTAATGCCTGTTGCATACCGTATGCAAATTGTCTTGTACGCTGGACACTTTTGGCCAAAATGTCGTCATTATATTTGTACGTATTGTTTTCTGCAGTGAAAAGCAATTGCTCATTCCCGTCCTCAAAGTAGCCGTTCAATTTTGGCATGGAAATTTGAGGAAGTCTCTCATACAAATTGTTGTTGTTTGCCAAATCAAATCCTTTATCAATAAAGCTTGTGGCGGTTTGGGGTGAAGTGAAAAACGACCCTGCTTGTGTGCTAAAGTTTCCATGGCCAAATGGACATTTCGAGACATATGCATTTGACTTTTCGGGATTAATTTGTTTCAAGCTAGTATTGTTGCTATTGGATCTCTGGTGTGAAATGCTTTGTTGTTTTTGTATTTTATTATTGGCTTCTTCGTTAGCCGCTCGTTTTCGCATAGTAGATTTTATAGTTTTGATTATTTTTTCTGGCATTCCATTTTCTATGCATTTTTCGATTTGTTCGTTTTCTACTGCTGAGCTATGGCACATTTTGATTTTGTTTATAAATTTTAAAATTTATGCAAATAATTACAAAAAAAAAATTATTTCCTATCCTTTTTATTAAAGTATAATTATTATTTAAACTAACGGCGGGTTTTATTATTTAATTAATATATTTTTGGTTTTAATTTAAAGTAATATTTTTATTTATTTGTTTTTATCCTTATAAAATAAATTTAATTTTTGTTTTTCTTTTTTTTAAATTTATAATCAAATTAATTAAGTTGCCAAAAGCGGTGTTTATTGAATATTCTCTTCGAGTATGTTTTCGCCGAGAATACACAACTCCACGACTTTCACACTTGACTTTATAAATTGTAGTGATTCGCCAGCAAACATTTGCAGTCTTTAAACTTTTCCTTCACAATAATTTTTGCGTTCAGCACAAATTCCCCCATAAAATTCACACTCAATGTTTGCATGGGTATGTGTGAGTGTTTATACCTCTTGCTTTTTAATACATGCTGAATTTTTTTTCCCCAATCTTTTATTTTATCATTTTCTCATGCCTGCTGAGAGAGAGAGAGAGACAGACAGAGATTGAGAGAACATCTCACTGCCAATAACTAAAAGTGATTGAATCGCTGAATCGTTTTTTATAAATAAACAGTTTCTAAACCTTCTCTTCATCTTTTCTGCACTGCACACAGATGCAATTTACATAGCATTTAGTAAACATGACATAATAACGAGAGTAGACCGAAAATGTATTTAAATATGGTATTAAGTTACAGCAAATTCGATCGGTACAGCTAGTGACTATCGAGATTAAAGACTGAAGAATGCTTGAAGTTTTCTAGTTAATATGAAGCGATCAATACAAAACAACAACATTGGCTGAACTGTGTGGGTTTCGCAATTCAAACTGTGTCTCGAACTGTAATTATGCTAACATTGGTAACTCCGCTTATTGCGGAATGTTCATATACGAATTACCAGTATCTATGATACTTTATATCGGAAATCACAACATAACAATATCCATAATTTCTCGATATGCTAAAAAAAACGGTTTCTTTACTGAAAGCGTATAGACGTAACAGTGCTGACTTTGTGGGGAATTTATGTACATCACACAATCACGAGTTTCGACCCCTTTAAATTCTGTCGGCATTTTATACTACTTAACTGTATAAAACTAACACAGTTGACACCATTTTTAACGAGAGAAAAGTAACGATATTAAGAGAACTACGAGTATTGCAATTCGAATTTCATTAATTTTTACAACGAGTGGAATAAAATAAGTTTAGCAACGAAGTATTTTAATTAGGTCTACGTGATAAATGCCAAGACATACTAATTCTTCTGTAAACAATTTCAGTTCCAAAATATTTGATTATCAAACGCTATCTTTCTAAGTAAACTTAATAGGTTTTAGTGGAGGCTGCTATAAACGAATATAAAATATGAACTGATGTTCGCAAATAGCACGTGTGTGTGTATGTATGCAGGTGCCAGGAAAATAACTTTTTATGATTTTAAATGTATTTTCTGAAAAACAGACAATCTTTCAGAAAGTAGGTCGTACATACATACATACATATGTACATTTGGGGTCCGAATAATAGCAGCGCAATAGAGTAAAAAGTTTAAGCCATCAATTTTCAATTTGATTGAGGTCCAGCGACTCCGCAGGCCAATCATCAGAACCGGGAACCAAATTTTTGCCACCCGATTGCTATGCTTCGGATCATTATCTTGTTGAAATGTCCATTTCAGCGGCATTTCGTACTCAGCGTACTAAGCATAACATTTTGCAAGATATTGACATATTGACTGGCATCCATTATATTTTGGATCCAGTGTATTGGCCCAACCCCGTAGTAGAAAAAACACGCCCAAACCATTACACTTGATCCGCCATGTTTTACTGTATTGGTTCTATATCGGTGATCGTACTCTTTACTCTTCAGACGTCTCACATACTGTCGGTATGCAGTACCACCATATAAGACAATTTTGGACTCATCCGACCATAATATATTCCTCCATTTTTCGGTCGGCCATGAAATGGGCGATTTTGCAACGTCCAATCTTTTTGCAACATGTATTTTTTTTTAAAGTGGGACCTTTCTTGGACTCCAGGCGTACAGCTTGTATTCGCGTAGTACTCTGCGAACAGTTTCACACTGATGTTTGGACAAATACGTTCTCGCATTTCTGGGGTTTCTGGTACTCTCATTGTTATCATCCGCTTAGTTGTGTTTGACACAACAGACTTTCTTCCTCTCGTTTCATCTTTTTCTTTGTATTTTAACGCGTTTCTAATCATCTTCGCTGAACAGCCTGACAAGCTCTGTACTTCCCTGTATGTTTTTCCTTCCAATATTAATTTTTTTTATCACTCCACGTGTTTCATCGGTGCAGTGCTTTGCGCGACCCACTTATCAAAAAAAAAAATATATTATTACCATATTAAAATACTAAATACTATTAAGAGACTCTGTAATTTAATTATACTCTTACTTTTTAATTATTGCCATTTAAAAAATTTGGAGATTTTTATGATTTTTTGGAAATTAAAATTTTGCTGCTATTATTCTGACTGGCCAAACTGACGGCTATTATCACAATGTGGTTTTTTTCTTTAACAGCTCCATCAGTTTTACCAAATTTTTTTCATATTTTGTTTTGCACTCATATGCCATAACGCTTGATATACCGGTGAAATTAAAAATAAGTCCCCGTTAAAATATAATTGCAACTAGTTGAATGTTGGTTGCGCTGCTATTATTTTGACCGCAACTGTATGTATATGGCTCAATAAGAGAAAAAAATTGGCAATCCTGCTTATTCCAGTATCTATGATATTTTATATCTGAAAGCACAACATGATAATATCCATAATTTTTCGATATGCTAGAAAAAATACCTTTTTTTTCTACTAAAAGTGGAAAGAGGTAACACTGGTGACTTTTTATGACATTTCTAACATTTTAATCAAAAAGGATGTAAAATGGAATTTTTTTTTAAACTAAATTGTATAAATTTTATAATGCGTTTTGTTTTGACAGCTCTATTGTAATTCTTGTACAAAATTTGTTCGAAGGGAATATATGTATATTACAATCAGCAGCCATAACATGCAATATTAAGAACTGATAAATTTCTTAGATCGCCTGTGTATCAATGGGCGTGCTTAAAAGTACACTCTTCTGTTCTGGCATCTCCACAGTCCTATAACATGATATTTTTTCTTGTAATACAATTCAGAAGAAAAAACCTAAAAGATTCACGTCTGATTGGAAATTTCTTTAGAGAAACTTTTCAGACGAATTTCGTATAGAAATTTTTAACATATTTGGAGTATTTAAATAGATGCTTTTATGTGCCAGTGTATTGGGAATATATTTCATTGTTTATGTTTGATTTATATGTATTATTGTTTTGGGGCTGCTCTCTACACTCGTGATTAGAAGACGTGCCTTCACATATACAAGTAAAACGAAAAACGTGCGTCAATATTTAAAATAATCACAAGAACAAATATTGTAATATATTACGTTTATTTTTGGCAAACATAAATTTTTTTTTAGCACGTACTGTAATTGATCGTTTTAAATCAAATTATGGAATTTATTTTTGGTTCACAATAAGAATAACAAATGAAAGTATGTATGCATACGAGGTGTGATCAAAATATAAACGTTATTTTCAAATTTCATTAATTACGTATATTCGCTTTCCACATTTTTTCTCTTTTATTTTGGTACGCTTGTCTGTCATATACATATGTTGGCAATATCAGGCATTTTGAATTGTCAGTTTGTTTTTGACAGATGAAAAGGTTACTAGTGTTTGGATATGCTCTTTGATTTTTTACTATTTTTTACTAAATTTTGTGCAAAAACAACGTTGCATGGGAGCTGTTGAACATCGTCAAGGAGGATTCAGATATGCTCTAAGAGGTCATAGCAGGTGACGAATCATGAGTGTAGGGCTATGATATTGAAACCAAAGCCCAGTCATCCCAATGGAAGCATCCAGAAGATCCAAGACCGGAAAAAGCACATCAAGTTCGGTCAATTATGAAGGTTTTGTGTACTGTTGTCTTCGATTGCAATGATGTGGTGCATCATGAATTCTTGCCATAAGGTCGTATGGTCAATAAGCAATACTACCTGGAAGCTATGCGCCGTTTGCACGAAGCAATTTGTCAGAAACGCACAGAATTGTGGAAAAAGTAAGCATATAGTTTGCACCATGATAACGCTCCAGCTTGTGCGCTAGTTTTTGGCCAAAAACAAAACCGTAATCACACCTCAACCACCGTATTCATCGGACTTGAACTCCACTGACTTTTTCCTCATACCAAAACTGAAGACACCGATGAAAGGAAAGCATTTTACTACGATTGAGGTGGTAAAAAAAATTGGAAACAGGAGCTGCTGGCGATACTAAAAAGTGCATTTCAGAACTGTTTCGAAAGTAGGAAAAAGCACTGGCATAAGTGTATTATATCTGAGGGGGTTACTTTGAAGGAGCAAGATACTTCTTGATAAATATATAAATACTTTTGGAAAAAATTAAAAATAAGAGATATTTTTTAATCACACCTCGTACATGTAAATAATATATTTATTTCTTTGAAATACAAAACCATATAATTAGACAAAGTAAGAATTATTCAAAATCGCAAACATTTTTCCGTTCTATGCGGTAGAACCTGTAGAATATAGAGAACTTACAGATAGAACGGAAGCTGCATGGACTCTCATGTTATTCCAGCTTTATATACATACATATGTATTCTGAACATGAGCATAGTTTTTCATTAAATATTTCTTGTGAGTATGGATGTATGTGTGTATGTATGCAGTATATCAATGTGTGACTGACTCACTCTTTGTAAAGTGATTTGGAAATTTTAATTACTTGCACGGTATGCCTGACCTTTCCCTTTACAGTCTAACCAATATTTGATCGATAAATTATTTAAACATTTGCAAATCTAATAATATGTTTTTTCTATTAAATAATAAATAGTCAAAATAGCTCAAATTAAACCGAACCCGCATTAAGCCAATAGAAATTACATTGATTTAGACATTGTAAGTTGCGATTCGCCGAAGATGTGATAAGATTTTCGATATAGTAGTGTTTGGTAAGACCCCAATGGGAACTAAATTTGGTTACTCTGTCCATACCACTGATTAAAGTACCGATTAAATTTTAATGAAATGAATTTAGTTAATGTTTAGCCATTAATGAGTTTGTAGACTAAAAAAAATTAATTTAATTAAAAATATAAATTTTTTTTTTAAATTTTTTATCATTTCAAAAATTTTTTTAATCGAATTGAAAGAAAATGAAAATTTTCATTAGAGACATCTTCCTTGATATATAATATGTCATACTTGGTTGTACTTATAGCATAAAACTGCCTACTATGCACTTCTCATGCTATCAGCGGCATTTTCTATATCAAAGTGAGAGTGCTGTAAAGTGATTTGCGTGAATACTGCGTACGTGTATGATAGGAAAGAAAAATTTTTCTTTTCGTGTCTAGACTGATTTAAGTAAACTTTTTGTGGCACCGTAAAGCGATGTTCGTGGAATGTATGTTATTGATGCGCAATTCTCTAAAGATAAATGGTGCGAATTTGGAGAAGAGTGGTGAAAACGCCCCAAGTTGTAAAGCAATCAACCGATTTTGATGAAACTCACTGTAATCTGTAGATTTAATGATAAGATTTTTGTGGGGGAGTGTCAAGATAATTAGACCGAGTTTAATGCGTTTTTAAAAAATATTGCATGCGACTTTTTCATATTCTCTTTGTAAATTGTAAGAACGTGGTATAGAACTTTACACTTTTTCTGGGAATTGCTTTACTGCATCTAAACCATTCTTCCTCAGCCGATCGAATCTATATGGTTATGCTATTAATATGCATTTTTGAAGTATCTAAATTTGATTTCTGAACATTTTTAAAATACTATGGAAATATGACTTTTTGCAATATGCTCATTTACATGACGTGTCCGGGGGGCATGGGAACTTTGCTGAAACCATTCTTCCTCAGCGGATCGAATCTATATGGTTATGCTATTAATATGAATTTTTGAAGTATCTAAATTTGATTTCTGAACATTTTTAAAATACTATGGAAATATGACTTTTTGCAATATGCTCATTTACACATGACGTGTGCGGGGGCATGGGAACCTTGCTGAAACCATTCTTCCTCAGCGGATAGTAACTGTGCTGGGATGAGAGCTAATATGTTTCTTTTTAAACTGCACTCACAGAATATTTATGGAGTTTTTTCCGGCTGCCCTCGTTCTCTTTTTATGAAACATTCCAATTACAAAATTCAATAGTAAAAGCTGAGTTCAATCCCTACTTAGATGTGCTTTCAGAGCATTAACATTATTACACTCTTTTACTATTCATTTTCAAAGATTGATCTGAAATTGTACTTTAATATGGCTACCTGACCCTGCGGATTATATTTTCTCTGTGAAATCATTCTTTCCGTCAAGTTGATTCTGCATTTCTAAATTGGCGTTTGGTATCAATAGAGTAAAGTCTCGATAATATGATCTATACAAAATTTAAGCAGCTTAAAATATGAAAATTGTTAATATTTATGAATGGCATGTTATATTATTGTAAGTCTATGTAAAAAATTTTAGACTCGCAGTTGAAAAGAATTTGAAAACAGTCAGCTGGAATATTGACTAAATAATTATGCATTTTAAAAAGAATTTGAGAATTTTTAAGCGATTAAGAGGTCAAGCAATAATTAATTATTTTTTCAGCTTTTGCACTAAATTTATATTTCTTAGTAGTAAATGGCAGTGCTCATATTTTAAAGTGTTTGTGTTATCGAGCGCGTACTGTACAAGTAATTTCTTTTATACATACTAGTAGACTCATTTAGGCTTACAAACATACATACTTACGTAGAGCTGCATGAATCGTTTGATCTTATTTCTACTGTCATCAGTCGCTGGAATCAGCTGGAGAATTTGCAAGACCTCTCGTAATTTTATTGCATACAAGTGCAGTAAAATGTTCATCAGACAAAATGAATTTCTAATGTTGGAGACTCTCGAGTATCTTGTGCACCACACACTCATACAAACTATATTATTGATATATATGCACACATGCACACAGACGACATACGAGACATATACATATGGTAAATTTTATAGGCCGGTGTTCAATCGCATTCACAACTGGAGCGCCGCTTACAAATTCTTGCTCGCGTCTTCTGGCTTATGCATACAATAGCAGGCTTCAATTGGATTAAATTGCAAAGAACGAAGCAACAACAACACTAAAACAGCGTTGTAACAATTTTTACTTGACGCTTGCAATTCAATTCTGTTACATACACACATACGAGTACATTCGCTGAGTATGAGAATTTTTTCAGTATCAGCAACGAGTTTGAATATCGAAAGAGCGAACAAAGGTGAATTGTGGCCTACGTGACTAAATTGATTTCAGTGATGTCTGAGCGCTATTCTGTGTGGATTTAATATCGGTAAATTCAATTCGTCTCGTCCGAAGGCAAAGTTTTTTTCATTCGTTCGCTTATTTGTTGGGGTGTTGTTTTTATGTGTGTTGCTTATGCATTTTTATTGAGCAGAATATTGAAAGTATGCTTTAAAGTTTTCGATCTGCCACAAACGGTTGCACGCATTAAAAGAAATTTAAAGTCGTCTCTATATATTAATAGGATATGTAAGTATGTATATCATGGCAAAAGTCAAAATTATGAAAAATCTCAAAGACTTCAAAATACTGCTGCAATAAATTGCAATGCATTTTAATTTTTCATATTTCCGATTAGATTTACTTGGTTAGAGACAGTGGCTGCTGAGACCATCGACTCAGGCAGGTTTCAAAGAGGATTTAAGCCGATAAAAAGGCAGAATCGCTATAACAATTATTGGCATAATTTTCAAGTAATCTGTTATCTGTTGACTTGGTATAAAACCTATTTTCAGCAAATATTTTTACTGCTTCTGTTAACTTCGGTAATAACACTTGACACCCAACGCCAAAAACGCTTTTTCTTGACAATGAAAAAAATGTGTTTAGCAAGAGTAGATCTTGTCTAGTGTCTGAGAATTATAAAATGGTCCTATACGTTTTAATTTTAAATAAAAATGATTGTTCATTGTAATCACCTTCATGGCGACGCTAAAGACATTTGCTTTCTATATATACGCAGTTGGTAAATAATGTTTCCAGAGAGATTTATTTTTCATTGTGCTAAATGCACTAGCAGGTAAAGAAATTAAGAAACCTATTCGTGCAATTTATGGCTCACTTTTAAGCATAAACTTTTAAAATGTTATGTTAAATTAAAGTTGTAATTGGAATTAGTTTTTTTTTTCTTTCCTTGCTTCGAGAGCCAATAAAAAATCTCGCTGGCTCAACCATTGGAGGCACCCAAGGTGATCCTTAAATGCAATTGTTTGACACTATAACTCGTTCTATTAATATCAAACATTTTATTTGTGCTTTCACTAATAGTGTTTTCACACTGATGATAAAACCTGGTTTTAAAACATAATTTGGTTTTAACTTTAAAACCAACCCTTAAAACCTGGTTTTAGCATACAAAATAATTCTCATAAAACCATTTTAAAACCTTTTTTGAATTGGTTTAAAGTAGATTTTATGAAATACAACCTTGTTTTATACAGTACATATTCAGTGCTACCAAGTTAGAAAGGTTGAAAACAGCTGATAATTCAATCATAATTCACAAATATTCATTCACAAAATGTAAAATCATTTCATTTCAACTTTAAATACACATTTTTAAAATTTATTTTTTGTATATACAATAACAGCTGTCATACAGTTTCTCAAATATATGTGGGAAGAATAATTACAACAAGCTCACCTATTTATTCAAAAAATTGATTTTATCATTAACAAATTTATTTGACTGTATTATAAAACCTGATTTTATAAAAATTGTATGTGAACACAAAATCAGCTGCTTGTAGGGTTTAAGTTAAAACCAGGTTTTAACTTTAGGTCAACAAATTAACTCTCACAACAATGATGTCAATTGAAAATACTTATGGTGCCTCTAAGCAGCCAGGGCAATGAGAAGCTTTCAGCCAAGATGAAATCAATCGCTAAACAGATATATTACATAAACGCCGGTACACTACTTGGTTTGAGTGCGTCTGCACTACATTGAAAGTTTATACGCAAATTCGAACAAGTGACATCACTTCGTCCTGAAAATATTGAGTCTCATCCTTCCAATTTTGTCACTTCCTGTTCTGAAGTAAAACCTCAAACAAATGATGAGCTTAAGACTTTCAAAATTCCCTACCCCTCTTTCTCATTATTCAGATAAACAATATCCAAACATTTTTGTATCTATAAAAACACTCCTTGATACTACTGCTTCGAGTATGCAAGAAAACAATGAAAAAGGCGAACGTATCAGGCTTTTATTAATATTAATTTTTGTTATTATTTGACCACACTTGCAAATTACAATATTTTGTTTTTAGTAATTTTTTTTTTTTTTTTTTTTGGTGTTTATACTTTTCGCCAATTTTTACGTCCGGTAAATAAACAGACGTATACTAGTATGGACAATATTGGGGACAGTTTATAAAATTGCACAGCCAAAAATTTCGTTAGTAACGAAAGTGTTAGTAACGAAGATGTCATTGTAAGCACACATAAGTTTGAGCATAAAATAGTTCAAATCAGAAATGCATATGTGTTTTTATATTCGAATAATAGAATAATTGCAGGAATGCAAAAATTGTTTTTATTTGAGTGATGGAAATAGCAAATAGTATTCCACTATTCCATGCTAATAATTATGTATGCATTGCTATATAATTACTAATATCTGCACGAGATTTGGTCTGCAATTAGCTATTTGTAGACCCAATTTATCGAAATACCGAAGGTACTTAAGTGTAAAAGAATTCAATTGTATTCAATTTATATTATCAAGCAGAAAGTACCAAAAGTAGTAATTGGCTCACTTTTTATTCTCTAAATGGTACTAAAATAATATAGAAATCTAGTAAATGGGGCTACCTTGATAGCGGAACAACTATTCAACCATAAAAATATTCACATTAGCAATTTTAGTGGGCTTGCTAGCAGGCACGTCAGTTTAATCGGAGTACTAAAAACCCTGTTAAAAAATTCTGGACAAGTGTAACGGTAAATACAGTCGAAGTTCTCTACACAGAATGTCTATACAATGAAACGCTCCCCATTAGGAAGACAAAGCACATTGCAATATCAATTCCAATGGTACTTGGCTTCGTTCAGTGATCGACAGCCACTCAGCGGAGTAGCATTTTTTTTAAAAACTTCTTTTTAATGAATGTCACCGTAATTCTATTGCATATAATCCTTTCGTCAATTCATTCAATTTTCGTGGGGAAGAGCGAGCTTTTGTATACTTATTTTGTGAACTTTCCTGAAGGAAGCATAGTCCTTTTTAGCATGTAGCGAGTTCCTCTTGAATCATGGAAAAAGATCTGGTTATTCAACTTCAAAAATATAATTTCTGTTTTATAAACTCTTTATATATTTTGTGTAAATTCAAATTAATTTAAAAAAAAAATTCGACTGTATTTGGTCTCATGTAAAATATGCAGCTCATGCAAAAGTTTGCAATACGTATCCGCTAAAATTTCATGACTCCGAAAGCGACTACCCAATAACTTGTTTTTTTCATTTTCACTAGTTTACTAATAAAATCAAGTTGCCTGTCTAGTCATTTTGAATTTATTAAAAAAAAAAATGTTTATTTGAGATGCTTTTTTTTTCTTCAAACAAACAAAAAATTTAAAAAATATCGTATTAATATTTATTAAATATTATTATTTATTATTTACATGTAATGCATGTAAGGAAACGGCGTCAGTTGAAACAGATCGATCAGCTGAGGAGTTTCATCTGTATTGTCACGATATGAAAAAGTCTCAACGTCCGTGATCTGTCACACACCACTTACAGATTAATTCTAAGGATATTTTTCTTAAAATATTATATTCATTAAAATAAATTGATTGCGTTTGTTTGGAATTTCCTCTTTTAACTTTAAGAATTTTCTTTATCTGCATTCGATTGTGTTATGAAAATTTTACAAATAAAAACTTGTGTGTAAATTTGCACATACATACATACGTATGGATATGTATATATACGTACATATGTACACACGAGTATGTATGATATTTTAATATATTTTAGCAAAGCACAGCTTAACCTTTTTAGCTCCGAGCACTTGCAACATGTTCTGCTACTCAAATTACTGAATCCTTAAATGTAAGACAACGGTGGCCCCGTCCACAAACACGATTTTCAAGCGCAACTCTTTTTTTCCAAAAAACTTATTCGCGCATATTTTAAATATCGTGGATACATAAGTTCCACCGTACACACACAGACGCCCACACACACTCACACACACAGATCCATACATGTAGATGTACGTGCGTATATGGGTATGTAAAAAATTAAGTCAAACAGAAAACACTATACGCAAGTATACCATTCTCGCAATGCAATCTAAAATATTCAAAAAAGCCATGTAGAACCGTCATCCTCCACGAGTATGAACTCTTTTAACTCCATGTGCAATTTGACTGATATAAAAATTAATTGTTCAAAACCTTTAAACACGATGGTCATTGAACTCAACTTTTCGACAGTCAAATACCTTGTTTGCCTGGTACCCACTAATTTATTTTCTTTGCCTACGAGTATATGGGAGTATAAAAAGCTATTGTGTATGAGCCAGTTACGACTCATATACAGATACGACTGCTATTTATTATTTTACGTTGGATTAGATAATAATCCCCATTTGTTTTCTTAATTTTATTCTCAAAAGTCGTATTGTTTTTATTTTAATAATCATTATATGGCTTCTTCCTCATTTATTCTAATATTTCGCCAATGCAACAAAATATATTAAAATGAAAACTCATAGACCTAAATATTATTTATTTATTTACCAAATATTAGAATTATATGAATATAATTGCAATATGTATAGAAGCACTGGCTACTGAGGCCTTTGGTTTCTGGCTCCCCGGGGAATTGTACCCGTGACACATGCGTAACAGGCGGGTATACTAACCACTATACAATCGAGGGGCTTTAGAACTAAATATGTAACTTCAATTTAATTTATATTCCGCGACGGAAAAATTATTAGTTTAAGACTAATCGAGATTAAAAAATTAAAATGTGAAAACTACAGAACTTTTATTTTTTTAATTAAAATCTTTATATAAAAAGAATTAAAATTATTAATAATAAAAGAAATTGCTAATATATTGTACTCAAAGCGAATTCAAACCAGCTGAAAGAATGTCAGCTGTTGCTCTATAAGTTTTAGCCATTAACAATTCGCCTGGTTTGTGCTTTTTGATTTGTTCGTAATTGTATTTTCTCTTCATTTATTGTTTGAAAAAGTAAAATAAATGAATTTAATTGAAAATTATTTTGTAGATTTTTTTCTTTACATTTCATTTGTTGTGTAGTTAAGCTTTGTGGCTAAATCGTACTCATCAGTGGAGGCCCAACCAAACAGTCTTGAAGAGTACCCAAACCCAAAACTTTGTTATATTGCCTTCATATTCTCAACAATTGATTGAGAATTGCAAAAGCTTATTATACGAAGCTCTGAAAGAATTTTTCAAGTCTACACAACAAACAAATCGCATTCGATATGAGACTATTTTATATTTCATCCAGACTAGCTTAACCACACGGCCAACACAACCCACAAAATTATAATATATTTCATTAAGACGCCGATTTATTTACTTACGGGCTTTGGAAAATTTTTCAAAAAAAAAATTTATACTCATTAGGATATTTATTTTTTATTTAAAAATGCACTGAAATTGATTATTTCCTCAGAATACACCTGCTGCCTAATGTAGGGCATCAGGCAACCTCTATCGGTTTCCCTTGTACATTTAGTTATATATTCGTTATATTGATAGTTATATGTATATATATATATATATATATATATATATATATGTATAGTTATATATATATGTATAGTTATATGTTTAATTTTGCCATTGCAGGTTTACGAGGCTCTATTTAAACCGCTGCATGTAACGCGGCACCAATTCAAAAAAGTTTTGAACTGCATGAAACTAATACGTGCCCTTAAATATCAAGAAGTGTATGCGCAAGAAAAAGTTACCAAAGTCGATAGTCTGTCGTTGGTATTATCGGGAAAGTAAGTACACATTAATTTATTTATTGTCTTTTTTTAATGGTGTCCTAGACACTAGTCACCAACGGATTTGGCCAATACGTATATACGCAGTTAATGAATTTTCCTTATTATGATTTTCCATAACGACAGCTAGATTTTAAAGAAAAATAGCCGACTGTGTGTTATTCCTAAAATTATTTTCTTCACTATTTTTTTTTTTTTTTTTTTTTGTGTAAAAAAAATTACAAATTTTATTACGTATTTTACGTCAACGTTTCGCCAATTTTATCTTCACTTCTTTACAGGGTTCTTCTGTTTTATTAAACTCTTATTATTGTATTTAAATAAATGCCAAAAATATGTATGTAATCGAGTATGTAGACATGTACATGCATATGTATGTATGCATAGGTAATATTATAAATAAAATGTTGTTTATATTTCTCTTTTAAGATTCTCAATACATCTACACATGAGGTCTATCTAAATGCAATATAAAACAATAAAGTATACATTAGCCGAGCGTAGCAACACGGCCACATTTACGGTTGGCTAATTAGGCCTTCATATGAAATAAGTTTTTCATATAAATGTGCATTTACGTGTACACATACGTAGTTGTTGTACGTATAAAAACCAAATTTTGAAGAATCATGAAATCAGTACGATTCTTTTACACGTTAATCGATTTTGATCGCTATTCTCCTTTCTGTTCTATAAGAATGTCAGTCAATATCTGTCAAATGTCTTCACAAGCAATAGGCTAACTTTCACTAGTTACGAATAAAAATCGAAAAAATTTCAGTATATTTTTTTTTAGTGTATTTCATTGAAAGTAAATTTGTTATACACTAGAATCTCGATGAACTTGATCATAATGAATCAGCTTTTAAGAAATATGAACATTTTACAAAATTAGTAAAAAACACATTAAATTTATTTTAATTGTTAACTTTTTATTATTGTAAAAAAGCAAACTTACATTTAATTTGTGCCTCAAAGATTTCATGCGTCATACACTAAGATAAACTTTTCGCCAGTTACAATTTCGAGATTTTACTGTACTACGCCAGTTACCTGGTTTTGTTATTTTTAAGTTTTGCTTTTCATATTGATATCAAGTTCAGCTCGTTTAAAAATAGTTTTTTTTTTTATATATATATACATATATATTATATAGATTGGTCGTATCACAAAATCAACGAGCATTACATATAGTATTTCCACATCAGTTCCTAGATTCCCCAGAATGGTTTGGTGTATCAACGGACGATTATTTTCAGGTAAACTTATCTAATGTAATATAAATATCTTTGAGTGTATGTGTGTTTTTATATATGTATATGCATGTATTTGTATTTTTAAAGGTCTCTATAATGGCGATGGAAGAATCGAGAGTTTTGATCTGGCATCGGGATAAACTAAAATTGTCTATTATGACGGAGCCTTTTTTACAAACAGTTTTTGATCATATACTGGGAAGAGATGTAGTCAAAAAGCTGATGCAAGTAACGCAGGTACAACACTTATGTATGGATGTATGTATGGACATATTCTGTTATATGAGTAGCTGAATTGCGAAATCCGATAGATTTTATTCTATTCATGAGGTGCACATTGAAATGAATTAATAATTAATGCAGGCGTATATAATATAAAAATTTAGCTTATGTACAGTTAAGCTTCGATTAGGCGGATATCTATTAGAGGAGTATATCTATTAGAGGAGTATATCTATTAACCGGAATGTAGCTGGCCTGTCAAAGTTGGTTTTCCACCTTTTACTGTTTCACGTCCATTTTTCAAAAAAAAAAAAAAAAAAAAAAAAAAAAAATAAAAAAAAAAATTCAATCGGAAATCGGCCATCATTAATATTTCACTTGTTTTCGTTTATATCGTAAAAATTTCGTTTCGAAGAGCACGTTGCGAAAGCAATCGAAAAATCTGAATTTGGGCATGCAAACTTTTTCAGCAAAGCTTTCCGTTAGTAAATAGTTTGGAATAAAAAAAGCTTTTTAATAAGTTGGCTCATTAGTTTCAGATATGTTTTGATAAGTGCTTTTGAAAATTGCTTGATTAAAATACCAGCATAAGAAATAATTTTTGCAGGTCAGCGAGTCAATTGCCAGCAATGGATTCTTGCCTTCGGGCAGTTACGATGATGCCGAAGATAAGCCCATGCTGATTATGAAGAAAAGTGCGGAGGGGCACAGCTTAACGGCATTAATCAATCGACAATTGCAAGGTACAATTTAACCTTCACCAGCTATTAAATCTATCAAATATATTAATTACATGTATAGAATAATTAATATTTTATTTTATTATTATTATTATTATTATTATTATTATTATTATTATCATTTTGGGTTTATAACAATCATACTTCTCAACACACTACATTTAATTTTTCTTCAATTCTCAAAGAACAAAACAAAATCATTGGCTTTTTTCTTTTTAATGTACTACTAGTGCTTGTTATCGAAATGTGGTTGAATTTTTAATTCCTGTCTAATAATAAAACAATTATTAATAATTATTATTTCTTTCTAATGACTCATTATTATTAACAAAATGTCAAATGAAAAGAAAAACTTCTTTTAACTGTTTTTGCATGGCAGAGTTGAAAGTTTCATACAGAAATTTCTTCTGTAAAAATATAAAAAAGTAACCGAATTAATTAAACAATTTATTTATTTGTCATAAATATATAGAGATTAACTATTTTTAATTTGTATTTTTTCTTTCTTTTGTTGTTGTTGTTATTTTGTGTTTCGTTTTGTTACAATATACTATTTGTGTTTACAATTCTATTTTAGAAGAGCATGTGCCTCTTTTGGGCCGTACGTACACTACTAAAACTTTTCAGTTGTACAAGCCTAACGCAGGCCTCGGCCTGAACAGCGACGATGAAGCCTGCTCGGAATATACCACCTCAGACATACCACCGTGCCTGATTATAAAAGAATAATCTGAATTTCTTTTATTATAATCAAAAGATGGGCAAACAAGAATAAATCATAAAAAAATAATAATAAAATTATTTTAAGGAAAACTTGCTCGTAGAACTCAAAAATGAGACAGCCAGTTCGCTACTAAACAAAACTAAATTTAACTAAACCCTAAAACTAGTTTAAATGTGTTAGATTTAATTTATATTGATAATTTATGAAAAAAGAGAAAATGAAAACTAAAACAAAGAAAAAATTATATAAAAACAAAAAAAACTGAAAGAAAATAATTAAACCAAATATGATGTATAACATTATCAAAAACACTAACTTTAATTTACAATAAGTGTATGTGCTCAACAATTGCAAATAATTGAATGAGAAAGGCTTCAACTAAAGCTTAGCAAATAGTTTAATCTTAATTTGAACGTTTCCTTCAATTCTAGAGATTCTCTTCAAATACACTGCCGTTCGCTTGAATACGTACCCACCAAACGTGTGTTTCCACTTTGCACTTAAAATGCCAAGTTTTATATGTGATAATGTTACCGGGCGGAAGTTTCGAGAAGGATTACAAAAATAGGATTTTTGGAGAACAGAATTTAAAAAAAAATAGTAATAATAATGTATTTTTGGAGGCTATTCTGCGTTGCGATTTGAATCGAAATTTTCTCCGTCTGCAAATTTTGGTATTCTGCGTTTCGTTTCCGCTTAGTTTCTTTCGATTGTAGGTATTCTGCATTACGATCGGAGCTCCGTTTTTCTCAGTTATGTTTTTGTTAACGGAGGAGTTTTTTTATCTGTGTTTTTTTAGTTAAAAACTTTATAATTGAAAAAAATTTAAGTAGAAAATGAAATAAAGTGCTCTGAAGCGATTAAACAAACACTTAAAAATATTTTTAATTAATTTATTTAATTAAATTAATATTTAATAATGTTATAAGTCAACAACAATAGCACCAGACTAGTATGAAGTAAGAAGTCATAGAATTTTGCTGCATATCATGAGAAAAACTGTCTATCAACCTGTTTATCAACAACTTATTTTTATTATTAACTTATTAACTTTTTGCATTAAATTTAACATTTGTTTATGAAAATGATAATAAACTTATCATTTCATTTCATCCTATTTCATTTCAACATTCCACAGTGAGGCTATTAATTTTGTAAACATTGTTGTCTTCTTCTTTTTCTTTCGATTCCGTTTTTCTGCAGAATACCAATTTTCGATCGCAACGGAACTGAATGCGGAGACTTAATCGAAACGCAGAATAGGGGTGTTTATTATAATTTATCTTCTTGGCCAGTTTTTTTAAATTTTAGTATGAGGTGTTTTTTAATATATAAAAACTTGGCTTGTAAGGCCTACCTTTGCTTATGTCAATAAAACAATTTTTATTACATATTGTATTCCGACGTTTCATGGATTATTTGTCCACTTCTTCAGAGGATTTGTCTAATTTATTAAATACAAAAACCAGAAAGGAAAAAGTATTTATTATATAAAACTTAATGATAATTATTAATAGTATTATACTTAGGGAATCCAAAACTTCGTTGACTCTCTGATTAATACACTACAAATGGCGCTTAAATTGTCTGTATTATCTTTTATATTCATGGTCTTATCTATCTGGTCTATCAAAGTTAGGCCTTACAAGCTAAGTTTTTATATATTAAAACACACCTCATACTATAATAATAATGTATGTTTATTATGTTTAGTTTCAATGCTTTCAATTATTTTCAGCTGAAGGCATTTTTTTATATATATATATTTTTTTTTAATAAATATATTTATTTAAAATTTAAAATTAAAAAATTTATAATTTTACTTTTAAAATAAAATTTTTTTATAAAAAAAATATATATGTACATACATATAAAGCTGGAACTGAAAATAATTAGAAGAATTCAAATTGTAAAAGGCCGAAATTCATTTGGAATATTAATATTAAATGGCTTAATATATTTTAATAGAGCCGGTAATTAAAACTTAAAACAATTCCGGAGAAGAGATATGAAAGATTTTTAAAACTCTGCTTTTGACCGGTTTAATTTTATTTCGTCTGCTCTGGCACTGTGCAAACACAGAAAAGCTTTTATTTGCAAAAGTTTCCATGGTCGAGTGTTTGTTTCATTATCAGGAGAAGCCAGATGAAAAAATTTCACATTTCATCACATTTTCCTTTTAAATAAAAATAGATTACTTTTTTAAAAAAATATGATACTTTATGAATATGAAAAATGTACTCGACTAGTTTTATTCGTTTCCATAAATGGCAAAGTCATGAACCACTTACCGTACCAAGTAAATGTACTCTTTTGTAATGTTTCGCCTGTAAGGAGAGAAATTTATCGTCAACAACATATTCAAGTCAGCGGCATTGTAACTAAACTTTTCTCTTCAAAAATTCCTAATTTTTAAAAGCCTACCGAAGAAAGTTAGGAAAATTATATACTGCTGTAAATTATTAAAGTAATATATAATTTTTGTTTATTGTTATTAAAAATTTTAATTGTAAGCTGCTATACTTTAGTGCTCTATTCACAAAATATTGTAAAGCTTATAGTCACATTTTGGCCAACTAACTTTTGAAAACTGGTCTTTATTTTAATTAAAAAAAATGATAAACAATTTTGGCTCATAGTCATAAAAACAAAGTATTTCTGAGTATTTCCCCGCAACATCCGCTTTTAAATCTTTTTTAATTTAGAATAAATTATTATGATTTCAAAAAAATCGGATATTGAAACCATTATAATCAGTTTAAAGAGAACTTTTACAATCATTTGTGAATGGAGCATATGCATTCTTTATTAAAAACTCTACGCTTTTATGTAAAATATTTAGTAGCAAACAATTTTTTTGTTTTGGAAATAATTGTACTGCTTTTGGCAAAATATAAAAAAATATAAATAACATTTTTTTTTTTTTTGGTGTTCTGAATGAATGTTTATATGTGGCTAAAGTTCTTCTGTACATTCGTAAATACGGTATTGCATATGAAATCATATATTATAATAATTAAGCTTAAAGCTAAAAATTTGAATAATTCGTCAGGAGAGTTCAAATATACAAAAATATCTAAATTAATTTTATTCAAGCATTCGTAAAGTAGAATGCAATAAAGGCTCTGATACACTGTTCCACACAGTCGTACAATTTATCAAGGGCGGCATCTCTGCTGGAAAATAGGATAGTGCGTGCTAAAAATGTCACACAAGCAAAAGTGTTTACGTTCAAAGTTGCATTTACTACAATCAGCGATCATTAATGCGATCACTATCAGATTTTCATGTGAATGAATATTTAAGTTAATTGAAAGCTGATTTTAAAATTAACTTTTCAATCGTGCAATGTTTTTGCTCTATATAATTGCATTTTATAGTATCTGTACAGTATCAGTTACAACAATGAAATATTGAACATTTTCTTTACAAGCAATTTTTTTACGAGGCATGTAAAAGTTTGTCCGAAAATAGTTTGTTTTAGTATTTTTTTTTTTTGCAGTTCGTTTGAAAATCTGATTTATTTTTAGTGTTCTTAAAGCGTTAGAAAATATTATGCAATTTCTACAGACAGATACAGATACCTTTGCGAAAGCTGCCGAAAAGAAAGAAACTCTGATTGTGTTTTACATTTTTAAAGCTTAAAATTACTAGTTTTATATTCCAAGTATTGATTTATGTATGCATTGTGTGTGTATTTATTGCACCAACTAATTGCAAAATCTAAGTATGTATGAATGTAACTCTTTACACTATAATTCCTATTCCACCGACACCAATATTCGCGTTGATAAATAATTCTGCAAATGGTTTTATCAAATGCATGTCTCACATTATTGGAAGCAATTATTTCTGTATCATTTGTAGTGTCTTATATTCTGAATTAAATAATATTAATTTATTACAATTTGTGGCCACCGAATTAAGTTCTAAACATTGCAATTTTAATTTTCAAGCTACCTTTTTTGTTGTTGCATTGGCGTTAAAATTACTTAATTATAAAATTTATAACAATTGATTTCTGGTATAAAAAATTAAAAATTTAAGATTCTTATAATTTTTTTTCATTTCCATATATTTTATAGTTTTTATTTGGCAACATCAACAGCGTTTCCTCTTTCAGTGACTTGCCGCCATATCACAGGTTTATTGCATAGACAAAATTTCACACAAAAGTTCTGCAGATGTTTCGTTAATAATACTTAATTTTATAAAAACATCAGAACTCTTTTATATATTTATCAATATTACGTTGCCACACTTTGTATTTGATTTTAATTATTTTTGAAAATTTATCGATTTTAATCGGTTTTAGTATTTTTGGGAATGTAAATCGGAAACGGGCTTAAAATCCCAATAGAACTGAAAACCCTCGAGCAAAAATAAATAACGCCTCAGGTTATGCTTTATCTTTTTGTTGATCAACAAGGTGTTTCATATAGTTGATTATACCGTCAACAGGCAGATCTAAAAACTTTCTGCGTCTAAAACCATGCTGCAAAAAATTAAAAAAAGAGAAATCAAGCTACTAGCTAAAAATTCTGGTCGGTTGGTATTTCATGAAAATTGTTGGCAGGCAAATTATTCAAAAAAAACCGCTTAAAGTGACCAACTTAAGAATTTTTTTATTACGTGTTTTTACTTTAATTTCAGCAATTTCTTTAGTTTAATAGACTTTTTGCAAAGAATTTTTTTTTTTTTTTAACCAACTCCACCTGCAAAGCTTTTGGGTTGTCCGCAGGAAAACACCCAGGGTCTAGGCAGGAATCGAACCCGCGACTCCCGCTTTATTAGGCTGAGCATTATTCACTCGCCTACGGAAAATATATTAATTAAATTAATATATTTTAAACATCCTTATTGAACATTTCAAAACATTTTTATAAATAAATAAACACAAGTTTGTTAGTCTTATTATTAATCTGAAGTTTTTATAAACGTTCATGAACTTCTTTATAAATAAAAACAATACACGTATATAATTTTATTTTGACACGGTTTCATTGTTTATATTTTGCAGTTGAAATACTCCATTCTGCTGACTTTTTTTTAACAGCATCCTTTTTTTGAGTTATGCATGTGATATCTCTTCAGAACACTGCCATAAATAAATTAGCCATTCATTCGGTGTAATTTAAAATACAGAACACCAGAACTCTGTGAATAAAAATGAAAAAGAATAAGAATTCAAGTTATAAAAATATGAGAAATTCATTCTTGAATGAAAGCAAGTGATGTAAATGATTAGATGACGGATTGGTTGCTAGAAGCGTGCACTGTTCGTTGTTCGCTTTACTAATTCAGTTATAGATGGTCCCTTAAGAGACGGTTTAAATATTGAGAATTTAAAAAAATTGATTAGGATTCAAAATATGAATCCTTTAGCAAGACATATTCAGTTTATTCTATTCCACATTTATAGTATTAATTAGGAGTAGCTGTCATGTGCTTCTATATAGAAAATTACCAATAATAGAATATAAAAAAGCTGCACAAATATTTCCAAAACAATCTCTGTACTTACAACAGCAAATATTCTTATTCTTGCTTTAGCATTTAAAATAGTGCAACAAACAAATAAAAAAAAATTGTAAATTACCTTTCAAAAATAATATTTTAATTTAATTAAAAACAAAGCAAAATAAAATGATTGGAATCAAATAAAAAAAAAAATAATCAAAAGCAATACACATATATACAACGAAATTATTATTTTTATTTAAATTCAATAAAAAATTTAAACTTTTTTAGACATTAAAAATATTAAATAATTTTTTTTTTTTTTGTAAACTTCTAAGAGAGCGAAAGAAATTAATTTTAAAACACTTTCAATACATATTTTCGCATTTCCTTTACACAAACACACTATTTTATTGTTGCGAATTCATCATATAAAGAAAAGTTTCTAAAAGTGTATGTTTTTTTTTTAAATTGTTGGATTTGTGTTTTGTTAATTCAAAGACTTTTGTTTCGAAAAATTTAATTTTAATTTTCTTTTTTTGTTTTCAAACAACAACAACAACAACAACAACAAACAATGACAACAACCATACCAACAACAACGACAACAACAATAAATAGCCCTCCCACGGATATCGAAATATTACGAAAGTGGTAAGTATTTGGTTGTTACTAAAGAAACTTTAGCGTTTGATTTAATTAAAGCAAAATTGCCTCTGTAATTATATTTACACCAGTAGTGCCTGGCTGTGTGAGTGTTGTAATGACAATAATTAGATGATGTAGTATTAGAAATAGCTATTTCACTTTCTTGTTTTAATTGTATTATAATTGTAGAAAAGGGCATGAATTACTATTATTATTATTATCATTTAAAAACAAATTATTTTATATTAATTAGTTAAGAGCGTATGAATATTTTTCAAATATTTTCTTACAGTGGGAGATCCAAATTCATGGCGTTTGGGACGCATAGACGAGACTGATACCGAGACGGCTGTATGAGTACGTAAGAAAATCTTGTTATTGTATAGTGCTCGTCGTCGATCCTGTAAGCTTAGACTATGAAAATGAATTTTGAGTATTATTAGCACTTAAGTAACAAATTTTATTCAATGAATAATTGATGAACAACTAGAAACAAATTTTTTCATTGTGGTAAATTATCGGCAGCGTTGAAAACATTTCTTTTAGTGAAAAATACATCAGCTTTTATGTAATAAAAAATATAAAATGCAGTTTCATGTATTCTTAAAAGAATAAAACACCAAAAGTAAAAAAAAACAAAATTATATTTTGCTTTTCTTTCCATTATAATAATATTTTAGATAACATATTATCGGATTTTCCATTAGGTGCCGACATATTTTAAATTTAAATAAAACAAAAACTATATAACGTATCAAGGTAATTATGTTTTTATTTTAAAGAATTAAACTACTAGTTTATGTTTATATATGTTTGTTTTATTGAAATTTAAAATGTGTGGGCATCTAATGTAAGGTCCGCAACAAATCAGAAATTAAGGTACTGTCAAGCTATCTGAAATTCTCGTTTGTTTTCTAATATGTAATTGTTTATATAAAATTTTACTGCGGAAAATGATGTTAAAGAGAATTTGTAGCGTAATCCTTGTATATATAAAAAAAATGTGTTCTGCAACTATCTACCGATTGCACTGCAACACGACAAAAAAAAAAATAAGCAAAAAAGTTGAAGGAAAGATCTACTTTTCGCTGAAGTCTTGGCATAACAGTAGCGCTTACCTACAGAATAATTTAGAATAAAAGTAGATAATTCTGAAAATTAGAAATTCAGTTGCTTCAACTTTTCGTTAAGAAGACGTACCAGTGAACTGGTGCAAATTTTACCAAATAACTTGCTACAGCCGTAAATCGTCTAAAATTTTTTAATGAGAAATTTCTGCAATTTTTTTTTGTGAAATTAAAAGACTGTTTTATTAAAATTATTTTCTCAAAACATTTGCTTATCTATGTGCGCTTAACATAAAATGTAAAATATTGTTCATCATTCTGATCATTATAGTTTCTTAAACACACTTAAACATGAGGAAACTCACAACGAACCACTAAAAAATTAAAGTTATCTAAGTACTTGAAACTTATATACTGTTAATCAAAATGGTTTCTGAATGAATAACTATTTATATAGCAGTTAACGTAGCACTGCGTACATGACTTAAGCTTTCAAATTCCATTACGCTCTTTTTTAAATTGATACTTTCCAAGCAGCTGTATTTTCTCATCAATTACATGCATATATAAATACATACTAGACTTACATCTACATTACTTCAAAACCCATGCCTATACAAATATTTAAAAACCCTATTTATTTAAATATTTAATGCGAAATAGAATAAGATATCAACATTCTACTAAATGCTTTCCCTTCTCCTTAAATTCTTAAGTACTAGATTATTAAACATCACTTTATTAAGAGGGCTGTATGTATTAAAGTTTGTTTCTGGTGGTTCATTTTTATTTAGCAAAATTGTTATATATACAAAATATTATTACTAGTACTATTATTTTTTCATATATTTACATTTTAAATATACATATAAATTATTTAATTAAATAAAAAAATCCAAAAACTAGTATATATTTATGTGAGTGTGAAAAAATTGTTGAAACTTGAAGATGATACCAAAAATATTACAAATAAGAAATTATAATAACATTGAAATAATAAAAGATACAAAACTATAAACTGAACAAAATCGTTTGTTGTCTGGTTATTTTCTACTTTTTATCTTAATCTTACTTAAAACGCAACGAAAGCAACCATTTGTATGTACCTTTAATTTTGTTACAATTTTTAATAACGTTGACATAATAGAATACTAATTAAAAACATACAAACCGAATAAATATTTCCTATATGGCATTCAAATTAAAAAAAAATATATAAAAATAAAATTTTCCATTTTTTCAATTCAAGAGTGGGGGTTGTTAGTCTAGTTTTCTTATTGTGCAAGAAATTCTAATATTTATATTTAAGATTAAACTCAAAAATACTAAAAAGTTGAAATGATTGCCAAATTCAAGAGATTTCATTTAAAGGCCTGTACAAATAATAAAGTTGATCAATATATAGTAGTAAATTAAAATACTTGTTGGTTCATAATGGAACCATTAATCTATTTTGTCGTATGTACATATATGAGAACCTAATCGTGAATGAACCATCAGCAAAATAGGTTCGACGCAGACATAAGAAAATCGAAATAAACTAACGATATGTTTTAGGAAATTAAACGAATGTTTAGTGTAGATGGAATATACTCGTATAAGTAATTTATAGTAACATACCCAATCCAGATTCAATACAATCAATTGATCCTTATCCTTTTTGTAGCCGAACTTAATTGATACTGATAGTTTCTTTCCAAAATATCTTCATCGTTACTACCTAGACGTCGTTTTTCTCTTAACGTACTGTCAATTCTACAACTCGGTGTTAATTGGCCTATACCATATTCTTGTTGGCAGTTGAAATCTATATCCATGGCGTTGCACATGTCTCCACTTTCAATTCGCATCTCCTGGTCTTCATACTCTCCATTTTTGTCTAATGGTGTATTTTGGAAATCAGGTTTTACTTTTTTACTCCTCTGTGGTCTTTTAGAAAGGGGCATCACAAACATTTTATAAACTCTCAATAATTCATTGTGGTTCAATTCATTCATATTATTAACATGTAGACGTCGCTGAAGAAGTAATTTTTGTAATTATAAATATAATCAAATAATTTTGCATGTATGGCTTACTTGATGGAGAATGTTTAAAATATCATCACGACTTAATAGTTCTGGCAATACAAATTCCATTTTTATTTACCTAATTTCTTAACATAATTCTTTCTCAATAGTTTGTTTACAAAAGTGCGACAATGTGGCTTTTAAGCGAGTTTACTAGATGCATCTCTGACTAACACAAAACCGCAAAATGCCATTTTTGGTATTTATTATGTTATATATTGTGTAAAAATTAATACTTTAACAACTTATATTATATCTCTCCATGTGTGAACAATATTTATTTTGTTCCCTTTCATGTTTACGGAGATATTCCATACAGTTGCCATATCGTAAAATTTATGTTTAAAAATATATGAGACGCCCTGTATCACACAAATAGTGTTTGACATATATGAAAATAAAATATCCTTCAGTGAAGTTTGCCAACAAATTTAACTCTATAAAATAGAATCACTAAGCTAATATAATCATATATGACACATTTAATATAAAGTATGCCTTTTTATATAAATAATTATAAATTTTAAATTCGTTATAACAGCAATATACTGTCTGCAAATTGTATTTTTCGACACTTGAGCTCCCGTAATATCGATACTCACAATAAACCGGCGGCATGAATTTGTATAGCCATAATCGCTTTTTTCCCACCTCTACTATTAACGCATATTTTTCGCATTTACTGTTTTATTACACACTTCTGTCGACAAAATGTTTAAAAAGTATGTGTCAGGCGTATAATTAATTTATTCATCAAAAAAATCAAGTCTCATTTACTTACACAATTTTAGATTCGAAGAGAAAGAAAGTGTGTCGTCTGTTCAACAACTGAAATCATCTGTACAAAAAGGAATACGTGCAAAGCTGCTAGAAACCTATCCCTTACTGGAGACGCACATTGATGTAATTTTACCCAAAAAGGATACATACCGTATAGCAAAATGGTAAGCCTTTTGTACTCACATGGAAAAAGGAAGACTATAATATTTTCTTAATCGTAGTCATGATCACATAGAATTACTACTGAATGGTGTCGGCGAACAGGTATTTTTCCGTCACCGTGATGGCCAATGGATGCCTACACTCAAATTACTTCACAAATTTCCTTTCTTCGTAAATATGCAGCAAGTAGATAAAGGTGCCATTCGTTTCGTTCTGAGTGGTGCCAATATTATGTGCCCCGGTCTCACCTCGCCTGGTGCAATGATGACGCCTGCTGAAAAAAATACTATTGTTGCCATTATGGCAGAGGGTAAAGAACATGCATTGGCTATTGGTATAACAACATTGTCTACCGAAGATATGTAAGTATATCAAGCAATTGCAAAAAGAGGCGAAAATTAACTCATTTGATATTACTTTACAGTGCTAGAATAAACAAAGGCATTGGTGTCGAAAATTGCCATTATTTGAATGATGGTTTGTGGAAAATGAAGCCTATAAAGTAAATTTTACTAGTCGTAATTTAGTAAATAAACATTAAGGAAATTGATCGCATTTGTTATTTACAAATAAAATATACCAGCTCTTCAGATACATATTATCTCGCACATAATATAAATAAATTAAAATACATAAAAATGTATTTATTTTATTGTTGATGCTTCATTTAATTCATAAGTTGCATGACCTATTTTTACGAGCGAATTGGAAGGACGTAGTCAGCAAATTGAGCTGGAAAATAATTTTTTATAATTAATTTTTAATAAAATGTTTTAAGATTTAGAAAAAGTAATGGATCAATTTTGGTTAACTCCACAAAGTTGCATTTACTGCCTGAGTTTCCTTTACTTATCACACAAATAGTTAAAGAAAACCAACGCAAGTTAAACAAACAGCTTTAAAAAATCCAAAAATTAAAAAAAAGGCCAAATGCATCAAGAGCCATTAACCAAGATTCCATTATTGGACTGTCGAGAAGTTTACAGTCACCACATTAGTAATTGAAGAACACCGTTTAAATATATCTTACGTTAAGAAAACTTGAGAGAAGAGTAAATTAAAATGAGCGCTGATTTGCGGTTAATATAGTCAAATTTGACGTAAATTTATTTCTTCCAGATTCTACCGTACATGCCCACTGCCGTAGTATATGGATATCAATGGCAAGATCATCGTGTAGTGCGGCACGGATAGAATTTAGATTTGGCAGGTTAATATTTAAAAGGTATAAGAATATACATGTTTTTATGTACTTCTTTAATTCGCTGCAATGAAAATGGTGCAGAATTTGTATTGCTTGCATTCACTGACCAATCATAAACTATTGCATTGAAATGCACTCCACACAATTTGTCATTTGAATGTGTGTCATTTAATACCATTGTAATTATAATAAAAATTGGAAAACCTGCGTGTGTGTATGGCTGTGTATATTTTGTAAGAAACAAAATGAATATTTAATTTTTTAGTCCTTTTATTAAAATACAAGTTCAAAATCATTGAAAACTACTATGCAGAAGTAAACGTTCATTAAAAAGATGATGACGGAAACGATTACTGGGTGACCTTTGTTATTAGTATGCATAATTTACGCTTTTAAATATTTTTTTATTTATTATTTATTTTTTTCTTGTTTTACGCTGCCAAAAGGCGACATAGTAAATAAACCACCTGTTAATGCGGTCTCAATGTGTGTCTTCTCCGAGCGAATCGTCATCATCTTTGTCTCATCATCAGAAGATACCAACAGGCTTCAAGACAATGCTGAGTAAATATAATTGCTCTCTACGCAGATTGACTGAAGTGTACACATACATACACATACGTACGAAGGACTGCATGTTGGGAATATTGAATATTTTTATTCATTCACATTGTATTGGATTGTATCGTTTTAGGAAATGTACCAAATCAAAATCAATTGTACCAAAACGGTACTGTAATGAACTGAAAATAATTCTCTCATTGAAGAAATAAATTGCGTTACTAGGGCTTGTTTTAAAACTTCAGTTGGAAATTTTATTCCAAAATTTGGAATTTATATCTTATTGCAATATCGGCTTTATATTGAAAATCATAGTATTTTGTAGCGAAAATGTTTGCTCACAGTCGATTTTATATTTTATTAACTAAATTCTTAAGTTGCAAATTTTTTTATACAAATTTACTGATTACGTACATTTTATATTTTGTTTGGAAATCTATAATAATTGTGATTACATATTTTTGATAATAGTAAGTTTGTATTCAATAATAATGCGAGCTTGATAATAAATAATAAGTAAGTGAAGAACAAGTAAACTTCTTCGACTAGCATATACATCGGAACAGAACCATTGCCATCCCTCTTTTCTGTTAAGTTCCCTGCCGCTAGCTTTCATATGCCTCAATCACAAAATGTGACTTATGCCACTTACACATTTGCAGCATATAAAGTTATAAACTAAAATTATTATTGTTTTTGATTAGAACAACGTTATATTGAATTCTAACAAATTTTATTTTAAATGATAAATAAAGCAACCGATTACCGGATATTGCTTTTTACAAAGACATCGAAGTATCGATATTGTTGCAAAAATAATTTAAAATCATTAATTTACAACATTATTGAAATAATAAATAAGTAATTATAAATAATAGTTAAAAATGTTAGTACAATAATAAATAGGGGCATATACACAGATTTATTAAAGCTGCTAGTGGTCATGTTGGAAGCCTATTTTTGTATATATTTCCGGTAATAGCATTTCCGTTTTCCTCTATTATTCCTTATGCCAACGAATGGCAATGATATATAAGATTTGCGCCGATTAACCATTATTAGTGGCAATAAATATTTTTATTTACTTCTATTTTTTCTACTACTTTTATATTTGAAATATATAAAGATATGTATATGTTTGTAATGTGAATGTACTGGTATTTAGTAAAATAAAAAACCAGTTGAATTTAAGTGCAGTTAAGTTCCATATGAAAAAAAAGGAACATGTTAAGAATATTCTAGAATACCATAAGTTCCGAAAATAAATTAATATAGGACTCGGTAAAGCAGTATAATAACAGTGATTGAAATAAAAACTATATATGTATGTATCTAGTTTTATTTCTAGAAGTTTGGGAAATTTTGGAATATATAACGTTCTTAGTTATAGAATGGCTGCAACAAAATGTAATGCATCAGATAGACTCTATAAAAAAAAAATAAAAGATAAAGCTAGAAAATTTTACAAAATTTAATTTAATATAGAAGATCGATCGTAAAGGTAAGTAACAACAAAGAATGTAATAAAGTAAAGTAAGTGCTATGAAGGAAAAAATTAAAGCCATATTAGTAGGGCATAGATCTTGTGTTGGATATGTTGCAACTTGTTAATACACAAATAGGTTAGAGTAATAATTCTTATATACGAGTATTTTCTTTTATTTATATTAAATTAGCTTTATGTATGATTGTTATATGTAAAATTAAAAGTGATCAACTTTGCTTATTAGTGTAAAATAAATCGGCTATATGTGATATTTAAAAATTTCTTCATTATAAAAAAAGAAAACACCTTTTTCTTGAAGAACTTAATTCAAATAATCATTTAAGAAAGAACGTTACAAAAATGTGCTTGGAAAGATTGGGTATACCAGCGTACATTTAAATGTACAAAAATTTGTACACTTGTAGTGCAAATCACATCAGTGGTGTGAACACACAAACTTGTAAATTGAAGAAAAAAAATGTGTGTAAGTAAAACGATAATAAAACTTATGAATAAGAATGAATTGGAAAACAACAATATTAACAATAATAAGGAGGCATTTTGATAAATTATTGATTTTTTATATAATTGAGATAAAGCAATAGTACTCACTACATATCGTACAGGCACACGAACACACACACTGAACCACACACACATTCACCTTTCCTTCTCCAAGAAAAGGACATGCGCATTTATCGCTGCACAATTATAACTTATTTACGTAGACCGCGCTATTTCACAGAGGATTTTATTTATTTTTAACAAAAAAGTACTTTTTAACAACTACATACATCACAAATAATTTAATGCTAAAAAGTAAATTAAATGCAATGCAAGCTTATTATCCTAATCCAACTCAAGTTGTGGTTAATTTTACTTTCTTCTTTGAAATTAAAAAATTAATTATTGCAAGCTTTTGCATATGAAATTGCAAGAAATTTCGGAAGTTAAAAAAAAGCTCCGAGAGATTGATTACAACCAAAACCAAAAGTACTTGTACAATGCTCAAAAGTAAGCTCTCATCACCAGCGAAAAACTACTGCCTGTCCATGGAGCAGTCTAGTTTGCCAACTAATGTCAGTCATAAAACGAGAGTTCGTGTAGACATAAGTGAAAAAAATTACTGCTCCAATATCTGGAAAGAAGTTTTAAAAGTTAAAATTTATAAAATTGTATACAAAAATTGCCATAAAATGTTACAAAAATAAAAAAAAAATTATTAAAAGATGAATTTAAGCAATTTTATTAGCAGAATGTGCATAGACTTGCTTATAAAATATTAAAAGGAAGCAGTTAATAAAAAATATAAATAAAGTAGTGCTTAAAGAAAATCTTAAACCTTGAATTTGAAAGTATATAAAAAAGGGTACATTTTGCTATGGAATACTTGTGTATGCACTGCTTTTACTCCACGAAGTTGAGTCATCATAAATAGTGGAAACATTTATTTGTATGGCTCATTATTTGTGGGGGTAAAATGCATATTTTAGAAAAAAAAAAAATAGGAATAGTTCTTGTGGCGAAGAATAGTTCCGTACACATGTGTGTATGTACATGCATTTCCACAAGTATGCATGTATTTACGCATGCATGTACATACATATGAATGCGTGAATAGAAAGTAGTGGTTGAAGTACGTGAAGTTACAAAGGACTTCATTTTTAGTTGCTGTGACTCTGTTTTGTATAGTGTTGTTAACAATATCCTGAAATATTGATTTATTGTTGACAGGACAACAATCCAAACAACAAAATATCTACACACACGTATGTACGTGGGAATGTGAACATATAAATATCTATGCAAGTAAATATGCATAAATATGTATGCATACATATTTGATTACTAAACAAAATAAAAAAATCACAGTTTACAACAAAATAAATACTTGCACGATATAAAAATTGAAACAGAAAGCAATATGGAAGATTTATTTCTATTGATAATCAAAGAGTCTACGGGGACAAAGCATAATGCCCTTCGACAAACTGCACAAATAGCATACGGTAAGTTTTCATTTCTACCATGTACCTTAAACATGCGTACTAGTATATGTATATCCTTTTTTTCCTATCAATGTCCTTCCTGCCTTTATGCTTTGTTTTGTTAACAATATGCCGATATGCATACATATGCATATATATGTATATATGTATATATGAATATGTGCGTATGCATGTATCTATATCGAACTTAATACTAATTTCCAATGTTACTTATTTGTTTTCTTTTAAGATAAATTATATCGCCAACATGGTATACATCGGTATCCATCACATGAGTTGCGCTCGGTATGCTTTACAGCACTCCAAATGGCATTGGATACCAAGCGACCAAAATTTGTAACAATGGGCTTAAATGGATTGCATGTAAGTGAAGTGCAAACTTAAATACATTTCAAAATACTTGTAGATGGTATAAACACACACATGCATACACAAACATCTAGGCGTACAACCGAAGTAGCAGTGTGCACCCAGCAAACATAATTACAAACGATAATAATAAAAATAAAAAAAAAAATAATAATAAAAAAAAAATAAAAATTTTAATAAAAATTCATATTTTCAAACAATTTCTTGTTTTGAGAAACGGACGATAATTTTCATTTACACTCAACGAGAGAGTATAAATAAGGAAGAGTCTTAAAAAAAAAAATAAGTAAATAACTTTAGTATTCACGGCTGTTGAGGAGGTAGTCGCAGCTCGGCAACTAAAATAGTTGAGTTTTTTCGAGGCCAGATGGTTTGTGAAGAATGAAAATTTTTGGTTTCATATTCATAGAACTATCTGTATATCATTTTTAGTTCAGGCTTTCCCATATTTAAACAGAGATGCCACGTCATTTAAAATATAGTTTCGGGATCAGGCATATCAAATAAATGTATAAAGGACAATGTATTTCGTACAATTCCATACAAGGTTTGACAAAACGCCAAAAGAAATATTTACTGGGTACATATTCTTTCACACACATACATAAATATTATATGTAGCAGTTTGGAGCAACTTGGCTGCTTGGCGTGTAATTCAATGCAGCGACCGCACAAAAGGATCAAGTGTCGCTTTGTCTAAATGGAAAATAACAATACCACCACACTGCTGCCTTCATTCCTTGCCACCATTGTACTCACTCACTAAGGATTTAGTATGTGTGTAACGTCTGTTAAATACTTGTATTAAGGAAATATTATATCGAAGGCAAAGTAGTACATTTATAAACACTGGCGCATACGTATGTAATTACGAATATAATATCCTGATTTACGTTTAATGCCAACTCATCCATGTGCAATAGAGGATTAAGAATTGTTATTTTTCCAATCAACATGTCAATTGTCATACAGTGTAACTGATGAACAGTGAGTGGTATTTAAGAATTTTGCCACATCCCCTATTTGTTTTCTATTGAGAAAGCCTGCAGGGTCTGTTTAACATATTTGGGGTTGCCGACCTTTTCAGAACAGAATGCCGAAAGTTTTTCTTTTGACGGTAGACACAGGTGCTTGAAGGATCATACAAACCCAAAGTAGCGAATTGAAAAAGGTCGCAAATTTCTCTTTCCGTTTTGCAAATGTTCTCTCTTGCTTATCGATGTCGTTTGTACGTTAATTGAACTTTCTGGGATTTCGAGGTGAATTCATTGCTTCCGAAATTTTAATTAGTGTGAAAGTTTAGCAGAGAGGAGTTTAATTATTTAGTAGTTTGATTCTTGCAATATCAATCAGTATATGGAGTAGCAAAAATGGTTTTGCTTGAAACCTATTTCTAGAAATAGTATTTTGAAATAACTTCCGTGGGAAACACTCCTTCCATAACAATTAGCCTTACTATTTAGTTGGAACCGTGTTGCTATTCCTTGTGAAACAAAATGATATCTTTTTGTATTTTTAAGAGAATAATAAAAGATGAGCGTTTTTATATTGGTTTGGAACCCGAAGACGATTCTGTTTGGTTGCCCGCACAACTTTTGCGCGCTACATCTGGCATTTTACCAACAACAAATAATGAGGATACTGTTGTTAATGTTCTGAGACTCTTTCTGGCAATGGCCTGTTCCCCTGCTTGCACACTTAATGGCCGGCTTCTCATCGAGATATTATCACGTTGTGGCGAATGTTGGGAACTTGGTTCGAGGGCAACAAAAGCGGCCTCCTTAGCAGCTGCCTCGCAGTGCTTGAGAACATTTTGCACGTTCCTTATAGAAGAGGCTGAGGATGTTAAGAAAACTGCTCCGGTTGGCTTAATGACACAAACCCAGGCCACAGCGGTATACAATGAAGTAATACCTGTAATGCAGTGGCTTTGTAGTCGTCTTGTAGAGCCGAACATTAATAATTCACCAAATAAGAAAGTGGAAAACTCTTGTACTCTATACTTAACGGAATGTATCTTAACACTGACCTCATCTTTGCCACGTAATGTGTATGCTAATCCACATTTCACATCTTTTCTCTGGCAGAAGTTTTGTCCTACTCTGGCGGCTGCTTTGGGTTCACCAGGAAGGGTTAATCTAGATAAGAAGTTCACATACAAGTAAGATAGATAATTTATTTTGAGCATATTTCAATATTTAATATCCTTCTTCACTTTGTTTTCAGAGATGCTTTGCATATTATAGAAAACGAGGCAAGAGGATTTTTTACTGGGCCCGGCTTAGATGGTGCTCAGGCTCGTTGTGTATATTTGACGAGTATACAACTCTTGAGAATAGCTGGTTCTCACGGCTCCTTAAGGCCTATGTTAGAGGCATTATTCCATCGAATGCTATTGTTGCCAACTCCACAAAATCGCACAGAACCTTTAAAGTGTGTGCGAGAAATTTTTCGCAGTCCAGAACGTTTAATCGATTTATCTGTGATTCTTTATGCTGATAAAACAACTGCCCAGAGTTGCAGTGATGAAATGGCCCTATTTAGACTGTAAGTTTGACTTTTACAAAAAAAAATAAATCGATTCCATCAAGAGATGAATTCCGAACGAACAAAAAATAATAAAAATTTTATGATTTAATTGCAGAATGATAGATGCTATGGAGGAATGTGCTTATGGGTCGGGTAATGGTGCTGTTGTAGAAGCCAGTGTGGAGTGTATGGTTGCTCTTCTGCAGAGTTTGCAAGTACTATGTACGGGTGAATTGACAGACACAATTATCAGTGATCAAATCGTTAACGTGGTAAACAACCGTTATGGACAATTGAAAGATGCTGACTATACAGGTCCATTAACTTATCAGTCAATGGCACGTTTGCCGGCTTCTTATCGCGATGCCGTTGTAGAGTTTCGCCAAAGTATTTATGAAGCTTCTTCGGGTTCAGAAAGTGAGGTCGATCATCACATAGAAAACGATGCCGCTTCAAATGGTTCCGGTGATACCGAAGGGCCCGAAGATGAAGATCATTCAACTTCCAGTGATGAAACATCCAAGGCTGAACCTAGTCGCTGGCCCTATACAAACCTGGAGGTACCTGTATTTCCAATACGTTCAGATGTTGATACTGATCGCCAACATGCCCGAGATTTTGCCAAAGCATTACATACAGATTTGGTTCCCAAACTATTGTGTTTACGCTCCTGCATTGAAGTAGATGAAGCAATGCAAGAATTTGCCTCCGCCGTGTGCCAAGAAAATAGCGCAAATGTATCAGATTTTGATTATAATTTTACTGTTATTAATGCCGATGGTATATACTTGGCCATATATTCATCTCTACTTCTAAGTTGGCAATTAAAAAAAATTGGCTATTATGCGGATATGCAAAAAGAAATAATGATACCAATGTCTGAACAACAGTTTGTTACTTCCGTTCAGAATACAGGAGTACTAGTATATCTTTCTTCGGCTTGGCTGTGTGAATTGTATCAAAGTGTGTTGATCTTAAATATATTGGAGCCTTTACACAGCAACGACCAGGAAGGGGGCAACAATCGTTGTGCCTTGATTGATATGCTATGTGATGCTGGAGGCTTAGGAGCTACACAAATGATGTCGGAGTGGCAAAGGCTACAATCAGCGAATGTGAAATATACTGATGATGAGCAGAGTGCGGCCAGACGTGAAGCTGCTAAGAAACTAAGCAGACGTTTGCTAACTTGTTGTTGGGATTCCATGGTTTTGGTACTAAGCTCTGGTTTAGGTGACTTGCCAATATCTAGTTCGAGTAAATTTGTTGCTTTATCGAAACGCACATTAAGAGTCAAAAGTAAAAATGCTAAGTCTAATGGAGAAGCTCTGTACGCTATGTGTTTGGATGGTCTGCATTCGGTAAGTTAAAGAAATTTAAATTTCACACAAAATCAGTCATTGTCCAAAATATATACCACCTGCATTGATTTCCTGAAAAATTATCTCTGGGATATTCGCTTCTGAATGGAATATTGAAATGAAGAAATAAGGTTGGTAATACGCAGCTGCCATGCACTGTCGTAAAAGAAAATGTCTAGAAGCTCATAGCTGTGTTTAAGATCGTCATCTCTGTGGGCTGTCTCTGTAGATATCTTTCCTGCTGTCCTAGATATCTAAATAAATATATTCTGCACTCAATCCTTTGCCAATTTTCATTGTACTCGTACAATGTATAGCATAATTTGGGATTACTCCGCACCTGCTAGTGAAATCCAATATGGGGTCTCTAATCATTTTGTTTTCTTATACACTTTTTCAGGCTGCTACATTAAGTAATCATTTAAATCTTCAGCATTTGGCTGGCAAGATTCTTAATTTATTGGCTTCAAATGTATGCCAAACTATAGGGCCTCGTATCTCTGCCAGTCAGGCCTTGTCGATGGATGTGGTTCTCAGTGGTGGTCTTAATTTGGGATCATATAGTCCAGATTGTTGGCATTCAATTTTTGCTGTGTGCCGCCATGTTAGTCAATTAGAGCATGAAATCTTCAGTATCCGTAATCCATCCCTTCCGACATCATCTCCAAATGGGAATCGCGACATAGAAACGGGAGAGAAACTACAAGGCAATGGAGGACAAAATGATAAGCTTAATTTGGCTTCCATCCCAATAGATGATGATGAAACTTGGTGAGTAACATTTAATGTTTCAGTTGTGAAAGAGGAGAAAAAAAGTTTGTTTCTATTTTTTTCAGTGTTGACGTTTATAGCTTCTTGCAAGCCCCTTTATACAGCCCCAACACTAATATTACATCTATTCTGAAAGTTTATTCGGGTACAAACGAAACGGTGTTACTTAGTTCCAGCGATACCACAAAAGTGCTCTGTGGTCTTTCGCATCAAGCTGAAAATCTTTTTAGCGATGCTGCTGAACGTCTAAGTTTGCCTTCATTGTGCCAGTTTTTGAAAAACCTCTGCAAAGCCTCAAGAGAACAGTTATACAAAAATACTACTACGCGAAAGGGTAGTCGAGTATGGTGGCCAAGTAAAAATTGGCGTAAACATGATACCTTGCCCATGTCTTTACTCTTACATCGTATAGGAGACGTTACTTTGAAAGTATTTCGCAGCGCCCGACCTTTGTTGCATATTCTCAAGGTATGGGCTATAACAGGACCACATCTAATGGACACAGCTTGCCACAGAGATCGCATTATATCAAAAAGGGCTATAGAATATATACACGATATTGTAACGGCCTTGCTAATTGAACAATCTGAGTTGCCATATTTTCACTTTAATGAGGCTTTACTTAAACCCTTCGAGAATCTGTTAAGCATGGACTCTTGTGACTCCGATGTACAGGATCAAATTGTTGGCTGTTTGTATGAAATTGTAGAAGCTCATCGCACTGAAATTCGTTCCGGCTGGCGCCCTTTGTTTGGCACTTTACGCAATGCCAGAAGTCGTATGTTAAATGCAAGCAATATTATCGATATATTTAGAGTATTTCTAGATTCGGACAATACTTTAGTTTTTGCTAATGCGGGTCTGGATTGTATTTTGTGCTTACTATCATTTCTCGAAGTACCAGGAGCCGGAGGAGGAGGTAGTGGCGGAGGAGTAGGCGGAGGTGCTGGAAATAATAACAGCTCTGTGAGTAGTGGCTGTAATGCAAACGATGAGGATAATAATTTTAGGCCTATCGAATTTTTGCACGAAACTTTACGTTTTCTGGAACGCTGCTCCTGCATTTTGGGTTTTATGTACAATATGCCAAAATGCCCAAATTTTCATTCCACATATAAGATCAAGGGTATATCATATACACATATAATAGATGCCAACATCCCTAACTCCATGGAAAACTTCACCTATTTTGGCAACGATTATTTACAAACCAAAAACGAGCAACACATGATTTCCTATCGCTCTCTGCATATTGATAAGGAAACTATAGTAAAAATCGATGGAATGGACAAGCCGTCCGGAGTACTTAAAGTGTGGTTTCTTTTATTGGATGGACTCACAAATTCCTTGATTGTCTGTCCTTATTCACACCAGGCTCCCATTTTACAGACAATCTTCAAGCATTTTAAAAATCTACTCACAAATCCCGGTATTGAGTTTGGTTTCTATTGTATAAATCATTTGTTAATACCCATGATCCAAGACTGGCTAAGATACATTAATAAAAGCAGTACGTCTTGGCAAATTGTAGAGAAGAATTTCAAGCATTGCTGTTGCATGACAACAGATTTAGTAGTAGATTTTATTAAAATGTCCGTGCCAGAGGTGCGTAAACAATCAATTAATACTCGAACTCGTGTAACACAAATAGTCCACCCTACAGACAATGTTTATTCCAAATTGAAATTTGTTACCGAACCATTAGATGAAAGAGCAGGATGTTTAGGTGGTTCACAATATGATAGCACTTCTAGTGAGGAAAGTTCACGAGACTCTAAAGAGTCTAGCACAAAGATCTCAAATTCAGCAACTCTGGCCTTAAAGCAATTGCTGCTGGTACTTATTGAATGCGCAGCTCAAGTTCAGGAAACTGTAGCAAGAGTCGGAGTGTCCTGTTTGAAACATGTTATACTCTCCACAGGTACTTTATTTAATGAATATCAGTGGATGATAGCATGCTCCGCCATACACAGGGCCTGCACGGTTACTATTGCTCCTTTGCGCCAATTATCCTTTGCGTTTCACGAAAAGTCCAATAGCTTTTATGGCGATTGCGCTAATGTTAAAGTGGCGGCTCGACGAGACAGTAGCGTAGACGAATTGACACGTATATATTCACTGGCGCAGCAAGTATTTCTTTCCGATAATCAGCGTGAACCCGGAACTAAACTAAACAGCCATTTAGATAAGCATTTGACGGATGATCGCAGCTACTCGTTTTTATTGTATCCACAAAATAATGGCTTTAATTCGAACCTAGATAACTTTGTCATTAGGATACCTTTTAAAACGTTGGTGGTGGGTTTGTTAGCGAATCAAATGCTCTTGCAATTAGTGGCCAAGTTATTGCTCTCCCGCTTGAAATGTGTACCGCAAGCCGTCTCTACTTGTATATTTGACAACTACACCACCGCTACGCAGCAATATTATGATTATGACTTGGATTTCCGTTCCAAGGAGATACTATTGCGTTGCTGCTTGCAGTTCCTAACAAGTGCACTGGAGTTTGATTCTCGTCCAGGTCTCAAATTTCTTATGCAAAAAGTGGCCAACATAGAATATGCAGCTAATTTATATAAACAAATGACTTCCTCCTGGATGATTTATTACATTGCCCTGGTCGATTCATATTTGAATGACATTGTGATTTATAACTTAGGACCGGAAGAGTTGAACTTCATACTGGAATCATGCTCACGCCTTAATACTACAAAGGTAAAGAAGAAGGAAAATTTTGTTAGATATTTGTTTTGTCTCCAAGATGCCTGGAATCTCGTTTGTGAGTTGTATTTAAACAATTCCACACTGCATGACATTGAGAGCGGACGGGCACGATCAGGCGATAATGCTGACATAAAACCACTCAACTTTTCGGCGAAAAATATAAAATCAATGTGCATTACAGTAAATGGTAACATCGAAAGCGGTAGTGTATCCGGTTTGGCTGAAAGTGATAATTTATCGCCGCAAAGATTAACACAAACACCTGAAGAGGAAAGCGTCACTATGACCACTTTAATTAGTGAATTTCAACCAAAATCGCGAAATAATCCATTCGATACCAATCGGCCACAGAAACCCGAATCGGAAACCGTTTCACCAGAGATCGAACAGCAGAGAGCTACTAGCATACTCAAAGATTCTAATTTTAAGAGAGCTGCTCTAGCTCAGTTGGTGGTGGCATCAATGGAATTGTTAAGATCACTGCCCAGTGAGGCAGAGGGTAATTTGAAATTATTAATGACGCCGACAATACGTGAAGCATTCCGTTTGGTGCAGTTGCAGGGCAACGAACTAAAAGTTAACCAATTTTAGGCTTTGCTTGTTGAGTTTTATTTTGACTTGTAAGTGTGTATTAACTAAAAAATATGTAAGACAAACGCTACAGAGCTTTTAATCCAACCAAATATCCAAATATTTTTTCTATTTTAACATATTGAAATTGAAACCCTAATTCCATGCAAAGCAAACAAAACTGTCACAAAGTTATTCACGTTTTATCTAATATGCATAAATACATACATACATACATACATACATACATCCATACGCGTACTACCCACCATGAAGTATAACTAATTACTATAAATGTGTTTATATATATATGTATATATATATATTTATATTTTTTATACATACATATATATATATATATTCATATATAAGCTTTTTAGATACAACAAAGATCCTAGCCGCCCATTGCCGCCCATTATAATATTATATACATATATACATACATATTTACATACATGTATACATTAAGAATGGTATTAACTAATGAAATGTAAAGTATAAAATTAAAATATAGCTATATATACCACATGCATACGTGCAACATATATACATATATGCCTGCTTTTATGAAAAGCTTCTATACATATACATGTATATGATATATATATTTTATTTTTTAACATTTTGCTTTTATGCTAAAAGGTACGGTTTCAGTATCACATACAGTTAGTACGAAAACAGGTGGCATTGAAAGTACCGTCATCAGGAACTAAATAAATTTTCACTATAAATCGATAGTCAATTTTGGGTCACAGTGTCTGTGAAGTTTAAATTCTGTTTTCTCTAGGAATTAATTTTAAAATGTTGTTACGGTACAAAAAAAATCTGCTGATAAAATTATTAAAATGATCTATACATAAATTATTGATTTAGAAAGCAAACGTAATATTTATTTATTTATTTATTTACCAAATATTACAATTATATGAATATAATTGCAATATGTTTAGAAGCACTGGCAACTGACGCCTTTGGCTTGTGGCTCTCG